>JBANSL010000015.1:31674019-33142225 GCA_037127255.1 Persicaria tinctoria
GTCTTCCGCGACACTGAGGAGGTTACAAGGGAAGGAGAGGGAGGGAGGGGAAAAGAACGAGAAGGATGTGACGGCGGAGGAGTAGTGGAGGGAATCGATCTCGGAACAGGTGGAGAGGTCGTAGAGCTTGATGGAGTCGTCGACAGCGGCGGAGGGCGCGACAGGGCTGGAGACGACGACGGATTTGACGGGGGAAAGGCGGGATGGGTATGAGAAGAAAGGGGTTAGGGTTAGGGCGTTCTGAAAACGACAATCAACTTGTGAGAGCGATTAGGGTTCTGGCGATTAAATGGAATAAAAAGAGTGAAAGAGCACGCTTAATACACGCATTACATGGGGGGTGGGATTTTCTGATTTTTCATTTAATTTACAATTAAATCAATAATTAGAATAATCTGGGCCATCCATATTTCTTTAATTAAGGGTCCATATTTGTTAACATTTAACACCGTTAGACTTGTTAACATTTGAACCACATTATATATATATATAGGGGAGATATCTAATGAGAAGATGAGAAGTAAGCCTTATATCCCTTAGATTAAAATGTTTTTTTTATATGGATATATGAGACATATCTAATGAGAAATATATCAATGTTTTTTAAAAAAATTATTTTTTACGATGTTTATCTAGAGGGTGATTTAAGGTTCATTTTAGGATTTTTATGCTAATTTAAATTAGCTTTTTCATTCATCATCTAAAAAAATAGCATACAAAATAATTTTAAAAAAACATTGATATATTTATCATTAGATATGTCCCCTATATCCATATAAAAAAAATTATTTTAATCTAAAGGGTATATTTTAATTTTTTAATCAACCTACGCGTGCTCACCCATCCCGTTTCAAATCCACAAACGCGCTCTCGGACTCCCGCACCCACACGGCCACACCCACCTGACCACCTCGAGCCACCTCCGACATCCAGCGTCTAGCCGCACTTGAGCCCACCCCTTTGCGCACCCCCGATGTAAAGGCTCGGAATTTTAAATCATAATTTTCAAAAAAAAAAAAATTAAAAATGAATTTAAAACTAATTTTGGTGTTAATTTCGGACATTTTGATTTTGGGAACACTTTCTCTTCTTCCCCTTTGTTTTCTATCATAGCCGCAGATCACTTTTCTATCTTATGCACCCATTCTCCAACTCATCCCTCCTAACTGAGGTAAAATCTTATCCCCTTCCTCTCAAGTTGTACACTATTTTTGGACAAAATGCCAAACACTCCTGCATCTATCCTTGACCTGATCGGCAGCAAAGCAACACAAATCCCCCTTTTCATTTCACCATTCAAACCCAAAATCCCACCTCTCATTCTCCACCTTTCATGTTAATTTCAAAACCCCCTTCTTCCCTTGGAAAGTTGTCGAGAGACTTGTGCTCCAAAGCTTCCTCCATTGCCGTCGCACACCACCACTTCCATCTTTATCCTTCCACCCCGAGGCGCCATTAGCAGGAGCACCCACGCCTCCGGAAGTCTCCAGCAGCCACCGGTAGCAGCCGGAGCCGCCAGGAGCGGCTGACGCCTTCCCTGAGCACCTCCCGTCGGCCACCAAACGTCAACCCGAGCAACCTGAGCGCCTCCCGAGAGCTCTGCGCCCCTGTTTTCCGTTTCGCCTCGGTAAGGCTCCGTTTCGCTTGCTCTTCCTCCCTGTCACCTTCAAATCGAGCAAAGCTCCCACCTTTAACCTCCCTCTGATCTTTATAGGCGGATTCCGGAGAGATTTTGACCCTCGAAGCACCGGGATGCACCTCCCCGAGCTCCGTTTCCGGCGAGACCACTCCCTTGGTGAGCACTTTGTCTCTCTTCCTTCCTTGTCGTTTTGAACCCATGTGTGTCGGGTAGTCGGTGTCGGGTGGTCATGGTCGGAGTCGGGGTCGGGGATCGCCGCCGGCGAGCCTCCCCGCTCCTCCTCTTCTTCTTCCGTCGGTTCTCTCTGTCGCTCCCTGTTCTCTGCTTTCTATTAGAATAATTATTCTAATACTTTCTTCCCTTCAATTGGCAAGGAAGAAGAAAGATGTGGACCCCTCCTCCACCTTGGCAGCCACATGGCATGTGCCCCCTTCTTTTCTAATTCCGGCTTTTACAATAGAAAGGAGATGGGATGATTTTTGGGCCTAATTTCCAAATTCCCTCTTCTCTAAATTTTGGGCCTAATGTTGGTTTTAAAAAGAAAGAAATGAATGATGGCTTTTGGGCCTGTTTTGTGGGCCGAGATCCATTGGTTTAAAAGCAGGTGTTTGGGCCTAATTATTTGCTTGAAAATCAATTGAGTTTGAGCTGATCTTATAAAAAGAATAAATTCGGTTGGAGTTTTAAAAATTAAGAGTACTCGGTTTTGGTTATTTTATAAAATAAAAGGGTCAGTTTGGTAATTTAAAAAGAGATGATTTTATTTAATAAAAATGATTGGTATTTTAAGGGATTTGATAAAGACGAGTTATGGAAACTTGATGGCGATTCGGAAGTCTCGAATAGTTTGGCTTCCAGATGTTTTCTCGTATCAGAAAATGGTTTTGGGAATGGTTTGGGAACATGGTCTAAATGTGTGTGATTAGTAGCATTGTAGCTTACTGCATTCTTTATAATTATAATAGGTGTTTGCTGATTGTTGGAACCTGCATGTTCTTTGGTATATCTTGTTGTTCGGCTTTCTAGGTGAGTTCCTATATGAGCTCACTCAGATTCGAAAAAGAGATCTCCCTGCTTGTAGCCATGTGCATACTAGGTGCTTGCATTCATAATAAAGCATGTCATGTAGTATCCTGCTAGGATTTCACTCATGATTGAGCATTCGCTTACTCATTGCTTTTGTAAACAGAACGACCGTTATCTGTGAAGTAACTAGAGTCATTGCTAGGGTTATAGGACGACCTAGTCTCATCAGGTCCCGTCCTGAGTCAATCGAGTCATGAACTTCCTTATATTATGAGATGCATGCGGGCTTTATTATGGATACGGGTTGGGCATGCGTGCCACCCGATTATATGGAATGCATTCACGAGCTGGCCAGTCTCCGCCCTATCGGAAGGGGGTGGGGGTAGGAGAGGGATATACCACTTGGTATTCGGTGCTAAGGCCTTATTATATTTATGCACTTGATCTTAGGACCATGCTAGTGTGTTAATATTCCGCCTTGCATCTAGAAGCATCTTTATTAGGACTAGCGTGTGTATATGTTTGCTTGTTTGGGATTATATTGCGTAGGGCTTCGATCTGACACCACCCCGCATACATTTTTTTTAGGTTTGTTTTGCAGCATGATTATTCCTTGTTTCCGTGACGTGGGAACTCTCTTGGGCGATCTCAAAGAAATGGTTTAACTCCACTAACATTGTATATTAAATTTCGATAAATACGCTTATTGAGTTGGTTTTGACTTGGCTCTGCTGTGTCACCCTCTTGTATTACACCTTGATTCTGCTATTTGCATGACTGCTGGTTTTCCACGGTTAGACTCATGACAGGTACAGGGGACTTCCCCGGGGATTCCAACGATCCCTTCGAATTTTGGGTATGAAATCCCATTTGAAAACGTTAGAGTAGAATTTCAAACCTTCAACCTGTACTCGGGGCGCAAGATCCTAACAAGGGGTTTCATCCCTCGAAACGTAACCCAGGAATCATAATCCCGGGCCATTACACCCGAGCCCGGACTTGGCTTGGTTCGTGCCCAGCCGAGCTCACACCGAACCCATCTCCCCCAACAGTGTTGTTCGACCTTTTTGGGTAGAAACCATTCGAAATCCCGATTTTATCCTTGTTTCAACTCGAATTTTGGTATGATTTCTAACCCTAAACTTTTGTATTACAATTATTTACATTATTTGAATAATTTAGATTGAGATTGAAAACCTAGGGTTTGATTTAGAAGCGGAATTTGGGTTTTTTTGTTGCCAAAAACCAAATTGATTGAAATTGATGATATGGTTGTGTTGTTGGGTTGATTTTGTAACACCCCCTTTTAGATCCCAAAGGAGTGTTGCAGCGCCAGTGAATCCACAGACTTCAATGTCTTTGAATTTACCTGAGGCTTATAGGGACATGCAACCATGGTCCCATAAACAAGATGATAATTTACATAAAATAAAATAGGCAGAAGTCCATGAAATATCCTAGTTTAAAATATCCGATCACAATCACATAAAAATACCAAAACCATAAAGTATGAATAACTTTCAAAATAGCTGAAATTAAAGTAGCGATGCGGAAACTTTAGAGGTTCAAAACTTGTAGTAAAAGATTCAATAAATGATAGTCCGCTCTTCAACTCTCTCCTGCTCCGCTGCTTGCACTAGACCTGTGGAATATGGTCTGGTGTTTCGTGAGAACGAAGGACACCAACCATCCTACAATTAAGACTAGCAAATGATATGGAAAATGTTCAGACTTTAACCTTACAGTGACCATAAAACGGTATGTCATAGGCTAAGGGAAAGACACGAATATTTAATAATGAAAACTGAATAAAAAGGTAAAAATTTATGACATGACTCGGATGATCATAACGATCGATTATAAGATAAGAAAAGGAATTATACTCGAGGCAGATAAGTATAATAACTAAAATGATCACCTATTTAACAGTCGATAATACTCACAATAATAATAACAACAACAATAATAATACTACGTGGTACCGGTCGGGCCTTTAACAAGGACCACGACCTACATCAGATCGTTGTTTTACCACCCCGCAGAGAATGCATTCCGGGATGGTGTTTCATGAAACCTTGTGAGGTGGTGGCTTAACGAACCACAACCTGCAAGTCAGTCTACTGCATAACTTGCCAAAGGCCTATAGCCACTCGCATCATGTGGTGCGCATTTTCACATATCATTCGTACCTAAGCATCACATGGTCCCTATCTTAACTTATCATACATAAACAGTTTATACTAGGTGATCATAATAACGACATTAAATCAAAAAAGAAACAAGCAGGGATAGTTCAAAGGATTTTACTATCACATGCCACTAGTTTGCATGAAAGAACCAAGCAGAATATCATGCAATTTAGGAAGAAGAAAATGGGCAACTATCACTTATCTCGTGTTATAAACAAACAATCACATTTAATACGCATAACACTATAATTCATTTAATAATTGCCCATTAATTTAACTCATGCCAGTTTATGAATAAAAATATAAATTACATCAAGCAGACGGGTATGCAATTTATCAAAATTGGCAAGGAAATTGGCCACAGGGCCACATTCGACACGGAAGAATTTAAAAGGCACAACAAAAGAATCACGAAACACGCAAAAGGCGTTTGAATGAAATCACTTGCCTTAACTTTCGACAATCAGCTGATGACAACCAGGCGAGATTTTAGCACCTATTGAATCAAATGGAAAAAGGAATATTAATATTGATATTTTATAAAATTAACTTTACTTAACTCAATTTGAAATTGAATTAATTCTATAAAGTTTAGAAACGAGCAAGAATCGAACAGTTTAGAAATATTGGCCACTTAACTTAATAAATAATTAACTTAGGGCCAGAAGCAGAAATAATATAGAAGTAAGGGACATTTCTGTAATTTAATCAAAAGAGATTAAAATCTCTGTTTTCTTTCTTCTTCGAACTCACGTACAGAGACGGGACGAGCTTCTCGGCGGTGGATGCAAGCGGTGAAGGCGAAGGCTTGGCATGACGATTGGGGACGGTGGTGACGAAGGGCGGCAGCGGTGATGGTGACGGCGCAACAGCGGCACTCGGATAGGGATCGGAGGCGGTGCTCTTCCTCCGGCGTCGATGAACGAGTGCAGCGACAAATCGGGGTGACTCGGGCGGCCTCGACCTTCTGTTCTCCGGTTACGTAGCACTGCAGTGGCTCGGTTTCTGGCGGTGGTGGGCTACGGTGGGTGGGATCGACGGTGGATGCTCCCGATTGCAGTGATTTTGAGAGAATTGGGAGAGGAGAAGATAGCTTCTGGTGATGTGAAGATCGACGAGGTCTCCCCTCTATTTATACTGCTGGGATTGAACTGGATAGGGAGGAAGAAGATCGATCAGCTTGAGGTTGAGGGGATCTCAGACTAGTTGGGTGAGATTGGGTAAGTCTCCTAATGTTTATCTAACAAAAAAGATAAAAGCTTGGGGAAGAAGGCAAAAGTTAAAAGAAAGGGGGAATTATACAAAGAGAAAAAAGCTCTCTCCTCTCTCCTCCATTCTAGAGTGAGAGAGTTGGCAACCACATCGGCCCTCAGGACCGCCGTATTCCGCCCGGTTTTGCCTAGCCTTATCGTTTGATTAGAACCCTCGTTCGGAGTCGATAACTCCCTCTTCGGAGGCGAAAACCCCTCTTCGGAGGTTGAAAGCTCGTTTCCTCCCTTTGGTCGGAGACTGAGAATCGCCGTGGCATGTTGTCCGGCCCCGTCTCATGGGTATTTGCTTGCCCGGATTGAGTATCCCTTGCCCCGATTTGATTAATTTCTTCGATCGAGCCCCTAACTCCCCCTCTACTCTGATCTTTTTCGATCCTCTTCAATGGAGTTTCTCCCTGTCTTGTACTAGGGAGAGTATCTTCGGTAAATCCAAATTTCAATATTTAGGTGTCAAACAAATAATGAAATTGATTTGGGGCTTTTGGCATTTCGTGCTTCTTGCTCCCGATTCCAGTAGATCCATGGCCGCTTGTGCCTCCGAATCCCATATTCAAAACCTCCGGCAAGTGCGCTTAATGGTGGTGCCTTGTTGCCGGTCCCCCTCCGTTCCAACAAACCCCGTCCGATTTGGAGCTTCTGCCCTTCGGCCCATGAATCAGTAGTGGAGGGTCCCGATCACCGCGTTCAGGCTCCGTGGGTATGGCTCGCCCGGCTCGGCGTTGCCGTACTCTTCTTCGGCATCTTCGACATCCGCCGGAGAAGTTCTACCCTACTCCGTTCGGCTGCCAACATATCTAATTAATCCCCTTCCCCGTCACAATCGGCGCCGCTTCCGCCTCGCCTAGATCTGCCATCCTCGCCCCAACCGGTGCTCGACCTCTTCGTTATGCAGCGGCAGCGTCTGCAGCGTGGTGTGTGTGGGCCCTTCTGGCGCTCAGATGCAAGTCCTTGGCGTGCAAGGTTGAGTTTCAGCCTTGCACGCAACGTTCAACATTAAACAAAAAAAGAGAGAAATAATTTATATATATAAATATATTCTTATATTCTTATATAGTTATATGTATTTATATATTTATATATATTTTTGATTAAGATCCCGCAAGGTATTAAAACCTGCTCGTTTGGGCGTGTATGAAATCCCGTTAGGGTTGATCAAATCCCAATAGGGTTTTTTTGTGCTCTTTACTCAGGCGATGTGCGGCTCTACGATGGCGTGGCTTGATGATCTTCTCCTTGGTTTTGGTTCTGGCTGTCGGAGTCAGGATAGGTTGGGGTCGTGGTAGTGTGTATCGTGACGTCTCCACTACTCGGGTTGACTGCTTCCCTGGAGTTTCGTCCTCAATGCCCACAGGATGATCGAGTCCTGATGTACCGCTGGCCTACGGTTCTACTTCAGTGTGGGACTTGGCTTCGTCCGTCGTCTTTAGCCGAATTCAGTTTGGTTTAGGTCTTCTTGGTTTCGTTTTTTGTAGAGTGTGTGTGCTTGAGTCTGCACCATTATGTATTGTTGTATGACGATTCTCCCGTCTGCCAGCTTAGGTGGCCATCGAGTTTAAGATATGTCTGAACTCGAATTCTTATCTAATAAAAAAAAAAAGAAAAGAAAGGGGGAACTTTCCATCTTTTATTTTTGCCGTAGTGTAGAAAGTAGGTGGGCCTCTTTGTTTCCACAAAAGAGGTAATTTGGGCACTACTTTCTGGGCTCAACCTTTGGGTTGAAAAGTGGGGCATCTACCAATCGGGCTGGGCCGAAAATTTGGCCCTCTTTATTGATTTTAGAAATGCAAAATGAATTTAATTATATATTATACATGTATATGGGTATATATATATTATATAAATTAGAGGAAAGAAATATTATTTAATTTAACTTTATAAATTAAATAGCAAGAATGTTTGGAGAATAATATTAGATCGAATAATGTAATTATTCTAATTTATATTATATATCTTATGTGAATTTATTAGTTTCCCAAATTCACATAGTATAGTATAATATTATTTAAAGAAATATCTCAAAAATAATTTGGGGTATTTCAGATTTTGAGCTAATTTCATGTTCATATCATTGTCAAATTGTTTATGGATCATGGGCTAATTGGATTTTAGAATTTTATATTGTGATATGCTTTAGAATTTGTTTTTTTTTTGCCAAAAGCCAAATTGACTAAAATTGATGATATGATTGTGTTGTTGGGTTGATTTGGAACTAATTTCATGTTCATAGCTTTGTCAAATTGTTTATGGATCATAATCTAATTGGATTTTAGAATTTTATTGCGATATACTTTAGAATTTGGGTTTTTTTTTGCCAACATCAAAATTGATTGAAATTGATGATATGTTTGTGTTGTTGGGTTGATTTGGAGCTAATTTCATGTTCACAGCATTGTCAAATTGTTTGTGAATTATGAGCTAATTGGATTTTAAATTTTATTGCGATATGCTTTATGCCGATTAGGTTCTTTTATTTTAGCATGAAAATCATAATTTAGCCTATTAGCTCAATTGGTAGAGCAATGTGCGTTTGCACAAAGATGTGGGTTCAAACCCCACATAGGTTACATAATAGACAAGAGCGCAGGAATCACAAATTGCTAATCATGCACATCATAATCTTAGTTATGCACTTTTTAACCTTAATTATGCACATTTTAATCTTATTTATGCACTTTAATTTTAAAAGCTTATTATGTATGCACAATGTTATATTTGCACAACATAACATTATATTTGCAAATTTTAATCAATTATGCACTTTAATTTAAAATCCTATTATATATGCACACCATAATGTTATATTTGCACAACATAGCATTATATTTGCACATTTTAATCTTATTTATGCACTTTAATTTAAAAGCCTATTATATATGCACATCATAATGTTATATTTGCACAACATGACATTATATTTGCACATTTTAATCTTATTTATGCACTTTAATTTAAAAGCCTATTATATATGCACACCATAATGTTATATTTGCACAACATAACATTATATTTGCACATTTTAATCTTATTTATGCACTTTAATTTAAAAGCCTATTATATATGCACACCATAATGTTATATTTGCACAATATAATATTATATTTGCACATTTTAATCTTATTTATGCACTTTAATTTGAAATTGTTAAATGCTTGAAAACAAATAGACGATAAGTCCGTTTAAAATAAACACTGCATACCATAAAGGCGGGGTGGCGCTGCCCCCCTACCCCCCCCCTGCGTCGGGGAGCCTCGATGCGACACCGGTGAAAAATGATTCAAGACACATTAACAATAATCTTAATTGTGCACTTCATATTATTACTCATGCACTTCATATTATTACTCATTTTATTTATACACTTTATATTTACACAACAAAAAGTGTCAAAAACGGGAACAAGTGCATTTACCCATAAAATTAGACATATTTACCCATAAAATTAGGCTCATTTACCCATAAATTGAGCATATTTTAATTATAAATTTTTATAATTGAAATAGGCCCATTTACCTATTTACCCCATAATGAATTATTATGTCTGTACAACATAACGTTATATTTGCACAACAGAATGTTATAAATCCTGGGACAAAGGAAAAAAAAAAAAATCTGACCGGAGAAAAGGGGGCACATGGGGGGGGGGGGGCACACTCATGGAGCAAGGGGGCACATAAGGTTGACATTTTACTAATTAAATTAGGTCATTAGTAAATAAATTAGGCCCATTAGCAATTTACTTACAAAAATTAGGCCCATTAAGAGAATTTTACACATTAAGCAAATTTTACACCCTAAGGTAATTTTACAATTGAACCTTTACTTATATATATATATATATATAATTTTTTTTTAGATCCCAAGACTTGGCGTGCAAGGCCAAATTTGAGCCTTGCACGCCAAGGTGTTTTCGTACACCTTTCACACAAGCTAGCATGAGCCCAGCAGTAGGGATGTTGGAGACCCACCTCCACAGACATGGCTGGAACCAAGCCCGAGCAAGGAAGACGACATGGATCCGGTCAACCACGAAGACAACAACCAGAAGGATGAAGCCACAGGACAGAGATGGAGGGAGGCGGAGATGCAGTCGGAGCGGCAACGCCCACCCAACAAACATGGAACCGAAGGTGAAAAGGAGGGCCACACGCCGGAATTGAAAGGTGGTTTGGAGGAGATCGAGGTTCAAAACTCGGGATAGTGCGGCGGAGCCAGGGTACACGACTAAAGCTGATTTGGGCTCCCTCTCTCAAGTTAGAGAGATGAGAGTTTTTACTATTTTTTTTCAATTGATTGAATGGAAGATCAATTGCTCCAAATTATATTTAGATTTATTTAATTATTTTAGCGTGGCATGTGATTAATTTGGATATCAATCTTTTATTTAAAAAAAAAATCAATTGGAATTGGGTAAATTTTTATCTTCTATAATTATTAAGTGGGACCATATAAAAATTTGGTAAAATATTATCATCAACATATATTGCTATATTATATTAATTAATTAAAAAGATTTAATAGTTTAAAAATACTACGATTAAGGAGAAACCGCTTCACAATTTTACTTATAGATTTCTCTTGTCATGTATTATAAATATTCGCTTTAAATATTTTGACACCTATTATAATTTTACATCCTTCGACCTTCACAATAATTTTTATGATGAATCAAAATTATCCAACAATAACACATGGATAAAGCCCCAAGTCCCTAACTACGGTAAAATTAGACTTAATCAGAATCAGGGACTTGTAACATTGCAATTCTCTACCCTAATATCCACTAAACCGCTAAAAAAATATATAAAATATCCTCCCTAGCAACGTGCTCTAATATTCAAGCAAGGAAGAAAAGTAACCTAATTAAGATATAAGGTTATATTGAATATATTATTTGGTAAGCTTTTTACCTAACTATATTGACTTATATTAATACCACTTTAATCCAAAATATGACGCGTAAGCAAAAATAATACCGTTTTAATCCAGAAAAATAATCCCGCTTTAGTATTTTATATAGATTATTTTAGATATATATTTACTTTAATTTTTTTTTATAAAAAAATTATTTTTAAATTCTATACATTTATATTAACATGTTTATAGAATTTTATAATGAAAAATTATGGATAATTAAAAAATTGATTATTTTAGAAAATATTTTTTTATATCTTTTTAAAAAATATATTTTTATAATAAAAGTTTATAGACATGTTAGTATAAGTGTATAGAGTATAAATAAATATAGAGCTCTAATTTCCATCAAAATGAAAATACCGTCGACCGCTACTTGGTCCGACCTCCGGAGAATCTCCTCTTCGGAGGTCGAAAACACTTCTTCGGGAGTCATAAACCACCCTTTGGGTTTGAAAACTCAAGTCTCGGATTTAGGGACTTTGATATTCACATTTTCTAACACCGTTTTTGGGGCTTTTGTCCATCGGTTTGCGAATCTGAAGGGGCGTGGTGTGATGAGGTTGTCCGGTGACCGGTGATCCGCCTCATTTTTCCTCGTTGCATCCCTTGGCGCCTCCTTTGCCGTCTCGGACTATGTCGGCAATTAACCATTTAATTGCACGATTTCCTTGGGGTTTCTGCAAATCCTTGATGAGGATCCCTTCTCATCCTTCAATTTCATCCATTTTGATCTTACACGCCCTCGATTGGCTGGTCTAGGGCTCGTCTTGTTCTCGGTGGTCATGGCTGAAATTAGGCTGAAATCGTTAATCAACGTATGAACATGGCAACTGAGTGTTGCACCACTCAGCTGGTCGAACTCGCTTTGCCTCCTCCGACGTTGTCCCTAGTGTCGTCTTAGGCTGTTCTAGCCGGTATTTTGGCCCGACCCTGGTGCCGACTTCATTTTACCGCCAGTGTAGGCTACCTGGTTACCCCTCTATTTGCCTCACCATATTCTAGAAGATTGGAACTTACGTCAATTGATTGTCTTGGGCCCGAATGACTCATCATTACTCATTTGGGCCAGTCTTATGTGCTCACCTTAGGCCCTGAGTAGCTCGAAAATTTAAAAAAAAAGAATTTTATGTATGTATTTCTATATATATTAATTACATTTTAGTTTATATATATAGATTAAAATCTCCCAAGGGTTCCAAACTCCGTTCGTATGGGTGTGTACTAAATCCCGTTAAGGTTGATTAAATCTCGATAGGGTTTCCATGTGCTCTTTACTCAGGCGGCGTGCGGCTCTGCGGTGGCGTAGCCTAGAGATCTTCTTCGAGGATTTGATTCTGGCTGTCGGAACCGGGAAAGGTTAGGGTCGTCGTAGTGTGTACTGTGGCGTCTCCACTACTTGGGTTGGCTGCTTCCCTGGAGTTTTGTCCTCACTGTCCACAGGATGTTCGGGTCCTGATATCGCGCTTCCCTACGGTTTTGCTTCAAATCGAGTGGGGCTTGGCTTCGTCCGTCATCTTCATCCACATGCGGTTGATTTAGGTGTGCTTGTTTTGTTTTTTGTAGAGTGTGTTTGCCTGAGTTTGCATTATTATGTATTGTTATGTGCTTTGATTTTTAGACGGTTCTCCCATCTGCCGGCCTGGCTGGCATTCGAGTTTCAAATATGTCTGAACACGAATTCTTATCTAATAAAAAAAAATAGAGTATAAATATAGTTTATTAAAAAATTAATGTGAATTTATATGTAACGACCCAAAAGTATAGATATCCGAATATGCCTCCATAAATCTAGTTAGAGGATTTATAAGGTTCGGATGATCCGGTTATTCGGGGAACGTTATAGAAGAGTTTTGAATTCTTCCGTGAGCTTTAGATCTTACGACCGAGTACGAGTTATTTAGCTAAGTTATTTGTTTTTAGCGGAAGCACTGGTTTTCAAAAGTGGGGATTTCGAACCCCTAGAAATGCGCGCGCCCGTTGGAGGCGTTCACCTGTCCTAGGTACTATCGTGTAAATGATTTTCAAGTCGGAAATATAAAGTGCGGAAATAACGTACATCAAAGTCACCGCGGCATAGCCGGGTCCAAACCAAATCAAAGTAAGCGAGAAAGTAAAGAGTGCGTAAGTCATGCCTCACTCGCTCTAATCGTCCCAAAAGGTCTGTCCCGACAACCATCCACATAAGTAAGTCATATCGGGTAAGGGGTACCTGAATCTAAAAACAAGAGATAAATCGGGGTCCATCATCGGAAATATGCACACTCAATGCCATATAAAGAGGCATACTTAAACTACATGAATGTTAAAATGTAACACATAAGCAAGTATATAGATATATATAAATGCGAAATAAACACACAAGGGCCCGTATCATCCTCATAATCATCATCATCACCATCATATCATAATATCTTCTCAAACGTACTCATCATTCTCAAACATACTCATTCTTTCTCAACATAAGTCTTTCATCATTTCATTCGTGTTCCATCTAGTCCAAGTCATTTATTCAGATTTTGATGGCCGTCCTACCATAGACACATAGCATACATATGAAGTGTTGGATTTACTAAGTTCATCCTACGTCATATTACCGGTTTATATTCCTAAACATGTTACTAGGTCGCGTGATGCACGAAGACTCTCAATAAGACAAAGAGTATCACATAAATCCATCATGAGTAAGTCCAGGGGACTTACCCGGAGTCTGAAGAATAAGCAAGTAATAAAATACGCAACCAATGATCCAATCAACGAGAGCCTAGTAATTTCATTAAGCTCTCATTAGGTGGTATTTTAATGCATGGTGCCCAACCTAATAATCAATATACATCCATATGAGGTTCACGATTATATAGATTATGCACTTTGGTTAAGTGATCCGGACTTAACCAGTTATAATATATATCGTATTATCACATAATCGATTTTCTTCTTATCGGATCATAAGCCAAGTTATGGGTATACTTCATATCTATATTTTATATGTTCTAAGTTTCGGTTATGCCATCATATATTTAACCATATTCTTAGCATTCCCTTAACCAAGTTTTTTAATCGAGTCATTATAAACACTGGTTACTAAAATTATAGTAACTCTTGATCCAACCGTTGGATCACCCTAAATTTTGAAGGAAAGTTAGATAACATGTTCATGAACATCATATTAAGATTTCAGCCTGATCAGATCGTTGTATTGGAAATAAAGTCCAAATTACAGAGGCATATATATCCATTTTGTTTCTTGACGTTTGCTACAAAACGCAACCAAAAACACATAGACGCTCCACTTCCTAAGCCCTTTACAAGCACACAATATCTATTCCTATAAAGGGGGAGGCGGATGAGGGCTTACCTTCGAAGAAACCCACACAAACGACTCTAGAACACCCTCGGGAGTCCTTCGGAACACCTTTCAAACACCTTGCCATTTAGTCACCAAAAATCCCAAAACATGATTTAGATTCTTACTCAAAGTTGAAGAAAAGGAGTTATAACACATTTTGGAACACAGTTTTGGAAGAAAGGAAGGGTTCTTACCAGGAAATCAAGTCAAACTCTCAAGACCCTTCAAAAACAGTTTTCTGCAGCTCCAAAGATGGATGATGTTGGCTGGGCAAACGACCTTGGATTTTTGTGTTTGAGATATGTATGGACATCTGGGTTCAAGACGGATCCATGGCCACCGAGTCTTCTCAATTTGGATGAGTATGGAGGGAGTTATGATATTTCTTGTGAAGGCTGTCCAAAATGGACCTAAAGTGGAGCAAGGCTCTCCTTCTCTCTCTCTCCTCTCAAGTGACGGTGGACTTCTTTGGATGAGCTCCTCATGAGTCTTGGGGTCAGGCTTATAGAGGAGAGGGGTGGTTGGCTTCATGAGTCAAAGCATGGGTGTGATGGGAAGGAAGTGATGGGAGTGGTTGAATGTCTACATTCACAAGCAAGCCACAAGTCAAGGGTTTGGTGGCTCAATGATGGGCAATTTGGGTGGATGACCTCTTTAACATAATGTAAAACTCGAGCTCGCAAAGCGTTCAAATCTGTTGCGTTTATAAGATACGAGAAAAGTGGCTTGGGTATATTTTTTCCATCATTGAATCCATGTAAAGCTAGGCATAAAAATTTTAAAATTTCCGGGTTTTCCTAATTATAAGGGTGGATAATATTCGGATTATCCTACGGATATTTTATAAATATTAATTAAATTTCGGTCTTTACATTATACCCGAAATAATTAAGTGTAACACCGAGTGTAACACATAAAGTGTTATAGGAGATCTAAATTGCATTACAGGAGTGTTTTTTTTTTTCAAAAAAGGTAAGAAAAAGCAAGGATTTGGGAACATGAGGATTAGTGTTGGTAATCGATAATCTATAATTCTATCAGGGGCAGTTATACGAGCCACTTAGCTCGATTTCGGCTCGGGGTTGACTCGATAAAAGCTCCGTTCAAACTCGTTCATTTTCTAAACAAGTCGAGTATGAGCACATTTTTAAGATCACTTCAAAGCTCAATTCACTCAATTTAAGCTCAAACAATTCGAATTTAATGAAGTTTCTAAAAAAAATTAAGTTTTTATGTTTGAACAAATATGGATAATTAATGCTTGAAAAAAGCTCGACTCGAACTCGTTCATTTCCTAAATGAGCTGAGTATAAGCACATTTTTAAGATCGAGTCCAACTTTAGGCTCGACTCATTTATAAACGAGATGAATATGAACAAGCAATATTTAGCTTGTTCAACTTGAATAACAGCCCTACGGGAATAGAAGTAAAAGTAATTTTTATCTAGGGGTGAAGTACGCCTCGTTGGAAAACCTTGTGAGGATTCCAATATCGATTACGAAATCCTAATTTGTTATTTAATATATATTTTTATAATTTTATGTAAAAAAATCATTTTAAAAAAAAATTATTGTAATATACATTTATGTGATATTATATGTAATACCACATATGTTTAATGATATAAGTCCTTTTTTTCCCGAAGACCCGATGAGAGAGAAAACAAAAAACCTCTTTCCTCTACAAAGAAGAACCCTAGGAAGACAATCCCCACCAAATCTCTCATTTATGAGCCCGAATCAAGAAGAAGGTATGGGGCTAATCCCCATTCAATATCAGTAATGAATACCACCAAAAAATCTGAGATTCTGGGCGACTCTCAAAGGCC
Organism: Persicaria tinctoria; assembly: GCA_037127255.1. Taxonomy (NCBI): domain Eukaryota; kingdom Viridiplantae; phylum Streptophyta; class Magnoliopsida; order Caryophyllales; family Polygonaceae; genus Persicaria; species Persicaria tinctoria. The sequence goes on from JBANSL010000015.1 coordinate 31,690,234, forward strand.
TTTGGGCCTCAAGGGTGGTTCGCGGCTGTCCAATTTCGCAAGGACAAATCATGTAAACGCAGTCGATCCCAAGTAAGTTTGATGATTAATGGGATATTAAACGCAAGTTTGCGCTCCTGGTGGTGGTGGATTGCCGCTTGGGGTCTTCCCCTGCAGGGTATGCTCAAACCGACGACATCGAGTTTAAGTAACAACGGGTGGTGGTGTTCGCATCCTAGGCTGTACGTGTGGGGGTATGGCTTCTGGACTCTCTTTCGGTTGCCAAGGAACTGTTACTGGTCTCCGTCTTTGGTCATCTTCGCTCCTTTTCACTTCTTGTTTGGGGCTGGGAGGGCTTGCAATCCATACTCCCTTTACTCTCACAATTCTTCCTTTTCAACTACTAATAATCATCCGTTCTTGTCTTCTAATCTTTTGGTACTAAAAAAATTGGAGGACAAGGAAAAAAATAAAGGCACGAATCCAACATCTTCCAAGCATGAGTCCAAAGGGTTACCAGGCCCTGCGGACGAGGGTAACATCTCATATTCTAAAGAACCCAAGGGAGCGGCTACGCTTCCCTTCGATGTGGCAAAATACAAAGCCTGACCAGAAGAAAGATACATCAACCAAGAAAATATCCTCACTCTAAAAAACATAACCCTTTATGCATCTATATGTAAGATCAGTAAGAAATCAATTAATCTAAACTCATTATACATGGCTTCGACTCTCATTTTCTACAACGGGATTGGGTGGTATGGTTTGCTTGCCTGTCAGGGTTTGATCAAATATGTGCCTTTATCAGTTGATGAACGCAAGAATCTACAATTCTGTTTGTTTGAGTCAAATCGGGTATTTAGCTACACAATTCATTTATGGGATCTTCTCTATCATTTAATTTGAATTGGACTCGGCTTCGATCACCTTGGTTTGATGTTATAAGCAGGTTGTTTTACATTGTATTGAACAAGTGGGCTGTTAGCTTTCATTACAATAGGTTTCACAGGCAAATGATAGCAGTAACAAAGCTTGGTCAATGGCAGACCACCAAGCAAATGATCAAATCAATAAAGGGGAGTTAGAAAGATTAAAATATGAATTCATTCACCATCCAAATATTAAAAGAATAAGGAATAAATTAGCTCTCTTGGTAAAAATTAGACTAAGACCTTGTCCAAGCAATCACTTATGGTGCATCAAAGCAAATAACTACCCTTCTTCTATTGTCTGTGTATTTCTAGAAGAAGTTATGGTGTTGGTTGAAGATGAATGGTATGTAGTAAGAAAACCTAGGATCTTTGTCCGATGGAGCCGTGTCCCTAGTCTTCACGGCCTTTGTATGTGTAAGATTTTTATCTATGGAAGTGTGTTTGTTAGCTTTTATCTTTGCCTCCTCTCGGTTTTCTGTCAGTTGGTTCATGTCGGGCTGATTATCGATTGTAGGGGGTGGGTATTGGTGCTTTAAACGCACAGGGCGGGAGATGCCCAAACATACCGACCGATATTGGTCTAGGGTGGTCAAGCGAATCATGTCCGGGTCGAATTTAGAGCCTGGTGTTGGGGTCGAACCAATTATACTTGGTGGCTGGTTTGTTTTTGCTCAATAATAAAAACTAAGGTTTGGTGTTTGGGATGGTCTGATGCGGTGGCCTGTTCTATGCACTAAATATACACAAAACAAGCTGACACAATCCGAGTCAAGAAATCTAATTCCCACAAAACATGAGAGTCGAATACATGCCTCGGGCTCTCAAAAATGTGTTGCAAATGAAGTTTAGTTTTTGGAATTTTAGGGGATGGGGAGACCAACCTTTTGGATAGACATTAAAACAAGATGCAAATCGGAGCATATTCACATGCTAGCACTTGCTGAAACGAAAGCAGAAAATATTCATGACCCTTTCGTTTTGCGGGGTTCGGGTTTTGACAAAGCCATTTGGTCTTCTGCTCAAGGCAAATTAGGTGGTCTTGGGTTACTGTGGAAAGAAAATGGTCTCCAAATCGAAGAGGTAGAAGTTATCTCACACAGACATCGAGCCATTACCATCAAGTACACCAACACTGGTGATAATTTCTCTTGTCTAATTTGGTTTATATACGCCCCGCTGCATGAACAAGATAAGGATGCGTTCTGACATCTGGTAATTCATGATATAAGTCAACTTTATAGAAAAAGAAGGTGGGGCCATAACACATCCTCGAAGATTTTCAAGACTAATGGATATAAAAAAACCAGTGCTCTTTAGAAGAGATTTCGTCTTGGGGAAATAAGTTTACATGGCGGAAAAAGCAAGTTGAAGATGGTAATATAAAAGAAAAACTGGACCGTGTTTTGGTCCAGCATGAAATTATACATCAGTATCCGGCCTTATGTACAAAAAATGGTGCTTTCTCTTTTTCGGACCACTGTCCAATTACCATTGAATTAACAACCAATCAAACTTTTAAACCCCCTCCTTTCAAATTCGAAAACTGTTGGCTGCAACGTGGAGATTTTAGAAACATTGTTAGACATGCTTGGCGATTTTATTGTCATGGTTCGGCTATGTATCAACTAACTCGCAACACACGCATTCTAAAGGACAATGCAAAGACGTGGAATAAGAATACCTTCGGAAACATATTCCGTCAACTTAAAAGCTGGAAGAACATCTTCTTCTAATCCAGCAGACACAGAACCAAGGGACAAATAAGAAATTACAAGCAAAATAATGCATTTTAATAAAGAAAAAGGAAAAACTTTTACTATTTCAGAAATCTTATTGGAACCAAAGGGCTAAGACCAAGAATATTAAATTATCGGACTCCAACACGGGATATTTCCTACCACAGAATAGCATCGGGCAATCGAAATAGGAAATATATCAAAACCATAACGACAACTGAGGGCACACAAATTATAGGAGAGGAAAACATCAATAATGAAATTAAGAACGACTTTCAGAAATGATTTAAAAAACAACCGATCAATATCGCGAAATTAAACGAGTATCTCAGTCTCATTCCAAATGATATCACAAATGAAGATAACAAGATGCTAACCGCGATTCCTTCTAACGGGGAAATTAAAAATGCTGTATTTTGCCTAGGTAGGAACAAGGCACCTGGCCCGGATGGGATGACGAGCGAATTCTACAAGGCTTCATGGGAGACTGTTGGCCCATTTGTTATCAAAGCAGTCAAAGGTTTTTTCCTTTCTGGAAAAATCCCCAAACAAATAAATCATACTTTCATCACTCTTCTACCAAAAAAGGACAACTCGACGACCACTGGACATTACAGACCCATCAGCTTATGTTCAACAATCTACAAAGTAATATCCAAGATTCTTATGGAACGACTTAAGCGCGTCCTAGGGAAACTTGTTAATCCTCTACAAGGTGCTTTTGTTTATGATAGAGCTATCCAAGATAACATTCTTATAGCTCATGAAAATTTTCACTCATTAAAGAACATAAAAGGAAAGGAAGGCTGGATTGCTTTGAAGTTGGATATGGAAAAAGCATATGACTGGGTGGATTGGGAATGCACTGAATCAGTTATACTAAAATTTGGATTTCACCGAACCTTTGTCAATTGGGTCATGGAATGTATCACCTCCGTGTCATTCTATGTCCTTGTCAATAATGGACCCACAAATATGTTCCATCCATCAAGGGGACTTCGACAAGGGGATCCCTTATCACCATTTCTTTTCATACTAGGTGCGGAGGTTCTGGCCTAGCGCCTGGTTATGGAGGCATGTTCTTTGAATAAGCTGGTTAGATTGTTTGGATCTACCGGCCCTTGTATCCCCTTTCTCGCCTTTGCTAATGATATTCTTATATTTCTAAAAGGAAGCACTAACGCGTGCCACAAGATTAGAGAGATCCTCAATGACTACTGCCTCATTTCGGGACAAAAGGTCAACTATCACAAATCTGCCTTTCAGATCACCACTGGTGTGGCCCGAGGGCGTATTCCGGAATTGGGTGGGGCCCTCGGGATTTCTCATTCTAATTCAGTTGAAAAATACATGGGATGCCCTATTATTAATGGACGGGTTAATAAAGAAACCTTCAAGGAACTGATCAGCAAAACACAAGAACAACTCAGTAAATGGCGTGTTGATGCACTCTCACAGCAAGGTAGAGTGACACTCATTGGATCGAATTTAACAGCGAAACCGCTGTATATCATGAAGAACTTCATGCTACCAGCAACAATGCATAAATAACTAGACACATCGAACAAAACTTTCTTTTGGAATAAGGATGCACAACACAAACCGTTAATTGGATGGAATAAGATATGTAGACCAAAACAGGCTAGCGGTTTAGGCATTAGGAAAGCAAAGGAAATGAATGAAGCTTTATAATTAAAATTTCTATGGAAAATTCTGGCTGAGCCAGGTAATATTTGGGTCAAAATAATCACACGAAAGTATCTAAAAGATACCAACATTTTAGAGTACAAGAAAGCAGGGAACATGTCTTGGCAATTGTCGAAGTTATCAAGTCTACTTAAACAATTTAAATCTGGCCTCATATGGTCTATTGGCAATGGATCATCAGTTAAATTTTAGACTGACAACTGGGTGTCAGAAGTAGCTATATGCAAGAGGGAAGAGTGCCTTGTACAATATAACGCTAATGAGAAGGTCTCTGACTATATCCGTCAAGGGAAGTGGTGCGAGGAGAAACTCCATCACATACTACCTGAGTCAATAGTTGAGCAGATATTAGCCATTCCATTACCTGTTTCGTCACTATAAGATAGGATTACTAGTGGCCGGATAGAAAAGGTTGGTTTACTACATCTTCTGCATACAAGCTCATTACCAACAGTGAAGGTAATAGAAGCCTAGACTATTCATGGATATGGAAATCAAACATTCCACCCAAAATCAAAAACTTTTTGTGCAAAGTTAGTCAAGCCGGATTACCTACTAAAGCCAGACTTGCCTCGTGGGGGGTTTCCGTGCCATCCACGTGTAACAGATGCCATGATTGCAGTGAGGATGACATCCATATACTTATTGAATGTTTCCCTAGCCTTATTCAAAAATACTTAACCAGTACAAAAATGTGTAATCTCCAACAACTGATAAATGACAAGAGAGATATGGGACGGGTGTTACAATGGATACAAACACTGTCTAAAAAGAAAATTCAGCAGATTGCAACAACTTGGTGGGGTGTTTGGTATTTCAGAAACGGTTCTGTCTTCCGAAACCTACCATCCCCAACGGATAACACTATTGATGCGTTCTGCGTCAGACAATTAGATTTGTGGCATCGCGCGCGCCTGTCTTTTCGAGGAGCTTATGGATTATGAAATGACTCCTCACAAGGGTGACCGGGCAGGACAGAAACAACATAAATAATGTACCAAGCAGAAGAAGTGGTCCAAACCACCAATTGGGAAGTTCAAGTTGAATTTCTATGGTTCTGTTCTCCTCGATGGTAGAAGCTCTGTTGGAGCTATCATCCGTCACTGGCACAGAAAAAACAATTCAAATCTCATATCAAATATTAGGGAGTCTCTCTTCTCTAAGGGCTGAAGCAGTTGCTCTAAAATTGGGCATTATAGAAGCAAAAAATTGAACATACAAAACATTGTTATTGAGGGTGACTCAAAGATCATTATCGATTACATGAAGCACAACACAAGATGTCTGTGGGAGATTGGAATGACTCTGTCTGATGTATAGATCCTCCTAAACGATATGAGAGAGGTTCACTTCTCTCATATACCCCGTGCTGGCAACAAAGTGGCTGAAAAGGTTGTACACCTTGGCCATTCTGCCTTTGGGGTACATCTAACACCGAATGAAGATCTTCATGATCTCATCCGCAAGGATGCCCTTGGATAGTCATATATCCAAATTCTTATCTAATAAAAAAAAGCCCTTTTAGACATTTGCACATAAATTAAGGAAATTATAAACTTATTACTGTACCTTTATACTCCTCGTTAATTGTCCACAATCCTCATCATCCAATAAAATTTTAAGTGCCCTAGAATTGAATATTGAAAAACTTATCATTTGAGGGGAGTCTCATATTATTATTAACAATTTAAAAACTGGTGCGAGCTGTCCTTGGGAAATTGAAATTCTCATAACTGACATCAGTTCCTTACTTTCAGGGTTCAAAGAAGTATCTTTCTCTCATATACTTCGGAATGGTAATGGTTTTGTTGATGAGGTTGAACACATTGGTCACATTATCTACAATCCTGACCTTATAAATGATCAAAGTTTGCTTGACCTCATCCGAAAGAATGCATTCGGATAGCGTTCTTTACGCATTTGAATTAATACCAAATAAAAAAATGAACCAACAAAAAAGGGGATGGGGGTCATCATGTTGCCATCCCTAGTCATAGCAACCCACCACCCAATGACATCTCTTCTAGCAAGGGAAAGGAACTTCGGGTATGCCATAAGAGTGGCATGATCCATAAAATACCACAGATGTACCACTTTGTTTGCCACATAGTTTGCATGGCAGAAGACGTATATACAGAACAACGAATCAAAGTATTGTAAGAGTTGCATGACGTTCGTGATAACCATCTCAATCTCTTATACTGACATTTTAATGTGTCTCAGCCTCCTTCATTGACGATCAAGGAGGAGGAAGAGGTCATGAGTGTACGTTCTAATAGACCGGTGACTAGAGTTAAAGCTGAGATGATTGGAAAAGCCACTATGTCTATTGTTACTCTAGATTTGGCATCTAAAACCGAACCCTTGAGCGTCCTTCCTTTTGTTGGTCTATGTGGTAGGTGCATTAGGCTTAGGCAACAATCATGATGCTACCTAAGGGTGTTTCACATTATAGCCAATCTATTTACATTACATTAGATATTTACTTGTTGTGGCGTGTCTATTTTGGGACTATCGTCAAATAGGCTTGCTATTCTTAGTCTTACTTTTAATAATAAGAGGTATAGGAAGAGCAGCCCATTAGTTTTAATGTTTCATATAGGTTGTTTTTTCTAGTTGATGGAATTTTAGGGGGTGGAGAGGATGGAGATTAATTCTAGGGGGTGGAAAGGATAGAGATTAATTTTATGGGGTGGAAAGGGTAGAGATTATTTTCCGTAAATAACCCTGTAGGTGTTTGGCAAATGGAAGATGGATGGATAAGTGTTTAATGCAAAATGACGAAAATAACCCCATCTTTACCATTTCACACACACGGACACACTATCATCTTCCTCCCCTAACTTTCTTTGGTTGAACTTGAAACACACAGAAGAGACATTGTTGCCCAGCAATTGGGGAGGGCAATTAGGAAGCACCTAGGATGCCCAATCCAGTCAAAAAATCCAGTCGAAACCGAGGACGATTCGATCCAAAATTAGGGAGTGAGGAGTGAGGCGGAGAGGGCGGTGGCGGAGAGGGGAGCAAGGAGTGGAGGGCGAAGTGATGAGTGGAGTGGAGGGAATCGAGAAGTGGAGGGCGACGACGGAGTGAGGTGGGATTGAAGAGGGGAGAAAGGAGTGGAGGGCTAGGGAGAGGGCGGAGAGGAGGAGAGAGAATGTGGGCGTTGACATGGGGAAGAATTCCGGCCAAAGGGGGTCGGACCCGACCCAAGGGCAGGGCCAACCTGGGCACTCGCCCAGGGCCTAGTCCATTAAAGGGCCCAATCTCATTTTACTCATATATCTATATATATGCAAAATAAAAAGAGGTTCATCTGTCCATTTAAAAAGCCCAATCCACCTATTAATCATGGACTACTTAAACAGGAAATCTAAATGCCCTTGGGAAATCGAGTTAATCCTTTCTGACGTCCAAGTCATGTTATCGACTGTGACAGAAGTAGAGTTCTTTCACGTTCCTCGTATGGGCAATAGAGTGGCGGATAAGGTTGCATACCTTTGCCGGTCTGCCCGAGGAGTCGATATTGAAAATGATCCAAGTCTCCTTGACCTCATCCGTAAGGATGCTGCCGGGTAGGGCCAACCCACCCGAATTTTTTCCAAATAAAAAAAAAAGCCCAATCCACCTATTAATTTATATGCCCCAACAATAAATAAACAAATAAGAAAAAAAAAAGTAAAGGATGTGTAGGGGGTTTAGGGGATGCATTAACTTCCTCTATCTTCAAATCTCAATCTCATAAATGAAAAAGTGACATGCATTGAAGAACAGTAAAATTTTAAGAGGTGAAGTAACATGAAAAAAGAGGAAAGAGTGAATTGAGATATCTCTTATTTCTTCTATTTATCAAATGATTTGTTGTTGATATCCTCACAATCTCTCTATTTCAATCTTCTACCACATTCTCTAGTGCGAATTTTTTTAAAAGTTTGGACACCAAATAAAAAAATATCTTTAAAAAGTTTGGACACCAAACAAAAAAATATCAAACCTTATTACTATGAAACGAAAATTAAGGGTCCTAATATTACGAATAATAGGGTCCATAATTTTCTTCCGCCCCGAGCCTATAAAATCATTGGACCGGCACTGAAGGGGGTCGGAGGAGGGGGAGGAGAGGAGTAGAACCAACAATTGGCATCAGTGACAGGGGAGGCAGGGAGGAGATATTGGAGAGGGTGAGAGAGGATTTGGAGAGGTGGTGTTCTAGATTAGCAGGAGGAGGAGGTCCTGGTAGCGAAGGAAGGAGTGGGCAGCGAAGAGGGCGGAGATGACTTCGGAGATGAGATAAGACAGAGAATGGTCACCGGAATCAGAGTGGAGAGATTTGTATAAGAAGGGGATGGATGGAGGGGCAAACTTGCACCCCGTCCATCCACTCATCTCAAGGTAGTGAAATCACCCCATCCCCACCCCCTCCACCTGCCCCTAACCATCCCCTCCATCCCAACGAAAATAGGTAGACGCAAAACCCCAAAACCACCCCCACCCCTATAACCCCGTCCACTCCCATTTTTTTTACCCAAAACAGGGCCATAAATACTCTTGATAGAGAATGTTATGGGACATGTCAACTTTAGAAGAATTGCATAGTGTTGAGTTATAACTCCCTTTTTTCCTCATTGGTGTCTTGATCCTAGTTATTATGTTCTTTGTGTTGATCTTCAATGAACTCATCAATTCAAGGGTTCCTCACTTAGTTGGATTGTCGATCGGTTTCTCTTTGCTTGGAAAAACCCTAGACGAAGCTCGCTTGCTTCGCCAATTGCACCACCATCGCTAAGACCGTGTTGAGTCACTAGTTGCGTGATCCTTCTTGTGTCGTGATGATCCAAGGACTTTTGGAGCCATTGCTATCAAGATCCCCTGCCACCGCACTTTCTCATAGCATGCCACTCTGCTTCGTAATCACGCGCACCCTAGCTGATTACTTGGCTTGTGTTCGTGATTGCTCCAAAAGTTTTCAAGCTTCTGTTCGCTCATACTTTTCATCCTATTACAACCTCAACGATTCGTGCAATACATCTAGGATTGGTATCCAAAGCTTCCTCAATATCAAAGGTTGAATCTACTTACCACATGCAACTAGACGACACCAAGGCTAGTTCTCGTTTTTTCGAGGTGAGACGGATCACATTTTCACTTGGCAGATATGGAGTTAATAATTGTATGACTATCTTCTTCGACACCGATGCATTGGTGTTAATTTTGAAATATCCCATTGTGGGCCTTTTTCACTTTATGTTTTTTTTCCAAAGCTAATTATGTGGACCTATGATTGTTGGAATTTGTTGCATTCATATTTTCTCAAAAAATTGTTTGTTGTTGAGTTATTTTAGGAGCTATCGCAAATACATTTCGTGTTGCATGTATGTGAAATTTTCGTTGTTGAAAGTTACTTTATTTTTAATGGTCCAAATACCTCGTCAAAGAGTAGTCTGGTTTGATTTTTGTGTTTTATTTAGCCGAGCAAAAATGTCATTTGTAATTTGGTTGATCATACAGATATGGTTGTAACTCTTATGAATTTAGTCATTGTTGTTATTGATCTTGGATAGGAATTGCAGCATGTGAGTGCAACTTGTCAATAGATGAGCGGCGTCTTCATCAAATTATTTGTAGAATGTACAAGGGAGGGTAACTGCAATTCTTTTTTTGTACTAGTTTCATTTTCATTGGTGTTCCATTCATGACAAGCTTCCGATTAGGGCTGGTATGGTACGGTACCATGAGAAATTTTCGATTACCACGTACCGTACCAATACCATTCGATATGCAATTTTTCCTACCACGTACCAACTGAAAGTGTCGGTAACCGAAATTGTTGGTACCAAAATAGGTCGGTTACCAAACGTCGGTACTATGGTAACCAAACGCACAAATTTCAATCATCATTTACGTTTTATAATCTGTGGTAACCGACAGTACCAATGGTACCGTTGGTACCGGTGGTACCGATGATGTTTTCTAGGAAAAACATCATCGGTACCATCAGTATCAACGGTACCATCGGTAGGAATTAGAGATATTTAGGGAATAATTTATTTATTTTTATTTTTTAAAAAAGATATATATAATCAATACCACGGTACCACGGTATTTGAGTTTCTATTACCGTGTACCGTACCGATAGAGGTCAGTACCGAGATTTCGGTTACCGACGACTTGGTACCAAAGTCCTGTTGGTACGGTTGGTAATCGGTTTGTACGATAATTTAATTACCACCACCAAAGCCCTACTTCCAATTGTAAAAAAAAATGCTATATGCGCGGGAAAAAAATTCCTCGCAAAAAAAAGAGCTTTCCTCCCTAAAAATGTTTGGTGATGAAATAAATGTCCTCATCAAGTGGTCGAAGAAAGCTCGCCAAGGAAAGTCTTAATGAAAAAATAATTTCTTTGCAATAACGTTTTGCGATGGTTATAATTTATTGCTATTAATTTTGTGAATAATATTTTTTCTCGTCAATTCAAACATTTTCATTGCCAAATAAGTTTCAGGATTAGAAAATGGTCGTTGAATATATTTGGTGATTAAATAATTTTTTTGTATTATCTCATTATTGATAACTAGCAATTAAAGTATCTATCTATTACGGAGTAATATATTAATATTACTAATTCTGTTAGCATCTATCTATTATATTACTAATTTTGTTATCATTTTGCTGATGTGTCATGCCCACAATTTAACCTGATTATTTTAAGGGGCATTAGTAGTAAATACACCACTTCCATAATTGGTTTGCAAAAATACCTACTTTTGAAAACAATTGCACCCATATATGAAAATTTGCAAATATACCCTTTTCAATTAGCAAAACTACCCTATCCAATATATTTTCTAATAAATAAGAACAGGTAAAATCATATTTTAATTTATCTTTTCTTTTTTATTAAAAGTCTATTAAATATATTGAAATAATATAAAATCTATTTAAAATAAAAACAAATTAAGAACAAAAAGCGATTGGAGTACGTCGTCTTGTTCATCGATCTCCCTCAGGCGACGCAAGGGCGAGAGGACCACTAGCGCCTCTCCTTCTACCACCATCGCAACACGTATCGCCCCATCTGGCCTCCGCCAACTTCACCATTCTCCTGTATTCTCATCAAGATCAAGTTCGAGATCTATCTGATTTCAATCGAAGTATTGAATAGGGTTTTCTCTGCGTGCGAAGTTCTGGAAAGCATGGAGAAGTTTAGCCCCGGAGATGATTTTCATTCAAAGGTTTGCTTCCAAGATTACAATTCGGCGATTAGAGCTCTTGATTGGTACAACAGAAGATGCATATACGATTGATGTTGTGAGTTGGAATTAATTCTGGCGTCCGAAATCGGGGATAAATCGAGTGAATTCAAGGTCGCTCCAATTGAAGAATCTGGAATGGATTAGCACGAGACGCAGACGCTGAGTTTCAAAGTATTTGATGAAGTGCAAAGCTGTCACGAAGTGGTTGAAACCTTGGTTGCAAACACAGATCAAATTTATGCCTCGCTTGCAGTCGTGAATCATCAAATCGATGCTTCGTTGACTTCAGAGGTTGGGTTCATACAAGATCTTGACACCCAGAGAAAGTCTTCGGGGAAGGTATTATTTGAACCCTACGATTTTTCAAGTGGATCGATTGTGATTGAATCCATCGAAAGGTGGGCAAATCTCGGGTTGAATTCATCTAGTTGCTTGAGAACTTTTAGAAAAGGCTGAATTGGATGCGGCAATCTCTAAATACACTGGTTAAAATTTGATTGCAGTTGCCGATTGTAATTGGTTACATCCGGTCATCTTTGATTTAGGAGATGGAGGATGTGAATTTAGGGTAGCTGATTTTAGGAGGATATTGGCTAGATTTTTTTTCCAAATCCTAGTGGTGATGATGCCGTTAAATGCTATGGTTTCATACCATTTGATAAAGGGATAACTGAATTTACTTGAGATACACATAGATTAAGGGTTATGCCTTTGGTTTTTGATCCAGGAGGGAAGTATTGTTGCCTTGAATCAGTCGAATTGACGATGCCATTTGATCAAGGACTTGCTACTAATTCAGTCAAGGCACATGAGATCTTAATATGGATTATGATTTTTGATCCGGGTGGGTGCAACAACGAGCAAGTTCAGGCTACCCTCTTCATTTCTTTTAGTGTTGTGTGTACACGCTGGTAAAAAGAAGCAAATTTTGTTGATGGGGCGCTAACTGCATTATATGTGGAATATTTTTTTTTACTGTCATTAGCTGATGTTGTTGGGCCATTGTTGCTTCTTAATGTTCAGCTGGTGGAAAGTGGGTTTTTCAACATTTAGGAATATGGAAAATTGAGGCAATGGATGAATTATATAGTTAATGGATGCTCAAGTCAAATTGTGAGGGTATGTGTGCTTCACTGGATACCATTTTTGGGGTAATGGCAATACATGGGTGCAAGGGGAAAGATGGTGCTATTTCAGTCTCTCACGGATAGCTACATAGTGTAATTGTTGATGTTTTCAAAGATGCGTAATTGTAATACATACTGTCATTTGGTTTTCTTTTCATTAGCTATTAGTAGTTTACCTTCAATAAGCTTTGAGGACAAAGCTTTATAAGAGGGGAGTAATGTTAGAAATTAGGATATAAGGGATTGGTATTGCAATTACTAGGAAGTAGGGGTATGATGGTATAGATACATGTATGTTGTAATGAACATATCATCGAAGAATTACATAACTCATTCTCTTCTCCTACCTCTCTTGTTCTATATCTCTCCCTCTAAATCTATCTTCTACCCTCTTCTCTTCTTTCTCAATCTCCATGGAAGCTTAGCTTCTGACTCGACGGCCTCAGATCCTGACACCTTTCCTCCGTTACACCTCGCCTCATCAATCGTCATCGTCTTCTCAATCCTACCCTCTCTCCAAACCCATCTCAGTATCTTACCCATTCTTCACTTCCTAATGTTTCAAACTCTCGCGATCTTTGAAACAAATCTCATTTCACCTTGTACGTTACCTCCCAATTTTTCTTGTTTCACTTTTGTGTTAATTTTCATTCTTCATCTATAGTTTCATTCTCTAGGTCTTGGTTTGTGACTTTGTGTTGGTCTGATTGATTTCTGATGCTCAATTTTCTTAATTCTCTTGACTCCAGACATGACCTGTGTACAATCCATTGTAACAAATGAGCATCAACCTGATTTTCATCTCTTGCCGTTGCAATCTACGGGATCGCAATCCTAGGAAGACAATTCTAATCGTAAAGTCAACTGTAGAAGTTTAATCTTAAGCTTTCTGGCATAGGATTCAGATAGGTTCCCTAGTAATTGAAGAGTTCTTGCATCTCCATAACACCGGCCGCGGGGATTGTGGTCGACATCAATTGCGGTCCTGGAAGCTGTAGTATCGGTGGTGGCTGAGTAACAGTTGTTGTACAGTCGCTACTACTGGAAACTTGAAAACTACTCTTTGAATTGGAAGCACGTAGATCTCAGTCGCAATAAGGTCGCTTGTGCCATTTTGGTGGTTCCATTGTGATCATTCGTGACGATTCTAAGATCGTCCAGCTTTACGCCGAGTTTGCGCTTCAGAAGATGTGGATTTTCATCTTCTCTTGCGTCCAGATCTCCGAGATGATTTGGCGCAACCCTGGCGGTAGTCTTGTTGTATCTTTATTCTGTTCCCGATTTAGATAACATCATGTCGGTATTAATTATCAACTTTGTCATGATGAACATGTATCCTGTCAATGTAAATAAATAACTTTGTCATATAGTATTTATGGTATGGATAAATACGTATCTTTATTGTCTTCTCAATTATAGATTCTATCCCGTCATTATTATTTCGCAGCTTTGTCATGATGAACATTTATCCTATCAAAGTGAAATTTTAATAGTGTGGATACACACGTATTGAAATATCTTTTATAATCCCTTACTAAGGCAATGTTTTTCATCCGTTAGTTTTATTATTTTTAAGTTCCAGGAACGGGTGTGTTTTTGCAAACCTAACACCGATTTTAATATATATTTTATTTTTTAAATATTTTTTACCTTTTCTTTTCATTCATAATTCTCCTTTTAAAGATTTTCTTTTCATTCATAATTCTCCTTTTAAAATCATTATTTTAATATATATTTTATAATATATATTAAAATCATTATTTTATATATATTTTATTTTTTAAATATTTTTTACCTTTTCTTTTCATTCATAATTCTCCTTTTAAAGATTTTCACATTTAAATTTAAAGATAAAATCATCCATTATTTTTTAGCACAAATGACCCACCTATCCAATTTTTGCTATTCTCACAAAAACGGGTGTGTTTTTGCAAACCGAACACCGATTTGGTGTATTTATGCAAATCGACCTTATTTTAATCCATTTCTATTTTTTTATTGGTTGGTTATATTGTCGAAAATCTTTGTTATTTGTTGCCTTTTTTTATATTTTGATCGCAATTGTCTACTTAATTGTCTACATACATTGAACTTCAATTGAATCTTGACTACTTTATTTTTGAAAATTGAAATTATCTATCTATTTCCCATACTAAACTGATTACAATCTTCTCCACATTGTTTACGTACAATGAATATTTATTATAGAATATCGTAATATTAAAAATATGAAAGTACACATTAAAATATTCTTTTACATCATATAATGCATTATTAAAGGAAAGTGTGTGATCATATTATTTGATTTTATTTTTCAAATATATTCATTCTTAATGTGGATATACATATTGGAGCCATTTTCACAACTATATAATGTCCGATAATTCATTTTCAAGAACACACTCTCAATCAATTTACCCAAGCTGAGGTATGTTCTCATACAGTATAATTTCATTCTTGCTCTTCTTCACCTCGATTACTGTACCATCATTATATAACTTATGTGTCCAAAAAGTCATCCGACTTTTTTTAGCAATCAATTTAATTGTTAATGAATCGGTAATTTTTAGATAGTTTCATTTTACGGTAAGTTTAATACTTTGTATTTGTTTATTGTCTTAAAAACGAATTGTAATTGAATCGATTTAAATTTTTTTTATAATGTTATGACTGAACCAAGGATTTTAACATAATTTATTGTAAAGGTTAATATTTTTTATTATGTTGTAAGTGAATTATAGTTGAATCAGTTTCATTGTTTTTTATAATGTTAAAAATAAAATTTGAATGAATCGTTTTAATTATCATTATATGTTAGCTAATTTTGTTTCCCCTTATAGTTGTGTCATAGTGATAATAATTATGTATGTATTTCAAACTATATTATGTGGTATGTTTGAGTTTATTAGCATTTTATCTTATTAAATCACTTTCATTTTTTTTTATTAATTATATTGTATATCTTTTCAACTAATTTATAAATTCAAAACAATTATGTTATGTATTTTTTCTTTTGTAAACAAGTATATAGATATATAGAATGACGTCCGAATAAAATATATAATCAAATAATATTTTAAACAAATCTCGCGTCTTTAAGGCGCGGGTATTAAACTAGCTTGAAATAAAAATATTGTTTTTTTATACAACCAACCCAAGCCGGCATCTATCGCCTAGCCACAAGCAAGTTGTTGGAAGCCATTTCAACATAGACTCTCATAGTTGTAACTCCCCAATAGGAATCTCGGTGTGCCCCTCGTATAAGAGTATTTTCACTATATAAGAGCGTTTTTTTCATCATTCGTGTACCCCATGTAAAGGGTCAGATTTTAAAATCCTAATTTTTTGGAAAAAGAAAAAATGAAAATGAATTTAGAAGCGGAATTTAGCGGAAAACTCGCTAACTCGAATTTTGAACTCTTAAACAGAATTCTGGCCCAATTTTAACTTTAAAGATCGATTCCGTCTTTCACCTCAAATTCAAAAATTTCATTCGGATTGTGATATCCTATTCGAGTTTTAAAAAATAAAAATAAATTAATTGATCAAGAGAGCGGATTTTAGGATTTATTTTACAGGTATTTTGAATTATGATTTGGGACCTCTATATTATCCTCTTCCCCTATTCTTATCCAAAAAAATCCAGCCCTTTATTTCTTTTCCAAATGTGGGCAAACACCCAAACCCTTCACCTCTTCTTCACCCACACCTCCTTACTCCTTTGGTCAGTCAAACCCAACAAATCCCACCCCTTCTGAGACCAAATATGTTGAAAGAGGCTCACCTGCACTATGAATCAATCAGACTACTCACTAGACACCCCTCCTCTTTGACTTCCAAAAAACCCAGCTCCCTCTCCTCACAAAGGACACCACCACGAGCTCTGTTCTCTTCCATCTCTCTTGCCCAAACACCAAACCTCCCCTAACAACTCCCTCCCTTGTGCCATTGTCGTGAGCTTTCAAGCTCCAAAGTTGCTCCCTTTTGCTCAGCCTCGCCAGCCCCCGGCTCACCACCGCTTCATGACGAGAGGGTTTCTCGACCAAATAAATTTGTAGTCAAGACCCCCGCTATAGTATAGGGGAGTCAGGTTCGTCCTCAGGAGAGAAGTCAGCGGTTCTAGGTTTAGTGTGTTTTGGGGTTCAGGGATGGCGAGAAAAGGTGACGAGGTTGCCGTCGACAAAGAATAGAGGGGTCGATGTCGATGGATGGAGAGGGAATGGTGGTTGGTGTCGGGTAGAGTATGTGCCGAATAAAAATAATAAAACAAAACAAATAAAGATGCAAACTTCCAAGGTTAGGGATCACCATAACAATAAACATATGCGCATATAATAAATCACATAAAGATGCATGCTTTATATCAAAGAATCGACTTTCGCAAATTCCAACAATTTAGATGATAGAGGCTCTCGCATAAAAACCCAATTTGTTTCTACCTTTTCTTAATTAGGATTAGCCGGCTCTTGCAAATAAACCCTAATTACTATCCAATTCATAATAAGGTCACTTTCGCTTCAATATCATGAATAAGGAATTTCCTCAACTCTCGCAAAGGATTAAGCACATAGGTAGATGATGGTAAAGACATATAAATTCATAAATTCATAAATCAAACACACATATCTATTTTGGGATCAACCCAACCCTAGAAGAAGGAAATTAGAAACAAACCATAAAAAAAGAAATTAACTTTAACATAAAATAAACTAAAACTTACAAAACCTTCCAAACATTCCTCCTCTCTCTCCTCTCTCGCCTCCTCTCTCTCTCCTCTTTCTCCTCTGTCGCCTCCTCTTTGCGTCTTAAGACGTATTGACTTGAATGAATGAAAATCAGCCCCCTAGGGCTTTATTTATAGGCTTCATTCCCTCTCTAATTAGGAAAGAATATCCTATCTATATCTATATCTATCTATCGAATTACTTAAGATAAAATAATGGAAATAAATAATTAAATCAATTAGAACTATATCTAATGTAGATAAAATATCTTCTCCCTTGTCTTGATAGCTCTTGATAGATGTGGATAGAATTTCGTCTCGAAAACATCACCATTGGCTTCGGGATAGAAACTTAACAAGACACCCGGATAGCTCGGAATCCGCCGCCTGGGTCAACTCGATATCGAGTAGGAGTCGTCGATATCGACTAGCAGTTTCTTCGTCTTGTGCTCAGCAGCTCCATATCGGCCAAAAGAACATATGTCGACTTGGGTGGTCCTCGATATCGAATAAAGTTACTCGATATCGACCAACTTCTGCTCGGCTCCCCTGTGCTCAGCTTCGTCGATCTCGGTTCTGGACATGGAAATCGACCAAGTGTTTCCTCGATATCGACTAATTCTTGTCGATATCGACCAACCTGCTCCAGCTCCCAGCTTCTCTTGTCGATTTCTGGGGTCTTTACTCGATCTGGGTTACTCGACATCGAGTAAAACAACTCGATATCGACTAAGTCTCTCAGCTTTCTTCTCTGTTCTTGAAACACACTTTCCCGAGTCCTCGTTCGTGGGATTGATGCATATGACCATGCATTGGAGAGCTCTTTCCGAGGGCTACAACTCTTATGGCGACATAAACGCTTGATTCAGAACGAAGAAAGGTGAAAACTGGCCTTTTCTCCAACTGCACCATTCTTAGCTTCTCCATGAGTTTCCTTTAAGCTCCAAAGTGCGTCCGATTTCTGCGAAATATAACAAAAACTTGTGTAGACCTCCATATATTTGCAAATAAACATAAACTACACAGATTCTGTATTATTCTAACCCAAATGTATGAAATGCATGCAGAAATCGATATAAAAGTAAGTATAAAACATGGAGAATTAGGCTCGCAACAAACACCCCATACTTAAGCTTGTTTGTCCTCAAGCAATACTTTTAATTGTCGTTCAGGGGAAGAAACGAAAATCTCAACATATTATATTTATTCTCATATGTCCCTACAATTAATTACCATAATCGAAAAGGTACTAGTGTCACAAATGCATGCATGTGCAAATAAAATCAACATCTACTCATAAAAGGAGGGTTATGCAAAAAAATTCATAAGTGACAAAGCATTAATAATCAAGAGGACTTTAATTTAAGCTCAAAGAAGAGTAGATTGGTAAAAGGTTAAAGGTGAGCAATTTTTGGCAATGTGGTGCTAATAATCCGGGGAAATGCATTATTTCCAAACTGTATTTCCACATTCCTTCTTCATAAGAATCATCATCTTCCATAATGCTTTTTTTTCAATAATCATGCTTTTACCTCTCTAACCTTAGCACTGCCTTCTCGCGAGTCGCAAACATGGGTGTCATGAATGGCCCCGGATACTTAGTGTTTTGGACTCCTCACCTGTGTGTCCCATCTCACTGAACTATTATCTCACAGAGCAGGGTCGATCTACCTTTATCTCATGAGGTGATCGGATTTTCTTTCACTCATTAAATTTTCCATATATTTCAAACAATTTCCTGCCAAACTCCAATAATGATAACAACAACACAACAACCATACAATAATCTCCATAATGTAACATCATTCTCTACATAATCCCCGGATAGGAAATAAGGTAAAGAATGGGCAATATTTGGAACATGTGGAGCAAAATATGAAATAAGACATATTATGGCTTTTGTGATGCATAAGCGTAGGTAAGGCTAGGATATAAACATATGAGCATTATATGGAAATATAAAGTTCTCCATCGTCTTATCATGCAACATGTCAAAAGCAACATCAAATTTTACCTCCTTTCATGGTTTTCAAGAAAATATGCACTTCATTGTAACTTCCCTTTACTAGGCAATTTCATGCTATATCTCTAATGAATCCAATTTTGCATCGTCGAGTTCAATATAAGCTTCCATGACATTAATCAAAAAATTTCAATGGGGGTCGTTTTTTCAAACTTTGGAAAACATACATATAAGCCAATAAATCAATAATGAATTCCAAAATAGCCATGTATAAGCAATTCAAGAAATAAACTTTAAAAATGCCCACATAATGTCAAATATGGTAAAATATGCACAAAGTAAGCCCTTCTCCCACCCCATACTTAAACATTACAGTGTCCTCACTGTATATAAAAACAAGGGTAAACAAAGAAACTCACTAGACAGGTGTGTAGGATGCCAAAGATCGAGTGTTAAGATGTAGTCCTGGTCGATTTTAGCTTGCTTCTATCCCAATGGACCTGAAAAATGTAGAAGAGAAATACCCACAATAGAAAAACTAAACGTTCAAAAACAAAAACAAAAGCAATAAAGCCCAAAAAGTCCCAGAAAATAAATGTCTATTTACAAGCTCTAGATTTTATAGTCGCTAGGCCGACTTCTTCATTAAGCATTAGCCTGGCTCATCTTTGTCCGGAGGTATAGGTGGATATGGTGGTTCCTTCGGTGGTGGGAAGCGTGGGATGTCATCCGGGGGCATCATGTGAAGAAGCTTAAACCTCCCCGAGTGGACGCTCCATGGCTCCACCCATTCATCTTCCCTGGCTGGAGCTAGCATGTATAAGGGAAGATATAAAGAAAATATACATACCTCATCATCATACCTCTTCCGCTTCATATGCTGATTTGTTTGCGTGTCTCCACCACGACAAAATAGTGGAGTGGGAAAAGATATTTCCACCTCATCATGCGGAGCTTCATGCCACTTTGCTAGGACCCCATACTTGAATATGAACATCGGTTGCTCAAAATCATCGGGGATAGCCTTCACCTTGTAAGGTAAAAGCGATCTTGGAATGCCCTGGTCAACAATGTCTAACTTCTTCTCTTCTAGTGCTATTTCGCCTTGGGATCCTTCATATGATTCATCAACAATAGGTAGCAAAGTAGGAATGAAATTCGACGAAGGACATACCTGGTTGTCGACATCGAGTGGGTCAATTGGCTCGTCGAGAGGAGGGCATGGTCCTTTAGACTGAATGGAAGCCTCAAGCCTTCGGATTTCGTCTTCCAGCCGAGCTATTTCCGTTAATCGTGACTCCTCCACTACGATCCTATTTCTCCATCTCAAATCTTGATACCATTCTTCCCATGCAGGATTCCTTTCCACAAAGTCTTCCATCTTTGTACCTAAGCTTTGAAATCACAATCAAGAACACAAATTAGTGGCAAAAGCTTGACACCCAGTTGGTACCGGTGAGGTAGGTGGTGGTAGGGTATGGAGTAAGAAAAAGGGATGGGCTTTTCTGAACCTTAAACACAATTAAACTAGGCGCGATTGATATCTCCCCGGCAACGGCGCCAATTTGACGAGAGGGTTTCTCGACCAAATAAATTTGTAGTCAAGACCCCCGCTATAGTATAGGGGAGTCAGGTTCGTCCTCAGGAGAGAAGTCAACGGTTCTAGGTTTAGTGTGTTTTAGGGTTCAGGGATAGCGGGAAAAGGTGAGGAGGTTGCTGTCGACAAAGAATAGAGGGGTCGATGTCGATGGATGGAGAGGGAATGGTGGTTGGTGTCGGGTAGAGTATGTGCCGAATAAAAATAATAAAATAAAACAAATAAAGATGCAAACTTCCAAGGTTAGGGATCACCACAACAATAAACATATGCGCATATCATAAATCACATAAAAATGCATGCTTTATATCAAAGAATCGACTTTCGCAAATTCCAACAATTTAGGTGATAGAGGCTCTCGCATAAAAACCTAATTTGTTTCTACCTTTTCTTAATTAGGATTAGCCGACTCTCGCAAATAAACCCTAATTACTATCCAATTCATAATAAGATCACTTTCGCTTCAATATCATGAATAAGGAATTTCCTCAACTCTCGCAAAGGATTAAACACATAGGTAGATGATGGTAAAGACATATAAATTCATAAATTCATAAATCAAACACACATATCTATGTTGGGATCAACCCAACCCTAGAAGAAGGAAATTAGAAACAAACCATAATAAAAGAAATTAACTTTAACATAAAATAAACTAAAACTTACAAAACCTTCCAAACGTTCCTCCTCTCTCTCTCCTCTTTCTCCTCTGTTGCCTCCTCTTTGCGTCTTAAGACGTATTGACTTGAATGAATGAAAATCAGCCCCCTAGAGCTTTATTTGTAGGCTTCATTCCCTCTCTAATTAGGAAAGAATATCCTATCTATATCTATATCTATCTATCTAATTACTTAAGATAAAATAATGGAAATAAATAATTAAATCAACTAGAACTATATCTAATGTAGATAAAATATCTTCTCCCTTGTCTTGATAGCTCTTGATAGATGTGGATATAATTTCGTCTCGAAAACATCACCATTGGCTTCGGGATAGAAACTTAACAAGACACCCGGATAGCTCGGAATCCGCCGCCTGGGTCAACTCGATATCGAGTAGGAGTCGTCGATATCGACTAGCAGTTTCTTCGTCTTGTGCTTAGCAGCTCCATATCGGCCAAAAGAACATATGTCGACTTGGGTGGTCCTCGATATCGAATAAAGTTACTCGATATCGACCAACTTCTGCTCGGCTCCCCTGTGCTCAGCTTCGTCGATCTCGGTTCTGGACATGGAAATCGACCAAGTGTTTCGTCGATATCGACTAATTCTTGTCGATATCGACCAACCTGCTCCAGCTCCCAGCTTCTCTTGTCGATTTCTGGGGTCTTTACTCGATCTGGGTTACTCGATATCGAGTAAAACAACTCGATATCGACTAAGTCTCTCAGCTTTCTGCTCTGTTCTTGAAACACACTTTCCTGAGTCCTCGTTCGTCTGATTGACGCATATGACCATGCGTTGGAAAGCTCTTTTCGAGGGCTACAACTCTTATGAAGATATCAAAGCTTGATTCAGAACGAAGAATGGTGAAAAATGACCTTTTCTCTAGCTGCACCATTCTTAGCTTCTCCATGAGTATCCTTAAAGCTCCAAAGTGCATTCGATTTCTGCGAAATATAACAAAAACTTGTGTAGACCTCTATATATTTGCAAATAAACATAAACTACACAGATTATGTATTATTCTAACCCAAATGTATTAAATGCATGCAGAAATCGATATAAAAGTAAGTATAAAACATGGCGAATTAGGCTCACAACACTTCACCACCAGCCCGTCGTCTTCATCTCCCGCCGTTGAAATACCCCAAAATATTTTTGTGTATTTCCGTTTTAATTTAAATAAAAATAAGGTTACAATTTTGATATAAAAGAAGTTATAATATTTTTTTTTTGGTATATATCTTATTTTTCGGTTCATATTATTTCAAACATAAAATTTGGTTTTAAATTGTTATCTTAATCATGAAAATTATTGCAACTAAAATAAAACATGAATTTTGGTTTCAATGCAAGGCTTGGTGTGAGTTATTATTGTATTATTTATTATCTCATGTGAAAACAGTTTTAATTAAACTATTTCAATATTTTCTATGTTGTCATTTGTTGTACAAACATTAGGATTTATATCTCGACTTATTATATATATTAACTTTAATTATAACTAGAAGTTTAAGAATGATTTATTCTAATAATTTGAAGGTTTCAAGTCTTAAAAGTTATTTTAAATGAATTAATAAAATAATTATTTATAATATTCAAGGGGAATAAAAAAAATAGTTTTTATAAAAGATATTATTATGTTATTATTTATTAAGTGTATTTCGAGTTAGATAAATATTTTAGTTATTTAAATTGATATGAGTATATATATTATTATTATTGTTGTTATTATTGTGTTGTTTATAGTTTAAAAACTCCTCCATCCTTTACAAAATAGAACCGGGTCAAAACCGGACTATGATAAACAAGCGGATCAAAACCCTACAACTAAACCGGTTTGGGGTACATGAAACCCGGGTCGGAACCGGGTTTCCACCTTCTTCTTCCTCCTCTAGCTCTACTTAGTTGTCTTCAATGGTGATCCTTCGAGTTCGAATTTAATTCGACACGTCACAAGTAGTAATCCTATTCTTCAATTCAATTCAGACCTAACTATATATTAAATTGGAAGAATCACATTGAATTTTATTCTTAAGAATATTCTCAATTCTTATCCATTGTCGATCAAATTCGGTCTAATTCACATTGAATTCGATTCAATTGAATGCTCGAAATCATTTATGTCATCAAGAGGTTGTCAATGATGCATTCAATTTGATAAAACGGTTACGAAATAGCCCGACTCTAGAAAAGGGGTTTTTCCATGTCGGAAGGATATCTCTCCATTCCTGAGAAATTAGAACTCGAAACCCATCTCATTGAGCTCTAAAGTCATCTAGAAACGTTTTCCCTCAAACATTTTATCCCAGATCAACCCCAATCGAAAACCCCCATTTTCACCTCAACTCTTTCCGTCGACGGACCACCGTAACGCCGCCGTCGCCTGTGCCGCCCGGGGTTCGCTGCCTGTTGCTGAGACCACCACCACCAGTCGAAGCCACCTCGCCGTGCCGAACTTCCATTGCCGAGCCACCAGCCGCAGGTGAGGAGGGGCTGTTGAACGTGTACAGTGGCCACGGGAGGAGGGAGGAAGAAGACCAAATTGCAGAGACCTCCTCGTATATTTTTCCTATAAAAAAAATGCCCTCTTTCATTTACAAGAATTACAGATTTTAACCCATAACTTTCGTTTGGGTTTAAATCATTATCTAATAGGTGTATCCTCTCGAATCGCAGCCGTCTCAAACAACCCCTACGCACTCACACCGTCGCAAGAAACTCAGGATAATTGTTCGTAGTCATCGAACTCAAACCTATATTTTTCTCGCGATTCAGGAACGTCGAAAGAGGCAAGTGATATTCTGAGCTTTCTATGCTCATTTGCGTGCTTTCGTGTCTAGTTGTTTTCTACAGTTGAATCATGCCAAATTGCGTTAAATAAATTACAATCCATCCGTTTGTGTGATTTATTAAATTGATAATCTATTTTGGCATGTTAAATGGGTAATGTTATTTTGATAGGTTATTTAAGTTAGATAAATGACATTATATGCCCATATTCCATGAAAGCATGATTTATTATTTTCTCTTCATGCTAAGGTTAATTATGTGATATATCCGTTTTCATATCCATAATTGTCGTTTATTCAATTCATTTCCGGACTTGGTTGCATACTAGTTCGGTGTGGACTTAGGTTATCTTTTGAACCTAGTAGTCCTTATAAAATATATAAATATGTGTACTTAAGTTATATATGAATTTTGAAATCATAGTTTAGTGTATTATAGAATGTGAATATATTAAATTAAAGTTCAGGAAGACGAGCGCTTCCAAATAAAGTATGTAAACGATAATATAAATTAAATATGGAAGATGAGCGCTTCCAAGTTATATAAAATACATATTATTATAAACCAGGAAGATGAGCGCTTCCTACCCAGTTTCATGAAGCTACGTTTCCGGACCCGGAAATGATCCACTGAGCGGACCCGTTCAGTGAATTTGATCGATAAAAAAATCCGAGCGGACCCGTTCGGTACACTTGATACTAAAAGAAAATCCGAGCGGACCCGTTTGGTATACTTAATGTTAAAAAAAAAACTGAGCGGACATTTTCAGTACAGATTAAATATATTAGATCTTATTATTGTAGTTCATTGGTTAAATACTAGTTGTAAGTTTAAAATTATACAATTATTTATAAGACGGTGATCGTAAATAAGTTGGTCATAATTTCAGCGTTTAATTATATTCCAGTCTCATTTCGGAATATAATTTCCTAGAGTGATTTATCACTCACATCCATTATTCTTCCTAACTTATAAAATCTCCAAGTTGAGTCAAATGTCTATTTTGTATTGCAGAATTCACATTTAAATAATCTGTATTACTCTCCTTTGGACTATTTGGTTCATACCGTTTTATGGTCAATGAATCTTTAGTGTAAAGTGGTCTTTTATTTCGTGCCGTCACTTGCTTGTTCTTAATTGAACTAACCGCCCTATGTATTGTGGCGGCTAGTGCCTCTCGTTTGTATACGATGCATCAGACCTAAGTTGCAGGTATAGAGATCATAGTGAAGAAGTTCCGAATGCGTTGGAGAACATCAAGGGTCGTTTTAAATGTTTTGAAACAAAAAGGGTAATTCCAAATGTGTTCAATTTGGTTAATTATTTATCCGGTGTATTTAAAAGTCTTCCGCTGTACCAGTTAAACGATTGTAAATATTATTTAAAAAATATAATTTCCTTTTGGTAAAAGTCTTCCGTTGTATTTATTTTAATGCATGTTATCATCTTGTTTATGGGAGCATGGTTGCATGTCCCTATAAGCCTAAGGTGGTTACGAAGACATTAAAGTCCGAGTAATCACTGGCGCTGCAACATTCCCTCGTTTACAGAAGGGGGTGTTACAGCCGTCACCACTGGAGCCGCAAGTGAGGAGCCGAGTGCACACAACTCCACCTTCTTCCTCCTTCCGTGACCCAATAGCAGTGGCTCTCCCCGACAGGCCGCAACCGCCAGTCCAGGTAGCAACCCAGCATCCCGAGCCGCGAGCTTTTCTCCATCGTCGCCCCTATTATTCAATTCAAACCCGGGTAAGGCTCCCCCTTCCCTTTCGAACAAAAAGCTTGAAAAGTTTCCTCCTTTTTACCTCTCTGTTCATTATAGGTCGAGAACCTCAGCCTCAAACCTCTGACGACGCCCAATCGAGTTCCGGTCGAGCATTTTCCGGCGAATCAAACTCGGTAAGGTCTCCTTCCCCTTTCCTTCCGACTCTAAGCTGAGGAAAGCTCCTCCTTTAATCTTCCCACACCTCTCCCACACATCCTCGTACGAAGAAACACCCTCGACGCGCCCGAACGCGCCTCCCTGAAGCTCCAAGCTTTTCGGCGTCGAAGGCCCCTCGGTGAGCCCTTTTTCCTCCTTATTCCTTTCCTTTCCTTTCCTGTCCGAGTGTGTGTGTGGGTGGCGGGCTGAGTAGCCGGAGAGAGGCCGCCGCCGGCGAGCCTCCCAGCTCCTCCTCTTCTTCTTCTCCGGTCGAACACAGCAGGGCTTCCCGGCTCCCTCTGCTTCTTTCATTCAAGCAGATCTGGGAGGAAGAAGAGGAGATGTGGGCCCTCGCCACATCAACCTCAACCTCAGCCCCTGGGCCCCATTCTTTTTAAAACCCCAGCTTCGTTGCTTTTAAAATGAAACTAGTTGCATCCCACGTGCTCCGCACATGGTATTCAACCTTTATGTGTGCAGGGTAAAATCGAAATTGAGTTTATTGATGGTTCCCTCTTGTATGACTCATTCCAATGAGGCTTTAGAATTCCTGGATCTTGAGCTGCTTCGCTTAATTAGTTCTGAGAGCAATCTTTCTGCAGATAACTCAACTTGCTCCCTAGTAGCAGACTTCACCCTACTCAAATGGGTTAACTGTTCTAGTGCATAGAATTATGAGATACGCACGACATCCACTGTCCTTACAGTTGCTTAAGATTCCTTAAGTGTCATGTAATGTAACGACCCGAAATTTAAGTACCCGAATTAACCTCCATAAACCTACTTAGAAGGTAAATAAGGTTCGGAGTACTAGATTATCGGGGAACGTTATAGGAGAAGTTTGATCTTCTCCCATGAGCTTTGGATCTTACGACCGAGTACGAGTTATTATTAGGTTCATTTAAGCGGAGGATTTAGTTGTCAAAAGATGGGGATTACGAACCCCGAAAAGATCGTAAGCCCGTTGGAGGCTTTACTTGTCCTAGACTATCGCGAAAATGTTTCGAATAGAAATAAAAGCGGAAATCATAAATACAACAAAACGCCACGGCCGCGCCTGGTCAAAACGATAAAACGTATGAGAAAAAGAGTACGAATGTCAAGCGCCTCCCTCACTCTAATCGTCCAAAAGGTCTGTCCCAACAACCATCCACATAAGTAAGTCATATTGGGTAAGGGGTACCTGAATCTAAAAACAAGAAATAAATCGGGGTCAATCATCAGAAATATGCACACTCAATGCCATATAAAGAGGCATACTTAAACTATATGAATGTTAAAATGTAACACATAAGCAACTGTATAGATATATATAAATGCGAAATAACACACAAGGGCCCGTATCATCATCATCATCACCATCATATCATAATATCTTCTCAAACGTACTCATCCTTCTCAAACATACTCATTCTTTCTCATCATAAGTCTTTCATCATTTCATTCGTGTTCCATCGAGTATAAGTCATTTATTCAGATTTCGATGGCCGTCCTACCATAGACACATAGCATACATTTGAATTATTGGATTACTAAGTTCATCCTACGTCATATTACCAGTTTATATTCCTAAACATGTTACTAGGTCGCGTGATGCATGAAGACTCTCGATAAGACAAAGAGTATCACATAAATCCATCATGAGTAAGTCCAGGGGACTTACTTGGAGTCCGGAGAATAAGCAAGCAATAAAGTGCACAACCAAGGATCCAATCAACAAGAGCCTATTAATTTCATTAAGCTTTCATTAGGTGGTATTCTAATGCATGGTACCCAACCTAATAATCAACATACATCCACATGAGGTTCACGATTCTATAGATTACACACTTTGGTTAAGTGATCCGGACTTAACCAGTTATAATCTATATCGTATTATCACATAATCGATTTTCTTCTTATCAGATCATAAGCCAATTTATGGGTATACTTCATTTTTGTATTTAATATGCTCTAAGTTTCAGTTATGCCATCACATATTTAACCATATTCTTAGCATTCTCTTAACCAAGTTTTCTAACCGAGTCATTATAAACACTGGTCACTAAAATTATAATAACTCTTGATCCAACTATTGATCGCCCAAATATTTGAAGGACAGTTGGATAACATTCCCATGAACATCATATTAAGATTTCAGCAGAATCAGACCGTTGGATTGGAATTAAAGTCCAAATTACAGAGGCACATATATCCATTTTGTTTGTTGTGACGTTTGCTACAAAACGCAACCAAAAACACATAGAGGCTCCACTTCCTAAGCCCTAATTTACACATAAGGCTCTTAACCTATAGAGGGAAAGGTGGATGAGAGATTACCCTCGAAGCCTCTTTCGAAAAAGACCAAATTACCCCTCCAATCTTCCCGGGACCTTGCGCCAAACACCTAGCATTTTTGACAAATCCAAACCAAAACATAAAATGAATTCTTAGACAAAAACCTTCAAAATTAGTGGTAAAACAAGTATAAAATCAGATTTGAAGGGGAGGAAACCAAGACTCACCCAAACACACTTGAAAACCTCAAGAACCCAAAGGGCTCGACACAGCTGGCTCGAAAATGGGCCTCAACGGGCAGCTTGTTGGGACTGGATTTTTGTGAACTCACTATGGTTAGAAAGGCCTCTCTTTTTTGGATATTTGGCTTCAAGAATCAGCCAAAAAGATTGAGTGAGGAGGGACAAAAACCTTGAGTGAGGAGGGAGTTATGGTGGTTTGAAGTTGAGGTGTTGCTAGGCCAACAATGGCTTCCCTCTTTTCTTTCTATTTCTTTTTCTTTCTTTCTCTCTGATTTTTGGCGTGTGGATGGCTGAGAATGGCAGCCAATTGGGGTTCTTTATGGAGCCAAAAGGGTGGGCAAGGGTGGTCAAGGATTGGTGTGTATTAGGTAGCATAGTGAATGGAATAGGACTTGGTCATTCAAAGGTGTCAATCCATGGGGGGGGGGGGGGGTTATTCTTTAATCAACAAAATGACGGCTCATGAAGATCATCAAAATGGGGCTGAAATGGGTCATAGGGGAGGCGGCATTTTGAGGTTAAAAGACGTCTCGAAAAGTCATGACAAGTTATGGAAGTTACCGAAATAAATGGATGACAAGGCCTTTGCCTTACCAATATTTCTCGGAAAATTATCATATGAATTCCATTAGATCGGAATTGTAATCCTCTTTCCATATAAAATATGCCATCCAAAAATTTTAAATTTTCCCGGGGTTTCAAAATCGTCAAAAGAAGGATAATTGATCGAATTATCCCTTGGAAATTAATTAAATCTTAATTAATCATAATTAAAATTTTCGGTCTTTACATTTAAGCTCTGTCACAAGATATTTTTAAATCACATCCTTCACATGCCTACATAGATGCAGCAATAATGTCATAATGCCCACCTGAAAAAGGCCATTGAAAAAGTCTGTTATTAAAACTTGTTACCAAACACAACCATGGTCAACCAGGGTAGAACACAAAACAATGCAGACTTCATAAGGTTTAACTTCAAAACCTCTCACAGAGTGATGTTAGACAAGGGAACTCATAAGATGGATTGACTTCCTCAATAACATATAATTGTACAACAAAGTCATCTCCGAAATATTCCTTATCTAAAAGGGAATGACAACTACTATACCAGCCAAGGAAAGATCCTCTAGATAGTTAATTACCTAATTGTAAAATGTAGGCATCCTGTTAGGAGTATGAACGTTCTCCTGAATAAACCCTTTCTCTTGCCTAGTGATATCTGGATCTTTGTCTGGTGAACTATAAGCCTGAAATAAATAGATGCACCATCGAAAATGGTTTAGAACTTTGTCACATGAGCAAACACAAACAGTTAGAATTAACCATGATCAATAATGCACTAAAGGCATTATGGTTGAATGAAATTTTATCGAATTACCATTGCTTCTTTTGTTGTAAGCCTATCTTGATGATCAGTATTATACCGAAGCAGCTTATCAAGGAAGTCAATAGCTTGCAATGAAACAAAGTATGCCTTATGGGTGTAAATCAATCAAAAAATTGAACTTTTTTTCCACTCAGAAGAACAGAGCTAACTAATAGCAATCAGAACCATGCGTATTTTAGGTATTCAATGATTAGTGCCTTTCTGTGGAAGAAGTACAAAGTGGATTTTCAAATATAAATTTCTAGATGAAAGAAGTATCTAACAAAAAGGTTTAATTGATTAATCAAACATTTTATATAGAATAGCAATTAGGAATCACACGAGAGATCGTGCTACTATAGTGAAAAGGTACTAATCCAAATTCAAAGTATATTTCACCTAAATTGTTTATGTATCGGATTTAAAATGAGAAATATGTACGAGAGATTTATGATAATATTTATGATCAAGAAAACATAAATCAAACAATCAATTTCTAAATAAAAAGGAAACGTAATCCAATTTTAAAAATGAGCATCCCCAGATCATCCTATCAAAATTGATTCTTTATAGCTTAGTTACCACTCTAGGGTTGCAAAGCAAGAGAGGGAATTGAAGACTCTGAATCACTAACCGCCATCAAGCAAGTAGATCAAGCAAAATTCATTCAAATCTTTTCATTCCTCAATTAAATAGGGAAATAATCAAAATCATTTTTTGATGGTTAAAATTTTCCCAACTGTGTAGTACTACACTCTAGCTCATTCTTACTGATCATTATCTAAATTACAGAGATATGAGATCAAGTTTTATCTTGCAAAGATTTACACTCTTAAGATCTCCTTGATGTTTTCGCTAAAAAAAAAAAGAAAATTCTTTAAATATCCCAGGTTTATCATAGAATGTACAACATATTGACTAAACATGTTTATATAACATGCATCACATGAATTCCAATTTATGGGGGGAATTCTTCCAATTTCTCTACTCTTGGATACAAAAATTAATTTATGACATTATTTTCTGCCATGTTAATTTGGTTTGGAATCTCCTATTTTGAACCTGCTTGAAAGAAAAATAATCTTTTTGTTTGGATGAATTGATTAGTCGGTGTACAAGAGTCACATGTTTCAGTTTCTCCCCAATTTATAGTTTCCTGGTCTTAATCTTTTCTTTGCAACCTAATCGGGAAGTGTGGAAACTTTTATCAATGAGCACCTTAGAGGCATTTCGTTGAGCACATTAAGTGCATGTACATATAATCCGAAGGTAATTGAGTTTCAGCTGTTAATTTTGTCATCAAATTAGTAGGTAATTAAGGGAATATTTAATTTTATCATCAAAAAGGCAAAATTAAAGTTCTAGGGTTCACAATTTTATCCTAAATCCCGAAATTGAAATAACAACAAGTTAAAGTCCCTTCTTCAACCCATAGACATAGGTTTCTTTCTCCTTTGTAAATTGATATTAAGTTAAACAACTGCAAAGAAAGTGTTGCTACTACCCTTAAAGACACACCTGCAGAAGCTCTTGCCGACTTCGACTGGCAGCAAATTGATCCAGATCTCCACCCTTCGAAAGCCCTCATGTTGCTGTATTCATGCTCGACCTCAATAGCCATCATAAACTTCAGATTCCCGTTGATGAGGAGCAAAACCTAACCGCCAATCCGAAAAATCACAAATCAAACCATAAATTGAAAGGCTATAAATTGAAAGGAGAGAAGAGAGATCTGAGAGGGCGGGGATCGATCTGAGACCATCCGCAACCATAAGGTTACCTCTTATCAAATTTTTTTTTTCTCTCCCTATAATATTTTGACACCTCATTTATTTTTTCTTTTAAAAAAATTCACTTTATCAACCTCTTTATTTAAGGTTTTCATATTTTTACTCCACAACCATGAGTTTACCTCATTCTTCTTCTTTTTTCCCATTTATTTATACCCACTATATGATTTCAACCAATCATAATATTATTAGTTAAATAAAAAAACATAAAAATAAATAAAGTACCATGCTTTTGCACATGGTCCAAGACACTTCCTACCTCTCCACACCAAGGTAACCCCTTTCATCTCTTTACCTTAAGGTTATGCCTACAACTATGAGGTTACCTTTTAGCAAACTTAAGGTGAGCAAAACCCATGGTTGCTCATGCTCTGAGAGGAAGAGAGAAATTAGCAGGGAGAAGATAGGGATACGAATGGAGGACATACCGAAGAGGCAGAGGTGGGTGAGACCGAGAGAGACAGCAGGTGAGAGAGAAGTGGAGAGCAATGCGAGTTGCGAGAGAGGGCGATTGGGCGAGTCTCCAAGGGAGATGAAAAGCATTAATGGCAATTTCGTAAATATGAAATACCATATGTGATGATTGAGGGCAAAACGGTAACTCGCTTTGTGGCAAAGTCCGCCTTTTATATATATAGATGTGAACTAGTACTTTTCCCGAACCATGTTCGGAATATTTTTGACCGAGTTTGACATACCCCACAAAATACCGAAATCTATTATGTATCGTTTTGCAAATGTTTCTTGTCTCGTCGTTCTTCGAAATATTTGGTTATCATGGTAAAGTGTTTTCTCAAGATGATCAATATCTCAAATTTAACAAAAAAAAATAATAATAGTAAATCGATCGTTTCCACAGTTTATAATTTTTGTCTAAGAAAACTGAGTTCGGAAATTAGTCTAAATATATGACGGGTTGAACATCGAGTATGTTCGGTTTTTTTTATTCCCATTGTATTTGATATTGAAAATTGATTCATCATTGCTGTTTCATGGCCATTAACTATTTCATCGAGTATATCCATTAACTATTTCACACCATTGCTGTGAAACGTGCTGAGATAAAACTATGTGTTTCATCGAGTATGTGTTTCATGGCCATGAACTCTTTCACACCATTGTTGTGAAACGTGCTGAGATAAAACTATGGATTCATCATTGTGATGGTTTTAAGGTGCGACATGTTACCATGGGAGTCCATATATTCCAAATGTAACCCAACGACAACAAATTTGTAGGTTTTTATATTCATAATGTATTAGATATTAAAAAATGCGTTTCATGGCCATTAACTATTTCACACCATTGCTGTGAAACGTGCTGAGATAAAACGATCAATTCATCATTGTGATGGTTTTAAGGCGTGACATGTTACCATGAGAGCCCATATATTCCAAATGTAACCACCATTTGACAATTTCTTTTCAATTGTTTATATATCCCGGGTTTTTTTAGTCGTATTGTATTCTATAGTGACAACTATTTTTCATGACCATAATATACTTCACAACACAACTGTAACCTCATTGCACCCATATGAAATGCAGTGTCAAACATACAATTAAATAACACAAACACAAAATTATATTATTATTATCCCAAACCAAAGTAAACGTAACCATAAAAACAACATAAAGCAAATGGTTCACATCATACACCTCAACGGAACAAAATCATACAAATACCCATTCATAACCCCATACCATACGAAATGATATAGATAAGGCATCTACTTGACCTATTTATTCGATCATGCACCTAAACTTAGGCTAACCAATCCAGTCATAATCAACAAAATCAAAGTGCGGGCGCATTTCATGGACGCGAAATTCTTTTGTATCCTATAGTGGGAAGTGAACTACATACTTACGATCTCTCTTATTGCAGAGAATAATGTTACCATGCCAATGTCCATCCCTGTCATTGCAATCAACAGAATCCCCAACATCATATTCACTTACCGGCTCTTCGGGTGGAATTGGATGAACTCGACCAGCTCGTACGATTTCCTTCAGACTTTGACGACCGTCGTTACTCTTCAATGAGATATACTTGACCTCATAGTGCATCCGGTTTACCACATGTATAACAATTGCATCGAAAAAGAAGCCCCAAAACCCCTCATCTCTTCCAATAACCCCAAAACCCCTCATCTCTTCCAATAACCTCAACAACGTCCCATTTCTTAAATAAGGGACCCTCCGGTGTTGTTACAAAGTAAAATTAGTTTACAGAAAACCCACAATGATGTTGTACATTCAACTAAATAACTCCAATTCAATTACTAAAATACGCTCATATACGAAGTCATAAACAATGTAATAAAGTAAGAAATGTCACTAACCATAAATTACACGTTGACGACGACCGGGAGGACCTCCTTGTACATTCGGAGGAGACGGTGACCGCGAAGGAGCTCCAGACGATGAAGACATTGTGGTAAGGAAAATGGGTGTCATGAGAGGTGCCTTATTCTCAATTGAACTCATGGTATTTATAGGCAAAAAAATGAATGAGTAAATGAGTGAGCCATTGACCACATTGATTGTATAAATTGCAAATATTATATAATAAGTAATAACATGAACTATGGTCTGAAATTTTGACCATTGACCACATTGATTGTATAAATTGCAAATAGAGGTAGTGGGTGTGACAGACCTTTCACAACCATGATAGATAACACAGCACCTTGGGGGAAACAATTCATAGACCAAATAGTTTCACTAAAATAGTTTGATTTTAAATTGTCCTCATTGTTTGGTGTTACCCAACTGCATCTAGTAAAAATCAGTAGCAAGATGGCTTCTGGTTTTTTGTTTCTTAGCAATCAAAATCAGTAGCAAATTGTTATCCTCTTCAGATCACAACCTCTTCAAAGATATATGATGACAAAGTATGAAATATGAAGAAATAAGTTAACATACATTAAATATGAGCTAAGAGAAACATGAATCTGAACACTAACCTTGATTGATTGTTGAGAAATTTGGCTGCAGGACTGGCACTAAAGCCTCTGCACAATCTTCTTCGTGGTCTTAGCATGTTATAGAGAGCAAAAACAATGCTTTTAAATTCAGTAAAAAGCAAACTAAAAATTAACTTGGAACATAAAATATGCCCTTAGAGTTGGTTTAGAAATTGAAATTAGAACTCAACCTTCGTGTACTGAATCACCTTGTGCAGTGGTGTGTTTCTTGCACTCTTTGGCCCTGCAGCAAGTCTTTTTTGTCCTTGGGACGTTCACTTGTCACATCAAGGTTGCACATTGGTTAAATGAATGAATGAAAACACAATGAACCATGGAAGGACCAACTGATAAAGGGGAAAGGCTTATAACATTGAATTAAACACATTGAATGAACGAGCTTGATGATTTATGTAAGAAGTGCATGAACGTGATAGCACACAAGTTTAACTAAGAGAAAAATGAAAGGTTTTTCATAGGAAATCAACAAAAGAAGCCAGATTTAAATTACCAAGCACATTCAATCAATATTAAATCCTACAACTACCGATGTGCTGAATTTTACATTTAGTAACTGAATAAATTTATTTATCTAATCTTGTTAACGAAATGATTACAATACCAGAATATTAGGGGCAATCCAGAAGCAGAATTCAAACAATTGGTTAGGGCAAGTGCACAACCAGTAGAGGCTATAATGCAGGCCATATGGAAGTGAAAAATTAATAGCATAGGAGTATATCCATCATAACAACAGTACACCATGGCTCCCAACATTCAGAATTTAAAAAAAAAAATCAAATACATACCCGGATTCGATCACGATCTCTACTAGCTCCCAACTTTCACATTTCCTCCTCCATTTGGCAAGAGCAAGTTGATTCTCTTGATTAAAGTTCCCAATTTCAATGTCCAGATAGTACGTTCTACTTCGAATAACCGAGCCAATATGTATAAGCCCTAATTTGTAAGGAATCAAATCAGTCAAAAGGAGCACAAATTGAAGCCATAAGGAAGAATGAATCAATTGTGTACTCAATCTGAACCTTTGTTTAATAATTTAATTAATTAACAGAGGAAAGAAAGAGGAAATAAGGATAGTACCAAGTTTCCGAGTCGCCAGGCGACTGAGCCGC
This sequence comes from Persicaria tinctoria, assembly GCA_037127255.1. Classification (NCBI taxonomy): domain Eukaryota; kingdom Viridiplantae; phylum Streptophyta; class Magnoliopsida; order Caryophyllales; family Polygonaceae; genus Persicaria; species Persicaria tinctoria. The sequence goes on from JBANSL010000015.1 coordinate 31,726,408, forward strand.
CTCCCGCCATTGCCACCCTCATCTGCCCCGACATCGACTGATCAACACCCGAGTGACCATGTCTGCACCGGAAACTTGCGAGATCGTTAAGATCGGTCCTCTGTGGACTGAAGTACAACTTCTCTTCCTCGCGGCGTAATTGACCATATCAATTTCCAATTCAAGTCCCAAAAATCCAAAACCTAACTCAAGCCCCAAAACTCCAAAACCTTATTCAAGCCCCAAAAATCCAAAATCCTCAATAATTTAAAGGGGAGAATAGGAGTTCCAGATTAGGTGCGAGGAGGAGATGAGATGAGAGAGGAAGTACCGTTAAGATCGGTCCTCTGTGGACTGAAGTACAACGTCTGCATCGGAAACTTGTTGGGGAAGAGAGGAAGTACCGTTAGGTGCGAGGAGGAGATGAGAGCAGTTGTAGCCTTGCAGGGAGAACGTGGGGGAGAGGGTTGAAATTTTTTGTTTTTAATTTTGCCCAAATAAGGACACGTGACTCATTCTTTTACAAAGAGGTTGCTTCTAAAATTATAAGTATAAGGGGTGGACGGGTAACATATTGGGCCTAATTCTTTCTAAAACAAAACCGGGTTTTGGGCCTAAATTCATTCTTCAAAGAAACAAAGTATTGGGCCTAATTTTTGTTCAGAAAACTTGACTTGAGGTTTAACAAAAAGAGAGCTCGGTTTGGGTTTTGTAAAACAAAAGGGTCGGTTTTGGGAATTTTACAAAATAAGGGTAAGTTTTGGTACTTTAAAGGGGATGATTTGATTAAATGAATATGGGTTGGATTTTATAAATATTTGATAAAGATGTTAAAAGGAAATGGTATTTGAAATATTATGTAATATCATTGAGATTAAAATATATAATAATATTTTTAGATTTAAGATGTGATATTGGGGTGGTGATTTATTATGTGAGGTTAAATGTTAGATGATTATGTTGAAGATATACCATTATATGCTAAGTAAGATTGTGAGATGATAGCATGCAAAATGGCTAAGTATGAATTGGAATTGTCTTAAGTTGATGAATTGGAGAATTATAATGAATATGGTATGAGATGTTGAGGTGATGGATTACGAGATAAAGTTAAGATGATGGAAATGGTGATGTGACGATTATTGTGTTAAGTTTTGAAGTTGTGTGTGTGATAATTCTATGCTTTGTGTGCCTTAGAAATAGACTTATTCATGTGCTTATACTTGTTAGGTGACCATCTGTGACGTGTCGGATTTCATATTGCCTGGTTGATTGCCTTTTTGCTATTCTGCGGTGCCAGGTAAGTCTCTTCGGAGCTTACTCAGATTGATAGACAGATATTCCCTGCTTTATGTGCATGATATACTAGGTGCTTGCATTCATAATAAATCATGTCATGTAGTATCCTGCTAGGATTGCACTCATGATTGAGCATTCGTTTACTCATTACTTTTGTAAACAGAACGGCCGTTATCTGTGAAGTAACTAGAGTCTTTGCTAGGGTTATAGGATGGCCCAGTCCCATCGGATCCCATCCTGAGTCAATCAAGTCATGACACTTCCTTTACTATATTATGAGCTGCCTGCGGGCTTTATTGTAGATACGGGTCGGGTCTGCGAACCGCCCGATTATAATGGAATGCACTCACGAGCTGGCCAGTCTCCTCCCTATCGGAAGGGGGTGGAGGTAGGAGAGGGACATACCATTTGGTATTCTTTGCTGGGGCCCTATCTATTAATATGTACTTGATCTTAGGAGCATGCTAGTATGTTAATATTCCGCCTTGCATCTAGAAGCATCTTTATTAGGTATAGCGTATATACGTGCTTAGGGCCGGGATGCAGCAGGTGGGCATCATTCTGATCCCGCTCACCATTAAATTTTTTAGGTATTATTTATGTTCATCCCATTGGTGCTGTTTGCTTATTGCGCAAGTCATTTTGTTCGGCGGAGAGTGAGCGTTGGAGTTATCGACTTCACCAGATTCTGATTATGTTTTTGGATTTACATTTTAGACTCCGTTTTAACCCGGCTCTGCCGTGGCACCCTGTTGTATTACACTTGATTTCGCTATTTGCATGACTACTGGTTTTCCACGCTTAGACTTACGACAGGTACATGGGACTTCCCCGGGGATTCCAACAATCCCTTCGAATTTGGGTAGGAAATCCCACTTTGAAAACGTTAAATTAGGCTTTTAAACCTTCAACCTGCACTCGGGACGCAAGATCCTAATGAGGGGTTTCATCACTCGAAACATAATTTCTATGGTGAGTCTGTTTTAAGGATACTTCAGGGGATTCCTTCCACTTATTATCCAAAATCATTTGACCCCCACCATGGGGCAATTGCCAAAAAGCAAGTGTGATTGTAGATGGCTTAAAGTGACCCTGGTCGTATCACTCAGATTGAATGAGGAGATTCCATCCTTCCTACTAGAGACACTGTTGTATTTGTGAACAGAGGCAACTAGGACCCTCTCTCAAGCACGGAGAACCACTCGATGTAAACAATATGCTAGTTGCTAGGATCTCTTCCCTACAAGAGTCATTGGTGCGGGATGAACGTCGTTGGCTTTTTCGTTCTTTGTTAAATATCAATAATATCCTAGCTCAATGCTCAAATCAACATATTAGTAAACCAATAGATTGATAAGCAAATAAACTATTATAACGATGAAGTTCAGAGTCGAACCCATAGGGAAAAACGGTTGCCATGCAATATTCATAACAATGATTCTTTAAAACAATAGCAATAGTTTATGACGAATTGATGACAAAGTAACGCGAATAGTTCAATGATTGCAAATTATGAATAATAAGATAGAAAATTATTTCACATGTAATTCTCGACAATGGTTGAGGTTCAAGATCCTTGGATTGACTCAATAAGTATTTATAAAGTATATGTCGACTTGACTAAGGTTGATAGATACGCAAAGATACCATCTTCATATTCAATATCACTAAAGAATAGCATTAAGGACTCAAGTTCTAAGACCAATTGGCATATCCATTCAATGCAAATAGAAGAAAAGGGAGCAACCTTCTCAACCCTATAAACATCTACTCGACATAGATCAATCGAAATCATCCACTAGAAAGACATAGAAATATAACTAAATCAATGACTTCGTTTGCTATCTAGTAAACAACAACGAATTGATAGCATAGATGCAATTCCTAACATGGTAATCAATCATAGAAAGGAATACAAATATAATCAATAAGAACAAGATGATACATATACTTAGAAATAACTAATTGAAATCAAATCCTCACAATTCATTCAACCATGTCTTTGAATCACAGGCGAAAATATGAGTTTAGCAACTCATAGCTAAAGTAGCCCTCATTTTTCTCAAAGTATTTCTCTCCTCTCAACAAAACAGCACACGATTGAATATGAATAAAAATAACCTAAATAGAGTCGTGGGAAAATTTAGAGAATAAAATAATAATATAATAATCTAATAGAATCTTCGAACTAAAATCGGCAATCGTTGAACACAGGATAGCGGCGGGCGCCGGTGGAAAAGTAACGGGCGCTGTCCCAACAGTGACCAACATTCTCCTTAGCTTCGACATTGTGCTTCCTTGCTCTTTTGTAGCTCCTTCCTTAGCCTTCTTATGCTCCAAAGTAGGTCATTTAAGCTCCTCCAATATCCTATCCAAGGTTGGAATGTAAAATTGCATAATAAACACTAAAAAGGCGTAGATTCCGAACTCGAACACTTTACAAGAAAGATATGGAAATAGACTAAAACAGATGAAAAACTCTTATATAAATGCAATTAGAACTACTTATAATGCCTACATGAAATAGGCATTATCAGTCATAGACCGATTAGTGCCAAGTATATGATGCCAAGATTACCCATCTCATCAAAGAAAACACTCAGCTTCAATCCCAACTTCAGTCAACCTTCCCATCCTCATCGGGAGAGTGAACGGTAAGTAATCTTTAGGATCTGATTGCTAACTTAGAGGAATCTCGTTTTGCAATAATAGGAGTCAAAATCGCCAAAGGCAAATGAAACCCTACAACTTATGAATTCAGGGGCCTCGCTGGCGCATCCCTTGAGAGAAACAGGAATTCCGAGAGTTAGTTCTACCTACAGGAGAAACACTAGAGGCATCACCTTCTAAAAGACTCAAGCTCCTAATCAGGGAGCTCTCTTGTTAGCAGAGTCTATCCTGAAATCCCAATTTTCAAGCGCATAAAGGATTTAGAGGATAAGTTCTCCAAAATTCCATGCATCTCTAGACCTATCCCTCAAAAATCCATGGATAGTTATGATGAATCACATTTCACCAACAACATATCTGACACTTGGGTTCTTAAGAAATTCACTTTCCATCAATGCCTTTTTATATATGATGAGATCAATGACCATGAAGAGCACATTCTCGATCATTTATAAGTAAAAGATGTTGACATGCACCATTACCCAAGAAGACCAAGAAGTAGCGATGTATAAGATAGTTAAGGTAGCCTTGCCAGGCTCAACCATGAAGTGGCTCATCAATAGCCCATAAGGAAACATGGAGTCATTCACATACTTGACTAATGTCTTCTTAATCGAGTTTACTAGTAGTCGTAAGCTTGAGAAGTGGCGCAATGATATCTACAAGATTCTCTAAAATCCAAAAGAGGAAAAAATGTCGATTCTTCATTGGGATGCTTCCAATACAGTTGAATCTTTCCGTCAAGGATCGATAAAAGAAAGTGAACTTTACAAAAATATAACCAAATATTTGTGTGGTATATTTGGTGTTGTAGGGTAAAATCTTTGGCTCATATACACTTCAAGGATGACGATATAATGGGAAAGCACCACCAGGAATCCATAAAGAAACAGTCACCAGTGGATCATAAAAAATATGGTAAAAAATATTCAAAATTGATGTCTATGTATAGAGAAAATTGAATCTAGTATTATGGTGTATTTTTTTTAATTTTTTTTTTACATTTTTTACACCAAAAATTACATATATAATATGTAATTTTATTCCACACAGCTCGCATCTCAACTCTCCAAGTGGCACCATATATCTCAGTTGCTCCTCCCTTCTATTGTTCCTAACTCGACTTATGTCCCCTCTAAGGTCAGATTTGCGCCAGGCATCTACAGGCGCATGTGTTGTGTTTTGGCACCATCAAAGACAAAACGACATCATTTTGTGTGATCTTTTCCCAAAAAAAATCGGATCTGACACATCCCCCACTTTCTCCTCTAATATCGATACTACCTAGATACTTCCCAAGTATCCCTCTCCAGATACTTCGCAAGTATTCCTTTCCCTGGATTCTTTCTCCCTTTGAATTAAAAATTAAATTTTCTCTCCCCTAGTATCCCTCCATCCATGCCCATAAAAGTGATCTTAGTGTGGGTAAAGCTAAAACAATATTTAACCTATAGTTTACTAAATTTAAATATTTGTAATTGTGATTGATTGTTTTAACCAAATATTCGATTATAATTTTGTTGAAAAAGAAAAGTAAAATTTATTTATATCATTTTCTTCTCTTGTAAAAGATATATAAAAGCTTAAGCATCCTTATCTTATATAGATTGTATACATTCCAAACAAAAGAAATGAATAACCCATTCTTTTATTATTTAAGAAGTGGTTTTGTGTAATTTTTAAAACACAAAGGATGGTGTTACGCAAAATACAATTTTATGATGTTTTTCTTTTGTTTTTTTAAGAAGAAATTTGGCCCAATATCCATTTACATGACTCTATTTAGTATTTGCCCTAGGGATTTGACTTTGCTATCAATTATCCAAAATATTTTCATAATACCTGGATTACTAGTCGAGAGGTAAACCGTCGTGTGTAAACCTCGCCAAAGAAATTCTCACACAAATAACTAAGTATAGAGATAAGTGCAGGGTCGATCCCATAGGGAAATCTAAGACTCAATCTAAAAGCTACTTTACCAAGTAGTGGGAAATAAACAAGCAAATAGGAGAAATAGAACTAAAAGATCAAGATTGCAATTGAAGTAACAACGCATAAGAATGTGGATTTTGGTAACAAATCAATGGAGAAAATAGTTCCACCTGCGCATTCATCGACATTGGTTCACTTTATTGGTCCTAGACATAAACTCAAGTTGTTTGAGTCATTTAACTTACAATGTGCTTGAGAGAAATCAAAAGAGCAGTATGGAAACAACTAAGTTTAAGCCTCACAAACCACCAACCAAGTCTCCGAAACAAAGGTGAAATAAATAACAAACTTAGCCACTCATAGTGTACCAAAATCTCCTTCGAATTGATGGAAAATAAGCAAACTTGAATGGTTGATTAAACTACTGTGAAAATATGTTCCAAGGTCTGAGAATAAGCGTCTCTAAGTCTCTCCAAGTCTAATTTCATGGCTCCCCCTTTGGGAAAGAAAGAGATCCTGAAAAATGAGATACTTTCCTTAAAGATAATGCGGAAATAATCCTAAAATAATATAAAATATCCTAAAATTATTAAAAACTGATAATAATAATAAATAAGTCTCAGAATGTCTTTCTTAAACCCTAAGGATTAATTCTTCAAAAGATTGGTTCGAATCTCCGACTGAAAAGATAGAATTTGGATCTCGAACTAATGTTCTCTGGATGATCTCGCCGCCGCGACTAAGAACTCACGGGCAACATCTCCACGGTGAACTAGGCAATCTCGTGGCGGCGAATCAAGGACTCGCGGCCGCGACTGATGGTCTTCGTGTGTTCTTCTCGCTGCCAAGCCTTCACGGTGACACAGATGGACTCGTGGCAGCGACATGGGACTCACGGTCGCGACACTTTCATTTCTCTTCGTTTCTTCTTCACTCCATTAAGACTTTTCCAAGCTAGCCACAAGCCGGAACTACGAACCTACATAAAACAATCGAAATAGCGTAGCTTCCGAACTTTCCAACCAAAAGAGAAAAATATGAAATTAACTCTAAAACTTAACCAAACAACTATAAAACACAACTAAAACTACTCTATAATGCTTATCTAAATATGCATTATCAAACTCCCCCACACTTAAGCTTCGCTAGTCCTCGAGCGAATAAAAAACAACAACCTATACCTATAAGTTCATCATCCATGCAATAGCCTTAGACAAAAGCAACATCAATATGAAATGGAGCACACGATCAAGTGAATAAACATCCCAGCATGTATTTAGTGATAGAAGCATAGAAGTAGAAATTATCCAACCTAACAAGAGATATGTGTTTCACTCATGCTCTCATGTGTTTAGGCAATTAAGTTCAACTCTCAACTCAATCCAAAATGCACTAAGCTTATAGACATTGACAACAACATAATCAAATCTCCACCGAAATGCCATCACTTGCGGAAAACCATAAAAATAAACGATTTGGCTCTAAATTATTCACCCTTTTTTTTTCTTTTTCGATTTTTTTTGCTATAGTTTCTTTCGTCTTTGGTGTATTCCTTACACGAGTCATAAACATGGGTGTCATGAATGGCCCCGGTCTATCAACACCTCAACTTACTTGAATAAATTCCACTTGAACATCTTTTAACGCGAATTGCAAACATGGGTGTCATGAATGAATCCGGTTACTCAATGATCAAGCTTCCTTTCTTAGTTGATAATTTTCAACACCGTTTTGCGCAAATCATAGCCATTGGTGTCATGCATAGATCCGGTTACTAAGTGTATCAACCATTGTTACCTTATTTCACTCAAAACTCACAAGCAACTAAAGCCAAATATAACATAAAAGCACAAACATCTGCAAGCAACAAACATGTGAGTCGGTGATAGAGCATATTTAGTAGTGCATAATAGATTGCATTTAGCATAATTTAGGTGTGAATATTGCATTTATTTAGTTGAATTTGCATTATCACTCGTTGAGTTAGAAGAGGCGGAATCTACATGATTTTATGTTTTATTTCAGGAAAAGTAGATTGGAGGTGAAATGATATTGAAAAGAGCGGAAACAAGTTAATGAAGTACTTAGGAGCTGCTGGAGACGAAGAGAAAGCAGCTCGGAAGAATCGCAGGCCGCCCCGCGACATCGCAGGACGCCCCGCGACTCGAAGGAAGAAACGGAGAAGTTCGCAATCGCCGGCCGCCCCGCGGCCTGGCCTGGCCACCCCGCGGCCCGTGCAGAGACTGAGCTTTAATTACGGATTTTACTTAGGGTTTTGTCTAAGTTATTTTGGGCCGATTTTCATAAGACTATTTAAGGCTTTTCTAGTTATTCTTTCATTCACCTTATGCACTTTATTCAATTGTTGAGAGCGTCGTTGAGCATGAGCAACTAAACTCTCAAGGTTTCGCCTACAGTTTGGATCTTTGATTGTTGAATTGTGAGTTTCTTAATCTAGTTCTTACTCCTATTGCAATGTTTTGACTTCCTTGTGCTCAATTGCTTGAATGTGTTTTATTCTCTCTGGCCTGGCCGACTAGTTAGAGTAGATTCATTCAATTGCTAGGGTTTTGTAGATTCCTCGTAGCGAACCTTAACCCAAGTGGCAATCATATCCCTTTAGGACTCGTAGGACTAATTGGATGTGTAGGAAGTTGAATACATGTTGAATATCGACTCGTAGCTTGATATTATATGTACCTTGGTTAATTCATAATCTTAATGCTATCTCTAGGTTGAATCTTAACCGTGTTAGGGTTATTTAGAGATAAGGGTTGCTAGGACTCGTAGGACTAGTAATTTACCTAAGATCTGGACAAGGACATTGATAGGAAAAGACAAGAACTAGAGGCTGAAAAAAGGATCGAATTCATCAATCGAAGTGATAAATTGTAGGTGAACCTATTCCTCTCCACTGAATTCTAAAACCAATTTCCTTTATTTGCTTACTTCCGCTTTGATAAAAGGCAGATCTTTTCACACTAAAAACTCCCCCTTTTCATTCTTAGCAATTAGAATTAGACTTGAATTTAATAGATTTCCCTGTGGATCGATCTCTTGCTTACACGCTATACTAGTTAGTGAGTTTGAGTATTCTTTGGCAAGAACAACGACAGGTTTTCCTTTTGTCAAATTTGGCGCCGTTGCCGGGGACTTTCTGATTGAATTCTTGTGTTGTTTTATTTGCTAATTTTTGTGTGGACCACTTATATGGTCCACACTCGTGCTACTAACTCATCTCTATTGTCTTTAGATTTGGAGATTGAGAGGACTCTCTCTAGATTGAGGCGAGAAGCTCGTGATCGCTTTCGCGAGTTACCTTTCGATCAAGGAGAAGAAGAGAGTGAAGAGATGGCTGCTAACGATGATAATCGAACGCTGAAGGAGCTCACTACACCAAACTTATCCCAACAACCTTTGGCTATCGTGTTCCCTGAACTTGATAAAGGTGTCAATTTTGAGCTAAAGTCTGGGGTGGTTCATCTCTTACCCAAATTCCATAGGTTGAGTGGTGAAGACCCCCACAAGCACTTATCTGAGTTCCATACTGTTGTGGTGGGGATGAAACCAGGCAATGTCACGGAGGAGCAAATCAAGTTAAGGGCATTCCCCTTTTCGCTTAAGGACACTACTAATGAGTGGTTCTACTACTTGCCACCAGGTAGTGCAACAACATGGATACAATTGAAGCGTCTCTTTCTGGAAAAGTACTTCCCTGCAACCAAGTTGAACAATCTGAAGAAGGAAATCAGCAGCATTGACCAGCAGGCTACAGAGACACTCTATGAGTACTTTGAGCGCTTCAAGAAGCTTTGCTCTAGTTGCCCTCACCATGGTTTTTCAAAGAAAGATTTAGTGCTCTTTCTATTCAATGGATTGCTTGACGAGGAGCGCAAGACGGTGAATTCTGCCTGTGGAGGCAACATCTTGAACAAAACACCCATTGCTGCTTGGGAGGTGTTTTCAGAGCTTGCTGATGGCTTTAGGCAATTCAGCAAGGGACTTCATGCTAGAGGGGTACTCGTCATTGACTCCTCAACTTCCGCATTACATAGCGATGTGGCTGAATTGAAAGATATGATGAAAATGTTCATGCTACAAGGAACCCCACAACAACTTAAGGCATGTGGCATTTGCGCTGATCTTTATCACCCGACGGGCACTTGTCCAATGCTACAGGAGCCACATGTTGAGCTGAATGCCATGGGGAACTTTGTTCCTCAGCGACCCAGGTATGGTAACTATGCTAATCCCAATCAATACAATAACAACTATAATGCAGGTTACCAGGAGTATGGCTATGGTAATAACAAGCCCCTTTCAATCCACAAGGAGGACCCAATTTCAGACCTCAGCAACAATTTGATCAAAGACAGAGAGGACCTCCACCAACTGATAATCAATCCAATGAGGATCCTCTCAAAGCTCTCACAAAGATTGTCCTGGGTCAAGCTGGGCACCAAAAGAGACAAGATGAGCACCAAAAGAATATGGAGAAGCAACTTAGCAAATTGGCTCAATCGATGAGCGAACTGCTGGCGAAGGACTCAGGACAGCTACCATCTCAAACGGTGGTGAATCCCAAGGAGAACGTCAGCGTTGTGACGCTAAGAAGTGGTAAGGAACTGATTACCACTCCCCATAATGATACTAACATCGATAATTTTGAAACAGGTGCGAACGAGGAAGAAGAAGAGGTTCGAAATCGCCAGCTGCCCCGCGGCACCCCTGAGCCGCCCCGCGGCCAAGGCGATTTGGAAGACACGAAAAATCGCCGGCCGCCCCGCGGCCTCTCTAGTGACGCCTCTGACAAGTATGTTCGACCTGATTTCCCCCCTCTAAATTCTTTTAAACCTGTTCCTCCCTTTCCTGAAGCACTCAGAGACACAAAAAGACCAGACAATGACAAAGAGATCTTTGAGACGTTCAGTAAGTGCGGGGTAAACATCCCTTTACTCAATCTGATTAGAAGTATTCCTCGTTTTGCCAAATTTCTCAAGGAACTTTGCACAATAAAGAGGAATCAAAAGTTGAAAGGGACGCAGAAAATTAAGGTAAGTGAACATGTGTCTGCTGTGTTTCAAAAGCGTCTGCCTAAGAAATGTAGCGACCCTGGCATGTTTACAATTCCATGTGTGATAGGTGAAACTAAGTTTTATAAAGCTTTGTTAGACTTGGGTGCATCTATTAATGTTTTACCTCATTCTCTGTATGAATCATTGGGTTTAGGACCTTTGCATGAGACTAGAGTGGTAATCCAACTAGCGGATCGATCAAATGCTTTTCCTAGAGGCATAGTTGAGGATGTTTTAGTTATGGTTGACAATTTGATCTTTCCTGCTGATTTCTTTGTCTAGGACATGGAGCATGGTAACCAAGAAGCTCCTATTCTGCTGGGAAGGCCCTTTTTAAAGACTGCTAGAACAAAAATTGATGTGTATTCTGGTTCTTTGACTAAGGAATTTGATGGTGAGAAGGTTGAATACAACATATATGATGCTATGAAATTCCTTTCTGATGATCATTCCTTATGCTTTATGGATGCCATTGATACTTGTATGCAGGATACCTTTGATATGAGTTGTGTAGATGATCTGCAGGTAGCTTTAGAATCTCCTACTAAGGAATTTTCATTGAACTATGTTTTGACTACTAACCTGCAGAATACCATAAGAGACTTGTCTTCCCTCCCTTCCAAATCGCAAAAAGAAACCTTTATGACATTAACCATTCCAAATGAAAAGCTCGTACCTTCTATCGTACAGGCACCTGAAGTTGAGCTCAAGCCTCTTCCTGAGCATCTGAAATATGCATTTGTGGGGGAGGGTGACACCTTGCCTGTCATCATCTCTAACAAGCTTACCAAAGAACAGGAAGATAGGTTGGTAGGAGTGCTCAAAGAGCATAAGACAACCCTGGGATGGACAATAGCGGATATCAAGGGAATCAGCCCAGCTACTTGCATGCACAGGATCTTATTAGAAGAGGGAGCCAAACCTTCAAGGCAATCTCAACGGAGACTCAACCCACCTATGATGGATGTAGTGAAGAAGGAGGTGCTCAAACTCCTTCAGGCAGGTATGATCTATCCCATCTCTGATAGTCAATGGGTTAGTCCAACGCAGGTAGTACCAAAGAAGGGAGGCATTACAGTGGTTGAGAATCAAGAAGGTGATTTGGTCCCTACCAGAGTCCAATCAGGCTGGAGAGTTTGCATCGATTATCGTAAGCTGAATGCGGTAACTCGAAAAGATCACTTTCCCTTACCTTTCATGGATCAAATGCTTGAAAGACTTGCTAGTCGTCCATATTACTGCTTTCTAAATGGATATTCAGGGTACTTTCAGATAGCCATCGCACCAGAGGATCAAGAGAAGACAACATTCACTTGTCCGTTTGGCACTTTTGCATATCGCAGAATGCCTTTTGGCTTGTGCAATGCTCCTGGGACATTCCAACGGTGTATGGTAAGTATCTTCTCTGAATATATAGAGCAATTTATTGAGGTCTTTATGGATGATTTTACAGTCCATGGTGATAGTTTTGATGCTTGCCTCAACCATTTGGCGCTTGTGCTTAAAAGATGTGTTGACACTAATTTAGTGCTCAATTCAGAAAAGTGTCACTTTATGGTTGAGGAAGGCATTGTTTTGGGTCACATTGTCTCCCATAAAGGGATTGAGGTTGATAGGGCAAAGATTGACATCATTCAATCATTGCCTTATCCTACTAATGTGCGTGAAGTTCGTTCCTTTTTAGGCCATGTAGGATTCTACCGCAGGTTCATTAAGGACTTCTCAAAGATCACCTCACCCTTGTGCGAGCTGCTGAAGAAAGAGGTTACATTTGCCTTTGATGAGAAGTGCAGGACGGCGTTTGATGAGTTAAAGACTTGTCTTACCAGTGCACCAATCATACAAGCACCAAATTGGTCTCAGCCGTTCGAATTGATGTGTGACGCTAGTGACTATGCTGTGGGAGCCGTGCTTGGACAAAAGGAAGGGAGAAGCTCTCATGTCATATACTATGCATCTATGACCCTGAATGGAGCTCAAAGAAATTACTCAACCACAGAAAAAGAACTTCTTGCTATAGTTTTTGCACTTGAGAAATTTAGATCTTATTTGCTTGGTACAAAAGTTATTGTTTACACTGATCATGCAGCACTTCGTTACCTTTTGATGAAGAAAGAGGCTAAACCAAGACTGATTAGATGGATCTTGCTTCTAAGCGAGTTTGACATTGAAATCAGGGACAAAAAGGGTGCTGAGAACCTATTTGTTGACCATCTAAGTCGTATTGTGCAGGAGGAGAATGGACAAGAAAGCATATTGGGGAGCTTTCCTGACGAAGAGCATCTACATGTCTTCGCCATTGCCAGCCGCCCCGTCGCCACCCCAGGCTGCCCCGTGGCCTAGTCATCAGAGGTGGATTTCTCCGCAATCGCCGACCGCCCCGTAGCCACCACAGGCCGCCCCGCGGCCGAATCCTCGGAGAAAGATTCCCTCGGAATCGCCGGCCGCCCCGTCGCCACCCCTGGCCGCCCCACGGCCCCTGTAGACTCTGAACTCGAATCTCTCCTCAAGGTTAGTGCTCTTCCACGCCCTTGGTTTGCTAACTTGGTAAACTTTCTAGTGTCGGAAGAGTTTCCACCCAACTTTTCAAAGGCTCAAAAGGACAAGATACGCCACGATGCTCGTTTCTACGTTTGGGATGACCCCTACCTATGGAAGCATTGCGCAGATCAGGTGATATGTCGGTATCTTCCCGACAATGAGGTACAATCTGTCCTTAGTTTTTGTCATTCTCATGAATGTGGTGGACACTTTGGACCACAAAAGACAGCTAGGAAGGTACTTGATGCAGGATTCTTTTGGCCTCATATATTTCGTGATTCTTATGCTTTTTGCAAATCCTGTGATCGCTGTTAGAGAGTTGGGAATCTTTCTAAGAGGAATGAGATGCCACAAACTCGCATGATATTTTGTGAGATTTTTGATGTTTGGGGCATTGACTTCATGGGACCATTCCCTAACTCCTTTGGAAACCTATATATTTTGCTTGCGGTGGACTACGTCTCCAAGTGGGTGGAGGCGAAGGCCACCAGAACTGATGATTCAACGGTAGTTGCAGGTTTCCTCAAGGAGCTATTCTTTAGATTTGGAGTCCCAAAAGCACTAATCAGTGATAAGGGGACCCATTTCTGCAACAAGACTGTGAGTGCGCTCTTAAAGAAGTATCATGTGACTCAGAGGGTGTCTACTGTATTCCAACCCCAGACCAATGGGCAAGATGAGGTGTCTAATCGCGAGATAAAGACTATCTTGGAGAAGACTGTTGCCCCAAATAGGAAGGATTGGAGTGTCAGACTTGATGATGCTCTACGGGCCTATCGAACGGCTTACAAGACTCCCATTGGGATGTCTCCGTTTAGATTGGTCTATGGAAAAGCTTGCCATCTTCCTGTCGAGCTCGAACATAAAGCATATTGGGCGGTGAAGCAGTGCAACATGCAGATTGATGAAGTCGGAGAGTTCAGGAAACTACAGCTGTAGGAGCTGGAAGAGTTGAGATTGGATGCCTATGATAATTCCGTCACCTACAAGGAGAAGACAAAGGCATAGCACGATAAACATATCTTGCGAAATGACCTCAAAGTTGGGGAAAAGGTCCTTCTATTTCAATCGCGCCTACAACTCTTCCCAGGTAAGCTTCGTTCTAGATGGACAGGACCATATGTGATTACTAATGTCTTTTCTCATGGTACAGTAGAACTACTAAATGAGAGGAATGGAGACATCTTCAAGGTAAATGGTCATAGAGTTAAACCATATTATGAGAATTTTGTCAAACAGGACGATGATGAGTTGGTTCTTACTGAACCAAGTGTTGAGGATAATTAGGGGGTCATAACGTCGAGCCGACGACGGTAAACAAAGGCGCTACTTGGGAGGCAACCCAAGGTAAGTAGTTTAGATTCTATTTTATTTGAGCATTTTACTACTTTTTAGTCTAGTTTTGGTTTTTGTTTGGGAGACTAACGATGCAGGAACGAAAAGAAGAAGAAAAGCGCGAAAATGTACGGGCCGCCCCGTCGCCAGCTTGGGCCGCCCCGCGGTTAGGGCGACCAGCGAAATCCTTCGCGAAATCGCCGGCCGCCCCGTCGCCCACCCCGGCCGCCCCGCGGTCCACTCCGGATAGAAATTTTTAAAGGGGTCCGTGTGGGCCCCATGCCACACAACATAAACCCTATCTTCTATTTTCTTCTCTTACCTTTTCTTCAATAGCCACCCCATCGCCCCCAAAGCTCTCTTTCTCCTTCCTTCTTCAAAACCCCCAAAATCCTCCATTGAACCCACCCTTCAAGCTCTTTTCTTTCCCCCAAAGCTCCACATAAATTCTCTTTTCTCATCTTCTCCCTCCACACTATCCACCTTATCGCTTCTCTCTTCTAGATCTACACAAAAACCGACATTCTCCCAAGGAATCTCCAAGTTTTTCGTCAAATCCACCACGGAGGGAGGAAGGTAGGGACGTCGGAGAGCAGATCCGACATCGGAAGTTCCAGATCCGGCGTTTCTTAGGCTGCCCCGTCACCTGACCCGCCGCCACGCAGCCACCCTTGTCGCCGGTCGCCACCTTCGGCTGCCCCGCAGCCACTGCAGAGGCCGTTTTTCGTGAGTTCTTCTTTGATTTTAATTCTTTTGGGTAATATTTCTTAGCTCCGATTCACTATGTCGAGGCCACATGGAATGAATAAAAATCAAAAGGAGAGATGGACTGCGTTGAACACTAGAAACTTCTTTGTAACGAAATTCTTTCATGAGCCTACCTTGAGATTATTACAGATGGATGCCTGCACTAGGCAACTATTAGAGCATGGGGGCTTAGGAGGGTTTTTAGAGAAGAATGCTCCTACTTATCCGAGTTTATGTAAGGAGTTTCTAGCCACTTTAAGTGTGGGACGTACATCCATTGAGTTTCGATTATTGGGTAGGGGTCATGAGATGTCAAAGGAGAGATTGGCAGAGATTCTGGGTGTTACTGCTGCGCCGACCGCCGGTTGGCTTGATGTCTGCAAGGGAGAGGGCCCTGTGGCTTTCTGGATGGCATCTACTAGGGTGCCTTTTGAGGCCAAGAAGGATCAGTACAACTCTAGCATTCGCCATCCTGCCTTACGACTGATTCACAAGGTTCTAGCGAACACCTTCTTCGCACAGGCTGAGGTCAACAAGATCTCGCTGAAGGACATGTCATTTCTTTAGTGTCTGACACCAGAGAGCCCTGTGGTTCCAGGTTGGGTAGATCTGTTTCTAATGAACTGCAAGGATATCCCGGACAAGCGCATCAAGGCAACCATTAGCTTTGGGGGTCTTATCAACCAGCAGCGGATGCACCAGCGTCAGGACGCGATGTGGGACCACAACCAGCAGTTGTATGTTGAGGTCGGCGACATTCGTCGAGATGTACGTGGCTTGACTTCCCACCTCGAGGAGGTGTCTGAGAGCCAGCGGCAATCCGACGGATGCAGGAGCAGATATGGCAGAGGCAAGAGGACTTCTATCGATTCGCCTATCCACAGTTCCCACCATATCCGCCGCCTCCACCACCTCAGCAGTGAGCATGTCAGTTGTTTCTTTTCTTTTTTTCCCTTTTATTTTTATTTTGATGTTTTTGTTCTCTTTTCTGCATTGAGGACAATGTCAGAACTAAGTGTGGGGGAGAAGACTTGCAAACTCTCTGTATTTTGGTTCTAATTTGCACTGCATTTTAAGTTTTAAGGTTGCATGTTTATTTCTATTGGTTGTATGCATATTTAGTTCTACCATTATTTCTTATTCTTAAAAAAAATGAAAAAAAATAGTTTTAGTTCTTGCATTATTAGGAATAGGTCTTATTTCCCCATGTGGATGTCGTTTGTTCTCTATATTTTCTGTTGAGATTTATGCCCCATGATGTGCTTGGATTGTTGAAGCCTTTGATATATGTTTTCTATACTATTTGGTAGGCATGATTGATTAATAATTGAGCACATAAAATCTTGAATTTTTGGGTGATCTTGAAGTTCTAGACATGACCTCTTACTTCCTTTATTAGCCCTATTTGACTCTATTCCCACCTTACATATTATCATCTGCTTGAAGTCAGTTTGAGCCTGATTGCCTATTCTTTTATAGTTCCACAATAATTCTCCATAGCCAATGATAGCCTGACCCCATCCGGGAATTTAGGACTAGTTGGTGAATATTTATAGTGTGGATGATGGTTTGTAGTGGTGGATTGTATGTTGGAGGTGTATTTATGAGATATTTGATTCTTGCTAGCATTTTTATTACTTGGGACCTAAGGAGGATAAAATTCACTTATGGGTAAAAAAGTCAGGGGAAATCATTTGATATAGCATGAATGATTGAAAAAGAAAAAAAAAAGAAAAAAAAAGAAAGAAGAAAAGAAAAAAAAAAGGAATGAGTTGATTATGGTTTCTAAAGTTTTATGCTTGAGATTGGTGTTGTTTGGCATTATAGAGATATGGTATGAGATGTTTATGAGTGGTTGTATGATTTGGAAGCTTCCTTGGTTCCCGGATTTTGAGCACCACATGACCAAAATTGTTCCATACCTTAAATGTTCTACCTTGGCCTCATTACAACCCAATTAAAAGACCTCATGATTTTTGTTGTGTGTAGAGTCACCAGCGGTGGAGATTTAGAACACTGGTGCAAGGCTCTTGTAGCTAAGTTTTTGAAGATTGAGTTTTGAGCGTAAACATTTAAACCCAAACACTTGAGCGAGAGTGAAACACATCTCCTTTGTGAGGTCTAGAATGGATATGGTTGCCTGATTTCATCGATTATTCCAATTATGTGCTATGATGTTATTAATCTTTTGTGTTTGCTAGTTTTCATGCACTTAAAGAATATTGAGGTGTGGATACATGAATCGCTATTCTGTGGGGCTGCAGAGTTAAGTTTTCTATTGCTTGAGGACAAGCAAAGGTTCAAGTGTGGGGGGATTTGACAGAGCATATTTAGTAGTGCATAATAGATTGCATTTAGCATAATTTAGGTGTGAATATTGCATTTATTTAGTTGAATTTGCATTATCACTTGTTGAGTTAGAAGAGGCAGAATCTACATGATTTTATGTTTTATTTCAGGAAAAGTAGATTGGAGGTGAAATGATATTGAAAAGAGCGGAAACAAGTTAAAGAAGTACTTAGGAGCTGCTGGAGACGAAGAGGAAGCAGCTCGGAAGAATCGCAGGCCGCACCGCGACATCGCAGGCCGCCCCGCGGCTCGAAGGAAGAAACAGAGAAGTTTGCAATCGCAAGCCGCCCCGCGGCCCGTGCAGAGACTGAGCTTCAATTACGGATTTTACTTAGGGTTTTGTCTAAGTTATTTTGGGCCGATTTTCATAAGACTATTTAAGGCTTTTCTAGTTATTCTTTCATTCACCTTATGCACTTTATTCAATTGTTGAGAGCGCCGTTGAGCATGAGCAACTAAACTCTCAAGGTTTCGCCTACAGTTTGGATCTTTGATTGTTGAATTGTGAGTTTCTTAATCTAGTTCTTACTCCTATTGCAATGTTTTGACTTCCTTGTGCTTAATTGCTTGAATGTGTTTTATTCTCTCTGGCCTGGCCGACTAGTTAGAGTAGATTCATTCAATTGCTAGGGTTTTGTAGATTTCTCGTAGCGAACCTTAACCCAAGTGGCAATCATATCCCTTTAGGACTCGTAGGACTAATTGGATGTGTAGGAAGTTGAATACATGTTGAATATCGACTCGTAGCTTGATATTATATGTACCTTGGTTAATTCATAATCTTAATGCTATCTCTAGGTTGAATCTTAACCGTGTTAGGGTTATTTAGAGATAAGGGTTGCTAGGACTCGTAGGACTAGTAATTTACCTAAGATCTGGACAAGGACATTGATAGGAAAAGACAAGAACTAGAGGCTGAAACAAGGATCGAATTCATCAATCGAAGTGATAAATTGTAGGTGAACCTATTCCTCTCCACTGAATTCTAAAACCAATTTCCTTTATTTGCTTACTTCCGCTTTGATAAAAGGCGGATCTTTTCACACTAAAAACTCCCCATTTTCGCTCTTAGCAATTAGAATTAGACTTGAATTTAATAGATTTCCCTGTGGATCGATCTCTTGCTTGCACGCTATACTAGTTAGTGAGTTTAAGTATTCTTTGGTAAGAACAACGACAAGTTTTCCTTTTGTCAGTCGGCTTTGGCAATAGCTAATGAAGTTGATATGCGCTCAATTTGCCATGTTTTGCATCTACTTTTACTTCGATTTTTGTCCATATTTTATACTTTTATATTGGTAAAGAATGAGATTTTTGTAGTTTATGTTTATTTGCAAATTATGGAGGTCTACACAAGTTTCTGTTTAATTTCACAGAAATGGGACGCACTTTGGAGCTTAAAGGAAAGTCAGGAAGACATTGGAGAAGCTAAGGAAGAGCACAAGATGGTGCAGCTGGAGAAAAGACCATTTTTCGTCATTCATCATTTTGAATCAAGTTCTGATATCTTCATGAGAGTTGTATCCCTCGAAAAGATCTTTCCAAAGCATATTCATATGCGTCAATCGGACGAACGAGGACTTGGGAAAGTGCGTTTCAAGACGGAGCATAATGCTGAAAGCGCACAAAACTAGTCGACGTCGACCATATTGGTCGACTTGCATCACAAAATTCGATATCGAGCACCAGAAGAGCACTAGACCACTCGAGGACACAGTCTACTCGATGTTGAGTACTTTACTCGATCTCGAGTACTTCCCAGTGACAATCCGAGCCGAAATCGAGTGGAGATTAGGATGAGATGTTACTTACAAGCCAAGACACGAAGATCTATCATGAAGAGAGGATATATTTATCATTAGATCTATCATGAATAGAATATATACTTATCGGATAAGATGTTACTGACAAGCCGAGCCGAAATCGAGCGGAGCCGAACTAGTAATTCCCTAATTTACCTAGAGAAAATTTTAATTGTTTTATTTATTTTATTTATCAAACATTTATCATTAGATATAGACAGATAGATATAGATAAAGATAGATTGCTTAACTTTTTCTTTGGATAGCAAGGATTGTAGTCTATAAATAAAGCCCTAGGGGCTGATTTTCATTCATTCAAGCCAAGCCGTCTTCGGGCGCAAGGAGAGAGGAGAGAGAGGAGGAGGCGAGAGAGAAGGAGGGGGAAGGAGACGAACGGTTGTAAGTTTTAGTTTATTTAATGATAAAATTAGTTTCTTTCATTATGTTTTGTTTCTAATTTCCCTCTTCTAGGGTTGGGGTGATCCCAACATCGATATATGGGTTTGATTTATGATTTTATGAATTTGTATGTCTTTATCATCATCTACCTATGTGCTTAATCCTTTGTGAAAGTTGAGAAAATTCCTTATTCATGATATTGAAGCAAAAGTGATCTTATTATGAATTTAGATAATAATTAGGGTTTATTTGCGAGAGCCGACTAATCCTAATTTAGAAAAGGTAGAAATAATTAGGTTTTTATACGAGAGCCTCTATCACCTAAATTGTTGGAATTTGCGAAAGTCGATTCTTTGATATAAAGCATGCATCTTTATGAGATTTATAATCTACACATATGTTTATTGTTGTGGTGATCCCTAACCTTGGAAGTTTGTTCTTTTATTATTATATTTTCGTTATTTTAAAGTTTTTGCAACCACTCGATATCAAACCACCATTCCCTCTCCATCCCTCGACATCGACCAACTCTTAGCCGACGTCGACAGCAACCTCGCCACCTTTTCCCGCTATTCCCGAACCCCGAAACCGACTAAACCTAGAACCGTTGACTTCTCTCTTGAGGACTAACCTCACTCCACTATCCTATAGCGGGGTCTTGACTATAAATTTATTTGGACGAGAAACCCTCTCATCCAATTGGCGCCGTTGCCGGGGAGATATCAATCGCGCCTAGTTTAGTTGTGTTTAAGGTTAAAAAAATCCCATCCCTTTTTCTTACCTTATCACATACCCTACTACCACCTAGCTCATCGGTACCAACTAGGTGCCGAGCTTTTTGCTACTAATTTGTGTTCCTGATTGTGATTTCAAAGCATAGGTACAAGGATAGTAGACTTTGTCGAAGGGAATCCCGAATGGGAAGAATGGTTCCAAGAATGGAGATGACAAAATAGGCTTGCAGTGGAGGAGGCACGATTAAGGAAAATAGCTCGGTTGAAAGACGAAATCCGAAGGCTTGAGGCTTCTATGAAGTTTAAAGGACCATGCCCTCCTCCCGACAAGCCAATTGACCTACTGAATGTCGAAAACCAGGTATGTCCTTGCTCGAATTTCATTTCTACTTTCCTACCTATTGTTGATGAATCATATGAAGGATCCCAAGACGAAATAGCACTAGAAAAGAAGAAGCAGGACGTCGTTGCCCATGGTGTTTCAAGGTCTATTTTACCTTACAAGGTGAAGGCTATCCCCGACGATTATGAGAAACCGATGTTCTTGTTCAAGTATGGGGTCCTCGACAAGTGGCACAAAGCTTCGCAAGATGAGGTTGAAGTATCTCTTCCGACTCCATCGTTTTGCTGTGGTGAAGATAGACAACTAAGTCAACCTATGAAGCGGAAGAGGTATGATAAAGAGGTATGTATCTTTTCTTTATGTCTTCTCTTATGCAGGCCAACTAGGGCTTGGGAAGATGAATGGGTGAAGCCATGGAGCGTTCGCTCGGGGAGGTTTAAGCTTCTTCATACAATGCCCCCGAATGA
This sequence comes from Persicaria tinctoria, assembly GCA_037127255.1. Lineage (NCBI taxonomy): Eukaryota > Viridiplantae > Streptophyta > Magnoliopsida > Caryophyllales > Polygonaceae > Persicaria > Persicaria tinctoria. The sequence goes on from JBANSL010000015.1 coordinate 31,748,080, forward strand.
CATCCCACGCTTTCCACCACCGGAAGAACCACCAGATCCACCTATACCACCGGAAGAGCCAGGCTAGGAGTTAAAGGGAAGTAGGTCAAGCTAAAGACTTAAAATTTAGTGCTTACGGGAGGCAACCTGCTATTTCTTATTTCTTAGGTTTTAGATACTGTTGGTTTTTGTTTTTAAACATTATTTTGGATTTGTTATTGTGGATTTTGTCTTTCTAACACTGATTGTAGGTACACGGAGTTGTAGAAAGTACTCGACGTCGAGTACTTTACTCGATGTCGAGTACTTTACTCGACGTTGACCACACATGACGAGCAAAAGAGCATGTGGTCAAGGACAGGCCATCCTGAGGTTCCCAGACACTCGATGTCAAGTAGGTCTAGTCGAAATCGACTACCCGTACTCGACATCGACTACCTTTACTTGATATCGACCACTCCTGTAGTACACTTTAGCACGTGATTCCGAGCTTCTACACATCTGTTTAGTGAGTCTCTTTCTTTACCCTTGTTTTTATACAGTGAGGACACTGTAATGTTTAAGTATGGGGTGGGGGAAAGGCTTACTTTGTGCATAATCATGTTTATGTTTATTTGCTTTCTACATGGTTACTTTGGATATGTTATTTATCTATGTGCTTACATGTTGTTTTCCAAAGTTTATTTTTATTTCCCCCATTGAAATTTTTTGAATTAGTGTCATGGAAGCTTTAATTGAACTTGACGATGCAAAATTGGATTCATTAGAGATACAGCGTAAAATTGCCTAGTAAAGGGAAGACACAATGAAGTACATTATTTTTCTTGAAAACCATGAAAGGAAGTAAAATTGTAAATTGCTTTTGACATCTGCATGATAAGAGGATGGATGACTTTATATTTTCCATATGAGCTTATTGTTGTGAGCTGAATCTGCCATGTTTTACAGTAACTTTTATATCGATTTCTGTATACATTGTATTCATTTGGGTTTAGATAGTACAAAATCTATGTAGTTTATATTTATTTGCCAAAATTATGGAATCTACACCAGTTTCTGTTTAATTCGCAGAAATCGAGGCATATTACAGCAATTCTACAGAAGGTCGGAAAAGCTCGGAAAACCGCTACAGAAGTCCAAGGTCAAAGCAGCGGAACCAAACTGAAAGTCAAGGCTACTCGATCTCGAGTGGGCCCTACTCGACATAGACGAGCATGTCCGAGCACAGCCTTATCGACAAAGCCTGATCGAGAGCCAGACCAACCCGGCTCCGGGCCCTACTCGATCTCGAGGACCACTAGTCGAGATCGACGAAGCCTCAGCGCCACGCCCGGGGTTGACGAGAAGAAGATCTGGTCGACAAGCCGAGGACGAAGCCGAGGACGACCAGGAGCACTCGCTGCCAGCGACTCGACTCGCTGCAGCGGACCGCTCGCTGCCGCGGAAAAACTCGCTGCCAGCGGGAGAGGCGACTCGCGGAAGCGGAAAGAAAGAGCCCTACTCGATCTCGACTACGCCTTGTCGAGATCGACGATGCCCAGGAGCCTTGTCCGAGCCTTGCCGAGTAGAGCAACCCGAGGAAGCCTAGTCGACAGAGCCATCCTACTCGACATCGACTAGGGTTTGTCGAGGTCGATGAAGCGCCAGTGAGCCAGGACCGAGCCACATCGAGTAGATCTAGCCGAGGAAGTCCAGTCGACGAACCACCCTACTCGAGGTCGACGAGCCGTGGTCGAGGTCGAGTAGAGCCGTTTCCAGAAACTTCTCGACGAAGACATATCCGACTAGACTTGGGATTCCTTGGGCGCAAAGGAGTCGATTTGGCCGAGATTCTATCCTAATCCATCAAGTTCTCTCCAAGGAGACAAGATCTATCAACATCATGAAGACTTACCCTATTTAGTTTTATCTTTTCCTTTTAGATTTATTTCCATAAAACAACTTATTTATCCTTTCAAGTTTTAGATATAATTTTAGATAGAGATAGATATCTTCTTTCCTAGAATAGCTAGGGAATGAAGCCTATAAATAAAGCCCATGGGGCTCAGTTTTAGGCATTCAATTTCAGAGAGAGACAAGCAGTTCCACAGAGACAGTTTAGGGAGTTCTAAGGTTTTTAGGGTTTTGGCTTTCTGCAAAAGTTGATTGCCAGGATTGTAAAGGCTTTTGAATTTAGTTTTAATGCAATTTAGTTCTTTTCATCAATCAATGTCTGTTATTGCAATGAGGCGTGAGTAGTCCACCCACTTCTGGGGCTGGGGTGAGCCCAACGATGGCCATGTGAGACGATACGATAAAGGTCAGATCTTTTTGTGCGATTCATCTTCTATCCCTATGAGCATGATTCTTTTGCGAGAGTTGAAGGTGATCCTTGTTTGTATTATTGAAGCGAAAGTGATCTTAATGCAACTTGGATTAATTATGTGAAAAAGGGTTAGTAACAATTAGGGTTTATGCGAAAGCCTCTATATGCCTATTTGTTAATAACGAAAGTTATTTGATGGAAACCATGATCTTTTATGCCTTTGTGTGTTACTTTGCATGGTTATCGTTGTGGTGTTGAAACCCTGGCTTTGGAAGTCTTTTAGCATATTGAGTTTATTTCTGTCGAAATTCTGAGTTTGTTCGAGATTCTGCAAATTAAAGTTTCTGTTTCTTGTCAACATAGAGTAAGCCTTGTCGAGATCGAGTACAACCTTTGTCGATCTCGAGTAGAAGCTGGTCTAGGTCGAGTTAGTTTTCTTCTGTTTTCGTCGATTTTCACTTTCTGAGTTTCTGTTGTTCACTGCTGTGGTCGATCTCGAGTTGACTCTTGTCGAGATCGACGAGCCTCTGCCTTTGCTTTTAAGTTTCTGCTTTGCTTTGTCTTTTGTGTTTTGCTTTGTTCTTTGCTTTTGTTTTTCTGCTTTTATTTCTGTTTCTTTCCTTGTCTCTGTGTTTCTGTGTTTCTGCTGCTTTGCCTGTGAGAATTTACAGCTACCTGAGAATTTACAGCGAAAGTGAATTAATTATGAATTTGGATAGTAATTAGGCTTTGCTTGCGAAAGTTGGTTGACCTAATTAAGAAAAGGTAGTAACACTTAGGGTTTATGCGAAAGCCTCTATATTTCTATTTGTTAATAACGAAAGTTATTTGATATAAAGCATGCATCTTTATGTGATTTATGATCTGCGCATATGTTTATAGTTGTGGTGATCCCTAACCTTGAAAGTTTGCATCTTTATTTATTTTATTTTATTATTTTTATTCGGCACATATTCTACTCGATATCAAACCACCATTCTCTATCCATCCCTTGACATCGACCGAGTCTTAGTCGACGTCGAAACCACCCTCATCACCTCTTCCCGCTATCCCTGAACCCCAAAACACACTAAACCTAGAACCGCTGACTTCTCTCCTGAGGACGAACCTGACTCCCCTATACTATAGCGGGGGTCTTGACTATAAATTTATTTGGTCGAGAAACCATATCAACAAATTGGCGCCGTTGTCGGGGAAGCAATCATTCGCGCCTTAGATAGTTAGATCTCACGTTTTCTTTGAGTTTTCTTCTACAGGTATATGCAGGACACCTTCGAGTATTTCGAAAGGGAAAGAGCGAGACAGTATGCAAAAGTATTGGAATATTTGAGATGGCTATACATCGTTGATGAGGAGGCATGCCTTGAGGGAGTACACGCATTTAGGAAGCTAAAAGAATCGTCAAAATCACCACCAGAAGCCTCAATCCTACTAGAAGGAAAATCTGAACCTGAGGTCGACCTTGACCAACACCTAGTCGATGTCGACCCATCTCCAATCGATATCGATCTATCTCTAGTCGATACCCAAGTATGTCCTTCCGCTATCTCAATTCCAACTTTGCCCTCTGTCTTTGAAAAACCATTTGAAGAACCTCAAGAAGAAGAAGAGCCAGAAAAGAAGAAGTTCGACGTCGTTGCCCATGTTGTTTCAAAGTCACATTTGCCTTATAAGGTGAAGGCTATCCCCGACGATTTTGAGCAACCGATGTTCATATTCAAGTATGGGGGTTCTCGCAAAATGGCATGAAGCTCCACACGATGAGGTGGAAATATCTCTTCCCACTCCACCGTTTTGCTGTGGTGGAGAAGCGGAAGAGGTATGATAATGAGGTATGTATATTTTCTTTATATCTTCCTTTATGCATGCCAGCTGGAGCCCAGGAAGATGAATGGATGAAGCTATGGAGCGTTCACTTGGGGAGGTTTAAGCTTCTTCATATGATGCCCCCAGATGACATCCCAAGTTTCCCACCACCGGAGGAACCACCAGATCCACCTATACCTTCGGACAAAGATGAGCCAGGCTGATGCTTAAAGGAGAAGTCGGCCTAGCGACTATAAAATCTAGAGCTTGTAAATAGACATTTATTTTTGGGACTTTTGGACATTGTTGCTTTTGTTTGTTTTTTTGGTTTTGAACTTTTAGTTTTTCTATTATGGGTATTTCTCTTCTATATTTTTCAGGTCCATGGGGATAGAAGCAAGCTAAAATCGGACTCAACACAACAGCATTTCTTCACTCGATATTTTGAAGCCCTGCACATCTGTCTAGTGAGTTTCTTTCTTTACCCTTGTTTTTATACAGTGAGGACACTGTAATATTTAAGTATGGGGTGGGGGAAGAGCTTACTTCATGCATATTTGATTTATTTGACATTACATGTGCATATTTAATGTTTAGTTCTTGAATTACTTATACATGGCTATTTTGGATTTCATTATTGTTTTATATGCTTATACGCATGTTTTCCAAAGTTTGAAAAATGACCCCCGTTTAAAATTTTGATTAGTGTCATGGAAGCTTATATTGAACTCGACGATGCAAAATTGGATTCATTAGAGATATAGCATGAAATTGCCTAGTAAAGGGAAGTCACAATGAAGTGCATATTTTCTTGAAAACCATGAAAGGAGGAAAAATTTGATGTTGCTTTTGACATGTTTCATGATAAGAGGATAGAGGACTTTATATTTCCATACAATGCTCATTGTTTATATTCCTAGCCTTACCCATGCTTATGCATCACAAAAGCCATATATTTGCCTTATTTCAGTCATTGCTCCACATGTTCTAAATATTGCCATTCTTTACTTTATTTTCTAACCGGGGATTATGTTAAGAATGATGTTACATTATGGAGATGTTATATGGTTGTTGTATTAGTATATATCATTATTGGAGTTTGGCGGGAATGTGTTTGAAATATATGGAAAATTTAATGAGTGAGAAAAAATCCAATCACCTCAGGAGATAAAGGTAGATTGACCCTGCTCGCTGAGATAATAATTTAGTGAGATGGGACACACAGGTGAGGAGTCCAAAGCACTAAGTATCCGGGGCCATTCATGACACCCATGTTTGCGACTCGCGAGAAGGCAGTGGTGAGGTTAGAGAGGTAAAAACATTATTATTGATAAAAGCATTATGAAAGGTGATGAATCTTATGAAGAAGGGATGTGGTATGAAAGTTTGGAAAGTACTCCATTTCCCCGGATTATTAGCACCACATTGCCAAAAATTGCCCATCTTTAGCCTTTTACCAATCTACTCCTTATTTGAGTTTAAATTAAAGTCCTCTTGATTATTAATGCTTTGTCACTTATGAATGGTTTTGCATAACCCTCCTTTTGTGAGTAGATGTTGCTTTTTATTGCACATGCATGAATTTGTGACACTGGTACCTTTTCGAGGATGGTAATTGATTGCAGGGTTATATGGCAATGAATCTAAGATGTTGAGAGTTTGAATTCTTCCCCTGAATGAAAATTAAAAGTATTGCTTAAGGACAAGCAAGCTTAAGTATGGGGTGTTTGTTGTGAGCCTAATTTGCCATGTTTTATAGTTACTTTTATATCGATTTCTGCATACATTTCATACATTTGGGGTTAGAATAATACATAATTTGTGTAGTTTATGTTTATTTTCAATATATGGAGGTCTACACAAGTTTTTATTATATTTCGAAGAAATCGGACGCACTGGAGAAAAGACCATTTTTCACCATTCTTCGTTCTGAATCAAGCTTTTATGTCTTCATAAGAGTTGTAGCCCTCGGAAAGAGCTTTCCAACGCATGGTCATATGTGTCAATCCGATAAACAAGGACTCGGGAAAGTGCGTTTCAAGAACAGAGTAGAAGGCTGAGAGATCTACTCGATATCGAAGACCTTTACTCGATATCGACCAAAGCCCAGATCGAGTAGAGAACCCAGAAATCGACAAGTGAAGCTGGGGAGCTGGAGCAGGTTAGTCAATATCGACAAAAATTGGTCGATATCGAGTAAGCACCCAAGTCGATTTCCATGTCCAGAGCCGAGATCGACGAAGCTGAGCACTGGGAAGCCGAACATGTTACTCGATATCGAGGACAACCCAAGTCGACATGTGTTCTGTTGGCCGACATGGAGTTGTTGAGCACAAGACGAAGAAAATGCTAGTCGTTATCGAAGACTCCTACTCGATATCGAGGACGTCTCAGTGGCGGATTCCGAGCTATCCGAATAACTTGTTAAGTTTCTATCCCGAAGCCGATGGTGATATTTTCGAGACCAAATTCTATCCACATCTATCAAGAGCTATCAAGTAAAGGGAGAAGATATTTTATCCACATTAGATATAGTCCTAGTTGATTTAATTATTTATTTCCATGTTTTATCTTAATGTTATTAGATAGATAAAATTAGATATAGATATAGTTTCTTTCCTAGAATAGCTAGGGAATGAAGCCTATAAATAAAGCTTTAGGGGGCTGATTTTCATTCATTAAAGCAAAGTCGTCTTAGGACGCAAGGAGAGAGGCGAGAGAGGAGGAGGAGGAGGAGGAGGAGAGAGAGAAGGCGGGAGAGGAGAGAGAGAGAGAGAGAGAGGAGGAGGAGGAGGAGGAAGGAGACGAACAGTTGTAAGTTTTAGTTTATATTATGTTAAAGTTAATTTCTTTTATTATGTTTTGTTTCTAATTTCCTTCTTCTAAGGTTGGGGTGATCTCAACATAGATATGTGTTTTTGATTTATAAATCCATGAAATTATATGTCTTTATCATCATCTACCTATGTGCTTAATCCTTTGCGAGAGTTGAGGAAATTATTTATTTGCAATTATAAAGCGAAATTGAATTAATTATGAATTTGTATAGTAATTAGGCTTTGCTTGCGAAAGTTGGTTGATCCTAATTAAGAAAAGGTAGTAACACTTAGGGTTTTTGCGAAAGCCTCTATATTCCTATTTGTTAATAACGAAAGTTATTTGATATAAAGCATGCATCTTTATGTGATTTATGATCTGCGCATATGTTTATTGTTGTGGTGATCCCTAACCTTGGAAGTTTGCATCTTTATTTGTTTTATTTTATTATTTTTATTCGGCACATATTCTACTCGATATCAAACCACCATTCTCTCTCCATCCCTCGACATCGACCAAGTCTTAGTCGACGTCGAAACCACCCTCATCACCTCTTCCCACTATCCCTAAACCCCAAAACACACTAAACCTACAACCGTTGACTTCTCTCCTGAGGACGAACCTGACTCCCCTATACTATAGCGGGGGTCTTGACTATAAATTTATTTGGTCGAGAAACCCTCTCGTCAATGGCCAAGTCTCTCCTACGAGTACCTCTTTCAGAGAACATCCGACATTCAAAATCCTTCAGTGCTTGCTCAATTAGCTGTTCTGTTCTCTTGTCTACTTCAACTAGCAATTTTTTTGTCTCTTGCAACTCCCTCTCACCTTCTTTCTCACGTGCCAACAGTTCAGCTTTTGAGATTGTGATTCTTCGCTTCCTTGGTATCCCAAAGTATTGGGCTTGACTTACAAATCCTCCAACACCCCTGACCCTACCCGAGTGCTCGGGATTTCCTAAAGCTTGGGTCAGTATGTCATTACACCCTTCCTCAACAAGCTCTCCATTGCTTTTCTTCTCTAGCAAGTCATCCTAGAAACCATTACATTACATGTCTACATTCAGCCCTTGATTATTCAAAGAATCACGCATAAAATGGAAAACCAAAATATGCATATATGCTTACAATTTTCTCAAGAACTGGTTGCAAGCTCTCATTCACAGACCCGTCTTTCGGTATATGGGCCTTCCTCCACATTATGACACGGTCAACATCATCATCATTACCCATCTCCTGATCCTCTTTCTGCCACAAATTGACATATTAAGCAACGTAGTCATTACCATATGCTCCTCCAAACCAATGTACCCTGACCTAGATGTTTTGTGATGATATCTTCTCAAGCGCACACGCTCAGCATGCACCTTATGTTTTTCCTGCAGAGACTGATAGGTAAGACTCGGCTATCCATATGTTACACTACTCAAACTATTACAAATGGGAAATTTGATTTTTTTTAATCCACAAGATCATATCATATCAACTTAAAGGACATACCATCCACTCTTCTGTACACCTGGATTTCACAAACTCCCTCCAATTCTGTTTTCCAACAAACGCATACTTCTTTGGCGGATTTCTTAGTTTTTTCTTCTGGTCATAGTGTGGAAGCACCTCAGTTGTCGTCAGATGTGTCTTGAATTGTCTCCATTTAACACCAGCAGAAGAAAGGATCATTGAACGACTTTCGGGCACAACCTTGAATGTATCCTAGACAATTAATATCCAAAAATTCTTTCAGGAGACATGTTCAATATAATTGGGGACAGTTATTGTGAAAATATGAATAAAATCAGCATATACACAATAGCCAAATACCTGAATGTCTTTCCACAATTTCTCTTTGAGCTCCTTACTAACTTTTGGCCAACTCTCAATGTTGATTGGCACCATTCTGCGGGCAAGCATTCCAATGTAAGATTGTAGAGTAGCGCGAGTTTTCCCACATGGATTGCCTCGACGATTGTACTTCACACTGATTTTTTTATTGACCGCCTTCTTAATCAGGACCTTGTACATTTGGGCAACACCTCGCTTCCCCCGTATCTTACCCGAGTCATTCATTTTCTGGACACCTTGGACAGATTTCTCCCCAGCATCAACAGCATCCTCCCTGGCCTCATTGACAGTTTACTCCGCAGCTTCAAGATCGTCCTTAAGATGTTTCTTTGAAGATGTCTTCTTGCTACTCTTTTCGGTCAGCTCACTTGTGGCCTTTCTCTTCTTCACATGCCCTTCCTGAAATTCCCAAGCAGAATAAGATTTCTCCCCAACTACAGCAGCATCTTCCCTAGCCTCATTGACAGATCTGTTGTTGCTAGGCAGTTCCTGTTGCTCAATTCCATCCTTGATGTTGGTCGGCTTCGCAGGACCTTGTGAGTCCTCATCCGATCCATTTGATTGCTCCTTTTTGGTCTTCCTTTTTCCAGTAGGAGAGCTTACCCCCTTTCTTTTCTTTTTAGATCCCATTGTCCAAAATATAACCTGCAATGGGAACAAGGAATAAATGTAAACAAAGTTTCTTAACATAGCAGAACATAAAGATAAAAATTTGAAAATGAAGACAGTATTACCTATAGACAGAAATAGGACTACAATTTAAATATAAAATCAGTTATAAACATTATAATTTCACACTTATTTGCTCATTTAAACATTACAATATAAAGAAAGTATTAACTATGGGCAGGAATAGGAGTATTAACTATAGATAGGAAAGTATTAACACTATAATTTCAAACGTTTTTGCTCTTTTAAATATTAAACAAAGAATCAAAAAAGTATGTCTACAAATAAAATGAGTTCAATATTATACAATATTCTTCTACACAAGTATATCTCTTCAGATTTAAGGTGACATCGATCTGGATTTTTAAATGACACCATATTTGGTTTTGTCCATCACCAACTGCTAAATGAGTCATAACACCTAAGTCAAAGGAAATTATTGACATGACACCATATTTGATTTTTATACAACACCATATTTGATTTTCAAGGCACATATATTAAATGAAAGGAAATTATTTACACACATGCTTCTAAGCACGTAAGAGAACCCATAGGTAGCACTTTAGGTGACCAAAAGATTATCAAGTGTGGTATACTATATCTCCCCCTTCGGCTCGGCCATCAAGGAGGATATAGCACACAATACTTATCACCCTTGCACATTTGAAGTCACTGCCTTATACATACCAAAATATTTTGAATCCAAACATCCCAATACCATTTAAGCCTATACATTTTCCTAGCAACAAGATCAAAAGGTTGCTGGACAGTTTAGTCTTCAAGGCTTCCCTTACTCTGCTACTCTGACCGTAATCTTCATTACTCAGCATGCACAACATCAAGACAAAAGGGGGTTGTTGTGCTGACATTCAACCTCTTGGTTAGGCACCACAAGGAGTGTGTTCAGTAGTTGCTAGTCATCAAAGGGATCACCAGTTTCGTCATTCCAAACACCCTCAACATTTTCTTGTAGATAGGTCATATCCCCCTCATTCTCAATGTCGTCATAAGACAGTGGTATTTCCTTAGAAAATGGTTGATGTTCAACACTGCTCTCCCCTTCATCTTCTTCATATATGGAATCACGATAGTCTTTGTTTGGGGTTCGAAGGACAACTGACCACTCAGGATCGAGGGGATCTTCCACATAGAAGACTTGTTTCACTTGCGCAGCAGATATGAATTGGTCGTTTCGATGACCCCATCTGTTGAGGTTGACCAGCGTAAAACCATACTCATCTTGCTTAATTCCTCGCTCGTTCTCTACCCACTGACACAAAAATAAAGGAGCTTTAAAGTCACAATAATCCAACTCCCAAATCTGATGAATAACCCCATAGAATGTCATCTCACTATTGATCAGATTTTTATCCTTAGCACTAGCAACTTGCATTGTTTCAGCAACTAAGCAAACTCCACTGTTTTGGACTGCTCTGCAATTATCTCGTTGTTTTGTGAAGTCTTTGACACCATTGTATTGGTACCCTTGATAGGTGAAGACAGTGTAGCTCGGTTTTGAAGCCAACCATCTCAAAGTTTTTGAAACATGTCCAGGTTTTTCCTCCATTTCAGCTTCGACCTACGGAGTCACCGTTGAATAACTCAGGAGTTTGTTTACTAAACTATTTTATTCAGTATATAGTTAGAACTATGTCTAAGCCATAACCATACATTTGCCTTGAACCAATCAGCAAAGGTACGATTATGTTCATCGTGAAGTCACTTTTTACTCATCTTCCTTCCACCGTGTAATTCCTCCACGATCTTCTTATGCATCCTTCAGTTAAGGTACATCTGTTAATGTGTTTTAAGCACAAGTAACAGAAATACTTAATGAATGAAATCATGCATACTTACATTTTGTATGGATCCACCTCAGCATTATTGGATAATACATGAAGGTCGGCCTTATCTCGTTCATCCTCAGCCAACTCCTTCAGAGTCGGTGATGAAAGTGGACCTTCGACACGTATGTCCTTAGGCAGTCCAATTGGTCCATATTGCCTAAACTCCCCCCAAAACTCGGTTTATTCTTCAGCAATGTAGCTCTCAGCTATACAACCCTCGGGATGTAAACGATTGCGCGTGTACCCCTTCAACACCTTCATGTTTCGTTCGAAAGGATACATCCACCTATAACATACAGGGCCACATAATCGGACCTCTCTTACTAGATGAACGGTCAGATGAAGCATTATATCTAAAAAAGAGAAAGGGAATATCTTCTCGATCTCACACAATGTTAGCACCAAATCTGATTGACGCTTCTCCAACTTTGCCACGTCAATCACCTTAGTGCACAATGAGTTGAAAAAGAAACACATTCTCATTATAGTGATCCTAACACGCTTTGGAAGCACCGATCGAATGGCCACAGGAAGCAATTGTTGCATCAATATATGATAGTCATGCGACTTCAGCCCATATAACTTCAAATCACCCATAGACACCAGATTTCTAATGTTTGATGAATGTCCACTTGGAACTTTCATGTGAAGTAATGAAGTCAACATTTTCACCTTCTCGACCCTTGACAATGCAAAGAGGGCAGCAGGTATGTACGTCTTCTTCTCCCCAATCTGTGGACCTAATTCAAGCCGCAAACCCATATCAACCATATCTTGGCGAGCGGCAGCACTATCTTTTGACTTGAAAGGCATGTTTAATAAAGTGCCAATGAAACTTTCTGCCACATTCTTCTCGATGTGCATTACATCGAGACAATGGCGAACATGCAACCACGACCAATACTCCAAACTGAAAAATATGGACTTTTTCTTCCAGCAAGAAGCTTCCCCATCCGAGTTTTTCTTCTTTTTGTTCTTCCCAAACACATAGTTGATCTTCTCGATGGCCTTCAACACATCCTCACCGGACTGTGGGAGAGGTTCATCTTCCAACTCTTGTTCATTATTAAATGCCTTTCGTTGCCTCCGATAAGGATGATGACGATGGAGATACTTACGGTGGCCTCCATATGACATCTTCCTACTATTCGGAAGATACGTGGCAGTTGTGTTATCACCGCAGATCGGACATGCCTTGTACCCCTTAGTGGTTGCACCCGATAAATTCCCGTAGGCTGGGAAGTCGTTGATTGTCCACAACAACACAACTCTAAGGGTGAAGTGTTCCTTCAAATGTGCATCATACACACTGATCCCATTCCAGAGTTCTTGTAAGTCTTCGATTAAAGGCGCCAAGTAGACATCTATATCAACTCCAGGCTGCCTGGGGCCAGAAATCAGTAAGGACAACATTATAAACTTCCTTTTCATACATAACCACGGAGGAAGGTTATATGTGACCAAAAGTGCATGCCAACAGCTATATCTACTGCTCATATTCCTATGTGGATTGATACCGCAGCTGCCAACCCCATCCTCAAATTTCTTGCTTCCTTACCAAATGCAGGACACTTGTAATCAACCAACTTCCAAGCAAGGGAATCCAATGGATGTCGCATGAAGCCATCCATACTCCGATTATCATCATGCCATGTGAGCAGCTTTGAAATTTCAGCGGATTTAAACCATCAACGAATTCTCGGGATAATGGGAAAATATCACAACGCCTTTGCTGGTTGCCCCTCCTTCTCAATCTCATCTCTTGTCAACTTCCAATGAGAGAGGCCACATTGAGGGCAAGAATTAGCATCAGCGTACTCATTCCTATATAGTATGCAGTCATTAGGACATGCATGTATTTTATTATATTCAAGCCCTATTTTGTTCAATGTTTTCTTTGGCTCATACAAAGTTTGTGGTAACACATTTCCATGTGGAAGCAAGGAGGCCACAGTTTCAAGTATTTCATTTAAACAAGTGTCACTCATTGCAAATTTAGCTTTAACGGTGTGAAGTTTAACTAGTGCATGCATCTAATTTGTTGTCGGAACTTCCTTCAAATAAGGGTCTTTGAGCATCCTCAACGAATTTCCTAAACTCAATGGATTCCTCATCAAAATCATCCTCACTTGTAAAAGCAGCTTCACACATCTCCACAGTTTCAGATCCAAATTGGGGGAACTTGGCTGATTTTTCTTCACTAGGTATAATCTCGCACGAGGGGTCAGTAGGTTCTCCATGCCAAATCTAGTTGGTGTACCCCAAACTGAAGCCAAATCGATGACAATGCACTCTCATGGATTCAAATGACCGTTTCTTAAAATTGCCACATCTTGAACAAGGGCATGGGACTTTCTTAGCGTTATTAATATTTGTCTTAGCAAAGGTGAGGAAGGCTTTCAACCCCTTTTCATACTTTACACTACACCTATTCTCATATATCCATGATTTATCCATGGCTGAAATTCTATACAAGCAAATGCAAACAAGAATACAAACAATGTCATAATTAAAGGAACACAAAATTGAAGTTGATATACTCATGAATAATGATTGCATAATTCATGAAGAAAGAAAAGATTTCACATGTGGATGCTATATAATTTCCATTTTATGTACACCAATGTCTCCATATTAAAAAAAATTGAAAAGAAAATGGTTTACACGAAAACATTAAGCAAACTAATGGCTAGCAAATTCAGCAACTAATGATCCAGTATGTTTGGAATGGGACACAACTTACTACCATAGCCATATACATATATATTGGTTAACTCTTAATTATGAAACTTTTCATTTGAATTTATGGGAGGGAGTTAATTGAATTCATTCCCCAACTATCTTACTTAATTAAAGAGTTTTGTTAAGCATAATCAAAGAATGAAATACAAAACAGACATATATCTCCAAAACAGATATGTTCAAAAAGAAAATAGATATGTTCAAACAGAAAATAATCAAGGAATGAAATACAACAACAAGGAGTGGCACATATATCCAAGTACAATTCATTTCACAAATCTCAAGTGGTGGATATGTACAAGGTTAACCACAAATGAGCACACAAATCCTAGAAATCTTATACCTTCAGTTTGCTTATACCAGGAGAAAGTACAATCCACAGAAGCAACCACCTCCATTGCAATTGAACAGATGCACTAGCTTAGCAATAATTCAACCCTCCTATCACAAGACACAAAAGGAAATGAAGTACATTAATCCTAGAGCAACAAAATATTGCAAAACTAATTATATAAAGAATATATCATACAAACAACTAATTATATAAACTACTTCCAACATGGGAAGGATTTTATCCTCTTCCAACATTCATTGAACTGCCTTAATCATAGATCAACACATTCATGTATCATAAAAAATAGGGGAGAAATCCAAGGAAAGTGAAGGCAAATGCGAAGAAAATAATAATTCATTGAACTGATTCACAATGTTTAGTCACTAAATGTTTAATAAGTCACTAAATGTTTAAATAACTGCTTCCTTACAAAAGCCTTATCATAAGTGCTATGCCCCAGTGAATCGTTATGAAGAAAAGAAAACATTAGCTTACCATCGCATAATTACTAAACATAAAGTTCAAAACATCATGCAGAGAAACAAAAGTCAAGTTGATGTGGAAGGAGCAGCAGGTAATTTATTTAGATCTATAATTATTTCAAGAAAGGTTAATGGATGTTACAAGAGTTGAAAACGGAAGCATCAATCACAAACATGAAGCAATAGCAATGATTCCCTAGTGAACCATTATGAAATTAGCTTAACATCGCATAATTACTGAACTTAAAAATTAATAACAGAAAACATGAACACAAAGATTCCCTAGTGAACCATTATGAAATTGCCTGAAAGATTGTATAATTCAGATAATGATCGAATAGATCCATTGATCAAGCTAAAAGAATAGTGTTCAAGAATCTTACTTTAGTGCATGTTCCATTTATATTTCTAAACAACTAACATATATACAACCCTTTGGTGTTAATGGCTTTTACAGTAAGACACCATCAATATCAAACTTACCGCTAATATTTTATCAATCTCAATTTGCAAACTCCAATTAGAAACTATTGTATGAAGCAAAAAAATTTGACATAAAAGAATTACAAGCTTAGAAACTATTGTGTGAATCACATTTTGATCTATACAAATCACTTGGCCTGATTGGTTTCTAAATAAGAGAAAATCAGCAGTCCAAATTGGTGAGGATATATACATATCTTATCTGCAAATATTCACATAAAAAAAAACCTGAACTTGTCTTCAAGTGTATGGTTTCAATGCTAGGAATTCAACTTATCAGTCATAAATGAAGAAATGAACCCTTATGAACACCTAATGAATACACACAGAGAAAGGATATATGCATATCTTATCAGCAAATATTTCACTCTTAAGCTAACACACACAGAAAGGACGTACACCTTTATGAATACAACTTATCAGTCATAAATGAACTTTGGTGTTTTAATTTTTCTCTCAATGTTTAGGGTTTTAGGCAATAGAAATGGTAGTTTAATTTACCATTGCATAATTATTGGACAGAAAAATGAAGAACAAAAAACATGAGAAGCGAAATCAAAGCACATAAGAGACAAGCACCTTGTGGGTTAAAGAGCAGACGAGCACCTTCTTCTGAGAGCCTTCCTCTGAGACAACACATATAGGGTTGGGTTAGGGATTCATGAAAATAAACAATAAACCAAAGGAGAATGAAGATGGAAAGCAAATGAAACCAAACAAATAGGTTGAAATGTCGGATACCTCGTCGGCGATGATTTGGGGGTTTGGTGCGTGGCTCATATCTGGAGACAGGTAGACCGAGGGGTAGAGGCTTAGAGCTGATTGAATGTGGAAATAAACCAGAAACCAAAGGATAATGAAGACGGAAAACAAATGACCCGCGCGCTATAGCTCGGAAAGTCGAATACCTTGTCAGCGATTTAGGGTTTCAACCCCCATCCATTTTCGCGATTCTTTTGACAGATTATGGCCGGAGGAGGAAGGAGCACTGAACGATGGTCACCGGAGCTAGCTACCGGCCGACGCTTGGATCTGGAGAGAGGAGAAGATGAGTTGGGGGTTATGTGTGTCGCTCGGATCTGGAGAGAGAGAAGATGAGTTGGGGCTTCCAGCTAATTGAATGTGAGGGAAGAGAGAAGAAGATAGATATTTTATGGTATCAATTTTAGGAAAGGTGCAAAAAGGTTCATATTTTTTTAAGTGTTAAAAGGTTAATAGAAAAAGGAACAAAAAAAGTCTATTTTTTTCCAAGTGTTTACATTACCTCCAAATTTTGAAAGCCCGGGCTCCAATTTTTTTCTAGTGTTTGGATCCCGCCTTTTCCCCTCATGGCGCGTGTTTTGGTTTTTTTTTCCGAACTAATAGTTTAACATATGTCCACATATTTGACAATTGTGTAAAGCATTTTAGACATCACACAAAAAATTAACGATGTCATAGATTAATTTTACATCTGTTAATTTATTGACAGACTTAAATGATATGATGTCTAATTGCAGTTTTCTAGTAGTGACCTCTCCGTTTCTTCGTTCCCGACGATAGAGTCACAATACAACTTAGCCAAAATCCCGACGATAGAATTGTTATGGATGGATGTAGAAGATGGAAGATGGTTTTGATGTGTGGGAAAGGCTGAGATTTTGGTTTGGTTTCATAGATCGGGACATCGAGAGTTCGAATATGCGCTCGGATTTTAGATTCGGAGAGGGATGGTGATGAAAAGGGATGCTTTTGGGTGTGTGGAGCTTGGGGCGGCTATGGTGGATGGGAGTTTTGTGTTTTGGGGTTTGGGTAGAGGTAGGGGATGATATGGGGAAGAGGGAAACGGGTAATGGTTTTAGAAATGGGGCCCACATGAGCCCATTTTCTTTTTCTAGATAATACCCAGTCGCAGTGGCGACAAGATGGGTCTCGGCGGTGACTTGCAGGTTCTCGCCGGGGCTTGGTCAGCGACAGCTTAGCAACGACCTTGGATGAGTCGCGGCCGCGACACATGGTCTCACGGCGGCGACTTGACTTGAAAAACTCTCGATTCGGCATGTCCAAGTCCCGAGTCGATATCTGGCCTCTGTATAACCGGCGCCCGTCGTGGTAAACCAAGGCTGACCAACTCGCCGCAGCGAGCCTTAGCTGCTCCTTTTCCATACATTCTCCACCAAACACACAATGGAGCTAAAAAAAACTCACAAAAGCGTTGGAAACCAAAAATCCTATCCTAAAGAGAGTAAATTCGATACTTATTCAAACAAAATGAAACTCATGTGTAGAATCCAAACACACAATGGAGCTCCAACACATGAGTGCTCTTTTCATCCTTAATCTCCACCGCTCCACGTGGATAGATATGAACTATCGTGTAAGGACCTTTCCATCTAGAGAGAAGCTTTCCGGGAAAAAGAGTGAGGCGTAATTGATAGAGGAGGACTCTTTCACCAACTTTGAAGTCCTTCCTCAAGATGTGTTTGTCATGCCATGCCTTAGGCTTCTCCTTGTAGTTGATTGCATTTTCATAAGCATCCCATCTAATCTCATCCAATTCTTGCACTTGAAGCTTACGAAATTCATCAACTTCATCAATCCTCATATTGCACTTCTTCATCGACCAATAAGCCTTGTGTTGGAGCTCCACCAAAAGATGGCATGCCTTACCAAAAACCAATCAATATGGTGACATATCAATAGGTGTCTTATAAGCTGTGCGATATGCCGAAAGAGTATCATCCAAGCGTTGACTCCAATCCTTACGATTTGGGTTCACGGTCTTCTCAAGAATCCTCTTCACCTTTCTATTAGAGACCTCAACTTGCCCGTTGGTTTAGGGGTGATAAGCGGTGGATATACGATTAGTAACATGATACTTCTTAAGAAGTGCAACCACCGTCTTATTGCAAAAATGAGTACCTCTATCGCTAATCAAAGTGCGAGGAATACCAAATCTAGCAAATAACTTTTTAAGAAAACCTGAAACAGTCTTAGAATCATCAGTCCTGGTGGCTTTTGCATCCACCCACTTGGAGACATAGTCCACCGCCAACAAAATATAATAGTTACCAAAAGAATTAGGAAAAGGACCCATAAAATCAATACCCAACACATCAAAGATTTCACAAAAAATCATTCTAACTTATGGCATCTCATTTCTAGGTGGAAATAACTCTTTAAGAAACCTGAAACAATCTTAGAATCATCAGTCGTGGTGGCTTTTGCCTCTACCCACTTGGAGACATAGTCCACCGCCAACAAAATATAATAGTTACCAAAAGAATTAGGAAAAGGACCCATAAAATCAATACCCAACACATCAAAGATTTCACAAAAAATCATTCTAGCTTATGGCATCTCATTTCTAGGTGCAATATTCCTTATTCGTTGACATCTATCACATGACTTACAAAATGCATTCGCATCACGAAAGATAGTTGGCCAATAAAATCCTGATTCAAGTACTTTCCTAGCAGTTTTATTTGGTCCAAAGTGACCTCCATAAGCATAAGCATGACAAAAGCTAAGGACAAACATTACCTCATTGTCAGAGAGACATCTTCGGATTATCTGGTCAGCGCAATGCCTCTATAAGAATGGGTCGTCCCAAACATAGAACTTGGCATCATGACGAATTTTTTCCTTCTGAGCTCGGGTGAATTCCGGAGGAAACTCACCCGTCACCAAGAAGTTAACCATATTAGCAAACCATGGCCTAGGTGTGTTCAAAACATTCAAGGACAAGGGCGTGTCTATAGTGATGTGTGAGATGGCATGTAGAGTCTCATCGGGAAAGTATCCCAATGTCCTAGAGTTCCCCCCCCCCCCCCCACACACACACACTATCCAGGTGCATCGATCAGCTACACAATTCTCAGCGCCCTTCTTATCCTTGATCTCAATATCGAACTCGCTCAAAAGCAGAATCCATTGAATGAGGCGCGGCTTTGCCTCTTTCTTCTTCAGCAGATATCTCAAAGTGGCATGATCAGTATAGATGATGACCTTGGCTCCCAAAAGATAAGGACGGAACTTGTCCAGTGCAAGCACAACCGCTAGGAGCTCCTTCTCGTAGTGGTGTAGTTCCGTTGTGCTCCATTTAGCATCATGGAAGTATAGTAGATCACATGGGAAGCCTTGTTAATCTTTTGGAATAGCACAGCGCCAACAGCATAGTCACTCACATCATACATCAATTCAAATGGAAGTGTCCAAATAAGAGCTTGGATGATCGGTGCGGAAACACGTCGATCTCTCAATGTATGGAAGGCTTTCTTGCACTTCTCATAAAACTCAAAAGCAACATCCTTCTTGAGGAGCTCACATAACGGCGCAGTGACCTTCGAAAATTCCTTGATGAATCGGCGATAGAATCCAGCGTGGCCTAGAAAAGATCGTATCTTTCTCACATTGGTAGGATAGGGTAAGGACTGAATGATCTCAATCTTCACCTTATCAACCTCAATTCCCTTCTTAGACACGATGTGGCCTAAAAGAATACCTTGCTCTACCATGAAGTGGCACTTTTCATAATTCATAACCAAGTTGGTGTCAACACACCTCTTCAATACAAGTTCCAAGTGAGCCAAACATGAATCAAAATCATCTCCATGGATTGTGAAATCATCCATAAATACCTCAATGAAGTTCTCAATATACTTAGAGAAGATGTTAACCATACACCTTTGGAGTGTTCCTGGTGCATTACACAATCCAAAAGGCATTCTGCGATATGCAAAGGTGCCAAAGGGACATGTAAATGTAGTTTTCTCCTGATCCTCTATGCAATAGCAATCTGAAAGTAACCTGAGTATCCACCCAAAAAGTAATAGTAGGCTCTCCCAGCAAGCCTCTCTAGCATCTGATCAATGAATGAGAGAGGAAAGTGATTCTTGCGAGTCTCAGCATTCAGCTTCCTATAGTCAATACAAACTCTTCAGCCAGATTGTACTCGCGTAGGCACTAACTCTCCTTTTTTGTTCTCAACAATAGTAATACCCCATTTCTTAGGAACCACTTGTGTCCGACTAACCCACTTGCTATCAATCATACCAGCTTGAAGCACCTTCAGCACTTCCTTCTTCACTACCTCCATCATAGGCGGATCCAAACGTCTCCGGGGCTGTCTAGACGGCTTGGCTCCTTCCTCTAGCAAAATTAGGTGCATACATGTAGCTAGGCTTATCCCTTTGATGTGTGCAATGGTCCATCCTAGGGCTATCTTGTATTCCTTGAGCACCTCAATTAATCTACCCTTTTGGTCAAGGTTGAGCTTGTTGGAGATGATGACTGGGAGTGTGTTAGCCAAATGGATAAATACTCTAATATCTTGCAATTCACCAAGCTTCAAGGTTTTGAATAATGAGAATGAAATCACATTAATCGATGCGCCTAAATCTAACATAGCATGCTGAAATTTAGTTTCACCGATAGTGCATGGAATCGTGAACATACCTGGATCGCCACACTTTTCAGGCATATGCCTTTCAATCATGGAGGAGACGTGTTCACTCACATGAACCTTTTGCTTCCTCTTGATCATGCAAAGCTCCTTCAAGAACTTAGCATATCTAGGAAACGTCATGATAAGGTTGAGAAGCGGAATGTTAACTTCACACTTAGCAAATGTCTCGTAGAACTCCTTATCATTCTCCGGTTTTCTTGTGTCCTTTAAGGCATTGGGAAATGGGGCTATGGGCTTGTAAGGATCAAGGTCAGGCTACGAAATCGGATTCGGAACAGCAGCTTCCTCGAACACAACAATCTCGTCTTCTAGGGACGGTGTCGTGACGGCGAGTGGGGCATGTCGTGGCGGCGACTCAGTGTTAAGCATGGGTTCTGGGACGGGTTCAGTCACGGCGGCGAGTTCAGATTCTCGCGGCGGCGACTCGCGGCAGTCAGGGTTGGTTTGGCTTGGTTCTCTCACGGTCGCGACTTCAGCAGGTCGCGGCAGCGACAACGGTGGTTCCGGACTCCCTTGTCCGATTTCTTCATCACTCTCTACCCAATCTTCCACAACTCCTTCTTGGGGATAACTGAAAGGCATAACCTTACCACTTCTTAGATGTATATATGGCGTTGACATTCTCACGTGGTGGAGGGGGAATAGATTATGACGGTAGTAAGTTCGACGTCTTAGCTTTCAATTCACTCACTTCAAGAACCAATTGCCCCATGGTCTTCTCATTAGCATACATCTTATCCATGATCAATCTCATAGCTTCGCCTGATTCTGGGTTGGCTTGAGGAGGGGGCCTTTGTTGGTTTTGAGGCCTCCTCTGCTGGTAAGGAGCTTGGTTATGTTGGAACCTTTAGTCAAATCCTTGGTAATTGTTGAAGTTGGAATTGTAGGGAACGTTACCAAAGTTTTGATGAGGACCATAACCTTCCAAGGCATTGACATCAGCGGCATTATCCTGAATCTGTGGGCACAAATAAGTCGGATGTGTAGGATCACTACCGAGTCCACAAGAATGGTAAACTTGATTAACTCCTTGCAATGCCATGGTAAGTCTATTCACTTACTCCCTCAGATCCAAGTAATCATCTTGTGGCGGATTGGCTTGCATCCTTAAGATTCCTCTAGCTCTTAGAGTCTTAGAGTATTGCTTAGATGGATGCGTAAGCCTCTCAAACATATATGTAGCCTCTTGTGGCGTCTTAAGCAAAATATCTCCTCCACAAGCATTATTCACCGACCCTCTATCTCTATCAGTTAGTCCTTCATAGAGTGCAAGGACTAGAACATCATCAGAGAGTCCATGATAGGGGCATGCAGCAACAGTCCGTTTAAAGCGCTCATAATACTCATTAAGTGATTCTGTAGCGAGCTGCTCAATACTAGTGATCTCTCGCTTCATCTTGTTGTGTTTGCTAGCAGGATAATACTTATTCAGAAATGCTTTCTTCAGCTCAATCCAGGTCCAAATACTTCCAACAGGAAGATAGTATAGCCAATCGCCAGCTGCATCCTTCAGAGTGAAGGGAAAGACTCTAAAAAACATCTGATCATCATTCAGACCACCAACTCTGATGCGGTCGTAGACATCATGTAACATAGTGAGATGCTTGTTCGGATTCTTGCTCTGAAGACCATTAAAGTAAGGCAGGAAACCAGTCCATCTTGACTCAAACTTGAATCTAGAACCCTCAGGAAGATTAGGGAGTACAATAGCCAAAGGTTGAACATTCAGATTCGGCTCCCTAATCTCTTGCAGAGTCCTTCTTGAAGGAGCAACTGCGTCATTTATAATTTGATTGTTGTTGTTATTCTCATTCAGCACTTGATTGTTGCCATTTGGGTTATTACCATTCTCAACAATCTCTTCTGCGCTTTTCGAGTTGGAAGAGTGATCTTTTCGCAACTTAGAAAGAGTGCGTTCAATTTCTGGATCGAAAGACAAAAGAGATGCGTAAGTAGCACGAGTGTGAACGATACAATGGTTCACACCAAAGTAAAGTAACAATTAGACAATGAATCAATAGATATTCCCCGGCAACGGCGCCAAAATTTAGTCGAGAGCTAAACCGTCGTGTGTAAACCTCGCCAAAGAAATTCCCACACAAATAACTAAGTATAGCGATAAGTGTAGGGTCGATCCCACAGGGGAATCTAAGACTCAATCTAAAAGCTACTTTACCAAGTAGTGGGAAATAAACAAGCAAATAGAAGAAATAGAACTAAAAGATCAAGATTGCAATCAAAGTAACAACGCATAAGAATGATGGTTTTGGTAACAAATCAATGGGGAAAATAGTTCCACCTGTGCATTCATCAACATTGGTTGGCTTTATTGGTCCTAGACATAAACTCAAGTTGTTTGAGTCCTTTAACTTACATTCTTCCCATCTTAGTTTGAATAGATTAAAGTGCAAAGAGCACAATTAATCCCTTACACCTTTATGCAATCTAAGCATGGACAAAGATTTAACATAAAGGAAACACAAATTCCTAAGAATCTAGGCATATGAATAACACCAAGTAAACAAGGTAACCGATGTTTAAGACATATGTTGAAATCTCTACTTAGTCATGATCAAACAAAGGTTCTCACAATCCTAAGCATGCTACTACAGAATTCATTCAATGACGAAAGAAAAAAAAACCTAGCAAGACACTATTATGATGGCCAATCACAACAATATAATCAATGTGCTCGAGAGAAATCAGAAGAACAGTATGGAAACAACTAAGTTTAAGCTTCACAAGCCACCAACCAAGTCTCCGAAACATAGGTGAAACAAATAACGAACTTAGCCACTCATAGCGTACCTAAATCTCCTTCGAATTGATGGAAAATAAACAAACTTGAATGGTTGATTGAACTACTGAGAAAATATGTTCCAAGGTCTGAGAATAAGCGTCTCCAAGTCTCTCCAAGTCTAATTTCGTGGCTCCCCCTATGGGAAAGAGAGAGACCCCGAAAACCTAAATACTTTCCTTAAAGTTAATGCGGAAATAATCATAAAATAATATAAAATATCCTAAAATTATTTAAACTGAAAATAATAATAAATAAGTCTCAAAATATCTTCCTTAAACCCTAAGGAATAAGTCTTCAAAAGATTGGATCGAATCTCCCACCGAAAAGATAGAATTTGGATCTCGAACTGATGTTCTCTGGACGATCTCGTCGTCGCGACTAAGAACTCGCGGCCGCGACACACAGGTTTCAGCAAACCTTTCGCGGGCAACATCTCCACAGTGAACTGGGCAATCTCGTGGCGGCAATTCAAGGACTCGCGACCGCGTCTGATGGTCTTCGTGTGTTCTTCTCACCGTCAAGCCTTCACGATGACATAGATGGACTCGCGACAGCGACATGGGACTCGCAGCCGCGACACTGGACAAAACGTGTGCTCTTGTGCTTTTCTCTTCTTGGCCTTTGTTTTCCTTGCTTTTATTTCTCTTCTTTTCTTCTTCACTCCATTAAGAATTTTCCAAGCTAGCCACAAGCGGGAACTACGAACCTATATAAAACAATCGAAATAGCGTAGTTTCCAAACTTTCCAACCAAAAGAGCAAAATATGAAATTAACTCTAAAACCTAACCAAACAACGATAAAACACAACTAAAACTACTCTATAATGCCTATCTAAATATGCATTATCAATTACCCCTCTTTTTATTTTTCCTAAATCCCCCTCTTCATCCTCAGATCTTCATCCTCGCTCTCTCCCACTCTTGGAGCGACCACTCCGTCCATTTGCGGCAACACATCTCCGGCTAGCAGCACCACCTCGCGGCTGTTTCGGCAGTGGATGACGGGGAATCTACGAAGGTGGAGAATCCCGACGCCGTGTTGTCGAATCCGCACGAGCCTTGCCAAGGGTTCCTACTACGAGATAGCTCCTTTATGGAGATTATCGAGAGCATTTCACTTGAAGATCTCCAATCGACGATGAAGATCTACGTCAATGGCCTTCTGTCGTCGTCGTTTGTGGTTAAGAGATCCGCCGCCGCAAAGCTCCGCCTACTTGCGAAGAACCGTTCGGATAATCAGTAATCTGAACTTGTGCGGTTCAATTAATTAAATGGAATTTTTTAAATTTTGGATTTTAAATTTGTACCTGGAAATCTGAATCAATTTAAGATGAAAATTGATTTCCTTTAAAATCGCCGAATTGAAGTGTTTAATCAAAAGAACATAAGCGCATATGGTGACACACTCACACCAACCGACGTGGATCCTCTGTTGAAGGATTTGAGTGGGACGATGCAAGGCTACAGGAAAATGAAAAGAGGAATTTGATGACAACCCTCCAAACTAGCCAAACAAATCTCATGAATATCGGCTTCTCATTAACCTCTATAGGGTTTGTGCTTCCCTTTTCCTAGGGTTTTTCTTTGATTACACTGTTTATGACCATTTTTCATAGTGGTGACAGTGTCTATAAAGTTGTTTTTATTTTGGTTACTGATGTCTTTAAAGTAGC
Source organism: Persicaria tinctoria (assembly GCA_037127255.1). NCBI lineage: Eukaryota > Viridiplantae > Streptophyta > Magnoliopsida > Caryophyllales > Polygonaceae > Persicaria > Persicaria tinctoria. The sequence goes on from JBANSL010000015.1 coordinate 31,773,307, forward strand.
CATGTTTTTATGCACAGTTTAGTTCCATATTCTATACACTTTGCACATTTCAGGTTGGGAATATGTCGAATTTATGTAGTATATGCTTATTTGCAAGAAATGGATATCTACATAAGTTTCTATTTAATATTGCAGAATATGGAACCATTTCGGGAGAAAACCAAGAAGCAAAGACGGGAGCTCAAGTCTACTCGATATCGACGAGTTTTGGTCGATATCGACAAAACCATGCTCGGACACACCCTGATCGAGGACAAGCTGATCGAGAAGCCAAGGAGCAAAGTTACCCGACTCTAGGAAACTCCTCGATATCGAGTTGGTTACTCGATATCGACTAAGCCCTGAAGATCATGCCCGGAGTCGAGGAGAGCCTGATCGAGGACGCCACGGAGTGCTACTCGACTTGACCAGACGGCCGGACACCACTCCTCGATATCGAGGAAAGTCCTCGATATCGACAAACCCAAGTCACCTGTCCGAGCAAGATCGACGAGACGCTACCCGACACCACCAAGCCCGCATAGTCGACGAACCAGTCTACTCGATATCGAGTTATTTACTCGATATCGAGGACCCAGCACCACACTTCCGAGCCATGTCGAGAACCAACAAAAATTGAAATCCAAAAAAAATTGTCTTAGTGAGAATTTTTGCCTTATAGGGAGAACATTAAAAATCCATCTTCTTTCTTGAGTGTATTTACTCTTCCTATGCATCTCTAAATGTTGTGATAGTTATTCAAAGCCAATGGATTTATATGTTTATGTGAATGCGAATTAAATGATGGAGGCACCTTTTAAGCCAATTTTATCCTCTCTTTACCTACCCTGCATTATCCTTCATTGAAGCCAGAACATTAGCCTGAGACTTTTATTATAAACTCCACAAAATTATCCTTAGCCAAATTGAGCCTGACCCCATTTGGGAATTAAGACTTAGAGTTGGTTGGAATAATGATTTGTGGAAGGAATGAGCTTGTGTTTCAAGTGAGAAGGATTTTTTGAGATATGGGTTGGTTCTATATTTTTTATCTTGCTATGCATACTATGTAAAAGGATTTTTGGCTCACCCTATAAATGCACTAGTTATTTTCGTTTCAAAAAAAAAAAAAAAGTTTGTGTATATGTTTATGAATAAAGTGCATGAGCCAAATTTACCTTATCTCTTTCATTTTCGCAAGATGCATACCTTGGAGAGGTTAAGGGAGTTTGAAAGGTTACATACTTCATTTAGATAAGTTGGAGAGTTTGGTTGATGCATATGATTGAGAGCTATGGTTTGGTTGAGTTGTGTTGGAGATTTAGGAGTCTTGATTCCCAAATTTTATTAAACACGACATGGCCAAATAATTCCATACCCTTTTATTTCTTACCAAACCCCATTACAACCCCACCGAATGGAATCTTCTTTGAAGACTTCTATCGAGTTGGATACTCGATATCGACTAAGCCCTGAAGATCATGCCCGGAGTCGAGGAGAGCCTCATCGAGGACGCCGCGGAGTGCTACTCGACTTGACCAGACGGCCGGAAACCACTCCTCGATATCGAGGAAAGTCCTCGATATCGACAAACCCAAGTCACCTGTCCGAGCAAGATCGACGAGAGGCTACCCGACACCACCAAGCCCGCCTAGTCAAAGAACCTAGTCTACTCGATATCGAGTTATTTACTCGATATCGAGGATCCAGCACCACACTTCCGAGCCATGCCGAGAACCTCCTACCCGACATGCCGAGCCAAGCTGAAGTCGACGTCATTTTTACTCGATATCGAGTAAACTCCTCGATATCGAGGAAATCTATCTATAAGCCGCGTACGCGGTTTGAGCTGTCCTACTTGGATTGGGATTCCTTGGGGCCGAAGATTTCCGAGTTCTATCCGATTGTATCAAGATCCATCATGGAGAAGAAGATTTATCCACTTGAAGATACTTTAGACTTTTAGATATAATTTCCTTTTTAGATTTATTATGGTTATTCCATTTATTTATCTTTAAAGCTTTTAGATATAGATTTAGATAGAGATAGAGATATTCTATCCTTGAATAGCAAGAAGTAAAAGGCTATAAATAAAGCACATGGGGCTGATTTTAGGAATCATCCAATTCAGAAGTTAGAGAAGTAGTTCACAGAGAAGTTGTAGGAGTTCGAAGGTTTTAGGGTTTTGGCATTCTACGAGAGTTGGATTGCCGGGATTGTAAAGGCTTTGAATTTAGTTTAATGCAAGTTTCTTTTCACACATCAATGTCTGAGGTTGCAATGAAGCGCGAGTAGTCCACCCACTTCTAGGGTTCGAGCGAGCCCGACGATAGCCATGCGTGTCTGAGGTAAAAGATCCAACTTTTATCATGTTTTGAGCATCTACTACTTGTTATGTGTTTATTACCCATCTAATGGAGGTCCATGCTAACAACTTGGATTGTAAACATAAAATCGGTAGATACAACTAGGGTTTCCTGAAAGAGTTGTCTAATTGTTGGAAATGGCGAAAGCTTAGTCCTTCGATGCAAATTACATGATTATCTGTTTTATTTCTGCCTTATGCATGCATGGTTATCGTTGTTGCAAACCCCAATCTTGGAAGTCTTTTACATACAGTTTATTTCGAATCCCAAAGCCTTTGTCTTTATTTTGTTTCGTTTTAGTTTCTGCCCTTCCTCGATCTCGACCAACTTTGGTCGATCTCGAGTTACTGATTCTCGATCCCAGATCGCCGTAGCTTCTATGTGCAGGTGTTCGACAAAGCCAACTCGGCGTCGACAAGCTTACTCGATCTCGAGTAGGGCTTACTCGATATCGACTAGAACCTGTGACTGCTGCTTCACTGCTCGACTTGTCCGATCTTCTGTCGACTAACCCTAGTCGAGATCAACAACATGTGGTCGACTTCTGCCGTGAGATTCATCCGCTGCCTAGGATCCGCTAACACGCTTCCTCGTGGATCGATCCTGACTTCCCACTACTTCATCGGGAGGAAGTCTTGTAATTATTTACAAGGGACAGAATCTGGTTTGCTTTACTTTAGTTATATTTTATATTTGCATTCTCGAATTCCTCCTATCAACCAAATTGGCGTCGTTGCCGAGGAAGCAATCATTCGCACCTTAGGTAGTTAAATCTCACGTCTACTATGAGTTACTTTGCAGGTGTATGCGCCGTTCTGGTCAACCACCTGAGTTTGACGGCTTAGACGATCCGGAACGCCTCTTACACATCCAAGCTAAGCTAAAAAGAGCCATGGCGGCCGCAGAAACACAAGAACAGCTTATACAAAGGCTTACAAGGGAACTGGCCACTAAAGATGCTGCTATCGCCGCTGAGAAAGCAGCAAGGGAACAAGCAGAAGCTGCGCTTGCCCAATACCCAACCACTTCAGAGAATTATATGCATCCGACTCTCGTCGTGCCTGAATCGGCGATTCTAATCCCTGAAAACTCTTTTGAAATTCGCACTCAATTCCTTATAGAGCTTAAAAATAATGCTTTTTATGGAAAATTTAATGAGTGTCCTCTTGAACATATTATCAATTTTTCTGACATGTGTCGTACTCTTGCTGAAGGTACAACTCTGGAATATATCAAGATGAAGGCTTTTCGCTGGTCTCTCGTTGGACCTGCACTGAAGTGGCTTGAAGGGCTGAAACCAAGATCCCTCACAACATGGGCCCAAGTAGAGCAAGAGTTTCTGAATAAATTCTTCCCTCCCGCCAAGACAGCACTCCTCCGCTAGAAGATTACAACTTTCAAACAGAAATCTGGGGAGCCGCTAGCAAAAGCATGGGAGAGGTACAAGGAACTACTGCGATCTTGCCCTACTCATGGACATCCACCCTACGTCATTCAAGAGATCTTCTTCAATTCTCTTGACCAAGTCACCAAGGACAGGATCAACCAGTATACTCGCTATGAGTATCTGACGATGCCATCAATTGACGCCTGAGGTGTGCTCGACTAACTCACCAATTATGACAACAAATATGGGTCTACTGCAAACTATGAAGAGAACTCATATGCCAGGCCAGCACCATCTATGCCCCTCTATGAGCCTGCCAAGGAGATTGACCCAGATGTCAGGGAGCAGTTCTACAGAGACCAGAATCGCAAGCTCCTCAAGCAAGTCAAGTATCTCTTTGTCAACCAGCCTTGCACCGAATGCGGATCACAGCGGCACACCACTACTGAGTGCCCACACACTGAGCAAGTCAGGATGGCAGAGACACATGAAGAGGTAGCCTATGCTGGGGGTCCCAATCGCTATATGGAGGATCAAATGTTCTATCAACCACAGTGGAACCAAGGTCCTCCTAGGAACCCCCCGCCATACAGAGCTCCAGGACATCCAGAAAGGGATCAAAAGAAGGATGACTTACAGCTCCTCCTTGAGGAGAAGCGTCGGAATCAAGGCGCCATCAACAACTAGTTCCAGAACATCAATACAAAATTTGGAGAACTGGATATCTGGAAGAGGGGAATAGAGACCCAGATGGGTCAAATTGCAGCGCAGATTCCACGACCATCCGGACAACTCCCTGGGCAAATAGAACCAAATCCTAAGGGGAAGACCGGACACGTCGTAGCTATCAAACTCAGAAGTGGGCACCAATTACACGAGCCAGAGGTCGGAAAGCATCAAGACAAGGCAGAGCAGCAACTCGATATCGAAGAGCCCCTGCTCGATATCGACCAAAATCTCCTCGACATCGAGGAAAAGCCAAGCTCGGACTCCACTGCCCAGCCAGCCAACTCGAGATCGACAAGCCTACTCGATATCGAGGAAGCTCAAGTCAATATCGACAAAAATCTGGCCGATGTCGACGACTCTGCAACACCTCCGACGTCTGATCTGGCTCTGAAGCAGAAAAAGACATTGTCTTTCCCTTCCAAAGCACTAAAAGATCCCACTGTAGGTAGGTTTAACTGTTTTGTTAATATGCTGCAAGAATTGAATGTCTCTATTCCTTTTACAGAAGCCCTGCAAGAGATGCCTGGATATGTCAAATTTCTGAAGGAAATCCTGAGCAAGAAGCTATCCATCTCAGAGATCGCCGGCGAATGCAAAGTACACCACTTCCCTGAAAAGAGACCTGACCCTGGTAAGTTTTCTGTTACTGTGGGATTTGGTCAATATAAATATGAGTCCTTGTGTGATTTAGGAGAAAGTGTGAGCATCATGCCCTTATCAATCTGGCGGAAGGTAAAGATAGGATGCATAGAGCCTTTGGATGCCAAGCTATGCATGGCAAACAATACAGTGGTCATCCCTACAGGTATAGTTGAGAATGTCCCCGTCCAGGTTGGTAAATTCTTTGTTCCAACAGATTTCCTTATTATAGATTGTGCTGAAGATCCTACTAGCCCTATTATTCTTGGTAGACCATTCTTAGCTACTACAGATGCCAAGATTAGTGTCAAACAGCGATCGCTCACCTTCACCATAGGCGACGAGGTCCTAGATTTCTCTTTTGGCCCTGCAAAAGAGAAAATTTCATGGCTGGAGGTGAAGAGCATCAGCAACCATGGGATAAAGCAAGCAACGGATGAAGGTACCAAGACTGTCCTCGATATCGACAAAGGCTCCTCGATATCGACAAAGGTGATACTCAATATCGACAAAATTTCATCGACATCGACTTCTTCCTCTTCTGAGCACCAGACTTGCCAAGAGCCTAAGTATAGGGTCCATGTACTCGATATCGACCAGTCCTGCCCGATATCGACTAACCCCAAGCCCGAAGATTTCTGTTTTGGGTCCGAAAAGGTAAGTTCAGGTATGAATCCTACTCCTCCTTAGTCCATTAAAAAATTTATCAATAATTTAAGGGGAGGTAAGGCCCCGTGGCGAGAGAATATATGGAAACTGAGGGCTGGGAAGAGAAAGAAGAAGGAAAAGGAGGATTATGCAAGCAACCACCTATCAGCTGAGCTTGCATACTACAATCAGGACCTAGATGATCCAGGAGAAGGGCCAAGCACAATCGGGCCCCACATTAATGGTCCTTGAGCACAAAAGAAGAAGTCGGCCTAGCGACTCTAAAATCTAGAGCATGTATATAAAACTTTTTGAATTTTGGGACTTTTTGAAACTTTTGGTTTTTGTTTTGGTTTTTGTTTTTGGTTTTTTAGTTTAGAATACTTCATGTGGAAAGTCTTGTTTTTTGTGTGCAATCTAACACTTTTAGGTCGGCAAGCATAGAAAGGATCGCGAAAGGTGGAATAAAGAAGTCCCTGAAAAACAGTCATAATCGACGAAGGCCAAGTCAAAATCGACTAAAAGGAGCATCCCAGAAGTTCTTCGATATCGAGTAGGCCAACTCGATATCGACTAAGCCAGCAGAGTCTCCTCGACTTCAGAAGCCACTTGACGCAGAGAGCCTCCTCGATATCGAGTACAGTACTCGATATCGACAAAGAAACTTACTCGATATGGCCTGATCTGCCCTCCTCGATGTGTTATTCGGTGAGTTCCTTCCTTTACTCTTGTTTTTATTTGATTTTATACAGTGGGGACACTGTATATTTTAAGTATGGGGTGGGGGAATGGCTCATTATCATTATTATTATGTTTTAGTCTTGCTTTTGGTTTTACATGGTGAAATTTTATTTTTATGTTATGCATTTATGTTTAAGTTTTATGCATTTTAGTCTTTTGTCATACCTTAGTCTTTTTTTTAGTTTAAAAAAATAAGAAAAATAATATATATATATATATATATATATATATATATATATATATATATATATATATATATATATAAATGTCGAAAAAAAGAAAAAAATATGCATGTTTTATTTTTGCATTGTCTTAGTTTTTATACCCTCACTTAGATGTCCTATGATGATGAATGATGGCTGACTTGATCATGTAAATCCTATGGCGTGTTTGGAAGGTTTAGCTTAAGTCCTCGAAATTGTTTTTATGTGGATTGTGAACTTGTGATAAAATTGAGCACATATGATCCTAAGCTAAAGGTTGAAATCCAACAAAAATTGTCCCAGTGAGAATTTTTGCCTTATAGGGAGAACATTAAAAATCCCTCTGCTTTCTTGAGTGTATTTACTCTTCCTATGCATCTCTAAATGTTGTGATAGTTATTCAAAGCCAATGCATTTATATGTTTATGTGAATGCGAATTAAATGATGGAGGCACCTTTTAAGCCAATTTTATCCTCTCTTTACCTACCCTGCATTATCCTTCATTGAAGCCAGAACATTAGCCTGAGACTTTTATTATAAACTCCACAAAATTATCCTTAGCCAAATTGAGCCTGACCCCATTTGGGAATTAAGACTTAGAGTTGGTTGGAATAATGATTTGTGGAAGGAATGAGCTTGTGTTTCAAGTGAGAAGGATTTTTTGAGATATGGGTTGGTTCTATATTTTTTATCTTGCTATGCATACTATGTAAAAGGATTTTTGGCTCACCCTATAAATGCACTAGTTATTTTCGTTTCAAAAAAAAAAAAAAAAGTTTGTGTATATGTTTATGAATAAAGTGCATGAGCCAAATTTACCTTATCTCTTTCATTTTCGCAAGATGCATACCTTGGAGAGGTTAAGGGAGTTTGAAAGGTTACATACTTCATTTAGATAAGTTGGAGAGTTTGGTTGATGCATATGATTGAGAGCTATGGTTTGGTTGAGTTGTGTTGGAGATTTAGGAGTCTTGATTCCCAAATTTTATTACGCACCACATGGCCAAATAATTCCATACCCTTTTTTTTCTTACCAAACCCCATTACAACCCCGCCGAATGAAATCTTTTTGAAGACTTCTATTGAGCGAAGTCCTCCTGATAATTCTTGTTGGATTTTCATAATTGGTTGCGAAGTGGATTTATATTTAAATTGCAATGTTTAAGAGATTGTATATGGAATTGAGTTGAGAGTTGATCTTCATAGCCTAAACACATTGATAGCTGAGTGTAAACACTTTACCCTGGTGAGGTTGGATTTATATTGCATATGCCCATGGATCGCTCATATGTGTGTGATGACGCTAAATTCACTTGTTTACATTGCTACTACTTGAGATGTTGCTTTTGACAAAAGGCGAAGACTTGAAGGATGTGTTGTAGGTCTTGGTTATTGTTTGGTTATTGCTTGAGGACAAGCAAGTCTAAGTATGGGGTGATTTGATGTCTCTAAAGTAGCCATGTTTTTATGCACAGTTTAGTTCCATATTCTATACACTTTGCACATTTCGGGTTGGGAATATGTCGAATTTATGTAGTATATGCTTATTTGCAAGAAATGGAGATCTACATAAGTTTCTGTTTAATATTGCAGACTATGGAGCCATTTCGGGAGAAAACCAAGAAGCAAAGACAGGAGCTCAAGTCTACTCAATATCGACAAGTTTTAGTCGATATCGACAAAACCATGTCCGGACACACCCTGATCGAGGACAAGCTTATTGAGAAGCCAAGGAGCAAAGTTACCCGACTCCAGCAAACTCCTCGATATCGAGTTGGTTACTCGATATCGACTAAGCCCTGAAGATCATGCCTGGAGTCGAGGAGAGCCTGATCGAGGACGTCGCGAAGTGCTACTCGACTTGACCAAACGGCCGGACACCACTCCTCGATATCGAGGAAAGTCCTCGATATCGACAAACCCAAGTCACCTGTCCGAGCAAGATCGACGAGAGGCTACCCGACACCACCAAGCCCGCCTAGTCGAAGAACCAAGTCTACTCGATATCGAGTTATTTACTCGATATCGAGGACCCAGCACCACACTTCCGAGCCATGTCGAGAACCTGCTACCCGACATGCCGAGCCAAGCTGAACTCGACGTCATTTTTACTCGATATCGAGTAAACTCCTCGATATCGAGGAAATCTATCTATAAGCCGCGTACGCGGTTTGAGCTGTCCTACTCGGATTGGGATTCCTTGGGGCCGAAGATTGCCGAGTTCTATCTGATTCTATCAAGATCCATCATGGAGAAGAAGATTTATCCACTTGAAGATACTTTAGACTTTTAGATATAATTTCCTTTTTAGATTTATTATTGTTATTCCATTTATTTATCTTTAAAGCTTTTAGATATAGATTTAGATATAGATAGAGATATTCTATCCTTGAATAGCAAGGAGTAGAAGGCTATAAATAAAGCCCATGGGGCTGATTTTAGGAATCATCCAATTCAGAAGTTAGAGAAATAGTTCACAGAGAAGTTTTAGGAGTTCGAAGGTTTTAAGGTTTTGGCATTCAACGAGAGTTGGATTGCCGGGATTGTAAAGGCTTTGAATTTAGTTTAATGCAAGTTTTTTTTCACACATCAATGTCTGAGGTTGCGATGAAGCGCGAGTAGTCCACCCACTTCTAGGGTTGGGGCGAGCCCGACGATAGCCATGCGTGTTTGAGGTAAAAGATCGAACTTTTATCATGTTTTGAGCATCTACTACTTGTTATGTGTTTTATTACCCATCTAATGGAGGTCCATGCTAACAACTTGGATTGTAAACATAAAATCGGTAGATACAACTAGGGTTTCTTGAAAGAGTTGTCTAATAGTTGGAAAAGGCGAAAGCTTAGTCCTTCGATGCAAATTACATGATTATCTGTTTTATTTCTGCCTTATGCATGCATGGTTATCGTTGTTGCAAACCCCAATCTTGGAAGTCTTTTACATACAGTTTATTTCGAATCCCAAAGCCTTTGTCTTTATTTTGTTTCGTTCTAGTTTCTGCCCTTCCTCGATCTCGACCAACTTTGGTCGATCTCGAGTTACTGATTCTCGATCCTAGATCGTCGTAGCTTCTGTGTGCAGGTGCTCGACAAAGCCAACTCGACGTCGACAAGCTTACTCGATCTCGAGTAGGGCTTACTCGATATCGACTAGAACCTGTGACTGCTGCTGCGCTGCTCGACTTGTCCGATCTTCTGTCGACTAACCCTAGTCGAGATCGACAACTTGTGGTCGACTTCTGCCATGAGATTCATCCGCTGCCTAGGATCCGCTGACACACTTCCTTGTGGATCGATCCTGACTTCCCACTACTGCATCGGAAGGAAGTCTTGTAATTATTTGCAAGGGACGGAATCTGGTTTGCTTTACTTTAGTTATATTTTATATTTGCATTCTCGAATTCCTCCTATCAGTTACAACATCTATAGGGTTTTCCTTTTGATTACAGTGTCTATGACTTTTTCTTTATAGTGGTGACAGTGGTTAATTATGACACTGTTTTTATTTTGATTACAGTGTCTATGACCCTGTTTTCATTTTGTTTACAATGTCTATGACCCTCTTACCCATTCATATATTTTTTGTAATTGTGGTGACAACATTTACTTGTCCTAGGATTTTTCTTTGGTTGTAGTTGTGGTTATATTTTTTTTATTGTGGTGACACTACTAATAACATTTAATTTGGTCTAGGGTTTTCCTTTAGTGACAAGAGTGGTTATATTTTTTTTATTGTGGTGATACCACTAATAATACTTTCTCTTATCATAAGGTTTTTACTTTGGTGACAACGGTATATTAAAGTTTACTGATTAAAGATTTTACATAACACTATATATATATATATTAAATATTGGACTTTTCATTTAACCACCTGTTAAATTGGAAATTCCAGTAAACCACCCATTATATAGGTCCCGTCATCAATTCACCACCCATTCGCTTATGTCGTCTAATGCTGGAAGCAAAAAGACAAAATTACCCCTCCCATTTGGTGTTGGTTTGGAGTTTGACATGGAGAAAGACAGAAATGCCCTTAGGCCTTAATATAATTATTCGTGATTATTGTGGTGATGCAATTTGGGGATTTCTGCTCAAGGAACCAGGGGGTTTGTGCGATTGGGAGTGGTGAGTGGTGACTTGCGATTTCGGTAGCGTTTCGACCAAGGGAGAAGTGAAGACATCCAATTGCATATGAGAAAGAAGATTACCATTAGTATCTATTTCTTGATTGATTTGTAATAAAATTAGGGTTTTTGGTGAACGGGTTGAATTATATATATGATATCATTCTGGGTTTCGCAACACTGGGTTTTGGGTGAACCGGGTGGGATTATATATATGACAAAGAAGGTCATGGTTAGTATTCCATAGGTACTTGACAGTAGGTGCCATTTTGAAAAGGTTCTCTTTTTGTAAGCAATTTGTAGCTAAAAAGAAAGAATCATGTTGGGTACATACTCTTCTTTTCAATTTATTTCCATGAAATACTTCTCACTGTTAAAGAATCTTTTGGTGAGTATGATGGTTGTTTGCTAACGTGGTCCCTAATTAATGTATGACATGTGTATGTATGGTGCATTTATTTCAATTCTTTTAATAGAAGGATATAGTACTATATCCCCTATCTTGGTGTGTGTTTGACTTATATTACATTTATTTTTCTTTTCCCCAGATATTGAATTAGAAATGAATATTGTACATGGTGTCCCAACTCAATGCCCAAGCCTGTAGTGATTCCTAAGGGTGGTGGGACGATGTCTTTAGATCTAGAGGTAGAAGAAGATGATTGCCCCTATCGCAGAGACTAGAGTATGTGTGAGACACTAGTACAATAACTTCAAAGTGAGGTGGCCAGGACAAGGATTCAAAGATGCCTTATGGGCTGCTGCAAGACCTTCAAACAAGCCTGATTTTGATGAGGCACTGGACTACATAAAAAATCTGGATGAAGGTGCACACGAGTATCTAACTCAATCGAATCCAAGTATTTGGTCACAACATGGCTTCAAGCATACTTACAGGTCAGATATATATGCAACTTAATAATGTTTGTGAAACATTCAATAGCTACATTTTGAAAGCTAGGGACAAACCCATACTCAGCATGTGTGAGTGGATTAGGAAGCAACTAATGAAAAGAGTTGTTGTAGAGAGAGAGAGAGAGAGAATGAGCAAATCTACAGGGGCAATCTTACTCCAAGGGCTGGAAAAAAACTAGAGAAGGCAAAAATGGAAAGTTTGGCATCATGTAGAGCTATATGGGGAGGAGGTGATAGATTTGAGGTTAGCCAAGTTGGAAAAACATATGTTGTGGATTTACAACAAATGAGTTGTGGTTGCTACAAATGAGACTTGACTGGTATTCCTTGTTCCCATGCTATAGCTTGTATCATGATGAGAAGGCTAAAGCCACATGAGTTTGTTCATGAATATTACACCAAAGAAATGTACATGAAGGCATACAATATCAACATAGAACCGATGCCAAGTGAAAATCAATGGGAGAAGAGCAACATGCCACCCCCAAATCCACCAAAGCTTGTAGTTCAACCAAAAAAGGCATATAATTGTGGGGAATAAGTGCTCAAACTGTGGTGTGGAAGGGCATTACAAGACCAAATGCACTAATCCATCCAAAGCATCACAACCCCCTTCTAGGGGCGGATCTAGGAAAATTTTTAGGGTGGGCATAATTATGTTTATAAGAAATAATTTTTTAAAAAAAATATTAAGAGAATATATTAAAATCATTTCTTAATATCTTAAAATTATAAATAAATTTAATTGCTTAATTATGAAATACTTATTAAATTATACTATATGAATTTTAAAATATTGAAAATTGGATTGAAAAAAATTAAAGAAAAAAAATACATACATTGAGATTTGAACAAGGGTTGATTTACAACCTATTTATAATTGGGGTGGGCTCAACCAATAAGCCACTTAAATACATGTGTTTTTTCTTCTAAATTTTTTATATGACCTGAACAGGGCTACCATATACTTGTATTTTTTTTTCTGGATTGGGGTGGGCGATGGCCCGGTAATGCCCACCCTTGGATCCGCCCTTGTCCCCTCCTCCAGCTGGTAACAAAGGTGGTCGGCCAAAGAATCCCAATGTTGTCAATGCTGGGAGTTCTTTAAGAAGAATAACTTTTAAGGTATATATGTTTATCAATCTCATGATGTTTTAATTATTGAGTAAAATATTTTGATGCTTTACTTTTTATAGGAGCAACAAGGGGGTTCTCACTCTAACTTAGAAAGCATTAGCCCAATGCAAGTCTCGATTACTCCGCAGTCATGTGAACAAGCACACTCTAAGACAAGCTCGACCCTTGGGACAAGCTCAGCTCCCAAGTATCTTCCAACTGCTCCGCATACAGTTCACATCTTCTCATCTCAGTCTCAGTTAGAGAATGTCCTTGGAAGAAAAAACAAGTCCATTAGCATGCCTAAGACACACCCATGCGTTCAAGCTCCTTGGCAACCATTGACTAAAGACAAATATTGGATTATATGTATTTTGATCGGATGTAGCACTTTGAACCTAATGCATGCTTCATTTTGGCACTTGTTGGATAAACTTATGTTTAAGCCTTGGTTAACTATCCAAGTGTATTTTTGTATTATTAAACAGCCTGCCAACATGTGCAACACTATATCTAAGTTGATTTAGCTTTCCCTGACATATTGCTTTATCTTTCCCTCGACGGATTGTTTTAGCTTTCCCGTTGATGCTTTATTTGAATGCCCTGCTACAATTCGCATGAATCATATGTACAACACTTGCCTCAAACACCATCTGTCATAGAATATACTTGTCTGTATATGGTATTGTTGCTGGAGATACTGCCGGTGTAGTTGTTGAGACAACTTTATACCCAATTGATACTATAAAAACACGGTTGCAGGTATGCTATTTCATACTGGTTTTTCTGTTCTTAAAAGATGAAACAACATCTGTGAAATGTCTCATAATATGACTGTATTGAAATTTGAGATTCTACATGGGTCTCACGTGTTTCTTTGATTTTGAAAAAGGAAAGTAAACACCACCACTAGTACAAAATGTATATTATAAGACGCCACATAGACAACGGTTTCTATAAAGATGTTGTCTATGTCGAAAAAAATTAGAGATTTTTGGGACGGATAACGGTTATAAATTTAACCGTTGTCTTTGGGTGTGTTTGTATTTATAAAGACAACGGATATTTAAAAAGCCGTTGTTATATATACATAAGACTTCTCAAAGAAAACGGTTCATAAAACCGTTGTGTAAGGCCGATTAGAATCGTTGTCTATTATTAGGTAATAAAGACAACGAATATTTAAAAAACCGTTGTTATATTTATAGAAGACATCTTAAAGAAAACGGTTATTAAAACCGTTGTCTAAGATTGAATAAAATTGCGTTTAGTAAGTTGAAAAGACAACGAATATTTAAAGAACCGTTGTTATATACAGAGAAGACTTCTCAAAGAAAACGGTTCATAAAACCGTTGTGTAAGGCCGATTAGAATCGTTGTCTATTAGGTTATAAAGACAACAAATATTTTAAAAAACCATTGTTATATATATAGAAAACGTATAAAATAAAACAATTATTAAAACCGTTGTCTAAGGTTGAATAAAATTGCATTTAGTTAGTTTAAAAGACAATGTATATTTAAAGAACCGTTGTTATATATGGAGAAGACTTCTCAAAGAAAACGGTTCATAAAACCGTTGTGTAAGGCCAATTAGAATCGTTGTCTATTGCATTATAAAGACAACGAATATTTAAAAAACCGTTGTTATATATATAGAAGACGTCTCAAAGAAAACGGTTATTAAAACCGTTGTCTAAGGCTGAATAAAATTGGCTTTTAACAAGTTCAAAAGACAACAGATATTTATAGAACCGTTGTTATATTTATAGAAGACTTATCAAAGAAAATGGTTATTAAAATCGTTGTCTAAAGCTGAATAAAATCGGCGCTTAGTAGGTTTAAAAAACAATGGATATTTAAAGAACCGTTGTTATATATACAAAAAACTTTTCAAAGAAAACGGTTCATTAAACCGTTGTGTAAGGCCAATTAGAATCGTTATATTTTTAATCGTACGTTATATTTTCATTAGAATTTTTTTTTGCATAAAGACAAATTGTAATACTTTTTTTTCATTCATTGCTATATTTTTAATAGAATTTTATAGATAATTGTTATAATATTGAAATATTGTGCTAACTCATTCTCGTAATGGGACGGGTCATACACTAGTTTACATACATATGAATATCTGATAGATAGATTATAACATATCTTATTTTTATTATTTAGCTTTATTATCTTTATAAAACAGGTTTGTTGAGAAGTTTGTATTGTGAAAGATTATTCTAACTCTGTTAATATTTTATTTTATAATAATAATTTATTATATTATTAGTATCTTCTATATCTATCTATCTATCACACACATATATACCCCCTAAATATCTAAACATTTGAGATAAGATAAATAATTTCTTGATATATTTTAGACAATGAGTTTAATTCAAAACATAATATTAATCTATCTATATCTATATCTATTAATAAGAACCATTTTATTCCAAATGTTGATCTCTTCTTAATCTATCATATTTAATTTTTATAAATCATCTTCATTTAAATATTTTAAATAAAATTACTATGATTTTTTTTTCTTTTTTTAGTAACGAGTGAGATTAATCTAAAATATCTATAATTATATATACTAATTTAAACGAGAAGAATTATTTTTAATAATTCTAATACAAATTTCTAAAATACTTATCTGATAAAGATTTTTATAATTTTTTACTTTATTCATCAATTTTACCTTTGATATATATATTTTACATTAAAGTTTTTAAATATTTTATTATATAGTAAAGTTTTTAAATATTTTATTAAATTTTATCATATTAATTTTCTATATTATTAAATTTTTATTTGAGTAAAAAACGCGTCATGACGCGGATATTGTACTAGTATTATTTGACAACCATCGTCTATAAGTGGAAACACGTTTTCAAAAAATAATATTGTATTAGACAAGTTTAAAGTTATGGAGCTAATTTTGAAAATTTTAAAAATAAACTTAAGGCGGTAAGTTTAAAATTATGCAGCCCGTTTTAAAAATTTTGAAGCCTAACTGTAGAATTATTTAACGCGCCTTCTTCTATATGCGCTGCACCTCTCACGATCAGAAAAGCTCTCAACCTCCTTTCATGTCATCTCACCTCCTTCCACCTCTCGTCCCCTCTCTCTTCTTGATTTTTTCACCCCCTGCACTCTCTCTGTCCGACATGGGAGACCCCTAAACTCGAGCCCTCTTCCAATCTCGCTCTCTCACCAGATCTGAGAACACCTAAGGTGAGGCCTAAGCTCGTCGTTCGCTATCTTGTCCTCTATCTTGCGACTTCAATCCATTGGAGATCGATCGATGACGCCAGACCTCCCATTTCATTGACGAAGTCCTTGCCCTCCGTCATGCCCTGTGTCATGAACTGTCAGACCTCCATTGGAGACCGATCGATGACGTCGGACTTCCTACCAATCTATTGAAGGCTTTGTGGCTCGATCTGCTAGTCATACCCTCCGTCATGAACTGCCCGACGACATCGTGTTTTGTTCGTGTAAGCCTAAGCCTGAAGTCGCAGATTTTCAAATCAAGGTTCCAATTGACGATTACGTTTTCGAAGAAGGATCCAACTGGCGCCAAGGTCACAAAGGCAGCTGCCAAGAAGAGTGCGAAGTGAATCTCAATGCCAACAATTGTTGCAATCGATGTATACCATTACTAAGGTCTTAGTCTATTTCTCCTGTGCTGTCATTAATTTGCTTACTTTGCCATTCCTTTGGTTTTTGAAACAAGTTGCCTTCTTACATCTCACATTCAACGTTGTGGGTGTTATGTGAATGATGTATATATGTACAGTTAGCAGTCAATTTGTAGATAATGAAGCTTGACCCCTGTTTGGGTCATTTATTTTTCTTTATTGTAGTTTAATTTGTTTATATTTTTCCCTTTCATAAAAAATGAACCATGCAATCTACAGATTCAATAACGAACCCAGTCGCAAATATTACTCCACATTTGCATCGTATCAACCTATTGTTTTTTACTACAATAGTCCATCTTCTATTGAATTCCTCGGTTACCTTTTCTACTTGCTTCATGAGACCAGTCCATCGATTGAATTTTTTTTCCCAACTTCCATTACCGAGTCAAAATATCAAGTGAAAAAATCAATTAGTGTGTAATCACAAACCATATGCGCCTTAAATGACCAAAATCGAACCCTAAACGCCCAAAATCGAAACCCTTAATACCCAAAATTGAATGCTATAAACAACCAAGGTACAAAATCGAAACCCTAAAACACTTTTTAACCCGCTTAAACCTCAAAAGAACTACAAAATCAAGTTTTTGAGTTACGAAATTACCTTCAATGTCTGATTTCACTTGACAAATCACTTGATTTCACTTGACAGATTCAACTGGTTTCCACTGGTTTCCATGGGATATGAACACACGAGGTTTAGGTTTATACACATAAGGGAGAAGACATGGACAAGTTCGTCTTTTAGCATCAACGTAACGGTGAGTAGAGCGAATGGGTGATGAAATGATGACGGGACCTATATAATGGATGGTTTACTATAATTTTCAATTTAATGGTGGGTTAAATGAAAAGTCCAATATTTAACGGTTGGTTTTCTATAATTTGGCCTAAAAAAAAAGAAATAAAATTTCTCAAATCCCAAATTAAAAGGAGCAATCGAGATGGCCAATCGTGTTGAAGGTTTCATTTTCCATAAGAGATTGGAACGATAGAGATGGCCATGGAGGTCTTCAACGGCGTCGTTCTGAAATCACGACCGTCCTTCCTCCTTCCTCTTACGCTCTATCATTCACAGATAACCACCGCTAGGCGGCGGCGGCGGCGGAGGAGTATGGCAGTGAACTGAGTGAAGGCATCGGTTTTTGGTTTTCGATTTCGACGGGACATCGATTATAGAAATTCACGAAATCTGGGGGTCTGATTGTGCAGCCAAGGGTTCGAATTCGCCGAGTCGATCACCTTGATCCTTAGATTGTGCCACCGGGGAGCTTGGAGGAGCCTTCAATGGCGGAAACAAGTGAGAGAGGCGAGAGGGAGCGACAGAGAGGACCGGATTGGGAGGGAGAGGGAAGGAGATCTGGGAGGCAAATCCGAGAAGGCGAATCAATTGGGGATCAATCAAGACGTAGCCATGGAAGCGGAAATCGATCGATCAAATTGGGGATCTGTTTAACTTATTTTGATCTGGAAAAAAATCAGACAATTAAAAGAAGGAGAAGAAGCGGCACAAGGAAATAAATAAAGGAAATAAAGGCAGGTAAAAGTGTCGATTGTGGAAATTCTCCTAATTTCACCCATCTTTTGTCTTAGGTTATAATTTTTGCCCAAATTATGGACAATCACAAAAACAAATCACAAAAACAAATCTTTTTTAATTTATAGGTTAACTATTTTTGTTCACATAATAAGATGGTGGATTTGTGCATAATTTTTTAAATAATGGGTGGTCATGTACGTGTAATGTTTCACAAATAATGAGTTTTTTTTACAAAATATGAAAAATATAACTGATCTTTTGTGTAATGCTAAAAACACTAGTTAACTTTCTTCAAACAAAATTGGAAACACACATGTCTTAACCCTAGCCAATAAAGTATCCTCGGCCCAAAGTGGAAGTGCACTCGTGGGTAGCCTGGATCGATGGTAGTAGAGTGGTGGGAGTAGATATCGAGTAGATGGAGAAATTAGTAGGTTTTTGAGAGTTTGGTAAGTTGAGGTAGTTGAGGTATAGAGGGGATATTTTTTTTGGTATAGTGATGTTCCCTTCTTACGTAACACCCGTTTGTTTGGTCTTACACTTTTGTACATCTTGGTTTTAACACTAGAGCTATATATTTACCATTTAAAAAAAAATGGAAACAATGGGTGATTTTTAGCTAAAATTTTGGCAATGATTTGTGATTTTGTTAAAATTTTAAAATAAAGGCGGATTTATCACTTTTATGTTGAATTTAGTCAAATATTAAGTAGTTTTATTCAATGTTAAAAGTAAAAGGTTTTTTTTTACATATTTGCTAAATGCACGGTCAAATTATCGCGGTTTGTACGGTTTGACATGTGCGATTGCGCACTGCGAAAGCGCGCTTTAATTCTGACGAAAATCCGGGCCGACAGCTGCGCACATCGAGTGCGCCAAAAATCCGCATTTGCGCACAGCGAGTGCGCCAAAAATCCGCATCCGCGCACAACGAGTGCGCTGAAGATCAGCATTCGCGCACAACGAGTGCGCCGATTCCAGGAGCCGATGCATCAATAGCTGCGCACAGGGAGTGCGCCGATGGACAGGAGCGAGCCGACGCCGATTTGACAACACTGTCACGGGCGCACGCGAGGGAATCTTTGCTGTTGCGTTGTTGTGAGCTGAATCTGCCATGTTTTACAGTAACTTTTATATCGTTTTCTGCATACATTTCATGCATTTGGGCTAAGATAGTACAGAATCTATGTAGTTTATCTTTATTTGCCAAATTATGGAATCTACACCAGTTTCTGTTTAATTTCGCAGAATTTGAGGCAAATTACAGCAGTTCTGAGAAAGCTCGGAAAAGCTCGGAAATCAACTACAGAAGTCCAAGGTCAAGAAGCAGCGGAACCAGTCGAATCAAGCTTGGAGCCCAGCTTTACTCGATCTAGAGTAAGCTTACTCGATCTCGACGAAGGTGTCCGAGCACAAGCCTTGTCGACTGAGCACTGATCGAGAAACTGAGTCAGAGACAACCCGACTCCCGGAACCCTACTCGATCTCGAGTACCCCTTGTCGAGATCGACAACGCCTAGACACCATGTCCGGAGTCGACGAGTTGTGACAAGTTGAGAAGCCGAGGACGGAGACGTCGAGCCAACCTTACTCGATCTCGAGGAGGCTTGTCGAGATCGAGGACCAACACCGCGTCTTTCCGAGCCTGTCGAGGAAGGAGTTGCCCGACATCACAAGATAGCCATCCTCGACGCCAGATCTACTCGATCTCGAGTTGCTTTGTCGAGATCGAGGACCCAGGAGCCACATCCGAACCATGACGAGCACCAGTTGCTCGACCAAGCCGGCTATGGACGACGAACCCTAGTCGATCTCGAGGAACCTTGGTCGAGATCGACGAGCCGCGTCCCGAAGCCACGTTACGCGGTTTGAGCTGTCCTACGCGTTGTGGGAGTCCTTGGAACCGAAGAAGTCCGAGCTGGCCGACATCTATCAAATTCTATCTATGGATAAGATTTACCACACATGGAGAGAAGACTTACCTATTTAGATATTATTTCCCCTTTTAGATTTAATTCCTTTTATCCATTTATTTATCTTAAAGCCTTTAGATATAGATTTAGATAAAGATAGATATATTCTATCCTTGATTAGCAAGGAATAGAAGGCTATAAATAAAGCCTTAGGGGCTGAGCATTAGGCATCTCATTTACTCTTATTCCAATTCAATTCCATTCAAGTAAGTAGGAGTAGAGAGAGAGAGAGTTTGTGGCAAGCAAGGTGGAAAGGCGAAAGTGGATTTGTCTTGTTGGTTGTAAGCTTTCTTTATTTAATTCAATGCAAGTTAGTTTCTTTTGTTATTTGATGTCTTTCTTGATGATGAAGAGCGAGTAGTCCACCCACTTCTGGGGTTAGGGTGAGCCCGACGGTGGCCATATAAGGTGATGTGGTAAAGTTACAATCTTGTTATGCGATTCGTCTTCTATCCCTATGAGCATGATTCTTTTGTGAGAGTTGAAGGTGATCCTTGTTTGTGTTATTGAAGCGAAAGTGATCTTAATACAACTTGATTAATTATGTGAAAAAGGTTAGTAACAATTAGGGTTTATGCGAAAGCCTCTATATGCCTATTTGTTAATAACGAAAGTTATTTTGATGGAAAGCATGATCTTTTATGCCTTTATGTGTTACTTTGCATGGTTATCGTTGTGGTGTTGATACCCTGGCTTAGGAAGTTTTTCATAAATTGATTTATTTTTGTAGAAATTCTAAGTTCTGTGTTCGAATCTGCAAGTTTACAATTTTCTGTGTCTTAGTCGATCTAGAGGAAAAGTTTGTCGAGATCGAGTGGGGGTTTGTCGATCTCGAGTAAGGCCTTGTCTAGATCGAGTTGCTGTTGTGCTTCTGTCGTCGATTTTTAGCTTCTGTTTCTGTTACTGTTGGTTGTCGATCTCGAGTTGCACCTTTGTCGAAATCGAGTTAGCTTCTGTGCTTGCTTTTATTTCTTGTCTTCGTTTGCTATTTATGTCTTTCTGCTTTTGTTTCTTTGTTTCTGTCTTTTTTGCTTGCTTTTCTGTGAGATATACAGCTGCCTAGGATCCGCTGACACGCTTCCTCGTGAATTCGATCCTGACTTTCTCTTACTACATTGGAGGGAGTCTTGTAATTATTTGCGTGGGCCTAAATCTGGTTTGATCTATTTTATTATATTTCATACTCGATTTCCTCCTCACAACAAATTGGCGCCGTTGCCGGGGAAGCTATCATTCGCGCCTTAGGTAGTCAGATCTCACTTTTTTCTTTGAGTTACTTTACAGGTATATGCGCCGCTCTGGTCAACCACCTGAGTTTGACGGCTTAGACGAACCGGAACGCCTCCTACATATCCGAGCTAAACTACAAAGAGCCATGGCAGCCGCTGAAACACAGGAGCAGCTGATTGCGAGGCTTACAAGGGAATTGGCCGCTAAAGATGTTGCTATCGCCACTGAGAAAGCAGCAAGGGAACAAGCAGAAGCTGAGCTTGCCCAATACCCAACCACGGCAGAGGATTATATGCACCCAACTCTCGTCGTGCCTGAATCGGTGATTCTGATCCTTGAAAACTCTTTTGAAATTCGCACTCAATTCCTTATAGAGCTGAAAAATAATGCCTTTTTTGGTAGATTTAATGAGTGTCCTCTTGAACATATTACCAATTTTTCTGACATGTGTCGTACTCTTGTTGAAGGTACCACTCTGGAATATATCAAGATGAAGGCTTTTCGCTGGTCTCTCGCTGGACCTGCATTGAAATGGCTTGAAGGGCTGAAACCAAGGTCCCTCACAACATGGGCCCAAGTAGAGCAAGATTTTCTGAACAAATTCTTCCCACCCACCAAGACAGCACTCCTCTGCCAGAAAATCACCGCCTTCAAACAGAAGCCTGGGGAACCGCTGGCAAAGGCATGTGAACGCTACAAGGAACTGCTGCGCTCTTGCCCTACTCATGGACAACCACCCTACGTCATTCAGGAGATCTTCTTCAATTCTCTTGACCAAGTCACTAAGGACAGGATCAACTAGTATACTCGCTATGAGTATCTGACGATGCCACCAATTGACGCATGAGGAGTGCTCGACAAGCTCACTAACTATGACAACAAGTATGGGTCTACTGCAACCTATGAAGAGAACCCCTACGCCAGGCCAGCACCATCCACGCCCCTCTATGAGCCCCCTAAAGAGATTGATCCTGATGTAAGGGAGCAGTACTATAGAGATCAGAATAAGAAGCTCATCAAGCAAGTAAAGTACCTTTCTGTCAACCAGCCTTGTATTGAATGCGGATCACAAAGGCACACCACTACTGAGTGCCCACACACAGAGCAAGTCAGGCTGGCAGATCACCACGAAGAGGCAGCTTATGCAGGGGGTCCCAATCACTACATGGGGGACTAAAGGTTTCAGCAACCACAATGGAACCAAGGTGCCCCTAGGAACCCCCCGCCCTACAGAGCTCCAGGATATCCAAAAAGGGACCAGAAAAGGGATGATATACAGACAGTCCTAGAGGAAATACGGAGGAATCATTCAGAAACTAAGCAGTCCTTCAACTCCGTCTACACTCAGATGCAAGGTGTCAACTCTAGGCTTGGGGAAATTGATATATGGAGGAAATCAGTTGATACACAGATAGGCCAGCTAGCAGCAGGAATCCCAGACAGTCAGGTGCGCTCCCTGGATCTTTAGAACCAAATCCTAAGGGAAAGACCGGACACATCGCTGCTGTTAAACTCAGAAGCGGCCATCAACTGCAAGAGCCAGAGCAGTAGAATGGAGAAGCTGAGAGACAAGTCGATCTCGACAAGGATCTAGTTGATCTCGAGCAAAGTCAACTCGAGATCGAGGAACAAGAAGTCGATATCGAGAAAGGCCCCGTCGATATTGATCCAGCTGCAGCACCTCCGACATCTTTTCTGGCTTCAAATCAGAAAAAGAAGCTGCCTTTCCCCACAAAATCTCCAAAGGACCCGGTAGAAAAGAAATTTCAGCGCTTCATCAAGATGCTTTAGAAACTCAATGTCACCATCCCCTTCACAGAAGCTCTTAATGAAATGCCATCCTATGTCAAGTTCCTGAAAGAGATTCTGAGCAAAAAGAGGTCAATGGCTGAAATTACAGAGGAGTGCAGCCATTTGGACATACTGGAGAAAAGGCCGGATCCAGGTAAGTTTGCTATAACTATTGGATTTGGTCCATACAAAATTAATGCTTTATGTGATCTTGGAGCTAGTGTGAGTATAATGCCTTTAACAATTTGGTCCAAGATTAAGATAGGTGCCCTAGAGCCTGTGGATGCTAGACTTTACATGGCCAACAACACGGTGGTCATTCCAACAGGCATGGTGGACAATGTGCCAGTACAAGTAGGTAAATTCTTTGTCCTTGCTAATTTCCTAGTTGTTGATATGCAAGAAGACTCTGCTTGTCCAATTATTCTAGGAAGACCCTTCTTGGCGATGGTTGATGCCAACATAAGCGTGAGGAAAGGAGTGCTCACTTTCAACATCAGCGATGAGGTAATTGAGTATTCCTTTAATAAAACTGAAAGGCATACAGGTCTAATGGAAGAGGTAAAATCTATCTCATCTGGCTACATCACTTGCGGGGAACCCAAGGTAAGAAATATGACCCCTGAGGAGTTGGAAAGGAGGGATATGGAGGCCCAGGTGGAGGAGATCATGGCAATTCTAAAGGAGGACACAGAGAATCCAATCGACACAGACCAAGGTACGTCGCTATGGACTAACTATTTTTCGGATGCCTTGACAGGAACCAAGTATGGGGTCAAAGTCGACCAAGATTCCTCGACATCGAGAACTCTAGTCGATCTCGACCAAAACCAGGAGATTCCACCAGCACCAGTGTCGTGGAACAGCCAAGCAGAAGCCGAGCCCTTCTCGAGATCGAGTACCCTACTCGAGATCGACCAAGAACCCGCTGCCTCGACTTCGCCTTCCTCGACGCTGACTCCACCAGACGGCCAGGACTACTCGAGATCGACCAGGCTTGTCGATGTCGACCAACCTTCACCAGCTCCTGCATCCTCGAGCAGCTCACCACCAGAACCTGAAATCTTGTCGAGATCGAGTACCCCTACTCGAGATCGACCAAACACCGTTGTCCCCGATTCCGTCTCTGCAAAGGTAAGCCAAGGTATGGATCTTTCTTCTCCTATTTCCATTAAAGATTTATCTATACATGAGAGAGGTTTGCCTTGGTATGTACGCTTATGTAGGATATCCAATCATGAGCCTAAGGAGTATGAAGTTGGAGACAAGCTCTATGTCTCTAAATCAAAGGATCATTGGTTTCCTAACAAATTCAACAAGAAGAGGATGGGGCCTTTCGTGGTGAACAAGATCCATTTTGGAGGATTACAGCTGATGGACAAGAATGGAGTCTTATTTGAAGCCCAAGCTACATGGGCCCTGTAAATGTCACCTTGAGCTCAATGGAAAGTCGGCCTAGCGACTATAAAATCTAGAGCTTGTAAATAGACATTTATTTTTGAGACTTTTTGGACATTGTTGCTTTTTGTTTTTGGTTTTGAACACTTTTAGTTTTTCTATTGTGGGTATATGTCTTCTGCACTTTTCAGGTCCATGGATAAGCTATATTCAGATTCGGCCCAGGCGATTCCTTTTATTCAAAATTGAGAGGCCCTGCACACCTGTCTAGTGAGTTTCTTTCTTTACCCTTGTTTTTATACAGTGAGGACACTGTAATGTTTAAGTATGGGGTGGGGGAAGGGCTTAATTTATGCATATTTCACATTATGTGTGCACATTTTTTATTGCTTATACATGACTATTTTGGAATTCATTATTGATTTATGGGCTTACATGCATGTTTTCCAAAATTTGAAAAAATGACCCCCATTGAAATTTTTGATAAATGTCATGGAAGCTTATATTGAACTCAACGATGCAAAATTGGATTCATTAAAGATATAGCATGAAATTGCCTAGTAAAGGGAAGTCACCATGAAGTGCATATTTTATTGAAAACCGTGAAAGAAGGTAAATTCGAAGTTGCTTTTGACATGTTGCATGATAAGATGATGGAGGACTTTATATTTCCATACAATGCTCATTGTTTATATTCCTAGCCTTACCTATGCTTATATGCATTACACAAAAGCCATATTATGCCTTATTTTCATATATTGCTCCACATGATCTAAATATTGCCATTCTTTACCCTATCCGGGGACTATGTTGAGAATGATGTTACATTATGGAGATTATTATATGGTGTTTGTGTTGTTATTGTTATCATAATTGGAGTTTGGCAGGAAATTGTTTGAAAAATATGGAAAATTTAATGAGTGAGAAAAAATCCAATCACCTCAGGAGATAAAGGTAGATTGACCCTGCTTGCTAAGATAATAGTTTGGCAAGATGGGACACACTGTGAGGAGTCCAAAGCACTAAGTATCCGGGGCCATTCATGACACCCACGTTTGCGACTCGCGAGAAGGCAGTGCTGAGGTTAGAGAGGTAAAAGCATTATTATTGAGAAAACCAATATGAAAGGTGATGATTCTTATAAAGAAGGAGTGTGGTATGAAAAGTTTGGAAATACTCAATTTCCCCGGATTATTAGCAGCACATTGCCCAAACATTGCCCACCTTTAACCTTTTACCAATCTACTCCTTACTTGAGCTTAAATTAAAGTCCTCTTGATTATTCTTGCTTTGTCACATAAATTGTTTTTACATAACCCTCCTTTTATGAGTAGATATTGCTTTTGTATATTTGCACATGCATGGATCTGTGACACCAGTACCTTTTCGAGGATGGTAATTGATTGTAGGGTTATATGAGAATGAATCTAAGATGTTGAGAGTTTTGATTTCTTCCCCTGAATGACAAATAAAAGTATTGCTTGAGGACAAGCAAGCTTAAGTATGGGGTGTTTGTTGTGAGCTGAATCTGCCATGTTTTACATTAACTTTTATATCGTTTTTTGCATACATTTCATGCATTTGGGCTAAGATAGTACAGAATCTATGTAGTTTATGTTGATTTGCCAAATTATGGAATCTACACCAGTTTCTGTTTAATTTCGCAGAATTCGAGGCAAATTACAGCAGTTCTGAGAAAGGTCGGAAAAGCTCGGAAATCAACTACAGAAGTCCAAGGTCAAGAAGCAGCGGAACCAGTCGAATCAAGCTTGGAGCCCAGCTTTACTCGATCTAGAGTAAGCTTACTCGATCTCGACGAAGGTGTCCGAGCACAGGCCTTGTCGACTGAGCACTGATCGAGAAACTGAGTCAGAGACAACCCGACTCCCGGAACCTTACTCGATCTCGAGTACCCCTTGTCGAGATCGACAACGCCTAGACACCATGTCCGGAGTCGACGAGTTGTGACAAGTCGAGAAGCCGAGGACGGAGACGTCGAGCCAACCTTACTCGATCTCGAGGAGGCTTATCGAGATCGAGGACCAGCGCCGCGTCTTTCCGAGCATGTCGAGGAAGGAGTTGCCCGACATCACAAGATAGCCATCCTCGACGCCAGATCTACCCGATCTCGAGTTGCTTTGTCGAGATCGAGGACCCAGGAGCCACATCCGAGCCATGACGAGCACCAGTTGCTCGACCAAGCCAGCCATGGACGACGAACCCTAGTCGATCTCGAGGAACCTTGATCGAGATCGACGAGCCGCGTCCCGAAGCCGCGTTACGCGGTTTAAGCTGTCCTACGCGCTGTGGGAGTCCTTGGAGCCGAAGGAGTCCGAGCTGGCCGACATCTATCAAATTCTATCTATGGAGAAGATTTACCACACATGGAGAGAAGACTTACCTATTTAGATATTATTTCCCCTTTTAGATTTAATTCCTTTTATCTATTTATTTATCTTAAAGCCTTTAGATATAGATTTAGATAAAGATAGATATATTCTATCCTTGATTAGCAAGGAATAGAAGGCTATAAATAAAGCCCTAGGGGCTGAGCATTAGGCATCTCATTCAATCTTATTCCAATTCAATTCCATTCAAGTAAGTAGGAGTAGAGAGAGAGAGTTTGTGGCAAGCAAGGTGGAAAGGCGAAAGCGGATTTGTCTTGTTGGTTGTAAGCTTTCTTTATTTAATTCAATGCAAGTTAGTTTCTTTTGTTATTTGATGTCTTTCTTGATGATGAAGAGCGAGTAGTCCACCCACTTCTGGGGTTGGGGTGAGCCCGACGGTGGCCATATAAGGTGATGCGGTAAAGTTACAATCTTGTTATGCGATTCGTCTTCTATCCCTATGAGCATGATTCTTTTGCGAGAGTTGAAGGTGATCCTTGTTTGTGTTATTGAAGCGAAAGTGATCTTAATACAACTTGGATTAATTATGTGAAAAGGGTTAGTAACAATTAGGGTTTGTGCGAAAGCTTCTATATGCCTATTTGTTAATAACGAAAGTTATTTTGATGGAAAACATGATCTTTTATGCCTTTATGTGTTACTTTGCATGGTTATCGTTGTGGTGTTGATACCCTGGATTTGGAAATTTTTCATAAATTGATTTATTTCTGTAGAAATTCTAAGTTCTGTGTTCGAATCTGCAAGTTTACAATTTTCTGTGTCTTAGTCGATCTAGAGGAAAAGTTTGTCGAGATCGAGTGGGGGTTTGTCGATCTCGAGTAAGGCCTTGTCTAGATCGAGTTGCTATTGTGCTTCTGTCGTTAATTTTTAGCTTCTGTTTTTGTTACTGTTGTTTGTCGATCTCGAGTTGCACCTTTGTCGAGATCGAGTTAGCTTCTGTGCTTGCTTTTATTTCTTGTCTTCGTTTGCTATTTTTGTCTTTTTGCTTTTGTTTCTTTGTTTCTGTCTTTCTGCCTAGGATCCGCTGACACGCTTCCTCGTGGATTCGATCCTGACTTTCTCTTACTACATTGGAGGGAGTCTTGTAATTATTTGCATGGGCCTAAATCTGGTTTGATCTATTTTATTATATTTCATACTCGATTTCCTCCTCACAACATGCGTGTATCCGGATTTCACGCTGCACCCGCGCTTCATGGAGATACGGATGCCCTCCATCGCCTATAAAATCCGACGTCTTATGCCTGCCCTTCATATAGCTTAATCCAACGCTGCTAAAACGTCACATTCCTGGACGTTCCTCAAACGTTTAATCCAACGTTGATAAAACGTCACATTCGACGTTGCATTAGCAGCGCTAAACGCGGATTTGCGGTGTATATATGGAGACCCTATATATATATATATATCTAAATATATAGGATATATCTTTCGATTATCTATCTTATTTTATTCCGTGTACATATCTTTGGATTATCTATCTTATTTCGATTCGTATATATCTTCGGGGAGTTAAAAATAAATATCTTCGCGTACGCGCAGTGTGCGTACGCTGATTTATGAATATATATATATTTGTGTATGCGCACTGCGCGTACACGAATTTATTTTTAAAAAAAGCACGAATGCGCACTGCGAGTGCGCATATCCGCGCACTCGCAATGCGCAGTCACGTACCGTATAAAGCGCGAAATAATGACCGTGCATATAACAACCCCTTTTTTTATATAAAAAAAAAACAGAAAATTTAAAAGGTGATTTTATTTTAGGGAAAATGGCAGAAAACCACCCTTAAATATGATCTTTTGCAGAAAACCACCCCTTAAAATTGAAATTGCAGAAAACCACCCCTTAAACCCATTTTGCCTATAAATCGCCACCCACGATCTTTTTTTCCGTTAGTTTGCCGTTAAAAAAAGGTAAAAAGTCATTTTTACCCCTCCCTTTAATGTTATTTTAATGAGAAAAAATGTATGAATTGAAATAAATTAACAAAACATATTTATCTATCCCGTTTAATGAGAGAAAACGTATGTTATTCTATTAAAATAACATTAAAATGGAAGAATAAATAGATTATATCAATTTATTTCAATTCATACATTTTCCCTCATTAAAATAACATTAAAAGGGAGGGGTAAAAATGATTTGTCACCTTTTTTTAACGGCAAGCTAACGTAAAAAACAGTTGTGGGTGGCGATTTATAGGCAAAATGGATTTAAGGGGTGGTTTTCTACAATTTCAATTTTAAGGGGTGGTTTTCTGCAAAATGTCATATTTAAGGGGTGGTTTTCTGCCATTTTCCCTTTATCCACCCCTTATATTTATTATTTTAGAAGCAGACTCTTCACAAAAGAATGAGCCACGTGTCATTGTTTGAGCAAAGATAAGAAGAGCGGTTTCACCTTTCTCACCCACGTTCTCTTGCCTGCTACTTCAAAAAACTGAAATTGAAGTCATCCACTCTCCGTCAAAAAACCTCATCCACGCACTCTCTGTTTTCAAATTTTTAGGGTTTGGGTTTGGAAACCGTCAGTGAGGGAGTAGGAGGCATGGCTAAGAGGGCCTGGACACAGCCTCCCCTCTCCTTCCGCTTTCTCGACCTCGACATCCCTTGCCGACCAAACCTATCCGCCATCACCGTCATCTTTCTCTCGCCCTCTCCCTCGAGCCCGAAGCTGCACCCTACCGGCCACCAAGTTGAGTCCGAGCCCACCACGCCACACCTACAGCACCGCCGAGCCCAGCGTCCCCTTCCAGCCGCCATTGCTGTCTTCGCTCTCGCACCACTGCTGCCCAGAAAACCACCGCTAGCCGATTCCCCAAGATCCGGCCACCTCTCCCCGATTCCGGCCGCCTGAGACCCGGATCTACCCACTCCGACCACCAGCAGCCCACCGCCGAAGCCCAGTTGCCCTCCCTGTTCTTGCTGTTGCCCAGATCTCTCTTCGCCGACCACTTTCATCTCCCCAGATCCGGCCACCAGCCTCCGATTCCGGCTTCATCGAGCCCGGATCTACCCACCCCGAGCACCTACAACCCCTGTCAAGCCGTGTTTCCCTCCCCCTTCATGCACTGTCAGACCATAACCGCCGGCCACAGTTGTTTCTTGCACGAAACCGAGAAACTCACCCCTTAATTCTCTCTAATTACATATTTCTTCCCCCTATTTCAACTCAAAGGTATTATTTCTCCCTCTTTTCTCTCTAAATTTCATATTATCTATTTTTATGTGAACCTAGGTAGAGATTGGATCTAGAGTTGTGTTTTGAATGTCTAGGGTTTGAAATTTGTGCGGAAAATTGATATTTATATTATTAAGGGTTGGATATATATTGAAATAGCTATTTTTGATGGGCTGATTTTTTATGTATCTAAATGATTCTCATATTTAGTTCATATATATTGTCAAAGAAATTCATGAAATTTGAGGATTTATCCACCCCTTATACTTATTATTTTAGAAGCAGACTCTTCGCAAAAGAATGAGCCACGTGTCATTGTTTGAGCAAAGATAAGAAGAGCGGTTTCACCTTTCTCACCCACGTTCTCTTGCCTGATACTTCAAAAAACTGAAATTGAATTCATCCACTCTCCGTCAAAAAACCTCCTTCACGCATTCTCTGTTTTCTAGGGGTGGGCATGGGACGGGACGGGACGGGATTAGGGTAATCCCGCGTCCCGTCCCGCGTATATTTTGCGGGACGGGATTAAATATTTTTTTTTCAAATCCCGCCGGGTCTTATCCCTCTCGGGACGGGACGGGACGGGATTTGTCCCTCGTAAAAAAAGATTAAAATACAATCCAAAACTAATGAGTAGAAAGTTGCAAATAACATTACCTAAAAAAAACCAGTAGGCATCGAATCAAAAAAAAAAACAGTAAAAACTAATGAGTAGAAAGTTGCAAATAACATTACATAAAAAATACAGTAGGCATCGAATAAAAAAAAAACAGTAAGCAACATTAAATCAAAGCATTAGAAAATAGCATTTCAAAATTGCAAATGAAGGAAAAGATTGAAAAAAAGAGTAGGCCAACAGCGGACAACACTAGTAGCGAAATTACTTATTTCTAAGATATTTTTATTATTGAATGTTTTTATTA
The DNA here is from genome assembly GCA_037127255.1 of Persicaria tinctoria. Taxonomy (NCBI): domain Eukaryota; kingdom Viridiplantae; phylum Streptophyta; class Magnoliopsida; order Caryophyllales; family Polygonaceae; genus Persicaria; species Persicaria tinctoria. Next base: position 31,804,307 of record JBANSL010000015.1, read on the forward strand.
TTATTTTAAATTTTAAATTTTGGGTTTAAATAAATATTAAGGTATAATATAAATATATTCTTATTAATTTTAATTAAACTTATAATATATATAATTTTAAATATATATGCGGGACGGGACGGGATTTGCGGGATTCAAACTCTTCGTCCCGCGTCCCGTCCCGCGTAATTTTTGCGAGACGGGATCGGGACGGGATTGAATTTTTTTTTTCTAAATCCCACCGGGATCAGGACGGGATCGGGACGGGATACGGGACGGGACGGGATTTGCGGGATTTGTGCCCACCCCTACTGTTTTCAATTTTTTAGGGTTTGGGTTTGGAAACCGTCAGTGAGGGAGTAGGAGGCATGGCTAAGAGGGAGAGGGGCATCGGGCCTTGGATCTGCCGGAGAAGAGGGCGGAATCAGGCGGAGGAAAGACGATTGGAGAGGGATGCACCTGGAGATTTCTTCCTTCGCGACGTCGATGCCTTGAACGCATCGACGAATCTCCACGTCGATGAGATCTTCGTCCTTTGTCCTCTCTCCCGATCTGCTGTCGTGAGATCTTTCCCTTACTTCTTCTTCTCCTTTCTTTTGTTTCTGCTTTCATTTTTGCTTCGATTTCCTTCCATTGTTGCCATATAACGAGATCTTTCTTTCTCTTTGGTCTCTTCTTTCTTCCTTAGAATTGATATGTTGATGGTTGTGGAAGCGGGGCACAACCGATTGACAGCGAGGGCTGGAGGTGGGGCCCAATCGATCGACGGTGAGGGCTGGGGGCGCAATCGATCGGCGGTGAGCGCTGGGGGCAATCGGTCGGTGGCGAGGGCTGGAGGTGGGGCACAATTGATCGGCGGCAAGGGCTGGAGGCGGCAACGCAATCACGTGTCCCTCTTTTACCCAAAAAGAACTGCTCAATGTACCAGAAATTCCTATTACACTCGATCTCTTCCTTTTCCATCATTCAATGATTTCGATCCATCTTCTCCTCCTTATACTATCAATTAATTATGGTATTTTGTTTCCTTTCTTCATCAATTACAGTGGTTTTGCCGACTTGAAAATCTCAATTCGACGTGGCGCCGCTACGGGAGTGCAAACTTTGCAATTGGACTCAATCGCAATGATAAAAGGACGTTCGATTTGAGAGACGATGGCTTTGTGAAATTCAAAATTACTTTTATATAAAAAAATTCAAGATCGCTTCTTTTGAGCCCTGTTGTCTTAGAGAGTCTCTTAGAGAGTCTGCAGTTGAATTTGGGTAGCATCGTTGATCAGAGTTTGAGGTATATCTTTCTCAAACATGATTGCTTATGAATTCTTTGAATTTACTCTCATGTATATATATTTCATTACTTGCAATACTTTCACATTATTTTTCTTGTATGTTCTATTAAGCTTAGACATATATACAACACTTATTTTTCTTCTATATTCTATTTAATTCAAGAATTGTTGGATTATTTGAAATTGGGTGGATTTTGTTGAATCTGATCAATTTCAGTGCAAAGAGAAGGCTTTTTTTTGGGGGGAAGATGCAAAGGTCTGCTTATAAAAACCTTTCATTTAGTTTTAGAAGCTTTTGATGATTTAGATGAATTCTTGACCGTTCTCTCCTTTTGTTGCTCTTGCAGTTGCGGATATATAGACTTTCGGTAAGTTGCTTCCAATTTTGAATGGCAAGATAATTGGGATGTCCTTCCGTGTTCCAATTGTGGATGTATATGATATGATGATTTCACTATCATGCTCGAAAAGGTGGCCACATGATGAAATCAAATATATGATATATTTTTCATGTAAGAATTTTTATTCATACGTACTCTTCGTGTTCGTGTTCGTGATCTGATCTTATTTATATCTCAATTTCGAGTTTCATTGTGAAGCAATTGAATGTCGCATATTCTAGGTTATTATGAATCTATCTACGATAACATTTTCCATTCTTCTTTATGTAGCATATAAGTTACTCATGTGCTAATACTTTGCTTTTAACTTCTTTGGTTACAAGTAATCTTGAATTTGATTATAGTTGTAGAATGGGTATATTTGATTATGGCCATATTTGTTTTCATGCCATTGCCGTGAAATGGACCGAATAAAAGTCATTATTTGTTGTTACACACCAGAATTATTTTGGGTTATGTGTAACAAACTGGAACATTGACATGGAGATGAATATTTTGTTTGGAGCTTATGACTTGTAACTTGGGATCCAATTTGGGATTTTTTTGTTTAGAGCTTTTTTTTCCATTTTGATTTGTTTGGAGTTTGGATCTATTTCTTGATTACTTCCTCTTAAATAATACTTTATGTTATTCTTGCAGATGGGGGATGGAAGGGAAAAGGCTATAAAAGAGAACTCCAAGATCAGCTGGCCATGAAGCAACAACAAAGCGCTATTGGGTGCGACGAGTAATATATCTTACTTTGTGCCTACTGTCATGTTAAAACTGAAGGTCTGCGCTTACTTTCTGAGTTTCTAAATGGTTATTTTTTATATTATTTCTTCATGATCTTTTTTAAGATGTTCCCTTTTATGGTATTTGGAAATCTTATTTTTGTTCATCTTTATTTAGCAATCAATTTCTAGAGATTATGATGTATGGTGATTCTTATATCGGTTTGTATAAAATTAAATGATACACTTGGGTTTGGTTGGCATTTTTCCAAATCATAAATGATCAACCTTTTAGACAAGATGCACATGTCTTTTAACTTTTATCATATTATTCAGTAGATGAGCTAGAGGGGATAATTCTTTTAAAAAAGAGAAGCTGCAGTTTGATCTTATTTAGCTTTTGGCAGTGTTAGTTGTTATTGTTGTAACATCATTTCTACACTCTTTTGCAGGCCAAACTTTCCTCTATGGATGATCAATCCTGGAAAGAAAGAAAAGATGCAGTTTTGTGAATTGGTGTTGTGGCTGAAGGTTGCATTAATGGTCTATACCCTCTTCTGTCTGAGGTGATCTTCTTATATTTTTGAAAAAAATGTCAATAAGTGTTTGCGAGTAGAAATTTGTTGATTTAAGTATTGTATTTTTTTCTTCATTTCATTTTGAGTATACTACTACATCCCAACAATTGTCATGGGCATTATTGTGTCAGGGTTGATAGGTGGAACTTTTCTTGACCAGATACGAGATCAGGTGGCTTCTCTTTCTTTTTTCCCATTTTAATGATTGCTGATAGTGTTGGTTTCAACATGTAATGGATACCTTGTAATTCTCCATCTCTCTGTGTTTTATTCTTCCATTTTCTCTTTCATGAGTGAATATCAATAACATCTTAATTTTAAGATTTATAGATTGGTTTTGTAACTATTGTAATCACTTTGTATTTTGGATTTTTTGTTGGAGTCTGGGATAGAGAGATCTCAGATCTGGCATTCCTTAGCGTGCTCAAATGATCATCTATTCATCAATTTGTAACTATAGAGAATTGAAGATGAATATTTTGGCTCAGCTCGGACTCAATTAGGGGTTAGGGGGTTAAATTAGGGGTTCAGGGTTTCAATTAGAGAATTAGAGAAAAGCACGGGTACTAGAACATATGGCTATAACAAAAATGGAACATTGACATGGAGATGAATATTTTGTTTGGAGCTTATGATTTGTAACTTGGGATCCAGTTTGAGATTTTTTTGTTTGGAGCTTTTTTTTTCCATTTTGATTTGTTTGGAGTTTGGATCTATTTCTTGATTACTTCCTTGTGGTTTGCTAACCCCTCAAGGCTTGTGAATTTATACTGGATAAATTGGTATGCATTGTGTGCAGTTTGAAGATTTCCAAAGCAAATGGGCATTCAAGTTGTTGCAACACTATAGGCATAACTATAGAATGTTTAATGATGATGTACATGTACAACTTTTTGCCCCATGTAATTTTTGTTACTTGTAGCTTAAATTGTGATTTTTTTTTATTTCCTTTTGGTTCTTGATGAAACTCAACAATGTTTTTTTATTGACAACTATGCCACATATTTTAGATTGAGCTTTAACAGGATTTCCGATTCTGAATGTAGTATAATTATCAATAATTTAGTAGCATCTCTTTTGGGTTCATTTTCTCTTTATTTATTGAAGTTGCTTTTCTGACCGATAAAGATCACTGCTAAGTTACATCATTGATGTATTGTTGGTCTTAATATATAGAACAACAGGTGTTGCAATTGCTGGTTTTTGGGAGTTGTGAGGGCTCAGGGAAGACCAATGATTGACTTCCCCAAGCAAAAAAAATGTTGTTGCTTGGGCTCAGTGCAGGAATTGGTGTTCTTAATGCTGCTAGGAAAAGCATGGCAAGGATGTTGGGAATGTTCTTTTTTATCTATAGCTGAAATTAGGAATCTTTTAGTAAAAAGTGATGTATTTGCCCGTTAAATCATAACATTTTTGAGAAATTTGATCAGGTTCAATCATGAATTAGCTCATTTTTTACCAGGTTAATGCACATATATTCAAATCAAGAAACTGGCTGCCTCCTTTAATTTGGGGCTTGAAGTTTGGTTTGTTGAACATTTGGTTGTTTTGTTTCCGTTTTGTGTTGTGGCTTGAAGTGTGTTTTGTTTAAACATTTACAATTTCCTTATGCTGTTAATGTTATTTATCTTTTTGGGATTATATAATTTTATTTGAATGATATATTTAATTGTCTATTTGACATTCAGTTTTCGATATCGAATAAACAAGAAGTTAATTATATAAACATCTGAAAAGAAATACTCAAATGGAGGTTACCTTTGGAATATATGGACTCCATGGTAACACGCAACACCTTAAAACCATCCCAAAAATGAATCTATAGTTTTCCTCCAGCTGGTTTCACAGCAAAGGTGTGAAATATTTCATGGCCGTGAAAATCAGTGTTCGATATTGAATAAAAAAGAAGTTAATTATATAAACATCTGAAAAGAAATACTCAAATGGAGGTTACCTTTGAAATATATGGACTCCATGGTAACACGCAACACCTTAAAACGATCCCAAAAATGAATCTATAGTTTTACTCCAGCTGGTTTCACGGCAAGGGTGTGAAATATTTCATGGCCATGAAAAGCAATTTTCCATATCGAATACAATTTGAATATAACAACCAAAAAATTTATGGTGGTGAGGTTCAGTGGAGGTCCCAAGTGGGCTTGGGGTGGCTTTAATTTGCAAGACAATGGACCCGAGTTCAATTCTCCATCCGTCCCTCTTTTTTGTTTTGCCTTTATAAATATATATATATATATATATATATATATATATATATATATATATATATATATATATATATATATATATATATATATATATATATATATATATATATATATATATATATATATATATATATATATATATATAAGAGTTCAAAGACAAAGCTGTCTCTATTTTTCACGGTCGCACAGAGACACGCAACGTCAAAGCCCTAAGACAAAGCGCGGTAAAGAGAGTGATTCCCCGAGCTGCCGACGCCGTTGCAAGGTCCACCTCCGACCGAGCCACCGAGCTCCACCCAACACTCGGCCCGCACTCCACTCCCGTCTCCCGCACAGGCTACGTCGAGCTCCACCCAGCACTCGGCCCGCACTCTACTCCCGTCTCCCGCACAAGCGCTACAACAAGGCACCTTTGTTCTTCTTCGATCTAGACCTTCAAGGTTAGTAGTTTTTTTCCTCTATCTTTTAATTTTATTGTTATTAAGTTCAATTGGTTAAGATTAGAATGAATTTAGATTAGAGTTAGTGGATTTGAGAATCAATTTGTGGAAATTTCGATTAGGGTTTGTGATAAAGAAATTTGTGAATTTGTGCTTTGACATTGGAATTGTGGTGTATGTTTTTGAGAAAGAAATTTGGGAAATTTTTGTTTGTGATAGGAACTTATGGTTTGTGGATTTGTTTTGTGCCATGAGAACCCAGTTTTTTCCCTCTTTTTTTGTTCATTTTTTTGGTTGATCTTGTAGTTGTTTCTCGTGGTCTGGTGCAACGATTATCTGTGATGCTTTTGGATCTGAAACTGGAGTTTAAGTTGCTTAATTATGGTCGATCTGATCAAGCACAAACTTTGTTTTATATTGAATTCCCGTTAATTCTTTTAAGAATTGGTTTGAATTGTGTCAGGAGTTATATAAGCTGCTAGATCTGCTTGGTCTTGCACTTCATAGAAGTGGTCGATCAGATCTTAAATTTGATTTTGAATTTAAAGAACTTTGAGTCTCCTGCTGCTTGGATTCCTTCTGTTGCAAGTGTTTTTAATCTCTTTATAATAATTGCTTTTGCGTGCGGTTTCTTTAGATCATGATCTTATATTGCTGCTGAAGCAGGATGTCCTCACAATTTAAGGTTATACCAATACCAAGTATCAGTCTTTTTATTCATTATTCCATTACTTTGATTAATCCTTTTTTTGTGTGTGTGATTTTTAGTGCTAAAAGTCTTACTTCATTTCGGCACTTTTGTAGGATCCATTCATTTTACCTCGAATCATCAGTTGTCTTTATGAAGATCTCTTCTGTGTGGATCCTCTTCTTACTTGAGTTTAGGAGACTATATTTCTGTATCATGAGATTCAGTTTAATAGAATCTGAGTTTTTCAAGGTTTAATTTACTCGAATAATCAGTTTTCTTCATAAAGATCTCTTCTGAGTGGATCCTCTTCTTACTTGGGTTTAGGAGACTATAATTTATCATGATTTATGAGATTCATTTTAATAGAATTTGAGTTTTCAAGGTTTGATCTAGCTGTTTACTTGCCTACCAGGAAATATTGGTATATATACCATTCAATAGATTGTTCTGGTGTAATTTCTTCAAAAAGATTTGATAGAATTGGACTTGGTGAATTTATTTTTCAAGTGGTAGGTTCTCTTTCATTTCGTCTTTGAATTTGAATATGATTCTCGGTTGCTTTTGTATCCCACTTTCTGTTTCATAATTGTCAAGATGCACTATACAAGCGATATATTAATCTTACCACTTTGGAGAAAAACTTCGAGGAATAATGGTTGAGAAAAACATGTATAGGAGATGAAATTCGTTTAGGTGTTTGAGCATGTTTTTGTAAAATGACGTGATTTAACCTTTGGTGTATTCGATGTTTTACATTAATCTTATACTTGAGTTGAATGGTAATTGTAGATATGGCAAGAACTAGAGCATCCAAGACTAGAGGGGCACCTAAGCCCAAGAGGCAAAAGACATCAGCGTCTGCGAAGGAAACTCTGCGGCGGAAGGTTTCTAGGGGAAATTCTGGTCCCTCTTCTAGAGCCAACAACCCAAAGAATCCTACTGCTGGAGAGTTTGGCGTATATGGTATTATGTTCAAAGATGGTGCCAGCAAAAATCTCGATACGATGATCTAAAGACCAGGAAAGTGGTTCCTACAAGGTTTATGGGAAGAGTGTGACGGAAACAAAGAATGTTGTCTACAAAGAAGTTCTACAAAACATATGATCCTTCTTTACTTATATGGTAAATGTTTATATAAAAGTGTTTATTTCATATTTTCCTTCATTCTTGTGCGTGTATATATAGAATATATATTATCATTTGAATATGCTTTGTGTGAGACAATTGCTTTTGCAGGCCGTTCGGACTTCACTTGTGTGGGATATTGGTTTTGCAATCCTACTTAGTGCAGAATGGTACATATGGGTATTTTAAATGTTATTGTGATTTTTTGCCATAACATCATGTTTGTAACTTAACATATACTAGTTCTTTTCCCGAACCTTGTTCGGGTTTTTCATAATCTTTTCGATCAAGTTTGACGTATTAAATAAAATATTCAACACATCAATTTTCTACTAACATATTGCCTATGCTTCTTGTCATGTTATTCTTTCAAATTTTCTTTTCTTGAGATGATTGATACTTTAAATTTGACAAAGCGGTCGCTTCCACACTTCTCCTAACATCCGTCCTAATTGAAGGCAAAGAAAAAAAAACCTTATAGTTTTTGGCTTAAGAAGATTGAGTTTGGTTCCTCTATGATACTTTATCTATTACACATCATGTTACACCTTTTAAATTGGTCTAAATTATAAACCGATTTGATAAAGATACCTTACGTTTAAATATATAAACCCTATATAGCTAAAGAATAAAATAATGATATTTAGTGTGTGTTTTTTGTAATGTCATGTACCCTTAATTAGAAAAAGGTATTCTATGTTTAAGTATGAACCTTAAGAGGTTATAACATTAAACTTATCAAATCACAATGATTAAATACTTAATTGCAATGATTAAACACATCAAATCACAATTTATAATCTTCTATAATCTTCAATTTCACAAATTTCATCAATGGAGTAAATAATTTATGCATTGTTATCTAAATATTTTGCCCAAAAACATTCCAACGAAAATATATTGGAACTCTTGTCAAAGCTCTGAGCTTAAATATATGATATGTTGAGCATCAAATATTTTTGGTTTTTTTCCCACTGTATTTAATATTGAAAATTAATTTTCATAACCATAATAGATTACACACCATACTTGTGAAATGGGCTGCAGAAAATGAATAATTTATGTTTTACTCATTTTAAGGTCGTTTGTATTTTAATTGGAGCTCAATTACTCCATTTTCCCCTCTAATAGACTATTCTTTTTATATATATATTTTTAAAAAATTTGGTCCTTGTTATTCCTATTGTCTTTAATATTGAAACCTAATTTTTATCGTCATAATATATTTCACACCATGCCTGTGAATCAGGCTGAATAAAATGTATGTACAATCAAGCCATACAACACAATAGCAAGCATAATATATAACACCCCATCCCGTCAATTTCCCTTTAGAGCCTAAGATTATCAATAGAAATATCGTAAAATCAATTCCATAGTAGAAATATTTTTTATACTACTTAGAAAACATCAAGCAAAAGTTGTTCACAACTTGAACCACAAACAAAATTCCATGAGTAGATAATCACCATGTATTCCTGTTCTAGGTTGAACTTGTATTCATAGGAGAATGTAGGCATTATATACAAAGTGATTATCCTCACCGAACATAATCGATTCATATATCACAAGTGTAGTACATACTTCAAACAACCAACACAGCCATTGAGACATGAACTCAAACAACTCTAAAATAACTGTACATCTCATCCTACAAGTCTTGTCTAAGAAGTCAGCTAAATCACCCTATAGGAGGCTGCATCATATGACAGAAAATTCAACAACACCTTATGTAGAAACATCACCAAAAATATAGATAATTCCAAGACCAGAACAACTCTAGAACATCCTAAAATTAGCCTTTTCCGTGAGGTGAAAATGCTGAAAATTCCAACTTCATGTTCTCCATTCACATCCCAACATATCCAACAACAATCTGCATCAAAAGGTTCAACAACATCAGCCGAGAATTTCCACCTTCCAAACATTCAGCAAACAACACAAACCCAAAGAAATAAACCCAAAATAGCCCTCGAATTACCAACATATATATGATATCCACATAATCGTATAGGAGAAGACATGATTGGAACCTATTAAGTAGCATTTTACATTGAACAACCAAATTCAATTTTGATTGAAATATGTACTCATATCAACAAATAAAAGCAAAGAGCCTCCCAATGGACAGAATGGGTGCAATAATAAGCAAACCCAAAACTAAAACAAAGCAGAAGAAAAATCACAACAATAGCCAATGGAAAGGAATGGAACCAAACACCACATTGATTGAAGAAGAAAACAACAACTCTGAACCATGGAAGCAGCTCAACCAACTCATAATAAATTAGTTCAATTTACATCAAAAATTAGAACAAAGACATCCCAATAACCTTTTGTCCTAATTTCAGAATCAAAGTTGAGATTTGAGAGCACCTCTCATTTCCTAATGGACAACTTTCATTCATAAAAGAGGAAATCAAAGTTGAATTTTTAGAACAACTTCACTTATGGAAAAAAAATTATTAGATGAATCAACACAAAATAAATTTTAAAGGTAATCAAATCAGAGGATGGTTGAGAACCCTCTCACACAAGCCTGAGATAGCTTAGCGTTTAACCTAAGTGGGTCTTCTCTTAAATTGAACAAAATAACTGAATAGAGCACTTAAAATAGGCACGTCTTCAAGAATATGGAGAGCACATCAAATAAATTTTGAAGGGTGAGCATTTAAAGAGTCCTCTTAAAGGTTGCTGCAAAGAGTAACATTCATAGTATGAATCAATTTCATTTTCCCTAAAAACTTAGATAAATGAATACAAAATAAATTTTGAAGGTAATCAAATAATTCTCTATAAACTTAGATGAATCAACACAAAATATACCTATAAGCATTTCATCGAACACCTTGTGTGCATACAGGGGGAGGCTCTATCGAATGAGGTTTTGGATATTGTTTTCCATTATTTGAATCATTAATATGATTGTTTTGTTGATGCTAAAAAAACATAACCCCAATTCCCATCAACAAATCTAATAACTAAGCTATCCACATACAATCACCATAGGTCCATAACACCAAAATAACCCAAGAGGATGAAAGGAGGAAAACAACAATGTCGAACCTCCTTAAATCAATTGTGCGCTTTTACCTAAATACACTGCGTCTCCTTAAATCAATCTCTGGTTTGATCGAGTCTCCTTCCTCTCCTCCTTCTCCTCCGGCGCCGACCCTAACTCCATTGATCCACCGCGTCAGTGGCTTCGACGTCGCTCTCGCTCTCCCCTTCGCCTACAATCGCATCTCCATCTTTGACTGCAGTAGTAACAACTCCGATTGAGCGCATCCAGTCCAGATCCGCTTGATGATGCGTTTATCAACCACAACCGCGTGCCTCGTTTTTTCCCGGAGATGATGTTTCCTTCCAATATTTTCCTTTCTTCATCGGAGGGGGAGAAGTTGAGGTGAAGGCTGTCTTATCGCCCTCCTCCGGCTGCCGACAGCCCTACCTCCAACAACGATTGTCGCCACCAGCAGTCACCGGCTGCGCTGCCGCCCACCAATCGCCCTCCTCCGATCGCTGTTCGATTGTACCATTGCTCTAACAACGATAACACGAATGGAAATATCAGTTTTGAGGAAGAAACTAAAATATTGGGAGGAAGAAGATAATACGTGAAAAAAGAAAATCAATTTCAACTTGGAATTGGTATTAGGATTTAGTAGCAGTTGAATCCAGAACGTGGGAGAAAAAAATTAAAATTTTTGTTTCTTAATTTTGCCCATCAAAGGAAACGTGGCTGATTTTTTAACAAAGAGATTGCTTCTAGTTTTATAAGTATAAGGGTGGGATATTATTGGTGAGGTTACTAGCCAACCCGAAAGGCATAAAAGGGAGGCATTTGATGTTTGATAAGTCTATGTAAATATATTCTCTATTGGCTACGCACATGCAACGTTCATTGATGTTCTCTTTTGACTATATATGCACATCGAGAGCATTTTATTTTTCCAAGTAATTTAATATGTAGTAATTTTTTTAACAAAATAATTAAAATTGCTTACTCAAACCTTGGCTTAGGAGTGTTTGGTTGATGGCTAGGCTATACTCTCATTTCTATAATCCTGTAAATGAGGACGAATATAAAGATGACACACAACCCTTGAAAAAGTGTGCAATGTGTCTTAGACTCGTAGGTCATCAATCAAGAAGAATTTTCCAATTTGAGAGATGTAACTTATTTTTTATTTAAATGTAATGGATAACATTACAACAATTCAAATGAAATATATTCATGGTACGAGGAAGAACTAAAACGGTAACTTTCAATAAAAATACTTACCCGTATAAGGTACGAGAAAAGTACTAGTTTTATTCATTAAAAGGAAAAAAATTGAGTTTTAGACATGAGCCGAACTTTTATCAAAATCCAGGGAGTACCATACGGATAAAAAAACAAGTATGGGACATGAGCCAGAATTGTAAAACATTTAGGGTACCAGACGGAATTTCACAAAAGCAAAAAGCAAAAATCAAAAAGCAAAAGGAGCGTTCGGACACTTGACAGTAGAATCTCTTTCTTTCTCCCCAACCAACCGAAGCCTCTCTCTCGGGCATTTGCAAAGAGAGAAACGGGGGTCGGCTGTTGTCGCAAAGCATCTCCGTTGGGGCGGGCGTTCACGGATCGTAGGAGAGTGAGAGACAAAATGCGGAGATTCTTAGCAGACAGAGCTCGCAGTCTCATCACAAAAAGGAACACTTGTTATTCTTCAGCTCCTCTCTATCGCTTTCTTTCTTCCGAATCTGATAAAAATGTAGCTGATCCTCCTCCTCCTCCTCCACCAGACTCTTACTCCTCACTTGTCACGCTTGCCAACATCAATCCCAAGGTCTGCGATTTCCTTTTCTGAGTCCCTTTATTTTCAGATTCGTTCCATTTGTCGTCCTTTTTTTTTTTTTTTTTTTTTTATCACATCAACAATTGGATTTCTGTTGTTTCTCACTTGGATTCATCTTTGATCGCTATCCTTCCTTTAGTTGTTTTCTGATTTCTACTTTCCAGAAGTGAAGCAACATATCAACCAAGATGCACATTTTTATTTATTTTTTTGTTCTTCTAGGGTTTAGATTTGTTGTCCCGGAGTTGAAGTTACGGACTGTCACACAGGATTTGTGTTCCCAAAGATTGCTTCTTAATTGCCCTTTGATCTTTAAGTGCCTTACAAAGTTACCTTTCTTCATCAGGTGGTGAAATGCGAATATGCTGTTCGTGGTGAGATTGTCAGTATTGCTCAGGTAACTTAGCAGAGTGTTCTGCTGGCAACATGCTTACTGCCTCATGTGAACCAAAAAAATATATACATATATGATATCTGGATCACTTATACCCATCGGTTAACGATCTTACTATTGAATTAAGAAAATCAAACAGATTAAAATTAACTTGTGTTTATTCGTTGACACTAGTTGATTATTCAAAATGCGTATAATTAAATTATTCGTTGCTACTCGGTGATTATTCATATATGATGTTGTTAACTGTAAATAATTCCACTTGTTTCGTACATCAATATGTACATGTTTTGTGATTTGTGTATCTGATGGACCAATTGCAAAACTTGGCCCCTTTTAAATTAATTTGTAAAAAAATACTGTTAACACACTGAGATTGCCTATTGATTTAATAATCTGTTTAAATTGACCTATTTAATACCTTCTCTCACATAGATTGCATGATTTAATCCAAAGAATAAGAAGGTTGAACAATAAGCTTCATCCATCTACTGATTTTTATTTATTATCATTATTCTTGTCTCTTTGGTTTTTATGCATTTTATGTCGATGCCCGGGCAACTTGGAAACACTACGACGCAGTCGAGGAAAGAGTGCGTATAACTTGGCCTCTTAGACTCTGCCTAGGCGGATAAATTGGGAATGTTGTTGTTGTTCTTTTTTTAATATTCTATAACTAATATTTGAAAAATTTCTCTCTTCCCAGAGATTGCAAGCACAATTGAAGAATAATCCTGGTTCCCTTCCCTTTGACGAGGTAATTTGCTGTCCTTTCTCTAATTTCACTTTGTGATAAAAATGTATTCTTGTATTGTCATTATGTTATTTCATTTCTCATATGGCATTTTGGGCTTCTCTGGTTGATGTTTTATACTGTAAATGTGTATCCTCTTACATATGGATATTGAGGCTTATGTTCTTGTCCAAGGGGGAGAAAAACCACAAATATTATGTAGTTTGTTATTGAGCTGATTAAAGTCTGTTCACATATGAATTTTGGATTTGTTTAATTTTCGAATTAATTTTTCAGATACTTTACTGTAATATTGGAAATCCCCAGTCTCTTGGTCAGCAACCAATCACCTTCTTTCGAGAGGTCAGTTGAAATAGTATGCTAAGGACTTGGGTAATAATATTCATCTGTCATCATTTTAATATTCCTACTATTTATCAGGTGCTTTCATTGACTGATCATCCTGGCATTTTGGACAAAACAGAAACTCAGGGATTATTCAGGCAATTCTATTGTTTAGATATTGCTTCCTCTCCTCCACACACCCCCCCCCCTATGCTCCTAGTTTTTTCTGTTTAAAGTTAATATAATATAATATATGTTAGAAGCAATATTCTGGAGTTCTTGTGGTCCTTCATTTATCCATAATCAGTTTAGGAGTATTGCTCCATTTTAGTTGCTAGTAATAATAGTTGTGACAATTTAAAAAATGACGAGATACATACTTTTAACTCCAGTGCGGATTCAATCGAACGAGCTTGGCAAATCCTTGATCAAATTCCTGGGCGAGCGACTGGAGCATATAGCCACAGTCAGGTCAGTTTAGCAATATATTATTTTCTTCATGGCTACTACTCCCTCTGATCAACAATAAGTCAATAAGCGTCGTTTAGTTTTGAACACATGCTTAAGAAAATGTATCAATTCACCAGCATTTTGTAATTATTACATATATCTTATCATATTATTAAATGCTCACCCCTCTTTTAAGGCAATTAATAAACAATCTGAAAAAGTAAACATAAACAAGTTTCATTAAAAATCTTGTGACTCAATGCTAATTATTTGCCTAAAAAATAAAAAAAGACACTTAAAGATGATGCGAAGGAGTATAAATTAAGTTCTTTTGAGGTACATTCAGATTATTTTTGCATTTATTTACCTTTTTGACAGGGTGTTGAGGGGTTGCGGGACATGATTGCTGCTGGAATTGATGCCCGTGATGGTTTCCCTTGCAACCCAGATGATATCTTCTTGACTGATGGAGCAAGCCCTGGAGTATGATGCTGTATTTTTGTTGAATACGCATATATAACATGAGCTACTATTTCTCATTTGATGATAATGTCTGTTATCTGGCTTTGTGTAGGTCCATATGATGATGCAGTTGCTTTTGCGATCAGAGCAAGATGGAATTCTTTGTCCCATTCCTCAGTATCCACTGTATTCTGCTTCAATTGCCCTTCATGGTGGCACCCTTGTATGCTTGTTGATTTCACCTGGCTATTACTTACTTGCTATGGGGAACCTGGAATTAAATTTCCCTATTTATTATTATGTGACTTGCAGGTTCCTTACTACCTTAATGAAGCAAGTGGATGGAGTTTAGGAATCTCTGAACTTAGGAATCAATTAGAAGCTTCCAGGTCAAAGGGTATAACAGTTAGGGCCTTGGTTGTGATAAATCCTGGCAACCCAACCGGCCAAGTAAGCAATATTTTTTCTTTGCTGGTCATCTCCATGAGAAATATACACATGTTCCCCTCTAATGTGCCCCAGTTTGTTGTGTTCATGGAAGAGGATTACTTATTTGAAGTATTATTGTTTGAATTGTTGGACAGGTTCTGAATGAGGACAACCAGAGAGAAATTGTTGAGTTCTGCAAAAGCGAAGGGCTAGTTCTTTTGGCAGATGAAGTGGGTGAAGAACCTAATCATAGGATTTTCACTGTTTTTTAGTTTTAGTTTTAGGGGTTAAATGACATTTTTGTTTTGAATTATTCAGCTGCTAAAATTTTCCCATAATATGTATAAATCATAATGAAATGAACAGGTGTACCAAGAAAATGTGTATGTCCCGGAGAAGAGTTTCCATTCATTCAAGAAGGTTTCGCGTTCTATGGGATATGGAGAGAAAGATATCTGTCTAGTTTCTTTTCAGTCGGTTTCCAAGGGTATATTGATTTTTTTTTTCCCAGCTATGACGAGTTCAAGAGAGAGATTTTGAGCATAATGAAAATTATGTTATTCATGGTGATAGGTTATTATGGAGAATGTGGAAAAAGGGGAGGCTACATGGAAGTCACTGGATTCCCTCCTGAAATAAGAGAGCAAATCTATAAAGTCGCTTCTGTCAACTTGTGTTCAAATATTGGTGGCCAGATTCTTGCCAGCCTTGTCATGAGCCCACCCAAAGTAAGTTATGTTCTTGTCTTGTCTAGTTGTCTTTGACCAATTTGTCATATTTTTGGATGTGGTTGACTTGAGGTATTATTTTATCAACCAGTTTATTATGCACACATTATTTTGGAAATGAAATATAGGTCAGGGCTTTCTTGTTAATTAGGTTGAGGATGGATCTTATGAAGTCACTTTGCAGCAGGAGATCCATATCTCTCTTTTACAATCGACTGCGTTGTTAACTTTTGGGATTCTCTCATTTTGAACTCACGTGTATATTGTGATTAGGTTGGGGATGAATCTTATGAAAATTTTGTTGCAGAGAGAGATGGAATTCTCTCATCCTTGGCAAGGCGTGCTAAGGTAATTGGACAGTTGCTCTAATTTTCATTCTTAGTAATGGGCATCCCCTTTGTTGAAGTGGTATGAAATGGACTTGACAGTTGTTTTTTCTTTCACTTCTTTGTAACGAAAATGAGTACAGATGCTGGAGGATGCTTTTGGCAGTTTAGAAGGTGTAACTTGCAACAAGACAGAGGGGGCAATGTACCTCTTTCCCCGTCTCCACCTTCCCCAGAAGGCGATTGAAGCTGCAAAATCAGCAAATACAGTCCCTGATGCATTCTATGCTTGTTCCCTACTATATGAGACCGGAATTGTTGTCGTCCCAGGATCTGGTTTCGGCCAGGTGAGTTCTCATTTTCCTTCCTTAGTTGTAACATGTGTATATAGTGTGTGTATATGTATCCAAGTTCCATGGACCTTTTTCCACAACATGATGCCATTATCTTCTTTGTAAACCCTCTACTCTTCCTATATAGGTTTAGGTTCTGGTGGGGATGAGGAATATAGTGAAATGTGAGTATAGATTATAACCCATAGATGAAAGTCAATCAAATGGCGCTAATTATTCCAATTTGCAATTCATTAAAGCAGTTATAAGGTTAACATATAAGCTACGAATATTCCCCATTGATTACGGAAAGTCCTTGTTATGATTGAGGTTGTTATTTTGGATTGATTCCTCCCTCAAACTGATCTCCTTAACTCCATTACAGCTCTCTTTATTTACCTCTCTATGTGGAAATATGAATACAATATAATATCTTATTATTTCAATGCCTATGATTGATTAATAATTTAAATTTGAATAATTAAGATGGTAAATACAAGAATTATATTCAGTGAAGTGAAATATGGGAACCATGAACAACTATGCAGAGTGTATCTTTGAATAATTATGCCATTATATGTCTGAAGAATAGTAAATTGAACTACTACTCATTTCCATACAATTCTTTTGATACTTCTGATTAATAGCGATTCATATTTGAACAATTAAGCCATTAACAATGAAATGATATTTAGTGTTATTAAAACATGTCTGAAATCAGGTGTTTTCGAACTACTAGGTTTTATTTGGCAATCTGTGGTTGATTTAGTGTTGAATCAAGTTCAAACATCGAAAAAAAAGAAGGAAAATCCTATTAAATGGTAAAAATCACATTCATCACTGTTGTACTTTGCATACGTTTGCCTTGAGGTTTGAATGAATATTTGAAGTTATATTTAATTAATTAAGCTTCTAAATAATGAACAGACAAGCTTTAAGCTTTCAAAAAACAAGCTTCTAATATGAATAATGAATACCATAGTAACCAAAATTGCATTTCCTGTGCTCAATTATAAGTATACAGCATTTACTGAATATGGTGACATTGAATTTGTAGAACAAATTTGTTGAATATTTTGAATTTATAGTGATTTGAATTTGGATTGGTGAGAACTGGATTTTTACTTTTAACGTGTTTTGATTGAAATGAAATTCTCTAATTGGTTGTAACATGTATTAATGCCTTGAGATGCTTATGTTTAGGGAATGTACAACTATCTGTAGATTTTTATCTCCCCCGTCCATTTTCTAATCCAATGGCTATGTTGCTTCTCACATTTTGCAATGTTGCCAAAGGAGGATTTAAAGTTTTTTTGCTGTATGTGGTAAAAGGTTCCTGGAAATTGGCATTTCAGATGTACTATATAAGAAGAGTAAAGGGTAAAGTAGAAATTTTGACTTTATGTTTATTTGTTGTGCGTGGAACAAGGTCCCTGGAACTTGGCATTTCAGATGTACTATCCTGCCTCAGGAGGAGAAGATTCCTGCTGTCATTGAACGCTTTAAGGCTTTTCACCAAAAGTTCATGGATAAGTATCGCGATTGAGAATGTTTGTCCCCCGGTGTTGCTAATTTCACACATCAAATAAGGGTTTCAGCGAAGCTTTTCGATACCATACAACATTATATATTCATCTATGGACTCCAGACCCCTTTTTCAAGTATCCGGGGAGATGAATTTTGCAATAGCCTTTGCGTTTGCAGCTTTGGTTTCACTGTAGTCCTGTGTTTCATGTTTTGTTATTATTACGGTTTTTCTATCATATATATCCCAAGAGCACAAACGGTTACTATTTAAGATGCTAATTTGTAAAAAAATTAATAAAATATGTTGGGAGGGGGGAAATGGATGCTTGTGGGATGTCAATTTATCATCGATGCTAATTTGGTGTAATAAATAAATGCTCGTGGGATGAAGGTTTGCAAAAGGGGAACATGTGGCACACTTTGGCTTGCGGATGGGATGAGCGGCTAAGATCAATTTGACTCAACGGTTGAGATTTAACCTCACACATTTTAATTACAATCCATAATGTCATTTTCGTCATTTAAAATGTAAATTTTTGTTTTAAAAAAAATATCATAATACTAGATTCATTTTTTTTCTATACATAGACATCAATTGTGAATATGTTTTGACTTATTTTGAAAAAAATGATTTCTTTTGAAATAATTATATTGTAACTTTATATTTAAATTTTAGTAATTAAATACTAATATGGAGTTATTATAATATTATAATCATATTGCGGATTATAAACATGTTGGAAATAATTATTATAGAGGGGTATATTCGTAAATTGAATTGGTAAAAAATAATGGATTTTGGGATGCTATTGTTAAATTGGAAAAGGTGAGAAATAGATGTTATACTGATGTGACGGTGAGAGATGGATAAAAAAATATTAATT
Source organism: Persicaria tinctoria (assembly GCA_037127255.1). NCBI lineage: Eukaryota > Viridiplantae > Streptophyta > Magnoliopsida > Caryophyllales > Polygonaceae > Persicaria > Persicaria tinctoria. Next base: position 31,823,199 of record JBANSL010000015.1, read on the forward strand.
TTAGTATCTTGAATAGTAACTCATAAACATGACCTAAGGACATAGGATATGAAATCCAATTGGGAATTTTTTCCAGATACATTACGAGGTTTATCTATTTTCTTTTAGGGTTTTCTTTCTAAATAAAATATTTTTAACCTATGCTCGGGAGGGGGGGGGGGGGGGGTTTACAATAGACAAACTGATTTTTAAAATATGTTATAGGTTGTTGGGTTTGCAATTTGCAGTACCTCTGTGATATGAATTAAGAATAAAAAATTGATTGGTTCACCCCTTACATTTGACCAACATAGATTATCTTTCTCGATTAACTTTCCAAGTCGCTTAGATTATTGATAAATCTCATTAGATAGTAGATTATGGCTATAAGAAATGACAACAAATATACCCAAAAAACAATGGGCAAATGTAATCCTCCTATAAAAATTGCATAAATAATCATCCGCCCTCCAAAAGTGCAAAAATGACGAGTAACTTCAAATGTTCCTTCCAAGTAAACTGTAATTATGAAAAGTATTTAATGATGCCATCAAATCAAAGGAAAATAGGATATAGAAAGTTCAAAGGGAGAGGGAATCAGTTACCCGTGCTGCTATTTTGTTTAGGGCGAGAGAGAGCATTTGTAAGACCATTTTCGGCGAGAGACAGGAATGATTAAAGGTCCAAGGCGGAATACTTCTACATCGAGAGAAACACAGCTAGGGAGGCGCCGACGAGAAGAAGACGAAGAGGAAGGGAAGGGATTTCGGACGCGTGTGAAGCTGTAACAATTGTTCACTAAAGAGGAAGAATTCGGCACTCGCCGAGATATTAAGTAAACACTCACCCTCTCTTCATTCGGGGATCTGTATAGATTGTCCCATTGTAGGAACTGAGGATGGTTGAAGAGAAATCCAGTTTAATTTTGTTTTGAAAACCTAACTCATTCGCGGTTAGAAAGTTTGGGAGATTTGATCGGGGAATTGATTTCTATTTTGATGTGCAGCAAACGTTGATGACAACCAAAATGGGCGATGGAAAGACGAAGCTCAAATTGATGGTTTGAATGTGTTTGAAGGGAATTGAAAACTGCGGTAGACAAGTCGACATGGAATGGAGAAATTTTGGATGCCATGGAATTTCAATTGGCTGGCATGAGTCATGACATGTATATCTTGTAAGTAGTGGTTGAATATGTGAAGAAAGAATTAAAATGGCATAAAGAACTGAAGCATTGGGCAGAAAATCGATTTACTAGCAGGAGTAGTGTGAGGGATACATAGAAAACGAATTAGGTGATAGGAACAAACCTATAAATGACATGGCAAATGGAACTATTGTCACGTAATGTGTACTTGGTGTCATGCATTTACCAACTTGTGTCATGGTTTGTATAATTGCATTGCAGGTACATAGTCTCACCATGGTTAGAGTAAAGAGAAGAAAGGTGCAGGTGCTCTCAAGTGGAAAGGTCAACTCGAGAACTGACAACATTTTTGAACATTCAATCTTCCTTTATTTGATGCTAATCATTTAGATGCAATGTTTCAAAAAACGCTTGGCGGGTGCTTGGCGGTAAGGTAGGGTCAAGGGTGTAGACGGGGTCTAGGCGGATTTCACGGCGGAGCTTTGATGTCTAGGCGGGTTTTGACGATCTTGACGGCCTTGGCGGTGGGGCGAGTTCAAGGGTTTAGGTGGGGGTCTAGGTGGGTCTTGAAGGGTTTTTTTAGAACAGTGTTTAGATGACACGTAAATGTAGACGACATATGTTGTCCCCCTAGAATAATACTTTAGGGGGAGGGAAAACTAGTTTTCCCAGATGGGGTTCCTCCGGCATATGGACAATTGCCTTTCCCCTGCGGATTGACAAAGGCAGAATGAGAGCCCCTTTGGGGGACTGTGAAGTTCTCCACATAGCTTGTCCACTACTTCCTTGAGCGGCAACTCAAGACGTTGAAGAACTGCGAGATGTGGTACCAAGTCCAAGCGGCCCTCCGCTTCTCCATCAACGAATGCCTTGGTCATAGCTATGAACTATAAAGGGCGCCGATGTGACATCGAGGAGGTGGCTAAAAAGGATGTAGTATGTGACTTCTTCAACACTGACATTGTAACCCTCGATGATCTAGACATCGGAGTAGAGCGACTTCAGGAGGTTTAAGCTTGCCCTCCTCCTCATTGGGTCATACACCTACTAGACGACGTGGGCCAGTTCTTGACATACCCATGGGGGAGGGTCTTCTATAAGGTTATGCATGACAACCTCTCTGACGCCTTGCGTAGGAGGGTTGAGCAAGGGTTTAGCCCCAACGTAGCTAGAGCTACGTTGGGGCTAAACCCTTGCATTCCGGGTACGGTTAAGGTACATCTCTCCCTCGCACCCTTTGATGTTGTAAATGCACCTTACATGGAAAGATTGTCACACCAGAGTCATACTGAGTAGATTTGGATGTAGGAGTCGGTTCTCGACATAAGCGAGACCTTCACGCAAAAGATATCGGAGTTGCTCTATCCTAGTTGTGCGAGGTGGTCAACGGAGGACGCATTACTACGACAATTAAGGCCTAAGGTAGCGGCTATAAACCGCCACAATAGATAACAAAACCGCTACCAAAGGCCTATTTTAGCGGTTTTTACCCGCCTCTGTTGCTCGGGTTGCATTAAGTCTAGTGTGGCGGTTTTACCATCTATTGTGGAGGTTTATTGTGAAAAATCAAAACCGCCAAAATAGGTGGATAAACCGCCACAATAGGCCTGTCTAATGTGGCGGTTATTTCAAACATATTGTGGCAGTTTTCTGATCTAAGGTGGCGGTTTTGTGATCTAATGTAGCGTTTTTGTAAGCTATTGTGGCGGTTTTTTAATTTAATGTGGCAGTTTTCAAATCTAATATGGCGGTTTTATGAGTTCTATTGAAATGGTTTTAAAACTGTTGTAGCGGATTTTATTTATTTATGAGCCGATTATATATGCTATTGTGGCGGTTTTTTAAATTTTATTTTCATGCATTTTATATCTTAATTGTAGTTGTTTTTTCTATTTAAGGTTTATGAAAATGAGAATAATAATAAAGTACAAAATTTTCATTAATAGAAATGAACCACGATATTTACACACACACATATAACCATATTGTAATATATCAATTACATCAAAATATATATTCACTAATAACTAAATATATATATAAAATTGAAGTGTATTGATATCTAAAATACATTCACAAGAGAATACATTTTAAGTGTATCCTAATTCAAAATACAATGCAGTAAATTCAAGAGTATATATAGCATCACTTGTGTAGTAGCATTCATCTTCTCGTAGCGTAGGTACACATCTTGTAAAGTGGAAGCAACTTGTGCATGTGGCAAACTGGATGAAAAAAGTGAAAACAATAAATAATCATGATTTTTTTTTTTCGATTAGGTAAAAATTCGATGGTCAGACAGGCCTGACTCATCGATAGGCCGACAAAATCGGCAGACGGCGAACCGTCAAGCGTACAACCTAAAAATACAGAAATACAGACAATAAGCGAAAGGAAAGAAGCAGAAGATAAACACTACAACCAAACGATCCAAAAAGACCAACTCCCAAGAAGCTGAAGAAGCCGCCAAAGAACGAAGTCAAGCACCACCGAAGAGTGGCACCGCGGGCCAGCGGTACAGCAGGACTCTATCTCCTGTGGGTAATGCAGACGAACTCCAAGGAAACTCGATCCCGAATACGGAGTCGCCCTGAGCGCACCACATCGACCCCAGCCAGTCTCGACTCCAGACTCCACGCCCCCCAACCAAGCAGAAGATCTCCTAGAAACGTCGGAAGCAGAGCCGCAAGCTGCTCGACCAAAACGCCTACAAGATTTCACCTATAGGAATATCATCAAGCCCTTACGGGAGGATTTACTCAAACCCTTCGGGATTTAATTTTAATATATATCGATATATAAATATAAAAGTATATCAATATATAAAAATATATTTAACACATTTTTTTTTCCAATTGTCTATGAAACTTGGCGTGCAAGAGGCTAATTAAGCCTTGCACGCCAAGGCCTACAACACCAACACGTACAGTAGCATCACGTGACAGCCTTTGGAGGCAATTAACACTTTCTTTTCTTTTTATTTTATATTTATTTGTCCATGAAACAAGCAAGGAAGACGGGAAGAGATCCTCCGCCAAAGGAAAGCCTACGCCAAGCCCGACGGAGCCGGAGGCGGAATAGGATACGTCGGCGACCGAGATGGAACCGGCGAAGGTGAATTGGACGGATCGAGCCCTGAAGCCAAACGAGGAGAGGCGCAGGGACGAGGCCGACAAGATGGTTTTCGAATTGGGGGTATTGTGGGCACTCCATAGAACCAGGCCCGGAGCTCGAAACTTCTACCGACCACCGCCAAGTAGACGATCGGAGAAGGAGGGAAGTACCATGGATGAAGACGAAGCTAGAGCAAAAGGCACAAGTGCCACGCTAGCAAACGCAACCACGGTTGAAATCTAAGATATTTAACACGACCAGGAGATTGAAGGAAGGGACCAAGAAACAACCAACCCCAACGCAAAACGGTTTTTGACAAAATCCGACAGTGGGAATTCAGATTTAGACAGATCGATATCAGAATTTGGGGGAGTAGACTAAGAACTACTAAAGTCCCAAATCAATTTTGGGTTTTGATAAAAATAAAAAGGATTATCAAGCCAGTAACACACCGGAGTTTTAGAGTGGCGAAGCCACCGTAGGACGAGACGGTCGGAGCCGGGTTGGGGACGGCCGGAGCCGTGGTTGGAGCTCCTCCTCTCTCTAGATTCTTTATGTTTTTTCTAAGATGTTAGTAAAAAAGGGCAACGGATTAATAAATAATCATGATGTTAGTAAATAAAAAAAAACAAAAAGAAATATTCTATATCTTACTAGGTAAAAAAAATCAGCCATTATTTGAACTAAACTGCTAGCAGAAACCCATTATTTGAGCTCTTGCCTTGACTCTTCAAGATAATTGTTTATTCCATAATAAACTTAGTTGCAAAATCAGCCATTTCTCTTGCTCTATATAGCACATACTATATTTCCAAGCAAGTGAGCAGATCCACTTTCGGTACATGTCTTGACACCAAAGTTTGATAAAGTCCCATGGTTTACCAAAGGAGTCATGGGATATGAAAAATGATACAGCAGAAGGATGATGCTATTTCTTTATTTATAAAAGCACAGAATTGTGCAAAAAGCACATAGCCTACATAATTACATTCAATTTTACATTTTCATATCAAATTCTAGCTCATTGAATTGAAATTTAATGAAGTATACTGATATGTACCTAATCAGATTCTTTTGAATTCTGACACACACTTGAAGCCAATTGAAGATACACAATTAAAAGTAATGCTCTGATGTGTCATACTAGCTTGAGTTGACCTGTAAAGACCTGGTTAGAAAAGAGAGAGAGAGAGAGAGAGAGAGAGAGAGAGAGAGAGAGAGAACCATATTGAATCCAATATATTCCAAATTAATATTTGATTTAAACCACTAACTCAACACTTTTGCAGATTTGCCATATTGTTTAGAATCACGGTATACGTAAATCTTGCACACTTAGAGCTATTTCCGCATAGAATATTTTATTTTCTGACTATCGAAAAATTTAAGGTAACGAACCAAAAAAATATTTGTCGAGACATATCTTGTAAAGTTAATAAAGCTCAGGATGTGTACCTTGATGCAGGTTGAGGCAGCTGCCTTGATCTTTCTCCCCTTTAAAACTACCCCAACATGTAGTTCACCTCCTAGTAAGGTACTTATTGCTTCCATAACTGTTTTCTGTATGATTTAAGGTGGGGAAATGAATAAGATTACTTGCACCTTATGCTAGATGCCAGGCAATTTTAGTATATTACAAAATGAAAAGAATTTTTTTGGGAAAGTAAAGCTATATTGAGTAACAAAATCAAAGGACAATGCACTGAGTAGTACATAGTCATGCAGAGGGTATTTGCGTTTGATAGCATGAACTTTGCATAATTCTAACATGCTAACTAAGGAGTAGTGGTGTCTAAATTTGTGCCACATGATACAACCGCCCAAATAATTTTTTAATTGCGCAAAGTTTTTTCTACCAAATGTGCCTACATCATTTGTGATGTTTGATGCAATTATGCAAATTACCCAAAAATAATAAAAATATAAAAATATCAGTGCAATTACATTCAGAGAGCCAAGAATAGCAGTTTATGGTAATTCAATGAATAGCTATGGCACCCGAAATGATTTTATATTAACCTTCATTGAGATAAATGTATAAAGGATGGGAAATGACATTAGCGATTTTGTACAGGCATAAGCTACCAATTACCTGCAGCAGCAGAGTTCCCACACCCTACTAGCGTCTACAACAAAGAATTGCACTCCGGCAGCCCAGGCCGGTGGCTCACAGTGTTGTGGAAGAAGCTGGACAACACGCCATGGATGCCGAGTTGGTCTATTGATTGTCCCACCTGCTCCATTACGAGATTCATAATAAAAGAAAAATAAAAACAGGATTACAAAGGATGTTTTAACAAGTACAAAAGAAGGGAGCAAATAAAAGAAAACTACGAATACATTAGAATTTGAATCAGTGACAAATTGGGATTGCTTTTGCCCTATATCATAGACCATGCAAAATGTTTTAACTTCTAGAGGAGCTAATTGAGTTTAAGTGATGGAAACAACATTTAGGAGGAGGAAAGTAGGAGGAAGACCGTTAACTGTAGAAGGATTTTACAAAATAAACCACTTGATTAGTTTAAGACATCAAACTCTTCTATTTGGGGGAAGGAAGAACAAATACTCCAAAAGAAATAAAGTAGTTGAAAATGCTTATGTATTTCCAGGCATGTCGAACTCCATTAAAATTTAAAAATTCATAAAACAAAGCCAGCTTTTGTAAGTTAAGCTGACAGTGAAGACGCTTTGGGCAGAAAATAAACACTGAGAAGTAGAAACAGTTAAGATGAAGTGCAATTGCATATGATCTTCTAGAAAATGAACTCTGTCCTTGATCATGTCCTACACATTGTACTCCTTTTTTATAGTCTTTCTACACCCACACCTTCTAATCCCTCTTCATTTATCACAACTTTTTCTTAGCATAAAAGGGGGGAAAGGAGCTTAATTGTAAATACATTAAAGGAGCTTAATTGTAAATACAGTAAGAAGCAAACTTATGTACGTGTTAATTGATTAGAGATGTGGAATTAGAGTCAAATTATTTTTGTGTGATACACTATTACTTGAATCTCGAGTAGCCTAAATCAAATATCATAAACCAACTTCAACCCTAAATCAAATCAAATAAACCAATATCAACCCTATATCAATAACCCTATAAATTCACATCTTAAATCGAGAACCTTAAATCAATTACAATGAACAAGTTTTAACCTAAAGAGCAACAAAATCAGTGGGATTGGACGTGTTATTTACCTTCTTGGTGACAAATTCGCAACAGGAAGTAAAAAGAAAGTAAGCAAATTCGTCATCGTTGGCTCTAGGTCGACGATAGAGTGTAAGGGAGAGGGAGGAGTGGCTCTTGCTTACCTGAATCAATTATGAGGAATTCAAGTAGGAAACTACGTGAGATTTGTAACAATTTGACTCCAATTCGAGTATAAAACGTGGAATTAGATATTCCAGACGATGGCTATTTGAGAAGGAAAAGAGGGAAGATAAAACTTACTGAAGATTCATGTCTTTGAGAGTGAGGACTGCCGGCTGCTGCACTGAGTTTAGAGACATCGACAACGATGGCGAAGGTGGCCGATGGGAGACAGAGACGGCGAAAGCGAAGGTGGCCGGTAAGATTGTATGGACAGAAGAATGGAGAAGACTAGAGGTGGCAATCGGGCGGGTCGGGTCGGGTTTGGGTTCGGTTAGTCGGGTTTTGGGTCATTCGGGTTTCAGATAATGTCTAATAATTTGGTCAATCGGTTGGGTCGGGTTCGGATTTCGGTTGTCTCGGGTTTTCATTATTTCAATATTCATTTTAAAAAATTTACTAGAGATTGTAGCTTAAAGTTCGAGTTATTTCGGGTTTCGGTTATAACGGGTCCGGGTCTTAATGGGTTTCGGGTTAATCGGGTTCGGTTCATTCGGATTTCGGGTCCAAAATGGATGGGTTGTGTCGGTGTTCAAAATAATCGGTTTTGAGTCGATCGGGTCGGGTTTTCGGGTTTGGGTCGAGTTTTGCTAGCTCTAGAGAAGACAACCTTCCCTAGTCTTTATGGGAAAAGGGGGGAAATGATTTAGGGTTAGACGCTTAGACCTCAAATTGTTTTAAGAGCATATCAAACCGCTTCATTAGGTTAATTTTAACGTTTTTGATAAACCGCTTCAATTGAAAGTCTACTGTAACAATAGCCCATAAAAAACTGCCACATTAGGTAGTAAAAAACAGTGTTTTCAAAACTGCTACAATAGCATTTAAAACTGCCACAATAACTACTTCTTTAAAATACAAAATTAAAACCGCTTCATTAGCTAAAAAAAACCGCTCCAACAGAAAACCGCCTCAATGAAGTGCTACAATAGGTCTTAATTGTAGTAGTGATGGGTCCCCTATGATAGGGTATCAAAGCTAATAGGTGAAGCTGATAAGGACGACATCAAGCTCACAAACACCAAGACAATTCTCTTACCTGATGAGAAGGAGCAACCATTGATGGTTGGTTGTGCATGCCCCAATAAAGCCCATGATGAGCTATTTGACAAAGTCGTCCGGGATTATGAACATGACCACCTTGGCAGCCCTTACTCCCATATAGATTTGGACACAGCCCATCCCTTCTCAAAAGGATGGGGCATGGACAAGAGGGTTGTCAACCTTCTCCGTCAAGTCCTCGACCGAGTGTCGGGTCTCAAAAAGGTTGTGGAAGAGATGAGGAATGAGATTTTCTAGCTAAAAATGAGGGATCGCATAAGGAGGAGGTATATCGTACTTTCTTTGACATTACTTGTTTCACAATCACCATGTGGCATGGAAAAGTCTGTAACACCCATGTCCCACATCGAATATCATAAGGGTGTTGGGAGTGATTTATAAGTGATTCAAGTCCTACCATGTCACAAGAGCTCTTCCTTTTCAGGCTCCAAGTGAAGACAAAGGACCTGAGAAGGTTAGGTGGGATGGGATGGCGCCTCTTAAGACCTCGGGTTTTACATTTACACGTACTTTGCACCAAAAGATTGGTCGTGGTGGCGAACATAGGTCTGAATGTATGTACGATTAGATATAAACCAAATTATATACATACTTTGCAACAAAATATAGGATGCATGCATCATTCCAAAGATCGGCCTTTGGGTTGCATCACCGATGTAGGCCGGGTCCACAAAGCGGGTGGGTTAAGTCACTTCCGACCAACATACTCTTTATGGGATGGGTACGTTGATTACTTCGGTTGGCCAGACCTCCGCTTCATAGGCGGAGGTAGCAAACTTAACTATGCAATATGTGTGGGAACAATCCACATATCCGGGGGGGGGGGGGGGGGGGGGGTGAGGACAAGATAAAAGTCCTCCTCTTAACAAGCTTTCCAAGTGGTGACCTTGTAAAAATCATGCACTAGGGTGTACCAAACATCAAGCCTTCGCTGCTGCCACAAAATGCGCAAGGGTATTGATCGATGTTGAAGTGCCGGAACATGTAGGTCCGGGTGCTTAGATTGACAAGCACATCTCTATTCATTTCCTCACCTCTAATTCATGATTGCTTAAAGGGTGAGCGATCATGCATATGCATTGTGGTTAGCGACGATGGCGTTTGTGACCCTGTCACTCATTGTAAAGACCGGGAAATTTTATAATATTAAATAATTAAAATAATGATTTATAATCATCTCAATTTCTAAGATTCGAGAGGTTTGGAATCTCCTTCCTCGAGCTATTAGTTTACCCTAAATCCTTCGAAACGAGTTCCGGCATTATTTAGTTGAAAATTTAAAATATGTTTTATCTCGCTTCCATATGCGAAAATTTAAAAATAATATTTGGAATTCTTTATTAAGTTCGAAACTGGAAATTTGAAAATCTTTGTAGTTGGGTCGGATAAGGTCAGAGAGCGGGTTTCGAGATATTTGTTCGGGTATTCGAAATATCTCTTCGGGACCACTCCTCTATGGTCTTCTTGTTGTGAACTGAATCTGCCATGTTTTACAGTTACTTTTATATCGTTTTCTGCATACATTTCATGCATTTGGGATAAGATAATACAGAATCTATGTAGTTTATGTTTATTTGCCAAATTATGGAATCTACACCAGTTTTTGTTTAATTTCGCAGAATTCGAGGCAAATTACAGCAGTTCTGAGAAAGGTCGGAAAAGCTCGGAAATCAACTACAGAAGTTCAAGGTCAAGATGCAGCGGAACTAGTCGAATCAAGCTAGGAACCCATGTTTACTCGATCTAGAGTAAACCTACTCGACCTCGACGACGGTGTCCGAGCACAGGCCTTGTCGACTAAGAGCATTGTCGAGAGCTAGATCAACCCGACTCCGGAAACCCTACTCGATCTCGAGTTTCCTTGTCGAGATCGATAACACCAGGAGCGCCATGTCCGGAGTCGACGAGTTGTGCCATGTTGAGAAGCCAAGGACGGAGAAGCCGAGCAAAACCCTAGTCGATCTCGAGGAGCTTTGTCGAGATCGAGGAACCCATGGCGCCAATCCGAGTCCGTGACGAGCCCCATCTACTCGACTACATCAGGCCAACCCTCATCGATGCACACCCAACTTGATCTCGAGTTAGTTGGTTGAGATCGAGGAGCCAGGAGCACCTGTCCGAGCCATGACGAGCAGAGCTACCCGACCATGCCAGCCAGCCCAAGTCGATGACCACCCTAGTCGATCTCGAGGAGCCCTAGTCGAGATCGACGAGCCGCGTCCGAAGCCGCGTTACGCGGTTTGAGCAGTCCTACGCGCTGTGGGAGTCCTTAGGGCCGAAGGAAGCCGAGATCTATCCGAAATCCATCAAGTTCTATCTATGGAAGACAAGATCTATCAAGATGAGAAGACTTACCTATTTAGATTTATTTCCCCTTTATAGATTTAATTCCTAAAGTGCATTTATTTATCTTTTAAGCTTTTTAGATATAGATAGATATCTTCTATCCTTGATTAGCAAGGAATAGAAGCTTATAAATAAATCCCTAGGGGCTGGTTTTTCATGATTCAATTTCAGAAACACAGTTACACATAGAGGTTTTAGGAGTTCAAAGGTTTTAGGGTTTTGGCATTCTGCGAAAGTTGAGTGCCGGGATTGTAAAGACTTTGAATATAGTTTAATGCAAGTTTCTTATCATACATCAATGTCTGCTATTGCGATGAGGAGCGAGTAGTCCACCCACTTCTGGGGCTGGGGTGAGCCCGACGGTGGCCATGTGAGGTGATGCGGTAAAGGTACAATCTTGTTATGCAATTCGTCTTCTATCCCTATGAACATGATTCTTTTGCGAAAGTTGAAGGTGATCCTTGTTTGTGTTATTGAAGCGAAAGTGATCTTAATGCAACTTGGGTTAATTATGTGAAAAGGGTTAGTAACAATTAGGGTTTATGCGAAAGCCTCTATATGCCTATTTGTTGATAACGAAAGTTATTTTGATGGAAAGCATGATCTTTTATGCCTTTATGTGTCACTTTGCATGGTTATCGTTGTGGTGTTGATACCCTGGCTTTGGAAGTTTTTCATATATTGAGTTTATTTCTGTCAAAATTCTGAAATCTGTGTTCGAAATTGCAATTTATACTTTCTGCATTGTTAGTCGATCTAGAGGAGGGGTTCATCGATCTCGAGTGGCATCTTCTCGATATCGAGTTGGGTCTTGTCTAGGTCGAGTTGTTGTTTTGCTTCTGTCGTCTATTTTTAGTTTCTGTCTTTACTGTTGTTAGTCGATCTCGAGTTAAGCTAGTCGAGATCGAGTTAGCTTCTGTCTTTGCTTTATTTTCTGTCGTTGCTTTTATTTCTTCCCTTCGTTTGTCTTTCTTTCCTTGTTTCTTTGTTTCTGTCTTTCTGTTGCTTTTCTGTGAGATATACAGCTGCCTAGGATCCGCTGACACGCTTCCTCGTGAATTCAATCCTGACTTTCTCTTACTGCATTGGAGGGAGTCTTGTAATTATTTGTGTGGGCCTAAATCTGGTTTGATCTATTTTATTATATTTCATACTTGATTCCCCCCTAACAACACTTCTTTCCCCCATTTCGATCAGTGCACCCCCCTTTCCCCATTCTGATTGCAACCAGGTGTAGACAGCCCTCCTTCTCCATTTTTGGGTAAACAATACATCCCCTCTCTTTCCCCTCACCCACACAGCCACACTCTTTGTCTCTTTTGAGAAATGGAACCCAACCACCCTTACTTTGAATTGCAGGTTACTAGACCTGTCAAAACACGACCCGACCCGGTCTCCCGGAAAATTTCCGACCCGAACCCGGAAATTTTGACACGGAATTTTTTTTCGACCCGAACCCGAAAAAGCCGAAAAATTTTCGGGTAATCAGGGTTTCGACCCGGTAATTTTGACCTGATTTACCCGGTGACCTAATTGACCCGGTTGATTTATAATTATATATAATTTTTTTTATATATAATTAAAATTTAAAGCAAAATTATCAAATCATGATTTTTTTTAATTTAAAAAAGAAAAAATTGACAAACCCGAAATCGACCCGAATACCGGTCAAACCCGGGTTCGTGTAAACCCGGAAATACCTGAAACCCGTTTTACCCGGGACCCGAAATGACCCGACCCGAACCCGGCCCGAATGACCCATTTGACAGGTCTACAGGTTACCCACGCCATTTTTCAGTAAAGCAGACTCTATTGGGGAAATGTTCATTTGGGGATTTTTTCAAAGTGTCTTTTGGACTTCTTAAAGTCCCACATTGATTACAAAAGGGGTTGAGGGGTTAGTTTGAAGGAGGAGTTTTTCAAAGGGTTATTGAGAGTTGGGATAGGAGTCCCACACACGTGCACCACCACTGTCGCCGTCGTTCCGGTCCGTGACACGTGCGCGGTGTGGTGCTGGTCACCTTTTACGTGCGGATTTAATTTTATCAATTAATTGGCCTCGGATAGTGTTGAATTAGAGTTTTGACTAATTCAACTCTGTCACACGTTTTGAAAAACGGTTTCAGATTCTTTCCGAGATTTCAGCAAGGTGGAGCGTCTCTTTTGTGTTTTAAAATCCGACGCTCCTTCAGTCTTCAACACAGAACTCGCACAATCTCCTCCTTCTCTCTTCTTCTGTAAACCGTTCTGGGTCCTGGGTGGTTCCATTGCTTCAACGGCGAGTGCACGCCTGAGAAGTCCGCCGTGTATCCTTGGGGGGCGACGCCTGTAGCCAGGGCTGTTACTTGAGCCGAGTAGCTCGAGCTCGGATCGGGCTCGGCTCGGAAAAAGCTCGACTCGGGCTCGCTCGAATTAAATTTGAGCCAAGCTTGAGCAGAATTCTGAGCTCGAGCTCGGCTCGAGTAGCTCATATAACTCATTTTATGGGTGAAATTACAGTTCTCCCCCTATGTTTTATTTAACCCCATGTAAATAGGTTTTATTTAACTCCTTGTAAATAGGGCGTATATCTCGTTTCGTAGGTGAAATTATAATTCTGTCCCTAGGTTTTATTTAACCTCTTCTTCTATAGAGTCTGTCAGTCGCTTTTCCTTATTGACTCTATTCACTTTGAATCACAGATCTACATTTTGTGAGTAGCTCGAGCTCGACTCGGCTCGGCTCGAGAAAATGAGGCTCGAACTCGAGCTCGGCTCGTTTGTAAATGAGCCAAGCTTGAACACCCACTACTCGAGCTCGTTAGCTCGTATATCAGCCCTACCTGTAGCCGACCTGCACAACGGTGTCGGGGCGATTTCGCTTCTAACGCAGTGGTTCCCTTTTATACCACGCCACAACCTTCAAACACTTTCAAACAAAGGTTTTTCACTGATCTTTCAAAACGGTTTTACAATCAAAATTGAGGTTACATTCGCAGTCGCACCAACAATTTGCAAGCGAAATACCTTTGTTTCTACGATGGCGTTTCAGTTCTTCAAATCGCTCTTGGATCTCTCGAAATTGGAGCCGCTGGATGGGACCAACTACAAGCGATGGTCGCAGAAGATGCTCATCTTCTTTGAGCAATTGGAGATCGATTACGTCCTTCTTCAGGACGCCCCTGCTGCTGCTGCGACAACCTCTTCCTCTACTTCAGTCGCTGTCGCTGCAGACGCTAAGGGTAAAGACGACGATGTTGATGCTGTCGACAAGGGTAATGCTGTTGACATTGGTAAGAATGTTGCTGATGATGACCTCGTACGGGCTAAACAGTACGAGTCCGACAATAAGTCTGTGCGAGGCCATCTTCTCATCCATGTCTCGAACCTCATATTTGATCTGATCTCTGTTCATAAATCTGCTAAATTTATTTGGGATTTGCTGGAGAAGAAATATGGGGCCGACGATGCAGGGAAAAAGAAATATGATGTTGGAAAGTTTATGCAGTTCAAGATGGTCGTTGATAAACCAATCATGGACCAGGTGCACGAGTATGAGAACCTGGTGGCTGACATCTTCTTCGAGGGCATGAAGATGTGCGAGATCCTGCAGCCAAATTTTCTGATCGAAAAATTGCCCGACTCATGGGCTGGCTACCGCAACCATCTGAAGCACAAGAAGAAGGATCTCACCATGGAAGAGCTCGTCGGTCACATGAAGATCGAAGAGGCTAATCGCCTCAAAGACAAACCTAAGCCTAAATCTGTTGATATTGTGAAGGCTAATTTGGTTGAATCTTCTGTGAAATCTGATAGGTCCAAGAAGCGAAACAAGTTTGGAGGTTCTAAGCCAAACATGAAACCAAAGAAAGGCCAAAAGTTCAAGAAGTCTGGCAATCAGCTGGACAAGCAGCGGAAACAGGGAGGCACTGGGATCGGTTGCTATGTTTGTGGCAAGCCAGGCCACAAGGCTTGGCAGTGTCGCAATCGGGCTGATATCCAGAACAAAGGACAACAGCAGAACAAGCCCGCAACTCCAGCCCAGTAGCAAGCCAACGTTGTCTAGGAGAACAACCAGCTGATAGCAATGATCACTGAGGTCAACCATGTGGGCGGCCAGGTCGATTGGCTCCTGGACAACGGAGCTACTCGAAACTTCTGCGCCAACAAGGACCTGTTTGCTGAGTTTGAGGATGCTACAAACATCGACCAGGTCTACATGGGCAACTCGAGCATCTCTCGAGGGCTAGGCAAATGGAAGGTTGCACTCAAGCTCACCCCAGGGAAGTCTCTTACTCTAGTGAATGTGCTTTATGTTCCTTCTCTGCGCCGAAATCTGATTTCATGTGGTTTGCTTGAGATAGTTGGAATTAAGCAAGTGACTGATGCTGGCAAAATGGTTTTAACCAAAAATGGAGAATTTGTAGGAAAAACTTATAGGGCTGATTTTCTATATGTGCCTGAGACCATGATTGAGAATGCTTCTACTTCTTCTTATATTGCTGAGTCTGTTGATTTATGGCATGCTAGACTAGGACATGTGAATGCAAAATCTGTATGTCGATTGCATGATATGGGTTTGATTCCTAGCCTTTCCAAACATGACCATAGCAAATGCGAAATATGTGTTGAGGCCAAATTTCATAAACAACCTTTTAAAACGGTGTTAGAAAGGACAACTGAATTGTTGGAGTTAGTCCATTCTGGTTTGGCTGATTTTAAGAACACTAAGAGTAGGGTGGCAAGCACTACTATATCACATTTGTGGATGACCATTCTAGATATACTAAGTTATACTTGCTTAGGTCTAAAGATGAAGCAGAAAGCATGTTTTATGTGTATATAAAGCTGAAGTAGAAAACCAATTGAATCAAAAAATTAAAATGCTTAGATCTGATAGAGGCGGTGAATATGTCACTCATTCTTTGAGAGAATCCTGTGAGAAAAATGGCATTATTCATGAATTTACAGCTCCCTATAGCCCACAACAAAATGGTATTGCTGAAAGGAAAAACAGAACTTTAAAAAAAATGATGAATGATATGCTTTCTAGGTCTGTTTTGCCTGATAATATGTGGGGGGAAGTTGTATTGGCCGCAAATCATATTTTGAATAAAGTACCTCATAAGAAGCTTGACAAAACACCTTATGAACTTTGGAAAGGGCATCCGCCTAATCTGAAATTCTTGAAAGTGTGGGGGTGTCTAGCTAAGGTGGGGTTACATTCGTTCAAAGTTGATACTATTGGATCTAAGACTTTTGATGCAATTATGATTGGTTATGCTGAAAACAGTGCTGCATATCGTTTTATGTGCTTGAGTGATCGTACTTTGTGTGAATATCGTGATGCTGTTTTCTTTGAGCATGTGTTTCCTTTAAAGAAATCTGCATTGCCTGCTAATGATTCTTTATCTCATGATGCATCTTCATCCATGCCTAATATTGTTGGGCCTAATGCTCATGCTGATCATGATGAACCTAGGAAAAGTAAAAGGCGTAGGAAGGAAACTAGTTTTGGTTATGATTTTGTGACTGCTTTTCTAGTTGAACTTAATGATTTAAATGATCTAGATGAGACGTTCATTAGTCTTCATATGATAGAAGATGATCCTAAGACCTATGATGAGGCAATAAGTTCATTAGATGCTAGTTTCTGGAAAGATGCTATTAACAGTGAGATAGAATCCATTATCTTTAATCACACATGGGAACTAGTTGATATGCCTAAAGA
Source organism: Persicaria tinctoria (assembly GCA_037127255.1). Classification (NCBI taxonomy): domain Eukaryota; kingdom Viridiplantae; phylum Streptophyta; class Magnoliopsida; order Caryophyllales; family Polygonaceae; genus Persicaria; species Persicaria tinctoria. Next base: position 31,839,932 of record JBANSL010000015.1, read on the forward strand.
AAATAGAGCCATTTGTTGTAAGTAGATCTTTAAGAAGAAGCTTAAAGTGGATGGCTTAGTAGATAGATATAAGGCAAGACTAATAAGAGGATTCACTCAGAGATATGACATTGACTTCTTTGACACTTATTCTCTTGTTACAAAAATTGCTACCATTCGTGGATTGTTTGCTTTGGCTTCTAGCCATAAAATGCTTGTTCATCAGATGAATGTTAAAACTGCATTTTTGAATGGTGATCTAAATGAGGAAATTTATATGGAACATCCTCCAGGGTGCATTGTTCCAGGACAGGAAAACAAAGTGTGCAAGCTACAAAAGTCACTGTATGGACTCAAGCAAGCACCACTAGTACAAAAAAGGTCTTACACAGCGGTTATTTATTAACATAAACAATGGTTATTGCACTATTGTCTTTGTCAGTGCATTTTTAGATGAAACAACAGTTGGACCTATGACAACGGTTCTTATAAGCAACGATTATAACCGTTGTCTAAGATACTATATAACCGTTGTATATGAGAGTCCAAAATTTTCAACAATCAATATTACACAGTTATAACCGTTGTTTATGTGTCATATAACCGTTGTTTATGTGTCATCAAACCGTTGATTATGTGTTATATAACCGTTGTTTATGTACAATCTAATTGTTGTATAAGTGGACTATAACCGTTGTCTATGTGCTATATAATCGTTGTTTATATCCCATATTCCCGTTGTTTAAATACAATTGAACCATTGTCTATATACAATCTAACCGTTGTATATGTATATTTCAACCATTGTGTATGTACCAAATAACCGTTGTCTAAACTCCATTTAGATGTTGTCTAAATATAAATGAACCGCTGTCTATATACAATATAACCGTTGTATATGTATATTTCAACCGTTGTGAATAACATATTTTTAAATTTGAACGAACTAATCACAATGGTTAAACTAGCCGTTGTCTATCCATGTTTTTTTGCATATTGTTAATTTTAACATATTTACACACAATAATGCAAGCACCCGTAATAGATCCGCTCAAAATTATCTTTGAAAAATACCACAAGACAATGACATCAATTACTACTAGGTATATAATATCAAGTACATCTAGCCCAAGTAATTAATAAGTTACCAGCGCAGACATCAGGTGCTCGAAGTGCAAATTTAGAAGGGTCATAGATGGAGCAAAAAAACCAAAGAAATGTATAGTTGCCTACCTTTAGCTATCACACATGTTATCCATGGCAGTTATAGCACTAGTTGTTTCATCCAAACTGAAATCATTTCGATCAAGCAGAGACTTGACAGTCCCATCTCATTCCGGTTCTTTTACAAAACTCCCCGCTAATAGATTCTCAAGCCTCTTTTTTGAAAGAACATCTGCGCCTGTTACCTTTATGAACCTGATCAACCATCAAATCTGCAAATACTTGGGTTAGCGCAATTGTCCATTTCGCTCTTGCTTGTTGTTCTGGCTATATAGCTGGTGGTTGTCTCCTTGACCTCAGCGGCCGCCCAGCCATCTATAAATCTGAAATCAATATTCGGGAAAATAGAAACCAAGATCATAAATAATAGCATTAAAGTCAATATAAAATATGTACAAATGTACAACAATCAATCCAGTATTGATTAAAACGTAACAAATTCAATATAAAGGGAAAAAACAACACATGAACACCACCATTCAGCAAGAAAATACATCTGGAAATACATAATTTATGCGTATAGCCAACAAACGAAAATATAACTATAAACTGCCAAAAATCCATATTAATATATAACCTAAGATTTAGCCCATCTCTCCAAGAAAAGGGACAACAACGAGAAGGCAAAAGGAGTGTGCAATTTACATCATATAAATAAATATTGTCATTGATTTCAACTACGATTCCGGCTAAAGGCCGCCACTCTTGATTGAGGGGGCGGAAAATTATCATAAATTTTTTTTCATGTAAAATTAAACAATAAATTTTCTTTTCCAAAAAATCAGGGGATTTCAATATTGACTCAAGTGAACGAACTTCTAAGACTTGTTACATCATTAGAAGACCTAGCGTTTACAATATGGGGAAAAAAAGACATTCACAAATAACTAAATTGAGCTATATAACAAAGAGAGCTGAATTTAATTAAAATACTCTAAAAATTGATATGAGGCTTTATAGTAGTCATCTTCGTATTTTCAACCAAAAGCCAATACAAATGGGGAGTAAATAGTTATGCCTATTCAGGCAAGGCCTTTTGGGAAACGCTTTCAACCACAATAAATAATTTCCATGAATATTATATATCCCTTTTGGAAAATGACAATTACTTTATTTAATACAGTATATGATTTCCATTTGAAATAATATGCTTACTTTAATCAAAGATATACACTGTTTTTTCAATAATATGGGTAGACTTGGTCTCCTCCTACTTAATTTAATATGTGAAGGCTTTTTTTTAATCAGTTCATCGACTTACCAGAATATCCCACCTTGGTTTCCTCTTTACTTAATTATCAATTACATCATTTTTCAAAATGTAAAAACAAATAAATTTTCACCATAAAAATTGTAACTTTAAACCTGTTGAGTTTTAAGTTATCATCGATTTTATCCTCACATAACATTTTTCAGATACTTTAGCCTTACCATTAGTTTTGAACATTTTTTTCCCAAATGCAATTAACCTCGAATGCAGACTTGTAATAGACCTTAAATAATATCAAGCCTAACTTACTCTTGACTTCACCCCAAAAATGACTATTCTATGACATTTTAGCCTTGAAAATTGCCCTCAAAATTTATTTGAAGGCAAATAAAATTTTGAGAAAATGTTTTTTGTGAGTCTATTTTTTGAAAAAAATGCCTTTCAAAAATTTTATTTTTCGATTCCTCCAATTGAACTAACATATTTAAAATCTCAACAATTTAGATTATTTTATACATTTCGTATGAAATAGTGAAATACTGTATAAAATAGTTAATCCATAAATACAATAAAAAAAATTATTTTTAATTGAACAAACAAACTTTATGAACTCTATCAAGTTATTTAAAGTTACCTAGAATGAGACTGGACCAAAGCATTTGATAAGATGAAAACATCATAATTCATATTATTTTTTAAAAAAAAATCTTTTGCAGAGCCACCAAATAATTCAGCTTCATTGGCCAATTGAAGTAAAATTCTGCCTACAATTTGTCCCAAGTATTTACCGGAGATCATCTTCTCAAATATCTGAAACATAAACTAATTGGATCAGATCAATTATTTTTTGAATTTAAAACATACACTGATGATTGATCAACTGAGGTCAAAGCCATAATCATCACCTGTTTACCCTTGTTAATATCCTGGCTAGCAGCATCCACAAGGTTGTCATACTCTGTCAACAGGTCCCATGTCGGGTTAAAGTTACCCCATTCCATATTGGTAACCTACAAGATGAAGATAAAATGTAAAATTCTTTCAAGCTCCTTTTTGTATCATTTGATGATAGAAATTGATTTGAGGATGAAATTTGAAACAGAACTGTTGATTTGCTCTTTTATTTCTGCTCTCTGGGAAATTATTTTGCGAATGCTTGAAGCTAAAGCAACTTATCTCATAGATGAACTAAATGGTGAGGTTTATTATAGGCATTTCATCAAACATATTGAGTGCATCTTTAAATCATAAAGGCAACCCTTTATCAATGAACTCTCTCTAATACATTTAATCGAACACATCTAAACACTAAATTTCAAAAGTTTTGAATCTAAAAATTTCCACACCAACTATAAGATTACCATTTTTCAACCAAGCAATTGAAAACACAACTTCTACAAAAAAGAAATATGGACAAAATCTTTAAAATGTGGTTTTTTTTTTAGAGCTCAGGAAAGGAGATGCATAAAAGACCTCGCAATTAGCAATGAATTTTTTATGAATGTACACATATTGACCATGAAAGCTTAATAAACTACACATTGCACATAGAAGATGCTCAACTTCAATGCCATGCCAATTGTGGCAAGAGGAAATCAGTAAGTTAACACCAAATCACATATAAACTCCTTTCTACATTAATAGAACGTATAAAAGGTGCAATTTAAACAAGCAAGAACTCACAAAAGAAGTTTCGTTCCCCACTTTCAATTTAAGGCTTAAAATTTCGGCCAAAATCAACTCTAATTGAAATAAATAAATAAATCAGATTGACCTGGTGTGCCCCAACAGTATCCTTGCTTTACGCTGATTGAATTCCCCTTGAGAGTTGATAGAAGAGCATCGTCGGCGACCAACAATCGGATGAAATCAGATAAGGGAGGCATCTGATTAAGGAAAAATGAAGGTAATTAGGGTTTGAAATATTGGGGGAAATCAAATTGAAAAGCACATGGCATAGGAAAAGTAATTTAATTAACCTGATAAACCAACGGAAGCAACGGCGCGAGTCTTTGAGAGTGGAAAGTAGTGCGACAGATCCCCAGCCGTTGACACCGCCGATGAGTTCGAAATCGTTGACTCCATGTCGTCGGACATCTTCGCTGAGACACCGCCACTCAAGGGGCACAACGCCAAGGACCAGAACCGGAAGCCAAGAGAGAGGAAGAGGAAGAGACTACAATGAAAATTGGTGGAGGATTCACAGGGAGGCGAAGAGAAGTGGAGAGGCCGACGAGATTTGCGAGAGATGACGAGGGCAAGAAGATCAAGGCAACTCAGTAGAGACCCGATAAATTTACAAATCTAACCCTAAACTTACTGAATAAAAAGAAAATAAAGGAGGGGCAAAAGAGTAATCAGGAATGGTGAACAGTTAGGAGAGACTTGGGCTTTTATATAGTAACTAGTATAGTTCCCGCGCCATGACGCGATTTTTTAAAAATAAATTTTAAAAATAAAATAAAATAATATTATCCAATTCAATAAAATATTAGTTTTAATATTTTGAATTCAAATTAAAACTATACAAATAAACTCATTAAAACTAATATTAGGTTAATATTAGTTTAATATTTTGAATTAAACCTATTTGTTATTTCAAAGATGAAAATCAATTGCAAAAAATAAAAAGGGTAAAAATGAAAAAATGATTAGTTGAAGGGAAGGAAAGGAAAGGAAAGAGAGAGAAGAAAAATAAAACAGTAGGAAAAAAATGATTGGTTGAATCGGCTAAAATTAAGGAGAAGGTGACACGTAAGTCTAAGTCTTCTGATTTAAAGTATTACTAGTGTTATACCCGCGCCATGGCGCGGATGCGATGAAAAAGAAAAAGAGAATATAAAATATTTATTATAAGGAATGACCAAATACAATATAAACAAATGTTTCGAAAGTCTAAAAAAAACATTGTTATTGAACGACATAGGTGTTCTGAAAAGGCACTGATCGAGGCGAGGTAGGCTTCGTTCATGCAAATCCTGGAGAAAAAAAATATTGATGAATACAAAGGGATGAATTTGTATGATAGAGATCATTTATAGGTAAATAATAAATGATATACAAATGAAAATGTAAATATACAACCAAAATATTTATTAACCAATATGTGTAACTTACATAAGGACGACAAATCAGTTATAATGTAGGATGACACCAGATGTTACCCCAACTAAAAGAGAAGGTCATCGGCCTGAATAATGAAAGGAATGAGCCCAACATCAATATAAGATTTTAAAAAAAAAAAAAGTTTAAAGATGAAACATGTTAGCAAATGTACCTGCTAGGATAAAGCTTCCAAGACTTCTTTGTACACCACATTAGTTGTAGTGTTCAGTGGATGACCGTCCTTATCACAAGATAGAATTTTCAAGCCGACTTTGCTTGTAACCCTCGAGACAGCAACATACAACTGACCATGGCAGAAGACTGGCCTCCTAAAGTACAACCCTACGCGTGAAAGAGATTGCCCTTGACTTTTATTAATGGTCATGGCAAAACAAACTGACACTGGGAATTGTCGTCTCTGAAACATGAACGGTAAAGATGCCGTTTGTGAAGGGCACATGACCATACGTGGGATGAAGACCTGGTCCCCAACATTTCTACCTGCCATAACCTTGGCCTCAATCACGTGGTTACACAGCCGTGTGACTATCAATCTCGTTCCATTGCATAGGCCGGCCGATTGGTCTATGTTCCTCATCAGCATAATCGGAACACCAACCTTCAACCGTAAGACATGATTCGGTATACCCGAAGCTTTGATGGTATTAAGAAAATCAGTGGAATATAGCGGTTGCCCAGAACTTATATATCCATTCGTTTTCAAGATACTATCAGAACTAAGGTATACCTTATCCTCTCCTGGAATAGTAGCCAGTATAAAGTCATTGACCTCATCCACAAATTCATGGGTCGGAGAAAGAATGGATCTTTCTTGAAAATAGCTCAGATCAGAAAAATGGTGCATCAAAGAGGGATAAGTAGATTCAACAATTGCTGCAACGGGATCATCTGTGTAGGTAAGCAACAGATCAGGAGGTATCTCGATGGTACACTCGCCAGCATTATGTTCTCCCACTGTACCGTCACCCACTTTCAAAATCCATTCTGAGAACTCCCGTAGTTCTTGTAGATTCGAACTTGAAGAATCACCTGACAGCCTCATATTTCGATTAAGGGTCAGCACCTTGCAGGACTTCCATAAATAGGATGAATGAAGCGATGCTGAAAGAATATCATGTTTAGTCCCTCTAGGAATAACAGGCAATATCTGACGAAAGTCACCACCAAGAACAACAACCTTTCCCCCAAACGGTTGAGATGAGCTATGAGGATTGGAGAACTTAAGAACATCTCTTAAACTCCGATCCAATGCTTCAAAACAGAACCTGTGCATAAGAGGGGCTTCATCCCAAATAATCAATCGTGCCTTGCATATAAGCTCAGATAGTGCCGTACCTGGCTTAATATGGCAAGTAGAATGAGACTGAATGTCTATAGGAATGGAAAATCGAGAATGGGCTGTTCTGCCTCCTGGGATGAGAAGAGAAGCAATACCACTCGAAGCAACAGTTAGAACAATGCCACCTGTAGAACGTATACCAGCAGAAAGAGCTCTCCATATAAATGTTTTGCCTGTTCCACCATACCCTGAGAGAAAGAAGAGACCTCCTACATGATGAGAGACAGCAGTCATGATATCATCATAAACTACACGCTGCTCATCAGTGAATTTAGATAGTAGACTGCTATGCTCCAGAGCCAACTGTGCTCTATCATAGTTAAGCTCATCTTGAATGAGCTTGTTAGAGCCCTCTGTGATGAGGATATCATTTGGAAGAGGCATTGGAGGGTGAGCTCTAAGAGAACTACCATTACACTGCAAGGATTTCTCAATTTCTGCAAGAGCATAGTTTCTTAGTTGTTCTTCACTTAACTGCAAATCTGAAAAGTTAAAGAGTTAAGGACAGAAATTATTAATCAACATCGAAAAGTTTCAAGTATGAACAAAATGTTAGTCATTGTTTAGTTTTCGCAATATGTGAGATCTGTTAAGTGTTAGCAATATGAAATTCAATTTGCAATTATCAATCATTTATATGTTGAGCAATTTAAAATGAACAATGAGTAAATTTACAAATAAGTGAGTTGAGCAAATCTAAAATCCAGCAATATTAAATTCAGCAAATTGTAGTTTGAAGATCAAGAAAGGAAATGAAATGGGATGGTCAATTGGACATAAACACATTGAATGAAATTGAAAACCAATGTATCAATCTGTAGGTTGAAAATAGTATTCAATTATATATCTGAAATTCAGCTTAAAGTGTTATCAATTGTTAAGAAATTTTATGTTTTAGGAGTATGGGTCAATTTCAGCAAAATCAATTTAGATTTGGAAACAATAATATAAAAATTAGTGTGCAATATATAAATTCAGAAATTTATAAATTATGTTTGAATAACTATAAATTCAGTTGTACAATTGGTAAATTCAGCAAACGGTAAATACAAAAATATATCTATTAAGCAAACTTAGATTGCTTGTTTAAGGAAGCTGCTAAGAACAATATAAATGTAAAATGAGCATTATATATGTGAATATAGTAATTAACTGGAAATCTAAAGTCACCTAATATATAAATTCAGCATGAAGTAATTGACCAATATAAACGTAAATTTATGTAGCAATATATAAATTCAACATGTAGATGGAAAAAAAATGTAAATTCACATACCTTTCATCCGAAGCAATTTCCTTTGACGGTGAAGAATATCATCTATCAAGAGATGCCATGTTTGTTCCCAAATGAATTCTGGCTTGGACAAAGTACCAGTTAATAATAACATGGCAAAAAGTCGTCGCAAGTATGATGGATGAGCTGAAAAGCTTGCTTCTTCGATGGCATGTATGTATTCCTTTTCATCATCTAGTTAACCCCTTGCATAACATGCTTCTTTGAAAGAAGTGTATAATACTCCATCAACAGTTCGAATATCCTCATAGCATTTAGGACCTCGAACTTGATTTAATAAGATGCGTAGATAGTAAAGCTCTTTGGCGGCAGGAGTGACATGGAACATCCTTCCAATGGCAAAACCACGTATTCTAGGAGTCCATTCATGCTGTTGTGGTTTCCAGACAAACTTCGTAGGGAACTCGGCATAAGTTAACTTTCTGGCCTCCTCATATTTCTTGTTACATTCCATCCAGGCCAAAAACATGGTAGGTTTACCTGCTACTTTCTTAACCACAGATTTGATCGGTTGAGAATCACGAAATACAACATTCTGGTGATCCTTCAGATGGAAATTCAGCCTCTCAACAGAGGGTACCCTGTAGTGGATTGGAAACTCGAATATGCGCCGAAGTGCTTCAATTGGAGAGAGATATCTGGGAAAAAAAATGAAGTGGTTTATAATGGGATTGTGTAAAACTAAATGTTGAAGTGGCGTAAAAAAACAATCATACACGTACATACAAAATATGTAAGCATGTAAAAGGATGAACGAAAATAGAATATAAAAAGGTAACACCAGTAATATAAAAGCGGAATGATAGTTTCATGGAAAAGAAAAATATTACCTGGCATCGGTGAAATTTTTTATTTCATCAACATCTTGTCCTTCTTGGTCATCATTAGAAATCGTGGCCATGATTCGGTCATCTCCCTTACTTATGTATTTGAACAAATATTTAATTGACCTTGACTGGTTGCACCATTCAACGTTGATGTGTGCTTGATATTTGAGAAGGAGATCTGGATTGTAGGGAACCACAAATCTACTGTCAAACTCATGCTGGCCCTTCTTAACCGTGAAACCAGAGTTTGATCTCCTATATAAGGCATAGCCATCCTCATCAAATGTTGTTCTTTCAACATACCCTTTGGGAAAAAATTTGGAGCAAGACCCTTGCTGCATGCAGATGGCATTGGTCTTGGAATGACCACATGGGCCATGAATCATGAAACTCTTCACTGCAGCATACAAAGCTGGCCGGTGGATCGGATCTGGAATCTCTGCAGAGATGACTCTATCAATGTCATCTGGGGTAGATAGCTTGCCATGTTTTGCCAGCCACATAACAATATGAGCATGGGGCAGTCCACGCTTTTGAAACTCTATAGTATATACAACTGCAGAAATATATAAATTCAGTTAAGCGGGATGAAATTTATTGAGAAATATATAAATTCATCAGTTTGTAAATGAAGTTAAAATAGGGATCTGAATATTTCAGTTTTAAAAAGTGTACATTAAGCAAAAGGTAAATGTACCGAATTGAGAGGAAATATTTTTGAAACTCTATTGGCGTGGATGTTCTGATAGTGCTGCATATATCCTAAGGGGTCTAAAGATGAAAGAACGAATGAATCTTCTTCATCTGATATTGCCTAAACAAAGTGGTTATGAAGGAATAAGAATTTTTAAGCACTTTCTAGTTGATAAGTATGAGTAATGTCATGTAGCAATAAAAAAATTTGGATGTTTGCCACATTATACTTTAATTATACTTTAATGGCAAAGTGAAGAATAAAACATGTTAACATTCATCCTTTTGAATAATCCAAAGGTGATGTGTTTAAAAAAACTACTGTAATTTTTTATAGATCCAAATTATATTACCTTGTCTGGAGATTAGTTAAAGTTCATGAAAGTATTTCATCATTGAGGGATAGTGTATATAGAAAATGAAATTTCAAATGGGTGGACTAAACAATCAGAGGAGAGGACACATACTTGATTGACACTCGCTGAAGATATTATTGCATCTCAAGTCCTTAATGAGTTCATGTAGTTTGATACTGAAGAGTCTGTATGAGAAATCAAATATTTCTTCAGTTCGAACACCAAAGACTTCAGATAAACGGACAATTTCCGGCCACTTTGAATTGCAAGTGAAGGTAATAAACAAATCTGGATGACCAAAAAACTTGCAAAGTGCCATGGCATCTTGAAACATTTGCATCATATACCTAGGGCCACCGGTAAAGGACGACGATAGAAGAATACGTTTGCCAGCAGAAGCAGGTTCACTGCTTCCATTTGAAGCCGCCTTCGTCAGGTTCATATAAGTATCGGAACGTAAATCATCTTGATGAAATTGAAAGTATAAGAGACGGGAAGACTCAATCATAGTGTAAGCATCGACAACTAACTGCTGAAACAACGCCCGAGCGAACAAATAAAGTGCCTGCTCTGTCAACCGGTGTTGGAATCTGTAAGCAAAAAACTCCCTCAGAGTCAACTTAGTTCGCTTGCTGGTTCCATCAACATCACGATGCTCAATCTCGATTGTGTAACCATCTTCAGCATACGGGAACAACAAAGGATATTGAAGAGCAAGATATGAAGGATGTAGCTCAGTTATACGTTGCAGTTGACCAGTCTGTGTCTCAATAACAATGTCTCTTCCACCATTTTCAGAATCGGTGTCATCAAAAATAATAGCTGCAACGTCCGATGTAGTTGGAAGGTTATACCTTCTTCCATCACGACCCCTCCTGCCAAGTAGCTTCAGCTTAATAGTTCGAGAAAGGTCATTTACCAACCTATCCCTGGCCATCCTAAAAGATTGAGCGAGTGGGTTATGCTCATCTAGCATATGCTTTAGAGCACCCACAAGAGATTCATCAAATTCTTCAGAATCACTTATCATGTGAGCATTAAAATAAACGTTGTTGATTGAGTTGAGACAAAAAGAAAGTTAAAGTTGTAAACGGGAATCAACTTCTAACCTGGTAGCTCGAATGCGATTGGATTCCTCATTATGTGTATCGTATATATACAGTTGAGAGAACTTAGGGGAATCTCCGTCAACGGGCACAAGACTTCCAATCCTATGAACATTTTGACCTTGTATACGATAGACGTAAGGCCCACTACCCGGAGGAGGTGAAAACTTTGCACCCATGGAGGTGAATGCAAACATATTGTTGTAACTCCGAATATTCTCAAGGAAACTGCTACTCCTTGGATCAACACCCGAGAATAGCTCTCTCAATAGAACGGGCGGTTCAATAACCTTTGGCAACTCAACCTTCCCCTTAGAACAACACAAACTGAAAGTGGGTTTGGTCTGATTGTAGGACTTGTCACTTCGTTCCTCGTACCACATGATGGCATTGCAATAATCACAAGTCCAAGTCGGAAGACCAATATCATGATACCCTACAAAACAATAACAAACAAATGACACTATTAGTATAGTAAGTATATGAGCAACAATCGGTAAAATAGCATACATGAAAAGAAACAATCATATAACGTGGAAAACAAACATAAATTAATATATATGCAAGGATGTGTAAACATAGATAACAATATATGGTTTATAATATTAAGATGAACGTCGAGGTCGAACATAATTAGGTGTGGTGGAAAACCAAGATGAATTGGGCATAGTACCATCAAGAACATTGGTGGCAGGGTTCTCTGGTTGAGCTGGGTAACCTGTTAACGGCGTCGTACGATCTTATACAAAGGAAAAAAAACATTTAATTAGGTGAAATATATATAGATATAGAAATTGAGCATATTAGGACATATACCTATATTGAAAAAGAAAAAAGAATAAATGGGGAGCAATAAATATCTCCAATTATTTGTACACCAGTAGTTGTAAATGTGAGAGTAATCATAGTTTATGAGTTACAACTTTATTCCAAAATAAATTATCAAGACTGACTAAGATACTTGTGGTTAGAAGGTTACTCGACGTAGATTGCTTCCCATAGTAAGAATTGACACTAATGCACGATGCTAAAGGATGTTGAATTTATCGATAGATTGAAATGAAAAATATTTGAATATAATCTAAGAGATCGAGTGTAGGTCGACTTCAAACTTCTATGAAAATAATATAAAGTGATATCTCAAAAGAGCTAGTGGAATACCGGGAGGAAGGTCACCGCTAAGAGGTTTACGCCGTTTTGATGAAATTGGGGTATTGCACACCGAATGAGATTGCTCCCGTGATTGACGCTTTGATGCTAAAGAAAGTCGCCGGTTCATTCTAAGCTCCTTCGGTGTGAGCCGTTCGATCGAGTCCTCTGGTTGACATTGAATGTAGCCTAAGGAATCAACCCAAAATAAAACATTGGTACATGGATCAAAAGATAACACGTAAAAAAAAATTTTAAAGCGCAAGAAATTTGCAAATCAAAGGAAAACATCATAATAAAAGTCGAATGAATAATATTGTTTACCGCGTAGTGGTGTAATTTGACAATTTGTGGGAGTAGGCACATTTGAATCGAAGCAAACTGGACGGTATAAAGATAGTAAGAATGAAAGATCAAATAAGTAATAAGGTAGTGTTAAAGAAGGTTGTAATGAGGGAAATAAATTTATATTACCATTAGATATGTCTCTCATAGGAGTTATCGGACGCTTAGAAGAAGACGGGATTGATGCACCAACATCTAAGCAAATCAAGCATTAAAGGGTAAGATTAAAATTAATAAACTAACGGCAAAGTGAGATATTAGGCGAGCATGATTAAAAGGACAACCATACCTAAATTGGTACGAAAAAATTGCATTGATCGAAAACAAAGGAAGATACCTGGCATAAGGCCGTGCATAGGAGGGTTAGGCCGTTTTGATGAAGTCGGTGTAGTGCACATAGAAGGAACTTGCCCCCGTGCTTGACGTTTTGAGGCTAAAGAAAGACGTCGGTTCATTCTAAGCTCCTTCGGTGTGAGTCGTTCAATCGAGTCCTCTGGTCGACATTGAATGTTGCATATGGAATAACACACATGAAAAAACAGTGTTACACTGATCAAATGATAACACCAAAAACAAAAAGAAAAAAAGAAAATAACAAATCAAAGGAAAAAATGTTAACAAAAGTCAAATGAGTAATAAGGGTTACCACGTAGTGGTGCAATCCGACAACTTGTGGGAGTAGGCACATTTGAATCGAGGCAAACTGGACGATATAAAGATAGTAAGAATGAAAGATCGAATAAGTAATAAGGTAGTGTTAAAGGAGGTCGGAATCAGGAAAATAAATTTATATAACCATTAGAGATGTCCCCCATAGGAGTCCTGGGACGCTTAGAAGAAGACGGGGTTGATGCACCAACATCTAGGCAAATCAAGCATTAAAGGGTCAAGTTACAATTAAAGGCACCAACGACAAAGTGAGCTATTAGGATAGCATGATTAAAAGGACAGCACTACGTAAAGTGACATGAAATAAAAGTACATTGATCGAAAACAAAGGAAGAGACCTGGCGGAAGGTCGCGCATAGGAGGATTAGGCCGTTTTGATGAACTTGGGGTAGTGCAAATCGAAGGAGCTTGATCCCGTGCTTGACGCTTTGATGCTAAAGAAAGTCGTCGGTTCATTCTAAGTTCCTTCGGTGTGATTCGTTCTATCGAAAGATAGAAGGCAGGGTATAATTAAACAAAGCCAGTATGAGAAAAATAAGCGTTATAATAATGTAACAATACATTACAACATTTGAGAAAAGATGAATTAATATTACCATTAGAGATGTCCATCATAGGGATCCTTGGATGATTAGAAGAAGTCGGGGCGGAGGCATCACAGTCTGCTGAAATTATGCATTAAATATGGTCTCTATTGAATAGTAAGGATGACTCAAGGTTAAGATGGAAAATACCCGGTTGCGTGATTGGAGGAAGAACATAATTCTCCATTGAAGCAAAGGTATGAGCCGGCGTCGACCTCTGGAGGGACTAATCGGAACGGCGACAGTGGAAAAGAATGGAACGGTACTCAGCGGGTGATCGAGATGGCACGCAAAATTAACGGAGCTGGTCTACGGGATGAATGACGTTGATGTGATTGTGTCAAGGCAACAGTAACGGTCTGCGGGATGGAAATGGTAGTGAAGGAGGAACAGTGATGATTGAAATTTGTTAATTAATTAGAATTAGAATAAGGAAATATTGGAGATTACAATCCACATTGAAATATGGAAAGAATAAAATTATAAAAACTAATTGGATAGTAGGCGATATAAGAAAATAATAAGGAAACAATATATTTAGTATGTGTTAATTGGGACAAAAGAATAAATATATATATAATAAAATTGCATCGAAAAAAAAGAATATATAAAATAAGATTAAACAACAATCAATGGTTCTGTATTAAGGAAACAATTGGTCCAAATTCCCTGCAAGTATTAAGTGAATATCCTATGAGATTGATTTATTATTGTCAATTGCTTCAATATCCTAAGTTCTTTATACACCTAAGTCAACGGCAAAAGACCTTCAAATATTTACCAATTAACTATTTACGATGGGACATAATGCTGCCACCACCAAATGTTTGTTCAATCTTATTTATGGTCTTTTATCATAACCATATTATCCCACAAGGTACTGAACATTGAGGTTGTAAAGGAAATGGCGGATAAAATAAATATGGAATTCCACAGTACTGTTGGTGTAAACAAAAAGAAACATAAGGGGTAACTACTAAATATTTTTATTTGATAAGAAAGCAACAACCAAAATCCGAATGACGAAATAAGACAACCGAAATATGAGTTCTAAATAACCAACGAAACAAACATCCCGTGTAAAATAACAATAATGAAAATACTAAATAAAATTCCATAAATTAGCCATGAAGTTCATTGACAGGAACATCATTAGGCGTCATTTGGCTCAATCTTCACTTCGACCTTAGTCTGCTTCGTCGTTGACGTCTGACAATCCTCATTCTCATCCCCACTATCGATGGAAATGTATTTGCGGCGTTTGGCGGGAGTAGACAGGGTGAGTGCTCCAGAAGAACAAACATCCGAGTGTGAGTCCTGAGGGTAAAAAACATAAGCAAAAGTTAGTGTAGTTGTACCTTATGTGAAGTGCTTACACTTGTGAATAGAGGATGAAATAAATAGCAATAAGAGCTGGAAAATTAATTAGGGATATATGTTAGTCTAAGAATGGTGAAATATAGATGGCAAACGCATCACCTGCAAGGAAGGAGTAGATGAGTTGCACTGATCAATTAGGACGGAATCATCTGACATGGACTAGACGGTGTGCGATTTATCCTTTTGTTGAGAGCACTCTTTCACCTTAACTCGAAACAAAAACTTCTTATCGAGCAGGACGTCAAAATCTTGAGGGAATGAGTCCAAATCACCAACCTAAATGGTTAGAAAACATGATTGGAAGGGTGGGCGGACAGCGGAAGTTTAATTTTAGATGATGCAAAATGCAAAGATTGCAAAATTGGATGTATAATATTGTTGTAATAGTGATAGTTAGTATTAGTATAGTAATTGACAAAAGATAACCTTAGCTTGTTTCTCCCTCAAAGCGGTAACCGAAATCCGCACAAACTTTTGGACATCATTGTCGAACATCATTAATGAGGCAGTACCGGTGTCATCTTCAATCTTTATTTGCAAACAGAATCTACATGATACAGTTAAAAGGATGTTATAAATGGCAATAATGTTAGATGCTTCAAAACGTGGGTATTGAGATGGATGAAAGTAAGTAGTACATACCTTTGTACCGGATACAGAACTGGCTGATCACAAGTGTCACAAAAGAAACCTGATCCATTTATCACAACACTCGTCTTGCACTTGATGCAAGAATTGTAGAACCATTTATCACGCTTTTCGAAGTCAACCACTTTGGCAACAAATGTGCAGAACCCAGGCTGTAGAAAATATATAGGGCGAAAACAGCATAAGAAAGGCAGAAGGGGGAAAACGTAGAAAATCAGGCAAGACAACTATACAACTCAGTTACTCAAAAGTTGGAAAGCAAAAACAATAAAAAGTCTGAACAAAATGGTTGAATCCACTGAACTCTTCATTGTTGAACTTTCCATTTAACCAAAAATAAAGGGAATAGAATACATCATATAAACATAAGCTGTTGTATATTGTAAGTTATGAGAATACCTCAGTTTTTGAATCAAGCAAACAGAGAGTGATTCTTTCAGAGGCGGTAAAATACTTATGGCCAGATGAAAGGGAGGACTGGACAGAGATATGTGTTATGGCGCGGTCAGACGAATGTCCCTCGGGAAATCCACTGCAAGAACAGAGAAAAAAAATAAGGATTAATGAGAGGCTTGTGTAAATAATGGGTGGTAAAGGAAGAGGAGGAGGAAACGAAGGAGAATACCATGAGATATGAAACTGATATTTGAAAAGGTTTGAAAATATAATATTGAAGGTTAGAGAGTAAATGGAAATTGGTAACCTCTTGAACTCTTCAATCGCGGGATGATTTTGATCTAGGATGAGTTTGGAGCCCCACAATGCATTCGACACACTCACATTGCCTGACAGTTAAAATAGGACCAAAATGGGAGTTAAAATAGAAAAGAAAGACATTAATGGGTAACTGTATAATAAGAAAAGGAATGATGAATGGAAAAAGATGAGGAAATGAGATAGTTACCTTGATGGAATGTAATCTTACCAAACTGCAAAATCACTATAAGCTGTTGGTCACCCAAGGAAGTAACTTTCGTGTCCAATTGAACAGCGTAGTCATCCCACAAAGTGATTGGCAAAATTTCATGACTACAAAAACACCAACATGAAAGAAGTTAGAAATACAAATAGGCAATTTCTAAAAAGTAGGATGTACCATATAAATATGGAAATTACGCACCCATGATCTTCCAATTGAATGGAGATTCTGTTGGAGATCGAATGGTCAACTTTTACCGATGTGATTAAATTGGTGCGCCAAATGAGTGCACCAATAACATCTACAAAACAATGATGCAACGTGTGACAAAGTAGGAAGTTAAATAATTGTAAAATATGGATAAACATTAACCCTAAATATAAAATGAACAAAAAATGAACATAGAGGTTTGAAAAACTTAGATTGCATTACCAAATAAACAATTTGATTTGATGGAGTTGGACAAAATAGAACTGAAATCTGTAAAAGCTATACCACGACGGGGGAGGGAAAGTGCATCATCGCACGAAGTGATGACAGTAGAATCAGTCACAATTAATCTCTTGGGATTATCACTGAACTTGAAAGTAGCCTTGTTATCTGCAAGCATGAAGTTGGAAATGGTAATTGTCTCAAATTCCCTCACTTGTTGGGCACTCCTCGATATCAAGTTAGAGTTGATTGATGCCTCGATTCGATGTCCCTAGATTTCCAAAAACCAAATGAAGATGTTTATTTGAAACAAATTACTAAAAACCAAATGAAGTTGTTTATTTGAAACAAATTACTGTGTAAGTGTGTACAAAATGAAAGTGAAGGGAATAGCGAAAGTGAAGGGAATAGCACCACATACCTCTTCATCAACACATACCAACTGAAGTGGTGGGTTATATCGGCTCCCAGGATATGGAGGCTTAGTAAACACCCGAAGTAGACACACTTTGATGACGGAGGATTCAACAATCTCATTGAGGCTAGTGTATTTCACAATTGACCCAGCCATGGCAATATAGGATGAAAAGGAAGGATGAGATTAAGCGTGAGTAAAAGAGCTGTAGAGGAACATATTTATAATAAAGTAAGGGCAAAAGGATTAAACAAATACTAAAAGATTGTGTACATGGAAGGAAAATAAAAAAATAAGGAAAATTAGAGAGAATAAAAAGCTGTCAGGAAAAAATAGATTTGTGTAATAAATAAATTAGGAAAATAAGATTTAGAGAATCGGAATTGGCCTAAGTAGAAAAAATATATGAATAATATAAGGTAATGATCTAAAATTAAATTAGGAAAGAAAATCGGGATCGATTTTATTCAAGCATACTGGAAACAGATTATAAAAAAAATAGAGTTTAATTAAACCAGTAAAGAATATTAAATTTAATAGTAATCTATTTATAGGTACAAAGAATTGCTCAAATACGGATTACTTCAAGCTGTAAAGAATCAAGCAAACCAATATAAAAAACCGTAATATAGGAAATGAGTAGAATAAAGTAATCTAGCTGAATTTTATAAGCTGTATTAGAGGAAATGAGTGGTAGAAACAGAGTTAGAAAACTGAATGTTAACACAGAATTAGAGATGCATAATGTCAGAAACGAAATGACAGAACCAAAAAAAAGAGCTCTCATAGCTACAGATGGTAACAACTCACTGATTCGAACAGATGCACAAAACAGGAAATAAAAATCAAAATAAACAGCAGTTGCGAATCGATACCTCACGAGAAGTTGTGAATCCCTATTCTCTTCATTCATTCTTTGACACGTATCAACACAATCATCAGATATAGGATGCCATAGGCTAATAGGTGGCATAATCTGGCAAAAATATAATTGAAATGAATTTACATAAAAAAAAAGAGTAAAAATTCTAATAAACACTTAAATCTAGAGAGGAAGTTAACAATTTCTGATTCAAAGAACAATCCAAAGAATAAATGAAGTAAGATAAAAACTGTAATATAGGAAATGAGTAGAATAAAGTAATATAGCTGAATTTTATAAGCTGTATTAGAGGAAATGAGTGGTAGAAACAGAGTTAGAAAACTGAATGTTAACACAGAATTAGAGATGCATAATGTCAGACACGAAGTGACAGAACCAAAATTAGAGATGCATAATGTCAGAAACGAAATGACAGAACCAAAAAAAGGAGCTCTCATAACTACAGATGGTAACAACTCACTAATTCGAACAGATGCAAAAAACAGGAACAAAAAAATCAAAATTAACAGCAATTGCAAATCGACACCTCACCAGAAGTTGTGAATCCCTATTCTCTGACTTCATTCATTCTTTGACACGTATCAGCACAATCATCAGATATAGGATGCCATTGGCTCATAGGTGGCATAATCTGGCAAAAATATAATTGAAATGAATTTACATAAAAAAAAAAGTAAAAGTTCTAATAAACACTTAAATCTAGAGGGGAAGTTTACAATTTCAGATTAAAAGAACAATCCAAAGAATGAATGAAGTAAGATAAAAACTGTAATATAGGAAATGAGTAGAATAAACTAATATAGCTGAATTTTATAAGCTGTATTAGAGGAAATGAGTGGTAGAAACAGAGTTAGAAAACTGAATGTTAACACAGAATTAGAGATGCATAATGTCAGAAACGAAATGACAGAACCAAAATTAGAGATGCATAATGTAAGAAACGAAATGACAGAACCAAAAAAAGGAGCTCTCATAGCTACAGATGGTAACAACTCACTGATTCGAACAGATGCACAAAACAGGAAATAAAAATCAAAATAAACAGCAGTTGCGAATCGATACCTCACCAGAAGTTGTGAATCCCTATTCTCTTACTTCATTCATTCTTTGACACGTATCAGCACAATCATCAGATATAGGATGCCATAGGCTCATAGGTGGCATAATCTGGCAAAAATATAATTGAAATGAATTTACATAAAAAAAAAGTAAAAGTTCTAATAAACACTTAAATCTAGAGGGGAAGTAAACAATTTCAGATTAAAAGAACAATACAAAGTAAGAAAAGAATTAACAAATAAGAATTATATGGGTCGCTCAAAAGTCATCCTCAACACGATGACCTCTTGGATAATAATCAAAGAACCTTTTCATATTACGCAAAGCATATATCCTGATTCCTCTTATCCTTCCCTAGAATGTGAAATACCTTAATATAAGGAGTCTTCAACTTCCGGTCAAGATCAGAACATTCTGTCTAGAGGTAAAAAAAGAAGTAAAAAAAACTAAATTACCATAAATACAAAGAAAGTATTAGACAAAATTTAAATCCGAAACCTTAAAAGCTAAATGAACCCTACGAAATACCATAACATTTCGTAGGGTTCATTTAGCTTGTGATTTTCAGCAAATAAATAACAGATGAATAATGAAGTAATAGAAACCTTAGAACATGGAATAAAAATAGAGTGAAAAGCAGTCATGATCCAGCAACTGTCAATAACAGATGGTCCATAACATTCAGAAATAAACATTATTTAACAGGCAACTGTCAAGGAACACGTCCTTTCAGCAGCCCATTACTTTTTTTTAAAGAAGAAATCAAGCATCCAACAAATGGAAAGTAGCAAGAAAAATAGAATTCCTCATTCGGCACTATTAGTAAGATGAATATGAAAACCACGACATGAAACCAAAGACACGGAGGTAATATGTTCAACTGAGCAAACAAACCTGGGCAGGAATACACTAGAAATTCCTAACATGAAGTTCAGTGTTCATCATCTCTTCATTCTCAAGGATGCTGCAGAAAGAGCTCAATAGAAGTTCCTCGTCATGGTGACTCACATCAGTCAAGTCGATATCCCCATCCGGAAGATAGGTCTTGAGTGGCACTGAGCCAAAGGGAAAGACCTATATAATTTACCCCAAAAAGCAGCATAAACCTATCAAAAGGCTATTGAATAGTCTACCAAGAGGATCCATAGACAAAAACAGAGAATGGAAGTAAATGCCGCAACCTAAACAGCAAATAAGAGTTATAACCTTCAAAATTTACAGCTTGACATTCTAACTAAAATAAAAAAAAGAGATGAGTGATAGTACTTATTTAGGAGCATTATCTCATGTATCATATTTGCAAAACAGAGCATGATTATAACTGAAGCACTATGTAGATAGCGCGATACAGTGAGATTGTATAGCTTGGTTTACCTTGATTCCATAAGAATGTCCAATCAGTATCTGGATATACTGAATAATTTGCTTCCTCCGGCACTCGAAAACTACATTAGGCAGGATCAAAGACAGAATCTCACAAGCCCCTTTCTCAGCTGCATTCCATTCTTCAGCACCAATGTCAAATGTATGTGAATTTGAATGGGAAGATGAGGACGACGACAATGAGAGGGAAGAATGAGACTTTTCAAGATCCTTCATCTCAATGAAGTTATGAACTTGAGCGCTGCGGAGAAATCAAGTAAGGAACCATTAGAAACCGGACATTAACATTGAAAAAACAATTCAAGCCATTTAGCTCACTGAGGTATGATTTCATGTTCAATATTTTAATTCAGCAGTAAGCTCTATCCCATTTTCCAGATGAGATATCAAATGACATGTCTGAGAGTCACTTAAATTGCCATTCTCATCGCTACCAAAACAACATCATATGGATTTAAAATCTATAAAATATTAAACCAGATGATTTTGTCGCACTATGCCACTATTCATGGTACCATAAGCAACTCTAGAATCTAGCCAATATAGTTGAGGATTTAGCCGTGTACAATTTTTGCAACCAATATAACACGCAATGAATCATTACTTTAGTCTTACACTCTTATTGGATCAAAATTGCAACTCAAGAATTAGAGACCCGAGAGATATTGATTTCTACCAATGGCCTGAAATAATATAAATGTAAATAATCAATCTTCAGCACATGACACAAGGAGAAAGAGACCTCACGAGCAGCAGTACCAACAAAGTCTCCCTTGTCATCATCCAACATTCCAGCTGGCAATTCCAAGACTACACGCCCAGTAGTGACCCTAGCCTTACACACCATAAGATGATCAATATAGCTACCATCTTAAAGCAAACAATAACTTGGTACATGTACACTTGGTACATGAATCTAAATTAAAGAAAAATTTCTATACCTTGCCCTTGAATGCTCTTGACGCCTCTACAAATGCATGAATATACTTAGATCTCGTTGGCTGTGGCAAAAAGCATCACCTGTGAAGCAAAAGGTACTTCCAACGATCAGAAGCACCAAAATATAAAGACAACTAATGTTGAATCTGCTGGTGGATACAAACTCCAGGATAACTGTTTTGGTGAAGTTGCCATCTGAGAATCTCCATCAGCACTGATTGAACATTAATTCCAAGCTATAACACATAAAAAATTAAAAAATAAAAATAAATGAACCAACCATGTGAAGTCACTTTCTCAGCCTCCTTCTTCAATAGAACCAAAGCAGTGTTTGGCATTAAGATCAACTTGGAAAATCTTGGCAACATCAGGGCTAGCTGCACCTTAATAAATAAGATGCTGAATTTTAGAAACAGCATTAAGGGAACTGAATTACATAAACTGAATACTGAATGTTATAATAAAATAACACGATGAATTTTATAAACTGAATTAATAAGTGAATTTTAGAACAGATTTACAACTTCCGAATATCAGAAATAGAATGACAGAATTGAATTACAGATTTATAGATGTTGAATGATAAAAAATGTGTTTTAGAAAAGAATCAAGAATAAAATGTCTATGAAGAGAGCTAAGTCACTTGAGTCACCAACCATCAAGACTAAAAGCAAACTTGAGCAAGAATCAGGAAACTAATTTCGGCCAACCATGAAGTCTAAAAGAAAACGTCTATGAATCCAATTGTAAGAAAGAAATATAAAAGAAACCTAACGACATTAAAATCACTAATTCACACAATTGAGAAAAGTCATACCGAGGTAAGAATACTATCAAGATAATGATTGAAGAAGAAACCTCTAAACACAGTTGTTCAACTTCTCCCTTGAAGCATTACTGGTAGCAATCAAAACCTAAACACATCAGAAATTCAAAATTTAACCACAAAACCCCCATAAATTGAAAGTGTTATGTGAATAGTAAAGCTTCTATTTACCAGCGTGAAACCTTACAAAACCAGCTACCATTATCAACAACTAAAAAGGAAAAACTCAAAGCAAATTGATAGGTAGTGTAGATAATAGATATTGCTGTTGCACTTACAGTTTTTTATTCCTGAATTTTCACTGTTCAGGCTCATACCACTGCTTCCTCCTACAACAAAACCATTATAGTTCTGATCAAAGATACAAAACTCAAACTGATCAAACAAAGGCAATCCCTAATTTGTAAATAAACAAAACATGAGAGAGGATGAAAATCAAAGAAAGGGATTTCAGGCTTACAATTCACCATTGGCAACAGAAGATATTGGATCCTTAACTATAATCGTGGAAGGTCAAGATTGGGAAGGAGAGAGAAGTCTGAAATCAATACAAACAACAAATTAGGGGAATGAAACCCTAGAAATGGTGAAAGGTGATGAACAAAACAAATTTCAAAATCTATCATTGTAGGGAAAAGGGAGAGAAAGAAGAACGGGTACCTGCTACCACCGAGAACAATGACTTTGAGCGGCTAACCTGGATCCTGAACTACAATCATCGAGGGTTAAGATCAAGAAGGCGAGAAGGGACACCTGAGCTCTTTGGAGAAGCGTCTGGAGGAAGGAGGTGATTGAAGCTTCTTTTCTTGTGATCTGCGTAAATCAAAGCAAATCAAATATTCAAAATTCAGAAATGGTTGAAGGAAGACGGGATTGGGAAGGCGAGAGGAGAAAGAATCGCCATAGAAAAAGCCAGAAAGATCGAAAGGGCTCAGAAGAGAGAGGGAGAAGAGTAGAAGGCGTACCTGGGCGGGGGCGGAGGCGGTCTTACAACCCTAGTATGTTGTGGGTGAAGATTAGAAGAAAAAAAAAGGGAAAAAGAATAATTGGAAGAAAAAAAAATTCATTGGTTGAAGAGGGGTGGGTCAAGGAGGAAGCGACACGTCAGCGGAAACTCTTTGCTTTTAATTAATTATATAGATATAGATATAGATATAGATTGTTATTTCAAAGATGAAAATCAATTGCAAAAAATAAAAAGGGTAAAAATGAAAAAAAATGATTAGTTGAAGGGAAGGAAAGGAAAGAGAGAGAAGAAAAATAAAAGAGTAGGAAAAAGATGATTGGTTGAATCAGCTAAAATTAAGGAGAATGTGACACGTAAGCCTAAGTCTTCTGATTTAAAGTATTATATAGATATAGATATAGATATTGATATTGATATTGTAGAGATTTTAATTTGAGAAGATAAAACACTTATCCTAAATTGGGCATAGATCACGGTTTCAATTGGATAAATACTACGGTTCTATCAACGATATTATTTGAGATGTGTTCTATATATGTGACAATGGTTATTTATATATTTGTTGTCTTTGTAATTACAAAGACAACCGTCTTAATTTGACATAGACAATGGTTCTGTCAATCATATTATTTGAGATGTTTCGATATCTATGACAACGGTTCTTCTTATATTCGTTGTCTTTAAAATCATAGAGACAACGGTTTTAATTAGTCATAAACAACGGTTATGTGAATCGTATTATTTGAGATGTCCTCTATATCTATGACAACAATTCTTTGTGTATTCATTGTCTTTGTACTTACAAAAGACAACAGTTTCAATTGTACATAGACAACAGTTCTGTCAACCGTTTTCTTTGAGATGTCTTCTATATGTATGAAAATAGTTCTTTATATATACGTTGTCTTTGCAATTACAAAGACAATGGTTATAACTAATAACCATTGTGCGTACCCAAAAACTATAATTTCTGCCAATATAGACAACATTATTTCAAAAACCGTTGTCTATACGATGTTGTCTAAAACCATCACCAAAGCAATGGTATGAGAAGTTTCACACAACTATCCTAAGCTTTGGATTTGAGGTAAACGGATCGGATGCTTGTGTCTATTCTAAGAGGTTTGGTGCCGATTGTGTTATTATATGTTTATATGTGGATGACATGTTGTTATTTGGATCACACATAAATGCTATAAACAAAACCAAACACTTTTTGTCATCTAAGTTTGAGATGAAAGAAATGGGTGAAGCTGATGTCATTCTAGGAGTTAAAGTAACTAGAAAAGAAAATGGCTTCATTTTATCACAACCTCATTATGTAGAGAAAATGTTGAAAAGGTTTGATAAATTTGATGTTGTGCCAGTTAGAACTCCTTATGATGCTAGGATGCAATTGAAGAAATTTTTTGGAATTGGTGTGTCCCAAAATGAGTATGCTAAAATAATTGGGAGTTTAATGTTTCTGATGAATTATACTCAGCCTGATATTGCATATGTTGTTAGTAGACTCAGTAGATACACCCATAACCCCAGTAGTGAGCATTGTATTGCACTCAATAGATTATTGAAATATCTTAAAGGAACCTTTGATTGGGGTTTACATTATGTGGGTTATCCCCATGCTTTGAAAGGATACTGTGATGCAACCTGGGTCACTGAAAATGATGAGGTTAGCTCCACTAGTGGTTATGTGTTCACTTTATGTGGTGGTGCTATATCTTGGAAGTCATCAAAACAAACTTGCATTGCTAGATCAACTATGGAATCTGAGTTCATAACATTAGATTTAGTTGGTCAAGAGGCTGAGTGGTTGAGAAGCTTACTGGCTGACTTAGCTTTGTGGGGGCATAAGACCCCAACTATTTCTCTACATTGTGACTCACAATCTGCTATTTGTGTAGCTAACAACAATACTTACAATGGTAAGAAGAGACACATACGGATTAGACATGAAGCTGTGAGACAACTGATTACTACCGGTGTCATTTGCTTGGAGTATGTGAAGTCCGGGAGGAATCTGGCAGATCCGTTGACGAAGGGGCTGAACAGAAGGATGGTCCCTGAATCGTCTAAGGGAATGGGGCTCAATCCCACATGAGCTGAGATACACCATATCCATTCCCAGGACAGGTGTATGAGAAAGGAAGAGTCTCGGACTCCTAATGAGTCCATAGCCCAGAGTTGGGTGGTCCTATTGAGAAGGACTTGATGAATTCACCGAAAACTGTAGAGGTTGAACTTTATGCTCTTAATGATACAATAGCCCTATAAGGGTGGTCCTATTGAGAAGGACTTGATGGAATCACCTACGAGAGTGTGAAGGGTTAGTCGCCTTCTATGGAAGACAAGGGTTGTCTTTCTAGAGCACTCTTTAGCACCTAAGGTATGAGATGACTATTACAGATGACAGTTATATCGCGGAACCACCAGGGCAGTGGTGAAGGTATGTGCTGTTGAGGTCAACTCGCGAGTCGGGAAGTTCAAGATTTGTTCATTTCTATGACATGCGAGATACTCAGCTTCACTATGTGTTGGTTCAAGATCCGTTCACCAGCATTTAAGTACTTTCTCCATGAAACCGGCTCAGAACGATGTTTTTGTTTTAAAAACCCCAGTTCCTCATATTTTTGGGGGACTGTTGGGGAAATGTTCATTTGAGGATTTTTTAAAGTGTCTTTTGGACTTCTTAAAGTCCCACATGCATTGATTACAATAGAGGTTGAGGGGTTGGTTTTAAGGATGAATTTTTCAAAGGGTTATTGAGAGTTGGGATAGGATTCCCACACGCGCGCACCACCACCGCCGCCGCCGGTCCAGTCCGTGACACGTGTGCGGTGTGGTCAAACGGTTTCAAATTCTTTCCGAGATTTCAGCAAGGTGGAGCGTCTCTTTTGTGTTTTAAGACCCGACGCTCCTTCAGTCTTCACTTCTCTCTTCTTCTGTAAACCGTTCTAGGTTCTGTCGGGGCGATTTCGCTTCTAAGGCTTATACCACGCCACAACCTTCAAACACTTTCAAACACGGATTTGTCACTGATCTTTCAAAGCGGTTTTACAATCAAAATTGAGGCTATATTCACAATCGCACCAACACATCCTCCCTATTATTCCATTGGATTCCAATTACAATCCCCTTTTCCACCACACATCTGCAAACACCCACTCCAACCCATCTTTACTCTGTTCCTCCCTTGCCTCCCTTGTTCTGTTCTTACAGTAAACAACACCAAACGCAAATTCCTCCCCTTTTATTTTCGATTCAACACACATCTTCCCCTCCTGCCTCTTCTGGACAAGAACCTTCAACAAACTCCTCATACACTCCTCTGCTTGGAGTCACCTTCCCCGCCTCGTTCTTTAACCAATTCGAAACTCACCCATGGTTGCGTTTCCTCCTCCTTCTTCAACGCCCAGAAACAGTAGCATCTCCATCGCCTCTCCGACATCCATGAGCCACCCAGCAGCCGCCCCAGAGCCACCAAGTCGTCACCGCATCCTCCTTTTCCCCTGTTTCCGCGTCCGAGGTTCGGTAAGGCTTTGATTCCCTTTCTTTTACTCTGAAACCCAGTGAGGTCGCGCCCTTAAGCCTCTTCCTCCTTCCTAGGCTAATCTCGCTTTATTCCGTCTCCGACGAAGCCTGAATAACCTCCAATGAGCATTTCCGACGGCCTTCGAGACTGCCCCTCCTCGGTGAGCACCTACTTCTTTCTCCTTCTTGTTTGCTTCCTAGTTGTTTCCTTTTTTTGTTCCTTAGTTTCGAGCTAGCTGCAGTGGAGAGAGTGAGAGCGGGTTGGAGTGAGTCCGGTGAGCCCGAGAGCGAGCGGCGAGATCGTGAGCGAACGGGCGAGGAGTGAGGGCGGGGCAGTGCGAGCAGCTGTGAGCGAGTGGTGCGAGGGCGAGACGAGATCGAGCGAGTGAGGGAGAGAGCGGGAGCAAGAGGTTACGGGAGAGCTCGAGCACCGGAGGAGCTACCGCCGTTTTCGAGTGCA
The DNA here is from genome assembly GCA_037127255.1 of Persicaria tinctoria. Classification (NCBI taxonomy): domain Eukaryota; kingdom Viridiplantae; phylum Streptophyta; class Magnoliopsida; order Caryophyllales; family Polygonaceae; genus Persicaria; species Persicaria tinctoria. The sequence continues at coordinate 31,867,675 of JBANSL010000015.1, forward strand.
GAGGAGCGGAATGGTGCTGTTGGAAACCAAATAGATCCGTAATTTGAACTTGAGATGAAAATTGGAGCGAAAATGAATGAGGATTTTTGAGTTTCTGTATGTATAATTGAATGAGTTACAATGAAGACGATGAAAGCTTATAAAGCAACAGAAAGACGAAACTGGGCTGGCCCATACAATCAAAGTATACAGAAAAGGCCCAACTAACAGAAATAGGCCCAAATATCATTATAACCCAACACCCCCCCTCAAGATCAAGGCGGTGGCTCAACGACGCCGATCTTGCGTAGAAGTTGTCGGAGGTGAACACCGGGGATGTTCTTGGTCAGAAAATCTGCCAATTGAGCATGAGATGGGACGTGGCCTAGAGCAATTAGACCTTCAAGCAGTTTTTCATGAGCGTAATGGCAGTCGATTTCGATGTGTTTCGTCCGCTCGTGAAACACTGATTGTCGCATTTGACCGAAATTGGTGAAATCCCAGAAACCCCAAAGTCTGAAAGTAACCGAGTGAGCCAGGCAAGCTCAGTGCATACCCGACGAAGGGATCTATACTCAGCTTCCGCCGACGAGAGAGACACACTCTGTTGTTTCTTTGATTTCCATGAAATCAAGCTAGTGCCCAGAAAAATAACATAACCACCGACAGACCTTCGAGAGAATGGGCAACTAGCCCAATCGTCATCACAGTAAGCACGAAGAGTTAATGGATGCTGTGGCGAAAGCAAAAGCCCCTTTGTGCAGGTGCCTTTGAGATGACGCAGGACATTGAGAGCAGCATCCATGTGTGGATGTCGAGGACAGTGGAGGAATTGGCTGAGAAACTGCATTGTGAAGGCAAGATCAGGACGCGTGTGAACAAGGAAGTTCAACTTCCCAATGAGGCGTCTATACTGAGTTGGATTATCAAGCAACAAACCCAAGTGTGGAGACAGCTGGAGATGAGGATCCAGAGGAGAAGCAACTGCAGGTCCTGAGCAAGGAAAATCCAGGAAAATATCGTTGATGAATCGCTGCTGAGTGAGCAATAGACCTTCAGCTACTGAAACGAATTCAATGCCAAGGAAGAAGCTTAAATTGCCCGGGTCTTTGATCCGAAATTCCAAATCCAAAAATGCCTTGAGATCATGAACTTCACTAGAATCACTACCATGATCAAAATATCGTCTACATAGACAGCAACAAAGACATGCAACCCTTTGCTTTTGCGAAAGAACAATGAATAATCATTTGGAGATGACACATAACCACGATTGAGCAAAGCAAGGGAAAGCCGGGCATACCACTGCCGAGAGGCTTGTTTAAGTCCATAAAGGGACTTTCTCAGCCGACAAGCCAAGTTCTTGCCATGAACATCCAGTCCAGGTAGGATTTTCATAAAAACTTCTTCATCCAACGTTCCATGAATGAAAGCGTTGTTCTCATCCAGCTACAAAACAGGCCACTTATGATACAAGGCGACAGTGACAAGAACTCGAACAGTTGTCATCTTCACTACCGGGGAAAACGTCTCATTATAGTCTATACCTTCTTGTTGTGTAAATCCCTTAGCCACTAGCCGGGCTTTATATCTTTCCACACTTCCATCAGCCTTTCTTTTGATCTTATACACCCATTTACAAGAAATGGCGCGTTTCCCTTTTGGAAGTTCCACAACCTCCCAAGTATGATTGGCATCTAAGGCTTTACACTCATTAGCCATAACATCTTGCCAAACAGCAAACTCACAAGCTTCATTGAAGGTAAGTGATTCATGATCTGGTGGCTGGATAGTTGAAACAGAAGCAGAGGGAAATTCAAAAGTGGAGGTGAGAGTATGGAAACACACCTCTATATCAGAACAATGATTGCACACATACTCTGCTAGATAAGAAGGAGGATGATGCTCTCGTGCTGATATGCGAGGAGCAACAGGCAAAGGTGCAGTGTTCAAAATACCCAAGTTGTGACCAGGAGGGACATAAGAAGGAACAACATCACTGGCATCATCTACAACCAGTGGAGATGGAGAGGAAGCCATAGAAAAGGAAGGATTGTCAAGAGTTGGAGAGGGGAATTCAGATGAAGGATTTTTATAAGGAAAGACATCCTCATGGAACACCACATCTCTAGACACAAAGGTGCATTTTGACTCCAAATTAAGCAGCTTGTACCCTTTCTTTCCCCATGGGTAGCCAAGGAGAATGCAAGGAGAAGCCCTGGCATCAAACTTGTCTCTACCTTGCTGTAGAGTAGAAGCAAAACACAATGACCCAAAACAACGGAGATAATCAAATGTTGGAGGCCTGTTATGCAGTAATTCAAATGGCGATTTCATTTTCAGCAATTTACTTGGAAATTTATTGATGAGGTGCACAGCAGTAAGCACACTATCACCCTAGAATCGCTTAGGCAATCCAGACTCAAACATGAGGCTCCTGGCCACCTCAAGGATGTGACGATGCTTTCTCTCGACAACTCCATTCTGCTGTGGAGTGGTAGTGCAAGATCGTTGATGAACTATCCCACTGTCTAGGAGAAATTGAGCATGCTCATTGCTTGCTCCTAGTTCAAAGGCATTGTCTGATCTGAGAACCTTAACTCGCTTCCCAAATTGCCTCTCAGCATAGGCAAAAAATTGCTTAATAGCAATGAAAGCAACTGACTTATTTGGGAGCAATTGCACCCAAGTTGTTCTAGTAAAATCATCAACTAAAGTCAAGAAATATCTGAAATTATTATAAGTGGGAATACGGTATGGCCCCCAAACATCAGCATACACCAATTCAAATGCTTCTACAGTTTGAATAGAACTCAAAGAAAATGGTAAACGTGCTTGCCTAGCACGTGCACATACTGAACAAGTTCTCAAATAAAAAACACAATTGTTTGTAAGGTTCACACAAGAAAGTTGAAGCATCCACTGCAAATGGCAACTTATTCAGTTTAGGAGAACTAGCAGAGTGAGCAGCAAAACTGGCTTGTGAAGGGAGCCCGAACACAAACAGATCCTTAACCAATTCACCAATCTTCATAGGGATCATCATTGAAGGAGCCTGCAAATAGCACCCACTCTCAGTGAATAGCACAAAGCAACGAAGCTCCCTGATTACTTTCCCTACAGAAACAAGATTACAAACAAACTTTGGAACAAATAGAACATTATGCAATTGAAGGCCTTGCATAAGATCAATTGTTCCAGCTGTAGTGATCAAGGTTGTCTCGCCTGTAGGCAAGGTGATTTTAAAAGGGCGAGACAAACTATAGGTGCTATGAAACAGACTCAAGTCACTGCACATATGGCCACTGACGCCACTAACACTAATCCAAACTCGGCCATCAAGAATCTGTGTAGAGAGAGTAGTACCTGAGAAGCCGGTAAAGTCATCAGGAGAAGGTTCCTTACTGTGTGAGGGATTAGAACCAGACGACTGCAACAATGCCACAAGCTGAGCTATCTGCTCTTTAAAGAAATCTGGCTTCTGAGACTGTGTAACAGATCCTGCAAAACGCTTCTCAAGACCTTCCTTCTTCATCTCTCTACTACCTGGATAGTCTGGAGGGAATCCAATGATAAAGAAACAACGATCTATACTGTGATTTGTTTTCTTGCAGTTAGTACAAAATAAAGGCTTCCTATCACCACGAGGCTTATCAGATCATGGTTTCTCAAAGTTGAATTTCATTTCACCTGATTGAGATGCGCTGGATCCGGAATTTACAGAAGTATTAGAGTTGAAACTAGAACTCTTGGTGTTAGTGGAACTGCTAGGTGCCTTGACATACATCGAAACACCATCCACATCCACCACACCAGATCTGGATCCTGGCTTCCCTTCCCTCTGGTTTTCCTCCTGTGAAATCAGATAATAGACACGATCCACATCTGGCAATGGATCCATCAAGATAATAGAGCCACGAACTGAAGTGTAAGAGTTGTTAAGCCCCATGAGTAACTGAATTGTTTTCTGATTCTCATCGTACTTGGTGGAATTAGCTACATATCCACAATCGCATTTCTTACAAGAACATGATGACGAATTCTTCACATTTTCTAATTCGTCCCATAGCGATTTGATTTTTGTGAAATAGGAGGAGAAAGAGCTTGTAGCTTGTGACAACGCACCTAGCTCTTGTTGTATAGAGTACAATTGAGTTCCTCCGATTTTAATAAATCAAGAAACAAATTGCTTCCAAGCTGCACTTGCAGTGTTGTTGTAGATGACGCTTCGTCGAGTTTCTGGACTCAAGCTGTTGCAAATCCAAGAGAATACCATATCATTGCACCGTTCCCAGCACTGGATTTTTACTGGATCTGCAGCTGGTTTGGCGATGGTGCCAGTGATGAATCCAGCTTTGTTTTTGGCAGACAACGCCATTCGAATCGAACGCTGCCATTCTCCAAATCCTTTTCCATCGAAAAGAGGAGTAACGAGGATCAAACCAGGATGATCACTCGGATGTAAGTAGTACGGATCGTTTGAATCGGTCTTCGCTTGTTCATCCGACATTTTCGAGCGGCAAAAGATGAATCACGAAGAAGAACACACTAGGAAGGTAAATCTAAGACGCAAACAAGTTCAAAATACCAGATCTAGCTCTGATACCATGTTGGAAACCAAATAGATCTGTAATTTGAACTTGAGATGAAAATTGGAGCGAAAATGAATGAGGATTTCTGAGTTTCTGTATGTATAATTGAATGAGTTACAATGAAGACGATGAAAGATTATAAAGCAACAGAAAGATGAAACTGGGCTGGCCCATACAATCAAAGTATACAGAAAAGGCCCAACTAACAGAAATAGGCCCAAATATCGTTATAATCCAACAGGTGCCGAGGAAGAAGAAGCAGACGCGGGCCCTACCGTTCCACATTGGCAACCACGTCAGCCTTGGGGACCCACTTCTTTTTCTTTCTTTCTGAAATTGGCGAGAGTGAGGGGAATTTTTTTTTGAGAAAATAGCATCCAATATACCAAAATTTTGTGCCCTTTGCAGATCTGACCCTCCCCTGTCCAAATTTGTAAATATGTCAAAAATGTCTAAAATTTTGCAAAACTAACCGGTAAAAAAAACTGGAAAACTGGATGGACACCCATTAAGAGATAAAAGTTTTATGTTATTAGTCATATCATCAAGAGAGAAAGATGAGAGAAAAGAAAGTCCAAGAGGGAAACCACGAAACCCTAACCTCCTCACGATCCGCCGCCGCCGGCCAGCCACCGAGCCCCAACCGAAGTGAAGAAAAATCGAAGCCGGCCACCACAGATCACCAGTAAAAGAGTCTTCCCCTAAAGAAAGAAGCTTCCGAAGGCGGTGTCCGAGCAAAAGAATCCGACGGTAAATCCCAAATCATCCCAAAGATCAAATTGCAATTCTTGCTACCAAATAAGAGTAAAATTAGTGAAATTTGGAGAATCAGAGGAGAGAATATCAAAGAAAATGGATTAAATTTGCATGGGTCTCTTCGGAAAGATGTCTGGTGGAGGCGGCTTGGGTGGCTGGGGAGGCGTTCTTGCATCCCGGTGTCCTCCTCCCTCCGGTTTGTTGGTCGTCCTGTCTGCGTGTGGCTCGTGGCGAGAACGCTACTCGTGTGGTGCTTAAAAAATGTCGTGAATAGTTGCTCAATGAGGAGTTTAATCAACACCAACAACAAGATGGAATACAGGTACTCAAATCCTTTCGAATTTTTACCCAAACTGAAAATTTATACTATGAAAAGCTATAGAGATTCTAGAGGTTCCGGTCCCTTCACATCGAGTGGCCCAAATGAGAACACGATCGTCGACCTTGAGTCATGACAAAGTGAAGCATCTGGTATTTAAGAGTAACTCCCAGAACGATGAGACACATGTATCATATATGGGGAAGGGGCAGTTGTTCGCTTATAATAGTTTTAGTTAGAGGTTAAAGTTGTAGAATAATGTGATTTTGTGCTTTTTATTACATAATGTTGACAAGGCATGTGCAAAATTAGTCTTAGATTGTGTATATTGTTGCATTATGCACTGTTGTGACATGGGCATCTACGCATCTCTTTGAAGAGAGAAATTTTATAAATATCTGCCCTAGTAGACAATTTATATTTATTGGCATCTATTGTTGCATTACTGGCTAGGTTGTTTTCTTTACCGACATTATTGTTACAAATGCACTGGTTATAGTTGGACAAACTGAGATTTTGTAGTTTGTATTTCATAATCTTGTTAATGCATCTGCAAAAGCAGTCATACCTATATATTGTAGATTAATGATGTCTTATATTTGTGTTGGTGATATTAATCGTGAAGTGTGATATATGTGCGCGCAGATGACATTAGCTTTAGAGGGAGGTCTAACCACTTCTCGAAGACGGGCCTCCTGGATCGCATGGACCAAGCCCTCGCTGCTTCAGACTGGAACATGTTGAAGGAAAGCAACCGACATTAGCTTTAGTACTTCGTTGTGTTTGTTTTAGGTCTAAAACGTTTCCTCCCTTTGATGGTTGATCCCTTATGTTCTGTAATTATGTATGGATGGTTTTATGGTTAGTTGTCTTGAATGTTGTTCTGACTGCTTTAGTTTGTGCTTAATATTGTCTATCCTGCTGTTGGGAAGTTTTTGAGATTGGCAAGATCCGACAGGGATTAGTCTTATATTGGCTAAGACATCGTTTTTAATGGCAAGACAAAAATATTTACTAGCTAGTAAGCATAAATCACAATCATTCGTGTTGCGCATCTCAGGGAAACAAAACGGACAACCCCATAGTGTCAATTACATACATGCAAAATAACAAAAACCATCATTCTCCTATGCAAAAGAAGAGACGTCCTTAATGATGTAGATCAAGATGGCCTTTTATGGGTCAAACAATGATCTTGATACAGGCGAGCTCTCAAGAACGATTCGAGGGCCATTGATGGCAAAGAATGTCTTCCTCAAGAGAAAGAAGAAGGCACCACCATGGATTAAGGAAAATATATTATTTAATTATTATTATTATTTTTAGTTCTTTCCATATTTAGTAACTCCTATATAGTTAGAGCTATTTATGGAATGCTTTAATTTTAGTAATACTTAGTTAGGTGAATAAAAGGGAAAATGAAAGTTTATCTCTTCTAGATATTTTCCTTGTCCACTAAGTAGGAATATTTATCTAGGATTATTATTAGGATTTAATATTTATTTATCTAAGCCAAAACTCTATCTTTTGTAAAGATAGAATTGGTATAATTCCCTATTTAAACCCTTGTACTTTCAGTTACGGCCACCACAGAGCTCCATTATTGCACCCGTTTCTTTCGACACAATCCTCCTCCGACAAGGTCCCCAAGTCAACGGAAACAACACTCCCCTTATGCCCACCCACATATATAGTATCCTCCTCATCACTACTCAGACATACAATATGTTTCCCTAGGTCCACGTCCATCACTTGACCTCTCATCTCCGGAGTGACGGTTGTCGGTTCTGCCCTAGCTTTCCGGATTGCCTTGCCAGTTGTGTGAGTTTCCTTGTCAGCTGAAGTGTTTTCGTTGCCATCAATAGTGTTATCCGAGCCATACTCCAAATTCAGATCAAGATGCGATGTCGACCCATCGACGTCCATATCAACCCAACCACCCTCTTCCACCACGACTGTTGTGATGTCTCCGTGTGGTGATTTGGTGTGTTGTCCCATGTTCACAACCATCGAGCGACTTCCATGTTGACTTCCACTTTCGTTCACCGAAGCGTACAAAGGAAGGGGTCATGCCGCATTGCCACCCCTTGAGTTGCAGTACTTGAAAGCATCTCAATCACTTTCATCATCCACTTGAATCGAATAGCATCCCTCCTTCTTTGTATCGAGTAGATATTTCAACTCCAACTCGTAGCACCTCGGATCAACCGCGAGATTCTCCATTATCTTGCTTCTGACGGACCCAAATGATATGGTCTCCTGTATGAGCATTATTTTGTGGGAATTTTGACCTTCATACACCCATCCCCCTCCGAGATGCTCCCATAGACCATTGCAAACGAGAGTAAGTAAGACCAACCCTTTCTCCCCTGTGACATAAAGAGGTTACAATGATCCTCTCAGTATCGATTGGAGCTAAGGGAAGGATGGGGAGAATCCATTATTGTAAATACAAAACAAAAATCATACTTACCCATTTTTGTTGATGTATATTGTACGCAATTGCCACGTGTGTCCCTGTGTATGTCTACATATATTCCGTTGATGACTAGGATTTCCCTTTGCCTGGCTAGTAACTGAATTTCTGGGTTTTATTCTTCCAACCAGACGTTAATGACAGCCATGGAGAAGAATGTTGTTTTGCACTTTTTTGTCCACCTAGCGAGCTCCCCCATCTTCTTTTATACTCCATCTGAAAATCGCTGCACTCCCCACATGTGGTTTCCCTCCAATTTTCCTTAGCGGGAACTTTTCTTTGTGAAAAGTGGACCCTCTCTCTCCCAGTGCATTAAATGCAACTCACTCCAACCCCTCTCACCCTCTCTCCCAGTCCCAGTCCCAGCCGTCACTGTCACTCTACAGGCCTTCATATTTTATTTTTATTTTTTCCCAAATTATTACACTCACTCCTCTATAATTTCGACAAGTGTCTCACCCCCTCCCACCTTTTCCCGACTTGTGCAAATGGGTAACCTGCAACCGGTTGACGACAATTTGCAAAAATAACCTTTTGTCATCCCATTGCAAATTTTCAACCCCAAGGTTATTTTTGCAAACTTGGGTATGAATTGGTATATTCATGCAAATCATCCTTTTTTTTAAATGGCAAAAAAATAAAAATAAATAATTGAGAAAATTTGGTGAAATATCACCTTTTTCTAATCTAATTAGCTTAATAGCATCTTAACTTTATTTATTGGCCGTGATAGCACCCATTCAATTTTTTTAAGCGTGTAACATCATTACTCTCTCCTCTTCTTCTTCTCTCCGAACGTCTCGATCGAGGAAGCTCTCGCGCGATTGCCATCATTACTCAGGAGATCTTGGATTGCCGTCGACGAGAAAGCAATGACAAGTCTAGGGTTTTTATTCGGCGAAATTCGGTCTCTAATCCACATGGATCTCCTCCGGAGCTACGGAGACGGCGATTCATCGCCAAAAATCCTTCTTCTTCGCCTGAAGATCTCTAATCTACATCGACGAAGATGGAGACGCGACATGAGCAAGATCCTTCTTCATCCGATTCATCGCCGATTCGTGTACTCTCTCTCCCTACCAAATCGTCTTGAAAATCTAGTTGCTGTTGCTAGATTTCAATTTTTTCAATTGCTTGAGTGATGCCATTTTGCCAAGTAAAAGTATCATTGACCGAGTTTGTGCTTTGAATTTTCACCAATTTCCATTGTCTTGCTTAAATTTGTCATCTGTTGTGCTAAATTGATGAAAAAAATTGCACCGATTTCCATTTTCTTGCTTAAATTTTCCATCTGCTGTGTGTGAATTATCTCGCACCGATTTCCATTGTGGTTTATGTGACAGTGGTGGAGAAACTGAGTTGTGTAGCTTCTGGAATCACTGTGTATAAACCGAAGAGATAACTATTAAGAACAATGAATTCCTTGAATTCTGGTTATAAGCTTAGTTTCTTGCTTTGCAACTTGCTGTCATGTGAATTGTAACATAAGCTCTAAGATGAAAATGAGTTCTGATGAGATTTCTGAACCCAAGCTTAGCCCAGGCTCTACTTGATTGACTGTGTATGTTTTGTGTCTTGCAGAACTTGAGAAGCACATTCCTGATCTCCATGTTCTTATAACAACACCATTCCATCCAACTTATGTGACAGCTGAAAGGATTAAAAAGGCCAAAAATCTGCAATTACTTCTGACAGATGAAAATGTGATGTAATTGTTGTTAAAACCATGATACCCTCAAATATCTCTCAATATCTTGCTTCTTAATGTTACACCATCTTCTTAATTCTAGATTTTTAATGGTTATGATTGTTACTGTTCATACTATTTGGAAATTCAATTTCAAGGTCTGATATTACAAAAGGTCCCTAGTTAGGTAGCTCATTTTGACTTTCAATTACTCTCTAGTTCTAAACTGTTAAACTTGTCATCTCTTACTCACATAGATCTGCTTTAGAATGTGTAAGGGTTGGTGTATCAAACGTTAGCTTGTTTTCAACATTCGATCATGTATGATTTTAATTGTTGTTGAAATTCTTTTTGCAGGTCACCAATTTGGGTGGCTAATCATGGCTGATGGATCACATTTATCAGTCTTTCAAAAGATGTGTGGGCAATCCCACCTTGCTTCTCACCTCTCACACAACTTGCACTACAGGAATCTGAGCAGTATTTACGCCAATGGAGGTCTGCAGAACTCGGTTTTTTCTGCATACCAAGGCACTGGCCTTCCTTCACTATCAGTACCGGTGTCTCCAGTGCTCGTGCAGGCTCCTGCTGAGAAAGGTTTTATTGGCTTCATGATTGATTTTCTCATGGGAGGTGTTTCAACTGCCGTTTCAAAGACTGTTGCTGCTCCTATTGAGCGTGTGAAGCTCTTGATTCAGAATCAGGATGAAATGATCAAGTCTGGTAGGTTGTCTGAACCATACAAGGGTATTGGTGATTGTTTTTCCAAAACTACAAAGGATGAAGGTATTATTGCCCTGTGGAGAGGCAACACTGCCAATGTCATCAGATATTTCCCAACACAGGTTGGTACTTCATCCTGATGCATTAATATGCCATGTTAATTCTAGTTATTTTCCCTCCTTGTTTGATAGAGAATAATGCATACTCTTATATTTAGTGATGGGAGCATAGCTTGTCATTTTCTGCCCCCCCCCCCCCCATCTCTTTATGCTTTAGCTGTTAACTCATTTTTTGATGGAGGTTTTAGTTCTTGAGCAGGCCAAAAAATTTAGAAATATGCATTTACCCTGACGGTTTTGTATGATATAAGCTGGATCTGGCATTGCAGTTTCTTGGATAAGTGATATGAAAAAGATGCAACCCACATGTTTTCATATTAGCACCTTCATAAGTTAATACTAACAAATTACTCCATTAGAATTAGAAATAACCACCTCTCTTCAAGATATCCATGAATAGGTGGTTTTCTTTGTTCTTTAAGCGCAAAATGGGTTTTGTTTCCCTGTATTTAACTTGTTATTTTTATGTTTCAGGCTCTCAACTTTGCCTTCAAGGATTACTTCAAGAGGCTGTTCAACTTCAAGAAAGACAGGGATGGTTACTGCAAGTGGTTTGCTGGTAACTTGGCATCTGGTGGTGCTGCTGGTGCTTCATCTCTATTATTTGTGTACTCTCTGGATTATGTCGGTACAAGGCTGGCCAACGACGCAAAGGCAGCAAAGAAGGGCGGTGAGCGACAGTTCCACGGTTTGGTTGATGTGTACAAGAAGACCATTGCGTCTGACGGTGTTGCTAGACTTTACCGTGTATTCAACATCTCATGTGTTGGAATTATTGTTTACCGTGGTCTCTACTTTGGAATGTATGATTCCCCAAAGCCAGTGTTGCTGACTGGAGATATGCAGGTAAATCACCAATTTCTTTGGATGTAGTCAAGTTGTTTGTAGTTTAGATCAACTCTATTATCATGTTAACTCTTGCTTCAACTTCTCTGGCTTTAAATCTTACAGGATAGTTTCCTTGCTAGTTTCCTCCTCGGATGGGGGTATTACCATTGGTGCTGGCTTGCTTCCTACCGAATCGACACCGTTCGTCCGAGAATGATGATGACCTCCGGCGAAGTTGTCAAGTACAAGAGCTCCTTGGATGCCTTCAACCAGATCCTCAAGAACGAGGGCGCCAAGTTACTCTTCAAGGGTGCTGGTGCCAACATCCTTCGTGCTGTTGCAGGCGCTAAAGTCCTTGCCGGGTACGACAAGCTTCAGGTTATCGTCTTGGGCAAGAAGTACGGATCTGGCGGCGGCTAATTCTCATTAGATGTTGATGACAAAGTCGAGAGGGGGCTGTCTTTTTACTATTTGATAATAATTTCCTTGGAACAATCTGATCCTTTGCTTTTTGCCATGGGTTTCGATACTCTCAAATTTCCTTGGAATAATTTCCTTGTAACTGTCATTCAGATCGAAGGAATATGAAATTTTTGGATTGTTATTCCTCAAAGGGCTCTGAGTTTTATATATTTCATTTAGTCTACAAAGACCATTTTCATGTGCGCCATAATAATTTGAACACAATTTTTAGTTGCTTAGTGTTGTTAATTTTTTGGTATTAATTGATGTTTTCCTCTACATGTTTACAATTCTTTTGCCATCTTTCATAGGCCATACACATTACATCCAATCTACCATACAGTCAAAAATCTTTGATGTCACCACAAGTGATTGCATCAATGAAGTGTAATCACAAACGTGTCATCAGTGAATAAAAGTAGAATCGATGAAAATATATCGATATACAATTGATTAAATTAAAAAAAAATGGCATCAAACGGTTTGATTAAAAAAATGGCATCAAATAATTACATTAGAAAAATGGCATCAAAACACTACTTTGAAAATGTTGCATCACATTAAAGAAAAAAATGTCATCAAAACACTACTTTGAAAAAAAAATTGGCAGCACAGTACAAATATCATCAAAAAATTAACATGAAAAAAGTGTTATCAGTAGTCAACACTAAAAAAAAATTGCATCAATGATCAACGTGACATCACAGTAAGCAAAAAAATGTCATCAAGATTTTGAAAAAAATGGCATTAAAAAAGTGTCATCAATCAATTTTATTAGAAAAGAGACATTAAAGCGAAAATAAAATGTAATAAAAAAATGGCATCAAAAAAGCAAAAAATGGCATCATGGTAAAAAAATGGCATAAAAAAAATTCGAAAGCCCGGTCAAAGGTCAAAGCTGACCGGTCAACGGTCAAACAGGTTGACCGTTGACCTTAATAATCAATTTGAGAAGGGTGCTAGGTTAGTTAATTAATTTTATTTGGGTGCTAGTTAGCTAATTAGATATTCATAATGTGCTAGTTGCCAAAATAAGCCAAAATAATTAGGAGAATAGCCAAATTTCGAAAGATTTTAGCGTTTTAGCCAAAACAGGGTAAAGTCACTGTAACAACGACTCTACCTAAGATTTTTTTAAAAATATTAAAAACTGTAAGTCGCTGTTATAAACAACGACTTACATTATTTTGTTTTTTTTAATTAATTTTAAATTATAAGAAATTGATTTATTTAAAAACTAAAAAAAATTACATATTGGGAGAGTCTCTCCCTTTTTTATTTTTTTATTTTCCAAAACTTTGCTCCGGCAGATGCACCATCGACGCTAGACAACAAAGCCAGAGAAGACACCAAGGAGGACGAATTGGCGCCGGTGGGGTGGTAATTACTCTCGCAGAGCCCAGGCCTTTGGAGATGTCGGAGAAGTCGAACAGAAAAACAGGAGGCGGGGAGGTCGGAGAACAAAACAAATTCGAACAGCAAAACATCGATTGAAATCGTTGTGAAATCTTTGAATTCAGAGGCGAAGGTTCGTTGATTAGGAAGCAAGGAACCCTAATTCAAGGGCGGAGGCGGTAATTGCTGGGCCCAGGCAAAGGCGGTAGGAGAGAGTCATTATTGGTGCCCTTCGTCTTCCATTGCTAGTGCCCAGGCGGATGCGGTAGGAGAGAGCCCAGGCGGCGGCGGTAGGAGAGAGCCCTGCTGAGGCAGTAGGAGTATGAGAGATCCCAAGGGGAGGCAGAAGTGGTAACTATTGGTGCCCTTCGTCTGATCGTCTTCCATTGCCGGCGGAGGTTGTATCTAGGTTAAAAAAAATTTAAAAAGTGAGAGTCGTTGTTTCAAACAGCGACTCTCCCAATATGTAGCTTTTTTTTTTAATTTTTAAATAAATCAATTTTTTATAATTTAAATTTTATAAAATAAAACAAAATAAGGTAAGTCGTTGTTTACAACATCGACTCGCATTTGTTTAATATTTTTTAAAAAACCTTGGGTAGAGTCGTTGTTACAAACAACGATTTTACCCTATTTTGGCTAAAACGCTAAAATCTTTCGGAATTTGGCTAGTCTCCTAATTATTTTTTGTTTTTTGGCCATTTACAAAAAAAATCGAGTAAGGGAGCTGAGAGTGAGATTGGATTCGGTGGGCCTAATTCGGGAATGGGTTGGATCTGCATTTTGGGCTGGAAATCTTGTTTTTAAAGGGGGAATTTTGGGCCTTTTGGGTTGTTAGTAAGTTTTATTGTTAATGTGTTATATTACGTTGTGTTTCATAGTATCATACAATTGTTAATTCATTCTTGGATTATTATTATATATTATTATGGGTTTTTGTGATAAATATAACTTTTGAAAAATTAAATAAGTATTTTATGCGATATTGGAAATTGTAAAATGATTTATTGATTTTGATAAGGTTTTGAAATAAAATGTCGGAATTATTTCTATAATATGATTTGAGGAATTATTACTATCGGTTGGTTTTGAGTATGTTGAGAACTTGGGTTTCGTGCGTATGAATGTTGGTCCGGTAGCTTATGACAATGGCTTGATGATAGGTGTGTATTGCTTTCGGATTGCTTTGGACTTGCATTTGGGCCCTTGCTTGTTTTATCTTACTGTTCCGCATCTTCAGGTAAGTATCCTATGGGACTTACTCAGTAACCTGGACCTCCTACCTGATGTGTCATGTGATGTGTAGTGTTGTTGCATATTAAAGCATGCCATGTAGTATCATGCTAGGATTGCATTGAACTGAGCATATGGTTACTATGTGTGTTTGAAAAAGAACGGTTGTTATTTGTGATAGTACTAGAGTCTTTGCTAGGGTCCTAGGGTAGCCCAGCCCCATCGGGTTTGCCCTGAGTCAATCGACTCGATATGACCATGATATGATAGCCCAGTATCATCAGGCAAGCGATGAGATGATAGGATATGATGATGTCGTGGTTTGTGCACCATCACAAGGAAGTTGCTATTCTATAGCACCAAACTGGCCAGTCTTTGCACTAACGGGAAGGGGTGCAGAGGTAGGAGAGGGATGTGCCACTTGACATTGTCTTATGCCCTTTAAAGTTTTTCCGCATATTATAACTATCAAAGCATGCTTATGTGATTTAAATATTGTACTGTATTAGTCATCCTTTATTTAGGTATAGGCATGTTATATGGCCTCAGCGCGGTCAGAGGACCCGTAGGCGATTATCGGGCCTGACTTCGTGGATAGTGTTAGGTACCGCTCTTGTTTGCTTCATGCTTCTGTGACGGAAAACCCTTTGGGGAATCGAAGAACCTGGCTAATTCTCTAACTTGGTATAAATGGTAATCATTCGCTTATGTTTTGGTTTTGACCCGGCTCTGCTGTGGCGCTTTGTATCTTAACTTTGTCTCCGCTTTACTTTCATTTGAATTTAATTTCGCGACATAGCCTTAGGACATGTTAAGGGTATCAACGGTTCTGTCATGGATTATTATGTAGGATCATGGGGGCGTACTTTCCTTAGGTGGGGGTGGGGGGGCCTCATCTAGACACCTAAGCTAATGAACATGTACTTGAACTGGTGGTTGGCATCTCACTCCATCCATCTGTACGTCCCTAGGTTCGCCTGCTCGAGCGTGTATAAGCACCATGACATTATCATGTATGCATCCTCGTCCATAGAGGGTGTCCCTTACACTCAACTTAGCCTGATGGGCATTCCAGCAGCTATATCCAATGTTGAGCCGGGATTTTGTTAGATATTGGATTTGGGCTAGAGTTAACGACTTTTGAGTCCCTGTGAAGCTGAGACGTAAAGGATCTGAATCAAGTGGGTTACTATCGTAAAAAAGTACCTATACGACATGGTATATATAATTACTATCATAGGAAACATATGGACTGACATGTACTATTTAGGTTGACAAAGCAGGATTCGTACCTTTAGACGAGGCTCTTACCAAGCAGGCCATAGATGGCATGTCGTTAATTGTTTTGTTTGATGGTGACATTGCACGTGTGCTCCTGTACCTACTTCCAAACCTTCTGCAAACTCGTCTTCATGAACTTTGATGCACGACACACCCACGCACACTGATGGTAATTAGCTCTTCACATGAGTGTTGAAACACCCCTCCAACGCAGTCCACCTGATCCGGTTCTACACCTCTTCCTTGGACTTGAAGAATAACCCCTCGTGAATGTCGGTAATGTTGTGTCGAGGGTCCCCTAGTCGGGGAACAACTTTCTCCACCATCGCCTCGACCACGTCCATGGACATTTGTTGAGCCCTTGGCCTCCAACGTAACCCTACAACCTCTTTCATCTAATTGTCGGATGAGAATTCAAAATAACTCGGGGATGAAGCGGCCTCCCTATCATCCAATTTGATTACGTGGGGGGTGTTATGGTCCTCACCCGAGGAGCTTCCCAACTTGATGGGACGTACCTACTCCCGATAAAGTCCTAGGATATTTTATTATCCTCATTTCCATTGACACAAATGACCTATTTGTCATGTTCCTTGTCAGCCTGTTTGGTTGTCGTGTTTGTTTCAATCGTTTTTGTGATGCTCTTGTATATATAACACTTCTTTGTCCTGCAAGAGATGCTCCTAGATGTCAGCGTCTGGGCTCCATGTTTCAGTCTCGTTTTTTTCGGTCCCAAAAGGTACATTATTTGTGCCATGTTCTTTTTTTTTCATGCTATCTTTGTTATTTTTTGGTCATAGTCGTTATTCTCTAAGCCACTTCTTACGTTGTCATTATTCAATAAAACCAACGACCTCAAAGCTTGGATCGCATGACCCTCCCCACCATCGATCATGTGTTGGGTCATGTAAGGAATGATTAAGCTAATATTACCCTTGAACTGAGTCGATGGATCACCTTTGATTGAGTTGTTCATTGGAGACGATTCAACCACCGATAATTCATATTTTAGATAGGAATGATTATAGACGGATTTAGGTTCATTTGGATGTAAATATTGCATGTTTAGTTGGTAGTTTACATACTTTGTCATTGGATGGTCAAAGTGCGGAATCTACGCATTTTAATGGTTAATTTCATATTTGTAGACCCATGGTGGCGAGTAGAGCATTCATGAAGAGTCAAGAAGAGAGCTTAAGTGAAGAACAAGTCAACAGTAGTTGTCCGACCGGCAGGCAGAGCTTGTAATGCACTTTCTGGAGGCCTCGTTGATCTAATTGATGCATATGAATGTGTTAGAAAGATCCTTTCAAGGCCTACAACTTTTATGAAGAGACCGAGACCAAATTTGAAGTGTTCAAGGGTGAAAAAGAGAAAGTTCTAACCCATGACTCTAAAGTTCTGACTCGAAAGGTTTGTCGCTAAAAGCGCGCTGCGCGCTTAGAAGGCATGATGCCTGACCCATTACCCAACGCACTTAACCACCCGATTACTTTTTTAAAAAAAATATAGCCTAACATAACTATATATTTCTCCTTTTTCAAATTCTAACTTTTCTATTCTCTAATTGTTTTTGTACAAAAAAAAATCTAAAAGAATGTAAACTTATTTTATTTAACCCCACATCACATATTTTAAAAAATATTTTATTTTTTTTGCATACACTACTAAACTACTAGAGTGTTAGCAATTGCGCTCATTTTAGGGACATAGCATTTAGTATGTTAAGACATGTTTTAGCCAAATTGTGTGTGTGTGTTTTTTTTAAGTATGAGTCTAGCAACGGGCTAAAATTCATCTCATTTGATTTGATATTAAAATTTTAATGCTAATTTTATAAGATGGGAATAGTGATATAATGTATGAATAAACCTTTTATATATTTAATATGATTTCAACGTTGACGTGATATGTGAAATTATCGAATATGATCAAATTTTAAGTATGTCGTGTGACTCATTTTCTTTTAATTTACTTCACTCGATTACCCACCCGACCCACCCGACTCACCCGATTCACCTAATGGATTGTATGGAACATTAGCCGAACGGGTGATGGATCGGGTGATTTTTTTTGTGTGACGGGTCTGGTGAAAAAATGGTTCCACGCACACATCACCCGACTCATTTCCACCCCTAGTTGGAAGAGGGATATGCTTGAACATGGAGCTCCTCACGACGGCATCGACGAAGAGGCAGTTGCAACGCAAAAGTCGTGGTCCATATTGGTGGCGGTGGTGCAAATGGTGCCACTAAAGCCTTGGGATAATGGCTAAGGAGGGGTGAAGAAAGGTGTGAACGAATGGAAGAGACCAAGAAGGCAGGCGACTCAAGTAAACCTATCAATCGGGTCATTCGGGTTTCGTTCGGGTCGGGTCATTTCGGGTAAAACGGGTTCCGAGTAGATCCAGATTGACTTGAAATCGGGTTTGAATCGGTTTCAGGTCAAATCGGGTCGATTTCAGGTGTGACAATTTTTTCTTTTTTAAATTAAAAATACCATAATTTTGTAATTTTGCGATAATTTTAAAATCCTAAAATTAAAGATGTAGTTCATATGTTCTAGTGCTTGTAATTATATAATATATCTGATCTAAAATACTTGATTTTTATTATATCTCGTATTTTTTAATGAAATTTAAAAATATATAAAATATCAAAATTTTAAATAATTTTTTTAAAATCATTTCATGCATTTTTTATAAGTATAGAATTGTTTTTAATATTTTAATATTTTTTAGAGTTTTTTTTTCTTAAAAAATGTGATAAAAGATCAAAAATCAAATATTATCAATCGAATGGAGTATTAAACAATACAAATAAATATAAAATTTGATTTGAAAATGAAAGATCAAGTGATTGTAAATTTGTAATTATAAAATGTAATAAATTGGAATATCCATTAAAAAATTAATCATATATAATTTTAAATCGATCGGGTCAATTGGGTCACCGGGTCAAAATTACTGTGTCAATCAGGTCATCGGGTCTAAACCTAGATGACACTGAAAATAATCGGGTTTTATGGTTCAGGTCTGAAAAAATTTTCGGGTCTTGACCCAGAATTTTCCGGACGTACTGGTCGGGTCAACCGGATCGGATCGGGTTTTGACAAGTTTAGGCTCAAGTGATGGTTCAAAACCATGGAAGACGATTGTTGAGGAGGACGTTATCCAAAGGAGGTGCAAATGTGAAGGCGGCAGACGGATGCACGCTCAAAAGATAGCGTTTTCTAGATCACACAATTATATGCGTGGGTACATTGTTCTCCCATTTGAGTTAATAAACTTCAACTTTTCAACTAAACTATTAGACACTATTATTCAATCTCATTACCAACTACCCAATGCTCAATAGTAGTGAACCCAAAACCTAAACTCACAAAATATTAAAGACCCAAAATACAACGAATTTCAATACAAAATGCAGCCAATAGAAACCATTCCAAACAGACATCAAACGCAGCAACAAAAGGGTGAAAAAATACTAAATCTTAGCAAAAGTGCAATAAGCAAAAATTGATTTTTAATGTCAGTAAAAATCAACATCGCACTCTTCGATCAAACATAGAAAAAAAAATCTAAAACTAGCACCAAAATTATGCATATTTGTATTCTCAAAACGCATTAATATATCTTATATTTGCACTTTTATTACAAAAGCAGAGAACACGAAAATAGCCCATAAAAATAAATATGACGACGACAAAAATAATACCATAAAATAAATTGATTGCAAACCGTGGCAGCAAAACCACCCTAAAAATTCAATAGTTTTCATTTAGATCGAATGCAAAAACGAGATGTATTCTAAAGAGGAAATTGTAGTAAATAACCCCCAATCCAGATTTCTTTGCGCCCATAACCCACTATCCGAAGTTATTTGCAAGGGCTAACCCTCCCCCCTTAAAAAATTGCACCTCACCCGGTAATCTTTACCTGGAGAAACCGGTGGTGCCTCCCCTTTCCTTTGCCTCTCTCTTGCCCCAAATCGATAGCAGAAAATCAAGGAGAGAAAGATTGAGAGTGGAGGGCCGATCGAGCCCACAAGAAGGACAGGGAGGAAGGTGTGCAAGCGCTGGAGCTCGACGGTGCAGATGTGAGGGAGAGCTCGACGCTGGAGCGGGATTTGAGCGAGAGTAAGGGCATGTTCGTTAGCAGGTTATGACCGGTTCTGGAGGTGGAGAAATCAGACAACCGCCCTTGGGTCACTGTTTGCGCGTAGGTTGTGGATCCCGTTGGTGGAGGTTGTGTCGGCTGTAGGCCGGTTAAAACCGGCGGTTTCACAACCTTGGGGACGGAAGGTTATTGAGTCTTTAGCCGGAGGTTTTCTCGAGGTGCCCTTGACAACTCCTCCCGCGCTCAACTCTTTCCAGGTATGTTCTTCTTCCCGCGATTCCATCTTTTCTCTCCTCTCCTTCTTCATGCAATGTCGACTCATCAATTCCAGGTACACTCTCCTTCTTCTCTGCTCCTAGATCCGAGATTTCGGGTTAGGGTTTCAGGTTAGGGACTGAATTTGCGTGAATTGGCTTGTTGTTTCTTTGTCATTCATTGTGATTGAATGTGAAAGTGTTTTTGATTGCTAATGTTGATTGAATTTGAAATGTGTGTGAATTTGCTTTGTTCTGAATTAGGGGTGATGATGCATATTTAGATAGGCATTATAGAGTAGTTTTAGGGTCATTTAGATGTATATATTGCATTTTAAAGGGTTAGTTTACTTGTTTGCTCATTTGGTACTTAAGTGTGAAATCTACAGAAGTTTAGTAAGTAATTGCATATTTTGGATTCGAAGAATGGAGGAGGTCATTCATTAGAGTCATATGGATCATATGGAGGCAAGAACGAGCTAGAGAAGCCATGTTGGAATCCACAAGGAAGAGGCAAAGAGCATACAAGAGAGAAAACGGCACCCGCGGCCAGAGGAACAAGGAAAGACAGAAAACCGCACCCGCGGCCTTTCTAGCAGAGAACCAAATCTGGGCAGCACCCGCGGCCGCACCTGCGGTTTTTCTGGGCCAGATTCAGCGCTGATTTCCTATCCTTCTTAAGTTGGGCCTATCTTTGGGAAACATTTTATAGGGTTTTTATGACGGTATTCTTAGGTATTTAAGGACTTAACGTAGTTGCTTTGAGGAATCTTTTATCCTTGGAAGAATTGAGAGACGACGTTTGGAAGCATGAGCAACTAAACTCATCTTGTTTTGCCTACGATCAAGACTTGGTTTTGTTGAATTGTGAATTTGGAATTCTTCCAAGGATTTGCATAAAATATGTCGTTATCTAAACAACCACCTAACCAAGTGAGTCCTTAAAATTTTATTGAAGTTATGATCATATAAGTCCCATGACATTTTTGAATTGCTTTAGCCTTATCATGCCTATGGTTTTTATGTGGCATATAGCCAGGTGAACATAATTGAGCTTGTATGATCTAAGTTCCTAACATGACTGAAATCCAACAAAAATTTAACCTTGTGAGATTGATTTTTGGCCTTATTGGGACTACACTTCATTGAGTTCTTTTTCTCTTGTTTCATGTGTGTGAATACTCTCCAATGCTTCTACCTCTTGGAATTGATTTTGTTATCTATGTCAAGGTTGTACTTATATGTTTGTTATTGGTGAATTTCACATGATTGAGGCACCTTTATTAGCCCTATTTAACTATATTCCACCTTACATATGATCATCTACTTTAAACCGATTTGAGCCTAATTGCCTATTCTTCTGTAGCTCCACAAAAACTTTCCATAGCCAATCATAGCCTGACCCCATCCGGGAATTAGGAATGGTTGGTGAATATCTATATTGTGGATGATGGGTTTTAGTGGTAGATTGTATGTTTGATGTACCCTGATGAGATGTTTGATTATTGCTAGTACATTCATTACTTGGGACCTAAGGAGAATAAAATTCACCTAGGGGTAAAAGTCAAGGAAAATCATTTGATATAGCATGAAAAAAAAAAGAAAAAAAAAGAAATAAAAAGAAAAAAAAAAGAATAAAGGAATGAGTTGAGTATGGTTTGTAAAGTTATATGCTTGAGATTGGAGTTGTATTACATTGTAGAGTTATGTATGAGTTTATGAGTGGTATTGTGATTTGGTTGCTTCCTTAGTTCCCGGATTATGAGCACCACATGGCCTAAATTGTTCCATGCCTTATGTTCTCTACCTTGGCCCCATTACAACCCATAAAAAGACCTCATGATGATTTTTTCCGGTAATGACATCCACGTTGGAGATTGTGATTCAATTTCAATTCTTATGTAGCGTAGTTGCATTTTGGGTAGAGTTTGAGTGTTAATTTATAAACCTAAACACTTGAGTGAGAGCGAAAACACTTTATTCCCGGTGAGGTTCGATGGATAAGCATGTGTGTTACTTGATCATATAAATACTTGCTAGGATATTTGTTTGTCTTGTCTATGTTTGTACTTTGATGAGATGTTGCTTTTGATGAGGCTATTGCATGAAGGATTGTGTTTGTGGGATGAATGACTCATAAATGTTTAGTTTTGCTCGAGGACAAGCAAAAGGCTAAGTGTGGGGGAGTTTGATAATGCATATTTAGATAGGCATTATAGAGTAGTTTTAGGGTCATTTAGATGTATATGTTGCATTTTAAAGGGTTAGTTTACTTGTCTCCTCATTTGGTACTTAAGTGCGGAATCTACACAAGTTTAGCAAGTAATTGCAGATTTTGGATTCGAAGAATGGAGGAGGTCATTCATTAGAGTCATATGGATCATATGGAGGCAAGAACGAGCTAGAGAAGCCAAGTTGGAATCCACAAGGAAGAGGCAAAGGGCATACAAGAGAGAAAACGACACCCGCGGCCAGAGGAACAAGGAAAGACAGAAAACCGCACCTGCGACCTTTCCAACAGAGAACCAAATCTGGGCAGCACCCGCGGCCGCACCCGCGATTTTTCTGGGCCGGATTCAGTGCTGATTTTCTATCCTTCTTAAGTTGGGCCTATCTTTGGGAAACATTTTCTAGGGTTTTTATGACGGTATTCTTAGGTATTTAAGGACTTAACTTAGTTGTTTTGAGGAATCTTTTATCCTTGGAAGAATTGAGAGACGACGTTTGGAAGCATGAGCAACTAAACTCATCTTGTTTTGCCTACGATCAAGACTTGGTTTTGTTGAATTGTGAGTTTGGAATACTAGTTTATTTCTATTATCTATCTTTGTGCTTTAATTGCTTGTGGTGTTGATTCTATCTTGATTCGCGACCTCGTTAGAATTACATCGTTGTTAGGGTTTTGATTCATACATTTGTGAAACCTAATCCAAAGTAGCAAATACAATTGAGTAGATCTCATACTAAAGCTTGATTGTATAAGAAATTGACTATAGGTTAAATGTTAGTTCTTTAGGGAATTAATATTGCTTATAAGCTTAATATATCTTGAGACTTAGTAATATTCCTAGGATTATACCTTAATCCGTGTTAAGATTGCCTAGGAATAAGGGATTATTAGGACTCATAGGACTAATAATCTAGTTAAATCAAGATAAGAGTGGATGATAGAAAAGATACAACTATAAGGAAGAACTATGATCAAGTAGACAAACCAAAGTTGAGAATCGTAGGTGAAACATCTTATTCATCATTGTTTACAACCATCACCATTATTTACTTCTTCAATTCTTTGCATTCTTACATCTCTACAGCCCCCTTGTTTACTCTTGTTGGTGATTATAACACATAAAGTAACGGTAATTCCCTGTGGATCGACTCTGGACTTACTAGTTATACTAGTTGGTTAGTTTGGATATTCTTTTGATAGGAATCCAACGATTTTGTCCTGTCAGGGGGCAATGCTTCTGGAAGATGATGGTGAGCGAGCTGGAATGCGGAGGGAAAGTTTATCTAGTATATCCGTTCATTGAGTTGTCAGAGC
The DNA here is from genome assembly GCA_037127255.1 of Persicaria tinctoria. NCBI lineage: Eukaryota > Viridiplantae > Streptophyta > Magnoliopsida > Caryophyllales > Polygonaceae > Persicaria > Persicaria tinctoria. The sequence continues at coordinate 31,891,440 of JBANSL010000015.1, forward strand.
ATATTCCCAGCTTCGTGCTGCTTCTCCAGATCTAGAAACCATATCCGCAAAGTTTCCTGATTACAAATATGATTGAATTTGAAAGTGTCGTTGATGGCATTTTTTTTGGCAGTAGACAAATTTTTGCTCTCTTCGTGTTATTGTTTTGATGGCATTTTTTGTAATGAACCAGAATTATGATTTCCGGGTTACGTTTCAAGGAATGAAACCCCTTATTCGGATCTTGCAATCCAAGTACGGGTCTAGGTTTCAAACTCATTTTTAAGGTGAGTAATAAAGAGGGATTTCGAACCCTAAAAGTATCGTAGAGTCGTTGGGTACCCTTAACCTGTCCTAGGGACTATGTCGCGAAAATCAATTCAAACGGAAGTAAGGTGGAAACAAAATTAAGATACAAGGTGTAATACAAGAGGGTGTTGCGGTAGAGCCGGGTCAAAACCAAATCAATAAGCGTAATTATCGAAATCTAAGGTTAGACTATTTCTTTGCAATCGCCCAAGAGAGTTCCCATGTTACAAAAGCAAGGAACAATCATGCTGCAAAACAAACGTAAAAAAAATGTATGCGGGGCAGTGTCAGATCGAAGCCCTACGCAAAGTAATCCCAAACAAGCAGACACATACACACGCTAGTCCTAATAAAGATGTTTCTAGATGCAAGGCGGAATTTTTACACACTAACATGCTCCTAAGATCAAGTGCATAAATATAATAAGGCCTTAGCACCGAATACCAAGTGGTATATCCCTCTCCTACCTCCACCCCCTTCCGATAGGGCGGAGACTGGTCAGCTCGTGAATGCAATCCATCATAATCGGGTGGCACGCATGCCCAACCCGCTCCACAATAAAGCCCGCATGCATCTCACAATATAAGGAAGTTCATGACTCGATTGACTCAGGACGGGACCCGATGAGACTAGGTCGTCCTATAACCCTAGCAATGACTCTAGTTACTTCACAAATAACGACCGTTCTGTTTACAAAACCAATGAGTAAACGAATGCTCAATCATGAGTGCAATCCTAGCAGGATACTACATGACATGCTTTATTATGAATGCAAACACCTAGTATGCACATGGCTACAAGCAGGGAGATCTCTTTTCGAATCTGAGTGAGTTCATATAGGAACTCACTTGGAAGTGCAGAACAACAAAAGGCAACAACTAGGTATACAGAAAGCCAACATGTCACAGATAATCACCTAACACATATATAAGTAATATAAATAAGTCTACTTCTAATGTTACTTAAAGCATATACTATCACACACAAGTCATCAAATTTATTCACCAAGTTAGGCGAGGTAAGTATTTTTCCCAAGATTTCCCAAAACTCTTTTAAAACCCCAAGGTAGATCAAATCACCATTCAAAACGCTTTCTCAAATCATTAAAAAAATCCATTTATAAAATATTACCCTTTCCTCAACTTATTTTATTATTATTTCAAAACAAATCCTACAAGGTTAGTGTATTTCCAAAATCCTCTTTTTAGTTTTATTAAATCAATTCTCCATTCATCAAAACAATTTTCAACCTTGAAAACCTTTTCCGAATTCCTTTTCAATCCAAGTTTAATTAAGATATTTTAAATCTCAACAATAATATAATATAATATATTCCATCTATTTAATATTTATATATTTGAATAGATAAATCCCTTAAAACTCATTTTATATACACATTTTAACAAAATAGGCCCAAAATCCATTAAAAGAAATCGGATCCCACAAGCCCAAAATCGGACAAGCCCAACATCCCAATCCAACTCTCACTCTAGCCCTCTCATCTGCAATCCCGGAAAAGAAGAAAGAAAGGTGAGTGAGCCCCAGGCGCTGGTGTGGCATGCGGGCCCCAGCTGCCCTCCTCCTTCCTTCCGCACCAGGGGTTCTACTCCTCTTCGATGAAAACCCGCCGCCGGCGACTGAAGTCGCGCTCCACTGCCTTCGTTCTCGTGCTCCCTCCTCCTCTCCATCTCGCCCGACTCTCCCTCGCACTCCCTCGCTTCCTCCCGCTCGCACTCGGCTCACGCATCTCCCCACTCGCTCTCATGCTCATCTCGATCGCACCCACCTACTCGCCGGAACTCGTTCTCGCCAAAAACTCGCTCTCTCTCACGCTCTCGACCATCTCTAACCCATAAACGAACAAGAGTAAAACCAAAGAGAAGGAAAGGGGTTCGAGCGCTCACCGAGGGGTCTCGAGTTCGTCGGAGGTTCGTCAGGAGTCCTTCAAGGAAGGGTTATAAAAAGGGGACCTTTTCAAGGTATTAGGTTGAATCGAAGGTGAAGGCAGCTTACCATTCTTTTGAGTCGAAAAAAAGGGGACACGGGAGCGCATCGGCGTCAAGCTCCTGGGCTCGGCTCCGACATATCTTCGCGAAGAAGGGGGATCGGATTGCGCTGGGTTGCTGCTGTTTCTCAAAAGAAGGAGAAGATTGAGAAGCTGAGCTGCCCGGGTTCGGCTGCTCGATGGTGCGGAGAAGTGGTGGTGTTCAGAGGTGAAACAGGGAGGAAAAAGGGGAAAGAGATGGAGGATGGAGGGAGGTGTGTGGATTTGTGTGGGCTTTAAGATAATTGAGGATGGGAGCTGCAGGTCTACATCTTTGAATTGGGACAAGGGTTGGTCTTCAGATTTGAAATGGGGTGGGCTATGCTGCAGTAGGCGTGGGAATTGTCTGAGCAAAGTTAAGGATTCTCCCTTGGCATTTTGCCAAAATGGTGAGGCATAAGTTGTGGGGAAGGGGAGGAAGAAAGGTGGGTGTTGTCTAAAAACGGGGGAGGATGACTGTCTTCATCTGTCTGAATTCAGAATGGGGAAAGAGAGTGCAGCTAATCGAAACGGGGAAGGAAAAAGGGGGAAGAAGACAAAGAGGAGTGGTCCCAAACCAAAAATTATGAATACCGAAAGGTAAAACCTGAAACCCGCTCTCTCGGTCTTATCTCGACTCGTTTCAAATAAAATTTAAATTTTCCAATTCGAATTTAATAATGAAAACCGAACATCATTTTCCAATCCGTTTTGCATAAATTTCAAAATTTTGTTCGGAATCCGCTTTAAGGGTTTCGAGTTCGATTTATTAAATTGATTACAGGTTTTTCTTGGAATATCATATTTAAATTCATTTTTTTCTGAAAATCAAGATTTGAAAATCTGAGCCTTTACATCATCAACCTCTAAAAACAAGTCTCGCCCCCGAGACTAAAATCACTTCAAAGTAAGAGGAGGATGTTTTAAAATGCGAGTCCAAGGACCACGTCCAAGGATCTTGTAATAATCTCGGATGCGTCTTTCGGGATTCTCACAACATCCTAGTCACGGCTGTGACATCTCCAATTAGTCTTGACAAGTATGCAATAAGTGCCCCTATCACATCCTCGCTTCGACCTTTCGGAAGTACCACAACTCTAAAAGTTCTGCAATATCACCACTAGGTCTTAGCAAGCAACCTACAAGCGCCCTCATAAAGTGCTTGTATCCACTTCGTGAAGTATTATAGAGTTGCCCGGGTTTGAAAAGTTTCAAAGGGGATTCCGCAATTGAAAAAGATTGGCCTCAAAATCGTTGAAATTCTCAACCGTGTTCGGTCTTCCCAAATCCACATTAGTCTTTTTCAAAATCGTTCAAAACCTTTCAAAATCAAGCAAAACCTCTCGACTTCAAAACCATCCAAAGCTTTTCATAATCCAAGTTAGTCGTTTCCAAACTCTTTCAAAACCCTTTAAATCCCAAGTTGGTCCAGCAAATTCAGAACTCAAGAGGTGGAATCATCCACCTCTAAGGGCTAATCTCATATTCTCTTTCTAGGTTCCAATCTCAAAATCAATTGCAATGTACGAATCTCTAGCCATTATCAAAATCGATATAACCAAGACATGTCACATCATAATCAACCAACCACAAAAATTGACCACTCCAAAATCGTAACATAAATAGCCATTACCAACATTGCCGCACACCAATATATTGGAACGTCAACACTCAACATTAGCATTTCCTATTCTAGGTGTCAACAAATAAGAAGGCACCAAGCATAATGCCATTTTTTTTAAAGGGAAACACACAAACACATCAAGTCTCAACCTTAGCAATCACATCAGCATGTATTATTATTTCAACTAAGTTTAGACATCATCGCTACCCATTGCTTCAAAATAGTCACATATCAGAAATCCCAAGATATTATCATGCTCAGCAAGTATTGTAGAATATCAGATATTGGCACAGCAAGTCAAGTTATCACCTTACATCTTGCTAACAATAGTTAGAGCAAAGGCAATATCATGCCAAGATCGCAACATCATACTGCCACATATTATTAGGGCAGATAATAGCATTATTACCAACACAAGTCAGGATTTAAGCAGGTATAATAATTCACATTCCATGAGTAAAAGAATTCAGGCAAGGTCTACTGACACAGAACACCAATCATATCCCAAGGTCAGTCACATGAGAACACCAAAGCACTAAAAACCATCATCATAAGTAGAAGTCAACCAAGTAACGTCTACCACCAGTTCATCATTCAAAGAATCAATATGTCAATTCTGGGACCTGGGGTTTATGGGCCCACCGTGCTTCCACTGTGCCGCTCCCATGCTATTTGGCTAAACGTGCTCTTTTCTACGCCATCGTTCGTCAAAGTATTGCAAGCAACTTTTAAGTTAGTGGAGATAGGGGGAGACAAGGAGGACAACCCGGACTCCCCACGTGCACGGACCCGAACACAGACCAACTAATGATGACACGACGAAAAAACAAGATTCCAACCCAAGGAGTAAGGTGCCCTTATGGAACTCTACGAGGTTACAAGTGCAGCAAGCAAAACACATACCAATCATGGAGTAAACTAGTTGCATCAATGTACACTAACATGTACCTACCTTAATGAAAGATGTTAACAAATAGGGGCAACCAAAAACATGATCGGGTCCTGCATGGGGAATAAGAGACTAACTAGCAACTTTTCATTTCATATATCAGACAAGCTTGATATGTATAAGAAATATGTATATCCGAATGAAATAATAGATTGGTGCGGCACATAGCTCATGCAAAATCTATTAAACACTACAGAGCATTACAAGTAGGGTAAATTACTCGTAACAAGTACATATGGGCAGGTCATATAAAAGCGGTACAGTAATCACATCTTATAGCAATGACTTCTCATAATAATAGGGTAAACGTGGGATGTCATCACACAAGGAGATATGGGGAATTAAGTCCTTCATGATACTAGTAATCAATAATTAAGGAAAAAGCGCAATCAAAGGTAGTCATTGAGGAACAATTTGTCACCAAAATCACAGTTCATGTATACATGCATCTACCATGTCGTATGGTATAACATTCAACGTGGTATTCAACTGCTAATTAACACACATTTCATAAAAGTATGAGTTTATCCAGTTAAGCATTGGAAGGGCATCATGTGATAAGAACAACTTGGATAAGAACACACATAAGCATGTCACTAATCATACTTAACATGATACAACCATGTGGAGGCATAACATTTTAACTGGACTAACAATATCTAACATGCTTGGACAATCATAAGATCATGTAGAGAGAGTATAGCAAGGCTATCGCAACCTATGACAAGAGTGCAAGTTGAGCGTGTGATCGTACAAGTCATATCTTTGCATGCATAGATTTTACAAGGTACTACAGGACAATCACGGGTGTATAAGAATAAAATGCATCGAGCAACTCCATAGAATAATGGGACGTGTCATAGAAGTTTAAGAAGGATCACTATTGCACCCAATCATTAGCACATATAAAAAGAATATAAGCAGTTGTGATGAAGGAGTCTTGCACACATCATAGTGCGAAACAGGACAATGCTCCTAAGGTATCATGTTTCAAGTGGACGGTAAGCTACATTATGCCTGCAAGGGCAATCATGCGAGTGCCTTATAGTTATCGTGATGTCTGTGTGGACATGCGAGGTGCCAGATTATTCATTTGCGAAAGCATTAAGAATGTTAGGGACATGCAGAAACAACATCGAGTGATGAGATGATAGGCACACATTGATAATCACGTAATGCTTTAACATGCGTTGAAATATAGGCACTAACTCTATAACGGGGTCTATCAATTCCTAACCAACTAAAAAGATCGCACATTAGAGATGTTGGCAAGAATACAAGACCATGCGAATTCTATTCCACGAAAGAGCAGATCATAATGCAAGTAGGGCATGAATACACACAAGCCATAATTCATGGGTCCTATAAGACATATTTTAACACGATAAGATGCATGGCTATGCAACATAGGTTACATGTTCATTTGGCAACTAGCACGAATGCATTTAAGGGGTCAACCAATCGTAACATGACCATATGAGGACAAGGGGGGGATATGGCGGAAACGACAAGATAAGCTTAAGGCAAGCACGACTTCACATGAATATAAAGCATGCAAGTACACAGGTATAAATTGACAGTATACAACCAGGCCACGTATTTAACACAAGGATATATCAACTCACATTGTGATCCTACATGATGCCAGCGATATATGATAAGGCATGAGCATAGACAGGAGTGATTAAATGAGTTCAAGTACGTGAAAGCAAAAGGATCACCACAGAGTAAACAAGATAACATCACGGGCGATAGGTTATAATCGTGCCAAGAACGAACCATCATAAAGCACGTATATGGTACAATAGTCATCACATCATAGAACAAGTACAACACGTGATCATCTAGTGAGTCATATTGGGAATCATAAGCCCTACAGGACACTACTGGCACATATCGAACATGAATACAATCAAAATAATGCGATTAGATTCATCCTAACATTCAGGTGTCATGTGTGTGCAAAATCATAATCTAACGTGGTGTGTGATCATGCGAGGTGTCAAGCCATCCGTTCATGCAAATACGAGAAGATGTCATATAGTAATAGAGGAATACCACCGAGTGAGATCATGTAAGAATGCTAGGACCTACCATTGCGGAAAGCAAGTCGTTCATCGAATTTTAACATCATCTAGCCAGGATAAGTAAGGCATGTTATGGTAATAGAAAGAGGGAAGAACCACACTATCAGGAACCTAGCTCGAGAGAGAATCAGCAATAATGCAAGCAAGATATAATTCACACGAGTTACAACCAAGGATCCTACATGATACTAAAGGCTCTACTTAACATACGATACATTCATTCAACTAATCATGGCGACACATAAGAAATCAACTCAATCACATTCCAACAACATAGAAACATGAGGAAGGTGTTACGATGTAAAACACGAGTTTAAGTAATGGCAATATGAATAGAAGACGGGGACATGAGCTCAAACCAACACATACTAGGATAAAACATGCATTTCTCAAGACTCAATTATACCACATATTCTCCATCCAACGCAAGTAATCACATAACAACACAAATTGCAAAACAATCAACGTTAATTAATCTGATGAATACATAACAGATGGGCATACTATAGATTCTTGTTACAAAAGGATAATAAGCATTGATACGTCCTCATCCAACATGCTAAGACGATCATCTATCAGCATTCATACAAAGAGGATTTGATCACACTATCATGAACCTAATTAAGGAGGAGATAACGATCAAGTAGGTTCATATCATGTGGTTCATGCTTCCAATCAATCATACAATCAATAGGCCAAGTAAACATTCTATAACAACATACAGTCATGATAGAAGGCAAGACATAACACGAGACTTGAGCAATGTAACTAACCACAACATGAGCTTAACAATAAAATCATGACATAAAGCAAGGCACAACATGACTAGCTTCTTACTAATGATCATTTGCAAAGTACATGCGGGAGATTACAAAATCATGTCAGGCAATTCAGAGAGAGTCACCATTACAACCGGACAGAGATCCCTAAGGGCAACCATTGACCTTCCCCAACTGACTCATCACCCCTCTTTCCCGTGGGACTTTGGTACGACTCTTTGTGGTAAGAAAACACTGATTGATCATCATTAGAATCAAGAAAGACAGCCCCAGAAACACCTTACTTTCTAACTCAGAATGACGTCAAGAACCATCTTCCAACACTCACTCAAATGACCCTCATGTCCATACCTAATTCCCGACACCACGTGTTTACCAACCCAATTTTCGTGAGAGACACTGACATCCAGAAGAAAGAATCGATAGAACTGTCAAGGGGTTAACATAGTGGTAGGGGTTGTTCCACACAAACTGGGCTTGCCCATATAGAATTAAAGGTACTCCCGCTATCTCATTTGCATAGGTAAGTCAATACACATTTCATAGTTAGGGCATCCAAATCAGATCTCTAGCATAGCAAGCACTCATCATAGAATCAGTTGATACACTCATAATGATCTCCTTGGAGTCTCCCAACCGATCTGTAAGGAACAAGCCGATATTTTGCCTACCTATTCTCAACTACATCCAAAAGGGATGGTCTAACGCCTTTCTATCCACTCGGTCCCTCTTTAATCGGTTTTCCTCTTTCATAACAAGCCAAGTTCGTTACTTAGTCCGATTTAGGTTAGGCATCTTAAGATCATTTTGCCCCTTTAAATCCTTTTCAAAAGTCCTTGAAATTCGTGGGCGGTTTCCAAAACATACACTCGACCCTTGTGTACCCGAATTGCACAACCTCAGCTATGATTTTCGGGTTACGTTTCAAGGGATGAAACCCCTTGTTCGGATCTTGCAATCCAGGTACGGGTCGAGGTTTCAAACTCATTTTTAAGGTCAGTAATAAAGAGGGATTTCGAACCCTAAAAGTATCGTAGGGTCCTAGGGTACCCTTAACTTGTCCTAGGGACTATGTCGCAAAAATCAATTCAAACGGAAGTAAGGTGGAAACAAAATTAAGATACAAGGTGTAATACAAGAGGGTGTCGCGGTAGAGCCGGGTCAAAACCAAATCAATAAGCGTATTTATTGAAATGTAAGGTTAGACTATTTCTTTGCAATCGCCCAAGAGAGTTCCCACGTTACAGAAGCAAGGAACAATCATGCTGCAAAACAAACCTAAAAAAATGTATGCGGAGCGGTATCAGATCGAAGCCCTACGCAAAGTAATCCCAAACAAGCAGACACATACACACGCTAGTCCTAATAAAGATGCTTCTAGATGCAAGGCGGAATTTTTACACACTAACATGCTCCTAAGATCAAGTGCATAAATATAATAAGGCCTTAGCACCGAATACCAAGTGGTATATCCCTCTCCTACCTCCACCCCCTTCCGATAGGGCGGAGACTGGCGATCTCGTGAATGCATTCCATCATAATCGGGCGGCACGCATGCCCAATCTACTCCACAATAAAGCCCGCAGGCATCTCATAATATAAGGAAGTTCATGACTCGATTGACTCAGGACGGGACCCAATGAGACTAGGTCGTCTTATAACCCTAGTAATGACTCTAGGTACTTCACAAATAACGGTCGTTCTGTTTACAAAACCAATGAGTAAACGAATGCTCAATCATGAGTAAACGAATGCTTAACCATTAGTGCAATCCTAGTAGGATACTACATGACATGCTTTATTATGAATGCAAACACCTAGTATGCACATGGCTACAAGCAGGGAGATCTAGTTTCTAATCAGAGTGAGTTCATATAGGAACTCACTTGGAAGTGCAGAACAGCAAATGGCAACAACTAGGTATACAGAAAGCCAACATGTCACAGATGATCACCTAACAAATATATAAGTAATATAAATAAGTCTACTTCTAATGTTACTTAAAGCATATAATATCACACACAAGTCATCAAATTTATTCACAAAGTTAGGCGAGGTAAGTCATTTTCCCAAGATTTTCCAAAACTCTTTTAAAACCCCAAGGTAGATCAAATGACCATTCAAAACGCTTTCTCAAATCATTAAAAAAAATCCATTTATAAAATATTACCCTTTCCTCAACTTATTTTATTATTATTTCAAGACAAATCCTACAAGGTTAGTATATTTCCAAAATCCTCTTTTTAGTTTTATTAAATCAATTCTCCATTCATCAAAACAATTTTCAAGCTTGAAAACCTTTTCCGAATTCCTTTTCAATCCAAGTTTAATTAAGATATTTTAAATATCAACAATAATATAATATAATATATTCCCTCTTTTTAATATTTTTATATTTGAATAGATAAATCCCTTAAAACTCATTTTATATACACATTTTAACAAAATAGGCCCAAAATACATTAAAGGAAACCGGATCCCACAAGCCCAAAATCGGACAGGCCCAACATCCCAATCCAGCTCTAACTCTAGCCCTCTCATCTGCAATCCCGGAAAAGAAGAAAGAAAGGAGAGTGGGCCCCAGGCGCTGGTGTGGCATGCGGGCCCCAGCTGCCCACCTCCTTCCTTCCGCACCAGGGGTTCTACTCCTCTTCGAAGAAAACCCGCCGCCGGCGACTGAAGTCGCGCTCCACTGCCTTCATTCTCGTGCTCCCTCCTCTTCTCCATCTCGCCTGACTCTCCCTCGCACTCCCTCGCTTCCTCCCGCTCGCACTCAGCTCTAGCCTCTCCCCACTCGCTCTCATGCTCATCTCGCTCGCACCCACCTACTCGTCGGAACTCGTTCTCGTTAAAACTCGCTCTCTCTCACGCTCTCGACCATCTCTAACCCATAAACGAACAAGAGTAAAACAAAAGAGAAGGAAAGGGGTTCGAGCGCTCACCGAGGGGTCTCGAGTTCGTCGGAGGTTTGTTGGGAGTCCTTCAAGCTCCGTCGGAGGCGGATCGACGCCGGAATGCCAAGGACGGAAGGAAGGGTTATAAAAAGGGGACCTTTTCGAGGTATTAGGTCAAATCGAAGGTGAAGGCAGCTTACCATTCTTTTAAGTCGAAAAAAAGGGGACACGGGAGCGCATCGGCGTCAAGCTCCTGGGCTCGACTCCGGCAGGTCTTCGTGAAGAAGGGGGCTCGGAATGTGCTGGGCTGCTGTTGTTGCTCAGAAGAAGGAGAAGATGGAGAAGCTCGGCTGCCTGGGCTCGGCTGCTCGATAGTGCTCGAAACGGGGTCTACTGGTTTCGACGGAGCGGAGAAGTGGTGGTGTTCAGAGGTGAAACAGCGAGGAAAAAGGGGAAAGAGATGGAGGATGGAGGGAGGTGTGTGGATTTGTGTGGGCTTTAAGATAATTGAGGATGGGAGCTGCAGGTCTACATCTTTGAATTGGGACAAGGGTTGGTCTTCAGATTTGAAATGGGATGGGTTATGATGCAGTAGGCGTGGGAATTGTCTGAGCAAAGGTAAGGATTCTCCCTTGGCATTTTACCAAAATGGTGAGGCATAAGTTGTGAGGAAAGGGAGGAAGAAAGGTGGGTGTTGTCTAAAAATGGGGGATGATGACTGTCTTCATCTGTCTGAATTCAGAATGGGGAAAGAGAGTGCAGCTAATCGAAATGGGGAAGGAAAAAGGGGGAAGAAGACAAAGAGGAGTGGTCCCAAACCAAAAATTATGAATACAAAAGGTAAAACCTGAAACCCGCTCTGTCGGTCTTATCTCGACTCGTTTCAAATAAAATTTAAATTTTTCAATTCGAATTTAATAATGAAAACCGAACATCATTTCCGATCCATTTTGCATAAATTACAAAATTTTGGCCGGAATCCGCTTTAAGGGTTTCGCGTTCGATTTATTAAATTGATGACAAGTTTTTCTTAGAATATCCGATTCAAATTTTTGTTGGCAGTAGACAAATTAGTTCCCATTTGTTGGAGTTTTGATTGAGCTGTGTTTTTGTTTCAGATGGATGATATCTCTACCTGACACAGATCCATTGGTTGCTCGCATTCAGGAACTAGAAAATGGTCGGTATTATTACTTCGCTTTATGGAGCATAACTGCCAATCTAACACGTATTCATCAATTTGTAATTTATGAATAGGGAAAATTATGCCACTCATGTAGTTGTAATTTATTGATTGCCATTTTTATCAAGGCAAAAAACACAGATCTTAGTAGATCATGTTGGATTATAAGCGCCCATAAGGCCATAACCTTGAATATTCAATGCACATGGACTTGTTTGTTCAGTGTATGATGGGAAATAAAGTGGGTAAAAATGTGAAATCAATGGTCATAAAAAGGGTATCCTTATCCTTTGAAGCAGTAGGACAAGCCATTGGTGTCTCTTGTAGGGTTTAGTTAACCTTGGACAAGACAACAGAGAGTAAAAAATATGAACAAATCATGGATTTATTTTATGCATCATTTTGCAGCATGGTAATACTCTATTCACTTTGTTATTTTAAGTATATACAGGATATATTTATAATGAGAATAGAATTGCTACTTTTCAGGTTGTAATGGAATCTGAGGGTTTTTCCAATATATATATATATATATATATATATATATATATATATATATATATATATATATATATATATATATATATATATATATATATATATATATATATATATATATATATATATATATATGATGCCATGAGGCTGCTGTCAACAGTGGGGAAGTACTTGAGAGTGAAATTTTTTTGATTCGAAAGCAATATAAGTTTGGGTGAAGCTGCTTTCATTTGCTGTCTGGTTTTTTGTCTTAGTTTTTCTCATATATTAGCCCGTCAAAGTTACTAGTGTCCTACTTTTAGCCTTTAAGGAAGTGTAAATGGAAACAAAATTGTAATCTCTAAGGCTGACATTTAAATTTCGTTGAGGGGTGAGTTCAGGAAAGTGGGTTTTCATTGCACAAGCTGATTCAAGTAATGCCTTTTCTCAGGTAATACACAACAGGGAAACTTTTGTAGATCTCATGGCAGAGCACATAGGAAATTTGAGTTTGATGCTTGATTGAACAAGTGCATTGGTTTTAGATTGTTGATGTTTCATAGATGGCTGGTTTTGAAGTCAAGGCTCCTATCAGCTGAGAAGTTCAGAATATCAATCTTGGTTGTACAACGGCAGCCAGAGCTCGATTTATTGGTTATCTTCAATTAAAAGATGGTTTTGACCTTCATTGATGTAAATTCATGTACTTGTTTTATTTGTTTTGTGGCAAAAAATTTCAGGGTGGTATGAAAACATGTTGAATCTGTTGGGTTTACAATTAACTAACACATTACCTAAATGTCTACAATCAGTTCTTTGAGTTCATTCTGTAATTGATTGTAAAAAAATCCTCAATGCAAATCTTCATTATGATTTTGAATACTATCTTAGATTAACTGAATAAGTGTCAGAAACTCAAGGAGAATGTATGACAACAAACTTATTGTGAGCGTAATTCGCCATGTTTTATATTGACTTTTATATCGATTTCTGCATGCATTTCATACATTTTGGCTAGAATGGTACATATTCTATGTAGTTTATGCTTATTTGTAATATATGGAGGTCTACACTAGTTTCTGTTTAATTTCGCAGAAATCGAAGCATTTTACAGCAATTCAGAGAAAGGACGGAAAGCTCGAAGTCAACTATAGAAAGTCCAAGGTCAAGGAGCAGCGGAACCAGGACAAGTCGAGCAAATGACAAGGCAGAGCAATTCGACAAGGTTGGTCGATATCGACAACTTTGGTCGACATCAAGTAACCCAAGCCCAGTCGAATTCCAGCGAAATCGAGAAGAGCCACTCGAGGAGCCAAGCTTGGTCGACGTCGAGTAACTTACTCGATGTCGAGTAAAGTCGACGAGTCTGAAGCCAGCTCGAGCTCGAGTACAATCCAAGTGGAGAAGAATCCTACTCGACGTCGAGGACTTTGGGTCGATGTCTAGGACATTCCAGAGCAGTCCGAGTCGAGTATCAGGAGAAATCCGAGTGATTGAATTTACTTGCAAGCCAAGGCACAACAAATCTATCAACATGCAGTGAAGATCTATAAAGAGAAGGAAGATTTATCCACATTGGTCCTAGTTTTCTTTTAGATTTAATTATTGTGTTTCCAAGTTTTATCCTAGTATTTTAGATAGGAAGTTTTTAGATATAGATAGACATTTCTTTCCTAGAATAGCTAGGGAATGAAACCTATAAATAAAGCCTTAGGGGCTTTTTTCTAGGCATTCAATCATTCAATTTTAGTTCCAATTGGAGAGATAGCGAGTGGGAGAGAGAGTCTTGGAGCCGAGAGAGGTTGGAAAAAGTGAGAGCAGAATTTTGCTTCGATCGGTTGTAAGCTTTCTTTGATTTTATTTAATGCAATTTAGTTCCTTTGTTATTGATGAATTTCTTGATGATGAAGAGCGAGTAGTCACCCAACTTATAGGGTCGGGGTGAGCCGACAGTAGCCATGTAAGGTGATGCGGTAAAGGTACAATCTTTTGATGCGAATTTGTCTTCTATCCCTATGAGAATGATTCTTTTGCGAAAGTTGAAGGTGATCATTGTTTGTGTTATTGAATCGAAAGTGATCTTAATACAACTTGGATTAATTATGTGAAAAAGGGTTAGTAATAATTAGGGTTTATGCGAAAGCCTCTATTTTCCTATTTGTTAATAACGAGAGTTATTTGATGAAAAGCATGATCTTTTATGCCTTTATGTGTTATTTTGCATGGTTATTTTGCATGGCAATCAATCGCGCCATTTTTAGTTTTTTTTTTACTCTTCTTTTTGCTTTTCAGTTCTTTTTTACTTGTTTCTTTTTGTTTTTGTTTTTCAGGTGCATGCGAAGAACTGATCGCACACCCACATACCCAATTCTCGAGCCTGAGCGATTTTTCAATCTTCAGCAAAGGCTTAGGAAGAGAGTCATGTCGACATCCAACAACGAAAACATGGTCCCGCTCACAACAGCACAGGAGCTTGAGCAACTCCGCCTATGGATAGAGGAACTCACCACTAGAGAAGCAGAACACGCCCAACGAGAGGCGGAATATACACAGAACCAGCAGCGGTGGGAAGCAAGGGTAGATCGCGAGATCAACGCAAGGAGAGAACTTGAGGAGCAGATTGGGCATGTCCCAGCCAACGCAAAGGAGTATCTGCATCCTACTCTGGAAGTTCTAGAATCGCCGATCGTTCTTCTCGCTATTAATTTTGAAATTCGTCCTTCTTTTATTACTAAAATTAGGAGGAGTCAATTTAGGGGAAGAATCAATGAATGTTCTTTAGTGCATGTCACCACTTTTATAGACTTATGTGAAGCTATTGTAGATGGTGCTAATTTAGAATATCTAAAACTAAAGGCTTTTCGTTGGTCCCTTGCAGGAATAGCACAACAGTGGCTGGAAGGATTGCCTGCACGATCAATTCGCACGTGGAACGAACTGCAGGACTTGTTCCTCAACAAGTTATTTCCTCTTGCAAACACAACTGCTCTCAGACAACAGATCACGGCTTTCAGACATAAGCTAGGGGAAACACTTGCACAGGTCTGGATGCGCCTAATAAGGATAGGATCAACAACTACACCGCCTATGGATATCTCGAGTACACTCCACGCCGTGCTTGGGAGGTGTTTGAGACGCTGGCCAACTACGACAACACATGTGGGACTTCTGCAGCCTCTTTTGATGAAAGGTATGAAAGGTCAGTCCCATCTATGCCATTGTATGCGCCACCAAAGGAGGTTGATCCAGACGTCAGAGAGCAATTCCAAAATGACCAGATACGTCGTTTTACCAAACAAGTCAAATTTCTATCTAAAAATCAGTCTTGTTTGGAATGTGGGTCTGTGAGGCACAACAACACTGCGTGCCCACACGTCGATCAAGTACACCAAGAGGACACCTACGAAGAGGTAAGGTATGTAGGGGGACACTACTCAGGACCACATCAGAACCAAAACTGGAGCTATTATCGCCAGCCCCAGAATCAAAATCCCCCGCCCTACAGAGCTCATGGTCACCCTGACAGAGAAGGTAAGAAAGATGACCTGCAGACCATTCTTGAGGAGATGCGGAGGAATCATTCAGACACCAAGTAATCCATCAATTCCACCCACACTCAACTGCATGGCGTTAACTTCAGGCTTGGGGAAATCGATATATGGCGGAAATCAATTGAAACCCAGATTGGTCAACTGGCTACATCCGTCCCCAAGAAATCAGGTACACTCCCTGGATCTTCTAAACCTAATCCTAAAACTAAATCTACAAGACAGGTAGCTTCCATGAACCTAAGGAGTGGGCGACAAACACAAACGTCCGATCAGAACACGGAGCAGAAGGACGCAGGAAACTACTCGACATCGAGCAGACCACTCAACGTCGACCAATAACTCGACATCGACCAGCCCTTGGTCGATATCGACCAGAACGCAGTGCCCATCCAGAAGTCGACCACTACACTCGGCGTGGAGGAGACCCTAGTCGACGTCGACCACCCTGCTGCCCACGTCGACCACCCTTCTACACCTCCGACGAAGAAGAAGTTGTCTTTCCCAGCAAAATCTCCAAAGGATCTAGCAGAGAAGAAGTTATAGCGTTTCATAAAAATGCTTCAAAGGCTCAACGTCACAATACCCTTCACAGAAGCTCTCAATGAAATGTCATCCTACGTCAAGTTCCTCAAAGAGATTCTAAGCAAAAAGCGATCAATGACTGAGATCGTAGAGGAGTGCAGCCAGATGGACGTTCTTGAGAAAAGGTCAGATCCAGGTAAGTTTGCTATAACCATTGGATTTGGTCAATACAAATTTAATGCTTTATATGACTTGGGAGCCAGTGTGAGTATAATGCCTTTATCAATCTGGTCCAAGATTAAGATAGGTGTTTTAAAGCCTGTGAATGCAAAGTTATACATGGCGAACAACACGGTGGTCATCCCAACATGCATGGTGGATAATGTATTAGTGCAAGTAGGTAAATTCTTTGTCCCTGCCGATTTCTTAGTTATTGATATGGCAGAGGACCCTGCTTGTCCAATCATTCTAGGAAGGCCCTTCTTGGCGACAGTGGATGCCAATATAAGCGTAAGGAAGGGGGTGCTCACTTTCAACATCAGCGATGAGGTAATTGAGTATTCCTTTAACAAAACTGAAAGGCACAAGGGCTGCCCCAGGGTGGGGCGGGCGTACGCGGCCGCCCCACCCTTCGACCCATGCGCCCCGGAGTTTGAAAAAAAAAATTATTTATATATATGGAAGTGTTGTAATAAGTAAAATTAGGATGCATATAGAATCAACTTGTCTACTTTGCTTAGTTGGTTGGTGGGAAGGAAGGAAAGTGAAGTAACCTCAAAAGTCGAGGGTTCAATTCCTACTAGCTTCTTTTTTTTAAAAAAAAAAATTACCTCCCCTGAAAAAACTTTTTTATTCTTTGTTCAGCCTGCACCCCACTCAATCTATGTGTTTCTACCCCCTTATTTAATTATATTCCCACTTCCCGACCTCCCTATTATATACAAATTATCTAGCTATAACTAATTAAACCCCATAAAATTGGTGAAAGTAGCCTCCTTTTAAAAAAAAAAAAAGAAATTCACCTCCCTCAAAAAAGTTTTTTTTATTCTTTGTTCAACTTGCATCCCCTATCGATGTTTCTACCCCCTTATTTAATTATATTTCCACTTCCTGAGCTCCATATTATATACAAATTATCTAGTTATAAACTAATTAATCCCCATAAAATTGGTGAAATTAGGATTTGATTTTGAGAATAAATTTTGTGAAATTTTCATTAAAGTTTATGATTTTGAGAATAAATTTTGTGTTTCAATTCTTGTGCATATATGTGCTTTTGAGAATGAAATTTATTAATTAAATTTGGGGTTTGTGAATTGAATTTGTGAAGCTTTATGCAATATTTGTATTTCGTACTTTACATATTCAAATCACAATTTCTATCATGTCTTTGAGAACCAAAATATATTATAAAGTTGATGAGTTTACAATCCTAGCTAATATGCAAAAGCTCTGAATTTAGCATGATTTAATTTTAATAAATTTACACTCCTAAATATGGCAAATGTCTGAATTTCCCATGAATGCCGAGAAACCATTACCATAGCAACCAAGCAAATGTAAGTATACTTTTCTATAATCCACTGCTAAGTTGAAAGTCGTACCTTAGGTAAATGAGTTTATTCAAGGCCAATATCTTAGTACACTCTAGAAATTTTACCCCACCTTTCGGAGAATCCTGCGGCCGCCACTGGAAAGGCATACATGTCCCATGAAAGAGGTCAAGTCTATATCAACTAGGTACATCACTTGTGGGGAGCATAAGGTAAGAAATACGACTCCCAAGGAGTTGGAAAAGAGGGATATGGAAGCCCAGGTGGAGGAGATCATGGCCATCCTGAACAATGACACAGAGGACCTACTCGACATCGACCAAGGTAAGTCAACGTCGACTAACTTCTTTTCGGATGCCTTGCCAGGATTCAAGTATGGGGTCGAAGTCAACCAAAGTTACTCAACGTCGAGTACTCTGGTCGACGTCGACCAGAACCAGAGCCCTCCACCAGCAGCAGCAGTAGCGTCGAGCAACCCACCCGAAGCCGAGATTTACTCGACGTCGACCAAACTCCTCGACGTCGACCAGACCCATTCTTCCTCGACTCATCCTTCCTCGACAAGCAGTCCACCAGACGAACGTAAGTGCTTGATGTCGAGTAACCCTAGTCGACATCGAGTAGAAGAGGAGGTCTCGAAAGCTGATTCTGTGAAGGTAAGCCAAGGTACAGACATCTCTTCTCCTATTTCCATTCAAGATTTATCTATACATGGGAGAGGTTTGCCTTCGTATGTGCGATTGTGCAGGGTTTCCAATGATGAACCTAAGTAGTATACAGTAGGTGACAAAGTCTATGTTGCCAAATCAAAGGATCATTGATTTCCCAACAAATTCAACAAGAAGAAGATGGGACCTTTCACGGTGAACAAGATCCATTCAGGAGAACTGCAGCTGATGGACAAAAATGGAGTCATGTTTGAAGCCCAAGCTACATGGGCCCTGCAAATGCCACCTTGAGATTTAACGGAGAAACTCGGCCTAGCGACTATAAAGTCTGGAGCTTGTAAATAGACAATTAGTTTTTGGGATTTTTGGACATTGTTGCTTTTGGGTTTTTGGTTTTGGACATTGTTTTTAAGTTTTTCTATTGTAGATTGTTAGGAGGAAAATAAAGTATGAAATATAAATTCTAAATTCGACTCCCTGATCTCCGCAAATTAATTACAAGACTTCCTCCCGCTGTAGTAGAAGGTAGTCAGGATCGATCCACGAGGAAGCATGTCAACGCCCGCCTTTTTAATTCCAGATCTCAGCACGAAATCGACGAGGAAAGCGCTCGATATCGACCTTACCACTCGATATCGACCACACTATCGACAAAAACTATAAAACGCATAAACAAGCAGAAACAGACAAAAAACTCAAAGTGGTCGATATCGACCTACCTACTCGATATCGACCAAAAATCTCGACCAACAGTTGCTCAAATTCGACCAATCACAGAAACTAAAAACCGCAACTTTTCGCAAGACATAACTCAAAACTGATGAAATAAATCAAATAAACTAAAGACTTCCAAGATCAGGGTTTCAACACCACAACGATAGTCATGTAAAATAATGCAGAAAGGTATAAAAGATCATGCTTTTCATCAAATAACTTTCGTTATTAACAAATAGGAATATAGAGGCTTTCACATAAACCCTAATTGTTACTAACCCTTTTTCACATAATTAATCCAAGTTGTATTAAGATCACTTTCGCTTCAATAACACAAACAAGGATCACCTTCAACTTTCGCAAAAGAATCATGCTGGTAGGGATAGAAGACGAAAGCATCAAAAGATTGTACCTTTACCGCATCACCTTACATGGCTACCGTCGGGCTCACCCCGACCCTAGAAGTTGGGTGACTACTCGCTATTCATCATCAAGAAAGACAACAATAATAAAAGAGAACTAAATTGCATTAAATAAACTAAAAGAAAGCTTACAACCAATCGAAGTCAAATCTGCTCTCAACTTCTCCAACTTCTCTCTCCACAAGAGCTCTCTCTCTCTCTATCTATCTATCTATCTATCTCTCTATGTGACTAATTATAACTGGAATTGAATGAATAAAACTGATCCCCTAAGGCTTTATTTATAGGCTCCATTGCCTAGCTAATCTAGGAAAGAAACATCTATCTATATCTAAATTTCTCTATCCAAGGACTTAAAGATTAAACTTGGAAATAAAACAAATATATCTAAAAGGAAACTAGGATTAGTGTGGATAGATCCTTCTTCTCTTTATAGAACTTGATAAATCTCCTCTTGAGTTGATAGAATATCTCTTGCTTCATGTGGAAGAAAGCTAGCTCAGAACTCGGACTCGGATTTGCTCGAAATCGGCCTCTGGGGACTGGTCGATATCGACCAAAAGTGGTTGATATCGAGTTGATTTCTTGACTTCACCTTCTAACAACTCGATTTCGGCTTCTGACAGACATTTCGACTCGGTTTTGGTCGCTATCGACCAGTATAGGTCAAAATTGAACTGTTTTTGTTTCTTCACTCGATCTTGGCCTTCTGGGTGAAAATCGACCAGCTTGACTCGATATCGACCAGATGTGGTCGATATCAACCTCTTGTGTCGAGTGCTTCTTTCCTCGTTCTTTGCTCGATTTGTCCTGGTTCAACTACTCTTGGACCTCGGACTTTCTGTAGTTGACTTCGAGCTTTTCCTCCTATCTCTGAATTACCGTAAACTGCCTCGATTTCTGCGAAATTAAACAGAAACTAGTGTAGATTCCATAATTTGGCAAATAAGCATAAACTACATAGAATTTGTAATATACTAGCCCAAATGTATGAAATGCAAACATAAATCGATATAAAAGATGGTATAAAACATAGCAAATTATGCTCACAACATGGATATTTTCCGTCTAATGAATCTTGCAGGAAAAAGAAGCTACAGACTTACTCGATGTCGAGTAATTAAGGTACTCGACATCGACCACCCATCTCGAGGAGAAGAACCCGTGGCCAAAGAGAACAGCCACCCTGGGGTTCAACGCTGCTCGACGTCGACCAACCTGGTCGAAGTCGACCAATCTCCTCGAAGTCGACCAAATTCGTCGATGTCGACCACCTCTGCAGTAATATTCGCCACTCGATTTTGACGATCTGCACACATGTCTAGTGAGTTTCTTTCTTTACCCTTTTTTTATACAGTGAGGACACTGTAATGTTTAAGTATGGGGTGGAGGAAGGGCTTACTTCATGCATATTTGACTTTATTTGACCATATGTGTGCATATTTAAAGTTTATCTCTTGAATTACTTATACATGGCTATTTTGGAATTCATTGTCAATCTAAGTGCTTATAAGAATGTTTTCCAAATTTTGAAAAATCACCCCCATTGAAATTTTTTAATAAGTGTCATGGAAGCTTTATTGAACTCGATGATGCAAAAGTGAATTCATTAGATATATAGCATGAAATTGCCTAGTAAAGGGAAGTCACAATGAAGTGCATTATTTTTATGAAAACCATGAAAGGGGGTAAATTTGATATTGCTTTTGACATGTTGCATGATAAGAGGATGGAGGACTTTGTATTTTTCATATATGCTCATATTGTTTATATCCTAGCCTTTACCTATGCGTATGCATCACAATAGCCATATTGAGCCTTATTTCATATTTCGCTCAACATGATATAAATATTGTCCATTTTCTACCTTATTCTCATCCGGGGATTATGTTGAGAATGAAAGTTACATTATGGAGATTACTATATGGTTATTATGTTGTTGTTGTTATTATCATTATTGGAATTTGGCAGGAAATTTAAAATTTATGGAAAATTTAATTAGTGAAAGAAAATTCGGTCACCTTAGGAGATAAAGGTAGATCGACCCTGCCTGCGTTGAGATAATAGTTCTGCAGGATGGGACACCAAGGTGAGGAGTCCGATGCACTAAGTATCCGGGGCCATTCATGACGCCCATGTTTGCGACTCGCGAGAAGGCAATGTTGAGGTTAGAGAGGTAAAAGCATTATAGTGAAAAAAGAAGAAGCAAAGAGTGACTTTATGAGAGGATGAGTGATGTGGAAAATTATGAAGGAGAAAGTGCATCAAAGTAAGAAAGCAAAGTTCTTCCCGGATTTAGCACCACATTACCCAAAAATAGTCCACTATTTTACCTTTTACCTTTTCTTTACCATGAGCTCAAATTAAAGTCTTCTTGATTATTAATGCTTTGTCACGAATGAATGTTTTTGCATAACCCTCTTTTTGTGAGTAGATGTTGCTTTTTTTCACATGCATTGATTTGTGGCACTAGTACCTTTTCCAGGATGATAATTGATTGCAGGGACATATGACAATGAATCTAAGATGTTGTGAGTTTAATTTCTTCCTCTTAATGACAATTAAAAGTATTGCTTGAGGACAAGCAAGCTTAAGTATGGGGTGTTTGTTGTGAGCCTAATTCGCCATGTTTTACATTGACTTTTATATCGATTTCTGCATGTATTTCATACATTTGGGCTAGAATGGTACAGATTCTATGTAGTTTATGCTTATTTGCAATATATGGAGGTCTACACTAGTTTCTGTTTAATTTTCGCAGAAATCGAAGCATTTTACAGCAAGTCCAAGGTCAAGGTGCAGCGGAACCAGGACAAGTCGAGCAAAGGACAAGGAAGAAGCAATTCGACAAGGTTGGTCGATATCGACCACTTTGGTCAACATCGAGTAACCCGAGCCCAACCGAATTCCAACGAAATTGAGCAGAGCCACTCGAGGAGCCAAGCTTGGTCGACGTCGAGTAACTTTCTCAATGTCGAGTAAAGCCGACGAGTTTAAAGCCTGCTCGAGCTCGAGTACAATACAATCCAAAGGGAGAAGAATTCTACTCGACGTCGAGGACTTTTGGTCGACGTCGAGGACATTCCAGAGGAGTCCGAGTCAAGTACGAGGAGAAATCCGAGTGATTGAAGTTACTTGCAAGCCAAGGCACAACCAATCTATCAACATGGAGTGAAGATCTATCAAGAGAAGGAAGATTTATCCACATTAGTCCTAGTTTCCTTTTAGATTTAATTATTGTATTTCCAACTTTTATCTTAATATTTTAGATAGGAAGTTTATAGATATAGATAGATATTTCTTTGCTAGAATAGCTAGGGAATGAACCCTATAAATAAAGCCTTAGGGGCTGTTTTTTAGGCATTCAATCATTCAATTTTAGTTCCAATTAGAGAGATAGCGAGTAGGAGAGAGAGTCTTGGAGCCGAGAGAGGTTGGAGAAAGTGAGAGCGGAAGCTTCGATCGGTTGTAAGCTTTCTTTGATTTTATTTAATGTAATTTAGTTCCTTTTTGTTATTGATGAATTTCTTGATGATGAAGAGCGAGTAGTCACCCAACTTCTAGGGTCGGGGTGAGCCCGACGGTAGCCATGTAAGGTGATGCGGTAAAGGTACAATCTTTTGATGCGAATTCGTCTTCTATCCCTATGAGCATGATTCTTTTGCGAAAGTTGAAGGTGATCCTTATTTGTGTTATTGAAGTGAAAGAGATCTTAATACAACTTGGATTAATTATGTGAAAAAGGGTTAGTAGCAATTAGGGTTTATGCGAAAGCCTTTATTTTCCTATTTGTTAATAACGAGATTTATTTGATGAAAAGCATGATCTTTTATGCCTTTATGTGTTATTTTGCATGGTTATCGTTGTGGTGTGGATACCCTGATCTTGGAAGTCTTTAGCTTATTGAGTTAATTTCGTGTTTACATTTGCTTTCGTTTGAAAAGGTGAGAATTTGGTTTCTGTTTTTACTCGAAATCGACAAGATTTGGTCGACGTCGAGGAAAGTTGGTCGACGTTGAGTTGGTTTGGTCGACATCGACTAGTTTGCTTTCGTTTTTGTTTTCTGTTGCTTTCTGCTTTCTGTTTTTAGTCGACTGAGTGGTCGAGATCGAGTATCTTACTCGAGATCGAGTACTTCCTGAGTTGTTTTCGAAGAGTTTTGGGACTGAAAAGGTGGGCGCCGACACGCTTACTCGTGGATCGATCCTAACTGCCTTCTACTACAACGAGAGGAAGTCTTGTATTTATTTGCTGAGACAGAGAGTCAGTTTGATTTGATATTTTATCTATATTTTCATACTTGACCATCCTCCTGCAACAACAAAACTTTGGTAGGAAATCAGTGTGCAAGGGGAGTTAGTGCTTAAGGTCTTCAATGTCATGTAAAACTGAATAAGTGTCATGTAAAACGTTGGCAGGAAATCAGTGTAGTGTGCAAGTGGAGATAGTGCTTTAAGTCTTTAGTGTCATGTAAAACCGAATAAGTGTCATGTAAAACTGAATAAGTGTCATGTAAAACTGAACAAGTGACATCAGATGCCTTGTATTTCAAGAAGGTTGATGCCCATGTTCATCGGCTCAAAGGGAGCAGCTCTAGCTAATTTGGGGATTGAAACATCATCTCTGAAAGCATATATTTTGATCTTGAAGTGGGTTGCTGTCACTCTGATAGGGTTTGCTGTTTTCACGTTCACAATTTGAGCAATAATTCGAAGACGCGGCTACTGTCACAAGTAATGTTTCTAGTACTGTTAATGTGTCATGTAAAACAATCCTTGTGTCATGTATTTTTTATATAAAACAAGAACGTTGATTCTCTTCTTTGTGGTCATTGAATGAAAATCATTAGGGCAATTATATACAGACTGAACGGACCCTTTTATTCACATGATCAATGAACACCTCGAAGAGCTCATCTATATACAGACTGAATTCCTCGACTTGCTTATCTTGAAGAGTCGATCTTAGGTGAACTAGTAGCTTTGTACTTGTCAAGCACATCAAATCAATTGAACAAGACATTCACCAAATTATAGGCAGTTTCATATCAAAATAAATCAAAAGCCAAGACATTAATCTTCTATATGTGTTGAATTCATCATAAGATGGGTTTTTTAAAATGACCGGTAATAGGTTTGCCATGTCACCTACGTCAATTCACATGACCGTTAGAGTGAGCGGACTTACCCCAGAAATCATCCATGGCTGAATTTGAAACCAAGTTAATCTGGCTTCAGTAATAAATTTCGTAATTTGTCATTCTCAGGAACTCAATCGAACATTTCAACAACTATCCCCAATAATTCAAATTCCTTGACTCCGTAGTCCACTCACTCTGATTGTCATGTCAAGTGACGTAGGTAACGTGTCAAACCTATTACCTGTCATGTTAACAACACATGTTATGATGAATGTAACACACATGGAAGATGAATTCCAGGTTAAAAACCCTCTTCAAATGAGAATCACTTTCCATCTTAGTCATTGCCTACTTTCCATCTTATTGAATAAGCTTATAGATTGCAGATCAGCAAATAACCTGTCATGTTAAAGGGTATAATCTGTCACATTAATAGCATTACATGTCATGTTATTTTCTTTCATTAAGGAGAAGATGATCGATTTGTTGTTTTACCTTGCAGGGTGGAGAGTGTGAGAAGTGTGGATGGTGATGACTTATCTGCAGTTCATGATGAATTATCGTCTTATAGTCATGAGGATTTGCACCAACAAGCCTTGGAGGAAAGGAACAAACATAAGACACTTAAAGGGAAGGGGAAAAACTCTGAAGCTCTAAAAGCCTTTAAGAGGGAAAAGGAACTTGAGAGGCTAGCAGGAGCTCAGGAAAAATCGGAAGAGGGCATTAGCTTCGTCTAGTAGTAGTAATAGTATCGGTTTGCCCCAGAATAATCCAGACAGTCCCCCAGAAGTGATTGAGAAAGGTAAGCATTCAGTACGAAAGGGTAAAGAGAAGGACGATCTCAATGATGGGCTAAAAGCACTGAGATGGTTTGAGCCAGATCTCCTTGAAGCCGAAAAAAAGCCAGCTTCTACAAGCGTAGAAAGAGAGCTTTTCAGTCTTATGGGGAAATTTTTGAAAAAACTGGCCATAAGAAGGCAACTAGGGGTGTAGACAAAACAGAGGTTCTTGTCCTTAAGAAGAAGGCACTCATGCTTAAGCGCAAGGGACAACAAAGTTGCATGATCCAAGTTATCTAGCTTCCTTTGATGTGGGAGAAAGTGACATAATAGATTAAAATTCGCATGATCCAACTTATCTGTCACTTCTCAAGAATATGGGTTGTCACCTACTTATTCAGACATGACATACATTTTCATTTACTACATGACACATACCCAGATCAACATGTCACCTGTTTATTTAGACATGACAGACAACAAATTTGTAGCAATTCAGTTTGTACATAGTTGTCGTAGTGATTTTCATTCAGTGACTACAAAGAGTTTCGTTTACGAAAACTCAAACAAAGAAATATGCTAATCCAAGCACTTATGCCACTAAATTATGTGATAGCAGCACCAAAAATAACCCATAACCCATACTGAATTTACATGTCGCCCATACCAGATTTACATGACATATAATGTATTTTACTTGACATATGAATTTTTTTACTTGACACCTGAATTTGAGTCATATTCCATTCCTTTTTTATGATTCAGAATTCCTTCAGCTAGACTTTTTTTTTAACTTGGTTTCAAATTCAGCCTTGAATGATTTTTGGGGTAAGTCTGCTCACTCTGACTGTCATGTTAAGTGACGTAGGTGACATGTCAAATCTATTACCAGTCATGTTAAAAAAACCCATCTTATGATGAATTCAACAGGAAGATGAAGTGTCTTGGCTTTTGATTTATTTTGATATGAAACTACCTATAATTTGGTGATGTAGCAAGCTTGACTTGTTCTAAACATAAGTTAATAGTCGACGTTGATTAATGAATAATAAGCCTATGTGAGCATTGAACCCACATCTTTGTGTATGACCACAATGCTCTCCCACTGAGCTAATGGGCTACATGTGAAGAATATTTATGTCAAAACATGCCTAAATGATTCAATGTTGTGCAAGGTGATCTTTCTAAAAAAAAATGCCCTTTATTTTCCTTTTTCCGTGTACAGTTTATCCTTTTGCCATGACCATAAGCAATCTTGTGCAAGGTGATTTTCTATATAAAAAAATGCACAGTTCCTACAATTTGAGTAAATGGATACACCTGAGCATCCGCCAATGTGGTTGCCACCTATTCAAGCCAATGTAATTTGAACATTAGAATTTCAACCTAGCATGACAATTAATAGTGGAATGAACAGTATATTATCTTTCAAGAGAATTCATACCGATGAAGACGTTAGGGACAGTATGTTGTCCCGTGACCCTTTCCAGCACCTTCTGCAACTGTGGCCCTTGGACACCTACAAACAGGAATAGTCTTGTGCATCAAAGGCTAATAGATTTGGAGGTATCAAGAAGAACATCATATCAATTCAATCATCCGCACCAGTCCAATCTACTCCTCTGTGTGAGGAACTATGAGCTATTTAGTTTGCAGTTAGTGACAAAATTGATGGATAATGAATGTTTCAACCATGAAGAATCCTCTAACAATGATGTCATACACTTCTTTTATGAAAAATGAATGTTCAAGTGTTTAACCATGAAGAATACTTTAACAAGAACAAATTCGATTTGGATCAATTCCCAAAAAGGCTAAAACATGCTCCTCTAAGGCACACATGAATATTCTCTCTGTAGTCAACTCCAGATATCACGTTTTCTATGGATAATTAATAAAGATTTTTAAATCAGTCATCGCTCTATTATACAGGCTATTTAACGAAAAATTGTCTTCCGTCTACAAATTGCTGTCAATCTTGAATGACATCAATTTCCAGGAGAAAAACTAAAAGCCTCAAAAGCAACGCCTAAAAAGTGGTTTACAATTGTTAAAATTCTAAATCAAGCTTCCATGCCTCCAAAAATACTCTCAAAACATTTTATCTGGACATTATGAGATTTAGAAACTTTATGAATGACAGAATGAATATTAAAAAAAAAAAAAATTCTAAGCATGATACCATCTCTGATTATTCCTTGCAGATGTTATACCACTGAAACCTTTGCAAATTTAGGATATTTAGAGATCAATAAAATTCAACACAACCACGTGAGATCTTTATAAGACTTCACTTCTCTAGAGTAGGAGAAACACTAACTTTTAGAGTTCACTTCTCAGTTCTCACTAACATATATACCAAGAGGGAAACACACCCAAATAATCCAAGTACTAACAACAACATTTGCTTAAAGGGACCCAAGTCTAACAACAAGATTTGCTTAGCATGACTTCAAGCGATAGTTCAGTTGATGAAACTGATATCCTTCATTCATATACATGAAATGATTACCATTTTTTTTCCTACTCATGGGATGGCTTATCACATAGACTTTCACAAGCTTAAAAATACAACTAGAAACTAAACAAGTACTAAATACTCAGCAGCGCCAATCGGACTAGTAATGTCTATCTAAACGACTTTAAATCACTTCTTCTATTTTGGCCAAAGATGTTAGCATTCATATAATTGTAAAGCATTCCTTAATCCATCCTTTTTTTTCCATCAATCTGTTATTAAATATCATTTCCAATTAACGAAAAGTCTACGAATCCACCATATCCCAACCATAGCTAACTTGCCTAGTAATGTCTACAGAAACATAGTGCAATCATAGCAAGTTCAACACATTCAGCAGAGCCAATTAGCCTAGTAATGTCTACACAACTACAAATTGCATATTCATTTTTTTTTTTACCAAATTCCATGATTCCACGCAAACTAGGAGTTGAGCAATCGACAAAAGTTTTTTTTTTAAAAAAAGAGTAACCGATAATTGTGGTGATAGAATATCGGTGAAGGACGCTGAACAGTGGAGTGAAGAGCTAGGATCTGAATCAAACGTGAAAGAGAATGAAGATCAAGGAGCTGGGGTTTATAGGCGTACGAATTGAAGCCAGTGGTGGAGAGGAAGAACATATGAGAAAAAGCAGGCATGAGCTTTCTTCTTGATTTTATTCTGTTTCGGTCATGTTTTGAAAGGACGGAGTTATGATGAAGCACAGACGGAGCCCGAGCCCTCCCACTGAGCCCGGAGCCTCCGCCTGCGTCGCGCCTCGATCCCCTTCCTTCTCCCTCATTTCCCGCCCGCCTCCGATCCCCTACTCTCTTCCCTTTCTCTCCTTTGCAACCGGAGGAACCTCGTCAGTCGAGGAAGCCGCGGGGCGAAGGATACGACGATCCGGCGGGATCTTCGAGTGAAACCCTAGATCTGTTGAACAAGCGTCCACCCACTGCGGCACTGCTCTTGCCTCTTCTCCAGCGCCTCCGCCACCGCCGCTCCCTTGACTCCTCCGATCATAATCGAATCCACCTCTGCTTCCGCCGTTGGAGACGAATGGGAGATTTGGGCGTCTTCTTCCTCCTCTATTTCCCCTTTCCCCTCTTTCCCTTTTTTTACTCCTCTCAATACCGGCTACCGGTTGCACCTTGAACCCGGATATCCAGTTGTGTGTAAATTTTTTTCGGATTGGGTTAGGCTTGCAAAGATTTCCCTCAAAGGGGTTATTTTTGCAAATTGCCCTATTCTAAAATTACATAGATATACTTTATAAAATAAAATATAATGACAACAACAACCCTATAAAATTAATTTATTAACAATAAAATTCAATAGCTTTCATTTAGATCAAATACAAGAAGTCACTAGGGAACACTTTAAACCACAACATCAAAATGATATTAAACACAATTCAAACAAAACAAATTGCATAAATCCCATGTTATCTTATATCTATAATGAAAATGCATTAACAAAGCCTACTATTCCACTACATCAAGCATATATAATAGAACTTTTTTAAGTGTAAAACATAGAATTATTGACATATAACTAGGGGCGGAGAGATATATAATAGAACTTTTTTAAGTGTAAAACATAGAATTATTGACATATAACTAGGGGCGGAGAGAGGGGGGTATGCGGTGGCTCGAGCCCCCTGAAAAAATACAAAAAAAAAAATTATATATATGTGTAAACTGTATATAGTAAAAGAGACTTTAACTAGACAAGAATATATTGTAATGCAATTGGTAGAAGGTTGGAAGGAGGACACTTAACATCAGGGTTCGATTCACCCTTCCCTCCTCATTATTCACTTTTTTTTTTTAACTCCTTCTATTGGCCTCGTTTTTTTTTTCTGTTGGCCTCGTTTTTTTTTAATTTCATTTCTCCTCCAGTTTTCATTCTTTTTTTAACTCCTGTTGGCCTCCTTTTTTTTTTCCTTAATTTCATTTCTCCTCTATTTTTAACTCCTTCAAACTCCTTCTATTGGTCTCTTTTTTTAAAATTTCATTTCTCCTCCAGTGTTCTATTGGCCTAGTTTTTTTTTAATTTCATTTCTCCTCCGGTGTGTGCTGGCCGGCGCAACAGCAAAGGCTCGCTACTCGCTCCTCCAGTTGGGTCACCCCTCGTGAAATTTTTTTTGAACCCCCTACCAGATTCCTGGCTCCGCCCCTACATACAACACAACTTATTGTAATCGACCCTATAAAATAGCAGCAAAAATTGACGCTAAATCAAGAATAATGAACCCATCTAACATTAATAATTAAGAAAAAATTGACCTAAAAATTTAATTGGAATTTTTCGTCTGGTGGTCACGGGGTTTTGAACTTATCATCTGGTGTCCAAAGGTTTTTCAAATTTCGCTTGGTAGTGACGTGGTTTTGAACAATTATGCACCTTAACCAAACTTCACAATTCCGTCCAACTCCGTCTATATTTAGATGACGTGTCACATATTTTATTTGGATTGGGTTTTATTTTTCCTAGAAAAGGGTCTAAATTAGGCCAATAAAAGAAAAAGAGATGATAACCCTAGTAGGGTTTTAATTAGGAAGGGGAAAAGAATGAAGAAGATGGAGATCACTTGAAGACGTTGAAGACCACCTCAAATCCGAATTGATCCACCGTCGATCCTAGCTACTCGACAACTACCACATGACCAATAGATCTGGGCAAATGCGGGTGCGGGCAGTGGCGGACCTAGGGGGGTCCTAGGAGGTCACTTGACCCCCTCCTCATCCGACAAATTACCTAGGTGTATTCTCCTCGTCAATAGCTTCGTTTTGATATATAATACGCCCTAATCTGACATCTGAGTAAAAGTTATGAATGTTTGAAAATTACAGCAGTATTAATCACTTTAGTTTTATTTCAATATACTATAATAATTTAATATTTTACTTAAATTGACATTCACATATTATAATTCATCTCGAGAGCTTCGAAACCATAGGTTATATTACTTATTTTGAGAATATGGTAAGAAGTTACGCAAGTTTAAATTTTTTTATATCTAGTTATACATTATTACATGTTAATAATTAATGCAATGTTTATTTATTGCGTTTTATATCTTTATTTTTTTCGTTTTTTATCCTTATTTTCGTATTATATATTTGTAGTATTTTTGAAACCATAGGTTGACACTAGTTTGTACTATCGATCACGTTGTGTTTTGCGATTTTTTTCTCGATCTTATTTGTCGACTACTATGGTGAACCCCCGCTAAAAACTTTATAGGTCCGCCCCTGGGTGCGGGCCAGACTTGGGATGAGTTTTACCCAAAATATTATCCCGATATTGCGGGCGTGAGCCGGGCTAAGCCCGCTTGCAATGTCGGACGGACTTAAGTCCGTCCGACATTGCAAGCGGGGGCTACTTGCGGGTACCTACAAACCCAACTGTCCTACATTCGACCCAAAAAATATTTTATGTATTGTATGAAGTAGGGGTGAGCAAAAATCTCGTAAATTCTGGACTCGTCCCGATCCTGGTGGAATTTGAAAACCAGAAATAGAGTGCGTACTCCGTATTACAGTATATAGGAATCATATGACACACACACGTGGGCACAAATCTCGTAAATTCTAGGCGTCATATGACACACACACGCGGGCATAAATTTCGTAAATTCTGGGCCCGTCCCGATTCCGATGGGATTTGAAAACTAGAAATAGAGTGTGTACTTCGTATTACAGTATATATGAATCTCACACACACACAATGGCATATATACTGTAATACACACGAAGTATAGATTATGAATTTAGGGTAGAGATTTATTTTTCTTCTCTTTTTTCTTATATTGGTATTTTATTAAATGAAAAAATAGTGGGTACCCATTACAAGTCTAGCGGCCTGTAATGGGTACATTTGTCTTCCTAATTCCGTACCCGCTGCGGGAACGGGCCGGGCTTAGTGTAAATGCCCGGATTTTTAAATCTTGATTTTCGAAAAGATGAATTTAAATCAGATATTTCAAGGAAAACTCGTACTCAATTAAATAAATCGAACTCGAAACTGTTAAACTGAATTCCGACCAAATTTAGAAAATTTTACAAAATAGATGTTATTCCGCTTTCATATGCTGAGAATCTGAGAAATGATGTTCAGATTTGATTTTTAAATTTCGATTGAAAATTTTAAAATTTAATTTGAATGAGTCGGGATAAAATCAAGAGAGTGGTTTAGAGATTCGTTTCCGAGAAAATTGAATTGGATATATTATTTGGAAACCACACTTGTCTTCTTCCTCTCCTCATCTGGTTAGCAATACCCAACCCAACTCACACTTTGTTCCCCCCCACCCCCCACCAAGTTAAGCTCAGCACCAACCCCTCTTCTATACCCCTCACACCAATGTTTCTCTTATTCTGGCAAAATGTCAATTCAACCTTGCAGGTTGACCACGCCAAATAAAAAATTGCAGGAAGCCATCCCCCCCTCTAGCCCTCGCTTTCCTTACATTGTGTCCCTGTGTGTGCTCCTTCTATTCTTAATTGTTCAGAGAGAGAGAGAGAGAGAGAGCGAGAGCGTCGGGGATCGAGAGAGGCAGGGGAGCGGGTATGAGGGCGGGCTAGTGTGGTGAGCGAACGTGAGCGGGAGAGAGCAGGGAGCGAGAGCAGCAAGGCGCAGGAGAGGGAGTTGGAGCCGAGCCAGTGAGAATGAGAGCGGCGAGAGGAGCGTCCGTCGGTGTTCTTTCGACGGGGAGGAAGTCGGCATTCGAGAGGTTGAAGAAGAGGACTGTGCAGATGGGCCCGGGTCTTCAATTTCTGGGTTTAAATAAAAACCGGGCCCCGCTCGCCACATCATCACGTGGGACCCTTTTTTTTTCTGTTTTGCTGAGCGGGAGGAGGATTGGGATTAGGGGCTGGCACAAATCACGCAAATCCCGGGCCCGTCCCGGTCCCGTTCCGATCCCGGTAGGATTTGAAAAAAAAATAGTGAATCTCGTTCCGGTTCCGTCTCGTAAAAATTACGAGGAACGGGATGCGGGATGGAGATTTTTTATCCCGCAAATCCCGTCCCGTATATATATTATATATATTTTTATATTAATATATTATACATTATATGTATAAAATACAGTATATATAAGTATATACTCCGTATCATATATGCCAATTTATATGCATATATATATATATATATATATATATATATTAACACACACAGTATGTACAGTGTTAATATCTATGCAGTGTGTGTATGCACAATTGCACACACACAGTGTTTGCAATGTACATACATTGTCTATATATATATATACAGTACCGAGTGAGCGTATACACAATATATATTTACTATAAAATGTAAAAATATTATAAATCTATAGGTGTTATGTCTTTTAAAAATTGGAAAATGTTAGAGAATTTAAAATATTTTTTATTTGAGGGACAAGGCCCGTCCCGTCCCGTGAGGTATAGGACCCGCGCGAGATTGAAAAAAAAAAAAGAGAATCCCGTCCCGGTCCCGTCCCGCAAAAATTACGCGGAACGAGACGCGGGACGACCCTCATCCCGTCCCGTCCCGTCCCGCGCCCACCCCTAATTGGGATTGTCTAGGACCTAATGCTTTCTTCTTTTGAGGAAATCAAAATGGTTGGGCTTGTTTCACAAAATGCAATTGGTATTGGGCATGTTTTAACAAGAGGCTGGGTTTTGAAAGTCACATAAATAAAGGGCGGTTTTGGGGGTTCAATAAATAACGGGGCTGGGTTTTATAAACATAAAATGGTTGGGTTATTTTGATAAAATAATTATTGAGGGCATTTTGATATATATGGAAATTAAAATAAATTATGATGTGTGATATTGAGGTGTGATATGTCGATTATGAAGCATGTGATGAGGTGTTTTGATATGATATATGAATTATGATATAAGATCATGATGTGTTGTTATATATATAAAGGCTTGGTGTTATATTATATTATTGAAAATCATGATATGTTCTTAATTATCAAAGTATGAAAATGATCTATTTATGAGGTGATGATATATGTTACTATATGTTGTTATATGATATGATGATAAGTTGAAGTGTAATGAGATGATGAGATGATGAGTTGAGATGGTACTTGATGATCGAGTTATATTGAGACATTGCGATGAAATATGGGATGAGTTGGAAATATGATTATGAGACTTTCGATATGTAAAATTATATGAAGTCATGTGTGCTTGTATGTTTGAATAGATAAACTTATATCTTCATTGTGATTACTAGGTGATCTTAAACTGTATGATGGCTACCTTGTTGTGTTGCACCGTCGGGTAAGTTCCTAGAGCTTACTCAGATTGATTCCCATGTGCATGTAATCATAGAATATACTAGATGTCGCATATGCATAAGAGCATTTCATGTAGTATCATGCTAGGATTGCATTAACGAATGAGCATCCTTATTCTGTATGCGTATGTAGAGAGAACGGTCGTTATAGGTATTACTTGATGTGATCTTTATCTTTATCCTTGTCATCTCAGTTGGCGCTTATTATAGAAAGTTGCTTGCACTCGATGATGCGGTAGGCTTTTTGGTACAGAAAGTTGCTTGCATTCGATGATGTGGTAGGCTTTTTGGTACAGAAAGTTGCCTGCTTTCGATGATGCGGTAGGCTTTTTGGTAGTAAGTGTCATATCACTCTTAGAGCCTTTGGTCTTATATAGTTTTCATTGCTTGTCTCCCCTTCATAGTTAGTAGGCTCATCATGTGGGGTTGGCTGGCCTGCACCGTGAGTTGAAGTAGCTCCTTTGATGGTGAGTTGCTACAGGATTCCTTAGGAGACTAGCGGGAGATGCCACTTGGCATTCTGTGTGGGCCCATTAATCGCTTTCTATATATATATATATAGGGAAGCTTTAAAATGTAAAACATCCTTAACGTGTAAAATTTTTTAAAACCGGATCCGTGCCCTCTTTTAAAAAAAAAACGAATCGGGTTGTTAAAAAAAACCTGAACCGCTTCTTCTCTCCCATGCAGTGCGCTCAAAAACTCTGGAAATGGCAGGACGCTGGAGGCGGGGCGGTGGCATCAAGCATGGCAGGAGGCGGGGAATCGAGCATCGGACTAGCACAACATCTCAATCGCCGGAATCCTCCTCTTCACAATCGCCGGAATATTTTCAATCAGCGGAATCCTTGCAATTGTCGAAAGCCTCGCAATCGCCGGAATCGAGCATCGTGCATCGGTCAGTTCGACAAGGCAGACGTGGATCCGGCTTCTCCTCCTCGCAATAGCCGGAATCCCTATCGGAATCATCGGAATCGCCAACCCACTCCACCTTGCCCAGCAACACCGGAGCATCGATTCGCCGCCTTCGACCGCCACCTTCCCACCACCGAAGCCACCAACGGACTCGCCACGCCACCACGGTCCCGTATCTCCTTGCTCCGTCGTGCCCTAGGCTGCCACCGGGAGCTTGCCGAAGTCCACTGCGCAACCTTCGTTTCTACAGAGAGGGTTACTGGGTCGATGTGAGGAAGATGATGATGAAATTACAGTTTTGATCCATATTTTCCCTTTCTTCCCAAATATGCCCTTATCTAAATTTAATAAATTACAAAATTATTCTATAGTTTATAAACGCACAACATAATATTATATTTTCACAATTTAAAATTATATTTGCACAAAATAGTGTTTGAATGATTTAGATTGAGATTTAAAACCTATGGTTTGATTTAGGAGCGGATTTTGGGTTTTTTTGCCAAAAGCCAAATTGATTGAAATTGATGATATGGTTGTGTTGTTGGGTTTATTTTGAGCTAATTTCATGTTCATAGCATTGTCAAATTGTTTATGGATCATGATCTAATTGGATTTTATAATTTTATTGCGATATATTTTAGATTTTGGGTTTTTTTTGCCAACATCCAAATTGATTGAAATTGTTGATCTGGTTGTGTTGTTGGGTTGATTTAGAGCTAATTTCATGTTCATAGCATTTTCAAATTGTTTGTGAATCATGAGCTAATTGGATTTTAGAATTTCATTGCAATATGCTTTATGTCGATCAGCTTCTTCTATTTTAGCATGAAAATTATAATTTAGCCTATTAGCTCAATTGGTAGAGCAATGTGCATTTGCACAAAGATGTGGGTTCAAATCCCACATAGGTTACATAATAGACAAGAGCGCAACAATCGCAAATTGTTAATCATGCACATCATAATCTTAGTTATGCACTTTTTAACCTTAATTATGCACATTTTAATCTTATTTATCTACTTTAATTTTAAAAGCTTATACGAAAAAAAATCGATTTCAAACTCACATCTATCAACCTAAATTATGCGAGAGGAGAACCCAAACTCTCAAAAGTAAAAAAAAATAAAAATTAAAACATCGATTTCAAAATCACATCTTTTGTCTGATTCATGCACATTATGATCTTACTTTTGCACAATTGTATTCTAAATCTGCACAATTGTATCTTACTTTTGCACAATTGTAGTTTAAATTTGCACAATTGTATCCTACTTTTGCACACTTGTATTCTAAATGTGCATATTACAATTTTATTTTTACACTTTATCTTCTTATATTTGCACTTTAAAGTTGCACGAACGCACTTTAAAGTTGGACAAATGCACTTCACAGTTGCACAAATGCACATTATAATTTTATTTTTCCACCTTATACTATTCATGAAGAGAAACATAATAAGAGATACCACATAGATAGTCTATATGAGGTTTGAACCCGCATCTTTGTGTGTAGGCACATTGCTCTCCCATTTTGAGCTAACAGGCTTTTAATGACACATATGACACATTGGAAGCGAGGGAAATGGATGTAAGTAGCAAAAAACGAAGATAAAATAACAAGCAGCACCCTCATGCGAACAGGAGTTGGGCATCTCAACCCTCTTAATCCCCTCAAACAAAGCCAAGTTGCGACTATTGAAGCAAAATCAAAATATCATGCATCAAATAACTGTATGATATGTCTGGATTTCCCCCGTTTGCAAGATGTGGCTTGGGACTACTTGTGATGCTTGAACTGGTTATGCAATCATTTGCTTTAGCTTTTGACAGATCCACATTCATTTCAGAAATCTTCTTTAACTTCTTCTCTTGGACCTGTTAAATATACTTGAGTGGAAGTAGCAAATCTATCCTAAGCACAAAAGACAAACAAGCAGAATGCTCCACTTTAGATCACTTAAACATTCAAACAAATTCATCCTATTTACCCATAAAATAGGATGAACTGGTTATTTATACACTTTATATTTGCACAACAAAAGGTGTCGAAAATGGGAAAAAGTGCATTTACCCATAAAATTAGACATATTTACCTATTTACCCATAAATTAGACACATTTTAATCTTATTTATGCACTTTAATTTTAAAAGCTTATACATAAAAAAACCGATTTTAAACTCACATCTATCAACCTAAATTATGCGAGAGGTGAACCCAAACTCTCAAAAGTAAAAAAATAAAAAAAATTAAAACATCGATTTCAAAAGCACGTCTTTTGTCTTATTCATGCACATTGTGATCTTACTTTTGCACAATTGTATTCTAAATCTGCACAATTGTATCTTACTTTTGCACAATTGTAGTTTAAATTTGCACAATTGTATCCTACTTTTGCACACTTGTATTCTAAATGTGCACATTACAGTTTTATTTTTTTCACTTTATGTTCTTATATTTGCACTTTAAAGTTGCACAAATGCACTTCACAGTTGCATAAATGCACTTCACAGTTGCACAAATGAACTTCACAGCTGCACAAATGCACTTCACAGCTGCACAAATGCACTTCACAGCTGCACAAATGCACTTCACAGCTGCACATTATAATTTTATTTTTGCACCTTATACTAATCACGAAGAGAAACATAATAAGAGATACCACATAGATAGCCTATACGGGGTTTGAACCCGCATCTTTGTGTGTAGGCACATTGCTCTCCCATTTTGAGCTACTAGGCTTCTAATGACACTAATACGCGCACTTAAAATACGCTTGCTAAGAATAAAAACGAAAACCACAACATCAAAATCATAACACATTGCACTTGATGTTGGCGGCTTGTCCCTAAAACCTTTACTTTTATCCGGTATGGTCATAGGTTTCTCTTCTGCAAAACTAATGCTACTGTAGTAATCTTCAGCTCTGAAGCTTTTTGTAACATTGGAAACCTAGTTGCAGTTCTAAGATGTAAGGTTGGGCTTTGTATTTGAAGCTGACTTCCGGGGATTCACCCTAACAGTGCACCTGTTAGATGCAAGCATATGAAACACCTAGACAAGTAGAGCAATTTATCCTTGAGCAATTGGGACCTTAAGCTTAAGGTACAAAATCGCACAGCAACAAGGCACAAAACGCACAGAAAGACAACAAAAGGCACAACCAAAATTGATATCTCCAGCATCTTGTGTTGCTGCAATTGAAACTACACATTCAAGAAATTCACCATGTTGTTACTTACTAATGTAATAAAAATAACGGTGGCAGCAAACCTCTACATAATCTTTTAGGTACTGGTGAATGCTCCACATATCCAGAATGAAGCTGCAAGGGAAAAAATATGCAAACTCTCTTGGCGACTCTAATGATGATAACAGTGACAATACATAAGCCCTTCTACTTACTAATGTAATAATTTATTTTAAAAAAAAAGTGTTTTTTGTTATA
This sequence comes from Persicaria tinctoria, assembly GCA_037127255.1. Classification (NCBI taxonomy): domain Eukaryota; kingdom Viridiplantae; phylum Streptophyta; class Magnoliopsida; order Caryophyllales; family Polygonaceae; genus Persicaria; species Persicaria tinctoria. The sequence continues at coordinate 31,930,254 of JBANSL010000015.1, forward strand.
GATTAAGTGAATGGTATAGCCCTACCAGTTGATTATTGGGGAGGGCTTCTTCTGCCCCAAAACTAGGACTGATACCTTCTAGTTTCAGTGAGGAGGTGGTCTAGAAACAGATCAGAGGGTCTGCTTTGGAGATGCCTTCTAGTTTCAGTGAGGATGAAACGACATTGACGAGTTCTTCTGTCGATTGAGGGTCCGGGTATGATGAGATCCTGTCAAGACTATACACCATGCGCAAAGATTGAGTAAGGAGGTGGTCCAGAAAGAGCCCATGAGAGATTACCTCGCCTTAAACAAGGTTGTACAGTTGGAAACAGATTATCTCTCTCCTTTTTATAAACACCAGCATGCAAAAAACACAGATGAGGAAGAGATGATTGCCATCAGAAGCTGCACTTCTGCACTAGGTCTCTCTCTTTTCGCTTTCCTCCTGCTTTTTTTTGGGTGCTTACCTGCTTCAGTTAGGTATTCGGTTTTGTTTAGGATTGATGTTCTCGCAATCCTGATTAAGATTTCTTCAGCAGATCATCTATCCCTCAGGTGATCAAACTGTCTATAGTAGTATAAAATAATTTGCTTATGTTTTCGGTTTGGCTATCTAACTAGGACTGATACCTCTAGCTTCTGCACTGTGGATAGATTTGGCCCATGTATCACCACTACCAGTGCTTCCACTTCCACCTATCAGATTGCAAAAAAAAAAAAAAAAAAAAAAAAAAAAACCATTTCGACAACTTGACATTTTCATACACATGATATATATATATATATATATATATATATATATATATATATATATATATATATATATATATATATATATATATATATATATATATATATATATATATATATATATATATATATATATATATACAAGCTCATAGTCAATGAGAGCTTAACATTACCAAATCACATAAATTGAACTCAACAGAAGATTGCAAAACTAAAGAAAGATATATGGGTACTTTTTCAAGTGGCTATTTTACTATTTTTGTTGAATCAGCACATCACATTATTCATTGTCGTTAGCCTGCTATTGATATGAAATCAATATCAGATTATACGTACCAAATCCTATATGTATATTGATTATTGAAAAATAAAGGAAAGAAAGCACAAACCTCGGGCTTGCAGGCCTTGCAAAGGGAGCCAAGAGAGCTAGCAAGGAACTCATTCCATCATTATCATTACTTATCGAACTAGAACAACATTATAGACTTAAATTAGCTTAAAATTTCAAACAAATCTGCATAACAACATTAATTATGTCCTAGACATTTTACCGAACACCTAGTAGGCATGGATTTAACTATATATCAATCTCAATTTCTCTCCTAGACATTTTATCAAACATCTACAAGGCATGAATTTACCCCATCTCAATCTCAATTTCCCAAAATCAATTATCTAGAAATCCATCCATTAATACATAAATATCAAAATCAATTATGATAGAGTATAAATTAAACTAAGCCATCCGGTTTAAGCTGGAAAGTCGTCAAGCATAGGCAACTCCTATCTTGTTTTGTTCAAAATGCAACCGGAGGTAGTCCAGACAAGTTTTAGGCTCATCGGTACATAAGGATTCAAAACTTTAATAAAGATTTAAGCAAAGCAATATATCACAAGGAGAATTGGATTACCCGACAAGCCTAATGAAGTCAAAGACAACAACTCAAAGATCCCTTGAGGGACGGAGCCTGAGAAAGAGGCTTGGGAAAGCGGAAGTATGAGGAGGATAAGAAAGAAGAGTTTGAGTTCCATGACAACCAAGTGATGATGAAAATAGATGAGATGGATGCATCGTTCGCTTTCTGATTTAAGCAGATCAATCACCTACCTGTAGCAGCGAATATCACAAGGAGAATTGGAATAAATTTCGCCATTGAAGCTCAAATCTATACTTAAAGAGACTGCCTCGTTCGCCTTTTGATTTTCTATCTCTCACTCTGTATCCGGCCACCAGCGATGCTCCGCCCTCCAGTTTCACCGACATCCCGCCAACGATGCTCCGCCCTCCGGTATCACCGACATCGATCTTCCTCTCTCTCCGACAGAATGGATGCGAACCTCTGGATTTAAAATGTTACATTGAGCCAACCAGCCCATTGGACTACTTTCTATTTTGGTTACTCGGATGTTATAATTATAAATTTTACACGTTAAGCAAATTTTACACTTTAAAGACTTTTTACATTTGAAGCAATCCCTATATATATATATATATATAGGGAGTGGTTCCCTTGTGCACACTCCTTAGAGTATATCTAGTGCACGAATCCTAGCCGTAGATATGGATGGATCGGATGGCCTACCTCTCGCCATGTGTAATTGTTTTTTTTTTTAAAAAAAAGTGAGGCTGGGCTTTCCAAGGAAGCAAGTGGGCGCGTGCACCACATCTTCAATAAAACCCTAAGCCTCTCGCCTCTTGCCTCTCTCCTCCTTTCCGCCTCTCGCCTCTCTCCCCTCTCCCCAGCCTTCATTTGACTGTCACGCCGGCGGCCTCCCTCCTTCAGCGGCGGGAAGAGCAATTCTGGGCGGCGATACCGGAGGCGACAAGAATCGTAGAGGAGGGAAGGATTGGGCGCCACCGGACTGAATCAAGACGGGGGCAAGGGTTGCACAGCAGCGGTGTTGTTAGGAGAAAATCGAGACTTGCAATAATAAAATAGAAATAAATCACAACAAACCAGATTCCGTCCCTTGCAAATGATTACAAGACCTCCTCCTGATGCAACAACGGAAAGTCAAGATCGATCCACGAGGAAGCGTGTCAGCGGATCCTAGGTAGCGAAGAAATCTCACGAACGTCGACAACAGTGGTACTCGACCTCGACTAAGGGTTAGTCGACGGGGGTCAGGCACAGTCGAACACAGCGCAGCAGTAATCACAGGGGCTCGTCGATATCGACAAGGCCTACTCGATATCGAGTAGAGTCTTGGTCGACTTCGCTTCGTCTCGTCGAGTACCTGCACAGGAGAAGCTACAGCGACTTTGGGTCGAAGATCAGTAGTCGAGATCGACGAGTGCTATTCGATCTCGAGTAAGACAGAGATTTAAACGAAATAAAATAAATGCAAAGGCTTTGGGATTTCGAACTAAACTTAATTTAAAAGGCTTCCAAGATTGGGGTTTGCAACAACGATAACCAAGCATGCATAAGGCAGAGATAAACAGATAATCATGTAAATTGCATCGAAGAACAAGCTTTCGCCTTTTCCAACAATTAGACAACTATTTCAAGAAACCCTAATTGTCTCTACTAATTTTATGTTTATAATCCAAGTTGTTAGCATGGATCTCCATTAGACGGGTAATAAACACATAAACAAGTAGGAGATGCTCAAAACATGATAAAGGTCAGATCTTTACCTCAAACACGCATGGCTATCGTCGGGCTCGCACCAACCTTAGAAGTGGGTGGACTACTCACGCCTCATCGCAAACTCAGACATTGATTGAAAAGAAACAACAACTTGCATTAAACTAAACCAAAGAAAGTACAACCGAACAAAGCCAACTTGCTCTCGCTCTTTTGCTCCACTCGGCCTCACTTTCTCCCTCTACTTCTCCTACTTACTTCCCTCTGAAATTGAATTTTTTTATATATCAATAAAACTCAGCCCCATGTGCTTTATTTATAGCCTTCTAATCCTTGCTACTCAAGGATAGAATATCTATATCTATATCTAAAACTATATCTAAAAGCTTAATGATAAATAAAAGCAACAAAGAAATTAAATCTAAATATATCTAAATGTCTTAAAGTGGATAGATCTCCTCTTCCATGATGTGTCTTGATGATTTTAGATAGAATCGGCAATCTTCGAGCCCAAGTAATCCCACACCGAGTAGGATTCGTCAAACCGCGTCACTCAGCTTCTGGAATCGTCGTCGATGTCGACAAGGGTCTTGTCGATATCGAGTAGGAGTGTTGTCGACTGGGCCGGCTTCGTCGTCTCGGCTAGCTGGTGCTCGATGTGGCTCGGACTTGGCTTCTGGGCGTCGTCGATCTTGACTAGGGGTCATCGAGATCGACTAGGGTTGTGGTCGAGGATGGCTCTCTGGTGATGTCGAGGACTCCTCCTCGGCATGGACTCGGACAGGCGCAAGGTGGCTCGTCGATCTCGACAAGGTCTCATCGAGATCGAGTAGAGATGTACTCGGCGTCTTCGTCCTCGGCTTCTCCTCTTCTCATCGACTCCGGGTGTGGTGCTGAGGTGTTGTCGATCTCGACTAGGTCTTGTCGAGATCGAGTTGTGTTCCGGGAGTCGGGTTGGTCTGGATCAGCTTTCTCGACCAGGCTTTGTCAACCAAGTCTGCTCGGGCTCTCTACTCGAGATCGAGTAAGGTGTACTCGACATAGAGTAGCCCTGGCTTTAGCTCGGTTTGTCCTGGTTCTGTATTCTCGGATTCTGGACTTCTGTAGTTGTTTTCCGAGCTTTTCTGACCTTCCTTAAAATTGTTGTAAAGTGTCTCGAATTCTGCGAATTTAAACAGAAACTGGTGTAGATTCTATAATTTGGCATATAAACATAAACTACATAGATTCTGTACTATCTAACCCAAATGTATGCAATGTATGCAGAAAACGATATTAAAGTTACTGTAAAATATGACAGATTCAGCTCACAACAAACACCCCATACTTAAGCTTGCTTGTCCTCAAGCAATACTTTTATTTGTCATTCAGGGGAAGAAATCAAAACTCTCAACATATCAGATTCATTCTTATATAACCCAACAGTCAATTACCATCCTTGAAAAGGTACTAGTGTCACAAATCCATGCATGTGCAATTTAAAGAGCAACATCTACTCATAAAAGGAGGGTTATGCAAAAACATTCATAAGTGACAAAGCATTGATAATCAAGAGGACTTCAATTTAAGCTCAAAGATTTGGTAAAAGGCTAAAAGGTGGGTAGTTTCTGGCAATGTGGTGCTAATGATCCGGGGAAATGGAGTATTTCCAAACTGGAATTTCCACATTCCTTTTCATAAGTTTCATCACCTTTCATAATGCTTTTTCTCAATAATAATGCTTTTACCTCTCTGACCTCAGCACTGCCTTCTCGCGAGTCGCAAACATGGGTGTCATGAATGGCCCCGGATACTTAGTGCTTTGGACTCCTCACAATGTGTCCCATCTCTCCAAACTATTATCTCAGAGAGCAGGGTCAATCTACCTTTATCTCCTGAGGTGATTGGATTTTCTTTCACTCATTAAATTTTCCATATATTTCAAACAATTTCCTTCCAAACTCTAGTAATGATAATAATCACAACACAAAAACCATATGATAATCTCCATAATGTAATATCATTCTCAACATAATCCCCGGATAAGGTAAAGAATGGCAAATATTTAGATCATGTGGAGCAACATTTGAAATAAGGCATAATATGGCTTTTGTGATGCATAAGCATAGGTATGGCTAGGATATAATCAATGGGCATTATATGGAAATATAAAGTCCTCCATCATTTTATCATACAACATGTCAAAAGCAACTTCAAATTTTACCTTCTTTCATGGTTTTCACAAAATATGCACTTCATTGTGACTTCCCTTTACTAGGCAATTTCATGCTATATCTCTAATGAATCCAATTTTTCATCGTCGAGTTCATTATAAGCTTCCATGACATTATTCAAAATTTTCAAATTTTAATGGGGGTCATTTTTCAAACTTTTGGAAATCATGCATATAAGCACATAAATCAATAATGCATTCCAAAATAGTCATGTAGCAATTCAAAGAACTAAACTTTAAACATGCACACATAATGTCAGAATAAAGTAAATATGCATAATGTAAGCCCTTCCCCCACCCTATACTTAAACATTACAGTGTCCTCACTGTATAAAAACAAGTAGAAACAAGAGTAAAGGAAGGAACTCACAGGATAAAATGTCGAGGAAGGTGGATCTGGGCAGGTCAAGTAACTGTTCTTGTCGATATCGAGTACAGTACTCGATATCGAGTAGGCTCTCAGCGTCTGGTGGAATCTGAAGTCGAGGAGCGTCTGGCTGGTCGATGTCGAGTGCGTCTACTCGAGGTCGAGTAACTTCTGGGCTTCTCCTCCTTGTCGTAGTCGACTTGGCCTTTGTCGATTCTGACTGTTTTCAGGGACTTCTTTATTCCACTTTTCACGATCCTTTATATGCTTACCGACCTAAAAGTGTTAGATTGCACAAGAAACAAGACTATCCACATAAAATATTCAAGAAGACATAAAACCAAAACCAAAAACAAAAACCACAAAGTTCAAAAAGTCCCAAAATTCATAAAGTTCTATATACATGCTCTAGATTTTAGAGTCGCTAGGCCGACTTCTCCGTTGCGCTCAAGGACCCTTATTGTGGGGCCCGCTCATGCTTGGCCCTTCTCCTGGATCATCTAGGTCCTGATGGTAGTATGCAAGCTCAGTTGACGGGTTGTTGCTTGCATCATCTCCCTTCTCTTTCTTCTTTTTCCTTCCAGCTCTCAGTTTTCGCAGATTCTCTTGCCACGGTGTCTTATCTCCCCTTAAGTTATTGATAATTTTCTTTATGGACTGAGGGGGAGTAGGATTCATACATGAACTTGCCTTTTCGGACCTAAAGCAGGAATCTTTGGGCTTAGGGCTAGTCGAGATCGAGTACAGCTCGTCGACCTCGAGTACAGGGACCCCATACTTAGGCTCTTGGCAAGTTTCTGGCTCTGCAGTGGTTGTCGAGATTGACAAAGTCTTGTCGAGATCGAGTAGGTCCCTTGTCGAGATCGAGTAGCCCTTGTCGATCTCGAGTACAGTGTTGGCTCCTTCCTCCGCTGTTTGCTTGGTCCCGTGGTTGCTGATGCTTTTCACCTCTAGCCATGAAATTTCCTCTTTTGCAGGGCCAAAAGAGAAATCCAAAACTTCATCGCCTATGGTGAAGGTGGGCGATCTATTCTTGACACTTATTTTGGCATAAGCAGTAGCTAAGAATGGTCTACCAAGAATAATAGGGCTAGTAGGATCTTCAGCACAGTCAATGATAAGGAAATCAGCTGGAACAAAGAATTTACCAACCTGGACAGGGACGTTCTCAACTATACCTGTAGGGATGCCTACTGTATTGTTTGCCATGTATAGCTTGGCATCCACATGTTCTATGCATCCTATCTTTACTTTCCGCCAGATTGATAAAGGCATGATGCTCACACTTGCTCCTAAATTGCATAGAGAATCATATTTATATTGTCCAAAACCCACAGTAACAGAAAACTTACCAGGGTCAGGTCTCTTTTCAGGGAACTGGAGTACTTTGCATTCGTCTGCGATCTCTGAGATGGATCGCTTCTTGCTTAGGATTTCCTTTAGAAATTTGACATATCCAGGCATCTCTTGCAGGGATTCTGTAAAAGGAATAGAAACATTCAGTTCTTACAGCATATTAACAAATCTGGTAAACCTACCTGCAGTGGGATCTTTCTGTGCTTTTGAAGGGAAAGGCAGTGGCTTTTTCAGTTTCGGAGCCTGATCAGTTGTCGGAGGTGTTGCAGAGTCGTCGACGTCGGCCAGGTGCTGCTTCTCGATCTCAACCACGGGCTCCTCGACATCGAGTAGGGTGGTCGACCTGGAGTTGCTGGTCTGCGCAGCGGAGTCCGAGCTCAGCTTCTGGTCTGTGTCGAGTAGCGGCTTGTCGATATCGAGTACACCCTCCTCGAGATCGAGTTGGCTGTGCTCTGCTTCGAGTTGCTGATCTGCCTTGCTTTGCTGTTTTCCGACCTCTGGCTCGTGTAATTGATGTCCACTCCTGAGTTTGATAGCTGCGACGTGTCCGGTCTTCCCCTTAGGATTCGGTTCTGTTTGCCCAGGGAGCTGTCCGGACGGTCGTGGGATCTGTGCAGCGATTTGACCCATCTGCGTTTCTATTCCCCTTTTCCAGATGTCCAATTCTCCAAACTTTGTAGTGATATTCTGGAATTGGTTGTTGATGGTGCCCTGATTCCGACGCATCTCCTCAAGGATCAGCTGCAGATCATCCTTCTTTTGATCCCTTTCTGGATGTCCTGGAGCTCTGTAGGGTGGGGGATTCCGAGGAGGACCTTGGTTCCATTGTGGTTGGTAGGACCGTTGGTCTCCCATGTAGCGATTTGGACCCCCAGCGTAGGCTGCCTCTTCATGTGTTTCTGCCATCCTGACTTGCTCAGTGTGTGGGCACTCAGTAGTGGTGTGCCGCTGTGATCCGCATTCGATGCAAGGCTGATTGACAGATAGATATTTGACTTGCTTGAGGAGCTTGCGATTTTGGTCTCTGTAGAACTGCTCCCTGACATCTGGGTCAATCTCCTTTGCTGGCTCATAGAGTGGCATAGATGGTGCTGGCCTGGCGTAGGAGTTCTCCTTATAGTTTGTAGAAGCCCCATATTTGTTGTCGTAGTTAGTGAGCTTTTCTAGCACACCCCATGCGTCGCTTGGTGGCATCGTCAGATACTCATAGCGAGTATAATGGTTGATTCTGTCCTTGGTGATTTGATCAAGAGAGTTGAAGAAGATCTCCTGAATGACGTAGGGTGGCTGTCCATGAGTAGGGCAAGATCGCAGCAGTTCTTTGTAGCGTTCCCATGCCTTTGCCAGCGGTTCCCCTTGCTTCTGTTTGAAGGAGGTGATTTTCTGGCGGAGAAGTGCTGTCTTGGCGGGTGGGAAGTATTTGTTCAGAAACTCTTGCTCTACTTGGGCCCAGGTGGTGAGAGATCTCGTCTTTAGCCCTTCCAGCCACTTCAGTGCAGGTCCAGCGAGAGACCAGCGAAAAGGTTTCATCTTGACATATTCCAGAGTTGTACCTTCAGCAAGAGTACGACACATGTCATGAAAGTTAGTAATATGTTCAAGAGGACACTCATTAAATTTGCCATAAAAAACATTATTTTTAAGCTCTATTAAAAATTGAGTGCGAATTTCAAAAGAGTTATCAGGGATTAGAATCGCCGATCCAGGCACGACGAGAGCTGGATGCATATAATCCTCAGCAGTAGTTGGATATTGGGCAAGCTCAGCTTCTGCTTCCCTTGCGCGCTCAGCTTCTTGTTCCCTCGCTGCCCTTTCATTGGCTATAGTGGTATCCTTTGCGGCTAGTTCCCTTGTAAGCCTTTCGATCAGTTGCTCTTGTGTTTCAGCGGCCGCCATGATCCTTTTGAGTTTAGAGTGGATGTGTAGGTAACGCTCTGGTTCGTCTAAGGCGTAAAACTCAGGTGGTAGACCAGAACGGCGCATACACCTGTATAGTAACTCAAAGCAGATGTGAGATTTAACTACCTAAGGCGCGAATGATAGCTTCCCCGGCAACGGCGCCAATTTGTTGTTAGGAGGAAATCGAGACTTGCAATAATAAAATAGAAATAAATCACAGCAAACCAGATTCCGTCCCTTGCAAATGATTACAAGACCTCCTCCTGATGCAGCAGCGGGAAGTCAGGATCGATCCACGAGGAAGCGTGTCAGCGGATCCTAGGTAGCGAAGAAATCTCACGAACGTCGACAACAGTGGTACTCGACCTCGACTAAGGGTTAGTCGACGGGGGTCAGGCACAGTCGAACACAGCGCAACAGTAGTCACAGGGGCTCGTCGATATCGACAAGGCCTACTCGATATCGAGTAGAGTCTTGGTCGACTTCGCTTCGTCTCGTCGAGTACCTGCACAGGAGAAGCTACAACGACTTTGGATCGAAGATCAGTAGTCGAGATTGACGAGTGCTATTCGATCTCGAGTAAGACAGAGATTTAAACGAAATAAAATAAATGCAAAGGCTTTGGGATTTCGAACTAAACTTAATTTAAAAGGCTTCTAAGATTGGGGTTTGCAACAAAGATAACCAAGCATGCATAAGGCAGAGATAAACAGATAATCATGTAAATTGCATCGAAGGACAAGATTTCGCCTTTTCCAACAATTAGACAACTCTTTCAAGAAACCCTAATTGTCTCTACTAATTTTATGTTTATAATCCAAGTTGTTAGCATGGATCTCCATTAGACGGGTAATAAACACATAAACAAGTAGGAGATGCTCAAAATATGATAAAGGTCAGATCTTTACCTCAAACACGCATGGCTATCGTCGGGCTCGCCCCAACCCTAGAAGTGGGTGGACTACTCACGCCTCATCGCAAACTCAAACATTGATTGAAAAGAAACAACAACTTGCATTAAACTAAACCAAAGAAAGTACAACCGAACAAAGCCAACTTGCTCTCGCTCCTTTGCTCCACTCGGCCTCACTTTCTCCCTCTACTTCTCCTACTTACTTCCCTCTGAAATTGAATTTTTTTATATATAAATAAAACTCAGCCCCATGGGCTTTATTTATAGCCTTCTAATCCTTGCTACTCAAGGATAGAATATCTATATCTATATCTAAAACTATATCTAAAAGCTTAATGATAAATAAAAGCAACAAAGAAATTAAATCTAAATATATCTAAATGTCTTAAAGTGGATAGATCTCCTCTTCCATGATGTGTCTTGATGATTTTGGATAGAATCGGCAATCTTCGAGCCCAAGTAATCCCACACCGAGTAGGATTCGTCAAACCGCGTCACTCAGCTTCTGGAATCGTCGTCGATGTCGACAAGGGTCTTGTCGATATCGAGTAGGAATGTTGTCGACTGGGCCGGCTTCGTCGTCTCGGCTAGCTGGTGCTCGATGTGGCTCGGACTTGGCTTCTGAGCATCGTCGATCTCGACTAGGGGTCATCGAGATCGACTAGGGTTGTGGTCGAGGATGGCTCTCTGGTGATGTCGAGGACTCCTCCTCGGCATGGACTCGAACAGGCGCAAGGTGGCTCGTCGATCTCGACAAGGTCTCATCGAGATCGAGTAGAGATGTGCTCGGCGTCTTCGTCCTCGACTTCTCCTCTTCTCATCGACTCCGGGTGTGGTGCTGAGGTGTCGTCGATCTCGACTAGGTCTTGTCGAGATCGAGTTGTGTTCCGGGAGTCGGGTTAGTCTGGCTCAGCTTTCTCGACCAGGCTTTGTCGACCAAGTCTGCTCGGGCTCTCTACTCGAGATCGAGTAAGGTGTACTCGACATAGAGTAGCCCTGGCTTTAGCTCGGTTTGTCCTGGTTCTGTATTCTCGGATTCTGGACTTCTGTAGTTGTTTTCCGAGCTTTTTGACCTTCCTTAAAATTGTTGTAAATCGTCTCGAATTCTGCGAATTTAAACAGAAACTGGTGTAGATTCCATAATTTGGCATATAAACATAAACTACATAGATTCTGTACTATCTAACCCAAATGTATGCAATGTATGCAGAAAACGATATTAAAGTTACTGTAAAATATGACAGATTCAGCTCACAACAAGCGGCGTCGTTGAGGCGGAGGCGCACAACGAGTAATCATCTTCTCTGGTGTGCGATTGAGCGGTGGTTCAACACCGGCGATGGTCAGTGCCTCCTTGTGCGATTCCAGATCGATTTCCAGATCGATTCCGGGTACGATTGAGTGGTGGTTCACAGCGGGCTTCCCCGTCTCCCGAAGCCGGCCTTGCGCTTCCACCATGTCTCCCCTTAAGTCCTCACCTGCTACTGCTGAGTTCTCAATTCATCCCTCGATTCCTTTGTGGCTCTTGGATTAGGCAATGTCAATTATGAATCATTATTGAAGTAAATAAGTGTATTTTGAAATTGGAATTTGATGTTTAGGATAAAATGTACAGCCAACTTCTGACGTCGATGGACGCATCCAACTTCCGACGTCGATGTTGACCTGGTACACTGCCGACACCGAGCACAGCCAACTTCCGACGTCGATGGACGCATCAGTGACATTAGATTTAGGTCCAAGGAGACTAAAGATTCATTTCACCGCCCCAGCAATTACAGAAGTTTGATTTTTTTTTAAATTATCTCATATAAAATTCATAATTCCCCTGAATAATCCACCAATTATGGTTCAATGTACGCATTAAACCGATCGATTCAACTGAATAATTTTAAAATTTATTAATCACAATGGTTATGCAATCATTCGTCGATTATGTGTACCTCGTAAAAATAAAAATTCAACTGAATAATCTACTAATTATCGTTCAATATGCGCGTTAAATCGATCGATTCTACTGAATTATTCTAAAAAATTACTTATCCACAATGGTTGATATTCACTAACAGCTTTATCATTTTGGTGTCTCTTTATTCGGTGAAATGTATATTTTTACCGCTATAGTCTACCGAATGAAAAGCCATCAAAGAAAAAAAATTAATTAATATGTTGGGTAATTTTTATTCAATCACTTTTGAAACATTATTCGGTATATTAGATATATTTTTCGGGGAACAGATATTATTCAGTAAAATAGTTGGTATTCACTAGTATGCTGAACATTGAGATGTTACTTTTTTCGGTTAAATTGAGTAATTGACAACTAAAAACCTACCCATTGTCAATTAAAAGGAAAAAAAAAATTATTTGGAATTACCATATCTTTATAACAAAAAAAAATTGATTTATCATTATACCATTTTTGATTTTTTTATCCACTATCCATTTTTTTTTAAAAAAGTACTTCACAATTACAATTATCCACTAAACAATTTCTTTCATTTTTAAAGTTGGGTCCCACATCATCACCACAAGTTTTACCCCTCTTGTACCATTATTGAGTTTTTTTTTATCCCCTAACCATTTTTTTAAAAAAAAAACGGCAGTTCAAACTTAAAATTACTCCTTTTTAAAAATAAAAGAAATTGTTTAGCGGGTCCCACGTGATCACTGATCACCAAAATCTTCCCCTCTTTCACGCGCCTAGTTCCGAGAGTAAATGTGTTTTTGAGTGGGTCCCACAATTATTTATCCAAAAAAAGAAAAAACACTTCTTTTAATCTGAGCCATCTATCACATTAAGATCAAGGGTCCATAATTGTGCACAAGGTACATCCTAAGCCTTGTGAACAACTTACCCATTCTCTCTCTCTCTCTCTCTATATATATATATATATATATATATATATATATATATATGTATAAATAAATAAATAAATATATATACATATATATATATATATATATATATATATATATATATATATATATATATATATATGTATATATATAAAGAGAGAGAGAGAGAAGAAAGGTTTTTGACAGTAAATTGGGTACGGTTTTTGACAAGCGTGCTTATTTTTTATTTTAAGAACGGTTTTATATTAAAAGTGTGTTCACAACCCCAAATTCAGCTATAAGCAACACACTTTTCCATAAAAGCATTCTCGTTTATTTCTAAAAAAATATTTAGACTGGTTTTCGTGTAAAAGCGTGCTTAAAGAAACTCAAAACGAATATGGTTTAATTTTCTAAGTGTGTTCCCAAAACCAGATTTGACTAAAACAAACACGCTTTGCTATAAAACCGTTCTCATTTATTTGGAAAAAGTATTTAACCCAGTTTTCGTGTAAAGCGTGCTTAAAAAAATTACAATGAACATAGTTTAATTCTCAAAGTGTGTTCCCAAAATCAAATTTAACAAAAACGAACACACTTTTCTATAAAGTCGTTCTCGTTTATTTCTAAAAACTATTAAGCCCGGTTTTCGTGTGAAGCGTGCTTAAAAATAAATTCAAACGAACACAGTTTCATTTTACAAGTGTGTTCCCAAAACCAACTTTAACTAAAATCAACACGCTTTTCTATAGAATCATTCTCGTTTATTTCTAAAGGAATAATTAGCTCGGTTTTCAAGTAAAGTGTGCTTAAAAAAATTAAAACGAAAGCGGTTTTATAAGAAAAGTGTCTTCCCAAAACCAAATTTAACTAGAGGGAACACATTTTTCTTTTAAAGTGTTCTCATTTATTTTTATAAACCGTTCTCGAAAAAACTATTTTTTTATTTATAGTTTTTTTTAGGAATTAGATTAAGTAAATGCACAAAGTTACAACAAAATTCCGTAGCTCAGGCGACAGGCGTGTGAAGCGGACAAATTCAGTAGGAGGGTGTAAGAGGTCTAGGGTTCGACTTTTGGTTCGAGAGGTTGGACAAGTGTTGAGATGGATATGTATATATAAAAGAGTACACTTTTATATTTAAAGTGTGCTTATTATTAAGCACGGTTTGAAAAAAAGTGTGCTAAAATATTTTTTTAGCACACTTCAATTGAAGCCTTCTTATCATTTGAGCACACTTCAATTGAAGCGTTCTTATAATTCGAGCAAAACGGATATTCCTTGTATGGCAATTTTAAGAACGCTTCAACACAAAACCGTGCTTAAAATATGGGATCACGGTTAAATAATAAGCGTGCTTGTTTGGGAGCGCATTCACTATAAGCACAACACGAGAAGTGTGCTCCCATGCATAAAAAAAGTATGCGCTGGTCCCTCCTTTTGTATTAGTGTGTGCATATATATATATATATATATATATATATATATATATATATATATATATATATATATAGCATGCTTGCGTGATTTAAATTCCGGTATATATATATATAAACTGCTAGCATTCTTGCGTGATTTAAATTGTTGTCCTGCATTAGAAGCATGATATTAGGAATAGCGTATATGGTATGATTACAGTAGGACCTAGTCCTATGTATGGGCCTCAGTCTGATCCTACGCCCTGTATTTTTTTTTAAGGTATGTCATATATGTATAATGATGTTGATTATGCTCCATGACCGCAGGGTTTTGACATAGCGGAAAGAGAGAGTTGAGACTCTGACTTTACTAAATTATTAATGGTTTGGATTTGAATATTTCGATTACATTTTGACCCAACAATCTTATGACCGTCGTGGCAACCTTATGTATAGTTTTAGAATTTTGCCGGTTTGCATGATAAATGGATTTACCCTGGGGATTCCAACGACCTCTCTCGGTTTTTGGGTGTGAAATCCCACCTTTAAGGGACATATGTTGATTGTACTCGGGGCGCAAGATCCCAACGGGGGGTTTTATCCCTAGAAACATAACCCTGGAATCATAATCCCGGACTGTTACACTTAGGGGCCTGCTTGGGCTTCGCCCCCAATCCATGCCCGTCCAAAATAGTGAGCGGGCAAGACGGGGTGGGCAGGCCAACACGTGTTTGCCCCGGATGTAACAATTAATTAGAGGTAAATAATTAAACTATAAGTTAATAAGAGTCTTTCCCTATTGTTTCCATGGAGCCTAATTAAAGATGGTAGATGCAGGACAATAGAAGTATTTATTTATTTCTCTACCATAGAAAAAGACAATAGAAACATATTATTTATTTTGTGAAACTGTAGGTAGATTGCCCCCCGAGGCATAGCTTAGTGGTAGAAAGACCACCCTACGCAGAAGCTTCGGGTGGGAGGTTCGATTTCCAGAAGGAGCATTATTTGTTTCTCTTGTAGAGTGGGGAGTGGGCCTCCTGGAGCCAAATCGTATAAAGAGGGGTGGTTGGACCATTGCTGAGGCACATCCCGCGATTTACCTCCTCAAGTTGATGAGGGGCCGGAAACTTGGGGTCCAGGACTAGTCTAAGTCTAAGCTTTGGATATCTGGATAAAAAAACAATTAAAAAAAAAGTAGGTAGATTTCATCCTCATTGAAAAGTGTGTTCTTTTTCCAGTTTTTACTTTTGAGGCAACTTGTTTGAAAAGTGAGCTTTTTTTACTTACTTTTAAATCCAGAGTTTTTTTTTCCACATCCTATTAAATGAATGTTACTTGTCATGCTATAGAGAATACTATTATAATGAGATGTTTGTGGATTCATATAATATTGCAATACATGTGTTATTTTGTTGTTAAGTTCAATGGTCTCGAGGCAAGATAATTGATGTCATCCTCAAGCGAAAGAAGAAGGTTCCACCTTGGGAGTCGTTAAAAAAACGGCGTTAATTATTTTATTAGTCATATTTCTTATTTTTTTATATATATATTCTATTTTTAGTAACTCCTATGTTAGTTGGAGTCTAATTATAGAATTGCTTATTTTTAGTATTTCTTAGTTAGATTAAATAAGATGGTTAGGATTTTAGATTAAGTTTTATCTTCTAGATTTATTTATCTTTAGGATTAAATTTCTATCTTTATCAACCTAAATTCTATCTTGCACGGTAAAATTGGTTCTTAGGTTTTCTATTTAAACATTGTAGTTCTATTGAATTAAATCAGATTGAATTAGAATTGAGAACCCCTTTATGGATTAAAGAGTTCTCGATTATCAATCCCAAAAGCCCTTGTGTTCTACGCACTACCACCGTCACCAATCCTTTGTTCTACTTCACAATCCTCACCATCATCGGTGTTCTTCAACAGTGAGCCCGACACCATTCTCGAACTCCAGCCGCCGCTACAAGGAACTCAGCCGCTTGGTGGCAGCGCGACCCGTCTCCAGCGCTAGGCGCTCACGCCCTTGCGTTTGTGCGCGCCCCGCTGCTCACGCATCCTCGCAGTCTCGCTCCTCGCTCGCGCGCGCTCCTCGTCGACGCCCTCGTTCTCGCTCGCGTGCCCGTTCTTGCTTTCCTTGACTTTCTTTAAGCTGTTACTTTGTTAATTGGTTTAGTTAATTAGTTTTTAATTTACCGTCACTTTAATAGTTAGAATTCTTAAGTTAAGAACTGTTTCTTTTAGTTAGTTATTACGTAGACTAGTTTAATTTTTGTTTAAGTTTTAAGTTTAATTAGTTGAATTCAATTGTTATCGAGAGAAATTCAAGGAGCTAAGCAAGATCGACGCATTAGTTTAGCAATTGGCCGGCCTAGCCGATTGCTATACATCAATACATCAATTGGTATTCAGAGACGGGTTATGCTACGCTCTTTGTTTCTTTGATGATACTGATGTTTTGATTTGATGGTTTGGGAAATCTGGGGAGGCGACTGGGATGATGATCCCGATCCATGGGCTGTACAACAACGACACCGACGAGAGTTGCAGAGACGAGCTTTGCAACAACAAGCTTTAGAGCATCAACGACAACAAGAGGCTCAAAGGCATCACCTTTGGCTTCAAAGGCAAGAAGAGACCCATCGACAACGCTATCAGATTCGGCTTCTCCAACAAAAAGAGGCTGAGGAGGCAAGACGACAAGAGGAAGAGGCACGACGTCAAGCCAACCTAGATGCCGAAATAACGGCTATATGCAAAGAGGTCATGGAGGAATGGATGGCCATGTTCAAGAAGGGCGTGAAGGAGCCTTTTGTTGAAATCGTTGCCCCATGGAAGCCCAACTTCTCCATGTCGTATCGATGGTACCATCGACATCGAAACTTGCGTGTGAGAAGGTTGTCAAAATCCTTGATTTCCGTAGGAGTTTGCAGCTTGATGGCGTTCATTCGACAAGGTTCAGATGATGCCCCAGAACTCCGCTTGCGCTTAGGTGCCATCTACATGAAAGCAACAACCTTTAGATATCATCTTAATTCAATCAATCAAGCTTAAAAGGAAGCTACTGTAAAAACTCAAAGGGTTAGAGCCAAATATGAAAATTAAACTACCTACAAAAACAAAAGCAAAGTAACACAAGAAAATAAAACAACTTAAACATAGGAGAAAACAAGTGTCATAAACAGCTTAAAAATCCTCCAAAAACACCTTAATCTGGCCGACTAGACATACGCAATTAGGGACCCCATACTTATTCCTAAACATGCTTGGCAAAGAATATTCATAAAAGCACATAATAGCATGTTAAAGGACAAAATTCAGCCGTTCATATGGAGGCTAAAAATGCACATCATGCACTTAAAACTTGTAGGATCATGTTGGATCAAGACGATCGAAAAATTTCACCCAATATGCTTAACAATCTAACCCTTCAATTTGTTAAATTCCTCATATTCTAAATGCTCTGCAAGATTAGAACTTGATAGGCATAATGGATTTGGGCAAAGAAATAAAGACTCGATCTTGAAACAAACAAGAGTAGCAAGAACACATATCGAATTCATCATAGTGCAATCATAGCCAAGATGTAAATCTGTAATCCGTTCAAACCCCATTAACAATCAAATAGATGGGTAAAGGATTTTTTCGACCCCGCCAATAACTCATGCAATCCGCCATTGACCTCCTCACACCAAAGCTTTCAAAAATTCTCAATTTCGGATGAAATTCGCACCCCTAAAACCCCAAGTTGTTCAAATTTCCTCAATATCATCAATCAAATCAAGAACAACGAAGTGAAACAGATTAAGGGTAGGAATCATACCGAAATTGCTCTTAAAACCTAAAGGAAAGAGCGCTAGAGGGTGGGTTGGGGCGGAGAAAGAGCTGGGCGGTTGCGGGGCTACTGGCGCCTGCACAGTGGCTGGATCGGCTCGGTGGCGGGCTCCTCGGGTGCGCAAGGCAGGGACGAGTCCGGCGGTGGCAGCGACGTGGGCTGGGGTGGCCGGAACCGTCGTGGGTGGCTCGAGGAGTGCAACGGCGCTGGAAGTCTGGGTTCTTGGCGCAGAGGGTATAACGTGGTAGGAGAGAGAAAAAATAAGGGAATAAATACCTGGGTATCCACTTACCTTCCCGCTCTTGTTTCTATTATCCGAGACCCGGTTTGATTTGTTTGGGAAATCCTTTTGCAATTATCCGTACTTGTTTCTCCTAATAGAAATCCAAAAACTAAATAAATAAGTAGAACAAGAGTAAAATAAAATAAAATAAAAAAGAAATAAAATAAAATAAAGTAAAATCGGGTTGCCTCCCGAAAGCGCTATATTTAAAGTCTATAGCTCGACGTACTTCCCTTTATATCAATCGGAGAGGATGAGTGCCCATGAGGCACGAATATCCTCCTCAAACGTGACATGCTCATAGTACTTCTTCAATCGGTGCCCATTGACTTTAAAAGTAGCACCGCTTTTATCTAAAAGCTCCACCGCTCCGTGAGGGAAAATCGTTTGAACCACGAATGGTCCACTCCATCTTGAACGCAACTTCCCTGGAAAAAGTCGGAGTCTAGAGTTAAAAAGCAATACCTTATCGCCTACCTCATAAGTCTTGGGCACTAGCTTTCAATCATGCCACTTTTTGGTCCTTTCTTTGTAGATTTCGGCATTTTCGTACGCCTTAAGCCTCAACTCCTCAAGTGTTTGTAGGTCAATAAACCTCTTTTTCCCGGCCTCATCGAGATCCATATTGAGCTCTTTGAGAGCCCACATAGCTTTGTGCTCCAACTCGACGGGTAGATGACATGACTTACCGTACACGAGATTGTAGGGAGTGGTGCGGAGAGGCGTCTTATATGCCGTCCTATAAGCCCATAATGCGTCATCAAGCTTTGATGACCAATCTTTCCTTGATCTTGACACGGTCTTCTCCAAGATAGCTTTAATTTGCCTATTGGATACCTCAACTTGACCGCTAGTTTGGGGGTGGTAGGGTGTGGCTATCCGGTGATGTACCCCATACTTGGTCAAAAGCGCCTCAAAGCCTCTTTCTATGAAATGCGAGCCTCCATCACTAATTAGGACCCTAGGAACACCAAAACGGGGGAAAATGTTAGTTTTGAAAAACTTAGCTACAACTCTAGCATCATTAGTTCGTGTAGCTATGGCTTCCACCCATTTGGATACATAATCAACCGCTACAAGGATGTACTTATAAGGGCCCGAGGATGGAAAATGTCCCATAAAGTCTATGCCCCAAACGCCGAACAATTCGACCTCTAGGATCCCCATGAGCGGATTCTCGTTCCTCCATGTTATGTTCCCGGCCCTTTGACATTCATCACATGATGTCACAAATTCCTGCACATCTCAAAACATGTTAGGCCAATAAAATCCACTTTGAAGTATCTTCGCGGTGGTCTTAAAACCTTTAGCATGACCCCCGGTGGGGAGAGTATGACAATGACGAATAATACTTTCTACCTCATCCTCCGGAATGCAACGACGGAAAATATGATCACTTCCTTGTTTAAACAAGTAAGGATCGTCCCAATAATACCTCTTGACATCATGTAGGAACTTCTTCTTACCTTGTGACGTTAAACCCGGCGGAATCTCACCTCCTACAACGTAGTTAGCATAATCCGCAAACCAAGGTATACTAGCCTTCTTAATAAGAAAAATATCATGAACGGGGCTAGAAGGAGGAGTAAAGAAGAGTTCATCACCTAAACTTACCTCATCCGATGCTCCAAACGATTCAACTTTATGTTTTGCTGTAGCTGTCGATGCCGAGACCTGAGGTGTCGGCGCCGAGGCATCTGTGTGTTGCACAGCTTCTGCAGAAACTTGGGTTGTGTAATTGGGTGTCGGCGCCGAGGGTGTGGGTGTCGGCGCCGAGGTACCTGTAGGAAATAAAGTTTCTGCACAAATAAAAGGGTTCGACGCCGAGGTCAGAATGTCGGCGTCGATACCTGTACTTACCTTACTTACCTTTATGCGCAAGAGACTTTCATCAGCCCGTGAGTCATCGATGGGCACCATATTTTCCGAGTTTTCAATGTGCTTAGGTGGCAACCTAGAGAGGTGGTCGGCCACAAGATTCTCGGCCCCTTTCTTGTCTCTTAGCTCGCAATCAAATTCTTGAAGAAGGAGCATCCATCGTAGAAGTCGTGGTTTGGCATCCTTTTTGCTCATCAAATATCTCAAGGCGGCATGATCGGTGTAGACAATAACTTTTGAGCCAACTAGGTAGGAGCGGAACTTCTCGAAGGCGAATACCACGGCTAGAAACTCTTTCTCCGTAGTTTTGTACCTTGTTTGGACATCATCCAAGGTTTTGCTCGCGTAGTAGATGGCGTGCAATTTTTTGTCCTTCTGCTGTCCAAGAACCGCTCCCACGGCATAATCACTTGCATCACACATGATTTCGAATGGAAGTGACCAATTGGGTGATTGCATGATTGGTTCCGTGACTAAAGCTTCCCTTAACCTATTAAAAGCATCAAGACACTCCAAAGAAAACTCAAAAGCAACTTCCTTCATCAATAGGTTAGTGAGTGGTTTAGCTATTTTGGAGAAATCTTGAATAAAACGACGATAAAATCCAGCATGCCCTAAAAAGCTACGGACATCTTTTACCGTCATTGGAGGAGGTAGCTTCTCAATAAGCTCAATCTTGGCTCTATCCACCTCTATACCTCTCTTGGACACCAAGTGTCCTAGCACGATTCCTTCTTGCACCATAAAATGACACTTCTCCCAATTAAGCACAAGGCTTGTCTCTTCACACCTCTTGAGTACCCTGGCCAAGTTAGCTAGACAAGCATCAAAAGTAGTACCATATACGGAAAAGTCATCCATGAATACCTCAACAATATCCTCAATCATATCGGAGAAGATTGCCATCATGCACCGTTGGAAAGTGGCCGGCGCATTGCATAGCCCAAAAGGCATTCTCCTATAAGCGAATGTACCATAAGGACATGTGAAGGTGGTCTTCTCTTGGTCATCCGGATGAATTGGAATCTGCCAAAACCCCGAATATCCGTCAAGATAGCAAAAATAATCATGTTGGGCTAACCTCTCTAGAACTTGGTCGATGAAGGGAAGTGGGAAGTGGTCCTTCCTAGTGGCGCTGTTGTGTTTCCTATAGTCGATGCACATGCGCCAACTTGTGGTAGTCCTCTTCGGCACTAACTCACCCTTATCATTTTTCTCTACGGTCATTCCTCGTTTCTTTGGTACCACATGCACGGGACTAACCCATTTGCTATCTGAGATGGGGAAGATAATCCCTGCGTCAACCATCCTCAATATCTCCTTCTTCACCACCTCTTTCATGTTGGGATTCAGCCGCCGTTGTTGCTCGATGGAAGGCTTATGCCCTTCCTCCATGTGAATTCGGTGCATACACAAAGCGGGAGAAAGACCTTTGATGTCTTCTAAAGAATAGCCCAAAGCCTTCCTATGGGTCCTAAGAACAACCAACAACTTCTCTACCTCCTGCACACTAAGTGAAGAATTAATAATAACGGGGAAAGTAGAGTTAGGACCAAGGAACTCATACCTCAAAGTGTGCGGTAGTGGCTTCAATGTCAAGGAGGGCTCTTGTGGGATTAAGATGGGTTCAACCTCCTCCGTCTTCATTACTTCTCCAAGAAGATCAACTTCAATCCGTGAAATAGAAGCTTCCATGTCGGAAATAGGCGTAGGAACCGACCATGCATAAGCTGGCATCGACGGTTGCAACACATCTTCTCCACGTTGTCCCACTGCTGAAGGTGTCGATGCCGAGGCTGAGGGTGTTTGCGCCGAGGGTTCAACAGTGACCATTTCAATTTCCTCGCTCTCATCCTCTTCAAGGGTGTCTAAGAGCTTTTCAATAATGCTTTCCTCTTCTTGGGTGGCCGGTATGCGAATGGATTCCTCATGAGCGAAGGTCTTCTCCATGTCCGTGTAAACCATCTTGACTTCCGTTTTCTTTACCTCCCTTAGATTGGGGTCAAATTGAAATTCAACTAGCTCATCCCCAATTTGGAAAGTTAAAAGACCCTTCCTTACATTGATAATCGCATCCACCGTGGCTAAGAAAGGGCGCCCTAAGATAATAGGCACAACAGGATCTATAGGCATATCAAGTAATATGAAATCAGTGGGAACATAGAACTTACCTACCCTTACCGGTACGTCGTCCATCACACCGGTAGGTTCCACCAAGGAGTTGTCCGCCATATAGAGCCGCATGTTGACGGGTACTAGTGGTCCCATGTTAATCTTAGACCATATAGAGAGTGGCATAAGGCTTGCGCTTGCACCAAGATCACATAGAGCTCGATATCGATGTTCGCCTAGGCCAATGGTGACGGTGAACTTGCCCGGGTCAGCTCTCTTTTCGGGAAAGTTGACGGCATTGCAATTCTCCGAAATCTCCGACATAGACCTCTTATTGCTCAAGATCTCTTTCAAGAATTTGATGTATGCCGACATCTCTCGAAGAGCCTCCGTGAAAGGAATGGTCACATTCAAGCCTTGAAGAACCTTTACAAACCTCCTAAACTTCCCTTCGGTTGGATCCTTGAGAGCTTTTGATGGATAAGGGAGTTTGGGTTTGACTTTTGGAGTGGTCAATACATCGGGTGTAGGTGTGGGTTGGCCTGCAAAGGTATCGGCGCCGATAGTAGAGGGGTTGGCGTCGAGGGATTGTGCAGGAGCTTTCTCAGAGGTGTCGACGCCGAGGTCAGGGGTATCGGCGCCGAGGGTCTGTGTGCCTACAACAGTTTCTACAGTAGCTTGGTTTGCTGTCAGAGTGTCGGCGCCGAGGTCAGGGGTGTCGGCGTCGAAGCCTGTGTTGGGCTGGCCAATTTTTTCTCCTTTCTCCTTGGCTTCTCTTTCCGGTAGAACCTTCTTACTCCTTGTTTGAATGGCTGCGATATGTTGGGATTTGGGATTGGTTTCATTTTGGCCGGGTAGTTGGCCACTTGACTTTGGAATTTGAGCCGCCAATTGACCCAATTGGGTCTCAACATTCTTCCTCCAAATATCAATGTCCCCGAACCTTGCGTTCATGCCTCACAGCTGCGTATTGATCTCCAAATTGGACCGTCTAGCATCCGCCTTGGCCTCAGCTTGGCCCTTCCTTAAATCTTCCAAAATAGATCTCATATCATCCCTAGGTTGCTCACGCTCCACATGGCCTGGAGGTCTATATGGGGGCCGTTGATCATGTTGAGGAGGATGGTTACCCCAATTGGAGTGCCCTTCGTTCCTTTGGTAGTAGTTGCCTTGGCTCCTGTAAGGACCTCTCATTTAATTCACTTCTCCATATGATTCAGCGGATTTCACTTGGTTGACATGTGGGCAAGCGGTGGTGACGTGGGAAGTGGACCCACACTCTATGCATGGATTGTTGTTGGAGAGAAACCTTACTTGCTTCTTCAATTTTCTATTCTCATCCGCCATATATTGTTGCCGTACATCAGGGTCAATCTCATCGGAAGGTTGATAAAGTGGCATCGATGGGGGGGGGGGGGGCCTCGCATCAATGTTCGTGGGGGTCCCATAAGTAGTATCAAAGTCCGTGACCTTGTCAAGTGTATCCCACGCCTCTTGAGGAAGCATCTCAATGTATCTATACGAGGTGTGGATGTTGATCCGATCCTTAGTAGCCGAGTTGATGCCATTGAAGAAGATCTCTTGCAAAACATAAGGTGGTTGCCCATGAGTGGGGCATTGACGAATCAACTCCTTGAACCTCTCCCAAGTTTCGGCGAGAGTTTCATTCCTTAATTGCTTGAAGGTCGTGATCTTTTTGCGCAGCTCCGTCGTCTTCATAGGTGGAAAGAACTTGCTCATGAATAGATCATGAAGCTCCTCCCATGTGTTGATGGATCGCGGCGGCAAGCTTTCGAGCCAATGAAGGGCCTTTCCCACTAAGGACCAGCGGAAAGCCTTCAAGCGAACATACTCCAAGTTGGCTCCATCGGCTATGGTATCACACATCTCCTTGAACTCCTTCATGTGCTCCATAGGGCACTCATTGGGTTTTCCTTCGAAAGGAGTTCGCTTTACCATGGTGAGGAAGCTAGTCTTGATCTCAAAGTTGATATTGGGGAGAACAATCGTCGACTCCGGCACCCGCAACGTAGGATGCATGTATTGGCGAGCATTGGTTGGAATTCTCTCCAGCTCTTCCCTAAGATTTTCGGCCTCCTCCCTTGCTATCCTAGCGGCGTCGATCTCTCTTTGACGAGCTTGATTGGCGGCGGCTTCCCGCTGCGCCACTTCTTGATTCTCTTTGCGAAGCCTTTCTAGCTCCGCACGAAGTGCTTCCATTTCCGACATCTTTCGCCTAAGCCTTTCCTTTAGACGTTGGTGTAGAACACGTTCGGGCTCGGTGAATGGCTCGTATAGAGGATGGTCACTTCTTCGCATAAACCTAAAAACAAAGAAAACAAAATTAAAAAGAAAGATGGGGATGGGCTATTCCCAACCCTAAAACAACTAGTCTAGGCGCGATTGATTACTCCCCGGCAACGGCGCCAATTTGACGTGCGTGAGGGGAGATCGATGCCTATGCTCACTCCAATCAAATATATTTATGCTCGAATCCCTCTATAGTATAGTGGAAATCAAGGTCGATCCAAGGGAGTATGTCAGCGGTGCTATCCTAGTTGTTTTATGGACGAAAATAGGGGAATAAATGGCGCAAGTAGGGGCTGTAAATGGTGGTGAACACACTGAATTTGGCTCAAGTAACAAGTGATTTCAATGTATGAGAAGGAACTTCCAAGATTAGGGCTAACCACAACAACAAACACATGTATAAATCAATAAATCATGTAAGAAATCATGCTTTTATCTCAATCAAACAAATCAAATCACTTTTGTATAAGAGACTTATTTGACTATACCTTTTCTTAATTAGGTCTTTTTAACTTTCATCAAAAATCCCTAATTACTATCAATGTTAACAATCTCCTTTGGTGAATTCAATTGTAACAATGAATGCCCTAGATTTTCATCAAGGGTTAAACACATAGGTAGAAATAGATAAAAACATCTCATAAATATAGATTCATCCATTCACACACATGCCTATTGTTGGGTTCACCCCAACCCTAGAAGATGGGGAACTACTCACTCATTGCAAAAGAAAACATAAAAACAATGGAAGAATTCATAATCTTAAATTGCATAAATCAAAACCTCAAATTATCGTTCAAACCTTCAACCCAAAAAGCTCCAGAAAACGTCGCAAGTTGCTGCTGGAATTTTTGCCGTCAGTTCTATGTGGAGAGAGATACCTAATTAGCCTCTAATTGGCCTTATTTTAAAGATAAAAATTCTAGACTTAATCTCCAAGGAAAATAATAATAATATAACTAAGGAAAGATAAAATATTCCAAGTCTATCTAACTAAAAAAATCCTAAAAGAGATTTAGAAGAAAATCCTAATTAAAAAGACCATTAAGTGAATAAAACAGCCCGCAGAATCTTTTGCTGGTGCGCAGGGTATCGGCGCCGAGGTCTGAGGTGTCGGCGCCGAGGTACCTGTGTGAATGCAGTAACTTCTGATTTTCTCCAGTTTTTTCGACTCTGTCTTCAATCGCACTTTCCCGAGTCCTCGTTAATCCGATTGACGCATATGAATATGCGTTGGAAAGATCTTTTCAAGGACTACAAATCTCATGAAGGCTCCAGATCTTGAATCAAAGTGATGGATGGCGAAAATAAGGCTTTTCTCCAGCTACACCACTTTTTTCTTTTGCTTTGCTTCTCTATTGCCTTCATGATTTTTCATTAAGCTCTAAATTGCATCGAAACTCTTCCAAATCAGCTCCAAAACCTATCAAATCACACCAAAGCTTGTGTAGACATCCATATCTAGAAAAATACGAAAACTAACACAAACGACAGACTTTCCTAACACAAAAGCTAATAAAATGACTCAAATGGAATGAAAACATGATGTAAAATAAGACTAAAAATGCGAACATCAAAACACCCCATACTTAGACTTGCTTGTCCTCAAGCAATAACCAAACTATGATCAAGACCTTTAACATATCTTCAAGTCTTCGCCTTGGTCAAAAAGCAACATCCATTTAGCACAAGTGCAAATAAGAACAAGCATTGAACCATCATCACATATATTTCGGTAACCTTAGGCAAAGCAACTAGAATCCAACCACTCGAGGGATATAATGTGTTTCACTTCCTTTCAAATGTGTTTAGTCTTGAAATACATCTCTCAACTCAATCCTTTATGACATTAAGCTACATAGAAATTGCAATTAATATCACCAATCAATTCACCGAGATGTCAAAACATGCATTAACCATCAAGAGGACTTTGGCTCAATGGCCTTCAAAGAAGGACTCATTCGGCCGGGTTATAACTTGGCTTGGTAAGAACATAAAGGTATGGAATCATTTAGGCTATGTGGTGCTAGAAATCCGGGAACCAAAGACTCCTAAATTTCCAACTCGACTCAACCAAACAACTCCATCATATAATAACACTTCCAAACTCATCTAATATAGCACAACTCTTCAAATACCCCAAAATATCCAATATGTCTCGCATAAATAAACAAGGATAAATTTGGCTCATGCACAACTTCTCATTTATTCTATTTTTTTTTTCCTTTTTTTTTCTTCGGAACTCATGTGCATTTATTTATTTTAGGAGCCAAAAATTCCTTTTACAATAAATAGCTTGGCGAGAAAATAAAATACCAACCCCAAACATGTACCCCACACTTAAACCAAATCATACGTCTCAACCCCTCAAACATCAATCTTTACCAACACTAAGTCCTAATTCCCGGATAAGGATGTAAGGCTAAACATTGGCTAAGAGTAGTTTTGTGGAGCTACGAAAATAGGCTATAAGGCTCAAAATGGTTACAAGCAAAAGAAACATATATAAGGCAGGTAAAAGAGGATAAAAAATGGCTAATAAAGAGTGCCTCTATCATTTGATCAAATTATGCAATGACTAGCTATCTCATATTGGTTTCAAGACTTAGATATACACCGCAATATCAAGAGGTAATGCATAAGGAGAGAAATACACACATCAAAAAGAAGGGAAAAATATAAAGAACAATTCCCCATAGGCCAAATAACTTACTAGGACACGTTGGATTCCAATCACCTAAATCCTAAAGTTATATATGCTCAATTTCATTTGCAAGTCAAATTTCACATAAAAAATCTTTTGAGCGACTTAGGCTGAACCATCCAAACCATGCCTTAGGATATTACATGATCAAGCTCAATTATTAGATTTCATCATTGGACATCTAAGTTAGGTGTTTTTAACTAAACTAAACTACTATGCATTTTTTTTTACTTTTTTTTTTAGACATTTTCCGGTATTTTTTTTTTTTTTTTTTTTTTGAATTCAAACATGGGTGTATGCAAAACATGGTAATAGACTAATCTACTTTATGCAAACGTGATGCTCTAAATAGATACTAACTGCAGAACTGAACTAATATGCTATATAACTAATATATGCAAATAGGTGCAAACTAGCTATTACAATCCAAATTAGCCCAAGCAAGTTGGGACGAAATCAAATGCAATCCTGGACAAATGAAGCTAATAGAAGTCAATCAGAACCTAATCGAACATAGCACCAGAAATCAGTAGTACCCGTACCCAAAAGAAGAACATCAAAATATCAAATAAGAACATCAAAATGTCGCCCAGAAATTACCCCACCCCATACTTAAAACCAACAATGTCCTCATTGTAAAACCAAAAAGGAGTAAAGGTTAAGGGGTTTACTTTGATGCTCCGTAACTGAACGCGCTGGATAGCTTAAGGTGCTCCACGCCGGTCCGGATTCTCGTAGTGGTGCTCATATCGCCGGCTGCGTGTGTACCCAGGAGCTGGTGGTGGTCCGGGGCGGAAAGGGCGGTTTCGGTGCAAGGAAGATTGCCACTCGACGAACCTTCCGGCAGCCCACCATCGTTCGTCGTTTGCTCGGCGCTCTTCGAGGAGTACATCATGAATAGCTTGGACCTAGAAAGCAAGGATGCGGTATTGCTGTTGCATCTCAAATACGATGCTCTTGCAGTAGTCTTGTAGCTCGAACACCATCCCACATCAAGCATGTACCTAGTATGTTTCTTGTCACCTGTTCAGAATAAAGAAAGAGAAAGAGTGTAATATGAATAAATGAATATGATGAAGTTGGTTCCACCCGCTTATCTCGATATGGTTGTTTACCTTGTTCCTCGATTCATCTTATTACCCTAGTGACTGGTTTGTGTATAGAGTTGTATAGATTCCTATTTAATCACTATCAAATTCCCTAAACTCTTGCATGATGTTCGAGAAGCATTAGGTCTCTTGTCTCCTAACACTTCAATAATATAACATACGATTTATAGGATGTTGTCACCTAGTTATCAACCTAGCTCATGCCTCTACCTATAAGCCATAATGTTCAAGTGTCCATTTTCTTACACAATTCAATTTCCCAACCTGTTATTACTAGATGTGTTCGCTACTATATAGGTTCGAACTGCAACAACGGAGGTAGTCGAAACCCTATCTAGATGCAACTTACTCTAGGTAGCTAATCAAGACAAAGTAACAACATAATAACCATATAAACGCAAAGGAAAGCGGAAATAATATTAATAGATAGAACCTGGATAACCAAACTAATATCTTGAGAAAGCGCGATGAGTGAGAAGTTAGCCTAGCATGACTTTCTTCATGCAAATTAAACTAGAAATAAGAGAAAACGTAGGGTTTTCGCTCCATAAGGGAATCGGAACCCTCTAAGAGAGAGAGAGAGAGGAAAATGATTGTGCGAATGTTGAATGAAAAATCCTAGGTTTAAAGATCTATTTATAGTGGTAGGTCAGGCTGAGAAAATCTTAGATTCGGCCAATTAACGACGCAAAATCAGATCTAGTGACGGGCGCCGTAAAGCCTTGGCGGCCACCGATCCTAAATTTTCAGAAACCTAGAATTTGCTGAGTATCCGTTGCCACCCGCTAGGATCCGCTGGCAGTGGACACTGGCATGTGCGACTTGTTCTCGCGGATGAGCTCACTGAGATGGTGCTTGCGGGTCTTGGGCCGCTAGTCGCGGGTCCTCGCAAGTTGCTCGTGGTTTGGGCTTTCTTTCTTCTTTTCTTCTTCCTTTGCCTCAACATTGCTTCTCTTGGCCTTTGCTTCAATTCTTCCTTGATATTCCCTTCCTTGTCTTGTCGTTTGGTTTTCGTGTCTCGTCTTCCACCACTTCGGATATTCGGCTCTACATAAAACACTGAAATAGTGTAGTTTCCGACTCTTTCCATAATTAAGCAAAAACTATGCAATTAACTAATATTAAGGCTATAATGCAATGCAAATGAACCTAAAACTAGCCTATTATGAATGTAAAACTACGCATTATCAAATACCCCGACACTTACCCTTTGCTTGTCCTCAAGCAATGAAAACAAAATATAATTAATATCCCACAAATAAGATTTTCATGCAACAATTCCATCAAAATCAACATTGCAAAGTAGGAGCCATGGATAAGAGAGCAAACATCTTAGCGAATATATAAGCTATCAAGTAGCCTGCAGGCTTACCCATCAAATCTCACAAAGAAAATGTGTTTCTCTCACTCTCACGTGTTTAGGCTTGTAAGAACAACTCTCAACTCATTCATTATACAAAAAGCTACATAAGCATTGACATTTATATCACAAATTCTCCATCGGATACGTCAAGCAACCTCAATAGGTCTTTCAATTAATGGAAAATTTCAAAGAAGACTCCATTCGGCGGGGTTGTCATGGGCCTTGGTATGAAAGTAAGGGCAATGAATTATTTTGGCTATGTGGTGCTTTCAAATCTGGGAACAAGATTCCTAAAATTCCAACATATACCAAAAAACAACTCAAAAAGAACATTAAGCTTCCATAAACTGTAAACACAAACTCTTAACCAACATCTTATCCATTTCTCACATATAAAATGAACTAATGCTCTTTATTTGCAAGATGGTTTACCTTATTTTTTGCTATGCCTCTTGCTATCTATATTTTCTTTTTGCTTTTCTTTCTTTTCCTTTTTTCATTTCTTTTTTTTTTCTTTTGCTATTTTTCTTTATTTAAAGCCACCTATGAAGTATAATATGGGAAAATAAAGCATATAACATTGCATCCATTTCTTGAAACTTTTCGACATTTATGCATAAGCTACTAGATTTCTTCTCTACTCAAATGGTAAATCTCATAACCAATTCTAATCCTAATTCCCGGATGGGTCAAACTTATCATCGGCTAAGGATACAGTGTATTTTGTGGAGCTTTTAAAGAAAAGGCTAAGGCTCAACATTGGCTTCAAACATAGGTATAATGTAGAGTGGATATGGATAAATATTGCTAAAAGATGCCTCTATCGTATGAAACTTATAAGCAATGAACATATATATAATTGACCTAAAAAATACATAACCATGTCAATACTAAGAGTTAATTTCATAAGACGAGTAAATCACAAAACAAAAGCAGAGGGAATATTAAGAATTTCTCTATAAGGCTAAAAATTCTCACTAGGACAATTATTTGTTGGATTTCAGTCTTGCCTAGGAACTTCAATCATACATGCTCAATTAAATTCTCTAATCATGCTTCAATCGAAAACCATTTTAATATGTGATAAACATCACAAACTTAAGCACCTCAATCGAATCATGGGATATATGCATTACAACTCATAAAAATGATTTAGAGAACAAACTAAGGTAAGATGAGTATCTTTAATAACACCTAAATACAATGCATGTTATTTTTGTATTTTGAAAATTTCCTATTTTTTCTTTGATTTTCTAATGCATAATAAAGTGTTGAAAATAAACATGAAATGCATGCAGAAATTTGGAATATGATCTAACTAAATGTACTAAATCCCTCCCTCGCACTTAAATCTTTCATTGTCCTCAATGAAACAAATCAAAGATAACAAAATTAAATTATAAAACTTCAGTGCGAGAAAAGAAATAACTGACTTGCTCACTGAAGAGGTGGATACGATGGACAACCGAAGAAATTCATGTGTCGGAACATGCAACATACATTGTTGAGGCTCTGTGTCTAGGCTTCCTGGTGGGTGGCGAGAGTCGTGTACTGATGCCTTAACCATCCGATCTGTTGTCAGATTTCCACCCGATTTGCTTCAAGTCTATCAAATCTGTCCATGATCTAATGATGGGAACTCTCAAAATACTATTGCGATGGGTAGGCGGGACTATCGTACTAAGATGAGCTGGCTCCTCCAAAATATGAGAAAGTACCATATGATCCTCCATGGGAGGAAGCGACTCCAAAATCTATAAATGCTCCATGTGATCTATTGTGGGATGTGCCTGCACCCTATGCTCCAGAAACATGAGCTCTCCTTGCTACAGAAATACATCATAATCTATCTCAAAGTTGAATCCCCAGGGTAAACCATTATACATGCCCTAAGTCTATGTCGCGAGAAATACTTTTAAAGATTAGTAGTTCAAAGTGGGATTTCGCACCCAAATCCGTAAGGATCGTTGGAATCCCCGGGGTAAACCATTATACATGCCCTAAGTCTATGTCGCGAGAAATACTTTTAACATGTAAATCTGAACATAAGTCTAAACACGATACATAGGGTGCCACGATAGAGCCGGGTAAAAAAAACAATATATATAGGAAGCATAAAGTAGCAGAAGTGTAGGGTCATAGTCAGTTCTCACTCTCAACTACGCCATAGGGTATCCCCGCCATAACAGCACGGAATCAGACAAGGGAACGGGTACATGAAACTATACCACTAAGTCAGGCCAAGAGACGCATGCGGGCCCTAAAAACCGTGCTGAGGACATATAATACACCTATGCCCAAATAAAGGGTGCATCTAATGCAGTGCATGAATTTAAATCACCAAAGCATGCTCACAGTTTATATATATATGCAGAAAATGATTAAATGGATCCATATAGAATGCCAAGTGGCATATCCCAGATCTCCAACTATACCATACATGTATGTACTACAACCGAGGTAGGACGCACAGTCGTACCAAACCAGGTATAATCAACCATACATGTCCATACCACAATCGAGGTAGGACGCTCGGTCGTGCCGCACCAGGTAAACGGAAATATCTGTACCATAATCGAGATAGGACGCATAGTCGTGCCGCACCACAAATATATAATCAGTCAGACTCTATCAGAACAACCCGATGATGCTGAGTTGTCCTATGACCCTAGCAAAGACTCTACGAGTGACAAATAACAGTTGTTGTGAGCTGAATTTGCCATATTTTACAGTAACTTTAATATCGTTTTCTGCATACTTTGCATACATTTGGGTTAGATAGTACAGAATCTATGTAGTTTATGTTTATTTGCCAAATTATGGAATCTACACCAGTTTCTGTTTAAATTCGCAGAATTCGAGACGTTTTACAGCAATTCTAAGGAAGGTCAGAAAAGCTCGGAAAACAACTACAGAAGTACAGAATCCAAAAATACAGAACCAGGACAAACTGAGCTAAAGCCAGGGCTACTCTATGTCGAGTACATCTTACTCGATGTCGAGTAGAAAGCCAGGCGGACTTGATCGACAAAGCCCGGTCGAGAAAGCTGAGCCAGACCAACCCGGAACGCAACTCGATCTCGACAAGCTCTAGTCGAGATCGACGACGCCTCAGCGCCACACCCGGAGTCGACGAGAAGAGGAGACAAGCCGAGGACGAAGACGACCAGGCAGCACTCGCTGCCAGCGAGTAGACTCGCTGCAGCGAGCCTCTCGCTGCCGCGGAAATCCTCGCTGCCAGTGGGATGCACCAAGACGACGGAGCTCGGCAACTCGCTCCAGCGGAAGGGGGCTCTCGCACCTGCGGATCGACGAACTCGCTGCAGCGGAAGAAGCGGCTCGCTGCAGCGGAAGAAGCCACGTCGAGGACCTGCTAGCCGAGACGACGAGCCAGCCCAGTCGACGACTTTCCTACTCGATATCGAGGACGTCGTACTCGAGATCGACGAAGACTTCCGAAGCCGCGTGACGCTTTGATGCAATCCTACTCGGAGTTGGAGACCTTGGAGCCGAGGATAGCCTAGTCTATCCGAATTATCTACATCTATCATGAAGAAGAGAGTTTGATCCACTTGAGACAATTTAGATATTATTTCCTTTTTAGATTTAATTTCTTTATCGCTTTTATTTATCCTTAAGCATTTTAGATATAGTTTTAGATATAGATATAGATATTCTATCCTTGAGTAGCAAGGAATAGAAGGCTATAAATAAAGCCCATGGGGCTCAGTTTTATTCATTCAATTTCAGTTAGAAAGGTAGTTCCACAGAGACGGTTTAGGGAGTTCAGAGGTTTTAGGGTTTTGGCGTTCAACGAGAGTTGGATCGCCGGGATTGTAAAGTCTTTGAATTTAGTTTAATGCAAGTTTCTTTTCATCAATCAATGTCTGAGTTTGCGATGAGGCGTGAGTAGTCCACCCACTTCTAGGGTTGGGGCGAGCCCGACGATAGCCATGCGTGTTTGAGGTAAAGATCCGACCTTTATCATGTTTTGAGCATTTTCCTACTTGTTTATGTGTTTATTACCCGTCTAATGGAGATCCATGCTAACAACTTGGATTATAAACATAAAATCGGTAGAGACAATTAGGGTTTCTTGAAAGAGTTGTCTAATTGTTGGAAAAGGCGAAAGCTTAGTCCTTTGATGCGATTTACATGATAATTTGTTTGGTTCTGCCTTATGCATGCTTGGTTATCGTTGTTGCAAACCCCAATCTTGGAAGCCCTTTTTACATTAAGTTTATTCGAAATCCCAAAGCCTTTGCATTTATTTTATTTCGTTTTAGTCCCTGTCTTACTCGAGATCGAATAGCACTCGTCGATCTCGACTACTGATCTTCGACCCAAAGTCGTTGTAGCTTACTTGTGCAGGTACTCGACGAGACGAAGCGAAGTCGACGAAGACTCTACTCGACATCGAGTAGGCCTTGTCGATATCGACGAGCCTCTGCCTGCAGCTGCTGCGCTGTGTTCGACTGTGCCTGACCCCTGTCGACTAACCCTAGTCGAGGTCGAGTATCACTGTTGTCGACTTCTGTTCGTGAGATTTCTTCGCTGCCTAGGATCCGCCGACACGCTTCCTCGTGGATCGATCCTGACTTCCAGCTGCTGCATCAGGAGGAGGTCTTGTAATTATTTGCAAGGGACGGAATCTGGTTTGCTGTGATTTATTTCTATTTTATTATTGCAAGTCTCGATTTCCTCCTATACAACAACAGTCCTTCTCTTTTCAAACGCATACAGAATAAGAATGCTCATTCGTTAAGTGCAAGTCCTAAGCTTGATACTACATGACATGATTTTATGCATATACAACACCTACATACTATATGATACATCATTCATGAGGTCCTGGTTATTGAGTAAGCTCCTGCATAAAACTTACTTGGCTAGCTGAACAACAATATAGGAACCCGACACACAACAAGCGAAATCCCAGAGTATCACCTAAATACATAACGAGAATAAACTGAGTATAATTCTATAGCCATTCTGAACACATATATCACACATTCATACAAGTAGTTAAATAAACAAGCTTGCATCAACCATACTTTCAGTTTATCATGATCAACCATCTCTCATCTAATACTGTATTAGACATATATAATCTGTCTTCTCATCAGCTTAAGATAACCTCCATATCATACTCAGTTCAATTCGCATATTACCATTCCATACTCATGCTTAGCATATAAATATGTATCATCATCATCATCATAAGTAATTGGCCTTTGATCTCTTATAATAAATCACCACGAGTCATACTATTAGTCACACATGTCATGTCGTTAACCAAATGATCATATCATCATCCTAGTTAGTCATCGAACAAGTCAGATCCCCAAGTTAGTCCGAAAACCATTTCAAAATCCGCGTCAAACAGTTAAGAATTCCGACCCTTGAAAATTCTCACAAAATATATTTTTCAATTTATTTATTCAATCCCTTTCCGATCTTTAAAATTCTTTCCCATAATCCTTTTAAATCTTCAAGTCCGAACAATATTATATTTTATTTTAAATACTATTAAATATTTAAATAAGTAAACGGTTAAACTCGAACCGAATCAAACCCATTTTAATTCAACCGAACCGAACCGAATCGAACCACCTAATTTCCAAACTCCAAATCGGTTAAATATTGAAATAATTAACATAAAATTTCAAGGAGGGCCCCACAAGCAAGTCTTCTTCTTCGTCCTTCAAATGAATCCCGCTCCCGCCCTGCAACTGCGTGACGCCGACCGGCTCGTCCTCCCGCTCTTGAGCTTGCCTATCACGCTTGACCTCGCTTTCAGCTCGCGTCTCGTGCTCACCCGCTCGCCCGCTCGCGCTCTTGCCCAAGGTCCCTTGCCTTGCGCTCACACAGTCCTCTCCACACTCAAACTTCGTGTTTGACTTCACCGCTATCAAGCTCGCAGGAGCTCTCGTACTTGCCAAACTTTCCCGCACTCAACTCTCAAACACCCCCCGACTAGCCTAAGAAAACAAGGATACACTAAATCGAACGAGGAAGGAATGGAAAGCTCGGGAGCTCACCGAGGTATTCGCGACTTCGGAGCTCTCGATCGGAGTTCTGGGCGTCGTTGGAGGCTTGCGATGGCTCGTCGGATCTGTGTCGGGCATGGGTGAGTGTGATGGTGAGGTTTGAGGATGATTCCGATCGAAAACGGAGGAGAACAACTTACCGGAAGCAAATTGCGCTCGAACGGAGGAGGCGGAGCTACGGTGGCTCAAGCCGCTCCTGGAGGTGGCTTCTGGGCGGCTCGGCTGTTGCTGGTAGCTTCGAGGAGGTGATGCTGAGTACCGCTGATGTTGGCCTGACGTGATCGATGGAGAGCGATGGTGGTAATGATGGAGACGATATGGTGGTGATGAAGATGGTGGTAACAATGGTGGTGATGAAGATGGTGGTGACTGTAAAAGCTCGGATTTTCAAATTTCAATTTTGCCAGAAAAAGAGAATTAAAAATGAATTTAAACTGGATTTAAAGCATGTGGAGCGGATTCCGACTTGAATTTAAAATTTTGACGAACGATTATGTCATTCCACCTTGAGAATTTAATATAATTTCAGATGTCGATATCCTTTTCGATATTAAAAATGTAATTGATGGAGAGAGCAAAATTCGAAAAAACTAACATTTGAGAACTAATTTTGAGATTCAACATTCACGTATTCAGAATTTATCCCGGTATTAATCTTGACTTTTATACCCCTTTTTACACTCAATCTCACACCCACGCCCTTGCCTTACCCTGTCAACCCAACCCATCCCTCTCCTAATCTTACATTTCAATCACCATTTCTATCATCACCAACCCCACGCCATCACCTCTCCCCTTCTTCCTTCTTCACCCATTTCCTTCCTCTACTCACCTTTCCACCTC
Source organism: Persicaria tinctoria (assembly GCA_037127255.1). Lineage (NCBI taxonomy): Eukaryota > Viridiplantae > Streptophyta > Magnoliopsida > Caryophyllales > Polygonaceae > Persicaria > Persicaria tinctoria. The sequence goes on from JBANSL010000015.1 coordinate 31,967,070, forward strand.
TTCCCCCCCCCTTTTTTTCCTTTCAGATTTAAAAGATGGGAGAAATGGGTTGTTGGGCCTAATTCTTGGGCTAAGATATTCGGTTTTAAAAAGGAAATTCATGTTTTATAAACTCTAATTTGGGGTTTTACAAAAAGGGATCGGTTTTTGGTGAATTAAACAAGAGGGGTTCGGTTTTGTATAATTTAAAATAAAGGCTCGGTTTTGGGTTCTAACAAAATAAAGGGGATAAGTTTTGGATTTTGCAAATATAAAGGTGGTTTTGATAATTATATAAAGGCATGATTTTACTAAATAAAAATGGATGGGGTTTTTAAACGGTTTGAAAATATTTTATGAAAATGATTATATTATGAGACTTGGATTTTAGAAAAAGGAATTTGACGAACATTTTCCATGGTCGGAATTTCTAACTTGGGAATCTGATTTGTTCAATGACTGACTAGCATGATGTTATGATATGTGTGACTAATAGCATGACTTGCGGTGATTATTATGCGAGATTAAATGTTAGATAATTATAATGAGGATATTTAATTATATGCTAAGTAAGAATATGAGATGATATCATGCAAATTGGCTGAGTATGAATTGAAATTGTCTTAAGCTGATGAGTTGATGAATTGTATTGAATATGGTATGAGATGTTGAGCTAATGGATTACGAGATAAAGTTGAGATGATGGAATGATGATTTCGATGTGTTATGATGCTATTGAATGACGTGTGTCTTGAATGACTGAATGGTTAGATATAGACTTATGTATGTGTTCTTATATGTATCTAGGTGATACTGTTTGATTGTTCGTGCTACTTGCTGGGATTCTACTCTTGATGTTCTGCTTAGCCAGGTAAGTCTCTTCGGAGCTTACTCAGATTGAAATAGAGATATTCCCTGCTTTAGGTGCATGATATACTAGGTGCTTGCATTCATGATCAGCATGTCATGTAGTACTATGCTAGGTTGCATTGACCATTGAGCATTCTATTTCTTTATCCGTATGTAAACAGAATGGCCGTTATCTGTGAAGTAACTAGAGTCTTTGCTAGGGTCATAGGATGACCCAGTCCCATCGGGTCCCGTCCTGAGTCAATCGAGTCATATGGAACTTCCTTTACTTATATTATGAGCATGATTGTGAAAGCTGCATGCGGGCTTTATTGTGGGGGCGGGTTGGGCATGCGTGCCGCCCGATTATTATGGAATGCATTCACGAGCTGGCCAGTCTCCGCCCTATTGGAAGGAGGTGGAGGTAGGAGAGGGATATACCACTTGGTATTTTGTGCTAAGACCTTATTATTATTATGCACTTGATCTTAGGAGCATGTTAGTGTGTTAATGTTCCGCCTTGCATCTAGAAACATCTTTATTAGGTATAGTGTATGTGTGTGCTTAGGGCCGGGATGCAGAGCCAAAGTGGACATCGATCTGATCCCGCCTATTACCAATTTTTTTAGGTATCCGTTATGCTTACTACTATTGATGCTGATTTGGCTCCATGACTGCAGGGTCTAACATGACAGAAAGAGAGAGTTGAGATTCCGACTTCACCAATTTAATTACGGATTGGATTTGAATGGTTGATGAAGTTTTGACTCGGCTCTGCCGTGACACCCCCTTGTATTATGTTTTACTTCCGTTATTTGTGTGACCATTGGTTTTCCACGCTTAGACCTACGACAGGTACAAGGGATTTCTCCGGGGATTCCAACAATCCCTTCGAACTTGGGTATGAAATCCCACTTTGAAAACGTTAGTTTAGAATTTCAAACCTCAAAATTAGTTCCCGAATGTTAGTTTCCCCGAATCCCACTTACTCGATCAGTTAGATTTTAAACTAAAATAGGATATCGCCATCTGAATTTCTTTTAAATTCTCGAGGTGAAAGGACAGAAACGTTCGTCGAGTTTTTAAATTCAGGTCAGAAACCACTTTATGAGTTTTAAATCCTATTTAAATTCATTTTTAATTTCCTTTTTCCAAAAATTTAGGATTCGAAAATCTGAGTCTTTACATTGTGTACGATGTTGAGATATGCAATCGTAGGTCCGGTGGGGAACCCATCAGAACGGGCTAGAATCAATGTGTGGGCTCTGTTCGGCCTTGTCGCCCATATAAAATGCTCTCCATGAAGCCTTAGAATACCAGCCTTCCTCAGAGATGCTAGGCTCAAGCTGTATGGGTCAGTGAGCTTCTCGTAGTGATCAAGATCAACATCCACCTCTGTGGCGATCAAAGTAATAAGACTTCTGAACCCAATCTTCACGTTCTCATTTCTGGAGTTTGTAGCCCTTGTTACTACATTGCATGCACCAAAAAACAATTGAACCCAGTCCGAAATGTCATTAACGTCCGACAATAAACTAGTGAACCACGCCTAATTGCTCTTTGAAACCTTGTTGATCTCAGCGTGGAAAAAAAATGTTGTTTAGAACCTTGGAGCATAATCTTAGCGCATGATGTGTAATACTAGAGTTGTACTCGTCCCCTGAAGTCATTAGTCTCCCTGTAACATTGAAACATTGTTGCTTCGGAAGTGGTGACTGCCGCAGAAGCTCCCAATCAGCAGTGGGAAGTGTAATCACACCCAAAATCTCTCCAAGACCTAGCTAAGACATCTCCTAAGACTATCCTCCTAATCTGAACCGTAAATTATCGCTTTGTAGCCTAAATGTAGCCAGAAATTCACAAACCAATTCTAGGTACATAGGCACATATTACTCGGCTTTGACCGTCTAACTCGGCTCCGACCACCCCACCTAGGCTTTGGATGCCTCATTCCACCTCAGGCCGTCTCGGTTTTGTCGATCTAGGTCTCGTTATCCCTTCCCCTCCTGGGCGCTGTTCATCTCATGTGTGGGTGGTCGCACCACTGATTTGAGCTCACATCTCCTTGATGTGATCATACTACCATATGAGCCCGAGTCACATAAAATCTCAATTGAGAAAATAGTTTGGTGATACATCGGTATTTTGGATCTAACGACTGTATAAAATTCCAATTGAAGCCTATGACACTTGTTGGAAAGCTATTTCAAGTGGCTAAAACTTTTGTGCACTTTTGCCAAATCATCCTTGAATATCACCGAAAATGTTGTTCTACAACTATTCGAAATATGGCAGCTTATTGAAAACACGTTTATTGAAGAGGAAAGTCAATGAAACCGAATAACGTTTGCTGAAATCAAGATGCATATTTTAATATGTATTGATGATGTTGAAGGTTGCCGACTCTTTGCCTTTCCGCCCCTTGGCTGCCCTTATCATTTTCTGTCATTTTGAGGGATCTTTCATATTATCCGCTCAATTAATGTTTTTAGCTAGCCTTTGACCTTTCATTTAGTATTACTTTCTTATAAAGAGCTTGGATACTCACTTAGAAATTAGATTTGAGATGAATGAAAAACGTGTTTCCTTTGCATCGAGATGATTCTAAATTGTTATTGGTAAGATGTCTTCGATGCCCTCTGAGGTGAAATGCCGAAGAGAAACCCATTTGTCGAATCAGTACTAGTGAGATGCTTGTGATTGATTCCCAAACAAAGACTCGATCATTCAAAATGGAGATTTCGACGTTTGCGAGAGTGAGTTTTGTAGATCTTGTGGTGAGATGCTCCAAGATCTAGCGATTCATAGCCCTATCTTTTTATTTCCTATAAATCCCAAAAATCATCCTCATAAAAAGAGTATTCAAAGCTCGAGCTTTAGTCGATCGGTCCTCAGAGCGCATCAATTGGTATCAAAGCCTAGATCTCCCTCATCGATTGATCCCTAGGGGTGCATCACTCCTGGACCTTAAACTTCGGGCTACATCCTCATCTCCTACATTCCTATTTGATGTCCTCCATTTTCAATCAAGCTCTCATTTCGATTACCTCCCTTTTTTTTCCGATTTGGGGCTTTTCAACTCCCCTGCTATCCTCCCCTTCTATCGAATCTGTGTACTTAAACCATTCCTTATTGGTTTGAACTGCCGGTATGGGCTTGGATTCCATTCTGGATGGGCTCGGATCTAGTTCTTCCTTCTCTGATTGCCCATGTGTGGTGCTTGTCAGAGTTATCTCCGCCTCCTTCCTTCAGTTCCTCCGTGCTCTCTACCTTCCCACCCCTCCTCCTCCCTCTTCGAGGTCCGCTTGGTGTTCTTATTTGAGCAGTTTTGGTTCTCCGACCTTCCTTCCTTCGTAGTAGCCGCGCCTTCCTCTGACACGTCCCACCTCCTCATTCTCCTCGCTCTTTAGTTTGGGTGGTCTTGGTTCTGTTCCCTTACTCTTCTTTCCCGTTTGTCCTTGGGTGGATCTTGTCGATGGCCAGCCGGGATCCGGCGCCCCTGCGCTTGGTTTCTTTCCTACCCATGTGCCTTGATTTTGGCGAAGAACAAATAAAATTTTCTACAAAAGCGTGTCATACAACTATCATACTCACACCACCCTTTCCTTGGGCCCGAGGAGGTCCGAATCCTTGTGCTTTGGACCCAAGGTAAATTATTGGGCCCGAATATAAATAAATAAATAAATACTTTTTATTTATATTCATATATTTATCTGTCTTTACTGCAAATATAAATATAAATATAAATATAAATATAAATATAAATATAGAATAAAATTATGGCCTTTAAACGTCTCGAACAAAATCGAAAATATTTGAACAAAATTCTGAAAGGGTTGTACAAATTCCGAAAAGGTATGAAAAATAACTTTATTGACAACGAGCGGTGTGTAAGCTCTCCATTCGGTGTCTCTAGGAGTATTTCTGCTTGGTTATGGTCGTGGAGTACGGAGTCGGGACTAGATTCCTGTAGTATCGCTAGCCCGCGGTGCTACTATTCGATGGGTGCTTGACTTCGTTCTCCACCGACGTCCTCAACGGTTTGATTCGTTCTCCACCGACGTCCTCAACGGTTTGAGAGTAGTTCTTTACATCGTCTCTTTTGTAAAGTTGTTTATGCTTGTCTCGTTATGCTTGTTCCCTGCTTGTATTGTATATTTTTACGATTATCGCTTCTAATCTCGAATATTTACTTAATAAAAAAAACAAAAAAAAGCAAAAATATGTTGAATTTTCTCGCAAACCCAGCTAGTAGAGCGAGCGAGAGAGGGGGAGAGGAAAGACGAAACCTAACGGTCCGCGCGTTGAAGGTGGTGCCGATTGATTTGCGACTTCCCATTTTCCCAAATCTCCATATTCTTTCGTTAATCGAAGCCATCATCGTCGCCTTGAATTGTCAGATTCACAGTTTTATCTGCAATTAGAGCTCCAATTTGATGCTTTCTTCTCGGAGGAAGGGGTGCTCACTTACTCTCATTACTTTCCGGTTTTGATCTTTCTTCCTCATTGCTTAAACCTTCGGGCAGAGGTTGCTATATTTTTCCTGGCGTGTTCAGGATGATTGTTTATTTGATAGATTGATTTCGGGCCGCATATTGTAGTACGGCGTTGATCTGTGGATTCAAATTGGTGGTAGGTGTGTTGATCGGGTTCGGAAATGGTTGAATTGACAAGAGTTTGTTTTAAAATTTGAGTGAATTGTGATTGAATTTGGGTTAGGGGTTGAATTACTTTCATTTACCGAAGAAATGAGCTCTGGAAGGCAAACGATGACAGTCCGAGACTTGGTGGAGGAAGCCAAGAAGCGAATTGTTATTCTGGCGATATGTGTTGTAGGGCTGTCTTATCTGATGTCCTGTAAGTTTGTCCACTTTAATCCCTAAGTTTTGTTTCTTTTCTGATCTGTTTATTATGTTTTTACTGACTAGGAAATTTGTTATCTATTAGTTCTTGGTTTCTTGGATATTATTCATTATTTCATAATCCTTTCCCATCATAAGAGAATCGCAATGGGTCTGATTAATTTTCTTGATTAATGCATGTAGACTCCTTGCAGTGGTATTGTTTTTTCATTACCTGCTTCCCTCTTTGTGTCTGTACAACTTAGTTGGTTATGTGCATTCTGCAGTGGTGTGAAGCCAATTGCTTCTATTTTAAGATTACCAAGTCAGCTTGTAAATGATCAGTTATTTAATCTTATGGATTATCATAATTAGCAACTAGTGCCTGATCCTTCTAAAGTTCAGTTTTAACTAAAACTTTCAAGATCTGGACCTCAAAATCCCCAAAGTCTGAACTGAATAGGATGTTATAAAATCTGAGATCAAATGAGTTCCAGGGTATATATATACCTCATTCGTTATACCATCCAACCATATACCACCTAAAGGATGCAAAGTTTGAAGGTAATTGGGAAAGTTGAGTTTTGCTAATGAAAAGCTTGAGACTGGATCCTATGTCGGCCTTTCTGATCTGAAAATTATGATTCTCATGAATCGTATAGGAAGGTTAAAGTAGTAATGCAGTAGTTGAATCTAGTTTGAGCGTGGAAATTATCCATTTGTGAGGAAAGAATATTATTATTATAGAGTTGCACAATGTTCTTAATTTAATACAACATCATTACTTAGGCAGTTATATTTTTAAAGCTATTTGTTCGTTGTATTACCTGTGGATTGCAAGAGCTTTATCCCGTTACCATTTCAAGTCAATATTTTCACATCCCATTTCTTTGTGCACATCGAACATGCATGGTATTGGGACGATTTGAGCCATTATTGTGTATTACCTTACAAACTCTCTAGCTATGCGGTTTTTAGCTTAAGACTACCCGCTTCTGACTTTTCTGTTTATATGAAAGTGACAAGCTCCTCAGTTTGGGTGAACTTACCTGTAGCCGCATCCTTAATTATCACCTTCCGCTATTTGTCTTTGGATTTTGATATGCGGAGGAAAGCTGCTGCATACAACAGTAGACCAACCACTGGACATATAACTGTTCATAAGGATAGTATTGAACATTCTAAACCTGTGGTTCAGAGACCAAACTGGAGAAGGAAAGTGAAATCCCCTGTGGTTGAAGATGCAATTGATCAGTTTACCAGACATTTAGTCTCTGAATGGGTCACGGATCTATGGTACTCCAAGTTAACGCCTGATAGAGAAGGTCCAGAGGAACTAGTGCAAATTGTAAATGGAATTATCGGAGATTTTGCTCGCCGCATGAGGAATATCAATCTCATCGATCTCTTGACTAGGTAGAGCTCAGCATTAGTAGCCAACCTTCCTCAGATATTGAGATGCTTTATTGCTGAAGTATATTTTTATTGAACTAATATGTAATCTAATGCAGGGACATCATTCATCATGCTTGCAAGCATCTAGAACTCTTTCGTGAATGCCAGGTCAAGATTGCAAAGACAAAGTTGGAACCATTAACGTTTGATCAACGTGATATGAAGTTGAAAATCACCTTGGCTGCTGAGAACAGATTGCATCCAGCTTTATTTTCTGCCGAAGCAGAACACAAGGTTGGATCATCAATTTGGTCTTTCCCTGTGGATTAGAATTAGAATGGTGAACTGCAATTGCAAAAATTTTAATATCTTTTCGGAAGATTTCATCCCAATATCTTAAAAGTATTGGGCCATTTCATCCTAGCAGATGAAATTGTTATTTTCCCATGACCAAAGCCATCAAAACATAATAGGAATTGATATAATCACTGTTATTTATACGTAAAAACATTTTACATAGGTTTTTTTTTTCACAATTTAAACAGTATTGAAAATATGAAATTGAAAAGACAGTGTAGAAGAAAATGTATTCATAACATTATTTTCATGTCTTCACAGGTTTTGCAACATCTGATGGAAGGTCTTATTTCTTTGACATTCAAACCTGAGGATTTGCAGTGCTCATTCTTTCGGTATGTTGCACGGGAGCTTCTTGCATGTGCAGTGATGAGACCTATCTTAAATATGGCTAATCCTAGGTGATAAATCTTCCAAATCTCGATCTCCAACATGTCTTTGTGTTCATGCCTCTGTTTTCATTCTTCCTATATGCTTTTATCAGGTTTATCAATGAGAGAATCGAGCAAGCAGTTTTAACTATAAGGAAAGGAAACAATGGAACTCGTTCGCAGGAAGATGTAACCCAACCTAAACAAATTGGGAACCCAAAAATTTCTGTCGATCACTTCTCCCGGGATCTAGATCCCTCTGTTTCTGGTGTTGAGCTTGTGCAACTTAAAAGCAATTCTCCTAAAAGCTTGGTGGATGAAGCTGGAGCTGAGAATGTCAACGGGGCTTATCTTTCCAAGGATCCGTTGCTTTCTATGGATGCCCGCACTATTCGTTCATTGAGTGATTTACCATCAAATCAACAATCTGGTGATGGAACAGATATTGTACGATCAAAGTCTGGAAGGGAATGGAGTGACATGTTGGATTATTTTTCACAAAGAAAGACACAAGCTCTTGCTCCAGAAAATTTTGAGAACATGTGGACAAAGGGAAGAAACTTTGAGAACGACGAGGCTAGGACAGGTAAACATGCTCCACCGAGGAACTTTGGGAAGAAAGCGGAAGTGATAAACCCTTCCAAAGTGGCATTGAGCTACAAACAGACTGTTGATATGGCAAAAGGCAGTTCACCTAATAAAGGTGTCGTTCTTTCTGAAAGTACTGATGTTCCTAGGCCAGATGCTATGTCAACTTGTCCTTTGACACTATCTGATGAATCCGACAAAAATGAATCAGAAAGCAGTAGTGTTTACTCTTCTGAAAATGAAGAAAGCATTATAACAGGTCTTGATACTCCAACAACAAAAGTGTGGGATGGTAGAACCATTAGGAATCTCAGTGTTTCTCGAATTCGACACCCACTTGAAAGCAAAGATGGAAAACTAGCACGGCGAGCTAGTGTAGAGAACCATCATCGGTTACCCAGGTCACAGGCTGGCAGATCAAAGTCTAGGCATGCTGGTCAAGATCTTCCTGTGTGGCAAGAGATTGAGAGGACAAGTTTCTTGTCGGGAGATGGACAGGATATATTAAACCCAAAACAGAATACAAAAGATGATGACTCTAGTGATGAGTATGATTTGGAGATTATGAACAGAGTGCAAAGCAACACTGCTGCCTCTTCATCTACGCATTCCATTCCTGAAAGTTCAAAATTACCTACTAAATCTTCCCAGCCTTCTTTCTTTGGAAATACATTTTTCAAGTTGAGGTGCGAGGTAATTTCATGGCGAAATTCTCCATACTTACCACTTCAATATATTTCATTTTCTCATTTAAAGGAGATACGAGTTTGTCATCTTTTCCTGGCCTAATTTTTTTCAGGTGTTGGGTGCTAATATTGTTAAGAGCAGCTCCAAATTATTTGCTGTATACTCCATATCTGCCACAGATGAAGATAATAACAGTTGGTCAATCAAAAGAAGGTGATTAAGATAGTCAGCATTGATGCTCCCCATATGCAAAGTTTATGTTCATTTGTCTAAAATAGCAGATACTGGTCACAGATTTCGGCACTTTGAGGAGTTGCATCGTCGTTTGAAGGAGTATCCTGAATATAGCCTCCATTTGCCTCCCAAACACTTTCTGTCAACAGGTCTAGATGTACCTGTTATTCGAGAACGATGTATATTGCTTGACAGATATTTGAAGGTTATTATTTTATTTTGATCAATGTTTATTTTCAAAAAAATATATCGATGTTAGGCTTGAATTTTTCACGTATTCTGTTTGTTTGAAACTGCTTTGATTGCATTAGAATTGTTTAATACACTTCATTGCCGCATCAAATGCAACTTGGTTACTATAAGTACTATCTTGTTTTGGGAGGAAGTTTATTGTTCACTTTCTTAGGCGCACTTTTTTTTTTTTTCCCCGTTTAATTTCACATTGTGGTGTTTATTCTCTTTTATTCCCTTATTTCTCTTTCTCATGCAAATTTGCATTATAGTGACTCTACATGTCCTGTTAATTTTTAGATGCTCATGCGATTTCCAACTATTTCTGGATCAATTGAAGTTTGGGACTTTCTAAGCGTCGATTCACAGGTTTGTTATTCATAGTTCGAGTTAGCTATGATAATACTCTTGATATATCTCACCTGTTCTATTCTGGATATTGCAGACATACACATTTTCAAGTACATTTTCAATTGTTGAGACTCTGTCAGGTAAATCCGATTTCTCTGATATACATTAGCTCCAATGTGCTGTCATATTCTCCTTTTCTTCTGGTTATTTTATCATCTATGCTTCTGGCCTGGAAACTTCTAGTTCACATGGATGATAAGCAACCAGAAAAGACTTTCATGTCCAGCTTTGGAGCAAATATGATTGAGCCTTTCAAGTCAATGATGGAGCATGCTGCATCCGAAAATAAGGTGAATAGTAGTTCTACTACAGATGAGTTGAAGTTGGATGCTGGAGGGAAGATGAACTCCTTCATGAAAAAGCCAGGACAAGAGTATCAAAAGCATTTAGAAGAACCTGGTAAAGAAGGCGGAGATTCCCAACTGAAATCTGAATTGCCAGATGCTTTAAACTATCCGGCCCTTCCGACGGAGGTAATCACAGCACAAGGAATTACTATTTGGAGATTTCTTTTCCATTTGAGTTATTTTGATTCATGTCATGCTTCATTCACTTCATTCATGACAAACAACTCTGGACTTCTTTCAAATATCTTACCTTATTACAGTGGGTGCCACCGAATTTGAGTGCTCCTATGTTGGATTTGGTAGATGTTATTTTCCAGCTTCAAGAGGGGGGATGGATCAGGTATGTGAAACACTTTATCAGAGAACATTTTTTAACATTGTAATCCTTTGAAAATACTAGGTTTTGTTTGAAAAATTTTGACCTGAACCCAAGATGCCCTTGACCCAGTAATAAATTGGTAAAATATGTGTTTATTCCTCAACTTTTGCATTTCATTCTACGATAGCGATTAACCTTTTATCCGTTCCTGTTTAGCCTCCACCACTGTCCAAATAATTATAAAAGTAGTCTCTCATGGGTATTAAAATAAAAATGATATCATAGAGTATTAAGTTTTAACATGAAAACTATTTTTAAAGTTGTAAAATTTTAAATAATTGGTGCTTTTGACTCAAGTTGACCCAAAGTCACGAGTTCTTGGTAAAGGCGTGCATCTAAATCACTCTTGATTGGTAAACTAGAATGACTCTACCCAAACCTGTAATGATCAATGTGAACCCAACATGCTCGACTTGTAATTGTAACTATAAGGTTTTCAAACTAAAATTCTAACTTGCATTACTTTTGGCTAATCCATATTGCAGGAGAAAGGCTTTTTGGGTGGTTAAACAGGTACTGCAATTGGGAATGGGTGATGCACTTGATGACTGGTTGATTGAGAAGATCCGCATGTTGCGTAGAGGACCTATGGTTGCTCTAGTGATCAAGCGGGTTGAGAAGGTATTTGACTGTCTCATTTAATCTAATGTTACAAAAGAACTAGATAAATAGTTAGGAGTTGGCATGCAATTGTAGAAATTACTAAGTGTTGTCAAATGGATTCGAGTTATAAGATTAAATAGAGATAATCAAACAATTTGAGCTATTCATATTGCATTGGAAATGGAACAGAATAGAGCATGAATAACTCATGCAGAATAGCATTTACATGAAAAACTTGTTAAATTATAAAATTTGATTGATGTGTCATTTCTCCCCCCTCCCCCACAACAATCAACAAATAGCATTTTATAAATTTTCTAATATTAAACACATAAATCACATATTAGTTTTCTTGTTTTCCCTTGTTGATAAATCAGTATGATCTCCATTGGAAAGCATAAATTCGATTGTCCCTCAAACTATCGGGGTACCTTAATATCATTTTACAAAACTTTACAATGTCTAATATCATTTAACATATTAAGTTATTGCATGTTCTCATTTAATTTACTAATTAGAATGCTAATTCTTGTGTAAAGAGATCGAATAGATCGTAATCATTATTAGGATAAATTTCAATAAAATCATTTTAGGGTTGTTGCGTCCGGTATCTCAAACTTCTCATATTTTCTGAATAATTCCACCCCTTGTAAAAGTTTGCAAAAAAGTCACTAAAATTTTTAACCATTAACCATCAGAGTGAATTTTTCATCAAAAAGTTCATAAATAACTATGAACTACTATTAAAAAGACAAAATTGACCTTTTTATTAGATAATATAGGGAGAGACTATATGGTACATCTTAAATTTTGAGATGGATCGTTTGTAGTCTTTCTCAGCAGCTAGCTAAAAGTAATCCCATGGAGAGAGCTTGCAAGTTCAAGATCTGATCTTCTCTTTCTCAGCGATATGCTGCTAGCTTGACTTCCAGCTGCAGGACATTGAACATATTACACTGGCATCTAGATTGGATTTGGATGCCACACCTGTTAGCAGACTGATCACAACTCTCTCATCCCTGGGCCCTCCTCGAAACTGCAGAGTGTCCATTCGATTCGCTCACAGGAAGGCAATGAAGTTCAGCGCATGAGACTGCAGTTTAGTGGGGCAGCCTGCTTCGCCTTGTGGAATTAGACTTGCATTGCTCTTTAACAACCCCAATTTCACAATCTTTCCCCTTCTCCAGTGATGGGCTGGGCTGTTTTTCCCCAGTGATCGCAGGAGACTGGGGCAACTTCTCACTGACCCTACCTCCGGTTATCAGCAGAAGTTCTGATAAACAAGTATGTATGACCGCCAATTTCTGCATTTCCCCTCATCCGTCTATCATAGCAGCCAAAGCTAGAGTGTGAACAAGCTCTTAACTTTTATCTGAGTGAGAGAGGAATTGAGGATTTTGTCCATTTTTATCCACAAGGAAAAAATTCTTGTAATGACTTTCATATTCCCCATTCTTCTCCTTTTTAGGTTACTTGGCCTTTGTCTAACCAGATTAGTATAGCTTCCACACCACAGTTACATCCAATCACAAATTACTCCCTCCAAATGGAAATATAAGGTGTTTGACTTTTATTTTTTTTATTTTAAAGGTAAATATATTAAAACGGGAAGAAAATATTTACAAGCTGAGTTTGGACCATAGGCCTAACTAGTAGATTCCTAAGTTAGCCTTGTAGTGAGTAAGGCTCGCATCCTAAAGTGACAATAGGGGTGTTTAATTAGGACTAAGTCCTTGTGTGGTTCCTATCTCTTCAAGCCACGACCATATCAGACACACACCTCAAGTGTAGCATAATATACCCTCCCCTTCGGCTATGCCATCAAGGAGGCTATATCACACTGCACTGAGCACCCCATTTCCATGTTCTACATGCCTTGATATAGTCCAATAGCCCTAAAGCAAAAAAGAGTCTTACACTCCTTTCATATTAGGCAACAAGATACAAAAGGTTGCCTAGACATGTAAATCAGGAGTCTATGATGATGCTGCATTGCATCTAAAACGCAGGTTTCCTTCAAACACTTGTGCCTGCGTTGCCATCATGCTCTTGTTGGGTTATGCCCTTGAAATCTTCCTTTATGAGACCCTCTTGAAGGGTGATGGTTGAGTTGAAAAGAAGGGAGTGTGTGTAGCTCAGCGCTTTGTACACATGAAGCTTTATGAGGTGCACAATCTCATCCGGCCTCCTAGTAATGTTCTAAAAAATCTGCTCGTTCCTTGTTTCCAAAATGTGGTAAACTGTAGCTCCGAGTCCTATTCTTTTTGCCTTTGATATCCAGCTCCTTCCTTTTGCCTCCCTTTTCATCCACTTTAGTGCTCCTTGTAAGGTGTTCATCTCCAAATGCCTAGCCATGATTTAATCTGTGACCAAATTTGTGAAGAGAAATTACAAGCAAAAAAAATATGTTCACGAGTTTCAGGAGCTTGATTACAGAGTTTGCAAGTAAGGTCAACTTCCCTTGTTTTGATTTTATCTTTCGTGGCCAGCCTCCTTGTAGCTAGCCATAAGATGAAGGCCTGTTTAGGGATGATGTTAGAGTCCCATACCACCGAGACCCATGGAGGTTTAGGCATCTTTCTTCTGAAATGGTCATATGCAGTGTCTATTCTGTAACTTTCCTCCCTGACTCCAAGAACTTAGGAGTAGGATAGCTTGCTCTCTTGAACCTGCAAATGTTAGTAACTGATTTTTGATATCTAAAACCTTTTTAATCAGAGGCGAGTCATTTGCTTTATGTGCTTCCCAGCTCCAGAAAGGGGCCACTTTTCATTGTCTTCCAACAATGGCTCCCCTCTGTTCGAACAACCGAGAAGGAAAGAAGAGGAGGGAGGGCCGCCGGCGACAGTCCCGGACTCCGATGCCGACAGGGCCACCCGACACCGACTATACACACACTAATGGAGCAGGAAATGAAGGGAAAAGGAAAAGGGAAGCTCACCGAATGTCCGAATGGGGTCCTCAACTTCGCCGGAAAAGGGAGCTCGGGGCTGCGTTCGGCTCGTTGAGGTCGAGTCTTTGAGCGAGAGGGACTGGGGAGGTGAGAGGGAGGTTAAAAGAGGAACCTTGCTCGGTTTGGAGGTGAAGCGAAAGAGAACGAAGCTTACCGAACCGGAAAGGCAGAACAGAGCGAGGGAGGAAGAGGTGGCCTGCCCTCGGCGCTCCGGGCTCCTGGTGTGGCTGCTGCTACTCGGAGGTGTCAAGGGAGATGCGAGGTGACTCCTTGTAAGACGTTTGACTTTTATGCACGTATTTTAAAGAGTTAAAAACTATATAAAATATTAATTTTTTTAATTTAATTTTTTTACATTATAATTCTTATTAATAAATATTATAATGTAAAAAAATTTAATTAAAAAAATTTAATATTTTATATAGTTTTTAGCTCCTTAAATCACGTGCACAAAAGTCAAAAGCCTTTATATTTCCAATCGGAGAGAGTACATGATAACGACCCTTTTTCATGGAAAAGTTACCCATCACAAAAATGCACAGATGTATGAAATGGACTTTATCTATTCCTTTTCTACTTAATCAAGAAACAAGATTGGACTTTAGTCTGGTTCGTCTCCATTTTAGTGAAACTGTGAAACTACATTTCAAGAAAGGCAGCTGATAAGTCATCGAAAAAGTTTGAGTGAATACTTTTATGGTCAAGTCACTCATTATAGTATCCCCCATTTGGGCTTTTGCTCAAATTGAAATCGCATAACATTTTTATTTGACTTTGAAGTATTTATATTTATAAAACACCTAAAACACTTTGTGCTAAAACACCTCTTCACAAATAAAACATGCAAAGCCCCACAAGTCAAAGGCGGAATATTGTTATAGTTCATTTTATAATATATTTTAATGTTCAATAGAATAGAAATTGATTAACAAATAAGAAATTTTATCCTTTTAATAATTATTAATGGATTTTTCATGGAAACTCTCATTTGCTGGTATGATGTTAATATAAGCATTTTAAAGGGTTTTTTTTTGTTGAAAATTTTACAAAAACGGGTAAAATAAATTTAAAATTTGCAAAGTTCGTGCCATTGAACCCATATACTTCTAAAGTTGGTGTTTTAAAGCAATTTACCCTTTATACTCTCTCTCTCTCTCTCTCTCTCTCTATATATATATATATATATATACACACACCTGAGATGGCATTTTGATTTTGCCTCTTGATAAATACTTGTTGGAAAACTAATGGTGCCTATCACTGCACTATTGAAATCCACAAACATGTTTCCTTTAACCAGTTTGTTAAGTGACAGTTCTCATCTTTAATTGTTGAAATTTAATAGGAGTCAGCATATTATGTCATTCTTTTTGTAATAAAGCTGAAATATCAGCTTGTAGTATAACTAAAGACTACATGAGTACATGTAATATGTCATTCAATGCATTCGGTTGAGAAATAGCAGAAAATTTTAATATCACACTTCTGACTAGTTACTACTTGAAATTTTGTTGTTCTCTGATAAATTGCATGCAGTGGTGCACTGATGTACGTCATTTAAGTCAATTTTTGGTGGTGCACTGATGTTAGTACTTCTGCTTTAAACTAGATACTATGGCCTGATGGAATATTCATAACCAAGCATCCAAAACGCCGGAGACCTCCCATTCCTGATCAAATGACATCACCCAAGGGAGATGAATTTAAAAAAATGGAGGATGAACAACAAAGGGAGGCTGATCGGCGTGCAAAGTTCGTTTATGAACTTATGATTGGTAATATTTGGTTTTGTGGGAGGGAGAAGTTTGTTTCAACATTTACTGAATACTGTATCAATCCTTAATTATATTTGATGATGCTTTTAATTCTCTGGTTCCAGATAATGCACCAGCTGCTGTTGTAAGTCTCATTGGTCGCAAGGAGTATGAACAATGTGCCAAAGACCTCTACTTTTTCCTTCAGGTAAATTTCATTTTGGAAATACAGAATACAGATAATGCACTATGTTGTGCGTTTCCACTGTTTTCTTCTTTGCTATGCCCTTCAAAAGGTCAAATACAATGATACCCACTCGTTTCCTTTCTTTTATCAATCAGTCCTTTAGTTCTAATTTTTTAAAAAAAGCATCCTTAGCTGTGGCAAGTATCTGTGCTGTCTGAGCTGGTTTATCACTAGAAATTTGCAAGTCCCACGGATGGTCACAGCTGAGGTAGCTACCTTGATGCCTGTTGGCTGTCTGCTGTAGCCATACCTTCCATGAGCTTAGGTGGGCCACACCTCAAAAATGGAACAGCGGACCCAGATACCCACAAAAAAAAGAAAGAGAAGTCGTACTCATCAGTTTCTCTAGACACTGTCACAATCAACTGTAAATTCCTGTTTATATTGAAGTGTTATTTTAGTCAGAAGTGATCAAATTGGGTTTTAGGTCAAAAGACTAACTGAATTAGCATGTATAATTTGTCCAAGTGAAAAGAGTGAATAAGAGGTTTGGATTGGGCAGTGTTCAGCAGCTTCCTAGGCTACCTATATACCCCACCTAAACCCTTGGCCCCACACTGCCACCAAGGTCTAACCCTTAGGTGTAACATTTTCACCTGGTGCATGACCATCCATTTCAGACTACTGATCATGTTTTTCTTAAGAATGTTCTGCGCTTTTGACTGATAGCATCTATCAATCAATTATACTCCCCTGAGGTATTGATGGCTACGAGAAATCTATTTGGGTTGTCTTTTCTCTTACCATCCACAAGTTGTAATACTTTCCACCTCGTGTTATTTGCAACTCTCTCTCTCTCTCTCTCTCTCTCTCTCTCTCTCTCTCTCTCTCTCTCTCTCTCTCTCGTTGCTGTACAAGTTGCTTGATTTGGATGTTAGAATTGATGGGTATGAGAATTGCATAGTGAAAAACACGATATTATTATGGACGAGCTCTTAAAAACAATAAGTGAGTATAAGACAGGTTCTTTGTTGGGTGGATGGCAGATGAAAACTATAAAATTAGCATTTCAAGATGATCTTGTATTTGTTCATCTAATTTTGGCCACATGTTCATGGTTCTTTTGAGCAGTCATCTGTATGTCTGAAGCAGCTCAGTTTGGACCTCCTTGAGCTTATTCTTCTATCAGCATTTCCAGAGCTGGATCACTGCTTCAAGCAGCTGCAGGAAGAAAAGCACAAGTTTGGCGAATTCAAACCAAGTTCTGGCAGATAACATTGAGACACAGAATTGATGCGAGGGAAATTGCAGTGAGAAATGATTTCCTTTTTTTTTTTGAGAGGAGATTGTACTTGCTAGGTAAAGTTGCGTCGTTGATATTTCTGTGTGAAGACATGAATTTGTATGTTTGTAAATACAGACTGCAGAGCTGCACAAAATGATGTGAAATTGGAAAGTTACAAAGAAATCTCTTCCTCACGTGCGAAATTATAGAAGATCTTCTTTAAGATCAAAGAATTCCATCGAATTGAGTATGATTGTATGTGTGATAGCATCTACTATACCAGGAATATCAATGAACCCTATTATTGCAATTGCTCAGGATACCCTTTTTTAGCTTCTAGAGTCTATTTCATCTCTCTTACTAACTGGAATCAAAGAATTAGTCGATCTGTTCCGCCCAAAATAAACTTTGTCCGTCTTTCAACCAAAATCACGAATTTAGGACACTTAATAGTGTTTGATACTCTGAACTGAAGTGATACATAGCTTGAAGCAATGTCGGGCTGATGTTATAATCTGAAGTCTGTCAGCATCAATTCTATTGGCTAAGTTGGAGCTGTGGTTCCTCCGAATGAACCTGGGCCTACTAGTAGAGTAAGCAATGTCCTAGTCATTCGTTGGTTTGTAAATTCCTTTTATGGATAGAAAAGGACAAAAAGGTTGGTTGCTGGACTTCAAATCTCCAACATCTATGTTTTTTTTAGTGTTTTATTTCATTTGTAAGTAATTAGGACAACTAATCTATATACTATAGATGGTATATTGCATCCCATGTGATCGTATTTGATTTTCACACAAATATTTCTTGCCCAAAAATAAAATTAAAAAAATATTTACCATAAAGTTAAGACCATCCGCAACCATAAGGTTACCTCTTATCCAATTTTTTTTCTCTCCCTATAATATTTTGACATCTAATTTATTTTTTCTTTTAAATAATTTTCTACTTTATCAACCTCTTTCTACAAAGTTTTCATATTTTTACTCCACAATCATGAGTTTACCTCATTCTTCTTTTTTTCCCATTTATTTATACCCACTATATGATTTCCACCAATCATAATATTATTATTTAAATATAAAAATAAATAAAGCATCATGCTTTTGCACATGGTCCAATGCACTTCCTACCTCTCCACACCAATGTAACCCCTTTCCTCTATTTACCTTAAGGTTTTGCCTAAAATCATGGAGTTACCATTTAGCGACCTTAGGGTGAGCAAAACTCATAGTTGCTCATGCTCTAAGGGCTATTTGTATGAATATACTAACTTATTATTATTTGCAATTGCTCACTTTTTTTATATGTTTTTGCAAACAAAATGACTTGCACAACCCTTAGTCGGTGGAAAGAAAGGAAGAAATGGATAACCTTGCTCTTCTTCCTACCAATTTTGAAAGGAGACCTCATTTAATGTTGGAGCATTAATGATGGTAGTTAATTATTAAGCATTTACTCCCTCTCTTTAAAAGCATTGAACTCAAAGCCCTCCTTAAAAGCATTGAACGTATGAACATATTTTCTGTCACATAGAGAAATACAAGCTACCATAGAAGAGCATTCGAAGCCAAACAAACAATGGGTTTGCATTTATCTAACATGTGACGGAAACACCATGACACCTACAACATATTGTGTGATAGAAAAACACTTAACCCTGCCAAAAAGGTTTCTGAAGAGCAAAATCTTTCGATGGGTAACTGCAATTTTCTTGTCGTTATTCTGTACCGCACTTTGAACATCAGTGCCCTCTTCTCCTCCCTCCTTCAATGTGACAAAGTAGTCCACTGTTTCTTTTATAAGAGAGAATTGATTGATGTTTGTTATTCTTATATACCATGGAAGGGGGAACGTGTAGGAGCTAAATACGTCTTCAACGAGCGAAAGACCTATAAAACTATGGAGATGGACAAGAGCACAAGTTAGGCTTTTTTCAAAATCCTGATCATGGAAAAGCTATTGATGGACGCCTTTGTAGGCGACATGAACTTGTCCTACCTCCTACATCAAAGGAAGAGTGTGATCTTATTGATGTATGTGATGATGCTGACTTGGATATGTTTAAGTTCCTCAAGTTCATGTCAGGGGAACGAGCTTAATCTATAAAAATCTATGCATCTGTGCACCATAGGGGAACCACCAATGCTACTCGATCTGCTTCCTCTCATGCATCTACTACAGATAAGGGTAGTATTGGTCATCACATATGCACTCTATTCGCCGGGTTTAGGTGCATTAAGCATGCCACCCATGACCCTTGATGTGGACGATTGGGAGGACGTCCCCGAGCCGGAGGCCCAGAAGAAGAAACCACCACGAAGTGGAAGCCGTGGATTTGAGTCTTTTGTCGTGAATGTCATGGGGTTCACAACACATGTCATAGAAACATTATTGGGTGGCAAGCACAACCCTCTTTATGGAACAGTTATATATGTTGTTGAGACATACAACTTGGACAAAGTTAGGGCACTAGAAGCTGACATGGCAGAGGAAGCGAAGATCTGCAAACATCGCATGGAAAAATAAACTATTGGCAGGGGAATCGCATTGACTCGCATGATGAATCATGGTGATGACATGGCCCATGTCACAAAGTTCATTTCTCTAGCTAAGTAGTGGTGATGACTGATGCTGATAACTTCTCTGTTTTGGTTGGTGAGCGGCATACATCTGCTATTGAGGTTCGGAGCTCTTCAGATGAAGATGAATAAATCATAATGGTAGCGTGGCATGGGATGACACATGGGATGATGTGGATGAGGAGGCAATTTGTGAGGTGGAACAGGTCTATATATGAGACCATGCGGAGAGCACATGTCGATGGAGTAGTTTGAAGTGATGGTGGTGAGCGCAACTCCACAGGCTTGGGACCCCTAACATAACATGAATGACCTTCGTGAGGGGAAGATTTTTAGGACAAAGGAGGAGGGGCATACTCAGATCAGGTGGATTGCGTTGGATAGGTGTTTTGACACCAAGGTGAAACGGTTGTCCGAGGAGGTATACCTCATTGTGTCTGTCACCCCTGACTGTGAGTGGATGTGTCGTGCGTCCAAGTTCTTGAAGACGAATCTATGGATGGTTCATAAGTACATTGGCAGCACACGTACGATGTGAATGTCAGACACAACCATCAACGTCAAGCTACCTTGGCGTTTTTGGGCCGCAACCTTGTGTCAAGGTACCTCTCTAGCCCAAATGTGCCTACTGTGTATTTGCATAACAAATTTCTTATCCCTTGCCACCAGATGTGTATCACTTGTCACCCACAACAATTACCCTACCATAAATATCATATCCCATGCTAGAATGAATTAGGTTGGTTTCATTTTGCTTAATCTATGGTCTGAAGTTAGATCTTTATCCCATACCACATAATATTTAAAACACATCTCCTACAATAACTCCCATGCCACCTACTACCTATCCCATGATTTAGTTTAAATTTCTTTCATGTGAACTGGAGTAAAATTTTTATCCCATGCCACCTAATGTTTAATACTGTCACCTACCAAATATCCCGTGCCACCCAACCATTATCATATTCCACAATGAATTTACATTTGTTTTCTTGATTTGTGATCTGGAGTTGGATCTCTATCCCATGCCACTGAATGGTTAATACGTGTCACCATCACCTTTTTCCCTTGCCATCTACCTCCTGTCCCATTCCATAATGAAAGTTTGTCCAAATTTGAAGTAGTGTCAGTTATATATCATTGTAATAACTATTTGTCATTTGTATTCGTCATTTTCACAAGGACACAGAAGAATTTAACCCCCGACCATGTGCAAACGTTATTGAAAATCACAATTGGGTGTGGGGTGCAACTATTAGAAGGAGCTTTGACGTGTGGTAGAGATTCATCCCACACCTAAGAATGTATAAAATCATCGTCACAAACATGGTTGTGCTTGTCACCTACCTGTTTTTCTATGCCGCCTACTTTGTACTTCTCCTTTTGCTTCCCTAATAGCAAAAATTCGTCTGATCTCCATCGATGGGAGCTTCTTGAATGGAAAATTCTGGGGCATCCTATCGTTTACAACGATCTAGGATGTCGACTAATGCATCTACCTAATAGTTTGGGCCATCGTCAATGGCGAGAACGATGGGTCATGGAGGTTCTTCTTTCGATAGATGTTGCGAGTCATCTCCAACACACCCGACTTGATATGGGTGTCTGATCACCACATGTCCATTATGAAGGGGATACGTGACAACTACTTTTCCAAACAAGGATTTTGTATATGGCATATATTTCAGAACGTCAAGTGTAGGCTCAAGGTCACAAGCGAGCTACATTAACTCTTATTTAAGATGGCAAATGCCTGCACTATCATGGAGTTTAACGAGCTCTTCACAAATTTATTTTCCCAATCCCTGAGATTTAGGTAATACCTAAAGAAGGATGGGTTTGAGAACTTGGTAAGGGCATACTTCTTAGGTAATCGGTACAACATCAACACCACCTCTAACTATCTCAATTCAGTGTTCAAGGAGCCTCGAGACTTTCCCATCATCGCTTTCCTAGAGTGCACCATCGAGAGGATCTCTAATTGGTTTATGGAGCTTCGCGAGACCAACTTGCCACTACGGAAGGGCGAAAGTGACTTTGTTGCAGCCGCAATGTCGAATAACGAGAAGACGTCCATATGCATGGTCGCCCAACCACTTATCAACCACAAGTTCAAGGTTCACAACGGGGCATCACGCAAGCTTGTCAATATGATCGCAGACCTCCCGTTCATGCACTTACAAGCACTTTGACATCGACCAATATCCATGCACACATGTTATACCTATTGCAAATGCGCGAGGGGTTGACGTTTACTCCCTCGTCCACGATTTCTACAAGGTTGCTGCATGGAGGGCCTACTACCAAGGGGTTTTGTACCGGTCCCACCATGGGTAAAGTGGATTATTCCCTCTATCATCGCCGACTTCATATTCTACCCACTGCTCGTGAAAAGAAGGGCTAATAGGCCAAAGACCACATGCTATCCGTCCTGATGGGAGTTCCGCAAGCATTGCGGAACTCCCATGGCTTCATAGTCAGCGTGAATGTGGTCCATGACTTGACTGAGCATCCACCATCTTTTGTGTCTTCTTGTCGTTGGTCAGGGGTTGTACCATATTTCACGTAGTCAGGGCATCTTACTTCTAACATATAGTAGACACTTTTGGCACTTTGTGTCTTCGGTGTGTAATTATCTATGCGAGTGGTTTGTCACAATCCTCGATAATGTCAATCTACATATACAACCTTTTGGTTATAAATGCTACCTAATGTTTAATTCTTGTCACCAACACAATTTCCCATGCCAACTAGTTCATATCCCGTGCAACTATTAAATTAGATCAGTTTGATTTTGTTCCACCTATGTCACTTATTGGCCATTGAGTTGGATAATTCAACACTCAATGCCTCGCAGCTAGTTTTCCATGACAGTTACTGACTATCCAATGCCAGTAAATGGTTATACCAGAACAAAACCCAGCCACCCACGTCATTTATGCAAATGCCATGTCAGGTATTGATATATCCATACACACAACACATGCACACAACACATGCACATGCACACAACACTAACAACAAACACAATGACAGCCGGTGAGAAACCCATGTTATGTGTTGATATATACATGACAAATGAAGAAAGCGTTATGAGAAACAAATCCATACACCATATTGTCCGAACGAAGTTAAAACAAACCCATGCACCACAATTTCCCAAACGAGATAAAATGTAAGAGGTGGTGCAAGAATGTGTAATGACATTTACGAAACTTTGGCACTGATTAGAGGTAGACAGTGATGGTACATCTGGACAACCAACATCTCTCGATAAGCCCCAATGAAGGTTTCTTCGAGGTTGTTGAATGTAGAAGCACCATCACAACATAGGTGGATGCACCCAAATTCTTTATGGGATGCAGTCTCCACTGGGGAAACAATTCGTGTCAAAGGGCAGTGTGCATGGTTAATGTACAAAAATATAAACGACTCAAATGAAGGAGGAAACTTCGATTGCTTCTTCGCGAGGACCCCTTTTCATTGTCGAATAGGAAATATAATAGTAACCTTCCCATCATATTTAAACCGTAGGAGAGGGTGATGGTTTATGAGGATAGACACCATGTCCATGACGCACTTGAGAAGGTCAAACAACTTGGTTTACCTAATGACGTAGATGTTAGAGTTATAGACATTCATCGTCCACTCCGGAAGACAAATCTCAACTTCCACCCAATGCTTTTGCTTCAGGATGAAGGGGGACAAGATTATATCGGTGTCAGCCTATATCTTCCCCTCCATCACCAGTGATACCCCATTGAATATGTTAACATTGGCTTCCACTTGGTATGTCAATGAGATTCCTTTTATAGATGTTTCATTCCTTCTCCAGTGGAGATGGACAGAAATTGTCCATCATCACAACATGTGCGTACTTATCCCCTCCAATCCACACCTGTCACCTCAAGAGTGTCATCGCCTAATCCATGTGTTGCGGTGGCATTACTCTTAACATGTTACCTCAGTTGACAAGAGGTAATAATATAAGGGATAATAGAATGATAATACATTGAGAAAGTTGAAGGTCAACATCCATACCTTTGTGCTAAACCAACAGGTGGGAGTCGGAAAGTCCGTCAAAAATTGAGTTTTCAACTTCGTGCCATTAGTAGCCTTGAGCGTGTCACTCCAGCTGACGAATAGTGACACACCTCCTTCTCAGTAGCCTTCATCAGGACGAGGCCTACCACATCTTGGACGACAACTTTCTTTTTCCCTTTGGAGTTTCGGGGCTTCTTTGCAACCTATAAAATCTCATGAACTTCCAACGTAGAGGGTAGCTTTCTCGCCTTTTTCGTCCTATCTTTTTCATCCAACTTATCCTCAAGACCTGCAACCTGAAGGTAGGGGTCAAGGTGGTTAGTGGTATATTCCACACAGAGCACCAAAGTCATCTACATCAATTACCGTGTCAGTTGGAGGCAAACACTTGTCACATGTGTAGAATGTCCCGCCAAAAAAAGCGGGGACTTGAAAAAAATACTAACCTCCTCCATATTGGGTTCAAGAAACTCATCTACTCTAACCTTGGTGGTTGCAATATCTTCCTTTTCATGACCACTGATAATGCATATTTTAGATATGCATTATATACACTAACCTCCTCCATGGTGGGTTCAAGAAACTCATCTACTCTGACCTTGGTGGTTGCAATATCTTCCTTTTCTTGACCACTAATAATGCATATTTTAGATAGGTTTTATTGCATTTGAGTGTTTATATTGCATGTATTTTGTCTTATTTACATTTTCTTGCATTTGGAGTATTCGAGTTTAGAATCTATGCTATTTTGTGTTTATTTTGCAGTTTTACAACCCGAGAGTGAACGGGGGCTTGAGAGATTCTAAAGAGATGGTTTGGAGCATAAGAGAGGCTAAGGAAAGATCATCAAGGGAGCTAAAGAGCATTAAGTCAAAGACAAAGAAGAAATCACGGAGCTAGAGTAGCGGCGCCTGCCGCTATTATACCGGAATCCGCCGGTCTTCCAGGTTCAGCGATTGCGATTTTGTTCGACGATATTATTATTAGTTTGTTATTATTTTATTCTCTAGGGTTTTTCTCAACTCTATTATGTTATTTCTAGTCTATTTACATACGTGGGTGGCAAGAACGGTATTCTAGTGTGGAACAATAGAGAGAGATAAATTGATTATGAGTTGCTAAACTCATAGTTTCACATGTGATTCGAAGACATGGTTGGATGAATTGTGAGGATTTGATTTCATATTGTTATTAATGAGTTATTTCATTATCTATGTTCTTCATTGTTAAGTATTTGCACATGTTCTCTCTATGACCGATCATCTAGACAGAAATTGCATCTTTGCTAGCTATTCATTTTGTAAGATTGATATCTTTTGGTCTACATTGATTTATATGAGATTAGGGTTAAAAGCTACATAACTGTGCATTCTTTTGATTCCTAATTGCATTGAGATTGGTATTGCTAATTGGCCATGCACTTGGGTCTTTATGCTGTTCTATGTTGTATTTCATAGAATGTAAGTGATTGTACCTCTATTGATCAATCTACACTTGGGTCTTTATGCTGTTCTATGCTGTATTTCATAGAATGTAAGTGATTGTACCTCTATTGATCAATCTGTCTAAGACAAGTCGATGTACGTTTGATATCAAATGCATTTGCATTGATTGAGAATAACAATGAAATCATTTCAATGATCATGAACCCCACCCATTGTCAAGAATTGCAGGTGAAGCGTTTTCCTCATATTATTACTACTTTGCAATCATTATTTCTTTTGCTTATTTGTTTGTTTCAATTGTTTGCTATAACTTTATTGCTACTTGTCTGAGAATCATCATAAGAATTATGAATGCGTCTTCTCTGTGGGATCAAATCCTTACTTTTCGGCTATACTAATATTTTGTTTAGCATTGAGTTAGGACATTATTTGCATTAGGGAGACCAGGACCAACGACACAATTACACCTGGTTAAGAAGCCCACCAACCACCCAGAATCTTATCCATCATCCGTCCACCTTGAGTCCCCACCTCGTCCTTGTTGTCATTTTCACGGTGCGGCTTATCCTTGTCATCCCTATCTGGCTCTTGGTTGTCACCCACTTGGTTTTAGTCCACTCCTTTCATCGGTTCCTTGCTTGCAGTATCCATGGAAACATCATCCTGCATAAAAGAGGACTTGCAATCAATTTCCTCTTACTAACTGGATTTCTAATGTCACCTAGTGCAATTACCATGCCAACCTTCATACATCCCATGCCGCCAACGATTGATAGCATGTCAACAGGTACATATACCATGTCACCCATGTGAAACAAAATGAAAAAATGACAAAATACACAAAAGATGGGGAAGTACCTCATCTGTCACCGTTCTACCCTTTGTAAACTCCACAAAGATAAAACATCCTAATTAATAACAGTTTCAAGTAATGTCATGTCGATAAGTAAACATACCATGTCAACTACTCAATCATACATGATAAATGTTTAAGTCAATGGGATGTACCTGGTCATCATCAGTTTTGTCATTGCTTAACCCACGCTTGATGATAATGTATATTTTAGATATATATTATAGGTAGTTTTAGGTTCAATATATAGAGTGGGCATATTGCATGTTTAGTAGTTAAATTGTATTGTTATTCATTTGGGCATTCGAGTTCGAAATCTACACGTTTTTATGCTTAATATGCAGATTTGTATTACGAGCCTAGAAAGGGGCAAAGGATGGATCATGAGAGCCATGAAGAAGTTGAGATGGAGCTAGAGATGAAGGAAGAAGAGGCACGAGAGGAGCTGAGAAGATGAAAGACGAAGACAAAAAAGAAAAGGAAGTCCAGGAAAAACAACACTCGTTGCTTGAATACCGGCACCCGCCGGTTTGACAATTTCAGCATCTCGAAATCTTTCCGAATCTTTATTTTAGGCAATGTTTATCCAAAATTTCTAGGGTTTCTTGAGGCCGAACTCAATAGTATTTAGGACATTTTTAAGAGGTTTTCTCCTCATTCGTTCATTGACGACAATTAGGATGGAAGTTTAGAGTTTTCTTACTGTATGACCAACTAAACTCTTAGTTTCGCCTTCGATTCTTAGACATGGTTGGTTGAATGGTGAAACTTGAATTTCTTTTTTTTCCTCAGTTTATTTCATTGTTGTTGCACTAATTTTATGTTGTTAATTCTCTCTTAGTTTCGCCTGCGATTTTTAGACATGGTTGGTTGAATTGTGAGGCTTGAATTTCTATGTTTTTCCTCAGTTTATTTCATTGTTGTTGCGTTGATTTTATGTTGTTAATTCTCTCTTGATTGATCACCTTGATTGAATTGCATCTCGCTAGAGTTTTAATTCATTTGCTAGAATAATTATACCTTTTGTAGCAATTATAATTGAGTTATTCCGCTAGGAGGATCTTGATTGTGTAGGGTAATGACAACTTGGTTAAATATCTGTTTCTGAGTTGCTAGGGTTGATGGGATGACAACTGTCAACATATGCTAGTTTCTTGGACGGGTCGGTACTGCCAAAATGCCAAGTACATTGGAAATTTGTGTTATTTGTATGTTAAATCCTGCAGGGATAGAGTTGCATATGAGTGTAAGGGGTTGTCATATTCGCAAGGAGTGACAATCTATTTAAACCAATGTAGGAATAACTAATTGAATTGGAATAACTAGGAATTGAGTCAATGATCATTAATACCAACCATTGTTGAGAAATCTTAAGTGAAGCACTTCAGTCTTATTGTTATAAAATCTATCACCATTACTCTCTTTATTTCTCTTGTTTATTTCATACTTTGCAATGTCTCTATTTAGTTACTTCTAGTTAACAACGAAAACACATAGAAGCGATATCTTTCCTCGTGGATCAATTCCGGACTTACTGACTATAATAGTTAGTGAGTTTAGATTATCTTTGACAGGGAACCAACGACTTCACTCTCATCACTGGATGTCTTCAACAACTTTCTCTGCCTTACTAATCTATTTAAAATCTCCTCCATTCGCCATCAACCTCTTCTCCATGTCATTGTCACCCCTCGCCACTTGATTACCCCTCGTACGAGCTGAAGACTGGCTCTGGATGACCTTGGCCTGAGGGTGTTCCTCTTTATATTTCTTAACGACATTATCAAAGAAGAGGTCGGCAGGGCAAAAGATGGTATGAGTGTGATAATGCATATTTCATATAGGCATTATAAATGTTTCTTATTGCATTTAGATAGGAGTTTTGAGTATGTTTTAGTCTAGTTTCTTATCTTTCTTGTGAAGTATTCGAGTTCGGAATCTACGCCTTTTTAGTGTTTATTCTGCAGTTTTACATTCCAACCATGGTTGGGATCTTAGAAGAGCTTAAAAGACATGTTTTGAAGCATATGAAGGCTGAGGAAGGAGCTACAAAGGAGCAAGGAAGCAAAATGTCGAAGTTAAGAAGAGAATTGGCCACTGCATAGGGTGGCACACCCCGGTATTCTAGCGACGCCCACCACTAGCCCGTGTTCAGCGAGAGCGATTTAAGTCCGAAGATTCATTTACTTATTATTTTATTATTTTATTTCCCAGGGTTTCCAAGATCTATTTAGGTTTTATCTCTTCCATATTCAGTAGACATTCATAGATAGTTGTTATGAACAGAATTAGAAAGAAGAGAGGTTTTTGGCCTAAGGGTGAGTTGCTAAACTCATAGTTTCGCCTGTGATTCGACGACATGGTTGAATGAATTATGAGGATTTGATTTCTATTAGTTATTTATGAGTATATTTATCATCTAGTTCTTATTGATTATATTTGTGTTCCTTTCTATGATTGATCACCATGTTAAGAATTGTATCTAAGCTATGAATTCGTTATTGTTTTCTAGATAGCAAACGAAGTCGTTGAAGTAGTGATATTTTTATGTCTTTGTAGTGGATGATTTCGATTGATATATGTCGTTAGATGCTGTTAGAGCCGATATGGGTTATTCCTATTGTCTTCTAATTGCATTGAATTGATATGCCAATTGGTCTTAGAACTTGAGTATTTAATGCTATTCTTTAGTAATGTTGAATAAGAAGATTGTATCCTTTTTATTTTTATTTCTATCATTGATTCCTTTTTATTTTTATTTTTCTTTGAGTCTTTTTTTTGGTCTTTGTATGGTTCAAAATCGTTCTTCTAATTCATTACATTTGTCTTTTGATCATGAGATTGAAAGGTCTCTTAGGTTGACAAGGAGGCTTGAGTTTGACACACATAAGAAGATGAGAGACGAAGTTGTTAATACGCCAAGAAGGACACTGAGAAACCTAAAGGAACCTAATTTGAGTGCGCAACCACTTGCAATTAGACTTCTTGATCTCCCTGAGGGTTCAAGATTCGAGTATAAGTCGAATTGGTCTACTATTTTTCTCTACTTTCATGGATTACCTGGGGAGAAACCAAACAAACACCTTGCTACCTTTACTAGTATGTGCCATAGACTTAGACCCCAAGGCCTTACTGATGACCAATTGATGTTGAGAGTGTTCCCCTTTACCTTGAAAGATTCAGCTAGCGATTGGCTATATTACCTACCCCCCGAAAGCATTACTACTTGGGTTGAGTTGAAAAAAGCTTTCCTTCAAAAGTACTTTTCTTCTACTCGCCTCAACAAACTCAAGAAGGAGCTATCTAGTATTGAACAATCACCTACGGAGAGTCTTTATGAGTATGTTGAGCGATTCAAGAAGCTTAAGGGTAGTTGTCCATAACATGGTATACCCGAGGATGATCTAGTGCTATATCTTTATGAGGGCTTACTTGATACAGACAGGAGTTTCATCAATGCTACTAGTGGAGGAGATATTTTGGATAAAACACCTTAGGAAGCAATGCATATTTTTGAAGGGTTGGCTAATGCATCGCAACAATATAGGAAACACCAAGGAGTTAGAGGAGTGCATAAGTTGGATAATTCTAGGGATGGTCACAAGGATGACTTAGATAGGCTTACTGAGCTAATTAACAAGATGTCTACGCAGATGAATCAACCTCAGCAGCCTAGACCTTGTGGTGTCTGTGGAGATCCAACTCATCCGAATGATAAATGTCCTTTGATTCAAGGGGATGTCGCTGATTTGAGTTCTATGGATTATGGACCTCGCCACAACTTTGGTAACAATGTCTACAATCAGGGCTACATTTCGAATTATCAAAGTGGATTCAACGGAAGGGGTCAACATCAACAAGTTCTTTACAAGGAAGAGGCCAATTTGATAATCTTGAGAGAAACACTCAACAGGAGGATAGAGATGATACTTTGAGGTTATTGTTGGATAAGATGAGTGTTCAGGAGAAGTTGTTGAGTAAAATGGCTAAGGAGATTGGAGAGTTGAAAGCGAAAGATTCGGGGAAGTTGCCATCACAAGTGGTAGTTAATCCGAAGGAGAATGTTAGTGCCATCATCCTTAGAGGAAAAGAAGTGAATATACCCACAAAGAAATCATCCAAGGAGTGGTCTTCTGAGGCTCCAAGACTTGCACCACCCTTTCCTCATGCGTTAAGACCCGATCGTAAGTGGAAAGATGAACAAATCCTTTATGACACCTTTGCTCATTGTGAGGTAAATATTCCACTTTTCAATTAGATTAAAATTGTGCCTCACCATGCCAAGTTCTTGAAAGAACTATACAATATGAAACGAAAGCAAATGATGATAAGGAAGGAAAAGGTAAATTTGAATGGAAATATTTCTGCTTTTTTACAAAAATGATTGCCTAAAAAATGTGGAGATCCAAGTATGTTTACCATCTCATGTGAAATAGGTAATGCTAGCTTCACTAAGGCCATGTTGGATTTAAGAGCTTCAATCAATGTGATGTCATACAACTTGTACATGTTTTTGGGTCTCAATGCTTTGTCAGAAACTGATGTTACTATACAACTCCCTGATCGTTCTAGTATTAGGACTAGAGGAGTTGTTGAAGATGTCTTTGTTAAGATTAATGATTTGATATTTCCAGCTTACTTCTTTATATTAGATATGGAACAGGGTACGCCTGAAACCCCAATTATTTTGGAAAGGCCATTCTTGCGAACGGGCAAGACTAAGATTGGTTGCTTTGAAGGTTCACTAACCATGGAGTTTGACGGTAGAAAGATTGAATTTTCTATATTTGAGCCTATTACTCTTTCACCTAATAATTCTGTGGATGTTCTTGACTCTAATGATATTGATTGTAGGAATGAATCAAATAATTTGCTAGATGCTTCTATTGAGAATGAGTCATTGATTATTGAGTCTTCTAACAATGAGAAAGTTGAATTAGGGAAAGATGAGATTGAAATGAAAATTGAGAATTTGTTTGAGTCACATGAAAATGTGTCTAATCCAAATGAATCTATTATTCTTCCCTATGAGAAATTGATTCCTAACAATATTGAGTTTTTTGCAATTTCAGGAAAACCTCCAGCAAGAACTCATTTTAATAAGGAATCGATTGGTGCACTGGATGAAACTATTGGAGAAATTACTAAGGTTTCCCCTTTTATCAAGAAAAGAACAAATGTGGAGAATCTTGATGGGATAACTTGATCAAGAAATGCATCACGTCGAGGCAACCCAAGTAGGACTAGTATATTTGTTGTACATTAGATATTGGTGTGTTAAAACCATATTGGTAGGCGAATTTTGCTTGATCGAATGACGGATTGGTGTTCTGCTGGTGCGGGACGAACGTCGTTGGCACTTTTTCCCTTTTCCAAAGTAGTAATAAAATCCAAACTTAAACACAAACCAATAGATTAGGTAATCAATCACTTGATAAACCAAATAGCTACTAGTATAGTGATGAAGTCCGGCGTCGAACCCACAGGGAGAAGCGATTTCCTATTCAGTAACTCAAAGCAAAGACTCTTATGACAAAGAGATGATTTGTAACAAGTAACAAAGATGTAAAAGTAACCAGATTTATGATTGCAAATATATTGATATCAAAGTAGAAAGAACATTTCACCTGCAATTATCTGACAGTGGTTGGAATTCATGGTTCTCGGATTGATCTATTAATTATTCATATTCATAGGTCTACTTGACTAAAGTTGAGAGATCCGCAGAGATTCACTCATCTTATTCAATATCACTAAATAATAGCATTAATGACTCAAGTAATCAAGACCAATTGACATATTGACTCAACGCAATTAAGACTAATAGGCGCATACCGAACTTAGCCCTAATCGAATATCCTCAGCATAGATCAATTGAAATCATCCACTACAATGAGAAAGAGACATCACTATCATCAATACCTTTGTTTGCTATCGAGAAAACAACAACGAATTCATAGCTAAGATGCAATTCCTAACATGTTGATCAGTCATAGAAAGGAACACAAATATAAAATTAAGTACAAGATGAAAACTAAGAATATGAATAACCAAATAGAATCACATCCTCACAATCCAAACAACCATGTCTTCGAATCACAGGCGAAACAATGAGTTTAACAACTCATAGGACAATTCTCTCTCTCTCTCTCTCTCTCTCTCTAATTGTGTTCATAGTCTCACAATAATTCTCATCTGTTCTTATGGCTGAATAGAACTGAAAATAACTTAATAAACCCTCAAAAAAGTCGGCACAAACCCTAGTTGAAAATAGAATAAACTAATAGGAAATATGGTGGGATGAAATGTCGTGTGTTTAACCTCGCCAAATATATAACCCAAACTAATAAACTAAACTAGTAAACTAGTATAGCGAATAAGTAAGGGGTCGAACCCACAGAGAAACAAGTATTCCAATTCAATGTGTATTTATCAATTTGCAAGTAAAGAGAATAATTGAACGTAAATAGGAAATAAGAGAAATAGATAAAGTATGATGAATGTTAGTAAGAGCGAATAAAAGATAGTAGAAGAGTGTGGTTTCATCTACAATTCGCAATAATGGTTGGTTTTATTCGATCCTTGACTAAATTTCCAATTATTCAATCTTTATTCCGATTTTGGTTTATAGGGATTGACATTCCTCGCGGAGATGACAATCCTTAATTATCGGCAGAAAGGTCGCCCAAACAGTCGTTGCCCTACACAATCGAGATCATTCTCGTGGAATCGCCCAATTATGCTTGCTACAAGTAGTTCTAATTATTCTCACGAATCAATTGAAACCCTAGCATGGTGCAATTCTACAAAGATGCGAATCAAAGTAAAAGTAAAAACATAAATCAGCGCAAAGACGATGAAATAAACATGGGAAAAATTTAGAAATCGAGTCTCACGAACCAACTAAGTCTTGAACCGAAGACAAAACCACGAGCAGCCTTGGTATTCATGATGTACATTGGATCTCTCAACCTCAAATCCTCTAAAGGGTTCTTAATCTAAGGTGTGAATGAATTAGATCCTCAAAACCTAAAGAGAAATATGTCTAATATAGGCCAATGGTGTCAGCTAAAAAACCCTAGGAAAGATAGATAAAAAGTTCCCATAAAGATAGACTTGGGACGCGTATCACAAATCCGGAACTGACGAGACGACGGTCGCCGTGGAAAGGGCGGCAGGTGCCGTCTGTACAATGCTAACAACTTCGACATTCCGAACTTTTAATGCATATTCTGGAGTCATCTTTCGTCTGATTGACGTATATGAATATGCGTTGGAAAGCTCTTTACCAGCACTACGAGTCTCATGAAGATTTCAGAAGCTAATTTCAATTTCTCAGAACCTTAAAAATGAGATTTCTCCATGTTCTCCATTTCTGCTCTTGTTTCTTAGCTCTTCTTTCTCTATTTTCTCCTAGTTTTCTCCAAATTTTGAGTCCAAATCAAAAGACCTACAAATAAAAACAAAAAACTGTAGATTCCGAACTTCGAATACCAAATGATCAAGAATATGAATAAGCTTATTAAACATGCAATATGATTACCTAATGCACCTAATACCACCTATAAATGACCATATAAAATATGCATTATCAAACTCCCCACACTTAAGCTTCGTTAGTCCTCTAGCGAACTAGATTAGAGCATAGAGATGGAGACTTCTTCATGTGTAAACAAATTTTTTTTATATCATAACAAGTGGGAATTAAACATGAAAGAAACAAACAAATTGTCATGACTCCAACTCCCCCACACTTAAGCTTTTGCTTGTCTTCAAGCAATGAAAAACATAGCAATAACCAAACATCCCACAAACATATTCATCTTGCATTCACCTCATCAAAAACAACATCAAATTTAAATCAACTCAAGATCATAGCATGAATTTAGTGATTAAAGCATAGAAGTAGAAAGCATCAGACCTCACCGAAAATATGTGTTTCACTCATGCTCTCATATGCTTAGGCTTTGAAGTTCAATTCTCAAGTGAATCCAAAATGCACTAAGCTCATAAAAATTGACAACAATATCACCAAATCTCTACCAAAATGTCATTACTTGCGGAAAAACAATAAAAATAAGCAATTTGGCTCTAAATCTCTCTTCTCTTTCTTTTTTTTTTCTCTTTTTTTTTCGGCTTTTTTATTTTTATTTTATTTTTCTCTTTTTCTTTCTTTTCTTTCTTTCGGCATTGGTATATTTCTTACGCGAGTCGCAAATATGGGTGTCATGAATGTCCCCGGTCTATCAACACCTCAACTTACTTGAATAAAGTCCACTTGACATCTTTTGACGCGAGTTGCAAACATGAGTGTCATGAATGAACCCGGTTACTCAATGATCAAGCTTCCTTCCTTAGTGGATAGTTTTTGACACCGTTTTACGTGAATCATACCCATGGGTATAATGCATAGATCCGGTTACTAAGTATCTCAACCATTGCCACTTTATTTCACTCTAAACACTCAATAAGCAACTAAAGCCAAATGTAAACATAAAATCATAAACATCCGCAAGCAACAAACATGTGAGTCGGTTTTGACAATAGATAATGAAGTCAATATCAAGAGGTAGAAACATAAGGGGAGTAAATCACACATAAAAGCAAAAGGAATTGTAAATGATTCCAACAAGGCTAAAAACAATCTCACAAGTGAGTTTTGAAGGATTTCAGTCATACTCAAGCTCAATCATACATGCTCAATTAGATCACCAAATCATTCTTCATAAGAAAATCATTTTAGGGCGATAAGGCTAAACAATCCAAACATGCTATGGAATTTATATGATAATGTCAAAATACATAATAGAGGACACACATTGCAAGATGGGTAGTTGAATAACACATATTTATGCAATGTATGATATTTTTTGGTTTTTGACAATTTTAATTTTTTTTTCATTTTTGACATTTTATATAGCAAGTAACATAAAATAAAATAACTAAGAATTGAAACATGAAACAAAAAAATTAAACATGAACTAATCTAACTAACTAAATCACTTTACTTTTCCCCCCCACACTTAAAGTCTTCATCATCCTTAAATGAAAATAACCTAAAGACGACAAAATTTAAAATAAAATCACAAGTGAGGGAAAAGGGAAACCTACTTGATCATGCTAGTGATGGTTATAATCGTCGGACAACCAATTTTGGAACACTGAGGCGGCGGCGGCCGCCGGTTTAGAGGTCGGCGGGCTCCGTGTGTGCAGAACCTTGAATCCGAGTTGAAACGTCGATTTTCCGACGTCCAAACTCCTTCCAAATTGCTCTTTAAAGACCAGGACTTGGTTTCAAAGTCTTTCTTTTGTGGTAGGGATGATGATGGTATGAAAAAAATAGAATTTGATGGATGAAGGGTATTGATGGTTGTGGATCATGGATGGGAAAAGAAAGGCTTTTGATTGAAACACAAGGCTTATGTTTTGGAATTTTGATTCAAGTGGAGAAAGTAATTAAGGTTCTTGTGTGGCTTGGAGACAAAGGTTTTGAATTATCAAAATTAGGAAATTGGGATATGTGGTTAATTGGAAAGGGAAATGATCATCTATAAAAAAGAACAAGAAATATTATAAATAGATAGAAATAATAAAAGAAAATAAACTAAATAAAATGATAAAATCTAGTCCTAAGATAAATAAAACTAATCCTATGATGAAATAATCTAACCTAAGATAGATAGAATAGAAAGAAGATAAATAAAACTAACCTAAAATAAAAAGAAATCTAATCCTAAAGATACATAGAATAAAATCTACTCCTAAAATAAAAATAGAAAACATCTAATCCTAAATAAGATAGAAAATATAAACTAACCTAAAAATCAAAAATAATAAAAGGATAGAAAATACTCCCTTCCAATGTTACCAAAATCTTGCAACGTGTATGTGAACAGTGGTGGCGGGCGCCGTGGATGGGACGGCGGGCGCCAGTTGTGCAGAACGCCATTCCGTCAATAAATCTAGCAAATTACATGGTTAACTCAAGAATCCTCCAAAAACATATATCTAAATGGAACTCTGTCATTTTATTGAATTTGAAAGACTAAATACCTTACTAGGATTTGAAAAACTTGCAAACTAGAAAACAAATCATGGGTTGCCTCCCAAGAAGCGTCCTTGGTTATTGTCATAGAGTCAAAGGTTTATTATGTCCTTACCTTAAGACTCATTCAGATATTGTTAAAGTCCTTCAAAGCAAATCAAATTCTCGTGCCCAACCAAATTTGAAAGAACACTAAACATGCAAAACTTTGCAATTAAGGATACCTTTGACACTTCCCTATTTACCTTGGTTCGATCATCTCCAGAGGGAATGTAAGACCACCAACACAGTTCCGTTGCCGTCTTGTAGAAGTAATGCTCCCAGGGATCCAAATATTAACCATAATCCACAAAAGTGTTAGAAATTTCATTACCTTGATCAAGAGCCACATAAATCGGCTCTGGACTTACTTCTTCAATAGCTGCGATTGAGATGAGTTCTTTAGGTGAATCTGGAGCCAAAACATGTAGATCCTCATGCATACGCTCATATGAGATTCCATTTCAATGGTCGTTGGGCTTCCTTAGTCCTTTCCACTTTTGTTTGGTCTGTCAGCAGAGGTAATGATGCGGGACCATCCAAGTTAAGGCCTCACACCCTCGTGAGCTATGCCCTAGCTCAAGAGCAGACGGGGCCTCAAGAAGACAAGGCTCGGACCTATGCTCTACCCGTGTCCGAGACGCCCAGCATGTGCCCTAGTCTTGCGCCGAGGGATCCGGAGCTGTTGAATACCATTGCCGAGCGAGAGTGCCGAGGTGCCCGGGCCACTTCTAGCCGTTGCCAGCCATTGCCGAGAGCTCCGGGGCTATGATCGTTGGTGCAGCCGAGTGGTTGAATAAGTCAAGTCCAACTACCTAGTTTTTAGGATTTATTGCATTTTCTTTTAAGTAGACTTAGTCCTTTTATTATTTTTATGTTTCTAGTTAGTTAATTTTCAATTCTAGCCATTCATTGTGCACATGATGCCTAGTGGAAGAAGAAGTCAAGCCATGACCAAGTCTTTAGGAGATTTTCTAGCATTTTTCATTATTTTCCTTATTTTCTGTTAAATCTATTTTAGCATGTGTTTTATTGCTTTCTAAGGCTATGAAAGCCCCTAGGATCAGTTGTATTGGGACACAACATTGATCATTTTTCATTCATTTTATGAGCATTGCTTTGCAAGCCAAATTGTCTTGAGTGTTTCAAGATTGCCGAGAGTTCTTGGTGTTGAATCTGCTTGGTTTATCTTATGTGTATTGATCTTCGCTAGTTGATTGGTGCTATCAAGCTTCCACGAGCCCCCTTCTTATGCTCTTTGGTTACGTCCTTGGTTGTGTGAGATTGTAGAGATTGGTTAGCTAGTCGTTGGTTTGGGACTTTGATCAATCGGGATCAAGGGTCTTCTCCTCGTTCTACCTAGACTTTCTCCCTCTTTTCTATCATTTCATTTCATTATTGTCGAGTCTTGTTGTGTCTTGCTTCTAACTTGTTTTCCTTTGTGGTTTTGTCTTGTTGTCGAAAGATTGGGACATCTACGGCTAATCCCCATATCAAATTGGTATCAGAGCTTCGACTATCGGCATTAAGGTCTCATCTTTCATTGTCGTCTTCAAGAGTCTTAAAAATCAGAAAAAGAGTCCCCACACTCCATTGAGTGCAAGGTTTGATCATTTCCTATTTTGTTTAATTTTTCTTGCTACTAGTATTGGTTGTTGTTGGTTTGCTTAGGTCCTACCCCTTTTGCCGACCCAATCACCACTTTATCACCACCACATAGCCACCATTCGACCAACACACCTCTACCACTGAAAGGAAAAATCAGATT
Organism: Persicaria tinctoria; assembly: GCA_037127255.1. Taxonomy (NCBI): domain Eukaryota; kingdom Viridiplantae; phylum Streptophyta; class Magnoliopsida; order Caryophyllales; family Polygonaceae; genus Persicaria; species Persicaria tinctoria. Next base: position 32,005,294 of record JBANSL010000015.1, read on the forward strand.
TTTGGCTATTTGTGTTTTATTTGTTTAAAAAAAATAGAGAAAGTTCAAAAAAAAAAAGCAAAAAAAAAATTCCTACATTCTAGCCATACCATTTCCATCTCCTGTATTTTAGCCACACTCTCATCATCACCCTAACAATCCCAATGGCTCTATTAGTTACAAGGTCTCTTTTATTTTAATTTCCAGATTTGTATTTGTTGTTCAATTTCTGCAAAAAAAAAAAATTCAGATTTCAAAAAAAAAAGGAGAAGTTGAAAGTGAAAAAAAAGAAAGAAAGAAAGAAGAAGAGTGTTGTTTATTGGCTATTCTAAGTGTGCAAGAGTGAGCATTGCAAGTGTGAGCCTAAACACCATCTTACCATTCGACCTATCCTTATCCTACCAACAACTATCTTACTGGTGGTTAGAAGGTTAAACAAGGTTGATTTGATCAAGTTGATTTAGAGCGTAGAACCTTATCATTGGTTTTCTATCTAATCTCATTCGGTTAAAGGATTTTGATTGCCTTTTGACTAAGCTTGAGTGATTGACTTGCTTAAGACAGATTGAAACAACAAGCATTTCCGCACCAAAGGGAGAGGGAGTGCCGAGAGCAAACACTTGTAAAAAGTTTTTGTTTGGCCTAACCTTGACCATTTCCTTGGTTGTTTAGTTGTGATGTCTCAAGCAGGTAACAAGTCACACGGGTCGGACACTTCCGAGCCTATCAACCCGGAGCTATTCAACATGTTGAATTTAATGAACCAAAACATTAACCGGCTCATGGAGAGAATGACGGCACTAGAGGCCAAGCCATCTAGCTCCAACACACCTCCAGAACCTCCACCCATCAACCCAGGTACTCAACAACCCCATGTGAGTCCGGAGAGGTCTCGTCTGAATAGGGAAGAAATTCCTCGAACCCATATCTATGCCCGCAACACTCCTTTTGATGATAGCCCCTCTCCTCGAGAGTGACATAGTCGGAATGATCATTTTCATGATGTGTTGGGGCAAGGTCGAGACCACCAACAAAGGGAGAAGCAATGGCAGGAGCCATGAGAGGAGCATTCGGAACCACCCCCTCGGAGGAATGACCAAGACCAATGCCAAAGAAGGCCTCGAGACAACGATCAAGATGGCGTAGGTAGAGTCAAGGTGAAAATTCCCACTTTTGAGGGCAAGTGTGATCCGGACACTTACCTCGATTGGGAGACCAAAATTGAGCACATATGGAGTTGCCACAACTTTGCCGAATACAAGAAGGTATAACTAGCCACCCTTGAATTTAGTGGTTTTGCGCTAATATGGTGGGATACCCTTGTAAAGGACAGGAGAAGAGCCCTAGACGCGCCCGTAGCAATATGGGCCCAAATGAAGGTACTCATGAGGGCACGATTTATCCCTCAACGCTACGCTAGGGAGCCCAAGCAGCGGCTTGAGAACCTCAAGCATGGTGCTATGAGTGTGGAGGAGGCGTTCAATGCCATGCAATTGGCTATGGTAATTGGCAAGGGCGAACGTGATAGAAGATCAGGAAGACACCAATGCTCAGTTCTTAAGAATCCTACACCCTTACTTGGTTAGAGAAGTTGATTGTTATCCTTATAATACTAGCATTGATCTCTTACATTTAGCCGTGAAGGTTGATAGGAAGTTAAAAGCAAGAGACCAAGGAGGAGCTCGAGGAGGAAACCGAAGCTCAAGCACGCATCCCTATGGCCGAGATGCCCTAGCACCAAGGGAGAAGCCTAGTCTCGGTAATGGAGGAGAGCAAGGGAATCGAGGAGGAGTTCAAGCCATATCGAGTGCCAAGCCACCTAGCCCTCTCGGTAACCCTAAAGAAGGTACCCCTAACCCTTCTAATTTGCGAATTAGGGAAGTTGTGTGTTTTAAGTGCGAAGAAAGAGGGCACGTGATGAAAAATTACCCACATAGGAAAGTTCTCATGATTGATCACTTAGGCAACACCAATTTTGAAATTGAGCATGAACTTGATGAGTGTTTGCATGTTGATTGTGATCCTATTTTAAATTCCTATGATGATTGTGATGATGAAGGCATTGAGTATAACATGGTGAGAGTTTACTTGTGAGGAGAGCTTTGCATGTTAACCCCGCTCCATGTGATGAGAATCAAAGAGAAAACTTATTCCAAACTAGATGCTTAGTTAAGGGCAAGGTTTGCAATGTCATTATAGATGGTGGAAGTTGTTGTAATCTTGCTAGCATTGAATTGGTTGATAAACTACAACATTCCACTATACACCACCCTAGGCCTTATAAATTGCATTGGATGAATGATTGTGGTACATTGAAAGTGAATAAGCAAGTTAAGGTTTCTTTTAAGCTAGGACATTATGAAGACGATGTTTTGTGTGATATAGTCCCTATGCAAGCTTCTCACTTACTTTTAGGCCGTCCATGGCAATTTGATAAAAAAGTATTACATGATGGTGTCACTAACCGCTATTCCTTTGAGTATAAGGGCAGGAACTTCACTCCAAAGCCAATGACCCCTACTCAAGTGGCCGAAGAGTTTGAGAATAAGAAGGAAAGTGGAGGTTCGGTACCATCAAAAGTGTTCTTTGCATCCAAGAGGGAGTTCGAGGACAAGATCTTGGATTCGTGGTCGAATCCTTTCCAAGAAGGGGAGGTTAATGCAGGACCATCCAAGCTAAGGCCTTACACCCTCGTGAGCTATGCCCTAGCTTAAGAGCCGATGGGGCGTCAAGAAGACAACGCTCGGACCTATGCCTAACCCGTGTCCGAGACGCCCAGCATGTGCCCTAGTCTTGCACCGAGGGATCCGGAGCTGTTGAAGACCATTTCCGAGCGAGAGCGCCGAGGTGCCCGAACTTCTTCTAGCCATTTCCAGCCATTGCCGAAAGCTCCGGGGCCATGACCGTTGGTACAGCCGAGGGGTTGAATAAGTCAAGTCCAACTATCTAGTGTTTAGGATTTATTGCATTTTCTTTTAAGTAGGCTTAGTCCTTTTATTATTTTTATTTTTCTAGTTAGTCAATTTTCAATTCTAGCCATTCATTTTGCACATGATGCCTAGTGGAAGAAGAAGTCAAGCCATGACCTAGTTTTTAGAAGATTTTCTAGCGTTTTTCATTATTTTCCTTATTTTCTTTTAAATCTGTTTTAGCATGTGTTTTATTGCTTTCTAAGGCTATAAAAGCCCCTAGGATCAGTTGTATTGGGACACAACATTGATCATTTTTCATTCATTTTTTGAGCATTGCTTTGTAAGCCAAATTGTCTTGAGTGTTTCAAGATTGCTGAGAGTTCTTCGAGTTTAATCCGCATGGTTTGTCTTGTGTGTGTCGATCTTCGCTAGTTGATTGGTGCTATCAAGCTTCCACGAGCCCCCTTCTCATGCTCCTTGGATACGTCCTTGGTTGTGTGAGATTGGCTAGCTAGTCGTTGGTTTGAGACTTTGATCAATCGGGATCAAGGGTCTTCTCCTCGTTCTACCTAGATTTTCTCCCTCTTTTCTATCATTTCATTTCATTATTGTCGAGTCTTGTTGTGTCTTGCTTCTAACTTGTTTTCTTTTGTGGTTTTGTCTTGTTGTCGAAAGATCTGGACATCTACGACTAATCCCCGTATCAGGTAACGGTGGGCGCCGCTTGTCGGGCAACGGGCGCTAGCTCCGCATGATCACTATTTTCCGCCTTAAATAGCTTGGCCAATATCTTGCATCCTTCCTCAAATGATTGGTGCTCTAGGTCTTTGATAAACCTCCACCTTCCATACAGTTCCGGGGTATACTCGCCATCGTCAATAAGTTTCCTTATTTCAGGTTGTGCAGCCTCATAAATTCAACACACCTTATCTCGCACATGATCTTGGATTCCTTGTGAAGCACGATAGTCCACTAAATTCTCCACTCTTGTGAAGTAGCGGTGAAAGGTTTCTCTTTGGTCCTGATATAATCTCAACATCTTGAAAAACATTAGTAGCGGGGTGTTGTGAACCGTAAGATAGGTTCACAACAGGGTTAGATATATAAACAAAAATTAACAAATACACAAAACAAAGAAATAAACTTGATTCCCCGGCAACGACGTCAAAATTTGGTGGGATGAAATGTCATGTGTTTCATCTCGCCAAATAAATAACCCAAACTAATAAACTAAACTAGTAAATTGGTCCAGTGGATAAGTAAGGGGTCAAACCCACAGAGAAACAAGTATTCCAATGCAATGTGTATTTATCAATTTGCAAGTAAAGAGAGGATTTGAACGTAAATAGGCAATAAGAGAAATAGATGAAGTATGATGAATGTTAGTAAGAGCGAATAAAAGATAGAAGAAGAGTGTGGTTCATCTACAATTCGCAACAATGGTTGGTGCTATTCGATCCTTGACTCAATTCCCAATTATTCAATCTTTATTCCGATTTTGGTTTATAGGGATTGACATTCCTCGCGGAGATGACAATTCTTAAATATCGGCAGAAAGGTTGTCCAAACTATCATTGCCCTACACAATCGAGATCATCCTAGTTCTAATTATTCTCGCGAATCAATTGAAACCCTAGCATGATGCAATTCTACAAAGATGCGAATCAAAGTAAAACTAACAACATAAATCAGCGCAAAGATAATGAAGTAAACATGAGAATAATATAGAAATCGAGTCTCACAAACCAACCAAGTCTCGAAATGAAGACAAAACCACGAGAAGCCTAGGTATTCATGACGTACCTTGGATCTCTCAACCTCAAATCCTCTAAAGTGTTCTTAATCTAAGGTGTGAATGAATTAGATCCTCAAAACCTACTGAGAAATTTGTCTAATATAGGTGACGGGAGGAAAACCTGTCGTTGATCTTGATAAAAACTCAAACTTATAACTAGTATAGCAATAAGCAAGAGGTCGATCCACAGGAAAATTTGTTATTCAAGTGTGAATTAGATGCCAATCAAGAAGCCAAAGGGGGGTTTTTATGAGTGTAAAAGATCTACCTTTTATCAAAGCGGATTGATGAAAGCAATTGTAAGAAGCAGTTCTTCCTACAATTTTCCACTTTATTTGATTGAAACGATCCTTGTAACTTCTTCTCGTCCTTTTAGGTTTTCTATGAATGCCCTTGTCCCAACCTAATATAGTTACCAATCAAAAGTTCCCATAAAGATAGACTTGGGCCGTGTATCACAAATCCGGAACTGACGAGACGGCGGGCGCCGTGGAAAGGGCGAAGGGCGCCATCCGTACAGTGCTGACAGCTTCGATAGACTGAACTTGTAATGCACTTTCCGGGGTCATCCTTCATCTGATTGACGCATATGAATATGCGTTGGAAAGGTCTTTCCAAGAACTACGGTTCTCATTAAGACCTCAGAAGCTAATTTCAACTTCTCATAACCTTAAAGATGGGATTTCTCCATGTTCTCCATTTCCGCTCCTGTTCCTTAGCTCTTATTTCTCTATTTGCTCCCAGTTTTCTCCACCTTTCGAGTCCGAATCATAAGACCTACAATTAAACACTAAAAACCATAGATTCCGAACTTCGAATATCAAATGATCAAGAATATGAATAAGCTTATTAAACGTGCAATATGATTACTTAATGCACCTAAGACCACCCATAAATGACCATATACAATATGCATTATCAAAATAATGTCTTCGGATCCAAAATCACGTATCCGAAAACCAGGCACACGACGGGCGCCGTGGAAATGGAGGCGGGCGCCGCTTATGAAGTGTCCGACGTTCCTCAATTGTCTTCAATAAATTCCAATGTCGTGCTCCCTTGCTCCTCTCTAGCTCCTCCTTAGCATTCATAGGCTCCAAAAAATGATTCTTAAGCTCTTCGCAAAGTCCATCCAAGGTCGGAATGTAATTCTGCAGAATAAACACTAAAAACGCGTAGACTCCGAACTCGAATACTTCACAAGCAATATACGAAACTAGACACAAACAATAGCAAAACCACTACCTAATTGAAATAAGAAACACCTATAATGCGTATATGAAATATGCATTATCAAATCCCACCACACTTAACTCTTGCTTGTCCTCAAGCAACCATAAAGCAAAACATCATCTCCGCATCCCGCAGGAAATTTTTCATAACTTTACTCATCAAAAGCAACATCATCAATAGTGCAAATATAATCAAACATATAAACGTCATAACATGTATATATGGGATCAAGTTGCTTGCATGCTCAAAAATCAACCTTACCAAGGATAAAATGTGTATCTCTCACTCTTACGTATTTAGGCTTTAAGCATACACTCACCTCAATTCCATATACAAGTATCAACGCAAATATTGACCTTTTTATCACAAAATCTCTACTGGATACGTCAATGCAAAAATAAAGATATCAAGAGGACTTTCGCTCAATGGAAACCTTCATAGAAGATTCCATTCGGCGGGGTTGTGATAAGGCTCGGTAGAAACATAAAGGCAAGGAATTGTATTTGGTCATGTCGTGCAATAAATTCTGGGAAAATAATATTCCAAAATTCCCAACATAACATAAACCAACTCAATAACATCAAGCTCACAAATGCACAAAATCTCTCAATATCATCAAAATAACTCTCAAATCATCTCTCATAACTCATCATCATCTCACATCTTCGCATTATCATCTCTGATGCAATTAAGGATGAGCTTATGTGGCTCAAACAATGACCTTGATCCAAGCAAACTATCAAGATCGATTTGAAGGCTATTGGAGGAAGAGTATGTCCTCCTCAAAAGGAAGAAGAAAGCTCCACCATGGAAGAAGGTCCAAAAGAGCAAAGTGAGCTTATGTCGAAGTTGTGGTTCGTTCTTAATGGGTTGACTGCATTTTGACGTCTCAGTAAAATGGGTCGTTCGGAGTCCATATTTATTGGATCGTTCCATACCTTGTTGGAACAAGGACGAAAAGATCTACAACTTTTCAGTTGAAGGTCTTTCTAGAATCAAATTCGAAGTCAGCCGAAATTCATCATCTTTGCAGCTGTCATTGTTTGGACGAATTTCCACTTATTTATTTAATTAATTTTGGATTTTATTTAATTAGTTAGATATATTTATTTTATGAATTTAGGAAAATAATGTGTGGGAGGAAAATATCTCATCTAGGTACATTCCTTTCCCACCAAGTTATAATTTATCTATCTTTATTAGATTTGATTTATCTTACATAGGTTTGATCTATCTTTAGGATATTTTATCTATCCTTTATCTAACCAAACCTCTATCCTTTGCAAGGTAGAATTGGTTAGGCTTTCCTATTTAAAGACTTCTATGCTTTGAATTTTAATCAGATTGGAAATTATAATTGAGGAACCTTTTTAAGATTAAAAGGTTTCCCCGATTCTCCAATCCAAAAGCCTTCACAATTTCATATGTTCTTATCGTTCAACCAACAAAGATCCAAACACCACCCTCTCAGAACACACGCCAAAACACAAGGAGACACAAGGCTACAAAATATGTCGCCAATCTAGATCTAGAACAGTCGCAGGAACCCGAGCCCTTGTCGCTACTATACCCCGACACTCGCCAGCAGCGGGCGCTGCAGTGTACCCCAGCGCTGGCACTGCACTCATGCGCCTGTCGTCGTTGCTGCTGTTCTGTTGTTCTGTCGCTATTTCCTATTTTCTGTTGCTACTGTTGTGTTAGTGATTTGCTGGAATTTCCCAAGTTTTAATCTGTCTCTAAATCATATTGTTAATCCACTTCAATTACTTGTTCTAATTCAAAGAGAAATCAAGGAGCTACGCAAGATCACACTTTTATCTTATCAATTGGCCGACCTAGCCAATTGCTATACATCAAGTGGTATCAGAGCCCTAGGTTTCGCAAGTTCTTGTTTTTTTCTTTATGTTATTAACGAGTTGATTAAATGATTTGCGCTAGTTGGAGTGATTGGGATGATGATCTCGATCCCTTTGCTTTGGAACGTGCTGCACAACAACGTGGTCGTCGAGAGTTGCAAAGACGAGCTTTGCAACAACAACAACAAGACGTAGAGTGACAACAAGAGGCTCAAAGGCGCCGCCTTTTGCTTCAATGACAAGAGGAGATCGAAGACGAGAGGTGCCGACAACAACGACGACGTTGCTTTCAGATTTGGCTTCTCCAACAAAGAGAGGCTGAGGAAGAACGACGACGAGAGGTTGAGGAAGCACGACGGCGAGAGGCTGAGGAAAAACGCCGAGAGAGGGAGGCTTGGATTGCGGACATCCTTGCTCGCTACCGTCAAGCCTTTCCTCCACCTTCCAAACCGGCTTCCGAGGCTGTTATTTCTTCCGCCAACGAGGAGTCCATGGATATTGAGACCAACGACGCATCCCAGGATGAGATCAAAATCGTTGCACCGGATACAGCACATCGCAATGATTTTGTTTCGCAGATACCCGTTGACTCAGTCTTGTTGCGAAGAAGACTCGGCGAAAATTCCAACGGTGGGTCACACGCTGTAAGACTCCCCCGGAAGACCTCCGAATCTGCACTGAAAGTCGACTACAAAGTTGTGAATGAGGTGGTGGATGTCTCCATTGTTGACGAAGGTAAGCTCAATGATGAAATTTCTCTTGAGTTAGCTATTGTACCTCTTGAGAATGTTCATGAAGTTGTCAACGCTGAAGTTGAAGTGATTGTTGAGCCTATTCCCATTGAAGATCAAGTCTGTTCACCAATCATGCCAAAAGGTGTTGTTTTTAGGGGTTTCTATACCTTGAATTCTGCTGGCACCCATTCCACCCACCCCTCCATCACCATATTTAAGGGTTGCTACTCCTTCCCCACTGCTCATGAACGAATCGATTTGGGGACAAATCGAAGATAAGAGGGGGAGAATGATGCAATCAAGGATGAGCTTCTGTGACTAAAACAATGACCTTGATCAAGACGAGCTATCAAGATCGATTCGAGGACTATTGGAGGAAGAGTATGTCCTCCTCAAAAAGGAAGAAAAAGGCTCCAGCATGGAATAAGGTCCAAATGAGCAAGGTGAGCTTATGTCCAAAATGTGGTTCGTTCTTAATGGGTTGACAGAATTTCGACGTCTCAGTAGTATGGGTCTTTCGGAGTCCATATTTATCGTACGAGGTTTGGCCATACCTTTTTGGAACGAGAACGAAAAGATTTACAACTTTGCTGTTGAAGGTCCTTCCTGAATCAAACTCGAATTTTTACATCATCTTTGCAGTTGTCACTCTTTGGACGAATTTTTACATATTTATTTAATTAATTTCGAATTTATTTAATTAGTTAGATATATTTATTTTATGAATTTAGGAAAATAATTTGTGGGAGGAAAATATCTCATCTAGGTACATTCCTTTCTCACCAAGTTATTATTTATCTATCTTTATTAGATTTGATTTATGTTACATAGGTTTTATCTATCTTTAGGATATTGTATCTATCTTTTATCTAACCAAATCTCTATCCTTTGTAAGGTAGAATTAGTTAGGCTTTTCTATTTAAACACTTGTATGCTTTGAATTTTAATCAGATTGAAAATTATAATTGAGGAACCTTTTTAGGATTAAAAGATTTCCCCAATTCCCCAATCCAAAAGCCTTTATGTTCTTATTGTTCAACCAACAATGATCCAAACACCACCCTCTGAAAACACACGCCAAGACACAAGGAGACACAAGGCTGTGAAATCTGTCGCCAATCCAGATCCAGAACCATCATAGGAACCCTAGCCTCTGTCGCTGCTACACCCCGGCAATCGCCAGCAGCGGGCGCTAAGACGCACCCGAGCGCTGACGCTGCAATCCTGCGCCTGTCATCGCTGCTGCTGTCCTATGGTTCTGTCGCTATTTCCTATTTTATGTCGCTAAATCAGATTGTTAATCCACTTCAATTTCTTGTTCTAATTCAAAGAGAAGTCAAGGAGCTACGCAAGATCACACTTTTATCTTAGCCACGCCCGAGCGCCTGGGCCTGCGAGGCCGAGGGCCAGCGCTCGCTGGAGCGAAGCCGGACGCGAGTGTCACTAGGGGTTGAACCTTCTGTGACGGATATGCTACCACTGTGGCGACGGTTTGTGTTTGTGTTTTGACATGTGATTTAAGGTGAGGAATTGTGTTTGGCCAATGAAATAAGAACATAAGTGTTTGAAAACCTTTGGGATTGAGAAATTGGGGAAACCTTTTAATCCTAAAAAGGTTTCTCAATTATAATTTCCACTCTGATTAAAATTCAAAGCATACAAGTGTTTAAATAGAAAAGCCTAACCAATTCTACCTTGTAAAGGATAGAAGTTTGGCCAGGGTAGAAGTTTGGTTGGATAAAAGATAGATAAAATATCCTAAAGATAGATAAAACCTATGTAAGATAAATCAAACCTAATAGAGATAGATAAATAATAACTTTGTGGGAAAGGAATGTACCTAGATGAGATATTTTCCTCCCACACATTATTTTCCTACATTCATAAAATAAATATATCTAACTAATTAAATAACATCCGAAAATAAATAAATAAACATGTAGAAATCCGTCTAAACAGCGACAGCTGCAAAGATGATGAATTTCGACCGACTTCGAGTTTGATTCTTGAAAGACCTTCAACAACAAAGTTGTAGATCTTTTCGTAATAATTCCAACAAGGTATGGAACGATCTCATCCGATAAATATGTACTCCGAACGACCTATTATACTGAGACGTCGAAATGCTGTCAACCCATTAAGAACGAACCACAACTTGGACATAAGCTCACCTTGCTCATTTGGACCTTCTTCCATGGTGGATCCTTCTTCTTCCTTTTGATAATTTTGCGATAAATTTTAAATTTTAAAATTAAAGACGTTCATAAGTTTTGGTTCTTGTCAATATTTGATCTAAAATATTTGATTTTTAATTAAATGTAATAATATATAAATATCAAAATTTTAAATATTTAAAAAAAAAAATTAATAAAAATTATTACATTTTATTAAAAATTATGTTCAAATAATTTTTTACTAATAATTTGATGCAATTAGTAATAAGCATAGAATTCTTTTAATATTTTAATATTTTTTTAGAATTTTTATCTTGTTAAAAAAGTCCATTGAAAAATAAAAAATCAAATACTACCTATCGGACGGAGTATTACACAATACAAATAAATATAAAAGTTGATTTGAAAATCAAAGATCAAGTGATTGTAATTATAAAATGTAATAAATTGGAATCTCCATAAAAACAATTAATCGTATATAATTATAAATCAATCGGGTCAAAATTAATCGGGTAAATCGGGTCACCCCGGGCGTTCGGGTTCAGGTAGAAAAAAATTTCTGGGTCAAAATTTCTGGGTTCAGGTCGAAAAATTTCCGGGCATTCGGGTCGGGTCAACCGAGTCGGGTTGTGTTTTGACAGGTCTACATATCATGCAATCTCAACACCCAACCAGTAAGACTCATAACCAATCATAAATCCAATTCTTTCTCATTATGCAAAAAATAAACTAAATGGCTTTTTTATTCTTTTTTTTTCGGAATTTTTTTTTATTTTGCCAAAATTCTTTCTCATATGAATGAGGGACTAAATAACCACATAACATTACATCTTCTAAAAACCATAAACCATAACATCACACTTTAGCTTTATTCTCCTCAATCTCCAAAATAGATTTCATAACCCACTTAAAATCTCAATTCCCCTGGAATAAGGGTAAGACTCATCATAGGCTAGGAATAATAATTTTGTGGAGCTATCAATGATAACGCTAAAGTCTCAAATTGGCTTCAAAGAAAGATATAACATAAGGTAGACATGGATAAATATGTGGCTAAAAGGTTTTCTCTATCATTTGAACTTATCAAGCAATGAACATCTAAATAATGGGCCTTGAAAATAGATAACCATGGAAATACTCAATGATAAATGCATAAGAAGAGTAAATCACACAAGAAAAGCAAAAGAAATAAATATGTATCCCTTATAAGGCCAAAAATATCTCACTGGGACAAATTTTTGTTGAATTTCAAGCATACTCTCAAACGTAGATCATACATGCTCAATTACATATGCTTAATCATATTTCACATAAAAACCAATTTTCAGGATAAGATCAAATCATTCCAGAATTGCATGGGATTTATAAGAATCTGCCCGTATAAAGTCAAAATAGGACAAAATCAACTTAGATGGAGGTCTTTGATAACAAAATATGCAAAACAACAAACAAGACTCACTTTTTTTTTTCATTTTTTTCGACATTTTTAAATAAAAAAAATTCATTTTTGACATTTTCTATAACATAAAAGAAATAACAGAAATTCAAACATGAACTAACCTAACTAATTCACTTCATTCTCCCCCCCCTCCCCCCCCCCCCCCCCACTTACGTGTTGCATTGTCCTCAATGCATAGAAACACAAAAAGAAACAATGAAAAATATAAAAATAAAGGGTTTGAAGGAAGCAAATAACTAACCTATTACTGTGAAGGCGGGGTCTGGGGTCCAGACCGTTGATTGATGTCCAGGGAAATTTGCGCCCATGGCTTCCGAAGATATGCTTGTATTTTGTCTATCTTCTTCTCTAGACTCAACTAATTCTCATGTAGTCTACGAAAACTTCTCAGATGCTGATCTTCCATTCTCGTCAAGCGATTGTCAAGAATCGCCATAAGCTCAAACAAAGAATTGCTCTCAGTGGGGATATCAAGATCATCATCGGCCTCATCTCCTAGGAGAAATCCGCTTGAAGAGGGTGAGTCCACAACCATCCCAGCAGGTGCTGGCACATGACGAATACAGAAAGCAGACAAAGTCGGGCCAACAGGTAGATGCACAGGAAGATATTGGTGGTGCTCACCCTTTGCGCCAAACAACCAATAGAAACACTCACTACTGTCATGGCAGATAACCCTTTCAATAAGACGAGCGTTCAGTAGCTATGAAATGTCATACTATAAAAGTGATGGAAGGGTTGCATGGAGCTCAAATCCATACCCATATAGCGTGCTATAAGGGTAATCAATCCTTCAAAAGTAACAATATGGGCACTCGTATCATCTCTTCTACGAAATGCGTCTACACAAGCAGCTACAAACAACTCTATCCAATTTGGTACACACTCAGCCTCTAGCGTCAAACAATATAACCACATCCATATTCTCTTTGTGATAACCGTCGAATCAACAGAACCATAGAAGGCAAAGGTCAACACCCATTCGCATAGCCTAAGGGAAGGATGCGTAATCGGATAATCATGAAAGTTCTCAGTCCCTCCAGCATGGCCTGACACTACAGCCCAAGTCTCAGTAGGTGTGATGGCAGAGCAGCTATGACGCCAAGGATTAGACCAAGGTATATGCATTCCCAAAGCATGGGATAAGAATCTTTTCGGAATTGAGCATTCAGTACCCAATAATATGAAACAGATGTTCTTGTTAGATCGCACATCCAAAGTTGATAGCAACTCACGCACTAACACAAGATAAGTCGGCGCGCTTATCGATATGAAGTTAGCTAGATCTCCCTTATCCAGCAGTAGAGAGATTGGACCACGGAGACCAAGCCTCTTCAAATTCTCTAGATGAAAGAACCGCGTCGACTGATAACTCACATCTCTTAGCTGGAACCAGCGTTCCTTTTCAACTTCAGATAAATAGGTGGGAGCATCTATCTTGGGAGCACGAGACATGACACAACTCGAGGGTAATCCGAAGAAAAATCATAAAAATGACCAAAAGACGGGCTCGTTGTAGGGACGACGGGCACCGTGGCTGAGGCGGCGGGCGTCGTGTACACATCACCACCAATCCGAGTGAAAATGTTGGAAAACCGACGTCCACACTCCTCCAAACTTGAAACATTCACGAACAACTTGGTTTTAAAGGGTTCTTTGGTGATAGGTAGGGGAATGGTATGGGAAAGGTTGAATTTTGTGGATGTAGGGTAAGGCTTAAGGTATTTGGAATGGATTCCAGGAGGCTTTTGGGTTTTGTAGATTCCTTGAGGAAGCTTGGTTGATTCAAAATAGGGAGTAGCAATATATGGTGATTTGGAAGGAATATCTATCAAAAAGAAAAATAGAAAATATTAGAACTAGATAAAATAGAAATAGAAAAGATAGAACCTTTAATCCTAAGAAATAAGGAAACTAACCCTAAAAAGAAAAATCTAATCCTAAGATAGAATGAAAATAGATAAAAAGATAAAATAGACTAACCTAAGATAAATGGAAATAATCTAATCCTAGAACAAAATAAGAAGGAAATAAATCTAATCCTATAAAGATATAAAATAAATAAACTAACCTAAAACGAAAATAACCAAAAATAAGAAAGATAGAAACTTCCCTTCCAAGTTTACCAAATTCGAACTCGTCAGGCGGACAGGGGACGGCGGGCGTCGTGTGACTGGCGGCGGGCGCCTTGTCCACAGAATGTGACTCTGCACTCCAAATCAATCAAAACTTGACCCAACACAGGTTTCACTTACCATAGCTTCCGTAATTCAGCGACACGATTGATCTTACTTTATTGAATTAACAACTAATTGTAAAAGAGAAATAATACTACCTAACTACCTTGGGTTGCCTCCCAACAAGCGTCTTTATTTCACGTTTTTGGCTCGACGTGATGCATTTCTTGATCAAGTTATTCCACCAAGATCCTTCACACTTGTCCTTTGCAAGACAAGAGGGGGAACTTTAGGAACTTCTCCAACATATCCATCAATTGTATCCATCGATTCCTTCTTGAAATGAGTTACTCCTAGAGTTTGTCCTGCAATTGAAAAAACCCTCGACATTGTTAGGAATTGATTTCTCAGGGAAAGGCAATATAATCATTTGAATTAGACACATTGTAATGTGACTTAAACAAGTTCTCAATTTTCCTTTCAATGTCATCTTTCTCTAATCCAATTTCATCTTTGTTAGAAAACTCAAGATTCATAGATTCGGTTTCCACAAAAGTATCTAACAAATCATTTTATTCATTCCTATGATTACTTTCATTAGAGTCAAGACCATCTACATAATCATTGGCAGAAGAAACAATAGGCTAACATATAGAAAACTCAATCTTTCTACCATCAAACTCCAAAGTTAGTGAACCTTCAAAACAATCAATCTTAGTCTTAGCCGTTCGCAAGAATGGCCTTCCCAAGATAATTGGGGTTTCAGGCGTACCTTGTTCCATGTCTAGAATGAAGAAATCAGTCGGAAATATCAAATCTCAAGACCATTCTTTAGAAGAAATCTTTGGGGATTACACTTACGATCAGATCTTAAGGCATGAGGAAAGGGTGGTGCAGGTCTTGAAACCTCAGAAGACCATTATTTAGAAGAAATCTTCGGGGATTGCACAACATCAAAAGTCGGATCCGTCACTAGAGGAGGCGGCATGCGTTATGGTGAGGGGCGGCGGGCGACGTCTATGCAGCGTGTCTCCAATTCTGTCTCTTCCTCCTTATTTTCCAAATCAACTTCTTCCCTAGGCCTTTCTTCAACATTCCAAGTGGGCACATTCACTTGTTTACCTCCTCTAAGGATCATGGGGCTAGCATTCTCCTTCGGATTCCCTACCACCAGCAATGGTAATTGTTGTGAGCTTAATTTGCCATGTTTTACACTTACTTTTATATCGATTTCTGCATACATTGCATGCATTTGGGTTAGAATAATACAGAATCTGTGTAGTTTACACTTATTTGCAATATATGGAGGTCTACACAAGTTTTGGTTATATTTCGCAAAAATCGGACGCACTTTGGAGCTTAAAGGAAACTCATGGAGAAGCTAAGAATGGTGCAGCTGGAGAAAACGCCATTTTTCACCATTTATCGTTCTGAATCAAGCTTTGATGTCTGCATGAGATTTGTAGCCCTCGGAAAGAGCTTTCCAACGCATGGTCATATGCGTCAATCCGACGAACGAGGACTCGGGAAAGTGCGTTTTAAGAACAGAGCAGAAAGCTGAGAGATTTACTCGATATCGAGTACTTTTACTCGAGATCGACCAAAAATGTCCAAGGATTGCCTGGTCGAGGAGGAGCTGATTGAGAAGCCAAAGACGAAGACATGCCGGGTTACACTCTACTCGAGATCGAGTAAACCTACTCGAGATCGAGGAACCCGGAAGCCGACACCCGAGCATGTCGAGAAGATCTACCCGACGCTGCCGAGAAGACCTAGTCGTCGAGCCACCTTTACTCGAGATCGAGTAAGGGTACTCGAGATCGACGACGCCCAGGAGCCCTGTCCGAGCCTGTCGAGCACCAGCTAGCCGAGACGCCGAGCCAGCCAAGTCGATGACCCTTCTACTCGAGATCGAGTAGCCTTACTCGAGATCGAGGAGGACTCCAGAAGCCGCGTAATGCGTTTTGATCTATCCTACTCAGATTCGGATTCCTTGGAGCCGAAGGTTGCATAGTTCTATCCGATCTATCAAGATACATCATGGAAGAAGAAGATTTATCCACTTAAGACTTTTAGATATATTTCCCTTATTTGGATTTAATTATGTTGTTGCTTTTATTTATCTTTAATGTTTTAGATATAGTTTTAGATATAGATAAAGATTTCTATCCTTGAGTAGCAAGGCTTAGAAGCCTATAAATAAAGCCCATGGGGCTGATTTCTATTCATTCAATTTCAGAAGTAGACAAGTAGTTCCAAAGAGAAGTTTTAGAAGTTCGAAGGTTTTAGGGTTTTGGCGTTCAACGAGAGTTGGATTGCCGGGATTGTAAAGTCTTTGAACTTAGTTTAATGCAAGTTGTTATTTCCTTTCAATCGATGTCTGAGATTGCGATGAAGCGCTAGTAGTCCACCCACTTCTAGGGTTGGGGCGAGCCCGACGATAGCCATGCGCGTTTGAGGTAAAGATCCGACTTTTATCATGTTTTGAGCATCTACTACTTGTTTATGTGTTTATTACCCATCTAAAGGAGATCCATGTTAACAACTTGGATTGTAAACATAAAATCAGTAGAGACAATTACGGTTTCTTGAAAGAGTTGTCTAATTGTTGGAAAAGGTGAAAGCTTAGTCCTTTGATGTAATTCACATGATTATCTGTTTTATTCTTGCCTTATGCATGCTTGGTTGTTGTTGTTGCAAACCCCAATCTTGGAAGCCTTTTACATTAAGTTTAGTTCGAAATCCCAAAGCAATTGTTTTTTACTTTCTTTCGTTTCGTTTTAGTTTCTATCTCCTCGATATCGAATAACACTCGTCGATATCGAGTACTGATTCTCGATCTAGCATCGCTGTAGCTTCTGTGTGCAGGTACTCGAGTAGCCTCTGGTCGAGATCGACGAGCCCCTGTGCTTGCTGCTGCGCTGTGTTCGACTGTCCGATCTTCTGTCGACTAACCCTAGTCGAGATCGAGGACCCTGTTGTCGACTCCCGTGAGATTTCTTCGCTGCCTAGGATCCGCTGACACGCTTCCTCGTGGATCGATCCTGACTTCCCGCTGCTACATCAGGAGGAGGTCTTGTAATTATTTGCGTGGGCAGAATCTGGTTTGATTTATTTTGTTATATTTCATACTCGATTTCCTCCTTCAACAGTAACTTCCTCGAATCTTTCGCTTTTAATTCACCAATCTCCTTAGCCATCTAACTCAACAACTTTTCTTGAATACTCATCTTGTCCAATAACAACCTCAATGTCTCATCTCTATCTTCTTGTTGAGTGTTTCTAGGACGATTCTCAAACTGTCCTCTCTGAAAAGAACTTGTTGATGCTGGCCTCTGCCGCTGAACCCACTTCAGTAGTTTGAATTGTAGCTCTGATTGTAATTGTTACCAAAGTTGCGGCGAGGTCCATAATTTATAGCATTTACTTCAGCGGTATCCTCCTGAATCAAGGGACACTTATCATTTGGATGAGTTGGATCTCCACAAATACCCCAAGGTCTAGGCTGATGGGGTTGATTCATTTCCATAACCATCTTGTTCACGATCTCCATAATCCTATCCATATCATCCTTGTGTCCATCTCTCGAACTATCAAACTTATGAACTCCTCTAACTCATTGGTGTCTCCCATATTTTTGTGATGCATTAGCCAACCCTTCAAAAAACTGCATTGCTTCCTGAGGTGTTTAATCCAAAATATCTCCTCCGCTAGTAGCATTGATGAAACTCCTATCGGTGTCAAGCAAGCCTTCATAAAGATACATCACTAGATCATCCTCGGATATACCTTGTTGCGGATAACTACCCTTAAGCTTCTTGAACCGCTCAACATACTCATAAAGACTCTTTGTAGGTGATTGCTCAATATTGGATAGCTCCTTCTTAAGTTTGTTGAGGTGAGTCGCAGGAAAGTACTTTTGCAGGAAAGCTTTCTTCAATTGCACCCAAGTAGTAATGCTTTCTGGGGTAGGTAGTAAAGTCAATCGCTTGCAGAATCTTTCAAAGTAAAGGGGGACACTCTCAACATCAATTGGTCATCATTCAAGCCTTGGTGTCTCAGTGTATCACACAAACTCATAAAGGTAGCAAGGTGCTTGTTTTGTTCCTCCATAGGCAATCCATTAAAATAAGGCAAAATAGAAGCCCAATTCGACTTATACTTAAATCTTGAACCCTCAGGGAGATCAGGAAGACTAATTGCAAGTGGTTGAGCACTCAAATTAGGCTCATTTAGGTTTCTCAGGGTCCTTCTTGGCAGATTAACAACTTCGTCTGCCATCTCCTTGTTTGTCTCAAACTAAAGCTTTCTCTTCAACCTAAGAGATCTTTCAATTTAGAATCAAAAGACAAAGGCAATGAATTAGAAGATCTAGTTCGAACCATACATGGACACAAAAGACTCAAACTAAAGAGTAATTGAAAGAGATAAAGAAAAGCAAACTTCTCTCTTCTCCCCGGCAACGGTGCCAAGAACTTGGTGTTCTGCTGGTGCGAGACAAACGTCGTTGGCACTTTCACATTTTACCAAAGTAGTAATAATATCCAAACTTAAACACAAACCAATAGATTAGGCAATCAATCACTTGATAAACCAAATAACAACTAGTATAGCGATGAATTCCGGTGTCGAACCCACAGAGAGAAGCGATTTTCTATTCAATAACTCTAAGCAAAGATTCTTATGACAAAGCGATGATTTTTAACAAGTAACAAACATGTAAAAGTAACCAGATTTATGATTGTAAATATTTCCCCTGCAATTCTCTGATATTGGTTGCAATTCATGCTCCTCGGATTGATCTATTAATTATTCATATTCATAGGTCTACTTGAATAAATTTGAGAGATCCACATAGATTCACTCATCTTATACAATATCACTAAAGAATAGCATTAAGGACTCAAGTAATCAAGACCAATTGGCACATTGACTCAACGCAATTCAGACTAATAGGTGCATACCGAACTTAGCCCTAATCGAATATCCTCAACATAGATCAATTGAAATCATCCACTACAAAGACAAAGAGACATCACTATCATCAATACCTTTATTTGTTATCGAGAAAACAACAACGAATTCATAGATAAGATGCAATTCCTAACATATTGATCAGGCATAGGACGGAACACAAATATAATAATTAAGCACAAGATGAAAACTAAGAATATGAATAACCAAACAGAATCAAATCCTCACAATCCAAACAACCATATCTTCGAATCACAGGCAAAACTATGAGTTTAGCAACTCATAGGCCAATTCTCTCTCTCTCTCTCTCTCTCTCTCTCATTGTGTTCATAGTCTCACAATAATTCCCTTATCTTCTTATGGCTAAATAGAACTGAAAATAACTTAATAATGCCTCAAACAAGTCGGCACAAACACTAGTTGGAAATAGAATAAACTAATAGGAAATAATGTCTTCTGATCCAAAATCGCGTATCCAGAAAATAGGCCCACGACGGGCGTCATGCAAATGGCGGCGGGCGCCGTCTATGCAGTGTCCGACGTTCCTCAATTGTCTTCAATAATTTCAATGGCGTGCTTCCTTTCTTCTCTCTAGCTCCTCCTTAGCCTTCATATGCTCCAAAACATGCTTCTTAAGCTCTTCCCAAAGTCCATTCAAGGTCGGAATGTAATTATGCAGAATAAACACTAAAAAAGAACATAACGTCGCCCGCCGCCCAAAAAACAATAGCAAAAGCACTACCTAATTGCAATAAGAAACACCTATAATGCCTATATGAAATATGCATTATCATCTGCACATACCGTTGCCCGTCACCCAAACAATTGGCCCCCGCTGCTCCATTGTTCACAGACGCGTTCTAGATTATTGGTAACAATGGAAGGGAGTATTTTCTATCCTATTTTATCTATATTTTTTTATCTTATTTTCGGATTTTTAGGTTAGTTTCTATTTTCTATCTTCATCAGGATTAGATATATTTCTATCTATATATTTTAGAAGTAGATTTTATTTTATCTATTTGTAGGATTAGATTTTATTCTATCTTAGGTTAGTTTTGCCTAGCTTCATGACTTTGGAGAAGGAGGAGTGTTGGCGTAAGCTTGAGAAAAGCAATTATCGATCCACGTTGTTCTTCGAGCCCCCGACGTTGCATCATTTGGGATTGTTTAGGGATGTCTCTCTACTCCTTGAGAAAGGAGGTTTGAGTGATTTCATGGATCTTGCTGAGTTTACCTATCCGTTATTGGTGAGAGAGTTCTTGGCTACTTTATAGTATCACTCTGATTTGGAGATTTGTTTCCAATTGAGGGGTGAGAAGTTTGTGGTGACTAAGGATCTCATTGCACAAGCGTTTTGTGTTACCAAGATGCATGCTGGTGCTGTTGGGTTTGAGTTGGCTCCTCCACATCCTCTTGATACGTAGAAAGAGGCGACTGGTCGATCCTTTGGGTCAGGTGGTAAATTCTTTGACTATATGATTACCCATCCTCCGCCGAGATTGTGTTACAGAGTTCCGAGTACTTTCCTCTTTGGTATTGCTGATCCTGAGATGGTTACTATGAGATCCTGGAGCCATACTTACTGTTTGACCTTTGAGGCTGTGCATATTCATAATTGGGTTCAATTATTTATGCGGGAGTTGCATGGAAGTGATTAGGGCTACTCATGTGAGAGTTGACCGTGTTATTGCTTTTGGAGGTTTGTTGTCGTTGATTGCTGGTCGATTGGGAGTTTGTTTTGGTGATATGAAACCCTATTCAAATGACAAGGTTTACCATATTGGTAACTTAAACTAGGGTAACATTACTATTAGTGTCATGCATCCTGATGGATCGGAGTATGTCAGATGGATGGCAGGAAAGCATCGTGAGCATCATCTATACATGCCTGCCGATCTACCTTTTTGCTACAGGACATATGATTTTAATATCAGTCACAACCGTTGTCGCTTGACCCTGATTGAGGATGATTATGAGGGACATAGTCCTAAAGAATATGGTTGGGCAAGAGGGAATGAGCTGGATGAGAAAGAAGAAGAGGTAGAAGAAGAGGAAGTCTTTGCTGATGACGCTGAGTGTTATGCGAGCATTGCAGACAAGCTCGATGCTATTGCTGATAAGCTTGTTGGTCTTTAGATAGCACTGTTCTGTGCTTTGGATAGTATCCACCAGTAGTCTGAATTCCAGACCCCATCTTTGTAGTGATTGATTAGTTTATTTGCTTTCTTCAACCCTCTATTTTATATTTTGCATTGTTCTTTTTTTTTGTATTTGTTTATGCATTGAGGACAATGCAACATTTAAGTGTGTGTGGGGGAGTGAAGTAAATTGTTTAGGTTAGTTCATGTTTATTTTTGTTCCATATTTAGATTTTTGGTTATTTATTTTTATTTATTTTGAAATATAATGTAATTCATACATCTTGTTTAGTTATTTGTTATACAAAATGTAAAAAATGTATTCTTTTTATAGAAAATGTCAAAAATAATGGAAAAAAAAAGAGTCTCATGCATTACATTTATGTTTTATCAAAGATACCCGTCTAGTTTGAGTTTGTCCTATTAACTTTATACTAGCATGACCTTGTCATTAAAATTGGGTTTTATGTGAAATATAATTTGGCATAGGTAATTGATCATGTATGATCTAAGTTTGCAAGCATGCTTGATATTCGACAAAAATTTGTCCTAGTGAGATATTTTTGGCCTTATAAGGGATTACATATATATTCCTTTTGCTTTTATTGTGTGATTTACTCTACCTATGCATTTATCTTTGAGTATTGACATGGTTATCTATTTTTGGCCTTATAAGAGGCACCTTTTGCCCACATTTTGGCCATATCTACCCTATGTTATATCTTGCTTTGAAGCCAATTTGAGCCTTTCGCTTATTTTATTTGTAAGCTCCACAAAATTGCATTTTTCATAGCCTATGATAAGCCTTACCCTTTTCCGGGGAAATTAAGATTTTGAGTGGGTTATGGAGATCTGTTTGGAGTTGATAGAGGAAAGAAGATAAAGTGTGAGTTTTATGGTTTTGAGAAGATGTAATGTTATGTGCTTATAGTTCCCTCATTTTTATGCATTATTATTTATGTATTTTCGGCTCAATAAAAAAAATATGTTCGAAAAAGAAAAAAGAAAAAAAAAAGAATAAAAGAGTCAAGTTTTATTCATTTTTGCATAATGAGGAAGATTGGGTTTATGTTGGTTGAAAGAATGATTGGTTGGGTATTGTATATGCATATGTGTATATAAGCGTGAGTATGAGATTATGATTATGAGTTGATATTATGAGATTTATGGAGTTCATATTTTGAGAGTTGAGATTATGGATGATTTTGGGCTTATTGCTATATTTATGAGATGTTGTGTTATTGAGAGATTGATGGATTATTGAGTTGGTTTGTGTTATGTTGGGAGTCTTGGAATCTTATTCTCCTGGAACTAATAGCACCACATGACCAAATATAATTTCTTGCTCTTATGTTTCTTACCAAGCCCCATTACAACCCCTCCGAATGGAATCTTCTATGAAGATTTCCATTGTGCGAAAGTCCTCTTGATGTTCTTATTTTTTCTTTGATGTATCCGGTGGAGATTTTGTGATATAAATGTCAATATTTGCTTCGATGCTTGTATATGGAATTGAGGTGAGTGTATGCTTAAAGCCTAAACACAAGAGAATGAGAGATACACATTATCCTTGGTGAGGTTGGATTTTTGAGCATGCAAGCAACTTGATCCCATAAATGCATGTTATGACGTTTATATACCTTGTTTATATTTGCACTATTATTGATGTTGCTTTTGATGAGTAAAATTGTGAAAAAATCTCCTGTGGGATGCATAGATGATATCTTTGTCTTATGGTTGAATGAGGACAAGCAAGAGTTTAAGTGTGGGGGGAATTTGATAATGCATATTTCATATAGGCATTATAGGTGTTTCTTATTGCATTTAGATAGGAGTTTTGCATATGTTGTAGTCTAGATTCATATCATTCTTGTGAGGTATTTGAGTTTGGAATCTACGCCTTTTTAGTTTTATTTTGCAGTTTTACATTCCGACCTTGGATGGGATCTTGGAAGAGCTTAAAAGACATGTTTTGGAGCATATGAAGGCTGAGGAAGAAGCTATAAAGGAGAAATGAAGCACAATGTCAAAGTTAAGAAGAGAATTAGCCACTGCATAGGATGGTGGCCGCCGGTATTCTAGCGGCGCCCGCAGCTAGCCCGTGTTCAGCGAGAGCGATTTAAGTCCGAAGATTCATTTACTTATATTATTATTTTATTTCCTAGGGTTTTCACGATCTATTTAGGTTTTATTTCTTCCATATTCATTAGATATTCATAGATAGTTTTTATGAACATAATTAGAGAGAAGAAAGGTTTTTGGCCGATGAGTTTTGCTAAACTCATAGTTTCGCAAGCGATTCGAAGACTGTTGTGAGCTGAATCTGCCATGCTTTACAGTAACTTTTATATCGATTTCTGCATGCATTTCATTCATTTGGGCTAAGATAAGTACATAACCTATGTAGTTTATGTTTATTTGCCAAATTATGGAATCTACACCAGTTTCTGTTTAATTCGCAGAAATCGAGGCATATTACAGCAATTCTACAGAAGGTCGGAAAAGCTCAGAAAACCGCTACAGAAGTCCAAGGTCAAAGCAGCGGAACCAAACTGAAAGTCAAGGCTACTCGATCTCGAGTGGGCCCTACTCGACATAGACGAGCATGTCCGAGCACAGCCTTGTCGACAAAGCCTGATCGAGAGCTAGACCAACCGGCTCCGGGCCCTACTCGATCTCGAGGACCACTAGTCGAGATCGACGAAGCCTCAGCGCCACGCCCGGGGTTGACGAGAAGAAGAGCTGGTCGACAAGCCGAGGACGAAGCCGAGGACGACCAGGAGCACTCGCTGCCAACGACTCGACTCGCTGCAGCGGACCGCTCGCTGCCGCGGAAAAACTCGCTACCAGCGGGAGAGGCAACTCGTGGAAGCGGAAAGAAAGAGTCCTACTCGACATCGACTAGGGTTTGTCGAGGTCGACGACGCCCAGGAGCCTTGTCCGAGCCTTGCCGAGTAGAGCAACCCGAGGAAGCCTAGTCGACAGAGCCATCCTACTCGACATCGACTAAGGTTTGTCGAGGTCGACGACGCCAGTGAGCCAGGACCGAGCCACATCGAGTAGATCTAGCCGAGGAAGTCCAGTCGACGAACCACCCTACTCGAGGTCGACGAGCCGTGGTCGAGGTCGAGTAGAGCCGTTTCCAGAAACTTCTCGACGAAGACATATCCGACTAGACTTGGGATTCCTTGGGCGCAAAGGAGTCGATTTGGCCGAGATTCTATCCAAATCCATCAAGTTCTCTCCAAGGAGACAAGATCTATCAACATCATGAAGACTTACCCTATTCAGTTTTATCTTTTCCTTTTAGATTTATTTCCATAAAACAACTTATTTATCCTTTCAAGTTTTAGATATAATTTTAGATAGAGATAAATATCTTCTTTCCTAGAATAGCTAGGGAATGAAGCCTATAAATAAGGCCCTAGGGGCTCAGTTTTAATCATCAATTTGGAGAGAGAGACAAGTAGTTCCACAGAGACAGTTTAGGGAGTTCTAAGGTTTTTAGGGTTTTGGCTTTCTGCGAAAGTTGATTGCCAGGATTGTAAAGGCTTTTTGCAATTTAGTTCTTTTCATCAATCAATGTCTGTTATTGCAATGAGGCGTGAGTAGTCCACCCACTTCTGGGGCTGGGGTGAGCCCAACGGTGGCCATGTGAGGCGATACGATAAAGGTCAGATCTTTTTGTGCGATTCATCTTCTATCCCTATGAGCATGATTCTTTTGCGAGAGTTGAAGGTGATCCTTGTTTGTGTTATTGAAGCAAAAGTGATCTTAATGCAACTTGGATTAATTATGTGAAAAAGGGTTAGTAACAATTAGGGTTTATGCGAAAGCCTCTATATGCCTATTTGTTAATAACGAAAGTTATTTGATGGAAAGCATGATCTTTTATGCCTTTGTGTGTTACTTTGCATGGTTATCGTTGTGGTGTTGAAACCCTGGCTTTGGAAGTCTTTTAGCATATTGAGTTTATTTCTGTCGAAATTCTGAGTTTTGTTCGAGATTCTGCAAATTAAAGTTTCTGTTTCTTGTCGACATAGAGTAAGTCTTGTCGAGATCGACGAGCCTCTGCCTTTGCTTTTAAGTTTCTGCTTTGCTTTGTCTTTTGTGTTTTGCTTTGTTCTTTGCTTTTGTTTTTCTGCTTTTATTTGTTTCTTTCCTTTCTGTGTTTCTGTCCTTTCTGCTGCTTCTGTGAGAATTTGCAGCTACCTGAGAACTGCTGACGTGCTTCCTCGTGGATTCGATCCTGACTATTCTCTTACTACAACGGGAGGAAGTCTTGTATTTATTTGCTGAGACAGGGAAGTCAGTCTGAACTTTATTTCATATTTATTTCATACTTGACCATCCTCCTGCAACAACAAATTGGCGCGTTTGCCGGGGAAGCAATCATTCGCGCCTTAGGTAGTTAGGTCTCACTATTTCTTAGAGTTACTTTTCAGGTGTATGCGCCGTTCTGGTCTACCACCCGAGTTTGATAGCTTAGATGAACCAGAGCGTTACCTACACATCCACTCTAAACTCAAAAGGATCATGGCGGCCACTGAAACACAAGAATAGCTGATTGCCAGGCTTACAAGGGAGCTAGCCGCAAAGGATGCCACTATAGCCAATGAAAGGGCAGCAAGGGAACAAGAAGCTGAGCGCGCAAGGCAAGCAGAAGCTGAGCTTGCCCAATATCCAACAACTGCTGAGGATTATATGCATCCAACCCTCGTCGTGCCTGAATCGGCGATTCTTATCCCTGATAATTCTTTTGAAATTCGCACTCAGTTTCTCATAGAACTTAAAAATAATGCCTTTTATGGTAGATTTAATGAGTGTCCTCTTGAACATATTACAAACTTTGCTGACATGTGCCGTACTCTTGCTGAAGGTACAACTTTGGAATATGTCAAGATGAAATCTTTTCGCTGGTCTCTCGCTGGGCCTGCACTGAAATGGGCGGAAGGGCTGCAACCAAGATCACTCACAACCTGGGCCCAAGTAGAGCAAGAGTTCCTGAAAAAATTCTTCCCACCCGCCAAAACAGCACATCTCCGCCAGAAAATCACCGCCTTCAGACAGAAGCAAGGGGAACCGCTGGCAAAGGCATGGGAGCGCTACAAGGAACTTCTGCGATCTTGCCCTACTCATGGACAGCCACCCTACGTCATTCAGGAGATCTTCTTCAACTCTCTTGATCAAGGCACTAAGGACAGAATCAACCATTATACTCGCTATGAGTATCTGACAATGCCTCCACGTGACGCATGGGGTGTGCTAGAGAAGCTCACTACTTACGACAACAAGTATGGGTCTACTGCAACCTATGAAGAGAACCCATACGCCAGGCCAGCACCATCTATGCCCCTATATGATCCCCCTAAGGAGATCGATCCAGACGTTAGGGAGCAATACTACAGAGACCAGAACAAAAAGCTCCTCAAGCAAGTCAAATATCTCTCTGTCAACCAGCCTTGTATTGAATGCGGATCGTAGCGGCACACCACTCCTGAGTGCCCACACACAGAGCAAGTCAAGCTGGCAGAGCATCATGAGGAGGCAGCTTACGCAGGGGGTCCCAATCGCTACATGGGGGACCAAAGGTTTCAGCAACCACAATGGAACCAAGGTGTCCCTAGAAACCCCCCACCCTACAGAGCTCCAGGACATCCGGAAAGGGAGCAGAAAAAGGATGATATACAGATAGTCCTGGAAGAAATACGGAGGAACCACTCAGAAACTAGGCAATCTTTCAACTCCGTCTATACTCAGATGCAAGGTGTCAACTTTAGGCTTGGGGAAATTGATATCTGGCGGAAATCAGTTGATACACAGATTGGTCAGCTTGCAGCAGGAATCCCCAGACAGTCAGGGTCACTTCCAGGATCTTCAGAACCAAATCCTAAGGGAAAGACTGGACACATCGCTGCTATAAAACTCAGAAGCGGCCATCAACTACGAGAGCCAGAGGTCGGAAAACAGCAGAATGACGAGGAACAGCAAGTCAATCTCGATAAAGCCGTGGTCGATCTCGACAAGAGCCTCGTCGACCTCGAGGAGACACTTCCAGAATCTTCGTCTGCACCACACAACAACTCGACTGGACCCAATCTGGTCGATGTCGACAAAGGCCTTGTCGATGTCGAGGAGCCCCTGGTCGACGTAGAGCAGCCTGCAGCACCTCTGACGTCTGTTCTGGCTCCGAATCAAAAAAGGAAGCTGCCTTTCCCCACAAAATCTCTAAAGGACCCGGCAAAAAAGAAATTCCAGCGCTTCATCAAGATGCTTCAGAAACTCAACGTCACCATCCCCTTCACAGAAGCTTTCAATGAAATGCCATCTTATGTCAAGTTCCTGAAGGAGATTTTGAGCAAAAAGCGATCGATGGCTGAAATCACAGAGGAGTGCAGCCACTTGGACATATTGGAGAAGAGACCGGATCCAGGTAAGTTTGCTATAACCATTGGATTTGGTCCATACAAAATTAATGCCTTATGTGATCTTGGAGCTAGTGTGAGTATAATGCCTTTAACAATTTGGTCCAAGATTAAGATAGGTGCCCTAGAGCCTGTGGATGCTAGACTATACATGGCCAACAACACGGTGGTCATTCCAACAGGCATGGTGGATAATGTGCCAGTACAAGTAGGTAAATTCTTTGTCCCGGCTGATTTTCTAGTTGTTGATATGCAAGAAGATCCTGCTTGTCCAATTATTTTAGGAAGACCATTCTTGGAAACGGTGGATGCCAACATAAGCGTACGGAAAGGAGTGCTCACCTTCAACATCAGCGATGAGGTAATTGAGTATTCCTTTAATAAAACTGAAAGGCATACAGGTCCAATGGAAGAGGTCAAATCTATCTCAGCTGGCTACATCACCTGCGGGGAACCCAAGGTCAGAAATATGACCCCTGAGGAGATAGAAAAGAGGGACATGGAGGCCCAGGTGGAGGAGATCATGGCAATCCTCAAGGAAAACACAGAAAATCCAATCGACACAGAACAAGGTACGTCGTTGTGGATTAATTATTTTTCGGATGCCTTGACAGGAGCTAAGTATGGGGGTCAGGATCGACCAGGGCTCCTCGACTTCGAGTAGAACCCTAGTCGATCTAGACCAGACCATGGAGACTCCACTAGAGCCAGCTTCGTCGAGCAGCAAACCGGAGGAGCCACCCTACTCGACCTCGAGTGGACTTGTCGAGGTCGACCACCAGTGCCCTACTCGGCCTCCCTCGACGATGACGACACCAGAGCCAGCATCCTCGTTGATCTCGACTAAGCTTGTCGAGACAGACCACCACTCGAGGAGCCCAGACCCTGCTTCCTCGACGCTGACTCCACCAGACGGACCAGCCTACTCGATCTCGACCAGCCTTGTCGAGATCGACCACCACCCGGCGCCACCAGATTCGCCTCCCTCGATGAGCAAGCCACTAGGAGCAGGATCCTTGTCGAAGTCGACCAGCCTTGTCGATGTCGACAAGCCTTGTTCTTCATCGACTTCTGTCTCTTCGACCAGACCACCACCAGAACCTGCAGTCTTATCGAGATCGACTAGCCCTAGTCGAGATCGACCAAATACAGTGGTCCCCGATTCCGTCTCTGCAAAGGTAACTCAAGGTATGGATCTTTCTTCTCCTATTTCCATTAAAGATTTATCTATACATGGGAGAGGTCTGCCTTGGTATGTGCGATTGTGTAGGATATCCAATGATGAGCCTAAGGAATATGAAGTTGGAGACAAGCTCTATGTCTCCAAATCAAAGGATCACTGGTTTCCCAACAAATTCAACAAGAAGCAGATGGGACCTTTCGTGGTGAACAAGATCCATTCTGGAGGATTACAGCTGATGGACAAGAATGGAGTCCTATTTGAGGCCCAAGCTACATGGGCCCTGCAGATGCCACCTTGAGCATTAATGGAAAGTCGGCCTAGCGACTATAACATCTAGAGCATGTACATAGACTTTTTAGGACATTTTGAGACTTTGTTGCCTTTTGTTTTGGTTTTGAACACTTTTAGTTTTGCTATTATGGGTATATGTCTTCTACTTTTCAGGTCCATGGATAGAACCAAGCTACATTAATACTCGGTCCAGGAGGTGCTCCAATCGAAAATATAAGGCTCTGCACACATGTCTTGTGAGTTTCTTTCTTTACCCTTACCTTGTTTTTTTTTTTATATATACAGTGAGGACACTGTAATGTTTAAGTATGGGGTGGGGGAAGGGCTTACTTCATGCATATTTGATCATATTTGACATTATGTGTGCATTATTTCTTCGAATTGCTACATGGCTATTTTGGAATGCATTATCTATTTATGTGCTTATATGCATGTTTTCCAAAATTTTGAGAAAAATGACCCCCATTGAAAATTTGAATAATGTCATGGAAGCTTTATTGAACTCGACGATGCAAAATTAGATTCATTAGAGATATAGCATGAAATTGCCTAGTAAAGGGAAGTCACAATGAAGTGCATTATTTCTTGAAAACCATGAAAGGAGGTAAAATTTGAAATTGCTTTTGACATGTTGCGTGATAAGATGATGGAGGACTTTATATTTCCATATAATGCTCATTACTTGAATCCTAGCCTTACCTATGCTTATGCATCACAAAAGCCATATTACGCCTTATTTCAATTATTGCTCCACCTGTTCTAAAATATTGCCATTCTTTACCCTATCCGGGGATTATGTTGAGAATGATGTTACATTATGGAGATTGTTATATGGTTGTTGTGTTTATCATTATTGGAGTTTGGCAGGAAATTGTTTGAAAGATATAGAAAATTTAATGAGTGAAAGAAAATCCAATCACCTCAGGAGATAAAGGTAGATTGACCCTGCTCTCTGAGATAATAGTTTGGAGAGATGGGACGCATTGTGAGGAGTCCAAAGCACTAAGTATCCGGGGCCATTCATGACACCCATGTTTGTGACTCGCGAGAAGGCAGTGCTGAGGTTAGAGAGGTAAAAGCATTATTATTGAGAAAAGCATTATGAAAGGTGATGAATCAAATAGAGAAGGAATGTGGAAATTCAAGTTTGGAAATACTCCATTTCCCCGGATCATTAAGCACCACATTGCCAGAAATTGCCCACCTTTTAGCCTTTTACCAAATCTACTCCTTGTTTGAGCTTAAATTAAAGTCCTCTTGATTATCAATGCTTTGTCACTTATGAATGTTTTGCATAACCCTCCTTATTATGAGTAGATGTTGCTTTTACATATTTGCACATGCATGAATCTGTGACACTAGTACCTTTTCGAGGATGGTAATTGATTGCAGGGTTATATAAGAATGAATCTAAGATGTTGAGAGTTTTTGATTTCTTCCCCTGAATGACAAATAGAAGTATTGCTTGAGGACAAGCAAGCTTAAGTATGGGGTGTTTGTTGTGAGCTGAATCTGCCATGCTTTACAGTAACTTTTATATCAATTTCTGCATGCATTTCATTCATTTGGGCTAAGATAAGTACAGAACCTATGTAGTTTATGTTTATTTGCCAAATTATGGAATCTACACCAGTTTCTGTTTAATTCGCAGAAATCGAGGCATATTACAGCAATTCTACAGAAGGTCGGAAAAGCTCGGAAAACCGCTACAGAAGTCCAAGGTCAAAGCAGCGGAACCAAACTGAAAGTCAAGGCTACTCGATCTCGAGTGGGCCCTACTCGACATAGACGAGCATGTTCGAGCACAGCCTTGTCGACAAAGCCTGATCGAGAGCCAGACCAACCCGGCTCCGGGCCCTACTCGATCTCGAGGACCACTAGTCGAGATCGACGAAGCCTCAGCGCCACGCCCGGGGTTGACGAGAAGAAGAGCTGGTCGACAAGCCGAGGACGAAGCCGAGGACGACCAGGAGCACTCGATGCCAGCGACTCGACTCGCTGCAGCGGACCGCTCGCTGCCGCGGAAAAACTCGCTGCCAGCGGGAGAGGCAACTCGCGGAAGCGAAAAGAAAGAGTCCTACTCGACATCGACTAGGGTTTGTCGAGGTCGACGACGCCTAGGAGCCTTGTCCGAGCCTTGCCGAGTAGAGCAACCCGAGGAAGCCTAGTCGACAGAGCCATCCTACTCGACATCGACTAGGGTTTATCGAGGTCGACGACGCCAGTGAGCCAGGACCGAGCCACATCGAGTAGATCTAGCCGAGGAAGTCCAGTCGACGAACCACCCTACTCGAGGTCGACGAGCCGTGGTCGAGGTCGAGTAGAGCCGTTTCCAGAAACTTCTCGACGAAGACATATCCGACTAGACTTGGGATTCCTTGGGCGCAAAGGAGTCGATTTGGCCGAGATTCTATCCAAATCCATCAAGTTCTCTCCAAGGAGACAAGATCTATCAACATCATGAAGACTTACCCTATTCAGTTTTATCTTTTCCTTTTAGATTTATTTCCATAAAACAACTTATTTATCCTTTCAAGTTTTAGATATAATTTTAGATAGAGATAGATATCTTCTTTCCTAGAATAGCTAGGGAATGAAGCCTATAAATAAGGCCCTAGGGGCTCAGTTTTAATCATCAATTTGGAGAGAGAGACAAGTAGTTCCACAGAGACAGTTTAGGGAGTTCTAAGGTTTTTAGGGTTTTGGCTTTCTGCGAAAGTTGATTGCCAGGATTGTAAAGGCTTTTTGCAATTTAGTTCTTTTCATCAATCAATGTCTGTTATTGCAATGAGGCGTGAGTAGTCCACCCACTTCTGGGGCTGGGGTGAGCCCAACGGTGGCCATGTGAGGCGATACGATAAAGGTCAGATCTTTTTGTGCGATTCATCTTCTATCCCTATGAGCATGATTCTTTTGCGAGAGTTGAAGGTGATCCTTGTTTGTGTTATTGAAGCGAAAGTGATCTTAATGAAACTTGGATTAATTATGTGAAAAAGGGTTAGTAACAATTAGGGTTTATGCGAAAGCCTCTATATGCCTATTTGTTAATAACGAAAGTTATTTGATGGAAAGCATGATCTTTTATGCCTTTGTGTGTTACTTTGCATGGTTATCGTTGTGGTGTTGAAACCCTGGCTTTGGAATTCTTTTAGCATATTGAGTTTATTTCTGTCAAAATTCTGAGTTTTGTTCGAGATTCTGCAAATTAAAGTTTCTGTTTCTTGTCGACATAGAGTAAGTCTTGTCGAGATCGACGAGCCTCTGCCTTTGCTTTTAAGTTTCTGCGTTGCTTTGTCTTTTGTGTTTTGCTTTGTTCTTTGCTTTTGTTTTTCTGCTTTTATTTGTTTCTTTCCTTTCTGTGTTTCTGTCCTTTCTGCTGCTTCTGTGAGAATTTACAGCTACCTGAGAACTGCTGACGTGCTTCCTCGTGGATTCGATCCAGACTATTCTCTTACTACAACGGGAGGAAGTCTTGAATTTATTTGCTGAGACAGGGAAGTCAGTCTGAACTTTATTTCATATTTATTTCATACTTGACCATCCTCCTGCAACAACAAAGACATGGTTGAATGAATTGTGAGGATTTGATTTCTATTAGTTATTTATGAGTATATTTATCATCTAGTTCTTACTGATTATATTTGTGTTCCTTTCTATGATTGATCACCATGTAAGGAATTGCATCTAAGCTATGAATTCGTTATTGTTTTCTAGATAGCAAACGAAGTCGTTGAAGTAGTGATATTTCTATGTCATTGTAGTGGATGATTTCGATTGATCTATATCGTTAGGTGATGTTAGGGCTGATATAGGTTATTGATATTGTCTTCTAGTTGCATTGAATTGATATGCCAATTGGTCTTAGAACATGAGTGTTTAATACTATTCTTTAGTAATGTTGAATAAGAAGATTGTATCCTTGCGGATCTATCAACTTTAGTCAAGTCGACATATGTTTAGAAATAACTATTGAATCAATTCTAGGATCTTGAACCTCGACCATGGTTTGAGAATTACATGTGAAATATTTCCTCTATCTTATTATATATACTTTGCAATCATAATTCTTTTTACTTTACTTTGTCATCAATATCATTGCTTTTTTCATAAGAATCATTGTTAGAAACATTGCAAAGCAACCGTTCTTCTCTATGGGTTCAACTCCGGACTTCATCGCTATATTTGTTTGTTGGTTTATCAATTAATTGATTTACTAATCTATTGGTTTGAGCTTTGAGTTAGGATATTATTACTATTTGGCAAAGGGAGAAATTTCCAATGACGTTTTCCCCGTACCAGAGTGTTGTCAAGCTTGATCCCATTCTCATCTTCCTTGTGCAGATCAGATTGTATGTTTGAATACAAAATATTAGGGGTCTCTATAATCTAGCGTTGACAACTTGTTTACCTAGAGCTCGACCCCCTTGTCGCATACCATCTGAAATTTGGGGCACCACCTCACGCATCCAAATATATACGAGAAAAAGGGTGTTACGATATCAACATACCTGACATATTGCACTGATGCACTAAAGCGTTTGGGTAGGAAGTGTTGATTACTTGAAATGCCAAGGGGAAGCAAGCTAGTGTGTAAATAGGTTGCACTATGTCTTCACGAATCCCTTGCTCAAGTTCACAATGGACAACGTTTTGGAGGTGACCGTGAGTGGTCTCATAGACCTCCCTGCCCCAATAATAGGACAAGAATTGGTTCACGTTATCTAGGAATTTTGGCAGGAAATTGAGCTAGTCGGTTTTGAACTTTTAGTTTGACTCTTCTGGAAGGTTAGCGGGTTTTATCACAAAAGTATGCAATGTTAGATCAAGCTTCTTCAATTGCCTTAGTGTTTTGGCTATCATCTCTATAGAATCTGTCATCTCTCTTGTTTCTAAAATAAAAAACAAATGGAAAAAATAAGTAGCAAATGTGCAAATGAGGCTCGAGGGCTTGTTAAGGAAGGTGGCAAGGGCCGACGAAGGGGGTAAAACGAAAGGCCTTTTCTGGCCCCCCCCGGAGCTGGGGGATTCTTGTAGACTGTCTAGGATGGTACACACAAGGGTTAACAATGGAACATGTAAAAAGATTAAAGTAATACATTCCTTGACAATGGTGGAAAATTTTGGTATGGCCTCTACGAGGATTGTTAATTTCATCCAAAGATAACCCACACTCAACAAGCTAGTATAGCGAGTAAGTCAAAGTGTCAATCTAGGGGAAGCTTAACCTATTTTTATGTATTTCTATTGTCAACAAGTATGAGAGCGAATCAATGGTTGTGACAAAAATTGAAAAGAGAGAGAGTAATGAGAGTAGTAAGAAAGCAAAGTGAATATGGGATGTAATAAATTGGGAATGCATCGGTTCTTTAGAAATTCATAGACAATGGTTGGTACATTGATCATTGGATTCTCCTTAATTACCTTTAGTTCTAACTATGATTCTAGTTATTTGTTTATGTATGTATGATAGTTAATCACACATGTCTTACTCTAGCATGGGGTCGAGCAGCACTAAGTCCTAATCTCCTAGCATCTAAACAATAACGCTCATGTATTAGCAATTTGTCACCTAGTTGTCAACCTAGCTATTGCTTCCACTAAAAGCGTTATTTCTTAAATATTTATCTCCTTACACTATCCCGATTCCCTAACTTTTTCTCTAGGATATGTTTGCTACTACGGATTCGACCCGCTACGTTGGTGTAGTCAAAATTCTAGCTTCAGGCAACTATATGTAGATCGCGAAGCTAAATACAATCACAACATTAACAATTAACCTCAAAGGAGCTGGAAATAATAAAATAGAAATAACTTAAATAAGAATCATAAAAAAACTAACCATTTATAGAAATTGCAAGAAAACCAAAAAGGAGTTTTGTTACTCACAACGTACATAAAACCTTCAATTCTTGAGTAATGCATAAAAACTAATGAAAGATATAGTGAATTAAATGATTGATTCATGGATGAAATGGATGCCAAAACCCTAACAATAGAGGGGTATTTATAGGGCTTGATGGCTGCTAAAAACCCTAGAAATATCGTGGCTAAATGGGTAAGGATTGGCCCAAAGATAGGATTTCTTGATGTCAATGTTTATCCTAAAAATAAATGTTTATCCTGAAAATATTCGAATTTATCAGCATTGTCAGGTGCCACTCCAGTGTCGGCGGGCGTTGCTTTCAATGGGTGCTGCTCCTATGTCCGCGGGCGCCGCTTTCTGCGCTATTTGTGTTTTTCTCGTGCCTAGCTTCTCTTCTCTTTTCGTCCTAAACTGAGTTCCTTGGTTGATGTGTTTCTTCCAACCTTCTCAACTAGAGTTTAGCTCCTTGTATCCACTTTTTGACGTTCGAATATGTAATTTTGCAAAATTCGAAAAAACATGCAGATTCCGAACTCTTCCACCATAAAGCATAATATGCAAATTAACTCTAAAACCATGTAATATATGCTTTCTAACTAAGCTAAAACTACTTATAATGCCTATCTAAAATATGCATTATCACTAACTATACATAAACTAACAAATCTACATACTTCCATTACCAATAAAAAAAATGGATTCTTTTTAAGTGTCCCTTTTCATAATGGCAATTTGTAAAATGTCGATTTTTACAATGCAATTTGCAAAATGTCCATTATAACATTTTTACCCATAGCTTCGATAACCTTCTTTGTGCTCGGTTATAGCACTGTAATCCCGAATACAAATTTCAAAAGAGGTAAATATCGAATTTGTGTTAGGTTATAAAAATGTAATCTCGAGTACAATTGTTGTTTAAGATGTGAATAATGTCATTGATTTTGATCTTAATTGATTATTTTCATCTCAATAGCTGATTTGGTGATTATTGTATTGTAATCCGGAATTTTGTTTTTGACATTATGATAGTTGGGTGTGAATAAAATTGGATTCCTGTCATAAATGGATTTCTTAGATTTAATCATAACTAATACATGCCTTTTATGTAATATTGAGTACAATTGTTGTTTGAGATGTGAATACTATCATCAATTTTGATCTCAGAAGCTAAATTACATGCATGTCATCAAAAGTGAGTTTGATTTTGATCTCATTTTGATTAAAATTGTATGCTTGTCATAACAGTAGCTGAGTTTGATTAAAATTGTTCCATCAAAGTATATGTATTAAATTTAAGAGTTGCACTAGGGAACAAGAACAAGTATAATGGATGTCAATATGCTAATAGTAAAATTTGGAGAAGAATGGAAAATGGAAGAAGATGATTTAGTTTTTGTTGGGAATGTGTCATCAAAAGTGATTGTCATCGGTCAGCCTATGAGTAGGTATGAGATGCAGACTAAGATAATTAATAGATTCATCAACAATGACAGTTTGGCTCCTAATCTTCAATTCAGTCACTTGCATCCTTTTAAGAAAACTATAGAGCCTTTTTTTTTTATTGAGAATGACACTGATTTGAGGATTTTCTTTCAAATTAGTGAATTGAAGGAAGTGAATTGGACATTGCCTTTATATGCTACTGTTGTGAAGGAAATCATTGAAGATCACATTACACAATCTATGAATGATGAAAATCAGTTGGTTTTACATGCTGGTAAATATTTCAAGGATACATACGTAATGGAAGACAACTTTTGTGTTCAGAATGATGATGTAGATTGTATAAATGATGACAATGATACATGTGATAATGGAGATGATCGAAATATGGCCTTTTCTCCATCTGCACCATTCTTAGCTTCTCCATGGGTTTCCTTTAAGCTCAAAAGTGCGTCCGATTTCTACGAAATTAAACAGAAACTAGTGTAGACTCCATAATTTGACAAATAAGCATAAACTACATAGATTATGTACTAATCTACCCAAAATGTATGAAATGCATGCAAAAATCGATATTAAAGTAAGTATAAAACATGGCACAAAATTTGGACATCAAATCACCCCATACTTAAGTTTGCTTGTCCCCAAGCAATAACTCGGATGGTTATTCAGTGGAAGAATTCAAAACTCTCAACATCATAGATTCATTTGCATATAACCCTGCAATCAATTACCATCATCGAAAAGATACTTTTGCTACAAATCCATATATGTGCAATAAAAAGAAACATCTACTCACAAAAGAAGGGTTATGCAAAAACAATTCATGTGACAAAGCAACAATAATGAAGAGGATTTCAATTTAAGCTCAATAAGGAGTAGATTGGTAAAAAGCTAAAGGTGGGCAATATTTGGCAATGTGGAGCAAATGATCCGGGGAAATGCACTATTTCCAAACTTTCTTAACCACATCCCTTCTTTATAAGATCTCTCACCTTCCATAATGCTTTTATCAATAATAATGCTTTTACCTCTCTAACCTCAGCAGTGCCTTCTCGCGAGTCGCAAACATGGGTGTCATGAATGGCCCGGATACTCAGTGCTTTGGACTCCTCACATGTATGTCCCATCTTACTGAACTATTATCTCAGTAAGCAGGGTCGATCTACCTTTATCTTCTGAGGTGACCGGATTTTCTTTCACTCATTAAATTTTCCATATATTTCAAACAATTTCCTACCAAACTCCAATAATGATAACAACACAAACACCATATAATAATCTCCATAATGTGACATCATTCTCAACATAGTCCCCGGATAGGAAATAAGGTAAATAATGGAAATATTTGGAACATGTGGAGCAATATATTAAATAAGGCATAATATGGCTTTGTGTGATGCATAAGCATAGGTATGGCTAGGAATATAAACATATGAGCATTATATGAAAATATAAAGTCCTACATCCTCTTATCATGCAACATGTCAAAAGCAACATCAAATTTTACCTCCTTTTATGGTTTTCAATAAAATATGCACTTCATTGTGACTTCCCTTTACTAGGCAATTTCATGCTATATCTCTAATGAATCTAATTTTGCATCATCGAGTTCAATATAACTTCCATGACACTATTTCTTTGAACAATTTACAAGCATTGGGAGATGTCTCATAGAACTTTGAGTTTAGCAATTAAGCACAAAAAATTTAAAATTCACTCAAAATTCACCATGTAAAACCAAAAATAAATAATAAATAAATATTAAGCTCTTCCCCTACCCCATACTTAAAATATATAGTGTCCTCGCTGTATAAAATCAATATAAAACAAGGGCAAAGGAAGGAACTCACCGAATAACGCGTCGTATAGGCAAAACAGGGTCGTCGAGTAAATTGTGGTAGTCGACGTCGAGTACGCGTGGTCGACGTCGAGTACGGATCTGCTGTGTCGAGTGAAAGATGAAGTCGAGGATGCTCCTGGGTGGTCGACATCGAGTGGCCTACTCGACGTCGAGTACGGTGTTGTACTCGATCCTCTTCGTAGTCGATCTCGGTTTGGCCTAGTCGATTTCAACTGCTGGCATGGACTTCTTCTTTCTCTCTTTGCGATCCTTTATGCTTCTCGACCTGGAAAAAATGTTAGATTTTCGCACGAAGACAAGACCTTCCACATGAAGCATTCAAAACTAAAAATAAAAACAAACAAAACCAAAACCAAAAGTTTCAAAGTCCCAAAATTCAAAAGTTTTATGTACATGCTCTAGATTTTAGAGTCGCTAGGCCGACTTCTCCACTTTAGCATTAGTCTGGCTCATCTTTTTCCGGAGGTATAAGTGGGTCTGGTGGTTCCTCCGGTGGTGGGAAGCGTGGAATGTCATCTGGGGGCATCATGTGAAGAAGCTTAAACCTCCCCGAGTGAACGCTCCATGACTTCACCCATTCATCTTCATGGGCTCCAGCTGGCATGCATAGAGGAAGATATAAGGAAAATATACATACCTCATCATCATACCTTTTCCGCTTCATTGGTTGATTTGTTTGCAGACCTCCACCACAGCAAAACGGTGGAGTGGGAAGAGATATTTCCACCTCATCTTGTGGAGCTTCATGCCACTTTGCGAGGACCCCATACTTGAATATGAACATCGGTTGCTCAAAATCATCGGGGATAGCCTTCACCTTGTAAGGTAAAAGCGACTTTGAAACAACATGGGCAACGATGTCCGTTTTCTTTTTTTCTAGCTCTTCTTCTTCTTGGGGTCCTTCAAATGGTTTTTCAAAGACAGATAGCAAATTTGGAATTGAGATCGCGGAAGGACATACCTGGGTATCGACTGTAGATAGGTAGATTTTGACTAGGCGTTGGTCGAGGTCGACCTCAGGTTCAGATCCTCCTTCCAGTGGGATTGGGGCTTCTAGCGGTGGTTTTGACGAATCTCGTAGCTTCCTAAATGCGCGTACACCCTCAAGCCATGCCTCCTCATCAACGATGTATAGCCATCTCAAATATTCAAATTCTTTTGCATATCGTCTCTCTCTTTCCCTTTCGGCCCGTGTTCCTAAACACTCGAAGGTGTCCTGTATCCACCTGTAGAAGAAAACTCAAAAAAAACGTGAGATCTAACTACCTAAGGCGCGAATGATTGCTTCCCCGGCATCGGCGCCAATTTTGTTGTAGGAGGAAATCGAGTTTAAAATATAGAAATATAAATCAAACCAGATTTGTGCCCACACAAATGATTACAAGACTTCCTCCCGATGTAGCAGATGGAAGTCAGGATCGATCCTCGAGGAAGCGTGTCAGCGGATCCTAACCAGCAGAAAATCTCACAAGTGGTCGACCACAGTGTACTCGACCTCGACTAGGTGGTAGTCGACAAGGGTCAGTACAGTTGATTTCGAGTAACAAAAGACTCTGGATGGTGGTCGACGTCGACTAGGCTTACTCGACGTCAAGTATGGTCTGGTCGACTTCGGGTTCCTGCAAAGACAGAAGCAACAACGATCTTACTCGATCGAAAAATCAGTGGTCGACGTCGACCAAGGGGTGGACGAAGTCGAGTAGAAACAGTAAAATAAAGAACAAAACTTTGGGGAATTCGGA
Organism: Persicaria tinctoria; assembly: GCA_037127255.1. NCBI lineage: Eukaryota > Viridiplantae > Streptophyta > Magnoliopsida > Caryophyllales > Polygonaceae > Persicaria > Persicaria tinctoria. Next base: position 32,045,539 of record JBANSL010000015.1, read on the forward strand.
ATAAACTATGTGAAAGAAAACTTCCAAGATCGGGGTTTGCAACAACGATAACCAAATATGCATAAGACAAAATAAAAGGATAATCATGCAAATTGCATCGAATGATCAAGCTTTCGCCTTTTCCAACAATTAAGAAACTCTTTCAAGAAACCCTAATTGTATCTACCGATTTTATGTTTATTAATCCAAGTTGTTTAACATGGATTTCTATTAAATAGAGAATAAACACATAAAAGGTAGTAGATGCTCAAAACATGATAAAGGTCGGATCTTTACCCCAAACACGCGTGGCTATTGTCGGGCTCTCCCCGACCCTAGAAGTGGGTGGACTACTCGCTCTTCATCGCAATCAAAGATATCGTTGATGAAAAAGAAACAATTTGCATTAAATTAAACCAAATAGAGCTTACAACCAAAGGAAGCCAATTCCGCTCTCGCTTCACAAACTCCTCTTGGCCTCCTCTCTCTCTCTCTCTCTCTCTCTCTCTCTCTCTCTCTCTCTCTAAGATTGAATGAATAAAAACTAGCCCCATGGGCTTTATTTATAGGCTTCCAATCCTTGCTAATCAAGGAAGGAATTCTATCTATATCTCTATCTATCATAGAAGATATAACTCTACTTGGAAATAAATATATCTAAATAAGATAAAACTAGATAAATCCTAGGGTAATTAAATGTTCCACCCTTAGGATAAATAGAAAGATAAAAAGATAAAAAATATCTAAATCTTCATGTGTTGGAAATCTCGTCTCGAAAATATCTCCATCGGATTCGGGATAGAACCTTAACAAGACTCAGACTAGCTCGATTTCGGGCACTGTGGTAGTCGACTTCTACCAAGTCTGGTCGACGTCGAGTAGGGTGTACTTGATTTCTGGTAATCTTTAGCTTGTCGAGTGCTTCTCTTCGTCGAGCTCGGATAACTGCCCAGTTCTAGTCAACCTCGAGTAAGATGTGTTCGACGTCGAGTACGGTGTGGTCGACGTTGAGTACGGCTCGTGCTTGGATTGTCTTCTTTTTCTGTCCTCAATCAAGTCTGCTTCAGCTGTAGTCGACTTCGAGTAGAATCTAGTCGACGTCGAGTAGCTGTGTCAGCTCTAAGTATTCTGCTCAGTTCTTGAAACGCACTTTCCTGAGTCCTTGTTCGTTAGATTGACGCATATGAGCATGCGTTGGAAAGCTCTTTTCGAGGGATACAACTCTCATGAAGACATCAAAGCTTGATTCAGAATGATGGATGTCGAAATATGGCATTTTTTCCAGCTGCACCATTCTTAGCTTCTCCATGAGTTTCCTTTAAGCTTAAAAGTGTGTCCGATTTCTGCGAAATTAAACAGAAACTAGTGTAGACTCCATAATTTGACAAATAAGCATAAACTACATAGATTCTGTACTAATCTACCCCAAATGTATGAAATGCATTCAGAAATCGATATTAAAGTTAGTATAAAACATGGCATAAAATATGGACATCAATATTTTGTGAAATTTTTTATGTTTGGGGTATCGATTTTATGGGTCCCTTCCCTAGTTCTTTTGGGAATATATATATTTTGCTTGTGGTGGACGATGTCTCCAAGTGGGTGGAGGCAAAAGCCACCAGAACTGATGATTCTAAAGTTGTTGCAGATTTCCTGAAAGACACCATTTCGCAAGATTTGGGGTGCTTAAGGCTCTAGTGCTTAAGGCTCTAGTTAGCGGCAGAGGGACACATTTCTGCAATAGGACCATCACTATTTCTTATCATCCTTAGACCAATGGTCAAGCAGATGTATCAAATAGGGAGATTAAAAGCATTCTGGAGAAAACAGTGGCTCCTAACAGGAAAGATTGGAGTCTAAGGCTGAACGATGCTCTTTGGACCTATCAAATGGCCTATAAGACTCCCATTGGTATGTCCCCTTAACGAATTGTTTTTGGAAAGGCTTGTCATCTTCATGTGGAACTTCAGCATAAGGCATATTGGCTGTAAGGAACTGCAATATGGCGATAAATGAAGTGGGGGAGTTCAGGAAGCTTCAATTGCAAGAGCTGCAGGAACTACGCTTGGATGCCTATGACAAGGCACTAATATATAAGGAGAAGACAAGGGCTTGGCATGACAAACATATCCTGCGGAAGGAACTCAACATCGGAGACAAGGTTCTCCTATACCAATCACGCATGAAACTCTTCCCAGGAAAGCTTCGATCAAGGTGGGAAGGACCCTACACCATCACAAGGATATTCCCTCACGGAGCAATCGAACTCTATGACCCTAAGTCTCATGAGCTCATTAAGGTCAATGGTCATAGAGTTAAGTCATACTTTGAGAACATCTCGCATAACGAAGAAGAGGAGTTGGTGCTTGCTGAACCAACTAATTAGGCCACTCAAGGGACATTACGTCAAGCCAACAACTTGAAACAAAGGTGCTTCTCGGGAGGCAACCCAAGGTAAGTTTTTCTTTCTTTTCATCTTCATCATCATCTTAGGTAGTTTTAGACCTAGTTTGCTTTAGGTTGTTTGGAATTTGAAATGGGGAACGAGAAGAGAAAAAAAAGAGCTCGTCTGACCATCTGCCGCGGCCTGCGCATTCCAACACCCGTGACCCCTTTTTCTGATTTCCGGATTTTAAAAAAAAAAATTAGACAAAAGGAAACAAGAGTCACGTGATCTCTTTTTCCTAACCCTATGTCACCTTCGTTCTCCTAATCCTGCTGCCATTGTCAAAGAAAGCACCAAACCTCCATTGTTGTCCTCTCTCCTTCACAAACTTCAAACCTCCATTGTTGTCCTCCCTCTCCTTTCTCTCATTTTTCGCCTCCACTAATCACTCTTCCAACCCCACCACCGGATCCTTTCACACCCCCAAGACCGCCCCTCGGAACGAAGGCCCCCGGCGAGTCCCACCCTCCTGCACCGAAGCCCAGCCCGCCGCCAGTCCTACTGCCACATCCCCTTGCTGCGGCCGCCGCCGGCCTCGTTGCGCCCGCCGCCAGTCCCGCCGCCAGGTTCGGACATTGTTTGTTTATTTTGAAGTTGTGTGTGTTTTTATTCTTCGATTATTTTTGTTTAGAGTTGTGAGAATTGAAGTTGGAATTTTGGATTGAGGGGTGGTGATTTGAAGGATTTGGGTGTTTGTTTGAGTATTGTTTGGTGCTGTTCCAACTTGTGTTGAGTTGGACGTTTGGATCTTGTTGGTTTGATAGAGGTGTGTTTGAGTTTATGGCTGGATTTTGGTTCTGTTTGTGTTGATATATTGCTTTTGGTATTTGTTGAAAATGGTGCGCCGATTGAGATCCATGTCTAGAGACCAGAGGAAGGTCTATGAGAGCTTTCATCCGAAGAGATTTGTGCAGACCAAGTTCTTCGATACTTCTACTTTACATAGGATAGGAATGTTATGTGTCACGCGTCAGATGCTCGCTCATGGGGGTTCGGGGGCATTAATAGACTACAGTGCCCCCACATATGCAGAGTTGGCGTGGGAGTTTCTAGTTACGCTGGAGCGTGCGGATGATTCTCGGATTCGGTTCCATTTGATGGACCAGAGCCACACTTGTACCTTTGCCCAACTCAGAGAGGCATTCGGGATCACTCAGCCCCCCACCCCATATTGGTCTTTTCTGGCTTCGGAACAACAGCATCATGATTTCTGGTATGCAGTGACAGGATCTACATTTGATGGACACAAAGGCGAGTACAACTATAAGTTCGTCCACCCTAGCCTTCGTTTGGTTCACAAAGTCTTGGCCATGTCTTTCAGCTGCCAAGGCGATGTGAAAAAAGTACCCGTCGTTGATTTGCCTTGGTTATGGTGTCTTGCTCCCTAGTCACATGGTATGCCAGACTGGGTTGAGATATTTTTTAAGAGTTGTCTGATGATCCAGGGCAAGAAGAAAGGGAGAATTGGTCTGGGAGGCATGATCAGCCTCATCGCCCACCGCTATCTTGAGCCTACATAGTGCGGTGTACCTATGTCTGGTGGGTACACCTATACAGAGGAGCAGCTTAACAGGGCCTATCTAATTGAGGGCTCTGAGGCGACGGGATTCATCTAGAAGTCGGGAAAGCATGGAAACCATCGCCTGAGGCTACCTAGGGCCTTGCCTTATGGCCCTTCCAATGTCTCTCTCTACCTCTCGGGAAATGATGATGATGAGGATACTGATGACCAGGACCAGGAGGATGCCCCTGCGCAGACCGATTATCATGTGGGGGATGCACAGTACGCTGCTGGCTCTTCTGCGGGGCCTCACTCTTCTGCTGATGATGATGCTTGGCGAGACCACATATTCACAGAGTTCCGTCATATGTCTATGCGCCAGGACTCCTTCGAGTTCACCCTCAGTAACGTTGACCGCAATGTGCGGGAGGAGATGCGGAGAGAGCAGTCATATTACCTCCGCCAGCAGTATCCGCATATTCCGCCCCTACCAGTCTCCACCCTACCAACCTCCGCACCAGTGAGTGGTTAGTTTCTGTCTCCTTCACCCTGACTTTATTTGATTTATTTTGGTTGTCTGTACTATTTCATTGAGGACACTGAAACCTTCAAGTGTGGGGGAGAAGGATTATGTATATATTGTCATTTAGGTGTTCATATTTAATTTTCTGCGCCATGTTTAAGTTTCTGTAATTGTTGTTTAGTTTATTTAATTTCTATTTAGTTTATTTAATTTTTCATTTTCGTATTAAAAAAATTTTGAAAAATCCAAAAACTAGCATGCATTACATCCATATGTGTTATTCTAATATCCATCTGGCTTAGCTTGTCCTCTAATTTAAATTTCAAGCATGATCATATAAATCCTATTGAGTTCTGGATGTTTTGGCCTTGTCTGCATTTGATTTTTGTGAAACATGAGCTAGCAAATCTAATTGAGCATTTATGATTGAGTTAAAGTATGATTGAAGTCCTAAAAACATGACCCTGTGAGAATGTTTAGCCTTATTTGAAATCTTTTGCTCAATTGTGTGAATTTCTCTGATTGTGTGCTACCTCTTGGCATTGACTGCAGTATCTATTTTTCAAGACCGACTCACATGTTTGTTGCTTGCGAAGTTTATGTTTATATTTTGAGTTTGTTGTTTGAATTTGTGCATACTTAGTGAAATAAGGTGGAAATGGTTGATGCACTTAGTAACCGGGTCTACGCATGACACCCATGGGTATGATTCGTGTAAAACGGTGTTGAAAACTATCCCCTAGGAAAGAAAGCTTGATCATTAAGTAACCAGGTTCATTCATAATACCCATGTTTGCAACTTGCGTCAAAAGATGTTCAAGTGGACTTCATATTAGTAGGTTGAGGTATTGATAGACCGGGGTCATTCATAACATCCATGTTTGCGCCTCGCGTAAGGAAAGCATCAAGACAAGAAAATAAATAGAAAGAAAAAAGAAAAAATAAAAGAAAATAAAAGTGTAAAATTTTATTTAGTTGTCTTTATTGTGTCCCGCAAGTAATGACATTCCGATAGATATTTGGTGATATGGTGGTCAATGTCTATGAGTTTAGTGCATGTTGGTTTGAGTTGAGAGTTGTACCTTAAAGCCTAAACACATGAGTGAAACACATATTTCTGGTGAGGTTTGATGATGTCTACTTCTATGTTTTGATCACTAGAATACATGCCATGACGTTTGTTTTCTTGGTTTATGTTTTCCCTTGCTATGATGTTGCTTTTTGATGATGTTGAAACTTCAAGGGATTTCATGTGGGATGCATTGATTCATGTTCATTCTATCATTGCTTGAGGACAAGCAAAGGTTAAGTGTGGGGGAATTTGATAACGCATATCTTAGATAGGCATTATAGGCATTTTTAGTTTAGTTAGGTTGCATTTCGTTCATACTTTGTAGTTAATTTGCATCTTGTGATTATTCTGGAAGAGTTCGGATTCTGCGCAAATTTGTGTTTATCTTGCCGATTGAATCGGAACACATTTGGGAGATGCAATATTTTGAAGAGGAATACAAGAGACATTGGAAAAGAAGCAATGATACTTGGAGCTGCTCGGTTTGGACAAGAAGACACGGCAAAGAGACATGTCGCGACCGCAGCAAGGATGGATGCAGCGATTATAAAGACGCAGCCGATGCCGTGGCCGCGGCATATGCTGCGGCCGCCGCATTTGTCGTCAACGCGCCGCGTTTTGTTTAAGAAAACCCTAGTTTTGTTGTTTGGTTTTATGGTCAACTTAGACTTTTTATAAGGCCGAAGTATGTTATTTCTCTTTCACTTCTATTCTATTCTACATTCATCACACAATTTAGAGATTGAGCGATGTTTGCCATGAAGAACTAAACTCATCTGTTCTGCCTACAGTTTGACGCTTTATTTGGATTCATTGTGATTTTCTAATTCTCGTTCCTTGTTTTCTATATTTGAATGCTTCAACTTCTTCGTGCTTGATTGTTTAGTTCTATCTTGTCTTGCCAGCTTGTTAGATCAATTCAATTGCTAAGGCTTTGTAGATTCCTGATTGTGAACCTTAGCCTAAGTAGCAAACTTGTCCCTTTAGGGCTGATTGAACTAATTGGATAAGTAGGAAGTTAGATGTGTTGTTAAATCCCTCTCTAGGGACTACAAATACCTTGTCTAATCTCTGGACTTAAAGCAATCAATTGCGTTAAATCCTTCTTTAGGGACTGTTCGATTGATAAGGGTTTCTAGGACTCATTGGACTAGTAACTATATTAGGTCGGGACAAGGGCATTCATAGGAAACTTAATAGGACGAGAAGAAGTTACATGGATCGATTCAACCAAATAAAGTGGAAAATTGTAGGTAGAACTGCTTCTCCTAATTGTTTAAATTACAACCATTTAATCTTGCTTTCATCAATCCGCTTTGATAAAAGACGGAACTTTCACACTAAAAAACCCCCATTTGGTTACTTTAATTGGCATCTAAATCATACTTGGATAATAACTTTCCCTGTGGATCGACCTCTTACTTATTGTTGTACTAGTTATAGGTTTGATTTTTCTTTGACGGATCAACGATAGGTTTTACCTCCGTCAGGGGGGGAGGATGATGTGACCCTCGACGGAACTAGCTTATCTGACGATCGGGTTGGTGATCTAGATGCTAGGGATGGAGCTCCGATGGATACTATTGAAGATGCCAACGATGAGGAGATGGAAAAGGAGCCACTTTTACCTCGAGCTACCCCACCATTGACAAGAGCTCGAGCTCGCCTACTTGGTCAATCGGCTCTTATCGTTGAGCAGTCACCACCGAGACTTAATTAGAGGGGATTCCAAGCTATTTTTTTTTAAGTCCGAACATATGGCTTTGGTTGGGATTTCACTTGCCATGTCCGAACAAATGGCTATATTTATTTATTTTGCATTTGTCTTTTGGTTTCTTTTAGCTTTATGGCTTCATACAAGTCCTATAAATATGTAAGCTTGACATTTGTTTTAAATAAGTTGAATTTGAGAAAAAAAAAACTAAGTTTTGTGCTTCCTTCGTTTCGGGTTAAGAAATACTATCTCAGTGAGATGCCGTATAAAACCTCTTGGTGAGATGCTAAGAGTGATTCCCTAGTGAAAGACGACGGAATCAAAGGGTCGGAAACACTCGGAGTGCGAGGCCGAGATTGTGGAAGATCGAGTGTTGGAGAGATCTCGGAGTGCGAGGCCGAGAGCTATCTTGCATCACATATTCCTCAACCCCTATTGCCTACTTTACCACCATTCTAAGGCCTTCCACAGCCCCATCATCACCCTCAAACCACCCCAAACTTCACTCCAATGCAGCCCCTCAATCCCTCTCAAACAAGTCCTATTTGGAATCGTCTCTGCACAGGCGACGTCTCGGTAAAACACGATTTTCTGCTTCGTCTGACATTCAATTGACGAGATCTTACCCAATCCACGACCGCGGCTTCAATATCTACAAAAGTAGTACTTCCACGTCCCCAAAAGCAGAGCCAATCAGCGGAAAATTGGCAATCTTTGAAGACTGATCTATTGCCTCAAATGTTGTCCACAATTTCCCGACTTCTCAGAACTCTCGTCGCCGGTCCTTTTGCTCGAGCCCGGGACCGAGCACGTCAAATGGTGTCACTAAAAGGAAAACCCTAGGACAAGGGAAACAAATACCCTAAAGGGGCTAATACTAAGCAAAGTTACATGCGGTGTAAAACAAAAAAAAAACAGTGTGAAAAATGGTGTCACGACAATGAAAACAGTGTCAAAAATTTTGTCACCAAAATAAATGGTGTCACCCAAGGTAATGGTGTCACCAAATGGATAACCCTAGGACAAGGGAAGCAACAACCTAAAGAGGCTAATGCTAAGCAAAGCTAAATGTGGTGTTAAAAAAAAACAGTGGGGAAAAACGTGTAACCACACTTAAAAACAGTGTAAAGAATTTTGTCACCAGAAGGAAATTGTGGTGTACAGTATGGTTTAGGGTTTAGGGTTGAGTCATTAGGGTTTAGGACCAAGGTCCTAAACCCTAAATCCTAAACCCTAAAATGTTATGTACAGTACTTCGTTAAGAGATGTGGGGTGTCACCGCAAGTAATGGTGTCACCAAAAGGACAACTATAGGAAAAGGGAAGCAAATACCCTAAAGAGGCTAATCCTAAGCAAAGATACATGTGATGTAAAACAAAAAGAAAACAGTGGGAAAAATGGCATCACCAAAAGGATCATTCTAAGAAATGAATGATCTCACCACCATGAATGGTGTAACCAAACAAATAACCCTAGGAAAAGCGAAAGAAAAACCCTAAATGGGCTAATTCTACGAAAATAATGTGATGTTAAATGTATGTCATCGCAAAGGTCGCATACCAAGATCACAAATGTTGTCACCGTTAGAAAACCATGAGACAAGGGAATCACAAACACTAGAGGGGCTAAGGCTAAGCAAAATAACATGTGATTTGAAATTCATGGCATCAAAACAGTTCAATTAATAGAGATGCATCTTCTGTTACCAAAGGTAACCACTAGCACACAGAAAAAATAATGTCACCAATAGTTTCACCAAGGTAAAAACAATAAAGCTATCACCGGGATTCATCAAACTTTGAAATTGAATTGAAATTATGGATACTTAACAAATATAAAAGGCATATTACAAAAAATGATTAAAAGGAACATATAGATTAATGTGAAAACATTCATTCCAAAATACAACAAACTTGGTTCAAGTATTTCCAAGTTTCACCATGAAGGTTACATCAACTAAATATCCAACAATTAGATAAGTAAATGTATTTAGGAATTTCAAATCTACATTGTCCAACTACAGAAACTTCTGTGACAAACTAAACAAATGTCCACTGCTTGTTGAAGAGATAAGATGCAATCCTCTCACGGTAGGCTTGAACATATTCGCCATTGAAAAGATCCATGTCACGACCAAATACAAGATGCTCAATGTGCTTTATGGTGTAAACCCCACAACCCATACATAATAAAAACACAAAGAAAAATTGAGTAGATGTAATCTGGTGAAACGGAACATAAAAAAGAAAAAAAAAGATGGAAAATAGGAGGTACTCGTCTTCATTTTGTTTCAAATCATCTACTCTATCAAACTCAAAGGGAGAGTCATCAAAATCAGGAAACAGACCACTCTTCTTCAGTAGAATGGGAAGCATTTGACAAATGTGAGCAGGCTTCTGAACTATAACTTCATCATTGAATTAATAACACTGGGAGTCATAGACAAGAATCATCCTGGAATCCAACACAATCTCAAGTGCAACCCAATGCATGTTTTCAATGTTAAATGGAGTGTAGACCTTCTTGACAAATTCCCAATGCTTCCCACAATTCAAGGAGGACAAAGACCAATGAAATACTTGTAGAAAAACTCATCAATTGTAGGGAGATTTCTAATTAAATCAGGATCGTATGCCCTAATCTTGGTAATAAAAATGGTGTCTAATATAAGACTGCTTGAATGTTGATCAGGAAAGTCGTGAAGGCGCTTTCTCAAATGATAAAGTGATTCATCAATAGGTTTTGAAAAGAAAAAGAATAATTTCTAACTGTCGACAAGTGTAATCAATAAGAAAAAGACATGTACATAGGACCAAATAACACAAATATGAACTTACAACATCACAAAGCCAGGAGCCCTTCCCCACTAACTCAGTGAAAAACGACTTGTTCATGTCAGCAGTAAACCCATTAATTATCTCATCACGCCTACAAAAAAAATGATAAATAAACTTATTATAAGAAGTAGAAGTATGAAAAAAGAGAAGATAGACAAAAAAAAATTGATAATTACCCAAGAGATCTAAAACCGGTATAAAAATCAGTAGGAGCCGCTTTTGTTAGCAAAAAGTTTGTCGGTTCTCTAGGAAGGCGAGTCTTCTTTGGTTTACAAAGGATTGTATAAGGAGTATGGACTATATGGGTAGATTTTCCAACCCTATGGGAATGCCTTAACGGAACCTCTTCTTCATCATCTGAAGATACAAGATGCATAAAATCAGTGATGTTATGAAATAAACTCTCTTTAGTAGAAAAATCAACTTCAGCAACACCACTGTCACCAGCCCCAACAATATCACCAGTAGCAGTAGTAAGAAAATTGCGTTCATCATTCACATCAGATGAATAATGAAGATTGACACCAGCACCAGAACTGTCATCAATTGCATCATTTGAACCACCAACAACAGTAGCATCTCCAACACTGTCACCAACCACCTATTTTGCCACACTGCTGTCTTTAATGCATTCATGTGAAGAAAAAACAACAGTAGGAGCAACAATATCACCAGAAGCAGAACTGTCATCAATTGCATCAGTCGAACCAACAACAATAGTAGCAACTTCAACACTGTCACCAGGCACATCTTTTGACACACTAATGTCATTAATGCACTCCTGTGAAGAAAGAACAATGGTAAGAGCAACAGAAAGAGCAATGTCGGTGGAACTTGATAGAATAACTTCAATGGGAGCAATGCTAGAATATTATCAATTCCATCCGGTGAAATAATGACTTTAGTAGGAGCAGCAAACCCACTGGCATTAATGTTATTAATAGAAGGAGCAGTAGAAGCTTGTATTCCCTCATGTGACACAACAATAATTCAGCAGTTACATCTGGTGAAACAAGAATTTCAGGAGCATAAACACCGTTGTGATTAAGCTTATCATCTGAAACAATATTAGCAGAAGGGAGAACAATGTCATCAGCTTTCTCAGGTGAACCCACAACATCTGTCCCATCATTAGTGCAATCAACATCACCCTCTATTGAAGTTGATGCATTAGTTGATGGACGAACAACATACTTTGTAAGTTCAGACTCAATGGAAGTACCCATGCTTAAAATTTTAAGATCAGTTGTCCATAATCCCGGCAAGAACATCCTAGAGAGATGCATCCAATTCTTCACGTTGCTTTTGTAGAGCAGCTTCACTGTCATTACTATGACTAGGAAGATGAGATTCTAGTGAAGCAATTCTCTGCTCAAGTACGAGGATCTTAGAAACACACTCTTTCAATTGTGCTTCAATCTTATCAAAAGATGCCCTAAAAGAGTTGATAATTCCTTCAAGAAATTCAACTTTTCCAAACAAATCTTTAGCCCAACCAGGAAGACCATTGCTTGCAGGAACAGAAGAGGAAGGCAAATCAAGTTCAGACTCAGACGGAGGGGCACTACAATTACCACCCGTAGGAGGAACATGTCTAGGTATCTTAAACTTGGTTATCTTTGGCTTGTCATCATGATTTAGAACTTTGCCACCCCTCTTTGCTTCTTCATTACTCTTAGAGGAAGCTTGGCTCTTCGAAGATTGTCGAGATGATACCACTCGTTGCTTCTGCTTCTTTGGCTGATCAACAGCAGAAGAGCTTCTCAACTCTCTCTTCTTTACCACATGACCAGGACTGGCATCACTGCGCTTAGACCGTGTCACCATTGCCTTCTTGAGAGCAACAAGCTGGCATCAGTGCGCATGGACCGTGTTACCACTCTCTTATTGATAGGGACGAGACTCTCAAAGTCAGAAGTGGCATCAGTGGCAATTAACTTCTTTTTCCCCAAAGGTGACTTTCTGACTATGTCCTTCTTTCGAGTAGGAAGTTTAAGAGAAGAGAGAGTAGCTTCAACTCCACCATGAAACATAGGACCACCTGATTGCCTAACACCATGAGCTTAGATACGTAACTTTCTAGCATATACTACATCATTGTCATCAGTACCTAATCCAATGAAAGAAGAAACATAGGAATCAATGACGTCATTAGAGACTTCATTAGAAAACAAGTTGAGGGCCATTCATAAACTCGGCGTAAATAGGATGGACAGTAGTACCCTGGCAAGAGAACAAGAAATAACATTACACGATGACAGATAGGATGTGGAACAATGAACTGATATCAAAACAATAAAACACAAGAAGAAAAGGGATGCTTACCAAATCTTGTGAAAAAAATTTAACGCACTTGTCATACTTAATGCAAAAATCAACATCTTCACTATACCAAACAATAGAGGCAGGTAATCCTTCACGAAATGCAAAGATACAATTTGTCATCGGAGCAACTTTAGGAATTGCCACTAAAATCCAAACCTGAGATCAAAACAACAATAAGGACATAAGTAGAATAAAGGAAAAATAATATAAAAATAATAATTAAAATAAAACTTGGAACATAAAAGTAAGTAGAAGGGAAATACCTGAAATGTCAAGGGATAATCGAACAAATTTTAGCCAAACCTCTCACCTTTTATGGCTTGTTCTGATCTCATGGCTTTCTTAAAAAAAGACAGTGTTTCCAAATAGACAACACGTCCAAAAGGATACAGCAATAAACTGCCCAAATCAGACACAAGATCAACATAGTTTTGACGGACAAGATATTTAGTCCTCTATAGGGGAGCAAAACACCCTCGATCAGTAATAAGTATGCTAGGGATAGTTTCTTCTGGGATAGCTTTGGTTTCTTGATAAAAAAAAACGGTGATAAGATCATCCAAAGTGCACTTAGAAACTCCCAAACTCCTCCATATCAACATGAGGGGAGGTAGACTTATCAACACAATTCTCTTCACAAATCAACCCAGTTACACAACAAAACTCAGTGAGCAAGAACCTTAACAAATGACGTCCAACTTGAAACCACATTTCATTCACTTTCTTGTATCCACTTCATGTAGTAGCATGTGGTGGACAAGTTATGAATAGAAATACAGGCGATCACCAGCATGCACAATAGACCCCAAACAACCATCAATAAGGGTAGCCCAATCAGATGAAGACAACCTCTTCCGAATGACATCGATAATAGAAGGCTTTGAGTACACATTAATGTGTGCACGAAAACACTTTTTCTCAGGGACAGTGAACTTAAATTGAGTAGGTTCAGGAGGAAATGATGTCTCTAAAGGAGAAGGTTACTTATATAGCACAATATCTTTACCTGAACAACATAGCAATATTGACAAAAATAAATAACAATGAAATGTTACCATATGGAAGATGATGTCATCAAATATAATGAACAAGTGCTATAACAGCCTATAACCAACCAAGTACATATATCAAACAAACGACAATCACCAAAAAGAGAAAGAATAAGGTCATATAACAGGCTGTAACAAAACAGATAAACTATTGTCACCGAGTATGAGAAATAGATCAAATACATAAATACATAAAAGAGAAAGAACAAGAGCATAAAAAACAATGTAAAGAATTCTGTCACTAGAAGGAATGTGGTGTACAGTATGCTTTAGGGTTTACGGTTGAGTCTTTAGGGTTTAGGGCCCTAAACCCTAAAACGTTATGTACAGTACTTCGTTAAGAGATGAGGGGTGTCACCACAAGTAATGGTGTCATCAAAAGGACAACCCTAGGACAAGAGAATCAAATACCCTAAAGGGGCTAATGCTAAGCAAAGTTACATGTGATGTAAACAAAAAAACAATGGGAAAAATGGTGTCACCACAATGACAATAGTGTCAAAAATTCTATCACCAGAATGAATAGTGTCACCAAAAGTAATGATGTCACTAAATGGATAACCCTAGGACAAGGCAAGCAACAACTCTAAAGGGGCTAATGCTAAGCAAAGCTACATGTGGTGTAAAACCTATAAAAAAGTGGGGAAAACGTGTAACCACAATTAAAAATAGTGTAAAGAAGGACATGTGGTGTACAATATGGTTTAGGGTTTAGGGTTGAATTGAGTCTTTAGGGTTTAGGGCCTAATGTTATGTACAGTACTTCGTTAAGACATGAGGGGTGTCCCCACAAGTAATGGTGTCACCAAAAAGACAATCCTAGGACAAGGGAAGCAAATACCCTAAAGAGGATAATGCTTAGCAAAGCTACATATATCAAACAAACGAGAATCACCAAAAATAAATAAAAATGAAATATCACCATATGGAAGATAATGTCATCAAATATAATGAGCAAGTGCATATAGCAGCCTGTAACCAACCAATTACATATATCAAACAAACGAGAATCACCAAAAAGAGAAAGAACAAGGGAATATATCAGACTGTAAACGAATAGATGAACTACTATCACCAAGCATGAGAAATAGACCAAATACATAAATGCTAAATTCGAAACGAAATCAGTTCGAGGAATAAATAATGCATCATATCACAAACTCATAACCCTTATAGAAAACACGAGAATCACAAAAGAGAAAGAACAATGGCATATAAGATATTGTAACCAAACAGGGAAACTATTGTCACCAAGCATGACAAATAGACCAAACAAATGTACATAAATGCTAAATTTGAAACGAAATCAGTTCAAGGAACAAACAATGCATCATATCACAAACTCATAAACCGTATAGAAAAAATAAAAGCAAAACACAAACCCTAACTGTTTCTTAACATGATAAAATCACAAAAACCAAACCAAATTAAACAACAAAATGAAGACAAACAAAGAAGAACATGTGAGAAATGGAAGGAGATGTCCAAATGCAAACAGAAATTGCAAAAACCTAAACAAAAAACAATTTCATCGAAACGACAATGAGCGGTATCTGATGACGATGCCATTAGAAGAACGAAAAGCAACTGACAGAGGGAGGGGATAGCTAAATTGAAAAACATAAAGCAGGGGTAAAATGGGGTTTTCATAAAAAAAAATTGGACATTTAACAAAATGGTAGGTTTAGTTGGACAATTAACAAAACTAATACACCAAAGTGGACATTTTCCCAAATAATTTCTAAAAAAATCTATATACTTGTCGTTTTTTCTTCCGCTCGCAGAATGTTGCTTCCTTGATGACAACTTGTTTTTTTTTCTTTTTGGTTGTTCTCATAATGGTTTATCGGATGTACTAAATTATTGCCTTTTAAAAAAAACATATGCATATACATAGATTAATTTAACATATTTCTTGAAGAAATTAAAACTTTTTAAGAAATAGGAAAGATGTAGTTATTTATGATAAATAAAGATATAATATAAATAGATGAAACATAATGTTGAATTAAATTAGATTTTTAAGATATAGTAAAATATATGATAACCAAAGATATAATAACGATAAATTAAACATAATATTTTTAATTATTATAACTTTAAAAAATAGATTTTAATTACGGGCATTATGCCAAAAGACCAAAGATTAGCCTAAATTAGCAAAATAGCATCCCTTTTCCCAAAATTAGGCTGGATGTTGTTTATTAGGTTATGATATTTTTACCATTGTTGATGAAAACCAATTTTCTGTTGTATTCATCAACCCACGTCCCCAATGTCTTTTCCCCGTGCTTCGATATTCTTTGATAAGAAATTCGAGAAAATCCAAATTCGGTCAATTATGATTTGTGTTCTTTATTCACACATATTCTCAGCGAATTACAATCTCTTTTTGTCTCAATTTCGAATTAACGAAGTTCAAACTGTTGAACATGAATTGCTAGTTCAACTTACAATACAAAAAAAAAAGGTGATTCGATAAAAAAAAATTAAAGTTCATTAGATCTTTCTCGTCTCATAAGACATTAGTATCATATATTGATTTGGATTATGTCAAAATGAAACACAAAAAATTTGTTTTTTTGTTATATGTTTACTGTAATTTCAACATATGTTTCCTAACACTGTTTTTTATAATAAACACAAATACACAAGACGCCTCTGTGTATTGGCAACATGTAACCAACCTTTTTTTTATAAACTAGAGAGTATCACAACACCAATAGTTACTCGGATTTTAAAAGTCTTAGTAAGAATCTTAGCCTTATATGGATGAATTTTTTTCATAATATTCAAAGAAAAATAAAAATTTACAGAAAAATTCACAACATGAAAATATTTACAAAATATTCAAAATTTGCAGGGATCTTAGAAAAACGCGGTCTAAGACCACGTTTCATTCATAAGAAGTGATATCTAGAAGTGAATAAACAAAAAAATGAAAGAAAACGCGCGTTTGATTATTAATTTTGGGTAAAACGAAGTTTGAAACCACGTTTATACCGATTGGTATTTTTAAATTAAAAAAATAAAAGAAAAAAATGAATAAAACGCGGTCTTAGGCCGCGTCTCCCTCATCAAAGCCACCTCACGTTCCGAGACCTCGATTCAGCTTTGTTCCATCCATGGTGCTAATTAGCCACCATGTTACAGTAGATGGCTGGGGAGAGGCGGACCTCCACGAATTGGAGTCCAATTGAAGAAGCCTCATCGCTGGTGGTGCTGGCATTTTGGAGAAGTAAATGTGAAGGTGTTGGCGATGGAGGCGACGAAGAACTCCATTGATGGCTTATAAAGGGCCATATGAGAGGACTGAGAAGGCGGGGAAGAAGATGAGGAGGACAGAGAACAGGAGAGGAGGAGGACGAGCAGAGCTGCAGATTGAGGTCACAAATGAAATGCGATTTAAGGTCGCGTTTCATTCTTTTTTTTTTAATTTGTAAATATCAAATGGTACAAACGTGGTTTCAAACCGTATTTTACCCAAAATAAATTATAAAACGCGAATTGAAACCACGTTTTTTCGTTTGTTTTTTCCACTTCTAGATATCACTTTTTATGAATGAAACGCGGTCTGAGACCATTTTAAATATCAAATAACTGTTTGAAAGAAAATACCACTTTGGACAATAAACACATTGACCATTAAATGGTATGAATAAAAAAACCAAAGAAGATTAAACACATTAACCATTAAATGGTATGAAACAAACAACTCCAAATGATTGAGTAAGAAAAGATGTGAGTGACAAACACTATTAGGAATCATATCCTGATGACGAATGGAATATGATATAGCTTGAATTAATTGTGATCACTATGAAACATTGTTCTCGCTATGTTGACCAAATATATACCACTCACATTCCTCATATTGAATGTCTTAAACCTTTCACACACTTTTATACCTTTTACAACTTTTATTATAAGTTAAATGTTTTACACAATGCAATTTGGCACAAATAACATACTGTGCAAACAAAGTCTTTGCATAATGTTTATGGTCCCTGTAGAGGTGACAAGTGTGGTCTCTTCAGTTGGCAAAAGAAACCACAAATGGCTTTAACAAAGCATATGTAGAGCTGAACTTCTTCAAATGACTACACGTGTTCGCTACCACCACCAACCATCCAAGTCTCACCAGTAAACACTTGTTCTAACAAACTCGTACCTGAAAACCCGCAAAGTCCTCTATAGTTGGCTCCTTGAGTGACTAGCCAAATTTGTCATTTATAACAACCGTCATCAATTGAGAATGTTGTTGTGGAGTGAAATCTACAACTTATGTAAGCAATGTATTGCCTGCAAACTTGCTCTCGATTATGCTTTTCTTTCCTTTTTCTCTATTGTCCTTGTTCTCCACATATCCCATTAAAAATCCAATGAGAAAATGGTAACACTCCACTATGTGATTTATCGTCTTGTTGTTGGTGCAAAACAAAGGTTTCCGCTCTCCTTTTCATGCACCATTTGACCTGTTTTTCTAGCAATTTCCCTCTGTAACACCTTGTTCAGTAGTTTGCATCGAAGTAGCTTCATCTACCATAGATCCAAGACAAAATTTCATGTCTCAGCTCTTTTCCTCTCCTCATGAGAGATTAATGAATAGATCTCGATCCAGATCAGGTAACGGTCCAATCAGTAAAATTACATTTCTAGCATTCACATAATTCTCATTATACCCCATGAGAAGGTGAACTACTCTATGATGTTTCTCGTATTTCAAAATTTCCTTCGAAGATCCACAAGTACACATAGGCAAATTCCAGACACTATCTTACTTATCCACAGTGCTTTCATTTTTTTAAAATATGCAGGGAATGGAGTCACAAACTGCTCAAGGGCACTCAACCCTTTTGTATTGCATACAGATGCATCACACCAAGTTTATTAAAACCTAGATTCTAGCTAGTTCCAAATAACCTTGGATGTGTTCGTATATATAATAGATCTATGGATATCGATACTCAAACAATTAATCAACCACGACATTACCATATCATTGCAACGATCCCACACTCTAAGCCTTGTTGATGTCAGATCTGACCTTAGAATCTCGCTGGTGATGAAGCCAGTTTTGACTTCTTCCACTTGCCAAAGTTCTGTCCATTGAACACGGACTTCACTAGGAGCATCACAGGGTGGATGTATTATGGAACACTCGGATATATCCGTGAATCCTATCCAGTCATTATTATGAAAGCAAATAAACATTATTTGGAAAATTCAACCTGATTTGGACGAGAAACAAAGAGATCCAAATAAATGGAGGCTTGATCCACTAATCACGCTCTGATACCATGTTGGATTTGATTGACGATCAAGCGATCGAGCTCAGATATGAGCTGCAACGGTGAAACAGAGGGAAAAAAAAAAAGAAATGGAGGGAGATATTTCATTCATGGGTCATGGCTCGAGATCAAGGGAGACGTCATAGGAGGTGAGAGCTCAAAAGGGTGAGTGATAGAGCATATTTAGTATTGCATAATAGATTGCATTTAGCATAGTTTAGTTGTGAATATTGCATATATTTAGTTGAATTTACATAATCATTTGTTGAGTTAGAAGAGGCGTAATCTACATGATTTTATGGTTTATTTCAGGTATAGTAGATTGAAGGTGAAATGAATTGGAAAAGAGCGAAAACAAGCTACGGAAGATGCATAGGAGTTGCGAAGACAAGGAATAAGAAGCTTGGAACAATCGCTGGCCGCGGGGCAACTAAACTCTATTTAAGACTTTTCTAGTTTATTCTATTACTTACCTCATGCACTTTATTCAATTGTTGAGAGCGTCGTTGAGCATGAGCAACTAAACTCTCAAGGTTTCACCTACAGTTTGGATCTTTGATTATTGAATTATGAGTTTCTTAATCTAGTTCTTATTCCTATTCCAATGTTTTGACTTCTTTGCGCTTAATTGCTTGAAAGTGTTTTATTCTCTCTGGCATGATCAACTAGTTAGAGTAGATTCATTCAATTGCTAGGGTTTTGCAGATTCCTCGTAGCGAAACTTAACCCAAGTGGCAATCATATCCCTTTAGGACTCGTAGGACTAATTGGATGTGTAGGAAGTTAAATATATGTTAAATATCGACTCGTAGCTTGATATTGCATGTACCTTGGTTAATTCATATTCTTAATGCTATCTCTAGATTAAATCTTAACCCTGTTAGGGTTATTTAGAGATAAGGGTTGCTAGGACTCGTAGGAATAGTAATTTAGCTAAGATCTGGACAAGAACATTGATAGGAAAAGACAAGAACTAAAGGCTGAAACAAGGATCGAATTCATCAATCGAAGTGATAAATTGTAGGTGAACATATTTCTCTCCACTGCATTCTACAATCAATTTACTTTGTTTGCTTGCTTCCGCTTTGATAAAAGGCGGATCTTTTTCACACCAAAAAAATCCCCCATATTCTTACTAGCGATTAGAATTGACACTCGAATTGAACAGATTTCTCTGTGGATCGATCTCTTGCTTATACACTATACTAGTTGTGAGTTTGAGTATTCTTTGGCAAGAACAACGACAGGATTTCCTCTTGTCAAATTTGGCACCGTTGCCGAGGAATTCTTATTGAATTCTTGTGTTGTTTTAATCGCTAATCTTGGTGTGGACCACCTATATGGTCCACACTCGTGCTACTAACTCATCTTTATTGTCTTTGGATTCAGATATTGAGAGGACTCTCTCTAGATTGAGGCAAGAAGCTCGTGATCACTTTCGCGAGTTACCTTTCGATCAAGGAGAAGAAGAGAGTATAGAGATGGTTGTTAACGATGATAATCGAACATTGAAGGAGCTCACAACACCAAACTTAGCCCAAAAAACCATTGGCTATCGTGTTCCCTGAACTTGATGAAGGTGTCAATTTTGAGCTAAAGTCTGGGGTGGTTCATCTCTTTCCTAAATTCCATGGGTTGAGTGGTGAGGACCCCCACAACCACTTATCTGAGTTTCATACTGTCGTGGTGGGAATGAAACCAGGCAATGCCACGGAGGAGCAAATCAAGTTAAGGGCATTCCCTTTCTCGCTTAAGGACACTGCAAATGAGTGGTTCTACTACTTGCCACCAGATAGTGCAACAACATGGATTCAGTTGAAGCGGCTCTTTCTAGAGAAGTACTTTCCTGCGACCAAGTTAAACAGTCTGAAAAAGGAAATCAGGAGCATTGACCAGCAGGCTACAGAGACACTCTATGAGTACTTTGAGCGCTTACAGAAACTTTTCTCTAGTTGCCCTCACCATGGTTTCTCAAAGAAGGATTTGGTGCTCTTTCTATTCAATGGATTGCTTGACGAGGAGCGCAAGACGGTGAAATCTGCCTGTGGAGGCAACATCTTGAACAAAACACCCAATGCTGCTTGGAAGGTGTTTTCAGAGCTTGCTGATGGCTCTAGACAATTCAGCAAGGGACTTCATGCTAGAGGGGTACTCGCCGTTGACTCCTCAACTTCTGCATTACATAGCGATGTGGCTGAATTGAAGGATATGATGAAAAGGTTCATGCTACAAGGAACCCCACAACAACTTAAGGCATGTGGCATTTGCGCTGATCTTTATCACTCGACGAACACTTGTCCAATGCTGCAGGAGCCAAATGTAGAGTTGAATGTCATGGGGAACTTTGTTCCGCAGCGACCGAAGTATGGTAACTATGCTAATCCCAATCATTACAATAACAACTATAATGTAGGTTACTAGGGGTATGACTATGGTAATAACCAAGACCATTTCAATCCACAAGGAGGACCCCAATTCAAACCTCAGCAACAATTTGATACCAGACAGAGAGGACCTCCACCAACTGATGATCAATCCAATGAGGATCCTATCAAAGCTCTCACAAAGATCGTCCTGAGTCAAGTTGAGCACCAAAAGAATTTGGAGAAGCAAATTAGCCAATTGGCTCAATCGATGAGCGAATTGCAGGCTAAGGACTCAGGAAAGCTACCATCTCAAACGGTGGTGAACCCCAAGGAGAACGTCAGCGCCGTGACGCTAAGAAGTGGTAAGGAACTGATTACCACTCCCCATAAAGATGCTAAAATTGAAAATTTTGAACCAGGTATGAACGAGGAGGGAGAAGAGGCTCGCAATTGTCGGCCGCCCCGCGGCACCCCTGAGCCGCCTCGCGGCCAAGGCGATTCTGACGCTGCAGAAATCGTCGGGCCGCCCCGCGGCCACTCCAGTGACTCATCTGACGGGTATGTAAGACCTGATTTCCCTCCTCTTAATTCTTTCAAACCCGTTCCTACCTTTCCTGAAGCACTCAGAGACACAAAAAGACCAAACAATGACAAAGAGATCTTTGAGACGTTCAGTAAGTGCGAGGTAAACATCCCCTTACTCAATCTGATTAAAAGTATTCCTCGTTATGCCAAATTTCTCAAGGAACTTTGCACAATAAAGAGGAATCAAAAGTTGAAGGGAAAGCAGAAAATTAAGGTAAGCGAACATGTGTCTGCTGTATTTCAAAAGCGTATGCCTAAGAAATGTAGCGACCCTGGCATGTTCACAATCCCATGTGTGATAGGTGAGACAAAGTTTGATAAAGCTTTGTTAGACTTGGGTGCATCTATTAATGTTTTACCTTATTCTCTGTATGAATCATTGGGTTTAGGATCTTTGCATGAGACTAGAGTGGTGATCCAACTAGCAGACCGATCAAATGCTTTTCCTAGAGGCATAGCTAAGGATGTTTTAGTCATGGTTGAAAATTTGATCATTCCTGCTGATTTCTTTGATCTCCTAGGAATGCCCTTTTTAAAGACTGCTAGAACAAAAATTGATGTGTATTCTAGCTCTTTGACTATGGAATTTGATGGTGAGAAGGTTGAATACAATATATATGATGCAATGAAAGTCCCTTCTGATAATCATTCCTTATGTTTTATGGATGTCATTGATACTTGTATGCAGGATACCTTTGATATGAGTTGTGTAGATGATCTGCAGGTAGCTTTAGAATCTCCTACTGAGGAGTTCTCACTGAATTATGTTTTGTCTACTAACCTACAGGAGACCATAAGAGACTTGTCTTCCCTACCTATATACTCACAGGCAGATACATTTATGGCACTAACCATTCCAAATGAAAAGCTCTTACCTTCTATCATACAGGCACCTGAAGTTGAGCTCAAGCCTCTTCTTGAGCATCTGAAGTATGCATTTGTGGGGGAAGGTGACACCTTGCCTGTCATCATCTCTAGCAAGCTTACCAAAGAACAAGAAGATAGGTTGGTAGGAGTGCTCAAAGAGCATAAGACAGCTACGGGATGGACCATAGCGGATATTAAAGGAATCAGCCCAGCTACTTGCATGCACATAATCTTATTAGAAGAGGGAGCCAAACCTGCCAGGCAACCTCAATGGAGACTCAACCCACCTATGATAGATGTAGTAAAGAATGAGGTGTTCAAGCTCCTTTAGGCAGGTATGATTTATCCCATCTCTGATAGTCAATGGGTTAGTCCAACGCAGGTAGTACCAAAGAAGGGAGGCATAAAAGTGGTTGAGAATCAAGAAGGTGAGTTGGTCCCTACCAGAGTCCAATCAGGCTGGAGAGTTTGCATCGATTATCGTAAGCTGAATGCGGTAACTCAAAAAGATCACTTTCCTTTACCATTCATTGATCAAATGGTTGAAAGACTTGCTAGTCGTCCATATTATTGCTTTCTAGATGGATATTCAGGGTATTTTCAGATAGCCATCGCACCAGAGGATCAAGAAAAGACAACATTCACTTGTCTGTTTGGCACTTTTGCATATCGCATAATGCCTTTTGGCTTGTGCAACGCTCCTGGGACATTTCAACGGTGTATGGTAAGTATCTTTTCTGAATATATAGAGAAATTCACTGAGGTTTTTATGGATGATTTTACAGTCCATGGTGATAGTTTTGATGCTTGCCTCAACCATTTAGTGCTTGTGCTTAGAAGATGTGTTGACACTAACTTAGTGCTCAATTCAGAAAAGTGTCGCTTTATGGTTGAGGAAGGCATTGTTTTGGGTCACATTGTCTCCCATAAAGGGATTGATGTTGATAAGGCAAATATTGACATCATTCAATCATTTCCTTATCCTACTAATGTGCGTGAAGTGCGTTCCTTTTTAGGCCATGCAGGATTCTACCGCAGGTTCATTAAGGACTTTTCAAAGATCACCTCACCCTTGTGTGAGCTGCTGAAGAATGAAGTCACAATTGCTTTTGATGAGAAGTGCAGGATGGTGTTTGATGAGTTAAAGACTTGTCTTACTAGTGCACCAATTATACAAGCACCAAATTGGTCTCAGCCGTTCGAATTGATGTGTGACGCTAGTGACTACGCTGTGGGAGCCGTGCTTGGACAAAAAGAAGGAACAAGCTCTCATGTCATATACTATTCATCTATGACCCTGAATGGAGCTCAAAGGAATTACTCAACCATAGAGAAGGAACTTCTTGCTATAGTTTTTGCGCTTGAGAAATTTAGATCTTATTTGCTCGGTACAAAAGTTATTGTTTATACTGATCATGCAGCACTTCGTTACCTTTTGACGAAGAAAGAGGCCAAGCCAAGACTGATTAGATGGATCTTGCTTTTAAGCGAGTTTGACATCGAAATCAGGGACAAAAAGGGTGTTGAGAACCTAGTTGCTGACCATTTAAGTCGTATTGGGCAGGGGAAAAACGGACAAGAAGGCATAGTGGGGAGTTTTCCTGACGAAGAACTCTTTCAAGTCTTCGCAATCGTCAGCCGCCCCGCGGCCACCCTAAGCCGCCCGGTGGCCGAGTCTTCGGAGGAGAATTTCTTCGCAATCGCCGGCCGCCCCGTCGCCAACCCTGGCCGCCCCACAGCGCCTACAGAATCCGAAATTGAATCTTTGCTCAAGGTAAGTTCTCTTCCACGCCCTTGGTTTGCTAACTTAGTTAACTTTTTAGTGTCGCAAGAGTTTCCACCCAACTTTTTGAAGGCTCAGAAGGACAAGATACGCCACGATGCTCGCTTCTACGTTTGGGATGACCCCTACCTATAGAATCATTGCGCAGATCGAGTGATACGTCGGTGTCTTCTCGACGATGAGGTACAATCTTTCCTTAATTTTTTCCATTCCCATGAATGTGGTGGACACTTTGGACCACAAAAGACAGCTAGAAAGGTACTTGATGCAGGATTCTTTTGGCCACATATATTTCGTGATTCATATGCCTTCTGCAAATCCTGTGATCGCTGTCAGAGAGTTGGGAATCTCTCTAAGATGAATGAGATGCCACAAACTCGCATGATATTTTGTGAGATTTTTTATGTTTGGGGCATTGACTTCATGGGAACATTCCCTAACTCCTTTGGAAACTTATATATTTTGCTTGTGGTGGACTACGTCTCCAAGTGGGTGGAGGTGAATGCCACCAGAACTGATGATTCAAAAGTAGTTGCAGGTTTCCTCAAGGAGCTATTCTCTAGATTTGGAGTTCCAAAAGCACTAATCAGTGATAAAAGGACTCATTTATGCAACAAGATTGTGAGTGCGCTCTTAAAGAAATATCATGTAACTCAAAGGGTTTCTACTTCATACCACCCCTAGACCAATGGGCAAGCTGAGGTGTCTAATCGCGAGATAAAGACTATCTTGGAGAAGACTGTTGCCCCAAACAGGAAGGATTGGAGTGTCATACTTGATGATGCTCTATGGGCATATCGAACGGCTTACAAGACTCTCATTGGGATGTCTCCGTTTAAATTAGTCTATGGAAAGGCTTGCCATCTTCCTGTCGAGCTCGAACATAAAGCATATTGGGCGGTGAAGCTGTGCAACATGCAAATCGATGAAGTTGAGGAGTTCAGGAAACTGCAGCTGCAGGAGTTGGAAGAATTGAGATTGGATGCCTATGATAATTCCGTCACCTATAAGGAGAAGACAAAGGCATGGCACGATAAACATATCTTGCGAAAGGACCTCAAAGTTGGGGACAAGGTCCTTCTATTTCAATCGTGCCTACAACTCTTCCCAGGTAAGCTTCGTTCTAGATGGACAGGGCCATATGTGATCAATAATGTCTTTTCTCATGGTGCAATGGAGCTACTCAATGAGAGAAATGAGACATATTCAAGGTAAATGGTCATAGAGTGAAACCATATTTTGAAAGCTTTGTCAAGCACGATGGTGATGAGTTGGTTCTCACTGAACCAAGTGCTGAGGATCATTAGGGAGCCATAACGTCGAGCCAAAGACGGTAGCCAATGGCGCTGCTTGGGAGGCAACCCAAGGTAATAGTTTAGGTATTATTTTCTTTTTACATTAAGTTTTTTTAGTTTAGTTTTAGGTTGCCTTGGGATACTAACGCTGCAGGAAGGAAAAGGGCGAAAAAGGACGGGTCGCCCCGTCGCCAGCATGGCCGCCCCGCGGCCAAGGCGCCCAGCGAAATCCTTCACGGAATCGTCGGCCGCCCCGTCGCCCACCCTAGCTGCCCCGCGGCCTCTTCTGGATAAGAAATTTTTTAGGGGCCCGTGTGGGCCCCCACTTGCTACACCCCTTTTACCCTAACCACTCCTTTTTCTTCTCCTCCTTTCACTAGCCGCCCCCTCTCCCCAAAGAACCTTCTTTCTTCCTCCTTCTTAAAGCTCCCAAAAACCCACCATTGAAACTCTCTCTCCCAGCTTTCTTCTTTCACATAAATCCCCACAAAAACACTCTTCTCTCACATTATTTCGTCACAAAATCCACCATAGGCCCTATCTCTCATAGATCTACAACATAATCGCTCCTCCCAAGGTCTTTCAAGGGAGTTCTTTCGGATCCACGACAGAGAAGGAAGATTTGGGACGTCGGAGAGCAGATCCGACATCAAAGTTCGCAGATCCGGCAAATCTCCGGCCGCCCCGCGGCGACTCCTATCGTCGGCCGCCCCGTCGCCACCCTCGACTGCCCCGCGGCCTCTGCAGAAGCTGAAATTCGTGAGTTTTTCTTGACTTTCGTTCTTTTGGGTGATTTTCTTAGCTCGAAGTCACAATGTCTAGACCCCATGGGATGAGTAAAAGTCAAAAGGAAAAGTGGAATGGTTTAAACACTCGTAATTTATTCGTTACAAAATTCTTTCATGAGC
The DNA here is from genome assembly GCA_037127255.1 of Persicaria tinctoria. Lineage (NCBI taxonomy): Eukaryota > Viridiplantae > Streptophyta > Magnoliopsida > Caryophyllales > Polygonaceae > Persicaria > Persicaria tinctoria. The sequence continues at coordinate 32,072,083 of JBANSL010000015.1, forward strand.
CTACGCTTCGATTGTTAGAGATGGACGTATGCACTAGGCAATTGTTAGAGCATGGGGGCTTAGGAGAGTTTTTAGGGAAGAATGCTCCTACATATCTGAGCTTATGTAATGAGTTTTTGGCAATTTTGAGTGTGGGGCGTACGTATATTAAGTTTCGATTGCTTGGGAGGGGTCACGAGATATCGAAGGAGAGATTGGGGCAGATTTTTGGTGTTACTGCTGCGCCTACTACTGGTTGGCTTGATGTGTGTAAGGGACAGGGCCCTTTGGATTTTTGGATGCAGTCTACTAGGTGCCTTTTGAGGCCAAGAAGGGTCAGTACAATTCGAGCATTCGCCATCCTGCATTACGGCTGATTCACAAGGTTCTGGCAAACACATTCTTTGCGCATGCTGAGGTTAACAAGATCTCGCTTAAGGATATGTCATTTTTGTGGTGTTTGACGCCAGAGAGCCCAGTAATTCCAGGTTGGGTGGATATGTTTCTGATTAACTGCAAGGACATTCTAGACAAGTGCAACAAGGCGACAATTAGCTTTCGGGGTCTTATCACCCTCATAGCTCGAGTGTGCATCGATGTGAGCGTTGTCCAGGATGTTCAGCATGGCTCGTTTCTATATGATGAAGCCCAACTGAGAAAAGCTGGCCACTTGGAGGGCAAGTCGCCGATGTGGGTCTGGAGGACAGACCATCTTGGGAGGATTCACCTGAGATTGCCCCGACATCTCCCTTTTGGCCCTACTGCAGCTGATTTCTACATGGGTGATGAGATGGATGAGGGTTCTGATGATGATGATGAGGAGGAGGGTGCTCCTGATGATGAGCAGGAAGGTGTTGATGATGTTCACGGAGTTCAGATGGATATTGGAGGTAGTAGTGATGGACCTTCTGGCACAGCTGGAGGTGCTGGTCCAGACTACTACGCGCTGGAGCAGAGGATGGCAGATATGTATCTTCATCAGGACACCATGTGGGAGCATCAGCAGATGATGTCGCGTCATCAGGACGCCATGTGGGAGCATCAGCAACAGATGTCCCAGCGCCAGAATTTGATGTGGGATCAGCAGCAGCAGTTATATGTGGATATTGGCGACATTCGTCGGGATGTCCGTGGCTTGACTTCCCACATGGTGGATGTCTCTGAGAGCCAGACAGCAATCAGACGGATGCAGGAGCAGATGTGGCAGAGGCAGGAGGACTTCTATCGATTTGCCTATCCAAAGTTTCCACCTTACCCGCCGCCGCTACCACCGCATCAGTGAGCATGTCAGTTGTTTCTTTTCTTTTCCCTTTTCTTTTTATTTTGATGTTTTTTTTCTCTTTTCTGCATTAAGGACAATGTCAGAACTAAGTGTGGGGGAGAAGACTTGGATGTCACATTTGTATTCTGGTTTGCACTGCATTTTGACTTTTAAGTTTTCATGTTTATTTCTATGGGATGTATGCATGTTTAGTTTTTACCATTATTATTCCTATTATAAAAAAAAAAAGTTTTAGTTCTTGCATTATTAGGAATAGATCTTATTTCCCCATATGGATGTCGTTTGTCCTCTATTTTTTCTATTGAGATTTATGCCCCATGATGTGCTTGGATTGTTGAAGCCTTCGATATATGTTTTCTACACTATTTGGTGAGCATGATTGATTAATGATTGAGCAGATAAAATCTTGGAATTTTGGGTGATTTTGAAGTTCTAGACATGACCTGGTGAGCTTATTTTGGCCTATTCAGGACTACACTTTACTGAGTCTTCTTGCTTGTTGTGTGTACTCTCTTCAATTGCTTTCTCTTTGGCTTGCATTTAGATATCTTTTTCAAGGTTGCATATTATGATTTCTGCACATGACTTAAACATGATTGAGGCATCTTTATTAGCCCTATTTGACTATATTCCCACCTTACATATTATCCTCTGCTTGAAGCTAGTTTGAGCCTAATTGCCTATTCTTTTATAGCTCCACAAGATTTTTCCATAGCCAATGATAGCCTAACCCCATCCGGGAATTTAGGAATACTTGGTGAATATTTATATTGTGGATGATGGTTTTAGTGGTGGATTGTATGATTGAGGTGCATTTATGAGATGTCTGATTCTTGCTAGCATATTTATTACTTGGGACCTAAGGAGGATCAAATTCACTTAGGGGCAAAAGTCAAGGAAAATCATTTGATATAGCATGAAGAAAAAAAAAGAAAAAAAAGAAGAAAATAATAAAGGAATGAGTTGAGTATGGTTTGTAAAGTTTTATGCTTGAGATTGGTGTTGTTTGGCATTATAGAGATACGGTATGAGAAGTTTATGAGTGGTTTTATGATTTGGTAGCTTCCTTAGTTCCCGGATTTTGAGCACCACATGACCAAAATTGTTCCATACCTTATATGTTCTACCTTGGCCCCATTACAACCCAATTAAAAGACCTAATGATTTTTGTTGTGTGTAGAGTCACCAGCGGTGAAGAATTAGAACACTGGTGCAAGACTCTTGTAGCTAAGTTTTTGAAGATTGAGTTTTGAGCGTAAATATTTAAACCTAAACACTGGAGCGAGAGTGAAACACATATCCTTTGTGAGGTCTAGAATGGATATGGTTGCCTGATTTCAGTGATTACTCCAATTATGTGCTATGATGTTGTTAATCTATTGTGTTTGCTAGTTTTTCATGCACTTAAAGAATATTGAGGTGTGGATACATGAATTGCTATTCTGTGGAGCTGCAGAGTTGAGTTTTCTATTGCTTGAGGACAAGCAAAGGTTCAAGTGTGAGGGAATTTGATAGAGCATATTTAGTATTGCATAATAGATTGCATTTAGCATAGTTTAGTTGTGCATATTGCATATATTTAGTTGAATTTACATAATCATTTGTTGAGTTAGAAGAGGCGGAATCTACATGATTTTATGGTTTATTTCAGGTATAGTAGATTGAAGGTGAAATGAATTCGAAAAGAGCGAATACAAGCTAAGGAAGATGCATAGGAGCTGCGAAGACAAGGAAAAAGAAGCTCGGAACAATCGCTGGCCGCCCCGCAGCAAACCTGGCCGCCCCGCGGTTCGAAGGCAAAAACGGAGGACTTCACTGATCGCCGGCCGCCCCGCGGCCCGTGCAGAAACGCAACATTCGATGCGGGTTTTTAATTAGGGTTTTGGTTGAGTTATTTGGCCGACTTTCTAAACACTATTTAAGACATTTCTAGTTTATTCTATTACTTACCTCATGCACTTTATTCAATTGTTGAGAGCGCCGTTGAGCATGAGCAACTAAACTCTCATGGTTTCACCTACAGTTTGGATCTTTGATTGTTGAATTGTGAGTTTCTTAATCTAGTTCTTATTCCTATTCCAATGTTTTGACTTCTTTGCGCTTAATTGCTTGAATGTGTTTTATTCTCTCTGGCCTGATCAACTAGTTAGAGTAGATTCATTCATTTGCTAGGGTTTTGCAGATTCCTCGTAGCGAACCTTAACTCAAGTGGAAATCATATCCCTTTAGGACTCGTAGAACTAATTGGATGTGTAGGAAGTTAAATATATGTTAAATATTGACTCTTAGCTTGATATTGCATGTACCTTGGTTAATTCATATTCTTAATGCTATCTCTAGGTTAAATCTAAACCATGTTAGGGTTATTTAGAGATAAGGGTTGCTAGGACTCGTAGGACTAGTAATTTACCTAAGATATGGACAAGGACATTGATAGGAAAAGACAATAACTAGAGGCTGAAACAAGGATCGAATTCATCAATCGAAGTGATAAATTGTAGGTGAACCTATTTCTCTCCACTGCATTCTACAATCAATTTACTTTGTTTGCTTGCTTCCGCTTTGATAAAAGGCGGATCTTTTTCACACCAAAAAAATCCCCCATATTCTTACTAGCGATTAGAATTGACACTCGAATTGAATAGATTTCCCTGTGGATCGATCTCTTGCTTACACACTATACTAGTTGTGAGTTTGAGTATTCTTTGGCAAGAACAACGACAGGTTTTCCTCTTGTCAGTGAGGGAGGGCTCCAATCTTGAATGGGGAGGTAACCAGGCCAGATCAAGATGGGGCAAGAAAGCCCAGGGATCGTGTACACATACACTTGTATGCTAGTAGTCTAACACATAAATCAAGTGATGTTTTATCTTAAAACCAATTGGTTATAGGATGAGTAACTCACCGACTTATATACTTACACTTATTATGCTCAACTTTAGATGTGTGACTCTTTTGGTCTCATTTACTAATCTCAACAGAACGAGTGTAGGGAAGTGAAATTGACAGAGGTCGATGGAGAAAATTACACCCTCCATGGGAGAGAGCTTAAAGTCTCAGGCCTCAAGAATGGGATCGAAAGATGGGGATTACCAAATAACTTCAATGAGATGTGTTCATATGAACGTACAGAAAGATTGCCTAACTAGAAAATCTAATTTGTCAAGAAAAATAATGTAATGGAAATTACAAATATTTGGAAAAAGTTAACCATTTGAATAATTAAAGAAACCAAAAACTGAGGTTTGAAAAGAGGGGAATAGTAAAGCAAGAATGTGGACGATAAAATTTGGATCCCAATGGGAACACACAGGTTAAACCCGGTGAACTGAATTGAAGAAGCCTACTTGAGACACAGAAATGCAGTGAATGCAGATATATGCAGAAGCAGGGGAGTTGAGTACAGCGCGCCACAGCCGATGGGCCTTCAATTTTGCAAAATCCAACATCCACGATCACTACGAATCACTCGAACAAAGGCTTTCAAAACCCATGTACACATCATTCTCAATGTCGTAGATTATCTTTGCGATACCTACTCCGCCTGCATGAGATTAACAAGTGCCTCCTTGAGATATGCAATGCAAGCAGGCAAGTAAAGCTTAGCTTAGGATTGTACGTTGTTGACGTACCTAGCGAAATTGCGCTAACGAAGATGGTAGTTGCCAAGATGAAGATGATCAGAGACGCTCTTCCTAGAATAGCTATTACTTTCTTCACGACAAATTGTCCCACCACTGCAGCAACAGTGGCCACAGCAACCAAGTATAGAGCTAACAAACAACAACAACAACAACAACAAGAAGTATGTATTTGAATTGGTTAAAAATCATACATAGGCAAACAAATTTACTTAGGATTCTTACAAGTAGTAGCTAGTGTCCCAAACTTACCATACGGCACAGGAAATCGTTTGAGGAGGTAATATTCAACCACTGACATTGATGAAGAGAACATCATCGCGAATGTAGCTGTCGCACTTGATACCTTCACCGACCATATATTGATAAAAAAGGAAAATTAGAAGATTTTGGTTGAAATATATGAATGAGGTAGGAAGTAGTTAATCTCACCTGAGGAGGGATTCCGATCTCCAAAAATAAAGGCCCCAGAATGAATCCTCCACCGAGACCAAGCAGGCCACCAACAACGCCAGCAACCACTCCTGTGAAACAGTAGAGAACCAGCTGATGAACTTTGAAGCTATAGGCGGCATCTCCTCTAGAAGAAAGCACTCTCTTCCCCTTGTACAGCAGCACTGCCTCATACCCAGATGCTCCAACAGCCACAGGTATCTGACCCCAAAACCTCTTGTTATACAAGAATGCACGTGCGACGCATATCTAGCTAGCTAGGAAGCTAAATTATATATATGCGCGCGGCTGGTATGACAAGAGACCAAAATATATGAAGTTAATTAGGAAGACATACTTGCAGGAGGTTAACAACCCAGTATACAGCCGAGCAAGTTGTAACGTCATTCTGCACCAAATAAGCATTGAATTCGATCAAGCTAGCAAGTAACTTTGGTATTATGCAGGCAAGTAATTAAAAGTGATTGATGGGTAACCTTGATGATTTGGAGTGCTAGGATTGCAACCCAAACACACATGAGAATGCTAAACTCTTTCCACCGTAAATTGTTCATGAAAGTTGTCTAGCATAAACAGAATATATTCAGTCAACAATCGTAAAAGCAAACATTGCAATTATATATATATATATACGTGTACGTGTGTGTGTGTGTGTGTGTATAAAAGGCTTCATGTCCCATTTTCACCTTTGTTTCTTTATTGGGTTCTCCAGCCAGAGGTTTGTATTCTACTTCATCGCTGCCCAAATCTGATTATACAATAGCAACGATACTATCATTCATCCCAATGATTTAACAATAACGAGAGAGCACAATATATTGAACAAAAAATATTTGAAATGACGAAACTTTTACTTTCTTCTAAAAGGATTCCTGATTTATTAAATGGCAGAAAACATGTTTGAAATGAAAAAACTTTTTTACAACTCGTGTCGTATGAATGAATTATTCAATTGCAGCGAGTACTAATTCAATTGTAGTCCACGTCTGAATAACTACTCACTATAAGTGAATATTTTTTCCAATTGATTCATCACAAAGCTAGTTCTCAAGTAATATTTTGTCTCTCAAGGTATAAAATATAGATCAACAAAGAATATATATATAGAGATGGGTGAGATGTGCTTACTAGATGCTTCCAACCTTTGAGCAGCCTCCTGAAACATGAAAAAACACAGAATTCAGAAGCAAATGAAGCAATGACACAAAGGTAGAAATTAGTTTTGAGAAAAATGGACGACCTTCTTTTGGATGGTTTCTTTTTTCCATGTCTCAACGCCCTTTAAGAAAGCCCGAGTTGATGTCCCTGTACGGGCATATAATCGGCTTAAAACGTAAATACGAAATGTGTGTATGAGAGAGAACAGAAGATTGAGCAAGTAGAATGTACCGAGGAAAAGGATAATGAGTAGCACCGTGACCATCCAGTCTGCAAAGATGACATTGAAGGCAACACCAATGCTGATTCCAAGGACCAGCATTGGCTGGAACAGAACAGCAAGGTCATAGTCGATAATAGGCATATCAAGCGTAGGATGCCTTTGCCTAAGGTTATAGATAACTGCTGAAGCAGAAGCACCCATGATCATACCTGAATCATCATAATCACATCCAAACACGATTATCACAACCATATACATACAACATGCGATTTCATATGAAAATGCAGTACCCAGCCATTTGTTGTTGTCTCTCTAGGTAAACACAAATTAAGTAGTGGAATTGAACTTGCTCACAATTTATAATACTACGTACCTAGCATTACTTTTGGGACAACAAATGTGATGTCAATCAGGACAGATGATCGGACAAGTGAACAACACTTGAACCATCCAACCAATTAATAAACTGGGAAGGATGCCCATGAAACAGACAATGGAATTGTTATATCATGTTTTACTTGTCTATTTTTAAGAAATTTTAGACTAACGGTTGGAAATAAGGTTCTTAGTTTAATAAAAAAAAATATTTAAAATTATCCAAAAACTGTAGAATCTCAGTAGAAGCTGTCCAACTTGAGTGCTGGGTCTGGCTCCCTTGTGTCTCCCCTCTCCATTATCAAAGTCATCATTTTAATTATGTCCATCCTTGCTGCCAATCTGCAATGGTCCTCTCTCGTCCGGTCCGTCCACTCACAGTCACAGAGAGTAAAGTGTTGGCTTTCTGTGCAATTTAATTTCCACCTTTGAAGAAACGCCAATAAGGATTCTCTTACAAATGTGTATCTAATTCTAATTCACTTAAAATCGCTCTCTGGAACCTTTATTGAAAGCTAGGTAATCTTCGGTTAAAATAACTTGTCAGGATGAAACAGTTGATTTAGTTATTAATCAAGTCATCTCCATTTTCGGAAGGTCTAAGCACGATTATTTACTTATTTCATGTAATGACGATTTATCTTGCATTTTTCATGTTGTGACTTTTGTGGTCTATTATCAACAGTATTAGCCTATTAGCTTAGCTGCGTAATTTTCAAGTTGATGTTCAATCAGATAATCACACATTACAATAATTCATACTATCTTACGGAGTATTTAATTTTACTATATCGACCCCTAAATCACACGGACATTTTACCAATAAGTATTTATAAATAGTTGAGTTGGTATCTTGCCTTGTTTAGACTTGTCAAAATGTGATCTGATCCATAAAACCGAACACTTTAAATTTTTTAGTTTGAATTCAGTTTCATATAGCGGGACCAAAAAACTATTTGAATTTGAGTGATCTAAAAATTTTAGGGTAAGGACTTGATGACCCATTAGGTTAAAGTTGATCCGATGAGTCAATGACATGTAGACACCATACAAACGCAATATACTCCACATAATGTGTCATGTCATTCATATAGCTGTGTTTGTGAGAGTCGCTTATAAGTTAAATAACACATATTTTTATGATTATGAAAACATATATAAAAAATTTATCATTATAATATTTACCGAATAAATTTAATTATAATATTATTATTTACTTTATTTAACATATGATATTTTATTTTAATTTTAATAATATTTAATGTTCTTAAAAGCTCTTTAAAAGAGTTTGGAGGTTTTTTTAACCTATTTGGTCATCTGGACAAACTAGATTGGGCTCAACCCGAAATGACTCGTGACTTGAAATTTGATTCATCTGAAACCTAAGTGACACAAACCTAAACCATTTCTCACTTGAAATCTGACTGACTTAATTGATTGACAAATTTAACCGCGTGTTTGGCAATTGGGGTTTTTTTTAGGGGTTGAGTCTTTTTTAAGAGGTGGAGTTTATTTCGTATATTATGAATGAGTGGGAGGTGGAGATTTTTTTAAAAAAATAACCTTGTAAAAAGATGATTGATGTTTGGTAGGTATAAGGTTTGTAAGTTGGTATTGTGGATGAAAAGTAAAAAATACCCTTCAGATCCGAAAAGGAGAAAAAAGGAGAAGGGGCAAAAGTGTATAAATTTCCATAACCAGATCAAATAACCTCCCAAAACTACCCTTCCCCAGCTTCCATTTTCATAAAAAATAACCCCCGCCTGCAATCCCCCCCCCCCCCCCTTGCACCTCCTGCCAAACACCAGTGCTATCAGCTTAATTTTTTTTTAACCCCTCAAACCCCCACCTTAACCACCAACGAAACACGCGCTTACTAGAGTATTTTGACCAATCCATGACAGCAATCACGCACATTTAACGAAATTGAGAATACGGGTGTCTTTTCATTAATTGACTACTAATATGGGTCGTTTCAGAGATTTCAAACAGAATCCTAATATAAGAGTTATAGGCAAGATGGGAAAAGGACTATTGACAAGATCATTTAAACAAAATTGCACACAGGTCCTTCCATTCTAAAAACACAATTACAGATCTGCCCTGGAAGAAAATTAAAAACTAACGCTCATACGTCGTTTCACTCGGACGAGCCACACACGGTAGAGGGAAATTAAGCATACCTTGTTCATTGTGGTAGATTTGATGGGAATCTCAACAGATTTATCAAGTTTAAGGTAAGAAGCTTCATTTACAATTTATTTTGATGGAGGTTTTTTTTTTGAAGAAATTGTGTGTTTTAGGATTTGAAATTAGAATTCAAATTGATGAAATTGGTTGTTGTTTGTGTGTTTCGTTTCATTGTTGTTGATTTGAGTGTTGTTTGAGTTGAATTATGAGCAGCACTTATAACGAAAACGAAGGAAATTGCTCGTTTTGTTGCTATTGGGGTTGGTTACTTTGACGTTTTTTCATGGTTTACTGTCGGGTATAGGGCTTATGTAGATTTAGTGAAGTGATGATTTATGCTCGGCTACTGTCTCCGAGCCTCATTTGTACCCTCGACACTTTTTGCCGAGGTTCCTTCATACCCTCGACAACTTTTGCCAAGCCTTGTACCCTCGACAACTTTTGTCGATATCCCTTATTTAGCTCGTCTTCTCCGAGGTTCGGCAGATTTTTCAAACGACGACCACAAATAACCATTGAATGTCATTCGATAATCATCCAAATTGATCGACATACGAAAGTGAGCGTCGATCAATTTGTTCCTTGATAAATTTCACCTATTTTAGCTAGTTTCGAGTACAACAATTCATTCGGCGGATTTTGGTTAGAGTTTTGAGCCTGATTCGTAGATGGGAGTTTTGGACTTTTTTGCAATTTGTTTGAAAAAAAATGAAAAGGAACTTGCGTGAAATTACTTAAAATTATCTTGACAATAGCCAATTTGGGATCTTGTCTAAAACCGATAATTGAATAAAGGGTAAATTAAAGAAAACAGCCCTTAAAATATCCAACTTTTCACTTAACCACCCATTAAATTTAAATTTACACAAAGCCGCCCCATTAATTGAAATTCTTAACAAATGACCACCCAAAGTGAACTATATTGTCAAAGAATATATCAAATGACCAAATAGCCCTTAGGCTAACTCCAATGGCATGATGCAAATGCTCAAATATGCACATTTTGTTGCAAATTGTGCTCCAATGGTTACTTTTGAGTGTTTAAAATGTGCAAATTTGCACACAAAGTGCTCAAATATAAGCACATCACCCCCCCATGTGCAAAAACTTTTTATCACTTTTCAATAAAGTAAAGTCATTTCTATTGGTTGTTTTTTATTGTTTTCTTTTCCTTTTTAATTTAATCATATTTATTTAGAGATAGGTGTGTATAAAATACACATTTAACCAATTGAGTAAAACATTAAAAAGTGATGTGCATTATTAAGCACCTTGTGCAAATATGTACATTTGCACACTTAACCATTGGAGTTAGTCTTACTTGGGAATCAAATTTGTCATCCTTGCCATTAGGAAACCTACCCTTGTACCCAATTATTTCAATACAAAAAATTCACATTAATTCTTGAAATATTTTTTTCCCAATTAATTTTGGTGGTGTTGAGCGTTCATCATTGCCATTGGAACAATACTAACATCCAAGCTCAAAGACCATTTTTCCATATCTACCATGAAAAAAAGATCAACTAGAAACCCATTCGGAAAATTTCTAGAATATTAAAAACACACCCAGCCCAGTACAGTTCTTGAAAGCTTATCATGTGTACTAAATGGAAAAATGGATCAACAAAAGCAACATTATACCAACAACACAAATCTGAATGGTCTTTCTCAATCCCCTAATTTGCTTGTCCACACACACCCCCTTCTTTTTTTTAAGGAAATCAATTTTGTTCACATCGATCTGTCTAGAAATGCAAAAGTTGTCAAAGAGTGACATCCTAAAAATGCCATTATAGAACTGGCAAGGAGCTCTAATGGTATTAGGTGGACCATATCTTTCACCATGGTTGATATTTATTGAGAGAAATAAAAAAGAAATAATATATATATTATAAAATTAAGGGTAATTTGGTATTTACATTTCATCTGATCTGATGGAATATAAAATAGAATATTCCAAATGGGTGGTCATTTGTTAAGAATTTCAATTAATGGGTGGTTTTATGTAAATTTAAATTTAATAGGTGGTTAAGTAAAAAGTTGGGTATTTTAAGGGTGGTTTTCTGTAATTTATCCTTGAATAAAAGTATGGCTAAATAAATGCCTTATTTCAAGATTTTTTAAAAAGTATTTGTAATTTTAATAATTCCAAGATGATTTTTTAAATAGTGTATTATCTAGATCAATTGGATCACCAATTTCAAAATGTGATTGACTAATATAAGTACAAAAATATTAAAAAATGTGAACTAGTCAATTAAAATCTTAAGATATAGATTAAAATATTATATAATGGGTGATTTGTTCTCTAGAGTTGTTAAAAAAAAATGAAGTGAAGAAAATGAAGAACGGGGGAGACTCACACTTGGAAATGGCAGTGGATGACTTGGTATCGAAGCCAATGATGAGAGAAAGCATGGGGACGAAAATGCCGCCACCGCCAACGCCGCCAACGCTGCCGAAGGCAGCCCCCAAGAAGCCAATTATGCTGCCCACCACAATCTTCCACCCGAATTCCATTGCCTGCACGTACGGATTAACGGATAGGATAGATCAATGGGCGACAATTAAATCCGGATTTTATAAATAAAATTAACGTACACAACCCATCGTATATATCGTGATTTAATGAAATTAATTAAGTCGATCTATATATGAAACTCACGGGCCATGTGTGGGTGTATGTCTTTAGGTGTCGCCCTTTGTGCCATAGAAGATCGACGGCCCTCCACAGGAAGCTCGACTCCATAGCTTCTTCAGCTACCACCTCCGTCGTCGATTCTGGAACCTTCTTCTCCGCCGAAGCCATAAAGAACAAGGAACAGCAGAGGGCCAAGCCGATCACAACGGTGAGAACCGCCGCCGCTGGGCCGCGTTTTGCCATCCCAATTAATTAATCCGACGCCGTTTCACTCGATCTCTACAGGCTACTATATATATAGCGAAAACGGATTCGAAGCTATTCAATTGGGAATCCTATCCTATAATTGTAAAAGCAAGGATCACCCGTACCCGATGGGATGGAATTGAAATTAGGAGCTCGAATCCAAATCTAATATGTGCATCTACGAGGACAATTAGGAGGAGCAGCTGGGGTTAGCTTCTTATTATGGGGTTCCCGATTCTGCACATGTTTTATCGGGATGGGCGACGAATTTTGAATTTCTTCTTTATTTAATTTTAAGAAGAAAAAAAATGGATTTACGTGTAAAATGTGACCAGAGCTGGTCAGCTGAGTTTTGGAATTGGAATATTTGATGGCTCCAGTTCCTCACTCTTTCTAGTTTTACTGCATATCCTAGACCTGTAGGGACGTAGGGTTATAAAATAATAAAATAAAATTGGCCTTTCCCCATAAAATAATAACATACCCAAAAAACTGTTACTTTACGAAATTTTCATTTTTTTTTAAGGAAATAAATGAAAATATACTTACACCCCTAATTATTAATATTTTACGTTTTCATTTACTCGAAAACTACAACTATCATTTCTATAATTATGACAAGAGCAACTTTGTAAAATGAATACCAAAATACTTTATCCGTTAATTAAAACATGTACATTTTCATATTTTTTAATAAAGCAAATAAAAACAAACAAAAATACACTTATACCCCTAATTATTACTTTACTTTTTTCACTTTATTGAAAATTAATAACTAACAAATCTCTAATCATTACAATGGTAATTTTGGAAAGCAAACACTAAAATATCTAAAATGACATGTTTTTCTTAACAATATTTTACTCATAAAAAGACATGTTTTTCTTAACGGAAGGAGTACCTAAAATGACATGTTTTTCTTAACAAGATTTCTTTTCTAAAACGACAAGTTTTGATTAATGAAGGGAGTATTATCTATTAACTAGTACTTGATCTGTTAATTAAAATGTATTCCGTATTATTTTACTATTTATATATGTTTTTTAAAAATAAAAATAATATAAAATATTTTTTTATAATTTCAGACTTAATACTAAAAATATGTAATTATATAAAACTAAAATAAAAAACTGATATTTAATATAGTATTGGCTACATAAATGAGAAATTGGCTCTTTTATAAAGATTTTATTTTATTTAATTTTATAAAGATTCTTATTCTTGATTCCAGTACCTGAAAAAAAAAAACAGGGGAGAGGGGATATTTTTTTTTTTTTTTTGATTAGGAAAAAATTCGGGTGAGCATGCTCTACCCGAAAACATCCTTGCGGATGAGGTCGGTAAGACCGGAATTGTTACAAATATCAATACCCCTGGCAGAGTGGCTAAGGTGTACAACCCTATCAGCCACTCTATTACCAAGATGGGGTACATGAATGAAAGAAATTTCTTTCATAGTCGATAGAAGAAATTGTACGTCAGACAAGATGAGTTCGATTTCCCATGGGCATCTGGACTTGTTATTGAGATTGTTAATAATTATGCTGGAATCTCCTTCAATATGGATTTTGTCAATATGTAGTTGTAGGGCCAATTGTACCCCAAGTTTGAGTGATAGGGCTTCCGCTTGAAGCGCGCTTTTCATACCTAATTATTTATAGCCTATGTGTATAGGGTGTCCATTCCAGTCCCTAATAATCACACCAGCTGTACTACGGTTATCACCGAGAGTCGATCCGTCAAAGTTGAGTTTTAATGTACCTTTTGGTGGTTTGCGCCACTTGATATGACGGTCTTTGTTCTTCTTTGCGGGTTGTCTGACGCTTCGTGGATGAGGGGTGGTGTTATCATCTAACGTACTATCATATTGGTGAGTATTACTCCAATTTATCTCGTGTGTAGTAATAAGTTTTAATGCGGCGTCCCTAGGAGGAACTGGTACCTGTCTAAACACATGTTGGTTTCGAATATACCATGTTGTCCACCAAGCGAAAGCAAGATTTCATAGAGCAACCTTTGGTAGGCTATTACCAATGAATGACATGATTGGGTTTATATCTCTTGATAGTGTGATTTGGCTGACTATTGTGGAGTTTATGTGCCCTGGGAATTGAACGAGAGATCTCGAATAATGACATTCGAAAAGTAGATGAACATCATCTTCCATAGAGCAATTACAAAAATTACATGTAGGGGGGGTAGGGACCCCCCGTAGGGCGAGCCTAGCAGCCGTGGGAAGGTCATTTTGACAGATTTTCCACAAGAAATTTTTGATCTTAGGTGGAATATCGAGACGCCAGATCCAGGAGTTATTGTCTAAGGGAATTGAGGATTCAGCATAAACCAGTTTATATGCGCTTGACGTAGTGAACCAGCCCTCTCAATCCGGCCACCAGTATAATCTGTCCACAAAATTTGAGACTGAGAGCGGAATGTCAAAGATTTCCTCCACAATGCTGTGTGGGAGAACAGCAGAGAGTTTCTCCTCCCACTATTTACCTCCCAGGATATAGTCACTGACTTTATCATTGAAGGGGAGACTTTATCATTGAAGGGGAGAGGGGATTATTATACGGAGTACTTTTTTTTTCTTATTTTGAAAGAGATGCGGAGTAATAATTATCTGAAAATTGAATGGGAAATTTCCTGATTCCCTTACCTTAAAAAAAGGGGGATATATGATTACTGTATACATTTTATTCTTATTCTTTTTCTGAAATTCAGAGAGTAATAATTGGTTTGAAGTTGAACTGATCTAAAAAAAAAAAAATTGGTTTGAACAGTTGGCGCAAATTAATGGTTCGGATCCGGTAGAGGTACTAATAACTTTATGGGTAGAGTTAAAAAAATCTCACCCGTTGATTTACATCTATGACTTTAATTTTTTTTAGCCTTTAAAATGAAGATTACATCCTTTATATTTTAATGGAAATAAATAGTACCGTATTACTCTCTCCGTTTTGAGGTCGCGTTCCCTATATACACCACAAATACTTCATCGGATTCAACGTTGTAGCAACGTTAGATTAGACATTGCTACAACGTCCAATCCGACGTTTTTAATTGTGTGCTAATGTCACTTATCGGATGCTATAACAATGTTGAAGTTGACGTTTTACAACGTCAAATTGAACGTTGCTAATACGGGTCAGATCGGGCCTAATATAAGATATTAAAAAAAACTAAAAAATAATTTAATTTGCAACGTCCAAAAGGACGTTGTTTTTTTTTTTTTTTTTGTGAGTGTGGGTGGGTGGGTGTGAATTTTTTTTTTTACCCTAGCAACGTCGGATTCGACGTTGTTAGCCCGGTTCGGCCCGATTCGATCCTTCACTTCACATATTACAACGTTATATCCAACGTTGTAATATAATTAATGTTGCAACGTCGGATTCGACATTGATTGGCAGCTCTAATCCGCGGATTTGCGGTGTATATAGGGACACCCTTTGAGGTTTTATTAGTTTACATAATTAATTGACGTTTTGTTCCCTTCCAAGCTCTTCGTTCTAATTAAGTACTCCCTAATTAATTAAGTACCCAATCTTGAGCTAGAATGAAAAGGTGCAGACTCTGCAAACTCTTCACCAGTTGTACGAAGTACCCAATCTTGAGCTAGAATTTTTCCCAATTTGGAGTTAAAGCTGAAGATGGGGTTTGTAGCATTAATTGAGTGTAATAATGAGAAATCGCATACTCTCTCCAACCGTACCAATCTTAGATCAGAATTTTCATTTCTTTATTTGTGTGTATAATACTAAAACGTCATTTATATACAAACGGAGGGAGTAAAATCTTTCCTTGAATTTGTAAATAAAGAGCGACCTTATCCATATCAAAATCTTTCCATTTACAAGATCTCTAACGATCTTCGTGCAAAAGATCACCCATAACAACACTTATGCCTCAAAACTTCTATAGTTTTCTTTCAAGCTTCGGTGTAACACATTACAAACCTTGATTACTTTGCTCTCGATGTTGTTAAAATTGTGTGAGTGAATTGCCGTCTTCAATTAATTGTCATGGAGGAGAGACATCGGTGAATTGGATTCTTCAAATCGGCATGGAGTTCGATTCAGTTGATGACGTTTGGAGCGTCTAAATTCAAAGACCTAATGCAACTAATCTACTCCCTCATTCAGACCCTCAACGCATTGATCTCCGATTCAACGACCCCAAGCTGCAATATTGCTTCTTCGTTCTGCAACAAGGTCGACATCACCGTTGATGGCATTAGATACTTCAAAGGAATTGAAAAAAGCAAATAGTTGTCTTCTTTCGCAAGTTTTAAGCAGAGAAGATGGAGGACGAGTGACAAAACAAAAAATTGGGCCGAATTGTGATTTGAAGATGGAAGATGATGCGAAGAATGGAAAATTATGGCTGACTCGTCTTTGGAAGATGGAGAGGATGATAAATTAATTTAGGAGATTATAAATTAATTTAGGATTCAGGATAGGAATTACGGAGGATTTTTGGATTTAAGTTTTTATTATCTTAATTTTTATTATTTTAAAGGCTGAAAAAAATTAGAGTCATAGATGTAAATCAACGGGTAAGATTACTCCAACTCTACCCATATAGTTATGGGGTGATTACCTCGATGTCCATAATTTTGGGCTTTATTAGGAAAATGTCCACCACCCTCTCCATATTAGCAAAATGTCCACCCCTAAAATAAAATTGCTGAAACTCCTGTGCTAACCTCTGTTTCAGCAAAAAAAAATTTCGTTTTTTTTTCGTTTTTTTTTTCGCATTTCCAAAGTTGCTGAAACCCATGTGCCACCCTCTGTTTCAGCAAAAAAAAATTCGTTTTTTTTTTCGTTTTTTTTCCGCGTTTCTAGAGTTGCTGAAACCCTTGTGTCACCCTCTGTTTCAGCAGTTTTTTTTTCGCCTTATTGCTTTTTTTTCACGTTGCCAAAACCGGAGTTGTTGGAACCCCGATTTCAGCACTGTTGTTGATGCAGAAACCCCGGTTTCAGCAACGTTGTTGATGCTAAGCACACGGTTTCAGCAACGTTGTTGATTCTAAAACCCCGATTTCAGCAACGTTGTTGATGCTGAAACCCCGATTTCAGCAACGTTGTTGATGCTGAAATTGTTGCTGAAACCATGTTACGGGATGTAAAATTTAGCCTATGCAGGATTCGAACCCACATATTTGCACATAGCACATCGCTCTACCATTGAGCTAAGAGGCTTTTAAAGGAGATTTAAAGTAAGTTCAACAACAACAATTTCAGCAAATTCTAGTTTTTAAGCAAGTTCAGCAACAACAATTTCAAGGATCAAACTAAGAGTCCTCACCATAAGAGTAATTTCAGCATTTCAAATCCCACAAAAAAATTTGCTTTTGTTGATGTTGAAATCCCGATTTCAGCACTATTCCTGATGCCGAAACCACAGTTTCATCACTCATACTCTTTATTACATATCGATAAAACTATGAAAATCATATATTTAAGAATTAATTTCAGCATTTCAACCTAACGAATTTCGCTAATGAGAATTAATTTCAGCATTTCAACATTTCAGATAAAAAAAAGTGTTTAAATCTAATCCATTTCAGACCAAAGAATAAGAATACAATCAGAAAGTTGTTCTTCTTGAAATATTCAATTCATTTCTCGGATCATCCAAAACCTAATCCATTCAAAAAACAAAAGAACGTAATCATCCTTACATGAAACAAAAACAAGTATTTGCCAATTTAAATCGAAGATGGCGAAAATCAGAAATCGGAGACAAATTACCAATTGGATTGAAAGGAAGGTGTACAGAACAGCTCTGAGATGGCCAGTTGCTAGGAGAAAGAGAGAGAATGGAGTTCTGATTTCAACAATATGCGGAAGCAATTGATCGAAGAGGAATTGATGTCAACAGCGTACCTCAATCGATCGGCGACGAAGCAATCGATTCCTTGTTGAAATTGCTGGAGACGCCATTGGAGGCAGAGGATGGAGATGTAAATTCAAAAGAATATGCAGGAGTTCGGCCGAATCTCCGGCCATCGTCGATCTTCCTCGTCATTCCCGGAGAAGATCTGTTGCTCAAATCGGTCTAGATTTCCGCCATTTCCGCAAGTGCTGTGCCAAAGAGTCGGAGCTCATTGATTGATACACCACGCTTGCATATCTGTACCAGAACGGATGGAGCATCTAATTGGATTATCTGAATTCACCATTGACGGAGGGAGAATAGAGAGATCCGAGATGGCCGGTTGAAGCGGCCTTTGTATGCCGCCTCTGTACCAGAACGCCTAAAGTTGGATACGCCTTTGTATGTCGCCATCTTCCTCCACCACCGCCGTCGCCGTCTCCTTCACAGTCGTTGCCCTGTTGCGGAGGAGGCGAATTAGAGGAACGAATTTCCTCTGAAACGGCGATGTCCGATTTCGAAAGGAGAGGGAGAGAGCAGGAAAAGGAACGAATTTCCAACAGATCTGTGGTGGTAATGTCGGGTTTTAGTTTTGGTGCTGAAATGGCGATGGAGATATGAAATTAGGGGGTAATTTTGTCCAGAAATTTTTAGGTGGGCAAAACCCTAATTTTACAAGGGTGGGAGACACTCTCTAAATAGAGGCCCAAAAATGGGTCTGTTGCGCAAATTTTCTCTATAGTTATTAGGAACTCTACCGGATCTGAACCGATGTTTATGTTTAAGGCGTACGGTACGAGTATAAACTGATCAATTTACCCTATTTCGGACAATTTGAGATAGAATCCTAGAGTCCAACTCCCTCCCTTTCAAAATACACCTTATTTTTGTTTTGAATCTGTTTCAAAGAGTTAATAACTTTCTAAAATAATAATTTTTTATAATAAATACTGTATAAAATTATTTTTTAAAAAAAATAATAAAAAATTAATGTTTGATAGTACCATTTTTTAGTTTGTTGAAAAGTGTGTCAACAATAAAATCACATGAGTATTGAGACGGACTGAGTATAATATAGTGCCATTCAATAAATTCAACAAGAGAAGGGTCTTTTTTTTTTGGTGAGTCAAGAAAATAATTAGAATAAAAAACCTACTATATATCAGTTGTGTTCCATCCTATTCTTAACACATTGTGGATGAGAATCTTGAATTATGTGTCTTCCTCCAATAATCTAACGATAGAGATATTGTATTCAATATTTGCAACCCCATGAACAACAATATCAATTTTCCTAAAAATATGTCGGATTAAAATGTGAAATGGAGAAAATAGATCTATCTTAGGATATACATATACAAACTAGCTCCATTACAGAGAGAGACCCATAAACTTTGCAAATGCAATAGCAAACAGTACAATATATTTATGACCATAAGTGACTCCATCCATACTAATTTTGGGTCAAAACTTAATTTTTTTTGTCTTGTCTACTTTTTTTATATTTGTTAGGTAGCCACTTGCTACAATCAAGCCAACTCTAATTAATATATAATTTTCAATCTTTGAAATAATTGCGATGGGTAAGTATACAAATTGTCTAATTAAGTGGGATCGAATTGACGTTTGGACTTAGATGTTGGGAATATTATTTGGGAAAGAATAAATGGATGGGTAAATATAGTTGGTAATTTGAAATATAAATGATGGAAATACGGGCCACCAGGCTAACCAGCTAGCGCACGTTACTTCATTACATTTGCTTGTACATAGACGACTCATCTAACTCCATCTGTCCGCCTCCACTTCCTTGTCGTTTTCACAAATATGGCCTCTTTGTTTACATACATCCATCTATATGATATTATGAGCTATTGCTTTAATTGATGGAAATTAGATATGCAGCGGAAGTTTTAGAAACTATTTTCTATCATCTAATCGTAAGGATCTTTTTAGAAACTATTTTCTATCATCTAATCGTAAGGATCTTCATGCATAAGATCGATAGATCAAATCATTGTTCATAGGAGATACCTCTTGATACGTGAACCGGATCTGAACGGGGAGGATTCGGAAGAGAACTAGAGCCCCACGTGTTGCTCCTCTAATTGGTCCACAAGAGCCCGGTCTAGATCTCCTTTGCCTTCGACTGGTAGGACGAAGATCGAAAGGCGAACAATCAAATTGCTCTTTATTGATGATGGTGGAATTCAGCCTTCACAAACCAAACGTACGACAAAAACTCCTTTTTGTCTTTTGGGATGTGTTAATTAGGTCAAGTCATAATAAGTCCATCTTTATAAGCTTATATTTATACCCTACTTGATTAATTATTTATTTCACAAATAAATCTTATCCCATTATTATTAATATATATCTAATATACACTAATAATAAAATCATCTATCTTTTGATCAAGCCCGTCAACTCTAAGTGTGTGACCGCATAGGACCGGTTTATAATAGCCATGGGTTTAACCCGTTTAAGCCCATTAATCGTAGTTGGCTTTTAGCAAAGCATTACGACTCCTAACATAATCGGATTAAATATCTCTATCAATTGTCTTATTCCATAATTAGTCATTGCACACAATTCCTTCATTAATGACAAGTAAAATTGTTACACAATTCATCACTAAAAGTATCTGTTTTCACTTTTCACATTCTCGCATTGTAAGTTGAAACGTTTCTCATCCCACCGCATCATCGTACTAATTAACTTTCTTTCATAATCTCTCATCTCTCCCTATCCTACAGTCCCACAATTTCAGATTTTCAACCACAAACCGCTAGGCTACCACTAGACCCGTCAAACGGGTCATTCGGATCGGGTTCAGGTCGGGTCACTTCGGGTTTTGGGTAAAACGGGTTTCGGGTTGACTCGAACTCGGGTTTGACCGGGTTTCGGGTAGATTCCGGGTTTGTCAATTTTTTCTTTTTTAAATTAAAAAAATCATGATTTGATAATTTTGTGATAAATTTTAATTATATATAAAAAAAAATTAATTATATATAATTATAAATCAACCGGGTCAACCGGGTTGAAACCCAGATTACCCGGAAAATTTCGGGTTTTTCGGGTTCAGGTCGAAATTTCCGGGTTCGGGTCGGAAATTTTTCGGGTCGGTCGGGTCGGGTTGTGTTTTGACAGGTCTAGCCACCACTACTCGGGACTTATTTGCCTAATATATATATGGCGAAACTAATTAAAATAACCCACCTTTAAGAGAGTGTTAAAAATATATCTCCACCTTTCAAATGTAAGATAAATATCCCGACCTTTATAAGCGATGGTAATATAATATCCCAAAATTCCCCCCCCCCCCCACACAAAAATGATTAGTTTCGCCCCTAAACATTCAATTTAATACGTATTTAATTCAAATTATTCAATATTCAATTTAATATGTATTTATATTATAATTAAATTTAATCAAAACAAATATAATAAAACAAGTAAATATTTAAAATATAATTTTCAATATCTCGAGTGTGTAAAATATCATTCAAGTTTATTAGATTAAATTAGATTGGTTTTTAAGTTTGTCTTATTTTTTTATATTTTGGATTTAAGAAAAAATAAAAAATTTACATTCTTTTATATATTATTAAAAAATATGTTATTTTGCTTTACATTTTTTTTATTTGCCTTGTTATAGATATTATTGATTTAAAAAACGATATAAAAAGTTAGGTACAAATTAAATCTAAGACTACAAAAGTTTATTAAATAAAATTTTAAACACATCTAATTTAATTTTATATGTTTTATTTGAATTGAAAATACATGAGTAATACAATACAAAAAATAAGAATTTTATTGGAGAGAAATCATTAGGATATTATATTACCATCACTTATAAAAGTCGAAATATTTATTTTCCATTTGAAAGGTTGGGATATATTTTTAACACCCCCTTAAAGGTTGGGTTATTTTAATTAATTTCGCATATATATATATATATATATATATATAGGGTTCTAGTGAAAACACCCCTTAAAATAGAAACTAGAAACAAATCTAGACCATCAATTCCAAAGAAATCAATGGTTAAAATAAATTATGATTTTCAATTTTATTTAAAAGGAAAATTAGTTGGGCCCTACACATTATGTGCTCATGAACCCTTCCCCTCTTTACCCAAATTTCAAATGTACTCCATTTATAATTGTAATGATAACAAATATATAAGAAAAAAACAAAGAAATATTGAAAAAGATTTATCGTACACCCATGCATGTATGATAAATCTTTTTCCCTTTTTTTTTTTACATTTCTTTGTTTTTTTCGTATATATTTGTTATCATTACAATTGTGTCCAAAACACATTATTCAATTAAATTATAGAAATTATTTGGTTAAACCACTTCACACGAATGCAAGCTGAATCGAAATGGCACCCAAAAACCCCAAAAGCCAACATGAGAACGCGCCTGCTCAAGCGCTTCCTATCACC
This sequence comes from Persicaria tinctoria, assembly GCA_037127255.1. Classification (NCBI taxonomy): domain Eukaryota; kingdom Viridiplantae; phylum Streptophyta; class Magnoliopsida; order Caryophyllales; family Polygonaceae; genus Persicaria; species Persicaria tinctoria. The sequence continues at coordinate 32,094,607 of JBANSL010000015.1, forward strand.
CATGAACCTCCCCCAAATCAAAAACCCAGATCTGAAAAAACCCTAATCTCTACTACAGATTTCTTACCGATTGACTTCTCTAATCCTAATCGGTGTTGTCTCATAAATAAAAAACGGCTATGGTATTGGATCTGGCATAAATTTTGGATCTCGAGTGGGGTGAGGAACTCAAAGTGCTTTATGGGGGTTCGCTTTCGCCGTTCGCTCTCATCGTCTCCGTGGCGATTTCAAGGTGTAATCTTCGCAATAATCAAGGGGCTTCTACCTGTCTCCCCTCCCTTTGGTTGGGGTCTACGATTGGACGCTTTCTCTGTTACCGGGTGACACCCACAAAACCACTACCCCCTCCAAGTCACCTAAGTGTGATAAGGGTAAAGGGAAGTTAGACCACTACCACTACTCTCAAGAGAGTTTCGCTCTCGTGATGTGTTACTCTCCCATATGCTCACTGGATCATAAAAAGAGGCAAAGGATAATGTATGTGGCCAAAACACAATTTCCATGGATGCTAGGAAATCACACCAAGAACCTACGAAGCTTGTAACTAAGGGACTGTCAGGGTCCATAACGCAGGTATTCTACCACTTTGTTCTTATGCATTCCCATTACCTAGACTTTATTTCTTTCAAACCATTGCAAAATAAAATTATATGCTTGACTGGGCTCCTTAATTTCCTTGGTCTTAAATGCTTCCACACTTACTTAATGTATGGCCAATATTATATGCACTACTTTGATTACATAGCCGTTGCTTGCACAATTTGTTATTCAAATCTTGCATTGCATTACTCTCATGAATTTGGCACCCAACACATCAACATCTCAATTGTGATAGTACCTAAACAACTTAATCTTAACACAAGCAAATGCATACTGAACAAATACCATAATATCTCTCACTACCACTGCAAATACTATGCTATTATGCTACAAAGAATGTTTATTTTCAACTCTAGCAATACTTGCATTAACATCATTCGAGTGAGCTGCTCTCTCGAATACCTACTTCTTATCTACCTCTTGTAGAAATACAATGGAGAGCTAAAGCTCAGAAAACCTGCACGAATAAATGTAAGTAATCAATCTCCAAGCAAGCTACACTATCCTCTCTTTCTTGAAATTACTAGACAACATAAACACTGTCTTGTCAAAGCTACATTACGCTCGCTCATGTGGCCTGAGTGTATCTGCTTATTACCCCCTCTTCTAAAATTTGAATTAAGTAATCTCATTAATAAAAAACTCATAATCCATACCCAAAATCTTTGCTTTGTAACTGTAATGGCACTCAAAGACGCAGGCAACTCTTTAATCACAAAATCCTCTCAATATTACATGCTCACTGCTACTAATCAAGCCTATATCAATCATGCATTAAATTAATAAGGCTAACCTCTCTGTCATACTTAGATTTCTGCTTACCTATACGCTCATATCAATCCCAACTAGACTTAATTGGTACACTTCCTCACACAATCTTGCAAACAACCATACTGCCTAACACATTCACACCCCACAACTTACTTATTTTCTTGATTACTCGGTCACATTATCTACAAATTGATATGAATAACATGGCAACTAACTCTGCTCGAGAGGGTCTTCCTCTTGAGCACTTGAATGAATACCACACAATGCAGACACACTCTCCATCACAATCTGGTTGTTGGGGTCTCTTTGCTTAGAGCTGCTCTTCTTGAATTTGGTAAATATAAAGCGGCCATCCGGGGTTCGAACCGGGGACTTTTGGGTACTACCCACAAGTCCTTTCCGGTTGAACCATTCTGAAAAGGTTCTTAAAGCTGCTCTCCACTCATCACCCATCAGCTTAAACAATGCAAAATGATGAAATCCATAGCAGAAGCTGCCCAGTTTTCAAGAGCACGCCACCTAGATGAACTACACCACAAACGGTGGAATTCCACTGCATGTATCGGTGACCTCTTTTGTTATACTTTATATTATTTGAATTATGCTCTGCATATTTGGGTATGCTGCACTAAACTCAATCCAGACAAAGGCATTGCAGGTTCCTCGGAGCCTCCCAACCCCACCCAAATCGGGAAGCCTTCGGGCGACACCCAAATCGGGAAGCCTTCGGGCGACACCCAATCAACCATCGAAACAAATTGCATCCTTATCTACTACAACTATTTAAAAATATTATTTTTGTATTATGCAAGAACTTATAAACAAAGACACTATATGTTACATAAACTGCATTATTTGGCTCCATGGTATGAATCATTTCCCCTTATAACTCAATTATTATCTTGTTTTATAAGCCAGGGACAATACATACTCATTAAGAAGTACTATAGAATAACAGCTCGGGATTCTCCTAAATGTTTAATTTCTATTTCTAGCAATTCTGGCGAGTCTTGCTTGATCAAAACACATGGTTTGAACCTATTCTTGATTGATGAGTGCTTCTTTTTCTCTTTTCTCGATCCTAAGTCTCATACCTTGTCAAACTATCATTCAGAACCTAAATCATTTCAACTCGGATATTCACTTTCAATACTGCACTACACAGCTGCGAATATAACAATGAAGCTAGGAAAAACTTACAACACTAATTCTAAATCCAACATAATACAAACCAATTAGCTGAACAACACTGCTATAAGTATGGTCCTAACTCTTCAAGGTACCAAATCCCCCCAAATTGGTTATAATGAAATTTAGTTTCTGGAACGTTAGAGGACTAAGTAGGAAGAATGTATGCACTCATATTGAATCTACTACTAAATCAGAACACATCAAAGTATTAATGTTAGCGGAAACTAAATTAACAAACCCACCGCCAGAGAAATGCTGGAGAAAACCAGGTTTTGACAGGATGTTTTTCTGTCCATCAAATGGTCTGTTGGGGGGCATGTGCTTCCTTTGGAAAGAAGCTCAATTCCAAAATGAAACCTTTACCATTAGAAACTCCACTGACCGTATCATCCAGGCAGATTATACAAACGCGACACTCAACATTACGATTGAAATCTTATTTGTCTACGCAACACCTTATGCAAATGAAAAAAATACTTTATGGGCTTCCCTATCAGATTATATCCGCAATGCCAAGGACTCTCTCATAGTTTTGGGAGACCTAAATGAAATATTAGAACCAAAAGACAAGATGAGTGGACGATCTCCATCGGCAAACAGATTTACAAGACTTCAAGATATAATTAGCACTTCCAACCTAGTTGATTCCCCAACTAGTGGGAATAAATTCACTTGGAGAAAACGTGAACATGGTAGCGATAACTTTTTTGAGAAATTGGATCGCGCAGTTATCAGCCACTCTGTCCTAAAAGAATTCCCAAACCTCTGCACCAAAAATCACGCATTTTTGAAATCTGATCATGCGTAAATCACTTTGGACCTCATGGATAACCGAAAACCAAAATTACAACCTTTTAAATTTGAAATGGCATGGACAACAAGACCGGACTATGAAACCATTGTGCGCTCTTCTTGGAGGCTAGATTCTCCTGGCTCGCAATTATTCGAATTAACCAAGAAATTGTAGGAAGTCAAAAGAAAAAAAAGATATGGAGTAAAGTAACCTTTGGGAACGTGTTCCGCCAAATAAAACAAGTTGAATCACAACTCTTAGAACTGTAAAACACTCTATGTAATGCTTATAACCATGATCTAGATAACAAAATCAAAAGGATCACATCAAAGCATGCTTCACTATTAACATACCAACAAAAATACCGGGGGCAAAGAGCCAAAAGAATACATGTCAAATCAATCGACGCAAACAAAAAGTATTTTCATAAAATTGATACTGGAAGACGGAACAGAAATATAATAAAATAGCTTCAAACCACGGCTGGTATAACTCTCAGTAAAGAAGAAGATATAAGGAAATTAATCAAACAAGACTTTAGCCAAAGATATTCACTCCAAACAAGGCAAAAAGTACCAAGCAATTTACTCAATTATGTAGGAAATGAAATCTCGAATGAAGACAATAACTGGCTTACACAGCAAGTCACAAACTCTGAGATTAAAAATGCGGTATTCAGCCTAGGCAACGATAAATCCCCGGGACCTGATGGTTTTCCTGCTGGATTTTTCAAAAAATATTGGCATATAGTTGAACCCTCTGTAATCAAAGCGGTCAAGAGCTTTTTCCTTAGTGGACGGATCCTAAAATAAACAAACCACACTTTCATCGCATTAATACCAAAGATAGAAAACCCTACCACAACATCCCATTACAGACCCATTAGCCTATGTTCAACAACATACAAGGTTATATCCAAAGTATTAGCATCAAGACTAAAAAAAATCATACCCAAAATAACCAACCCACTACAAAGTGCATTCTCAGTTGGTAGATCAATACAAGATAACATTTTAATTGCAAATGAAATTTTACACTCCTTCACTAAGAAAAAAGGCAACAAAGGCTGGATGGCGGTTAAGCTCGACATGGAAAAAGCTTTTGATATGGTGGACTGGGACTTTCTTCTCTCCACTATGATCAAATTTGGTTTTTCACCCAAATTCATGGGATGAATCAAAGAATGTATAACCACGGTCACTTACTCGGTGTTAGTGAATAACGAACCCACTGATATATTTTTCCCGAAGAGGGGCTTATGCCAAGGTGACCCGCTCTCCCCATATCTATTCTTAATAATATCGGAAATATTAGCTCGAGGCCTTCATAACGAATCTTTAAAACCACAGAGCCATCTAGGAATTAAACTAACACGCAGTGGAATAAAGATTCAATTCTTAGCCTTTGCTGATGATATTGTGATTTTTGCCTCAGCTACAAAAACAGGTTGTGACCAAATTAACCAAATATTACGAGAATATTCAGCATTGTCAGGACAACGTGTGAACCGACACAAGTCCTCTAGGAATTAAACTAACACGCAGTGGAACAAAGATTCCATTCTTAGCCTTTGCTGATGATATTGTGATTTTTGCCTCAGCTACAAAAACAGGTTGTGACCAAATTAACCAAATATTACGAGAATATTCAGCATTGTCAGGACAACGTGTGAACCGACACAAGTCCCAATTTCAAACATCCAAAAACGTTTTGACCACACAAAAAAATCTTTTCGAAATGAACTAGAAATAGCTCACACCCCCAAACTGGGTTCCTATTTGGGATGCCCGCTCATCAAGGGAAGAGTGACGAAAGATGATTTCAAGGACCTACTAATAAACACCAAATCTCAACTGCACAAATGGAAGGTGAATTGCCTCTCGCAAGCTTGACGATGTACTCTAATAAAAAAAAACGCTATCAACAAAACCATTACATATAATGCAGTGCTTTATGCTGCCTAAATCTGTCCACACAGAACTAGATAGAATCAATCGGAATTTCCTTTGGAACAAAGGCCCAAATCACAAACCCCTCATCAGCTGGTTCGAAGTCTGTAAAACAAAGGAAAATGGTGGACTTGGTCTCCGCTGCTCAGATGATATGAACAAAGCACTACAGATGAAACTGCTTTGGAAAATACTAGCAGAACCTACTAGCCCGTGGGTTATCCTAATCAAAGAAAAATATCTAAAAAATAGCAATATCCTAAATTATCAAAAGCAAGGTGGCACCTTGTGGCAATGGGCGCAGTTAATAAAATTAGTATCTTTATTTAAACAAGGTATGCAATGGTCTATTGAGGATGGTTCAGCCATTAACTTATAGTATGACCTTTGGTTGGGCTCATCGCCTCTTAAATCATTAATCCCAAATACACAACAAATCGACGAATCTACAAACATAAAATACTTCCTCAAAGATAACAAAACATGGGATCAGGATAAATTAAATGAAAAATTACAAAGCATACTACCTAATGATATAATAGACACAATCAAGACAATACCAATACCACAAAACATTCACGTTGATAGATTATATTGGAAATGGAGCAAAAATGGTTGGTTTTCGACAAAGTCTGCAATTGATATGATACATAAATACAAAAACCATACAAGCTCGGATATAAGATGGGTTTGGGAGCTGAATGTGCCGCCCAAAATAAAATCTTTCCTATGGAAAATCCTTAGAAACGGGGTACCCATTGCTGTTAAGTTAGCCTCTCGGCGGCTTGGTATTCCAACTAATTGTCCACACTGCGATTCCTGGTATGAGGATCTAAACCATCTTTTATGGGATTGTCCCATCACTAAGGAAACTGTAATTGCAAATGACCCGGGTGCTTTTATGAAGATCCAAGGGTGTTTCAATAAAGGGGACCACTTGAATGACACAATATGGGATATCAAACATACAATTGGGAAAAACAGCTTTGAAGACCTAGTGTTTATTTGGTGGGGAGTTTGGTACTTCAGAAACAAAACACTTTTTGACTATATAAACCCGGACATAAGACGTATTTTATCTTTTAAAAAGGATCAAAAATTTATCTGGACAACCTCACAAACAAATGAAAATACACAAGGAAAAATTTTAAATACAAAAAAAAATAACCAACCAAAAATGACTTCGAAAATAAAACAAACCAAATGGGAACCTCCACCAAATGATACTTACAAACTGAATTTCGATGGTTCTCTATCTCAGAATGATAGGGGCACTTTTGGGTTTATCATTCGTGATTCCCAGGGTTCTCCTATTTCTTGTGGATCGGGACCATCACCTATCAACTCGGTCTGTGGATGTGAAAGCCTTGGACTATGGAAAGGTCTATTAGCTGCAAAGGACCTTAACATTACGAAATTGATCATTGAAGAAGATAACTTAACAATTATCAAAGGTCTAAAAGGTTTGGGGAAGCCTACTGGAAACTCTGAAATGATTGTCTCGGACAGTCTAGTCTCGCTGGGCTTCTTTGGTTCTGTTGAGATTCGTCATGTTTTCCGAGAAGCAAATCAAGTGGCTGATCGTTTATCACGTATCAGTTCTGCTTCACAAGGATCTATGACGCCTGATGATTCTCTATTGCGTAGCCTCATCCGCAAGGATGCTCTTGGCTGTAGGGCCTAGCCCTATGGTCAAATTTTTTTCGTTTAAAAAAAAATAGAAATAATTTGGTTAAATTCAAAAAATTATTCGGTTAAATTATAACAATTATTCGTATGTAAGATGATTATTTTTTACATATTTATTATTTTTGGGGAGTTTAAAATAATAATCAACAACATTATACATTATTCGATGAAATAAAAAAATATTCGTATGTAAGAGTAATTTTAAAACAATTATAATATACATTATAAATATTATGCATTATTCGATGACTGTTTTCTTTTTTAAAATTATGCATTATTTAGTGAATCAAAAAACATAATTTTGTTGCATTTGAAAAAGGGAAAAATATTTATAAAAATCGAGAATCGTTATTCGCTAAATTGAGGGACATTATACGTTGAATTGAGAATCACTATTCGTAGATCCATATCCGTCAGATATACGTTATTTGCTAAATTGAGGGACATTGTATGCGGCTCTGCCTTAGATCTCTTAGATCCATATCCGTCAGATCTACACTATGCTTCATCGATCAGAAAACAACACAGATTCTCGATGATGAGGAAACGAAGATCGCTAACCCGACATATATGCCAGTAACATGCTTCGAATATAAACAACGCCTATTATTAACCATATATCTATTGCTCCCTGATCCCAATGCGAGGGGGCTCCACCTCCTAGGACCCCTAATGTTTAACAATATGGTTCAGACTTCAAACCTTTTGGTGTTCAAATAAACAACTCAAGGTTTTAACAAATAGAGTTTCAAAGGTGCTATGAATAGTGGTTCAGTGAATTAACGCTATGTGGTTCAAGCCTTGAACCACTGAATGTGATTTAGAATATTAACAACAAGTGGTTCACGCTTTTACTCACACGTGGTTGAGAATTTTTTGCATGTATTTTTAGAATATCATGTCAATATATTTCAATGCATTATGTAGTTGATTCAAGGAAAATACCCCCTCAAAATATTTAGGTAATTAAAACTATTTATATTTTTTTAAAATATAAATAGAAACTATTTCATAATGGTACTAACTAAAAATACTAATAGGTAAATATTTGATAGATGTTGTTTTATTTAGATCTAAAATATTTTTTTGTGAACGGAACTATTTATATCTAGACTCTTTTTTATTGAAATATATCTACCCTTAAATTAATTTAATTATGTTTTAATTGTTATTAATTGAAAACTCTATTTGAATAATTTTTATCACTATTATATTATTCAAATAAAAATAACTACATGAAAAATTATTTTTTTAAGATTAAGGATATTTGTTAATAAAATAAATTTATGGTTTAGTTTGTTATTAAAAAATATTAAAATCCTGAAAAGTATTTGTGTTAAAATAGTAAAGATAATAATTTTGACAAAACGATACAGTCTAGTGTGTTAACAAAATTAAATTTTTTGATAAAATAGTTTTAAAAGTGAATTCTAATTTTTTATGCGTTCATTGTTATATTTTTAATAGAATTTTATAGATAATTGATATAATTTTAGAATATTATGTTAACTTATTCCCGTGTACAAACCAACCATCCACTAGTCCTTTCTTATATTGGAAACTCTATTAACCTTATTTAGTCCTTTCTTAATTTGTAGGAGTAAAATTTAGGCCCTATTCTGTTTAAAGAGTTGGAAATAGACGGGGAATAAACCCATATACACACTTTTTGGTGATTTTGTTTTTGGAAAGTATGGAAAAATACTTTTGTACAATTTTAAAAACCATAGTTTTCAAATTTAACCGATAACTGACTTTTAAAAATATTTTAATATTTTTTAACTAAAATTTAATAGATAGCTGATTTAATGTATATATATAATCATAATTATATATTTTTTTTCCTGAAATTGCTATTCACACGGTTAATTTCTCGGCATTTACGCGGAAAGCATCCCCAATCGCGCATTACGAATATGCGGTAAAAAACATTGAATCCGCAACTGCGGACTGAGCGTGCGCGGTTTTCGTAGAACATAAACGCGAGAGCGGACTTCGGGTGCACGCATGTGGGCTCCTCCAAAACTTCCGACAATTTGCAACTGTTGCAGCTGATGCAGGCTTTTGCAAGTGCGGACTCCGGGTTCGACGTCCACTAAGGACAAGCTCACAGGTAGATTGCAAATTTGTGATTCCAATCTTTATTTAATTAATTCAATCTTTATTTAATTCCACTTGTTGTCATCATTTAATTAAGATGATATTTTTTATTTTAAAAAAGAGCAATCGCGCATTGCGAGTTTGCGGAATCTACGCACTCTATAAGATTATGCTATATGTTCTATATGTTCTCTTTGTCTCATATTTGCATTTTCTTAAGTCTTATTGCTCTTTTATGTAAATAAGGCATGTTAGGGAGTGTGCCTCTCACATGCCAAGACACCCTTTATAAGGGATTCAGGTTTTTTTTCCAGGGTTTCGGCAATAATGATTGAGTATATGTATTGATGGGACTGAGGCTCAGCCGTCACAACAGCTTTTTCCAATCCCGAAATTGATTGCTTCCAATCATGATGCAAGGTTTCTATTTCTGCTTGATGATTTCTATTTTTGATCATTGATTTATGGTCTTCATAGCTTAAGATCTATTGTGTTGAGCAAATCTGAGCTTACAGCAGCTTAGTTTTACATGGTATCAGAGCATCTATGGGTGCTTTCGTGTTTTTTTGTGATCATTCTGGTTGTTTTATTACATTCACTGAGTGTTTGCTGAGCTATTGAGTCATGTCGATTGAGGAACCAGGAAATCGAGCCTCTATTATCAGGAATCAGGAAGGAGATGTCAACAATCAGGTGAACCAAGGAGATCCGCTGTACTTGTCACATTCGGACCATCCTGGAGCTCAGCTGGTTGCTATACCATTTGATGGCACCAATTACATGACATGGAGTCGGGGTGTCACAATGGCTGATACGGGGTTAGCCGTTGGATGGTCCGATCTTCGACAACAAGCAAGAACTAAACAAGAAACAAGAAAGACTTAAAGAACGCAGCAAGAACAATGCAAGATTCGACCAAGATAGATCAAGATCGATCAAGAATGTAACAAGACTCGACAAGAACTGATAAAGAATGATAAAGACTCGAAATTTGTAAACAAGAATTGAAAGACACGACCTGATATGGACTGAGTCGATCTATGCAGAACAAGATAAAGACCCCAGGCCTCCTCAGAGGGTAGGAACCAATACCAATGACTACACAACCCGCCTCTACAACCCTACACAATCAAGCGGACAACTTGAAGGCACAAGGAGGGGGCTTGTGGATACTAGATTCACCAAGTCTTGCGAAGTTGATGAACACAAAGCAAACCAAGCTGAGATATGTATCAATCGATGATCAATGAGCACAGCTCTAATTGAATCAACAAACACTCGATGGTGTAAACACTCTTTATGAGAGAATTGTAATTATCAAAGTTCCAATTTGTTTACATGGAAGAATCGAAAATATATAGGCCCTAAGGCTGAGTTTGGCCGGCCATAGTAGATAGAAATAGATAGATCTAATTACTAATGGGCTTAATGAAATAAACCTAAGAACATAAGTAAAATAAGGTCCTTAAAAATAATAACTAGAAAAGCCCAATTCAGCCCAATAATGTTCATAAGCTGAAATTAAGCTCTAACACTTAGATAATTTCGGCCCAAGCTTTATTCAAGGTGGCTCGGCCTCATTATGCACTCCAATGCACATATATGCCTTCAATGTTGGCTCGGGGAGTTGAACCTTGCTCGAGAACAAAGCATGACCCACAAAGTTGAATGAGTCTCTCTGAAGCTTCTTAGCTCTAGCTCGAGTCATTGGTCCTTCTCCAAGTATGATGGGTGTGTCTGGAGTTGTAGAAGATGGTCCCGCATCAACCTCCCCTTCTTGAAAAGGATTCGACCACGAATCCAAGTCTTCATCCACAGCGAAGTAAGGGATTAGATCCGCGACGTTGAATGTAGCGCTCACGCCCATGTCTCCAGGAAGCTCCAATTGGTAGGCATTGTCGCCCACTCTCTTCTTGATTCGAAATGGTCCATCACCACGAGGTGACAACTTATTCTTCCGGGCTTCTGGAAACCGCTCCTTCCTCAAGTGCACCCATACAAGATCTCCAGGCTGAAATGTGACCAAGCGACGTCCCTTGTTGGCCTTGTTAGCGTTGTATTCAGCCTTGAGCTTCAGCTTCTCTCGAGTTCATTCATGCAGCTCCTTGAGGAACTCGACATGCTTACCTGCGTCAAATGATTCTTTGTCTCTCATAGGATATGGAGTAAGATCAAAAGGGGTTAGTGGATTAACACCATACACACATTCAAATGGACTGATTTTAGTAGCCGAATGCATGGTTCGATTATAAGCAAATTCCACATGAGGTAAGGCTTTTTCCCAAAGTTTCAAATTCTTCCTAATAATGGCTCTTAGGACAGTAGCAAGGGTTCTATTAGTCACCTCAGTTTGGCCATCAGTTTGGGGGTGGCTAGAAGTAGAGAATAGCAATCTAGTTCCCAATTTATTCCATAAGGTACGCCAAAAATGACTTAAGAATTTTACATCCCTATCACTAACAATGGTTTTAGGCACACCATGCAACCTAACTACTTCTCTAAAGAATAAATTAGCAACATTGGTAGCATCATCAGTTTTGTGGCATGCAATGAAATGAGCCATTTTAGAGAATCTATCAACCACTACAAAGATTGAATCCCTCCCCTTCTTAGTTCTAGGCAACCCAACTATAAAATCCATAGAAATGTCTTCCCACGGGGCTGAGGGTATCGGCAGTGGTGTATAAAGGCCATGGGGCATAAGCTTAGCTTTGGCTTTAATGCAATCTATGCATCTCTTAAGGCAATGTTCTACATCCCTAAGCATATGTGGCCAATAAAAATGTGATTTTAGTGTGCTATATGTCTTATCCCTACCAAAATGTCCCATTAATCCACCACTATGGGCTTCACTAACAAGTAATAATCGTAGAGAACATCTAGGAATGCACACTTGATCTTTTCGAAATAAGAATCCTTGATGAATATAAAAGCTGTCATTAGGACCCTTTTCTAAGCATTTTCGAAATATATCTCCAAAATCCAAATCAGATTCATACAATTCCTTTATGTAAACAAAGCCTAAGACTCTAGAATCCAAAGTGGTTAAAAGAACATGTCTTCTAGATAATGCATCAGCAACCACATTGTCTTTGCCTTTCTTATACTTAATCACATAAGGAAATGTTTCAATGAATTCCATCCATCTACCATGTCTCCTATCAAGTTTATCTTGGCTTTTAAAGTGTTTCAATGATTCATGATCAGTTCTAAGAATAAACTCGCTAGGCCATAGATAGTGAGACCATGTCTTAAGTACTCTAAACAAAGCGTATAATTCCTTATCATAGGTAGAGTAATTAAGACAAGCACCTTTCAACTTCTCAGAAAAGAAAGCAATAGGCTTACCTCCCTGCATAAGGACTCCACCAATTCCAACTCCGCTAGCATCACACTCTACCTCAAAAGGCTGAGTAAAGTCCGGCAAAGCTAATAGAGGTGCGTGGGTGAGCTTGTCCTTAAGTGTGTTGAATGCTTCCTCCTGAGCTGCTCCCCATGTGAACTCACTTCTCTTCTTTGTAAGCTCGGTCAGTGGGGCTGAGATTGTGCTAAAGTCTCGCACAAATCGTCGGTAGAAGCTAGCAAGTCCTTGGAAGCTGCGTACATGTCCTATGTTAGTGGGTGTCGGCCATTCTTTTATTGCCTTGATCTTTGATTCATCAACACGCAGTCCATTAGAGCTCACTACAAATCCAAGAAAAGACACTTGTTCATTACATAATTCACACTTCTTTAAATTAGCATACAAGCGTTCAATTCTCAGCGTTCTAAGCACTTCTCTAAGATGTGATTCATGTTCATTAGAAGATTTGCTATAAATCAGAATATCATCAAAGTAAACAACAACAAATTTTCCAATGAAATCTCGAAGCACATGATTCATTAAGCGCATAAAAGTACTAGGAGCATTAGTTAAGCCAAAAGGCATAACCAACCACTCATATAAGCCTAGCTTAGTCTTAAAGGCTGTTTTCCATTCATCACCTTCTTTCATTCTAATTTGATGATAGCCACTTCTAAGATCAATTTTAGAGAATATAGAAGCTCCATGTAACTCATCTAGCATATCATCTAATCTAGGAATAGGGTGACGATATTTAATAGTAATGTTGTTAATAGCCCTACAATCTACGCACATTCTCCATGAACCATCTTTCTTAGGGACTAATAACACAGGCACAGCACTAGGACTTAAGCTTATTCGAATATAACCCTTATCCAACAGTTCCTGGACTTGGGTTTGGACCTCTTGGGTCTCAGTGGGATTCATACGATACGCAGGCCTATTAGGTAATGCAACCCCCGGAATAAGATCAATTTGATGCTCAATTCCACGAATAGGGGGTAGACCTGGTGGTATGTCATCGGGAAACACATCCTTAAACTCCTCAAGAAGAGCGAGAATGTTCAATGGAAGAGAAGCTTTAAGCTCTTCACTTAACATACTCAAGCTCTTGCAAAGGCGCATAAGAACAGTTCCACCATCTGCAAAGTCGTCCATGAATGTGCTTTTGGAAGCCAAGAACACACTCTTAGATCGAGTTTGAGGATCCACTTGGCTCGACTGAGCCTCCTGATCTAACTCACCTTTACTTACCTTGCGCTTCTCAATCTCATCAGCTACTTGCGTAGGTGTCATGGGTTTGAGAATGACATTCTTTCCCTGAAAAGTAAAGGTATAGCGATTAGTAAACCCATCATGCATAACCTTACGATCAGATTGCCAAGGACGGCCTAATAGAATATGACAAGCTTGCATAGGCACTATATCACATAAAACATCATCTTCATAATGTCCTAGTTTAATATGCACTTTAACTTGCCTATTTACTTTCAATAAGCCACAATCATTCATCCAATGCAATTTGTAAGGTCTAGGGTGTTGGACAGTAGGTAAATGCAATTTGTCAACCATTTCTTGACTAGCTAAATTACAGCAACTACCTCCATCAATGATCACATTTACAACCTTTCCTTTAACTAGACAACGAGTATGAAACAAGTTTTCCCTTTGATTATCATCACATGGTGTAGGAACAACACTTAAAACTCTCCTAACAATCAAAGATTCTCCATGCTCATATTCAACCTCATCATCATCATTTTCATAACAAACAAGGTTTAAGTTCTGATCATTGTCATTAGCATGCTCGTCATGTTCATCACAAGAATTTTCAGATTCATATTCTCCTAAGTGATTAACCATGAGAGTTTTCTTATTAGGGCAATCCTTCATATAATGTCCTCTACCTTGGCATTTAAAGCACACAATATCTCTAGATCTAAGGGTAGAAGGGTTAGGATTACTCCCTTTGGGACCAGTAGATGTCCCAGACGATTCTCGTCCATTCCATGGAACTTTTCCTTTGTCGAGGGGCTGCTGGGGCTGTCGACTCTCACTCCTCCATTGGGGCTGCTGAGCTCGCTCTCTAGAACCCATTTCCGAGCGCCCTTGGGGCTGTTGGGGCCGGTTTTGGCGCCATCCTTGTTGCTGGCCACTCGACATCCTATTAGCTTGGCTCTTGTAGCGTTGTCCCTTTTCTACTTTCATAGCTAGATGTAACAAATCAGTAGGAGTAGTATAGGGAAAGTAATCAATTTCATGAGCTAAAGCGGGATGCAATATCCTAAGATATCTAACATTGGTTTTCTCATGAGTTTCTACTATATTAGCTCGAGCCATAGCTTCTTGCATAACATTAAATGTTTCCTCAACAGTTTTGCTACCTTGTTTAAGGTTTTCTAATCTGTTCAATAACTCTCTATCATAATGTTGAGGTACAAACCTATTTCTCATTACCACTTTTAATTGTCCCCAAGAAGCAATAGGTGCATCAAGGGATCTTCTTCTTTCTTTAACAAGATTATCCCACCAGATTAATGCAAATCCTTGAAATTCTAGGGATGCTAGTTGTACCTTCTTAGGTTCTGAGAAATTATGACAATTCCAGATTTGCTCCATTTTAATTTCCCAATCAATATAAGCATCTGGATCAGTCTTACCATCAAAAGGAGGAATCTTTACCTTAACCTTACCCATGCCGTCGTCGTCATTGAACCTAGGTGGTCGGTTCTGATTTCCTCTTTGATTCCGTCTCGGGCGTTGCTCCCAATACTCCTCTTCTTGGAAGTCATCATCTTGCTCCGAGTAGTAGAATTGCTCTTGATAGCCACGTCCTCTTCCTCTTCCTTGTCCTTGACCTTGCACATTAACAAACCCATTATTCCGATCATTTCTCCCACCTCGTGGAGAGTTGTTTTCATTGAATAAAGGATTCTGTAAATTAACATTAACATGAGGATTAGGATTAGGAATAGGGTTAGGATTAATGACCTCTCTTTCTTCTTGAGGTATCTCAACTCGCTCTTGCTGACCTCCTATGGTGTTCGAACCACTAGGCCTAGAGCTCTCCCAAGCCGCCATCTTGGCTTGCATCGCAGCCAATGTATCCGTCAAGGTGGCTATGTTGGCCGTCAAGGTATTGAATTGCTCGGGTGTCACAGTAGCACTCGAGTTTGTGGAGTTATTACCACCATTGTTGTCCTGATTGTTAGACATTATAACAAAGACAAAAGAAACAAAGAACTAAGTTAAAGGTTAGTAAAACTTATAAACAGCTCACAATTGTGTTTCGCTCACACTCCCTCTCTGATTGATATTTCACGCTTGCTAGGGCAATCCGCTTTGGGCAAATCAACTACCAAGCAAAAACTAAGCAATCAAAGTATGTAGTGAATGAAACAAACAGCAAAGTACTCGATAAAGGAGAAAGAGCACTCGACAGCAGCTGTAAACACTTGATTCAAGCAAAAACAAAGGCAATTGCAAGGAATCAATTCGACACAACGAAGGTGCACTCGACAGGGGTCTAATGCACTCGACGCTAACAGGAGAGAACTCGGCAAGGGCTGAGATCACTCGACTCAATCAAACACAACTCGATAACAGCAATAATCAATTCGATCCAAGCAACAATCAGCAAGAATCAACTCGAAAATAGACTAATGAGTACTCGAACAGCAAAACAAGCACTCGACTCAAACAAAAGAGAACTCGACCAGGGGGAGATCTCTTTGACACACACACAATAGCACTTCAAGAGAATAGAAGTACTCGACACAGCTAGCAAACAACTTCGACAAAGCTGTAAACAAAGAGAAGAATAGAAAAACTCAAGAAAGAATGGAAATTTACCTCTTTTGATTGAAAACCTTAAGTTATGATGTTGTAGTTGCAAGGTAGGGTTTCAATTTTGTGGAGGTGTATGTGTTTAGGTTTGGGGCTGATGACAAGGGCTATGGAGAATCACCAAAAAGTTGAGTCCTTTAGGTTTTTCTTGCACTAGATCAACAAACAACAACCAAACACTTTCTTCTCTTTTTTTTTTTTGAATTTTCGGAACTTAATTTACTGTTTTTTTTTTTTTTTTTATCTGAAACTAATGCAAGAAAACTAACAATAATGAGAAAAGGACTCGAAAATATGATATGTTGGTGATAGATGATAGAAATTCAGCCCTAAAGATGTATTTATAGGTGAGGCTTTTGTTTATCTTTGGTAAGTGGATCTATCTAAAGCCTTAAAGATAAATGATAGATAAATATGATTTATATCCACCAAAAATCAGATTTTTGTAAAGGCAATAAATAAATGGAATTTAGATAGAAGATAGAACAAATATGCCAAAGATAGAAAAGATAGAAAAGATAGACACACTAGGGTTTCTTTGTGTGTGAATGGGGCTGTCGACCAAAGCTACTCGACTATGGGGACAAGAGGCTTGCCGTCGGCTAGGAGAGTGACACAAGGGTTGTGCACACTGATCTGGTCGACTCCACGGTCTCGGGTAGGCTTGTGTTTAGGCTATGCAACCACAAACAATCACAAACAAAAGATTAGTGCAATAATCAAATAAAGAAACAAGAAGTAAAAGACCAAAACAAGAAAAGGACTCTTTTTTGTGGATTTTGTGTTTATGAAAAAGAAAAGACTCAATCTTGATGTCGGAAACCAAATCTCTGATACCAATTTGATACGGGGTTAGCCGTTTGATGGTCCGATCTTCGACAACAAGCAAGAACTAAACAAGAAACAAGAAAGACTTAAAGAACGCAGCAAGAACAATGCAAGATTCGACCAAGATAGATCAAGATCGATCAAGAATGTAACAAGACTCGACAAGAACTGATAAAGAATGATAAAGACTCGAAATTTGTAAACAAAAATTGAAAGACACGACCTGATATGGACTGAGTCGATCTATGCAGAACAAGATAAAGACCCCAGGCCTCCTCAGAGGGTAGGAACCAATACCAATGACTACACAACCCGCCTCTACAACCCTACACAATCAAGCGGACAACTTGAAGGCACAAGGAGGGGGCTTGTGGATACTAGATTCACCAAGTCTTGTGAAGTTGATGAACACAAAGCAAACCAAGCTGAGATATGTATCAATCGATGATCAATGAGCACAGCTCTAATTGAATCAACAAACACTCGATGGTGTAAACACTCTTTATGAGAGAATTGTAATTATCAAAGTTCCAATTTGTTTACATGGAAGAATCGAAAATATATAGGCCCTAAGGCTGAGTTTGGCCGGCCATAGTAGATAGAAATAGATAGATCTAATTACTAATGGGCTTAATGAAATAAACCTAAGAACATAAGTAAAATAAGGTCCTTAAAAATAATAACTAGAAAAGCCCAATTCAGCCCAATAATGTTCATAAGCTGAAATTAAGCTCTAACACTTAGATAATTTCGGCCCAAGCTTTATTCAAGGTGGCTCGGCCTCATTATGCACTCCAATGCACATATATGCCTTCAATGTTGGCTCGGGGAGTTGAACCTTGCTCGAGAACAAAGCATGACCCACAAAGTTGAATGAGTCTCTCTGAAGCTTCTTAGCTCTAACTCGAGTCATTGGTCCTTCTCCAAGTATGATGGGTGTGTCTGGAGTTGTAGAAGATGGTCCCGCATCAACGACGCTTGGGGCTAAGTGCAAACTGGGTTTTATCACGGGTTCATGTGTGAAACCAGCACAGGCTTCTACAGATCTTGAGCGTTGGCTTAGGGCCGACTATATGGTTCGTTGTTGGTTGATTAATTCCATGAGCAAGAGTATTGCAGAGAGCTTTATGTTTATGGATTCAGCAAAAGGTCTTTAGGATGACTTACTTGAGCGTTTTGGTCAAACAAATGCTCCCTTGATTTATCAGCTTAAGAAGAAACTGGGAAATGTTAGGCAGGGTAACATGAGTCTTGTTGAAGTCTATAATGCCTTAAAGAGGTTTTGGGATGAGCTACAAGTTTTGGAAGGAATACCTGAATGCAGCTGTGGAGTTATGTCTCAGTGCAGATGTGATCTGAAAAAGAAATTTAAGGAAATTCAGTCTAGAAACAGATTGATGCAGCTATTGATGTCTTTGAATGATAAGTATGATGTAGCAAAGAATCAAATTCTGGCCCAGGATCCATTGCCTAGTGTGAACAAGGCATATTACATACTCCAGCAAGTGGAGAGGGGCAATGATCCTATGGATCCTGTACAATCAGGATCATCTGACTCGAGTGCATTTGCAGCAAATAGGGGAGGTCAGAATTATCAGTTCACGAATTCTTCTGCTAGTAGTCAACAGCAAAAGAAAAACTGGAAGAAGCTTAAATATGAGAAGAAATGTTCTCATTGCAACCAGAAGGGACATTTTGCTGAACAATGCTTCAAACTACATATATGGTATTCCAGACTGGTACAAGACATTGAAGGAGAAAGAGAAAGGGAATGGATCAATGAAGGGAGCAACTAACTCAGCAGGATCTATGAGCTCAGGGATGCAGGATAATCCTTTTGAGGATTCTTACCAGTCTAGAGAGTGTGGAGAGATACAACCTGATATTGCTATGGTGAATGCAGTATTCCATGAGATCATGAAGAAGATGAAGGGCAAAGGCAATGAAAATGCTTATGCCAATTTTAAAGGTAAATTTCCTATCTCTACCGTGAATGTTGCATCCATAAGCAATGAAATTGAGTGGATAGTGGACACATGGGCTAGTGACCACATGGTAGCTGATGCTACTCCTTTATCTCACAAAACCAATCTTGACAAACCAGTGTTGATAGGGTTGCCAGATGGTTCAGTTAAAAAAGTGAATGAAACTGGAGATATGCAGTTGTCAGAGAATGTGATCTTGAATGATGTACTTCTTGTGCCTGATTTCAAGCACAATTTATTATCTGTTGGGAAGCTATTAGATGATAATGAATTGATAGAATTATTTACACGAACCCATTGCTTTCTTCAAGACCCTGGAACTAGAAGAGTTGTGTTGTCAGGACCTAGAAGACATGGGCTATACAAGATTCTTCATGAGAACAGGCAGAAATCAAGAAGAGATCTTGTGTTTGGAAACTTTTCTAGCAGTTGTAATAAAGTGAATGCTTGTTTAGAATTGAATCATGCTAGACTTGGGCATACTTCAATTTCTAAGCTTAAACACTTGCATCAGTTTAACTTTAATTCCCTGAATGACTTTCATTGTGAGACTTGTTCTATGTCTAAAATACATAGATTGCCTTTTGAAAGGAATTTTGCTGATGCATGCAATGCTTTTGATCTCATTCATATGGATCTTTGGGGGCCTTACAAAGCTCCTACTTTCAATGGCTGTCATTATTTCCTGACTGTATTGGATGATCATACAAGAGTCACTTGGACTTTTCTATTGAAGGATAAAATGCAGGTCTTTAAGGTAGTGAGTGATTTTGTGGCATATGTAAAAAATCGGTTTGGCAGGTCTGTAAAGTGTCTTAGAACACACAATGGCACTGAGTTTGTGCAAAGGAAGTGTGTTGATTTCCTAGCATCTGAAGGAATTATGCATCAGAAAACCGTGCCTTACACTCCTCAACAAAATGGGAGAGTAGAGAGGAAGAATAGACACTTGATAGAGATTGCAAGAGCAATCAGGTATCATGCTAATCTGCCTATCAGTTTTTGGGGAGAATGTGTTCTATCTGCTACACACATTATCAATAAACTTCCAACTGTGAACTTGGAGTGGAAAACACCTTATGAAATGCTCTTCAAGAAGGAACCTTCTTATGAAGAACTCAGAATAGTGGGCTGCTTGTGCTATGCACCTATTAATCATCATCATAGAGACAAAATGAAGGCAAGAGGGAGAAAGTGTGTATTCTTGGGGTATCCTCACGGCCAAAAGGCTTACAAGGTCTGGGATCTTGAAGCAAGACAATTGTTTGTCAGTAGAGATATTGTTTTCTATGAACACATTTTTCCTTTTAAAAGGGAGAATACAGTAGCTGTGGAGAAGGCTACAGAAGTTGAGAACACCTTACCCTTGGTGAATCCTGCTCCAAATGATGATCCATTTCATACAAAACCAAATCAGTCACCTTTAACCAGTACCTCAAGCTCAAACATCCAATCTCCACACAACTAAAATCCAATTAGCCACAGCTCACATGACCAAACTTCCCCAACACCTACCAATCAGATTATCCCAAACACAGCCAGTTCCTCTAACTCTCCAACAATACCCACACACCATTCACCAAATCTCCAAGACATAAATGAGTTCCCACCTCTCAGAAGGTCCACAAGGAATATTGTGGCTCCCAAGAGCTTACAGGACTATGTGCACCCAAATCTCAGAAGAGATACATCCATGTCCAATTATTTCTTTGCAAAATGCCTGACCTTGGACCATGATCATGATCCAATCTTCACTAAAACCTTTGCTTGCATGGCCTCTATAAAGGAACCTTACCTATACTCACAGGCCATTCAAGATCCCAAATGGATTGATGCCATGGAGCAGGAGCTAAAGGCCCTTGAAGAAAATAACACATGGGAGATGGCTGAGTTACCTCAAGGTAAGAAAGCCATAGGTAGTAAATGGGTGTACAAGATTAAGTACAAACCTGATGGATCAGTAGAAAGATTCAAAGCAAGGCTTGTAGCCAAGGGATATAACCAAGTCAAGGGCAAGGACTATAAGCACACCTTTTCTCCTATTGCAAAGTTTCCTACTGTCAGGATTCTTTTGGCTTTAGCAACTATGAGAAATTGGGTACTCCATCAACTGGACGTGAACAATGCATTTCTCCATGGTTTCTTGGAGGAGGAAGTATACATGCAGCCACCTGAAGGGTATGAGGTACCTAAGGCAGGCATGGTTTGTAGACTAAAAAGGTCTCTTTATGGTCTAAAACAAGCATCCAGGCAGTGGAATGCTCAATTATGTATTTTTCTTACTAAAAAAGGGTATAAACAGTCAGTGAAAGACTACTCATTGTTTGTTAAACAAACATCCATAGGTATTGTTGCTGCTTTGGTCTATGTTGATGATCTTCTGATCACTGGTGATGATGATCAAAAGATATCTGCAATAAAGGAGGCCTTGCACAAGGCTTTTACTATCAAAGATTTAGGCCTAGCCAGATACTTTCTAGGCCTTGAAATCCAGAGATCATCATCAGGGATGTACTTGCACCAAAGAAAATATGTACTTGATATAATTGAAGATCTACACATGACAGAGTGTAGAGAAGCAAAGTTTCCTTTGCCTACAGGTCTAAAGTTGTCTACAGACTTAGGGGAGATTTTGCAAGATCCTGAAAGGTATAGAAGGCTCATAGGAAGGTTGTTGTTCTTAAACCTTACTAGACCTGATGTCACTTATGCTGTACAACATCTCAGTCAGTTCATGAGCCAACCTAGACAACCACATTATGATGCAACCTTACATGTGGTGAAATATTTGAAAGGAAATACCTCTATAGGCCTGTTCTATCCTGCTATATCTCAACCTGATGTTACAACCTATTGTGATGCTGATTGGGGAGCATGTGCATTCAGTGCAAAGTCCTTAACAGGGTATTGTGTTTTTCTTGGACAATCACTTATATCCTGGAAGACTAAGAAGCAGGCAACTGTCTCTAAATCTTCTGCTGAAGCAGAGTACAGAAGCTTATCTATGACAACTAGTGAGCTGATATGGGTTCATGAGGTCTTACAAGCATTACATGTGAACTCTCCCTTGCCCATTCCTTTATTCTGTGACAATAAAGCTGCTATCCACATAGCAGAAAACCCAGTCTTCCATGAAAGAACAAAGCACATCAGAATTGATTGTCACTTTGTTAGAGAGCAACTACAACAAGGCTTTGTATATCCTCAGTTTGTCAAGAGCAAAGTGCAGCTGGCTGACATATTCACTAAAGCCTTGGGAGAAAAACATCACTCCTATCTTTCTTCCAAGTTGGGACTTGTTGGAATCCCATCAAGTCCAACTTGAGGAGGGGATATAAGATTATGCTATATGTTCTATATGTTCTCTTTGTCTCATATTTGCATTTCCTTAAGTCTTATTGCTCTTTTATGTAAATAAGGCATGTTAGGGAGTGTGCCTCTCACGTGCCAAGACACCCTTTATAAGGGATTCAGGTTTTTCAGGGTTTCGGCAATAATGATTGAGTATCTGTATTGATGGGACTGAGGCTTAGCCGTCACAACAGATTTTTCCAATCCCGAAATTGATTGCTTCCAATCATGATGCAAGGTTTCTATTTCTACTTGATGATTTCTATTTTTGATAATTGATTTATGCTCTTCATAGCTTAAGATCTATTGTGTTGAGCAAATCTGAGCTTACAGCAACTTAGTTTTACACACTCACAATGAGTGATTGCGAACGCTAAACTTGATTAAAAATAAACGCAATCGCGCATTGCGAGTTTGTGAAATTTGCGGACTCGCAATACGCGATTGTAAACCGTTTAAACGGTGAGAATATCACTGTGTAAATAGTAAGACCCTTTTTTTTTTGTGAGTCTAAAGAATGAGAAAGGAAAATAGTTTGAGCATCTTATAAGATATGATTAATCTACTATAAATTAGGTAATAAACAATGGGGAAATGAAATAAATTTTTTAAGGAAAATGAGAGAAAAAATATTGATAAAAAAATCTTAATTTAAATATAAATAGATTAATGAAGTTAACTGTTACTTAGAAAAAAAAATGATAGGCTTAAATTTGTAAAAAGCTTTCATTTGAAGGAGTTATAATTGGTTAGATTTTCTTCCCATCTACATCTAGTATCTTTATTATTAAACTCTATCGAAACAAAACTGGAATTATTTAATCTTTAAAAAATAATGTTCGATTCACGTGATTATGCTATGTAATGTGATAGTATATGGTTTTCTTTCTTTGGTTTGTTATTGGTGGGATTTAGTACAATTCACCAACTTGGAAGAATATATATACACATTACCTCCATTTGAAAATAAGTTTCACTTGATTTTTTGACATTTTTTTTAAAGAAGTAGAAAAATATAAAATATTAATTTTTAATTGACTTTTTATATAATTTTATACTTAATATTTATAAGTTTAAAATTATTTAAAAATATTAATAAAAAATTAATATTTTATACTCTATAATTTTTAACACCTTAAAAAACGTGTTGAAAAATCAAACTATACCCATTATTATTGAATGAAAGTAGTACTCCCTCCGTTCAACAAAACTTGTCGTTTACTATTCACGCACGCTTTTTTAGAATGATAAAAACTATATAAAATATTCATTTTGTTTAAAAAATTTTTTTAATAAGTTTGTACTTATTAATAATAACTACGAAATTGTTAAAAAAAATTATTTAAAAAGTCGATATTTTATATAGTTTTTAGCTCCTAAAAAAACGTACATGAATAGTAAAACGTCAAGTTTTGTTGAACGGGGGGAGTATTACGGAGTAGAATCAAATCTCAGCCATCCGGTTATTTTTCCGTCCATTGGAAATCGAATAAGCGAAAATTAAGTAGAATATTATATATGTAATGACATGGCCTGGAAGGATTTGGTGGTCCAGTTCAATCATGCAGGGTTGGAGTTTGAAGTGTACATTGATTGTTTTTTGGAACATATATCAGACATCTACCATTCTCACTTCCGTCTACCATTCTCTTATCACACGTACTTTTAGTAGATAGGATTTTCCCAACCAATGCAATAATATACTTCAAATTAAATAAAAGCAAATAAGTAGTAGCCAGATAAGATTGCCCGATCTGTTTATAAGTTATCACCAACTTGTATTATACTCCCTCCGTTCCACAATACATGTCCTTTTAGTTTTGGGCACGTTTTTTAATGAGCGAAAAACTCTATAAAATATCATTTTTTTAATTATTATTTTTATATAATTTGATACTTATTACTAATAAGTATCACATTATATAAAAAAATTAATTAAAAAAATAATATTTTATAGAGTTTTTCGCTCATCAAAAAACGTGCCCAAAACTAAAAGGACATGTATTGTGAAACGGAGGGAGTATAGTGTGTCTGTGTGTATCACACATTTGGCCCATGGATGGCCCCTCATGTTTCGACAACTAATTAATTATTGGTCCATATTTACTTTTTCTTCTATTTGTTCACTTAGTTCATTTTTCATTTAATATTTAAATTTCTTTTTTTTTTACTTCCTCTTTAGGGCATCGCTAGATTGAACATTGAGAGTTTTATTTCTTTATAGAACTTTTCTATTCGAGCAGAGATATCCGTTGATAACACATATTTTAGATAGACATTATAGATATATTTAGATGCATTTAGAATATATTTCTTGCATTTTGTTTTTATAGTTAATTTGCATGATTAACTCATTTGGGCATTCGAGTTTGGAATCTACGCTATTTTGTACTTATTCTGCAGTTTTGCAATCCAAGCTTGAAGAGTGGTCAATGATGACTAGAAGAGGCTGAGTTGAAGCTTAAAAGGAACAAGGAAGGAGCATAAGAGGAGCTAAGGAGAAGAGGATCGAGAACAAAGAAGAAAACGAAAACAAAGAAAAGCGGCGTCCACCGCTATTCCACCAGCACCTGCCGGTTAGCCAGTTCAGCAAACGCCGATTTTATCCAAACAATTTAATTAGTTTATTATTATTATATTCTCTAGGATTAGGAAGGCCGACTCTTAGCCTTATTTAGTCGGTTCTAATTAGGTTTTAAGACAGAGAGCCGACCAGACACTTATCATCTAATACAATTTAGGGTTTTCTCAAGTTGTGAGCAACATAACTCATTATTTCGCTTGCGATTCGAAGACATGGTTGGTTGAATTGTGAGGTCTTTATTTCTATTGTTATTCCATAGTTATTTCATTACCTTTGTGCTCATATTGTTGAGTGCATATATTCTCTCTTGATTGATCAACTCAACAGAATTTGCATTCATGCTAGGTTTTAATGAATTCGTGATAATAGTTAGACCATAGTAGCAAACACATGTAATTGATCCAGTGAAAGCATCCTTTGGTTGGGTGGGTGATAATGTATATTTTATATGGTCATTTATAGGTAGTCTTAGGTGCATTAGGTATTCTTATTGCGTGTTTAATAAGCTTATTCATATTCTTGGTCATTTGGTATTTGAAGTGCGGAATCTACGGTTTCTAGTGTTTATTTGTAGGTTATAAGATCCGGCCTCGAAAGGTGGAGAAAGAATGGAGCAAAATGGACTAAGAAGAGCTAAGAAACAAGAGCGGAAATGGAGAACATGGAGAAATCCCATATTTAAGGTTATGAGAAGTTGGAATTAGCTTCTAAGATCTTCATGATAATCGTAGTGCTTGGAAAGAGCTTTCCAACGCATATTCATATGCGTCAATCGAACAAAGAATGATTCCAGAAACTGCGTTACAAGTTCAGTCTGCCGAAGTTGTCAGCACTATAGGAACGGCGCCCGCCGCCATTTCCACGGCGCCCGGCGCCTCGTCAGATCCCAGATTTGAGATATGCGGCCCAATTTATCTTTATGGGAACTCTTACCTGTCTTTCCTAGGGTTTTGGCCGACGCCTTTGAACCCTATCTTAGACATATTTCCAGCATTCTTTCAATCAACTAATTGAGAACTAACATTCTATTCCTCATAAACTCAAAGAGAGATGAGAAGATTTAAGTTTAGGGATTTGAGGCACGTTATGCTTGCCTAGAATTCTTGTGGTTTTTCTATGATTCAAGACTTAGTTGATTGATTGTGAGACTTGATTTCTATATTATTGATGAGTTTATTTATCATCTTGTTCTTCATGTTATATTTGTGTTCCTTTCCATGAGTGACTATCTAGTTAGGAATCGCATATATGCTATGAATCCGTTGTTGGTTTCTTGATAGCAAACGAAGTCATTGATTTAGTGATATTTCTATGCCTTTGTAGTGGATGATAACAATTGATCTATGTTGTGTAGATTTGATTAGGGCTGAGTTCGGTTTGCGCCTATCTGTCTTAATTGCATTGAATCAATGTGTCAATTGGTCTAAGTACTTGAGTTCTTAATGCTATTCTTTAGTGATATTGAATAAGATGAGTGAATCTCTACGGATCTCTCAACCTTAGTCAAGTCGACATAGGCTTAGGAATAATATTGATATCAAATCAAGGATCAAGTGAATCAATCAATGTTGTGAATTGTATGCAAAACCATATGCTCTATTCTTCTATCGTTGATTCGCTCTTGCTAACATCTTTATCTTAGTTTATTTTCCTTGTTTACCTTCATTCGTGTTCCTAGTCCTTTGTTAGTGTCATAATTGATAAACACATATTGCATTGAAGTACTTGTTTCTCTGTGGGTTCGACCCCTTATCCTCTATACTAGGTTGCTAGTTTAGTTTATTAGTTTGAGTTATTTCTTTGGCGAGGTGAAATCTAACGACGTTTCCCCTTCCATCAGTAGGGTAACGACACTTGGTTAAATATCGGTTCCTAAGTGGATTAGAGTTAAGAGAGTAACAACTTTTGATATCTTACTAATTGCTTAGGAGGGTTTGGTACTACCAAATTGCCAA
Organism: Persicaria tinctoria; assembly: GCA_037127255.1. NCBI lineage: Eukaryota > Viridiplantae > Streptophyta > Magnoliopsida > Caryophyllales > Polygonaceae > Persicaria > Persicaria tinctoria. Next base: position 32,121,592 of record JBANSL010000015.1, read on the forward strand.
TACTTTGGGAATTTGTGTTACTTTATGTATGCATCCAAACAGGGTGAGTATTGCATATTGTAAGGGATTGGCATGTCCGTGAGGAGTGTCAGTCTAATTAAGCCAAAGTCGGAATAACTAAATATCAATTGCATTCATTGGATTAGAATAACTAGAAATTAGGCCAAGGATCTTGAACATCAACCATTGTTGAGAATTGCAAGTGAAGCACTTTCATCCCATTGGTAACAAATTCGTAATCATTCCGCTCTTTATTTCAATTGCATTACTTTACTTTTCTCAATCTTGTTATTTATTTGTGTTAGTTAGCATAAGAATACACTCAAAGCAGGATCTCTATATGGGTTCGACCCCTTGCTTGCTCACTATATTAGTTTGCTAGTTAAGATTATAAATATTATATTTGACAGGATCAACGATTGATTCCACCTCGTCAAATCTTGGCACCGTTGCCGGGGAGATCATTTAGTTTTGTTTGTGTTTTTTTTTTATTTTTAACTTGGGTGTGGACCACTCTGCATGGTCCATACCCGTGCTACTAATTCATCTCCTTCACTTTTTGATCTAGAGATTGAAAGATCCCTTTCTAGGTTAAGAAGGAAACTTGAGTTCAACCAAGAAGAAAAAGGAGAAGAGATGGATAACAATATCAATGAAGATGATGGAAATGTTGAAGCAACTCCAAGGAGGACCATGAGAAGTTTAAAGGAATCCAATCTGACATCGCAATCGCTTGTGATAAAGAGCCTTGATTATTCATTCTTGCATATGAGAGCTGGATAAAGTATTTTGTTAATTGTTTAGTTTGATTGTTTATTTTGAGAGTTTATGTTGAGAAGTTTATTTTTGAGAGTTTTTGTATTTTGTTTTGGAGTTAATGAGAGCTTGAGTGATTCTTGAGTTGTTTTGTGTTAAGTTAGAAGTTTTAGGAATCTTAATTCCCGATGATGAAAGCAAACGCACGAACAAAATAATTCCTTGCCCTTATATATTCTACCAAGCCCCATTACAACCCCGTCAAATGGAGTCATCTTTGAAGTCTTCCATTGAGTGAAAGTAATCTTGATCGCACTTGTTTGCTTTAATGTATTCGGTGGAGATTTTTCTATATAAGTGTCAATTCTTAAGACCGATATTTGCATATAGAATCGAGTTGACAGTTATGCTTAAAGTAAACACATGAGAGCGAGAGAAACACATATTCTTCCCTGTGAGGTTGGATTGATAGGCATACAAGCTACTTGATCGTTCATATACATGTTAGAATGTTTGTTTGCCTTATTCATGTTTACATTTGCTTTGATATTGCTTTTGATAGGGTTAAGACATGAAGGAATCTCCTGTGAGATGCGTTGATTTATATTTATTCTTCATTTACTTGAGGACAAGTAAGAGTTTAGGTGTGGGTGAGATTTATAATGTATAATTAAGACAGGCATTATAGATAGGTTTAGATGCATTTAGGATATGTTTCTTGCATGTTTTAGAGTTAATTTGCATTATTATTCATTTGGAAATTCGAGTTCGAAATCTACGCTATTTTCTGTTTATTCTACAGTTTTATAATCCGAGCTTGATGCATGGATAAGGATGGCTAGAATAGGCTGATTTTGAGCTTAAGAGAGGCAAGGAAGTTTCACCAAGGGATTGAAAGAGAAGAAGATTGAAGACAAGAGAAGAAATAGGAAAGATAGAGGAACAGTGCCCGCCGGTTTTGCAGATCAGCAAACGCCAATCTAATCCGAATTTATCTTATTAGTTTATTATTATTTTGCAACTAGGGTTTAAAGGGGCCTACTCTTACGTTATTCAAGCCGCCTATTGTTAGTTGAGAGAAACATCTAGAGAAGATTAGACACTTTCAATTCATCGTTCGTTAGAGTATGAGTTGCTAAACTAATTGTTTCGTCTGCGATTCAAAGACATTATTGGTTGAGTTGTGAGGTCTTGATTTCTATTGTTATTCATTAGTTATTTTATTATGATTGTGCCTATAATTCTTGTTTGCATATATTCTCTCTTGATTGATCACCTACACAGAATTTGCATTCATGCTCGGCTTAATGAATTCGTAAGAATAGTTAATCCATAGTAGCAAGCATAGGTAATTGGTTCCGTGAAAGCATCAACATCAGAATACACGTACTCATTCAAGATCTCTCTATGGGTTCGACTCCTTACTTATTCACTATATTAGCTTATTAGTTTGGATTATAAATATACCTTTTGATAGGGATCAACAACATCATAAATCCCACCGTCAGTATCATAGAAGGACCAATCATTTGGGATGTTGTTTGAGCTGTCTGCAGTTGCGGGTGCCGGTTCTTCTGCAAAAAAATTGTCTTGCTTGCTTTGCTAGACCTCCTCGGCTATCTTGGGCTCTTCATTGGTGTCCTTTACTGGAGTTCTTACTTCTTTTCCTCCTCTAAGAATCACAACACTCATAATTTCTCCGGGAAATTGTGAGTGTAGCTTGTTGGAGTCCTTAGCCTTGAGTTCCCCTATCTCTTGACTCATTTAGCTCATCAATTTCTCCGGGAAATTCATCTTGTCCAAAAAAACAACCTCAAATTGATGAGTCATCATGTGGAGGATTCCTCTAACGGTTCTCATATTGGCCCCTTCCTTGGTAAAGTGCATGTTGCTATTGTTGTTGATTCATCCTACCATTGAAACCATGTTGATAATTTCAATTATAATTAGAATTATAGAAGTTGTTACCATAGTTTCAATGAGGTCCATAATCTCTCATAGCATTCACATCAGCAACTTCGTCTTGAATTTGAGGGCAACGATCATTTGGATGAGTTGGATCACCGCAAACTCTGCGTGGTCTAGGTAGCTGCATTTAATCCATTTGAACAGCCACATTTTTCAATATATCAACGAGCTTATCAAGCTCATTGCTTCGATTGTCTTGCCTAAGACATCTTCTCCACTTGTAGCAGTGAGACACTGCGCTCATACTGTAAGAAAACTCTAAACTTCAATCCTAATTATCTTCAATGAACGAACGATGAAAAACTACTATAACAACCATCCTAAATAGGCTAGAAGACGGCCTAGGAAAACCCTAGAAAGTTTGGATAAACATTGCATTAATTAAATAGTCAGAAAGATTCGATAATTGCTAAAACAGTCAAACTGGCGGGCGTCGCTTTTTCTAGACTTCGTTTTCTTCTTTGTCTTCGCTCGTTGTCTTCTCAGATCCTCTTGTATGCTCTTTCCCCTTCTTTTTTAGCTTCATCTCATCCTCTTCTCGGCTCTCATGATCCATCATTTACCCCTTTCCAAGCTTGGAATATAAATCGGCATATTGAGCACAAAAACGCGTAGATTCCAAACTCGAATGCCCAAATGATCGACAATGCAACAACTAAACATGCAATATGCACACTCTAATGCACCTAAAACTACCTATAATTCCTATCTAAAATATGCTATATCAAAATGATTATCAAGCATTCAAAGAGAGAGGATGTAGCTTGGGGCCCGTTATGTAGGTCCAAGGAAGAATCTGAGGCTCACTTGTGGTTCCAATGTACAGCCATCTAGGAAGCACAAATGGAGGTTTGGACATGGATTTGGACTGCCTAAGCGGACAAGGGATGTAGAGGACTGGCTACACTGGTTTGCAAGCGAACTGGAGGGTGTGCGTCGTCGAGCCGATTACCAGTCCAAGATTCTTGTCTTCTTAGCTTTTGCATATCATACGTGACATGTTAGGAACTATGTTGTTTTTTTTTGTAATGAAAAATGCGCTCCTTCTTAATGGGCAAGGATTATTGAAACATGTAGAGTACATTTGAAAGTGAGATGTATGGGCAAACACCCGCGGACAAACGGTGGATTAAAGGTATAACTTAAGTTATAAGGTTCTTCTGTAGGGATCGGGGTAAGAGTGGTTGGTAGTTGTTGGGTGGGTAGAGACACGTCCTCTGATCCCTCTTGTGTTTTTTCAGAGAGAGAGAGACTATTTTGTTGAGCTTCTTTTGTAAATCTTGTTACATATCTATATATTTACATTTTCAGGAAAAATAGGACTCTTAAGGTATACTACACCTTATAAGAAGATAATAAAACCTACTATTTTGTTAAAAACATTCTTTTCCTCCCTGCATATCATCTTTTTTCATAATCTCTAATGCAACAGTACTTTTCTTCTTTTTGTTGTCCATATAGGTATTGAGACAGTTTCGTTTTCTTAGGGCATGTTTATCGGTATCTTCCAAGTATTGATACCTGCAAAAGTATTAATAAAATAATGAAATCATTGCAAGTATTGCTCGAAGGGATACTACCCCAAGTATTCTGGCAAGTATCGAGTGCATTAATGGGGAAACAGTATCTCATCATCCGTTAATTTTTTTTCCGTCAAAAACACTCAAAACGACGCCGTAGTGTGCTAAATACAAGGAAACAAATCGTTTCACATTGCATGCAACATCACACATTTGCAGTGCAACAGGGACACATGTCGGATGATTATAGGCGGGAGAGGGGACGGTTGAGATCATCTGTGTTGGACGGCTGAGATCGAAGCTAGTGGGGGATTTTTAACAATTATAAAATGTAATTTTCGACATTGAAAATGTAAAAAAAAAAAAATTATACCAAAATACTAGATTCATTTTTCTCTACACATAAACATCCACTTTGAATATGTTTGATTAAATTTCGAAAAAAAATATTTTTTTTCGAATACTATTATATGTAATAATGTCTAAAAAAATATTTTTAATTATATTTCATTAACTTTTAATATTAGTAATAATTATGGTTTGAAGAATTTATAATGTTGTTTAAATAAAATATAAAATATATGATAGATGCTAATAATTTTCATGATTCATCTACAAAGATAGTAGAAATGAGTGTTTTTATGAAGTGACTTGTTTAAATGAAATTTATATATTAGGTTATATGTGTAGTCACCGATTTAGTTTATAAATAATATTAATTTATGAATTATATATTTAACGGAAAATGAATATTATAAATTAATCTAGATTGGAGAAATTGAGTCGAGAGGGATATAATCGTAAATTAATTTGATAAGAAAAAGTGAAAATAATTAAATGAGAGGGGTATAATTATAAATTAAATTGATAGAAAAGGATCAGTTTTGGAATACTAGGGACACTATTGATAAAGTGAGAAAATTGAGAATGAGATGCTAAGATGACGTGGCGGAAGGAGAAGAATAAAATATTAATATTCCTAATATCTCTAGTATCCCTTAATAAATATGGCCTTATATATTCCTAAACTGGGTCCATTAATTCAATTATTGTACTCCTACCTGGATCTTAGTTCTACAAATAAAATAACACTTTTTTTTTTTTGGTCTTTTCTTCCGAGCGAGGGGATTTTATAATTAGCCACCCTAAACCTCGTTGTATCGGCCTTTGTAAATATCATATCGGATACATACATTTGTTTACATTAATTATTTACTAATTCTTCTATTATGCTACATTTCTACGTACTTGTGTATTGGACTTTGGAAAAAGTCCTTAAAGTGGGATTTGAGGCATCTCCCTTCACAAACAAGTTTTAGGAATTCAGAATCACAAGATATGCACTACTGATAATTGATAAATGATACGGAGTAACTGATACGGAGTAATTTATACTTTTGAAGCAGCTCCATATTGAATTGGTCAAATAGTTGTACCCTACTTTGGCACCCCATGTGAATTATACTGTACCATAAATGGATATGAAATCAATATCATAATTTTGGGTCGGTCATTTCTCACCTAACAGTCCTCACATTTGATTGAGAGATGGCTTATTCAATGTCATGGGTAGGGGTGGGCGAGGGACGTGATGGAGGTCGTCCCGCGTCCCGTCCCGCGTTATTTTCGCGGGATGGGACCGGGACGGGACGGGACGGATCTCGTCCCTCAAATAAAAAAAATTATAAAAAATAAAAAAAAATTTGCGATTTTTAAAGACGTAACACATATAGATCTATATTTTTTTTTATATTTTACGGGTTCTCCTATATATACGTGTGTGTACATATACACCGATACATAACATTAGTATATATTACAGTGTATATTTGTTTTTTTTTTAATCGAAACAGTGTGTATATATACATGTAAACATTGTATATACTACTGTAATCTAATACACATGTAAACATATATTGTATATGATATACTGTAATAACTTAATATAAATTGTAATCTAATTTAAAATACAGAAACAATGTTTATAATATACTAATATATATATATATATATATATATATATATATATATATATATATATATATATATATATATATATATATATATATATATATATATATATATATATGCGGGACGGGACGTGATTTGCGGGATTGGAACGGGTCGTCCCGCGTCCCGTCCCGCTTATATTTTGCGGGACGAGACCGGAGCAGGATTCACTATTTTTTTTCGAAATCCCACCGGGATCGGGACGGGGTCGGGATTTGCGGGATTTGTGCACACCCCTAGTCATGAGTATTTATTTAGTATGCATACGCATGTGCTAATTAACCAAGGATGCTGAACCAGGGTCAAATTTTGACAGCGTACTCTTATTTAGGTTTTTCCATTTTTTCCCCCATCTAATTCAATGGATATTGCATTGCACCACAAACCCTATGATATTATAAACTTCTAAATGAATAATAATTTCCAGTACGTAATAATTTTTTATTGACTGAAAATACCTTTTACTCTTACAAATTGTATTCTTATCTTACATATACTATACCTTTTTAGGTATTTTCTATCTTCATCCAAGTTTCTACGAAGAATCAAGATGATTCAACCAAACAAGGTAAGGAAAATTCTCTCATTATTAACCACCACAAATTCACCATTACTACTTTTACCTTATTCAATTGTCTTTTCATTCAATTACACTTCGATTTTATTCCCTTTGATAGCAATTCGAGTAGACAAGGAAATTATCCTCTCTGTGGATTCAACCCATTACCTATCCGCTATACTAGTTACTAGTTAGTTGTTAGCGAGGGGTGTTGGCGTTGTGGAAACCTAACGACATTCCGCACACACCACATGCATTCGCGGAGGACAACGGGGTTCGAGTTGGTGCTTCGATATGATGATAATTTTCAAACATGAGGGGGGTTATCATTTTAGTACCATCGTGTTGGAAGCGAGTGAATAAAGCGGTCATCGCGAGCTTGTTGCTAGTTTGTTGTTTTTTAGAGGGACAATCGTATAGTAGATGACTGGTGTTTGATTTGTAGTTTGTTTGATCTTTGTTTTTTCGATCAATGGATTTCCTTGCGTTTACTTGCTTTATGTTTGTTTTACTCTCCTTAGAGGCTTGCTTGCACATCTGTGTTCGAAAGACACGCGATTGCTAAATTTTATTCTCCTTAGAAACTTGCTTGCACATCCGTGTTCAAAAGAGACGCGATTGCCAAATTTTATTCTCCTTAGGGGCTTGCTTCACCATCCGTGTTTGAAAGACACGCGCTTGCTTAATTTTATTCTCCTTAGAGGCTTGCTTGCACATCCGTGTTCGAAAGACACGCGATTGCTTAATTTTATTCTCCTTAGAGGCTTGCTTGCACATCCGTGTTTGAAAGACACGCGATTACTAAATTTTATTCTCCTTACATGCTTGTTTGCACATCCTTGTTCGAAAGACACGCGATTGCTTAATTTCATTCTCCTTAGAGGCTTGCTTGCACATCCGTCTTCGAAAGTCACGCAATTGCTAAATTTTATTCTTCTTAGAGGCTTTCTTGCACATCCGTGTTCGAAAGATACGCAATTGTTAAATTTTATTCTCCTTATAGGCTTGCTTGCACATCCATGTTTGAAAGACACACGATTGCTAAATTTTATTCTCCTTAGAGGTTTGTTTGCATATCCGTGTTCGAAAGACAAGCGATTGCTTAATTTTGTTCTCCTTAGGAGGCTTGCTTGCATGTCCATGTTAGAAAGACACAGGATTGCTTAATTTTATTCTCCTTAGAGGTTTGCTTGCACATCCGTGATTGAAAGACACGCGATTGCTAAATTTTATTCTCCTTAAAGGTTTGCTTGCATATCCATGTTCGAAAGATACGCGATTACTAAATTTTTAAACGAGTGTAGTCATAGTGGGTTTGAAACTTTCATTTATATTTATGACGAGGTATACCCTTTCGAGATCCCTATTGACTCATATACATGGAAACATTTAAGTCATCAGGTCTCCAAAATACATAGGCATATTAGGCAAAATATGCTTTGAGGTTCTTGGTATTCCATGCTTTCGCGAGGATAGGCTCTTCAGAATTTTGAAGTTTAAAGGAGCCTCTCCCTACCTCTTGGTGGATGACGTAGGGACCTTCCCACTTGGGTTTGAGCTTTCCTCCCTCCATGGCTTTTTGGAGGACTAGATCGCCTTTCTGTAATGGTCGCGTGAATACGCACTTGTTATATCCTTCGGCAAGTCGCTGTTGATACTCATTGGCTTTAAGGCAAGCCGTGTCTCTCCTTTTCTCCCGCAAATGAAGTTTTATTTCCATTGGCGCATGACTTCGTTGAAGTCATGCGCTCGGGTCGAGGGTATTAATAACTCAACTGGAATGATTGCGCTCACGCCATACGTCATTGCGAACGGTGTTTCCCCCGTGGGGCTTTTGGAGGAGATTCTATAGGACCAGAGTACCAAGGGCAAGGTTTCAACCTCTTTTTGCATGCGTTCAGAATTTGGAAATTCATGGTTTCAACTTGTCCATTAGATTTGGGGTATGCCAAAAATGAGAAACAAAGATCAATATGGAGTCCGGTGCAGAAATCGCGGATTGCTTCACAGTCGAACTGTGACCCATGATGAGTAATGATAGCTTGCGGAACTCCAAAACGACATACCATATTTTTCCAGAGGAACTTGCGTTCTTTCTCATCAGTGATTGTGGCCATGGCCTCGGCTTCTACCCATTTTATGAAGTAGTCAACGATCACAAGGATGAAACCGAGTTGACCCGGTGCTTGACGGAATGGTCTGAGGATGTCCATTCCCCACATCGCGAATGGATATGGTGTGGATATGCATTTCAGCGGGTGGGGGGTTAATGTTTGAGGGAGGCATGTCGCTGACAGGGATCACATATGTGAATAATCATTGTAGTGTCGGCCCTAACGGTGGGCCAATAATATCCCAATCGCGTGATCTTGGCAGCGACGACTCTCCGTCCTTGACGATTTCCGCAAACGCCTGCATGTAGTTCGCGGATGAGAGTTTGTCCTTCTTGATCGGAGACACAGAGGAGGCCAGGACGGAGAGACGCCCGTTTTCTGATGTCTTGTTGGCCTTGTCCATAAGTTCTCTCTGTTATCCCATTGTTGATGTACTCTAATAAGGGTTCCCCCAAACTGTGATACGTTAATTCCTTCAGGTGACACGACAATACAAACCGGTGATAGGGGTTATTTTCTTAACAAATTGGAAGACACTAAGAAGTGTGAAACATCAAAATCAAACAAGTGACACATTAAATTCTTCAAGTGGCACGACCATACAAATAGGTAACATGATTCATCAAAAACAAATTTAAAGTGAAACCTCAAACTGTGACACATTAATTCATTCAGGTGGCATGACCATACAAACAGGTGACAGAGGTTATTTTCTTACAAATTGGTAGACAATTCGAAATGTGAAACGTTAAAATCAAACAACTGACATGTTAAATCCATCAGGTGACATGCCCATTCAGACAAGTGACATGCACATTTCATATTTCCGACACATACATTTTACAGAATAAGGCACTGCACAACCATAAAAGTTGGACACGACAAAATTAAACCCAACTTTTTCATATGTGCATGGACCCCCATGATACTCCCAAGTACTTAACCCATTTTCCAAAAGTACTCCCAATTTATTACTGTTATGTGACAAAATGACAAGGTTATTGCCATTATTGTCGTTAAGTGACATGTTGTTATTAGTTGGGTGACATGAAGTGGGCATGGGTGGAACTCATCCTTCTACCGTTAAACCTAAAGAATATACATTGGGTCGCCGTAGCGATATATCTAACAAGTGAAATCTTATAGGTGACACGGGCATACAAACATGTGACATGGGTGAATTCCTTACGGAAATGGCAGACACTCAGAACTCTAAGTCATCAGATTCAAACAAGTGACGCATGAAATATAATAGAATAAGGAACTGTGTAACCACAAAAAGTTGTCAGGGAAAAATACAACCCACCATACCTGAAGTTTATAATATGGCATTGACCCAAAATTACTCCCAAGTACTTACCTTGTTCCCTAAAGTATTACGAAGTTCTTAACGACTGAACTCAATGAGCAAAAGCTTTGTATTGAATTACAGTTGACACTTTGACTTTAATGAAAACTTGAGATTTGAATTGGGACGACTGAACTCGACGAGAATTTATTTGCATCGAGTTTCCTATGTAGCTCACAAAAGAGCATCAAGTCATGACGTAGTTCTTCCGTTGGAATTTGAAGCAACTTCATTTGATCTATTATTTTGGAATTTGGGGTTGAACTCGATTGTTGTATGACTTGCAATCGAGTTTCCTACGTAGCTCATTAAGAGCATCAAACCTACGTAGTTCTTGGAAAGGATAACTTCATTTGATTTTTTGGGGCATGTGATTGAATCCGATATACAAGTATTTTTACCGGATCTCCTACGTAGCTCGTAAAGAGCATCAAATCTTAACGAAGTTCGACACAAAACAAATTTATTTGATTTGGTTTTGGCGATTGAACTCGATGAGCTTTGACTTTGTATCGAGTGTCCTACGTACCCTTTTGAAATGGATCAAATCGCCCGTAGTTCACCCTTTGGAATTTGAAGCAACTTCATTTGATATCTTATTTTGGAATTTGGGGTTGAACTCGACTGGTGTATGACTTGCTATCGAGTTTCCTACGTAGCTCATTTAGAACATCAAACCTACGTAGTTCTTGGCAATCACAAGTTTGAATTTGGTGGAACTTGGTTTTTATTTTTTTGGATGTGGCTGAACTCGACAAGCGAAAGCTTTGTATCGAGTTAGAGTATACACTTGGACTTTGATGAAAATTTGATATTTGGGACGACCAGCGTCGACAATTTTTAAAAATGCGCTCTGACTTAAGTCGAGTGCCCATCTTTGTATGGCGAAGCATCCCTATATGTTTATGGTTCAACCAACATGAGCCAAAGGAGTATATAGGTTATTTTGCTTATGACCCCCATCCCGATTTTCGACCATTTCGAATACGCTTGAGCATTCCACAAGCAAGACCCAAGTTACCGAACGACCCTATCAATGTATTCCCATATCATTTAGAAGGTCTTCGGGCGAGTGCCGACACATCAATTCATCGGATAAAGCCCAGGACTTGCTGAGAAAGAATGCAAAAAAAATGTGGTCAGCAGTCATCTATTGATCCCAACTCTTGGAATACTTAGATGCATCCTGAGTTGTTCACGAAAGCATCGCCAACTTGACTGCTGTATATATTTTTGATATATAACATGTATATATGCTTTTTTGTGGCTTCTTTTGTGTGGTGTTCGAGGCTGCCTTGATCGATCTCCGGGGACATTTGTGGGCTTTTGGATGTAGATGGTATAGCATAATATTGGAAAATTGAGTTGGGAGCACGCAAAGGTTATCATCCGGTGCTCGAGGGGCGTGCAAAAAGTGCCCTGTTGTGCAGGAATCGTCCAAGTGTAGTCGAGAGGCCAACTTCTGGCATCATCTACGACCACCACAAAGCTCCGTTTTTGCCTCCGTTTCTTCCGATATACTCCATGCATAGCCTCCTTTTGGACCCATTATGTCACGGTCCTGGATACACCTCTAACTTTTCGTACCACGACCGGTAACTTGACTGCCTAAGCAGTTGTTCTCCCTCCATATATAAAAGCATGATTTCAGGCCTATTTTTGTTCTCCTCTTTTGTCCGGCGTTCGAGGCCATTTCGACCACTCTTTAGAGGAAGTTGTTGACCTTCAGTGGTAGGTGGCATGGCATAGGCTTAGGAACTCGGGTCACGGGCTTGCCCGGTTCATTAGTGAACGATCGAGAGGCACGGGAAGCTGTGTTTGAGTCTTGACATTGAAGGAGTTCTACTTATGGCCTTTGCTCCCATTCCAGATCGCTCCCATCAGTTTACATGAATTTAGTTTCAATTTATTTGGCTCTTCTTGACGCTTGATTTGGTCTTGACTTGGATTTCAGATCGGGCTCATGTTTGCATCAGTTTACATGAATTTAGTTTTAAAATTTCTTTGGCTTGTGGGGCTATTCCATTCTTTTAGAATTAGATGCCACTTATTCAAGTTAAGGCAAACTTTCCTCTTCTTCTTTTTACTGCAGTTTAGCAATAATTTGAGTGCTTGTGATTTTAATAAATGAAAACCCTCAAGGAGGACTTTACATCAATTCTAAAATCTAACATGGTATCACAACATTTTCTTTCTCACGGAACCCTAATTTGATCCTCCCGCCACACCCCTCATCTTCCGCCGCCGGCGTCGTCCCCTCGTCGCCGATCTCTCTCTCCTCGTCTCCTAATTCAACCCACATCCACCGTCGAGAATCACTGCAGTGCAGCCCTGTTTGACGCCGCCTCTGATTACCGCCGCTGCACATCGCCGCCTTCGTCTTCGATTGCTAGCTATCGACTCCGATTGCCATCGCCATTTACCGCCCGATCCGCCGCCTCAGATCGTCGCCTGGACCGCTAGCTATCGACGCCGGAGGAGAGTCGCGCGGAGCCTTATCGCTTCACTATGCGCCTTCATCTTCTTCCCTGTACGTGAAACATCCGATTGAAACAAATCGGAATTTCAATCCCTTTTGGTAAAAATAGCATAACCTTCCCTTGTTTTATCCTATTTTCCCTTTTGGCCCTGAGTTAATCATTTATTAATTCACGCGGCCAATATTCCCAAAAAAAAAACCATACTGTGGCCTTCTACGATCACAAACGACATCTCGTCGGAATGATTGCACCTCCAAGTCATTTACAGAGGCGGTATTCCCCCATTGGAGCCCATCCACAGGGCTACCGGGCCTCTCCAACGAGGCCATACCCTAGCCAACAGGGACTCTTTGGACCCTCTCCACACCATCATCACGTGATGTCTTCCTCAAGTGGAAGAAGAATGCTCCACCTTGGAGTCGTTAAAGAAACAACGTTAATTATTTTATTATTTATATTTCTTATTTTTTATATATATTCTATTTTTAGTAACTCCTATATTAGTTGGAGTCTAATTATAGAATTGCTTATTTTAGTATTTCTTAGTTTGGTCAAATAAGATGGTTAGGAGAGTCTATCCTTTAGGCTTTCTTAATTATCATATTTTATTATTTTCTATATTAGGATTTTAGATTAAGTTTTATCTTCTAGGTTTACTTTATCGTTAGGATTTTAGATTAAGTTCTATCTTGCATGGTAGAATTGGTTCTTAGGTTTTCTATTTAAACGCTGTAGTTCTATTGAATTAAATGAGATTGAATAGAATTGAGAAACCCCTTTATGGATTAAAGGGTTCTCGATTATCAATCCAAAACCTCTTGTTCTTCCGTTTCATCCGATCAAAATCAATTGAGTTTTCTTCTGATCAATTCAAATAAGTTGCGGTTGGAGTGTGTGGCGTATGTGCATTCGGAGGTGGCCACCTAGTCGATTGAATTGCAGTGCAATTTCGATAGGCAATTGAAGCATTACCGGTTCAATTGAAGACCAGCACTGTTGCCATTGTGACAATATATTTAATTAGCATTTGCTAATTATCTAATTTAGCAAGAAGGTTTACTATATTGCTTGCCATCAGTCCCTACCATATCACGTCATCGGTTCATTCATTCGGGTCGGCTTCGGTTCATACATCAAATACCAAGGAGCAATCGCAAGATCGACGCTTTTAGTTTAGCAATTGGCCGGCTTAGCCAATTGCTATACATCATCACGCCTTCTCCTCTATGCAACCGACATCTCCCGACTCTTCTTGGTATATGGACACTGATGCCACCTCCCACATGACGCACTCCTCAGGTAACCTCTCATCTATTTCTTTTAAGGGCCCTGCACACTCTATTATCGTCGAAAATGGTGGTCGTCTTGCTACTTCAGGGATTGGCCACGCCAAATTACAGACCCTAACCCACCCACTACACCTCAACAATGTCCTCATTGCCCCAAAGATTGTCAAAAACCTTATCTCTGTCCGTCGGTTCACTACTAACAACAACATTTCCCTTGCGTTTGATCCCTATGGTTTTTCTGTGAACGATCTTACTACGGGGGTTACTCGCATGAGATGTAACAGCACCGGGGAGCTCTACCCTGTCACACCACCTCCTGCGTCCAATCGGTCGCCCTCTCGGCATCGTCGTCCAGCCTGTGGCATGCAAGCTTGGGCCATCCCAGTGCTGCCGTTCTAGATGTCCTCCGTTCCCAGAGTCTTGTCACCTGTCCTAAAGATCCACGCTCTGGCTTATGCTCTTCCTGCCAACTAGGCAAACATGCCAGACTACCGTTCCAACGGTCTTTGACCTCTACCCTTGCCCCCTTTGATATCATTCATAGTGACATTTGGACCTCTCCTGTGCCTAGCAAGGAGGGTCACAAGTACTACCTCTTGTTTCTTGATGATTACACGCATTTCTTATGGGTCTTCCCGTTGCATTTCAAGTCCCAAGTGTTTCATGTCTTTGCCAGATTCCATGCCTACATCAAAACACAGTTTCACACGTCCATCAAATGTTTCCAATGTGACAATGGCTGTGAATTTGACAATAAAGACTTTCACTCTTTCTTTCCCACAAATGGGATCTCCTATCGCTTGTCTTGCCCCTATACTTCTCAGCAGAATGGCAAGGCTGAACGAATCATCAGAACCATTACCAACATGATGCGCTCTCTCCTCTTCCACACATCCATTCCCCTTCCCTATTGGCCTCACGTCTTATCCACCACATGTTATCTCCTAAACATTCTCCCATCCACTACCCTACATCATCGCTCGCCAACTCAAGCCCTTTATTACACCATGCCTAGGTATGATCACCTTCGCACCTTCGGGTGCTTGTGTTTTCCAAACCAGTCCTCCACCGCCCCACACAAGCTTCACCCGCGCTCCACTCCATGTATCTTCCTAGGCTATTCGTCTGCTCATCGCGGTTACCTTTGCCTCGATATCAAGACCCATAAGCTTATTGTGTCCCGTCATGTAACGTTTGATGAGTCTCGCTTTCCCTTTTCTCCTCCTCCTCTTCCCTCTTCCACACATCCTGTGTCTCAGTCAGAGTCAGAGTCATCATTCCCTCATTTTTTTCTTCCCCAGAGCTCTCCCGGTGCTCCTACCTCTCTCCCTCCACCACCACCTCCACCCCTACCACAGACCACACACCCGTAGCGTCTCCGGTGTCTTTCGACCTCGACAGATCGTCTCTATGACCACCACACATCACCCCGCCAACCAAAACCATACTTCCGCCCCGCCTTCTCATCACCAAGAACTGATGCCCCATCAGAATCCCATCCCCACACCTGCGCCCCACACACTGGCGGCGGCCGCAACATCATGTTGCGGCCGCGGCCAATCAACGAGCAGCGCACGCAGCGTTGCTGCACCCGCGGCCTCTCCTACTTGCTCCGCCCCCGTCATTCCCGACTCCCAATCACCCTCTTTCTCCACCTCGACCTTCCTTTCCCCCATTCCCACCTCCCACAAAACAACCCTCCTCGACCCGAATTGGCATGCAACTATTCGAGTAGTCATGAGTCTAGCTTTGTCGCGCAATTGGGCCATCCATCAGTTAGATGTCAAGAACGCCTTTCTGCATGGCCATCTGAATGAGACAGTCTACATGTTTCAGCCGCCTGGGTTTGTTGATGCCGATCGTCCAAAGCATATCTGTCTCCTCAAGCGCTCTTTGTATGGTCTGAAACAGGCTCCACGGGCTTGGTTCCAGCGCTTTGCCTCTTATCTGCTTCGTTTGGGTTTCATTGGCAGCCGTTCGGATACGTCTTTGTTTATCTATCGCAGAGGCTCAGACTTGGCATTCCTGCTCCTATATGTCGACGACATCATTCTGACCGCCTCTTCAAATGATCTTCAAACGTCCGTTATTTCGCAGTTGAGTGCGGAATTCGCCATGTCTGATCTGGGTCAGTTGTCCTACTTCTTGGGAGTTGTTGTTCAGCGTCATGCGTCTGGTCTGTTTCTCTCGCAAAGTAAGTGCGCTGCTGAGATTGTTGCTCGGGCTAAGATGGTCAACTGTAATCCAGTCACCACCCCTGTCGATACATCCAACAAGCTCAGTGCTCATTCTGGTCCTTTGGTTGATGATCCGATACTTTACCGGAGCCTCGCTGGTGCTCTTCAGTATCTCACTTTCACTAGGCCTGATATCAGTTACGCCGTTCAGCAGGTCTGCTTGTTCATGCATGCACCCAGGGAACCTCACTTTCAGGCTTTGAAGCGGATCATTCGGTAAATCAGTGGCACTCTCGAGCTCGGCACCACGATCACTCCTTCCTCTAAGCTTGATCTAGTTGCTTACACTGATGCGGATTGGGGTGGTTTCCCTGACACACGTTGCTCCACGTTCGGTTACTGTGTCTTCCTCAACGACACCCTTGTGTCCTGGTCAGTCAAGCGTCAATCAGTCGTGTCTCGATCCAGCGTTGAGGCCGAATACAGGGGTGTTGCCAACGTTGTCTCCGAGTGCTCTTGGCTCCACAATCTCTTACTTGAGCTCTGTTGCCCTCTTCAGAAGGCCACTCTCGTCTACACTGAAAACGTCTCCGTCGTCTATCTGGCTAGCAACCCAGTACAACATCAACGCACGAAGCACATTGAGCTTGATCTACACTTCGTCAGGGACAAAGTTGCCATTGGACATGTCTGTGTTCTACATGTCCCGTCCTCTTATCAGTACGCTGATATATTCACCAAGGGTTTACCTAGACAATTATTCATTGATTTTCGTTCCAGTATCACTGTCCGGACCCCTCCCGTTTTGACTGCGGGGGTTTGATAGATTACATAGGTCTCCTCATGTATAGTGGGCTAAAAGCCCGCTAAGGCCCACTACCTTTGTAACCTATATATATGTTTATCAATGAATGGAAACCCTTAAGGAGAACTTTACATCAATTCTAGAATCTAACAATTTCATTCCAATGTATATGACCCTGTAGGATCGGTGTAGTGGCGAAAAATTTAGCTTTCAATCCAACTACAAAATTGTTTTGACACTAGGCGAAAAATTTAGCTTTCGAGCCTAGCGTCCCACCTATCTTCAAAATGGTTATATAACTCGGGCGAAATTTCTATTTTTCAAGCCCGGGCCATGTTCCTGGAAATCATATAGAAGAAGAGATGAGCAAGTCTACCTGCTCTCGTTTTTTCACTGGTCTTTGTTTGATTTGATTATTTTTTGTGGGAGTACTTGCTCACTCTGTCTTTTTTTCTTATGTTTGTAAAATCCCCCTCTTTATATAGCCAAGCTACATACTGCTAGTCTGCTATATAGCCTATATGTAACTCCCTTTTTTCATTAACCATGATGGTTTGAATAACCATGTAACCTCCCTCTTTATTGGCTTTCAATTCACCGGTTTTTTTGAGACAATTAAGAGGTAACCATCAATGTAATTCATGTCCGGCAATGAAACCTCCCTCTTGGGCATTTGTATATTATTTATAAGATTTAATTATGGCCACCCATTATATATAATATAATCACAATACCACACGTTAGCAATCAAGGTTAAACTTTAGTGTAACACTT
The DNA here is from genome assembly GCA_037127255.1 of Persicaria tinctoria. NCBI lineage: Eukaryota > Viridiplantae > Streptophyta > Magnoliopsida > Caryophyllales > Polygonaceae > Persicaria > Persicaria tinctoria. The sequence goes on from JBANSL010000015.1 coordinate 32,139,392, forward strand.
TGATTACATCATGTAACTTAATTTCATGGCCCGTCAACAGCATCAATAACAAACAAATATCAATTCATTTTATAGAGAACACCAATGTAATTTCAAATCGCATATCTGCAGTAACTGGTTATGTATTGCTCTGGTTGAACTTACATATCTGCAGTACATAAATCAACCTAGAAGCTCAGGAAATGTCAAGCTTGGGAACCCATTTACACTCTTTGAAGCTTAACCCAACAAAAAATTGACTTTGTTCAGCTGAGAATGAGTAAGTACCAAAGTGAATGACCATTAAACCATAGTCTAAACTCATAAGGGGCGTTTACCATATAGGCCAAAATTTTGGACTATATTAGGAATGTGTCTTCCAATCTCTCCATATTAGGGAATTGTCCACCGATTTATTTTTGTTGCAACCGAAAACCTTGCCACACAAGCTTCCTCCCCTTCATCCTACCTGCTGTAAATCGGTCGTTTTTTTCCTATCAATCAATCTATCTAATATAAACGATCGATCTGTTGCTCAATCGAACAATCTGTTGTTGAATTGCTTCAACTACGTACGCATATGAACGAAGTAAGCATTATCGATCGTTTTTTGCTGTAATTTTGGACTATTCTTCAGCAATGTTCTTCGAACTTATGATTATGATATTGATTCACTACAGATCTATTGTGATCGTTGATTTAACGTTGCTGCAAAATTTTTGATTTTGCAATACCAGATCTGCTGAAACACAGATTTTCTATTTCTTGCTACAAGTATCGTTTATGATTGCTCCTGAAATTACGATTGATACTATAATTCAATACTTTCTATCAAATGATTATGATTGTTGATGTGAAGGCGCGAAATTTCTACAAATTGATTTTGATTTTGATTTTGCACTACCAGATCTGCTGAAACAAACAGATTTTCGATTTGCTGCTATAAGTATCGCGAAACACACAGATTTCCTACCAACCGTTTATGATTTCTCCTGAAATTACGATTGATACTATAATTCAATACTTTATATCAATTCTAGTTTGCTGCTATGAACTTTATGATTGAAACTATCGTTTTTTATTGCTACTAAAAGTGTTTCTGCAGGTCTGTGTTTCGATTTTCTATATAACATTAGCATGCTCAATGATTGCTGAAACTATCGAATATTGATCTCATGTGGATTGCAATTATCTGTTTTTTCATTGTTTCAACATCTCTGCTTTTTTGTTGCGCTGTTCATTTTTGTTAAAATGCATTCAAATTATATTGCAAGTACTTTAATAATGTCCAACATTGAATTGCAGGGATAGAAATGTCATCAAACATTGTAATAGTTGTGTATGGGGGAGAGTGGAGAATTGCTGAAACATGATTACTGTTCGATGGAAACACTACTTCAAAAGCTTTTGTGCTAGAGGATTCAATCACTTTATTAACCTTGAGGAGGTTTACAGCAGATTCAATTTTGATGAATCGGTTGAATTGGAATTCAGCCATTTGCACCCCTTCAAGACATTGAAAGCCCCGCTTAAGGTAGATTCTGACGCTGATTTGAGAGAGTTCTTGTTGTTGAGTAAACTGGATGAAGTAAATTTTATTGTGGAGTTGTGTGTCACCAACACCTTGCCATTGGATATTGTTGTCCATGAATTTCCAATTCGCGAAGATGCTTCTTCCATAAACACAATTACTGCTGAGCTTGTTGAAACTAATGACAAATATAGCAGAAACATGGATATAATAGAAGATATCTCTATTTTTTATGAGATTCAGGATGTGCCACAAGACGATATGGATGCTGAAAGATTTTCATATTCCTCTAATGCTGAAAACAGTGAAGCATTTTTAGATAACTCCAATGATGGGTATTGGAATGAGGGCTATGCCATGATGAAAAGAAAAGGAAATACAGTTGATGAAAGGGGTCCTGGAAGCTCTATCACGGACAGTATTGTCAACCGTGTCACTCAGTGCCCAAGAATTATGTATGTTGGAAAAACATTTGAATCTAGACATGCAGTAAAGGATGCTCTATACATTATGTCTATGATGTACATATTTGGATTTAAGGTTAAAAAATCAACACCAAAATATTATAGAGCAATATGCATAGATAGAAATTGTGATTGGAAATTGCATACAAAGAGAATTTCAGCTATTTGTCATGAGGTGATATTGTATAGAGATATACACACATGCACATGGGATACAAGAACAAGACACTGCAGGCAAGCACCATCCAATGTTATTGCCAGCCTCATACAATCAAGGTGTATACTGTTTCCGAAGTTAATTTCAGCATATTTGTTTTTTTGATCATATTAATTTCAGCGTTCATTTCAGCACTATATTTGTTTTTAGTTTAAGCAAACAATAAACCAATTTAAGAAATCAGTTTAAGCAATCAGTGTTAGATCATTAATAGTTTTATCAATCGGTTTCAACATATTGATAGTTTTAGCAATCATTTACTAATTGCTGTGTTTTTTACGGTGGATACAACCCAAAACAAATTATTGATAAGATGAGAACGGACCACAAGATCTCAATTACTTATTGGAAGGCAGCACGAATAGCACAAGTGTGGGAAAAAGGGTCATCGGAATCAAATTTTGCTGCATTGCCGTCATATTGTCACATAATTATGGAGAAAAATCCAGGGACAGTAGCTCTCATTAAAACAGACAGTTCTGAAAGGTTCAAATACATATTCCTGTCTTATGGACAATGCATTAGAGCATTCCCCATCTTAAAAAAGGTATGTATATATGCATAATCATTTATAATTTAGCAAAGTTATGATGATTTCAGCATCTACCTTTTTATTGTAGGTTGTTGTTGTAGATGGCATATTCTTAATATAAGGGTATATTGCTTGAAGCATTTAACCAAAATGCAAATATGAAATTATACCCGTTGTCTATTGGGGTTGTTGACATAGAAAATAATGCATCTTGGGGGTGGTTTTTTCAGCAACTCAGTAAAGTTATACCACCTACAGATGATTTGGTGTTTGTCTCTGATAGGCATTCCAGCATTGCCAAAGCTATCAGTGAGATATACCCTAATGCTACCCATTGCGTATGTATGTGGCATTTGAAGCAGAACATACGTGCAACTTTCAAGAAAAGACATCTTGCGGACATGTTCCAACAGGCTGCTGAAACCTACACTGTTAGTGATTTTGCCCACCAATTTGACCGTATAAAAGAAGAATGCCCAAGCCTTGCAACCTATTTGATATCCGCAGAGCTGGAGAGGTGGTCAAGAGCACATGCAAAGGGTAATTGGTATAACATGATGACATCAAACAACGCTGAAAGCTTGAACTCTGTTTTGAGTGGTAAAAACAATTTGCCCATTGTTACACTCTTAGAATTTGTTAGAGATAAGTTCATAGAGTGGTCTCAAGAGAGAAGGCAGTCTGCATCACTGAATACACAGAGAGTCGCCCCTGCAATAATGAAAATGATTCAAGAATTGCAAAAGGATGTCGGTGTATACACTGTAAAACACTTGAATGAGTATGTCTTTGAAGTTACTGGAGAAGGTACGCGGACTGTTGTTGATCTTTCATCAATAAAATACACCTGTAGGGTGTTTGACATTCAAAAAATCCCATGCGTACGTGCTCTGTCAGCAATAGTGACTAAAAAGCTTGATGTGTCACATTTTGTTGTAAGTTTATACACAAATGAAGCTTGGAGTTTAGCACATGATGAAACCATATATCCAGTCCTTCCTGATGATGAAATAAACCTTCCTGAATATATTAAATAGATTAAATGTTACCCCCCTGTAAGGAAAAGATGTGGTCAACCTCCTTCAAAAAAGAAAATCACCAAAGGAGAGTTTGTGAGAAGATCAAAATACAGTAAGGAATGACTTCAAAGGAGCACGGGAAGAATTCAAAAGCTCAACACCAGCTGGCTACAGAAAAAATATGATGATTTTTATTTTTAGTTCAGTTTTACATTGTTTCAACAATCAGATATAATTTTAATGTGATGCTTTGTGTTTTTTTTAATCAGTTGTACTTTGTGTCATTGCTATACTATATCATATTATTTTTAGTTTTTATGGTTACCAGTTATTGCTATTCTGAAACATTAATCTAGACAATCTTCTCTGTTTCAACATGAAAAATGTGCTGAAAACAACTTCCTGAACACAAAATGCTAAGAAACGCAATAAGTCCCCTATTTATATATTATATTTCTATGTTTCTCTAAAATATGGCACCTTAACATTGTATATTGGTGTCAACTTGAACAAAATGTTGAAAACATAACTTGCTGAAACAAAATGCTGAAACAGAAAACCTAAACAAAATGTTGAAAACATTAACTAAATATCAATTTTAAAAGCTCAACACCAGATAGATACAGACAAATAATGATGATTTTGATTTTTAGTTCACTTATAAACTCTTTCAGCGAATAGATATGGTTTTAATGTGATGCATTGTATTTTTTTTAACAAGTTATACTTTATGGTTACTAGTTAACATTTCTTTTTATTGCTATTCTGAAACTTTAATCTATACAATCCTCTTTGTTTTCGCACGAAATATTTGCTGAAACAAACTTGCTGAAAACAATGCTGAAACAGGAATACAGACACAATTTACGTTAAACCATTAGATAAATGTCAATTTCACTGGTTTCAAATAGTGCCATTGAAATGCATTCAAAATGCTACAAAAAACATCAGTTGTCCATAATATTCCCCGGAAATACATCTACACTACAAATACATTAGAATATCTTGAAATCCCTAAATCTGATACATGGTGTTACACACAAGATGCTATTATCTAGAATTTTAAGCTCCATCTCTCTTGAATCAAGTCTGAGACCATAAGTTCTCGGTATCAAAAGATTCTTTCATTGGTAAACTTCTTGACATCTCCCCTCAAACACCAGTGCTTCAATTGCTTTGAGTACAAAGACCCCACAAGATGCACTGCAAAAAATGAAACAGAACATAGTAATATCAAGCACAACAACAAAATGCTTCTAAATGACTTTGAAAACATTATAAAAGTAGGTTTCCATACCCAGTTGTATCATGCACTAGATTAGGGACCTTGTAAATGTGGAATGTAGACGGTTGAAAATTTGGGATCTCACCACACTTATCCAAATGAATTGGCAACCACTCAGCCATTGGGCACAGATGTTCAACAAGCTTTTCAACAGAAACAATGTAGTGGTTGAAATCATAGGCATTTATAACCATTTCAACAAGATCTATCTCCAAGGCAACCCAGTGCTCATTGTTTATGTATAATGGGGTGTAAACCTTTTTTGCAGACTCCCAACTCTTGGGATAATCGCTAGGATATAAGCCCAGGAAGTAGCTAGAAGTGAATTGTTCAACAGGGCTTGTTTCTTCATATGATGACGAGCATTCTAGGAGATACTTCTGATGAAAAATAGGATCCATCACGATAATGCCTTCAAAGCTGCTAGGATCCTCACTGACTCTCTTCCTCATGTGAACCAATCCAGCTTCAAGGTGCTGAAACAGTAAACAATGTAAGATAATTTTTTAAAGCAGATCATAATAACATAAATACATACATAGTTACATTACTTGAAAAGATGCTGAAAAGAAAACCAGTTTCAGCATACTTATATCTATATCAAGCCAACCATCCTTCCTAACAATATTTCTAAAAAATGACTTCTCTTTTCTAACTCCCATTAAAATTACTGGAAAATCCCTACACATATTATTACAAGAATAAAAATTCAGGTCAGCATATATAGATATTACTAAAGCACTAGAAAAACACATGAAAAATTAAGATGGACATACCTTGAGCCTTTAACACAACCATACATGAAGTCATGATCAACCTTGCTGAGCAATGATTTTTTTTCCAGCATGCTTCGGGATCCTTACCTTTTCAGCAACAAACGGGCTCAACAGAAAACTACTTGCTTTTGGAAGATGCTTTGAACGCCTAAAATCTTCAATTTCTTGTACACATTTAGGATCTTTGGAAATTGTATCCCACTGAGTACGTGTATGCTTTAACAAGTTATCATCATCCCCTTCCCCATCATTTACATGTATTGTTTTTCCAGGAGGTAGGGTGTTGTAGGAGGAAATCGAGAATTGCAATAAAATATAAATAAAGTAAAGCAAACCAGATTCCGTCCCTTGCAAATGATTACAAGACCTCCTCCTGATGCAGCAGCGGAAAGTCAGGTTCGATCCTCGAGGAAGCGTGTCAGCGGATCCTAGGCAGCGTGCGAATCTCACGGCAGAAGTCGACTACAGATGCTCGATCTCGACTAGGGTTTAGTCGATAGAAGATCGGACAAGTCGAACAAGCAGGCGGAAGGCTACGGCTTTGGTCGATATCGAGCAGAAGTTACTCGATATCGAGTAGATCTTTCGTCGACGTCGGGTACCTGCACACCAGAAGCTACAACAATCTTGTGGATCGAAGGTCAGTAGTCGATGTCGACCAGTGTTGGTCGATATCGAGTAGAGCAGAAATTTAAATAGCAAATCTTTTCGAACCGAAACGAATGTAAACACGAATTTAACTCAATAAACTAAAGACTTCCAAGATCAGGGTTTCAACACCACAATGATAACCTTGCAAAATAACACATAAAGGCACAAAAGATCATGCTTTTCATCAAATAACTTTCGTTATTAACAAGTAGGAATATAGAGGCTTTCACATAAACCCTAATTATTACTAACCCTTTTCACATTATTAACCCAAGTTGTATTAAGATCACTTTCGCTTCAATAACACAAACAAGGATCACCTTCAACTTTCGCAAAAGAATCATGCTCGCAGGGATAGAAGACGAATTGCATAAAAAGCTTGTACCTTTATCGCGTCACCTCACATGGCCACCGTTGGGCTCACCCCGACCCTAGAAGTGGGTGGACTGCTCGCTCTTCATTGCAATCACATACATCTTTGATGAAAAAGAACTAACTTGCATTAATAAACTCAACCAAACTTACAACCTCTTCTCAGATCCAGCTTGCTCGTCGATTCCTAGTGATCCAGCTGGATTTGGCTCGATATCGACTAAGTTTCTCAACTCCCTGCTTTGTTCTTGAAACGCACTTTCCCGAGTCTTCGTTCATCGGATTGACACATATGACCATGCGTTGGAAAGCTATTTTCGAGGGATACAACTTTAATGAAGACAACAAAGCTTGATTCAGAATGATGAATACCGAAAAATGCCCTTTTCTCCGGCTGCACCATCCTTAGCTTCTCCATGAGTTTCCTTTAAGCTCCAAAGTGCGTCCGATTTCTGCGAAATATAATAAAAACTTGTGTAGACCTCCATATATTGCAACTAAACATAAACTACACAAATTATGTATTATTCTAACCCAAATGTATGAAATGCATGCAGAAATCGGTATAAAAGTCAATATAAAGCATGGCAAAATAGGCTCACATCAAACACCCCATACTTAAGCTTGCTTGTCCTCAAGCAATACTTTTATTTGTCATTCAGGGGAAGAATAAAAAACTCTCAACATATCAGATTCATTCTCATATATCGCTGCAGTCAATTACCATGATCGAAAAGGTACTAGTGTCACAAATCCATGCATGTGCAATTAAAAAGCAACATCTACTCACAAAAGGAGGGTTATGCAAAAACATTCATAAGTGACAAAGCATTGTTAATCAAGAAGACTTTTAATTTAAGCTCAATAAGGAGTAGATTGGTAAAAGGGTAAAGGTAGGCAGTTTTCGGCCATGTGGTGCTAATAATCCGGGGAAATTGAGAACTTTCCAAATTTCCATACGACATTCCTTCTTCATAAGAATCATCACCTTTCATAATGCTCTTTTCAATAATAATGCTTTTACCTCTCTAACCTCAGCACTGCCTTCTCGCGAGTTGCAAACATGGGTGTCATGAATGGCCCCGGATACTTAGTGCTTTGGACTCCTCACATGTGTCCCATCTCACTGAACTATTATCTCAGCGAGCAGGGTCGATCTACCTTTATCTCCTGAGGTGACCAGATTTTCTTTCACTCATTAAATTTTCCATATATTTCAAACAATTTCCTACTAAACTCCATATATGATAATAACAACAACACAAACACCATATAATATCTCCATAATGTGACATCATTCTCAACATAATCCCCGGATAGGAAATAAGGTAAAGAATGACAATATTTAGATCATGTGGAGCAATAATTGAAATAAGGTATAATATGGCTTTTGTGATGCATAAGCATAGGTAAGGCTAGGATTATAACAATGAGCATTATATGGAAATATAAAATCCTCCATCCTCTTATCATGCAACATGTCAAAAGAAACTTCAAATTTTACCTCATTTCACGGTTTTCAAGAAAATATGCATTTCATTGTGACTTTCCTTTACTAGGCAATTTCATGTTATATCTCTAATGAATCCAATTTTGCATCGTCGAGTTCAATATAAAGCTTCCATGACATTAATCAAAAATTTTCAATGGGGGTGATTTTTTCAAACTTTGGAAATCATGCATATAAGTCCATAAATCAATAATAAATTCCAAAATAGCCATGTATAAGCAATTCAAGAAATAAACTTTAAAAATGCACACAAAATGTCAAATATATCAAATATGCATAAAATAAGCCCTTCCCCCACCCCATTCTTAAACATTACAGTGTCCTCACTGTATAAAAAATAAGGGTAAAGAAAGAAACTAACTAGACAGATGTGCAGGGCTTCAAAATATCGAGTGAAAATGATGTTGGGCCTAATCCGAATTTAGCTTGCTTCTATCTCCATGGACCTGAAAAAATGTAGAAGAGAAATACCCACAATAGAAAAACTAAAAGTTCAAAACCAAAAACAACAAAAGCAACAATGTCCAAAAGTCACAAAATTAAATGTCTATTTACAAGCTCTAGATTTTATAGTCGCTAGGCCGACTTTCTCCATTAAGCTCAAGGTGGCATTTGCAGGGCCCGTGTAGCTTGGGCCTCAAATTGGACTTCATTCTTGTCCATCAGCTGCAGTCCTCTAGAATGGATCTTCTTCACCACGAAGGGCCCCATCTTTTTCTTGTTGAATTTGTAGGGAAACCAATGATCTTTTGATTTGGAAACATAGAGCTTGTTCGCAACTTCATACTCCTTGGGCTCATCATTGGAAATCCTACATAATCGGACATACCAAGGCAAACCTCTCCCATGTATAGATAGATCTTTAATGGATATAGGAGAAGAAAGATCCATACCTTGGCTTACCTTCGCAGAAACGGATTCGAGGACCACAATAATTGGTCGATCTCGAGTAAATTTACTCGACATCGAGTTGTTTTTTTCAGGTGGTGGGCTGCTTCTCGAGGATGGTGAAGTCGAGGAAGCAAGGTGTTGGTCGATATTGAGTAGTCTTTCTCGGCTTGCAGTAGATTGCTCGTCGACGAAGGCGAAGTCAAGGCAGCGGGATTTTGGTCGATATCGACCAATTTCCTCGATATCGAGGAGTCCGTGGCTTCAGATCGTCTGCTCGACGAAGCTGCTGCTGGTGGAGGGTTCTGAGTTTGGTCAATGTCGACCAAATTTCTCGATGTCGAGGAATTCTGGTCGAGTTCGACCCCATACTTGCATCTTGTCAAGGCATCCGAGAAATAGTTAGTCGACGTCGACTTACCTTGATCGATGTCGAGTAGATCATCTGTGTCGTCGTTTAGGATGGCTATGATCTTCTCCACCTGGGCTTCCATATCCCTCTTTTCCAGCTCTTCAGGAGTCATATTTCTTATCTTAGGTTCCCCGCATGTAATGTAACCAGCTGATATAGATTTTACCTCTTCCATTGGACCTGTATGCCTTTCAGTTTTATTAAAAGAATACTCAATTACCTCATCGTTGATGTTGAAAGTGAGTACTCCCTTCCTTACGCTTATATTGGCATCCACCGTCGCCAAGAAGGGCCTTCCAAGAATAATTGGACAAGCAGGGTCCTTTGCCATATCAATAAGTAAGAAATCAGCAGGGACAAAGAACTTACCTACTTGCACTGGCACATTGTCCACCATGCCTGTTGGAATGACCACCGTGTTGTTGGCCATATAAAGCTTAGCATCCACAAGCTCTAGGGCACCTATCTTAATCTTGGACCATATTGTTAAAGGCATTATACTCACACTAGCTTCAAGATCACATAAAGCATTAAATTTATATTGACCAAATCCAATGGTTATAGCAAACTTACTTGGATCTAGCCTTTTCTCAAGTATGTCCATATGGTTGCACTCCTCTGTAATCTCAGCCATTGACCGCTTCTTGCTTAGGATCTCATTGATGAATTTGACGTAGGATGGCATTTCATTGAGAGCTTCTGTGAAGGGTATGGTGACATTGAGCTTCTGAAGCATCTTGATGAAGCGCTGAAACTTCTTCTCTGCTGGATCCTTTGGAGATTTTGTTGGGAAGGGCAGCTTCTTTTTCTAGTTCGAAGCCAAAAAAGATGTCGGAGGTGTTGCAGGTCTCTCGACGTCGATTTGGTTCTCCTCGACATCGACCAGACGTTCCTCGATATCGACTTCTTTTCTCGATGTTGAGTTGTTGTGCTGTGTAGACGAAGGGTGGTCCACTTTGTCCTTGACATTGAGTTGGCCTTCCTCGATATCGACCAAGGTTTGGTCGATATCGACTTGCTGCTCATCAATATCGAGTTGTTGTTGAGCACTGTCCTGCTGCTTTCCGACCTCTGACTCGTGTAGTTGATGCCCGCTTTTGAGTTTTACAGCAGCGATGTGCCCGGTCTTCCCCTTGGGATTTGGTTCTGAAGATCCAGGGAGCGTACCTGACTGTCTGGGGATGCCTGCTGCTAGCTGGCCAATCTGTGTCTCCATTGATTTCCGCCATATATCAATCTCCCCAAGCCTAGAGTTGACACCTTGTATCTGAGTGTAGACTGAGTTGAAGGACTGCTTGGTGTCTGAATGGTTCCTTCGCATGTCCTCTAGGATGGTCTGTAGGTCATCCTTCTTCTGATCTCTTTCCGGATGTCCTGGAGCTCTGTATGACGGGGGGTTCCTAGGGGCACCTTGGTTCCATTGTGGTTGATGGAACCTTTGGTCCCCCATATAGCGATTAGGACCCCCTGCGTAACCTGCCTCTTCGTGGTATTCTGCCAGCCTGACTTGCTCTGTGTGTGGGCACTCAGTAGTGGTGTGCCGCTGTGATCCGCATTCGATGCAGGGCTTGTTGATAGAAAGATACTGGACTTGCTTGAGGAGCTTTCGATTCTGATCTCTCTAGTATTGCTCCTTGACATTTGGATCAATTTCCTTAGAGGGCTCATAGAGGGGCATGGATGGGGGTGGCCTGACATAAGAGCTCTCATCATAGTTTGTAGTAACCCCATACTTATTATCGTAGTTGGTGAGCTTGTCGAGTACACCCCATGCGTTAGTTGGTGGCATCGTCAGATACTCATATCGAGTATACTAGTTGATCCTATCTTTAGTGATCTGGTCAAGAGAATTGAAGAAGATCTTCTGAATGACATAGGGTGGTTGTCCATGAGTAGGGAAAGATCGCAGTAGTTCCTTATATCTTTCCCATGTTTTTGCCAGCGGCTTCCCAGACTTCTGTTTGAAAGCTGTAATCTTCTGGCGGAAGAGTGCTGTCTTGGTAGGAGGGATGAATTTGTTGAGAAATTCCTGCTCTACTTGAGCCCATGTTGTGAGAGATCGTGGTTTCAGTCCTTCTAGCCACTTCAATGCAGTACCGGCGAGAGACCAACGGAAGGCCTTCATCTTGACATATTCCAGAGTAGTACCTTCAGCAAGAGTACGACACATGTCAGAAAAATTTGTAATATGTTCAAGAGGGCATTCATTAAATCTTCCATGAAAAGCATTATTTTAAAGTTTAATAAAGAAGTGAGTGCGAATTTCATAGTTATTTTGAGGGATTAGAATGGCCGATTCAGGCACGACGAGAGTCGGGTGCATGTAATCCTCTGCAGTGGTAGGGTATTGGGCAAGCTCAGCTTCTGCTTGCCTCGCATGTTCAGCTTCCTGTTCCCTTCCTGCTCTCTCAGAGTAGTACCTTCAGCAAGAGCACGACGAGAGCATTATCTTTGGCGGCTAGTTTCCTCTGAAGCCTCTGTATCAGTTGTTCCTGTGTTTCTGCGGCCGCCATGGCTCTTTTTAGTTTAGCGTGGACGTGTAAAAGGCGTTTCGGTTTGTCTAAGCCATCAAACTCTGTTGGTTGACCAAAACGGCGCATACACCTGCGAAGTAACTCAAAGCAAACATGAGATTTAACTACCTAAGGCGCGAATGATTGCTTCCCCAGCAACGGCGCCAATTTGTTGTAGGAGGAAATCGAGAATTGCAATAAAATATAAATAAAATAAAGCAAACCAGATTCCGTCCCTTGCAAATGATTACAAGATCTCCTCCTGATGTAGCAGCGGGAAGTCAGGTTCGATCCTCGAGGAAGCGTGTCAGTGGATCCTAGGTAGCGGGCGAATCTCACGAAAAAAGTCGACTATAGATGCTCGATCTCGACTAGATTTTAGTCGACAGAAGATCGGACAAGTTGAACAAGCAGCCGGCAGGCTACGACTTTGGTCGATATCGAGCAGAAGTTACTCGATATCGAGTAGATATTTCGTCGACGTCGGGTACCTGCACACCAGAAGCTACATCAATCTTGTGGATCGAAGGTCAGTAGTCGATGTCGACCAGTGTTGGTCGATATCGAGTAGAGCATAAATTTAAATTGCAAAGCTTTTCGAACGGAAACGAATGCAAACACGAATTTAACTCAATAAACTAAAGACTTCCAAGATCAGGGTTTCAACACCACAACGATAACCATGCAAAATAACACATAAAGGCATAAAAGATCATGCTTTTCATCAAATAACTTTCGTTATTAACAAGTAGGAATATAGAGGCTTTTGCATAAACGCTAATTATTACTAAACCTTTTTACATAATTAACCCAAGTTGTATTAAGATCACTTTCGCTTCAATAACACAAACAAGGATCACCTTCAACTTTCGCAAAAGAATCATGCTCGCAGGGATAGAAGACGAATTGCATAAAAAGCATGTACCTTTACTGCGTCACCTCACATGGCCACCGTCGGGCTCAACCCGACCCTAGAAGTGGGTGGACTACTCGCTCTTCATTGCAATCACAGACATCTTTGATGAAAAAGAACTAACTTGCATTAATAAACTCAACCAAACTTACAACCACTTCTCCTTCTCTCTCTATGTGACTAATTGTCTCTGAAATTGAATGAATAAAATCCAGCCCCTAGGGCTTTATTTATAGGCTTCAATCCCTCTCTAATTAGGAAAGAATATCCTATCTATATCTATATCTATCTATCTAATTACTTAAGATAAAAATAATGGAATAAAAGAATTATATCTAAAAGGAAATATATCTAATGTGGATAAATCCCCTATGGAGTTGATAGATCTTGATGGAACTTGATAGAAATTGATAGAATTTGATCTCGAAAATATCTCCATCGGCCTCGGGATAGAAACTTAACAAGACCCGGATAGCTCGGAATCCACCACCTGGAATCAACACGATATCGAGTAGAATTGCTCGATATTGACTAGCGCTTTCTCGTCTTCCGCTCAGCAACTCGATTCCGGCCTCCAGGAGCAAAGTCGACTTGGGGTTTCCTCGATATTGAGAAGATTTCGTCGATATCGACCAAGGCTTGGTCCGTCTTCAGCTTCTTTGTCGATCTCGGTTCCAGGAAGTGAAAATCGACTAAGTGTTTACTCGATATTGAGTAAAGTTCCTTGATATCGACTTGATTGTCTCAGATCCAGCTTGCTCGTCGATTCCTAGTGCTCCAGGTCGATTTGGCTTACTCGATATTGAGTAAAACAACTTGATATCGACTAAGTTTCTCAGCTCTCTGCTCTATTCTTGAAACGCACTTTCCCGAGTGCTACAACTTTAATGAAGACATCAAAGCTTGACTCAGAATGATGAATACCGAAAAATGGCCTTTTCTCCAGCTACACCATCCTTAGCTTCTCCATGAGTTTCCTTTAAGCTCCAAAGTGCGTCCGATTTCTGCGAAATATAATAAAAACTTGTGTAGACCTCCATATATTGCAAATAAACATAAACTACACAAATTATGTATTATTCTAACCCAAATGTATGAAATGCATGCAGAAATCGGTATAAAAGTCAATATAAAACATGGCAAAATAGACTCACATCATGGGGTCATTAAATCACCAGCAGCATCTTTGCTTGCAACATCTTTTGTTGCATCAGCACCACCTTCTTCACTTTCCAGACATGCAGGTTCATCACCATCGTTGACTACTTGGCCATGAGTTGATGCGGCTTCAACATCAACCATTTCAACATCTTCTATTCCATCAACTTTGGTTTCAGCATCTTCTATTACATTAACTTTGGTTTCAACAACTTTAGTTTCAGCAACTTCAGTTCCAGCAACTTTAGTTTAAGCAACCTTGACTTCAGGAACACCCACCACCTTACCGAACCCCCCAGAAATGCCATCATCTAACATGCATCACCTCCACTTTCATTGACACCTGACTCTTCATTGACTTCTTGTTGTTCCTCCCCTTGGGTTTCAGCAGAAGGTATATCCAATGATAAATCACCTTTCTGCAAGGCAATTTAACCTAACCCCATATGGTTTTTTCCTCATTCTCCAACAATCATACAACTTATCACTCTCAGGTTGTGAAAATACAGGTTCAGCTATGTGATCAAGAATGGGGTGAGCAACTTCATCTTTAAAGACCATCCCTGGGGACCTTGCAAGCTCGCCAAAATTTGGGGACATGGGCGCCTACACAACCAACAAAATTAACACACAATAAAACAACTGAAATTATAAAAATGAACCTAATAAAAAAAGAAGATTGTAGTAAGATAGACCTAAGACAAAAATAGTACCAGCTCACCATCAAACAACTCTTCCGCTTCAATATAAGTATGTCGTAACTTACACTCCCAACGAAGAGAGTATGGATCGCCCACACGAATCTTGAAATCGCAAAGAAACTTATCAGAAAGCACAGGGAAAGCCTCCAGTATCCAAGCCTATAAATATAACCAAGCAACACTTTATATCATACAAAAGAAAAAAAAACATTGCTGAAACAAAAATGCTGAAACAAACAGATGCTGAAACATATATGCATGAAATTAATTACCTGAAAAGCATAAATATATGCAAACAATTCATATGATGGTCTCGGATCTGATCGATCACAAAGCAGAACCTTCTTTAAAGACTTCACCACCAAAGAATAAGACAATCTCCCCCATGAATACAGTTCACATTTTGCTGGATTGCATACAAGAGCAGCATGATTTTTCTTAACACTTTTGGAACGCCTGAACATTAACATTTTCTCGATAATCAACAACTTTGCCATCTGCAGCTTCTTTGGAGAGGAATTTCTACATCTTTTAAATGCCTCTAAAAACTTATCGTACGTACACTTTGACTGATTCTTCCCAAGAAAATAAGACCACGCAAATTTCCCGGATGGTTTAACTGAAGTATCTATAACAGGAAACCCTGTAGTTGCATGAAACTCTACTAAAGAGAACCGAGCAACAAGACCATCAACCTTAAACCATAATTCATGCATCTTATCACTCTTAATCATACGAAGCATCATTTGATGAATCAGTTGAAAATTAAGTTTCGTCTTATTGCTTTGAACAAAAGCCCATCCAAAGCAACTTCTCCTCAGCAACTCAAAATCAGATTTAGACAGATGTTTCTCTACAACATCACAGACATCTGTAGCACAATAAACGTTGGATTTTGCAAAAAATCTATCCTTTACAGGAATGCAGTACTTCAATCTCTGTTAAAAAGACACATTCATAAGCATGAATAAACATAAAAACACACCAAAAGGGCAATAAGGTATGAAAAAAATATACTCACGTCAAATTGACATTTATATTCTTGAAGATCACTTGCAGAGGCATTATCATCTAAAAAACACACACAAAGCATACACAAAACCAGTGTCAGCATGAATAACAAAATCTGTTGAAATAGGTATTTTACAGTCCATTTCAGCAGCATCCCCGACATCACCCTCGTCAGATGGTTTATTCTCTGCCATTCAACATATAATCAACGAGGAAATGTCGAATAAAAAAAAGGCATAACACTAAAAAAAACACAAAACAACCCCCCCCCCCCCCCACTTAAAGGATCGCATGGAGTTTTACTGTCAATCGCAGCAACATCAATGCTTCCATCTCGTCGGAGTCTTTATTCTCTGAAATTCAACAAAAATAGAAGAGAAATGTCGGATTCAACTTCAAAACTGGTATAGCACTATAAACACAGAAAACACACCCCCATTTGAAGGATCGCTTGCACGTTTATTGTCGATTGCAGCAATAGCAACTCCCTCAATGTCGCCGGAGACTTTGTTCTCTGCCATTGAAACAGAATCAAAGAGAACCGTCGATTTCAACTGCAACAAGTGCTTGAGGAAGATGGAGAGAAGAGAGAGCGAATCGTCTCCAACAAGCCAGACGGGGAACGAAATGAGGAGAGAGAGTGCGGCGTACAGCATAAAGGCTTATATATGGAAGGGCAATTTTGTCCAGAAAAATTTAGGTGGACAAAACCCCAATTTGCCGGACTTGAGGGACAATCACTTAAATAGGGAGAAAATTTTCACCTTCGGCGCAAATTTTCTCAACTCACAAACTGACCAATCCTCAGTCCTCATGAAACCATAATAACTTGCAAAAGAGCAATCAAACTAATACCAAACTGAAATACAGATTAATTCATCACAAGTAACAGCACTAAAAACCCTCATATTTATAACCCATAAGCAACCACCAATTCCATAGAAATTCATCTTGAAGACCATGTCAGCACACTAAGTATCGTAACATAAACCTTCCATGTCAGCACACTAAGTATCGTAATATAAACCTTACATGTCGTCCATTTGGACCATTCCCATCATTCAAATCAATTCATTAACCTTTAATGGCAGAGAAGAAGGGGATCGGAGCTCATTCAAATCAATTCAATATCCAAACCAAAAAGAAAACCAACTAAGTAAAGAGGAAAAAAAGACCTGCTAGAGAAGAAGAGAATTGGAGCCCTGCTCAGAGGCATCAGTTTAAAGCTTCAACGGCTCCGCCTGAAGCTGGCTGAATCGAAGTAGAACCTATCCTTCTCCTTCGCCTTTTCCAGTCGACGATTCCTTTTTGATCACAAAATCAACTCTCCCCCCTACTCTTGCTACCCGATTCAAAAATCTGAACGGAAATTTGGGGATGAGAGAGAAGAAGCGATTCTTCGGCCCCTGCGGTGCTCCTTTGCTCCTATGTGGCGAGACCAGACGACTAGGTGGACGGGACGAGTAGATCGGAGGCGGAGGGATGCGAGACGCCGAAACCGGAAGACATGGGAGAAGAGCTTTTGAGAGATCGCTAGCCTTGGCGTCGGGGTTCAATTGCCGGTTGAAATTGGAAATAGCCGGGAAGTGGACTTGAGGAGGATTGAGAAAGAAGTGTTGACACTCTTGTTAGATATGTTAAGACGAATTGGCACTCCACCCATTATTTCAAATAGTAGGACACTCCATCAATTATAACCAAATTTGTACCTTTAAAATAATTAGTCTTTGATATAAGATAAATGGCAATACCTTAACATATATTTTCAAATATTTTCTACAAGAGCAAATATACATTTATATTGCATTTTTAAAAAATTATGGATACATTATAACAGCAAAAGAGTGGCTTTGATTTTTTTAAATTTTTTTTTTATACGAAGAAAGGATTTGGGCGGTGTCAGACCCTGTTGATCCACCACCCAAAAGCGTTCTTTTGGAAGAGAGCCTGGAGCTCGGAATGATGCAAAGGCGAATCGTCATCGAGTTGATGCCGAAGATGAGCCATCTTGTCCGCGACCTGGTTGAGCTCTCTGAAGACATGCAGACATGAGGAGCATTGGAAATTCTGGAGAAGACGCTTTGAATCAGCAATATTCATTTCAATCTCCCAAGGGAAACTCCAGATATCATTGATGGCGTTAATAACCGCAAGACAATCGCCTTCGACCTTGATCATAGAAATATCTAGTTGGTGAGCAGCCACAAGCCCAGAATGAAGGGCAAGAGCTTCGGCCTTCACCGCCGACATCTCACCACACAGGTAACCCTTGCAAAAAATGACAGAACCATGGTGATCGCGAATAACAACTCCTGCTGAAGATTCGCCAGAAGACAGCACAGAAGCATCGAAATTTAATTTGAAGCTTCCAGCTACAGGCTTTTGCCATCTTAAAATTTTCCTTCTTTGAGTCAGTGGTGTGACGTTTTTCTTTTGATCTGTATCTTCCCATAATTTTCTTTTGGATTCTTCCCATTGTAGTAATTGATGTTTTATGTATTGTTCCTGCTTTATTCTGTTTGCAAACCCCTGATCATCGAAAATAATCTTATTTCTAATTGTCCACACGCTCCACCAAATAATGGCAAGTTTTGTTTTTTCTGTTGCAGTCAGCTTCGCGGAGATCTCTGTTGTAATTTCTTTCATATTTTTGTCTCTTGTTTGTGTGTTTTGAATTGTCCTTCCAATCTGTTGTTCTATTTTCCAAATGAGTTCCTTTGTGTATTGACAGTTTATAAAAATGTGTTCAGTGTCTTCGTCATTGAGATCGCATAAACTGCACGAGAGGGGAACTGCAACCCCTTTCCCGGAAAGTCTTTTCTTGGTGGGTGTTCCGTCCATGACAAGCTTCCAAAGGAAGTTTTTACCTTTGGAAAACAGTCCAAGTTCCAAATCTACTGAGTTGGTCTAGAGTTGTTTGAGTTTTTGTAATGCTTTCCAGCGCCGATGTTGTGGTGAACCACCCGTTTCTATTAGGTTTCCAATACAATCGATCTTCTATTTCATTTAGCGAGATTTTTGTGGCTTTTATTTCGTCAATAATATTATCTGGAAGAAAGGCACGAAGTTCCTCTAACTTCCAATATTTATCTGGTCCCATAAATTGTTCAACTTTTTCATTTGGGTCAATTGGATCTGATGTTATTTTACAGTCGTTTAATTTGATGCCTTTTATCCATTCATCTATCCAGAATCTAATTGTTTTTTCCATTTCCAACTTGCCAAATAAGTTCTGTGCAGAATTCCTCTTTTAGTTCCATAAGTTTTCTCCATTGCCAGGAGGATTCTTTTTTTTTTTTGTTATAGTTCCATAGGAATTCGGATTTGAGGTATTTTTCTTTTATAATTTTAACCCAAAAGTTTTCTAGTTCCGCAAGAATTTTCCAGGGGAGTTTCATTTGTAATGCTTTATTGATTTCCTTTGATTTATTTAATCCCAATCCTCCACAACGTTTGGGTTTGCATATTTTATCCCAACCTATAAGTGGTTTATAGGTGTGATCTTTATTCCAAAAGAATCATCTGTTAATTTGGTCCAGTTCCTCGTGGATTCCTGCCCGGAGCATGAAGCTCTGCATGATAAAATTTGGTTCCGTTGCGAGATTTGATTTTATCAAAACTGTTCGTCTTTGTTGGGATAATCCATTTGCCTTCCATTTTGTGAGTTGTGCCATGCTTTTGACAATCGTTTCTTCAAAAGTGTCTATTTTCACCTTACCGTTTATAATTGGGCATCCAAGGTATTTGTCAAGTGTTTCCAGATTCGTGATGTGAAGGATACTTTGGATTGTCTGTTTTTGTTAGGTCGAGACTCCTGGAGTAACTTGAAAGGCTGATTTATTGAAGTTCACCTTTTGTCCTGACATTTGACAGTAGTCGTTAGTAATTCTTCTAATCTGGTTATACGAGCCTCAGTTTGCTTTTGCAAATATCATTATATCATCTGCGAAAGATAAGAAAGGTATTCTGGTTCCCTGCCTAGTAATTTCAAAGCCAATCGTTTTTCTGGATTCATTGCTTTGAGCTTGTAAAGCTCACGCAAGGATCTCCGAACCTAAAATGAAAAGGTGTGGAGAAATCGGGTCTCCTTGGCGAAGTCCCCTTTTAGGATGGAAAACCTCCGTTGGTCCATCATTTACAAGGATTGAGAAAGAAACGGTTTTGACACACGCTTGAACCCGAGAGATGAATCGAGGATCAAAACCAAATTTTGTTAACACCTGGAAGAGATAGTTCCAATATACCCTGTCATAGGCCTTTTCCATGTCAAGTTTCACGGCTATCCAACCTTCTTTTCCTTTCCTGTTTTTGAACGAGTGAAATATTTCATGTGAAATTAGGACATTATTCTGAATTGCTCTATCAGTTACAAAAGCCCCTTGAAGGGAATGGATGATTTTCCCAAGTACTTGTTTTAATCTGTCGGCTAAGATCTTCGCAATTATCTTATAGATAGTTGTGCAAAGGCTTATTGGTCTGTAGTGGTTTATCGAGTTCGAGTTGTCACACTTTGGGATAAGTGAGATAAAAGTATGATTTATTTGTTTTAGGATCCTTCCGGAGTGGAAGAAACTCTTGATAGATCTTGTGACGTCGGGCCCAACAATTTCCCAATAAGTTTGGTAGAATTCTGCAATCATCCCGCCAGGTCCTGAGGATTTGTTCTTCCCAGTTGCAAAGACTGCTTTTTTGATTTCCTGGTTTGATTTCATTAGAAACTCGTTGTCTGTAGATGTGATTTCTGTTCCGATAAGATGGAGGTACTCATTTAAGAGTTCTTAGTTTATACTCTCTTTTCTAAATCGTTTTTCAAAGTCTTTCTTTATTTCTGATGCAATATTGTCTTCTCCTACAATTTGGGTTCCTCTGCAGTTGTTATATTTCTTATTATTTTCCTGTTCCTTCTTCCGGTTGCAACTTTATGAAAATAACTCAAATTGGTATCGACAAGCTTTAGATGTTTAGATTTTGCTCTTTGACTCCAATAGATCATATGGAATTCTAATAGTTTTTCTCTTCTTTTTTTTTCCGTAGAAGTCTGTCTTGGATAGTGTCATTTCTATTCCTGTTTGTGTGGCTTTGATTAAACTAGCTCAAGAGATTGTGTGGCTTTGATTAAACTAGCTCAAGAGATGATTTCATATCATTTACCCTAAAAATAATTATTATTTTATATAAGATAAGTGGAAAATATCTTAACATTTTAAATTATTTTCTATAATAGAAAAAATGCATTTGTATTGCTTTTTTTTAAAAAAAAATTATGGATACATTACATTACATTATATTATATTATATTATACTCCCTTTGTCTCAAAATATAGGTCATTTGATTTTTAGCATATTTTTTAGGAAGTTAAAAAAATCTATAAAATATTAATTTTTTCAATATATTCATATATACTTATTAGTAATGAGTTTAATTTTTTTTTAAATGAATTAAAAAAATTAGTATTTTATATAGTATTTGACTTTTTACAAAAACTTGTCAAAATATTAAAATGACTTATATTTTAAGACGGATGAGGTATTATATTATATTATATCAATTACATTATATAATATTATATTATATTCGTTTAAGAGATGGTTTAGGGCAATGTCACCTAAATTAAGGTGACTATATTCATTTACTCTTTTAATTATTTGCATACTAACGTAATTTAAATATCATTATTCCTATTTTCATCCTTCCAATTTCTACCTATTTTATTGGATTAATATCTTTTCCAATCCTCCATATCTCTCGCTCCCTCATTCCCTTTACCCTTTCAATCTCCCTCCTCCGAATGCTCATCTCGATCATCTTGTCGAAATCCAGGTATGTGACATTCAATGTCCTTGTAAATTAACATTTAACAAACTTCTTTTCTTTCCCACAATTTTTTTTTTATCATCACTTTTCATTATCTTTTAAATGATCAACATTTGCAAAAAAAATTGTTGATTGTTGTCTTTTTCAGATTTATTATTTTGTTCATTTTGGCAATTGCTGATTATCCAAATTCTTTTGAATTCTTCTTCTAGATCGTTATTTTTTGTTTTACATCTATGGTTTCCTTAGTTGATTGTGCACATGATAATTCCAGTTTTTTTTTGTCGATTATTTTATTTTACTTTTCATTGCTAATTTTATGTATAGCCTAATTGTACTGATTGATAATAACTAATATTTGTTATTTCTCCCCTCCTGTAATTCACGTGGGCATAGAATTGCTTAAAGCAAACCGATGAACATTAAATTTAATCAAGTTTCATACTGAGTGCAATTTTCATTGTTTGATCCGGAATTCCCTCGTTAACTTTATATTCAATTAATAGCAAAATAGAAGAAGGAGAAATGATGAGTGTGTTAATTGTATACATCTTTCCAATGGTATGCTATTGTCCATTGTTAGTAATTTTTTTTTTTTTTTGATGGAAACATCAAACATGGTTAGTAATATTTTGATATGTCAATTGTCAAAGCTTTTATAGCTCAAATCATGGTTATTAGGATCTCGGTCCGGATATCAGAATCTTACGATTCTACGATTCTAGGCTAGCTTTTGATCCGGATCGTGTATAAATACTCTTTGCTGCTGGGATCGGACTAGGATCGCAAGATCCTAGTAAGATACTAGCAATACTTTATAATGTGATGTTATGTGCTATTTTTGTTTGAAATTTGAGATTGTAAGCCTACAATAAAGAACATGGGTCCTTTAATTTGTATTTTTTTAGCCCATTTCCCATGTGAACGGTCCAATTAATTTTTTTTTTTCCCATAGTTTTTAGGGTTCGTTTGGTATAAAATTTGGAAAAGTAAACGAAAATGAGGTGAATGTAGTTTATTTGTAATTCAAAATATACTGGTAGAAATTTTAATCATTACTCGACCCTTAGTAGAAATTAAAACCCCAAGCCTCATTCTAATTCATTTCATTGTCGATCCTCCTGAGCTTCACTACTTGAAAATAAAGAAGAAATTAAAGCAGCAGCGGAAAGCGGTTATTATAGTACCTTTTAAGAACAAGACATTGTTCTTGACCAATTATGAATGTTAAGTGGTTATTATTGGATAATGCTAGTTACTTAGTTTGTTCAATGAAAAAAACGATTAGTTTGATTTTTAAATCAAGGTATTTGTTTAGTATGACTTGTTTATATTTTAGTATTTATTTATTTTATTTTCTCTTATTTATAGTATCTTACGATCCTATAATCTGATCCTAGAGCCTTGCATCGATCATACACTGATCTTGGTACAAGTCTGATCATGTCATCTTAATTTTATTGTATTTCCATCTCACAAAAATGAAAATAGTAGTTCATCTCGTAGTCAATTGTTACTAATATTTGATTGGTGTCATAATTTTATAAATATTTTATTATAAAATAAAGAAGATAAGTATGATTGTTTGAATAAAAATTTCAGGTGATACGAAGAAAGTATATTTTCAGTGGAGTATTTCAACGCATAAGTGGAGCCATGAGTAATCTTGGAAGGCCCTCCTCAGGTATTGCATGGGTGTATGAGGAGTTGAATATTTACTTTATTAAATTTGAGAGTTAAACCATAAAAAATATAACATGAAAAAAAAATTACTTGATTCATTTGTTATTTAATTTGTATTATAACTTTCTTCCTTTTTAGGCAAAAGAAGATTAAGGGATTTGTTGCTTCAAGAGGACAACAAAATATGTGCTGATTGTAGTTCTCCAAATCCTAAATGGGCGTAAGTTCAACGTATTTCTCTCATATGAGTTTTTATACTGTCAATTTATCTCATTATAGAAAGCTTACCTGAACATTTAAATCAAACCATCTTTTATTTCAGCATTAATGTTTTTGAATTCGAGTTGATAGTAATTGGTGATTATGTAATGAAACAATATTATTAAATTGAAAAATACATTGATGTTGATATATAATATTTTCTTTGAATTACAGATCAGCCAATATTGGAGTTTTTATATGCTTAAAGTGTTGTGGCGTACACAGAACTCTCAGTGCTAATATCTCCAAGGTATTAGTCGGTAAATCCATGACAAATTTCATATTTTATTATTGTCTATATATGCAACTATATAAGAAAATTGATTGATTCATTCATCATTGTTACATCTCTCATATTATTTTTGGTAAGTGGATTTATGTCGTTTTGATTTCGTGTCATGATATTCAACCTGTAAAAAAACCTTTCACTGCTTTGCATTTTAAATAAAAATAAGCAATAATTTTTCATATAAATTAATTCATCTAGATTCGTATGTACTCTCGTACCTATACAAATGGAAATGACACAATACAATAGAAAAGTGAATGGATTAATTGGAAAAGAACATCTATAGCCCCATAAACATTTTGTTCTATGTTATTATAACTTAGAAAATTTATATGTGTTAGTGATAGTATTGAAATTATTTTATTATGGATGCTTCATTATTTAGTGATACTATTGAAAATATTTTATGCAAAATTACAGAAAACCACCCTTTAAATATCAATGTTTTCACTTAACCATCCCTTAAATTCAAAATTACAGAAAACCACCCTTTAAATGGTATTTGTTTACAACTCACCACCCATTCAACTATTTTCTTTAATTTATCATTAAATATATTATATTTTAATACTTTTAAACTCAAATTTGATTGTAAATATATTCATATTTTGTAAGGGCTCGATCATATTTTAGGGATTATTTTATTTATTTTAAAAAAATAATCATAAATATAGCCTAGAATTATAATCTTAATTTATGGTTGAAAATGTTTATAAAATTTTAAAATATTATGGGAATTACTCTTATTTATTTATATTTTAAATAAGAGTAATTTAAATAATTTTTTATACATTTTCAAACATAAATTAAGATAATAATTCTAGGCTTTATTGATTATTATTTTTAAAAACAAATACAATGATCCCTAAAATATAATTGGGCCCTTAAATTCAAAATTTGAATATATTTACAATCAAATTTGAGTTTAAAAATATTAAAATATAATATATTTAATGACAAAGTAACAAAAATAGTTGAATGGGTGGTGAGTTGTAAACAAATACCATTTAAATAGTGGTTTTCTGTAATTTTGAATTTAAAGGGTGGTTAAGTGAAAACACCCATATTAAAATGGTGATTTTTTGGAACCTCAAGCAAGTGTTTATGTTTTCTTTCCACTACCCCATTTTGCTGGGGAGAATCCATATAGCTGGTTTGATGCAAGATCCCGTGTTTGGCAAAAAAAAATTGGACAAGGTATGGTCTATGAACTCAGCTGCATTGTCAGATCTCATGGACTTAATGGTGAGTTAAAACTGGTTATGAATGAGGGAAACAAAATTGGTCAGGACAGTGAATGTGTTTGTTTTGGATGCCATGAGATAAACCCAAGTACATTTTGAGTAATCATCAACCAAGGTGAGAAAGTATCTATAACCATTGTGAGTGCTTACTTTGTATGGTCCCCATGTGTCAAAGTAGACCAAATCAAAAGGTGCTTTAGCTTTGTGATCTCTAGAAAGGAAGGGATGTCTGTGTAGTTTGGCTTGAGGACAGATTTGACAAATTGAGGGAGGAGAGGACACATTCATAGAAGCATCAATGTATCTTATTTGTGAAAAAGGCAAGTGCCCCATTCGGCAATGTAATAGTTCAGCTTTACAGCTAGCTGAGAAACCATAAGCATTACAATCAACAGAAGATGATAAAGTAGAAGTATGAGTCAAAGTATCACAACTGGAAAAATCATGTTGTAGCACAGATGTCAAAGAAGGTAAAGGTGCCAACTCATAAGGCTTGTGTGTAATGTAGAGTCCTCTCTCTTCACTTCCAATTACCAGAGGTGTCCTCATCGAAGGGCCCTGGATAATACATGAATTGGGGGTAAAAAGTATATTAGATTTGATGTCTTCTGTAAGTTTTTGGATGGAAAGTAAGTTGAAATGGAAATCTGGAACATGGAGAACCTCTTGTAGGGAAATCTGAGGAGAAATGTTGACTTTACCAACATAGGCAATGTCAGCTTTCTTGTTATTGCGCATGGTAATAGAAGCTGGTTTAGGCAATGGTTTGTAGGAATGGAACAGATTGAGGTGGGGAGTCATGTGGTATGTGGCTCCACTATCCAAGATCCAAGATGAATTAAGGCTAGAAGAAAAGAGACAAGAATTTTTACCTGCTAGCATAGTTGTGGGCTCCTTGACCTGATGATGCTGCAGTAGGGAGAGTAGCTGTTGGTATTGCTCATGTGTGATTGGAGAAGAGGATGTTGTAGCTGCAACCTTCTTAGACTTGTCAGTGTTCATGTCAGTTGGGAATCCATGGAGCTTCCAACACTTATCAACCACATGGCCTAGTGTCTTGCAGTGAGTACAGAAAGGACGGGAGCTTGTGTTGCCATTGGAATTACTGGAGGAGTTCGGATAACCATGAATCTTCCAGGAGTTGTCGATGGTATGACCTCCAACCTTACAATGGTCACAAAACGAGGATGGAGAGCCTGATGCACCAGAGTTTGAGGGATAACCATGTAATTTCCAGCACTTGTCCATGGCATGTCCCGAAACCTTATAGTGATCACGGAACAAAGGTTTCTTGGATCCTGAATATCCACCTCTAGACTGCGAGGAGAAAGCTGCACCATCTCCACTAGGAGTTGTTGTCTTGTTCAGACCTCTTTGTTGTTTTTCTTGGACCAAAAAATTGCATGCATCATCTACTGATGCAGGTGGCGTCATCATCAAGATGTTGCCTCGAACAACATGGTAAGCTTCATTGAGCCCCATCATAAAATGGATCACCTGCTGATCCTGGATCATTCTTTTCACATCAAGACTAGATCCACAGTCGCAAGTTTCTCCTTCTACGAAAGGGACATACTCATCCCAAATCCTTTTGAATTTGGTGAAATAATCCGGAATTCCAAGATTCCCTTGCTCAACAGCAATTAAATCCTTTTGAATCTGAAACAGTCTAGTACGATTCACAGCTCCAAAGCGAGATTCTAAATTTTTCCAGATCTGATTAGCAGATCGATAGTATAGAACAAATTCTGCAATATCTTTGTCAACCGAGTGTATAAGCCAGGCAATTACCATATTGTTACATCTGTCCTAGTGGTGCTGAAGAAGATGATTTGTGGCCGGACGTTTGCAGCTTCCAGTCACGAATCCTATCTTGTTCTTCGTGAACAGAGAAACCTCTGCTGATCGTCTCCAATGGTTGTAGTTCATGCCATCTAGAGGTAGAGTGGAAATCGCATATTTTGGATGATCTGAGTGATGGAGATACAATTCACTCATCGGATCAACTCCTCCGGCGTCGGACTGATCTCCATTAGAGTTGTCGCCTTACTCTGATACCGTGTCGATTAACGACCAACTCGAGATCGACCAAAGTTTGAGAGTGAAGATGGAGAAACAGATCAGGAGGAGAGGAAGTGATGATGGATGAATTGAGAGTGTTTCATTGCATTATCTTAGTTTGTTACATTCCCGCTTCTTTGCCTATTTATACTATGAAGGCAAGATGCAATCTGTTACAAGAGCTAGATTACAATGTGATGAGGGTGCACACGGCTTATGGTGATGCATCACTCTAGTCCAGCTGATCCTTCTACCTCAACACCCCTACACATTGGCTTAAGCTTTTGTGTAAAGTGGTGGATCCCGACCTTGTAAACGAAAACAATATAAACCCGACACGACTCCCGATTTGATACAACCCGGCTCGGGATTCTCGGATTCTCACATCTTTTGTCAATTTCCCATGAATAATATAAATTTTTAAACTCTATCTTAACCTAGAAGATTTATTATTTTTAAAAATAAATACAATGATCCCTAAAATATAATTGGGCCCTTAAATTCAAATTTTGAATATATTTGCAATAAAATTTGAGTTTATAAATATTAAAATATAATATATTTAATGACAAAGTAACAAAAATAGTTGAATGGGTGGTGAGTTGTAAACGAATACCATTTAAATGATGGTTTTTTGTAATTTTGAATTGAAGGGGTGGTTAAGTGAAAACACCCATATTTAAATGGTGGTTTTCTGTAATTTTTCAAATATTTTATTATGAATGTTTCATATATTATTTATATTTTAATGGCAATACATCATCATGTAGATTTCTATATTTTCTTTTGTCCATTTCCCATGAATGATATAATTTTTTAAACTCTATCTTAACCTAGAAGATTTATAAAGAATTTCGTTAAGTCTCCATAAATTTAGAAACAATTGTGGATAAACTAACCATAAAATGCAAGATTTTCATAAAACCCAGCCACAACAAAAATTTATATTATCTAGAATGTTGACGAGGAATTATCCCAATGGTTTATAGAGTTAATTTGAATAAACATGATAGTAAAAGACAAGTTTATGCTTGTTTGACGCCATGCATTAATCTTTGATAAGGAAATTTATTTTGATAAGAAGTTGACATGAGTAATGAGTAATGACTCATCCACCAAACAAATCTCAAGTTGTAGTCTATTTTGTCTCTTTTTAGAATTTATGTCCTACTGATGAGAAATTGCATTTGTTTGAATTATTTCATTTTAGTAAACAATGTCATCTTCTATATGAAACATATGACATTCAATTATATTTTGAGTTATTTATATCTAATTAGTGGATATATAAGTGACATATTCAGGTCTTATCTGTGACATTGGATGATTGGTGTGATGAAGATATTGATGCAATAACCGAGGTTGGAGGAAATGCTTCTGCAAACTCAATATATGAATCATTCGTACCAGATGGTCACACAAAACCTGGCCCGGATGCAAGCCATGATGCTCGTACCAAATTCATAAGGTTTACTCGTGTATCTTCAGTTAACTCCTACATACCGACCAATATTTTTTTTAAACTAGGTTATAATCTAGGTAAACTAAATATCTACATGATCGATCATTTTAAAACATAATATGTTGTTATTCATGGATCTAGGTCAAAGTATGAATATCAAGAATTCATGAAGCCCAATATGCGGACAACAACATCTCAGTCATCTCATAAGAATGATGTAAATAATAATAATGCAAGCCCGTCCAAGATAGAAACTTCCGTTAAGTTTTTCTCTTCTCAACAATTCTCATTTTTCCTATATAACTCTATTTAAATTTTGAAATCAAAAATGAATGGATTAATTATTTATTTGATAAAGGACAAGTCTCATAAAGTATTGATGATTATGATAAATTTAGATAAATTTGTTCAGGAAATTTTTCTATCAATGTTTTATAATCATTTGTGGTAATTATTATATGGTTTAAACATGCAACAGGAAGTTAAGGTGGAATCGATGGGAACATTAAAGATCCTAGTGGTAAAAGGCACAAATTTAGCCGTTAGAGATATGTTATCAAGTGACCCTTATGTTGTTGTTAGTCTTGGTTTGCAGGTTGGTCTTACTAATCTAGTTGTTTTATGTTCCAGGTTAAAATTTTCTATTTCCTATTAAATTTTTTAGTTGCTTTTATGTTCAGTTAATGTTTAGGTGATAAAAAGATGTATACTTATTTTTTTTTATAATTATAACCTTTTATATGTAATTTTCCTTATTTTAATGATTAATATTTTGCCTAGTGATAAAAAAGATTTAATACACTATTTGCAGAGTGCTCAAACAACTGTGATAGGAAGTAACTTGAATCCTATTTGGAACGAGGAACTAAAAGTTTCTGTACCTCAAAATTTTGGTCCACTAAAAGTGGTAAATCATCAATTCCTTCTCCATTTAAAATAGTATTTTTTTTTCTAATCTTATGTGTTAAGCATATATTTTTCCTATGTTGATTGTGTCCACTATATTTCAATTCATTATTGCTTTTGATAAATGTATAATGTTTGGTAAATTGTTTTGTAAGTTTTCTTTGGATCTCGAAAAGTATAAATTTAACCTTTAGAGAACGATGTTCATTTGAGAAAATGGAAAATTCACTTGAAATAACATCATAATATATTAATATCTATCAATGAAGTCAAAACACTTAAATATTGGATTAACTTTTTATGATTATTAAAAAAGGATTAAGAAGCTAACAAAACTTCAATTATAGTAGAAACCTAGTTTATATATACACACACTTCTCATTGTGTTAGAGAAGTAGGATACTAGTCACCCAATATATCTATTAAAGTTTGATAGATCAATAGTTTAAAACATATGCAACGATCCCAACATATAATTAATATGTTTCCTTAAAACTAATTGGCAATGAAAATAGCATAACATTAATCTTTTTTTTTTATGAAATTCTTACAAATTTCAAAAGTTGAATAAACCACATTCTCAATATCATCATATAAAGTGTCAAATCATTCCAAAAAATAAATTTCAAAAGTAGCATAACATATATGAATTAACTATCACAACTTATAGACATCCCAAAAATAAATAACTTTAATAATAAACCCTTATTAATTTCCAGCAAATAAACAAATATTAAAACTGATATACATTTTCATGTAGTAAATAATCATAATATTTCTTGTTGGATTTAACACATTGTAAGTAGAGGGTCAATCATTGTCCTGTGTACGCTATAAAAGATGTAATTATATGTTGTTTGTATAGTTAGTATGAAAAAAATGCAATCTTTCATTTATTTAATAATATCATTATTTGTGCTAATGCATTATGGAAATTCTAACTTAGTTTGATTAAATTAGTGGTCTTATTCTAACTAAATACGGAGTACGTACTTTTATTGGTCTTTGAGCTAATTTGGACCATTAAATTAATTGCAACATTCTTCAATCTTTATAGCTTAATAACTTAGTCCATAGCTTGATGTGAGTTGATAGAATCTATATTGGTTGTTACACTTTTCATTGATGGTTTGATGATATATGGTAAATTGATATATCATACTTTAAAGATAAAAAGGAATAAACTAACTCCTCCTTAATTTTAGCAAGTGTTTGATCATGACACCTTCTCGGCTGATGACATAATGGGTGAAGCCGATGTTGATCTTCAACCTTTGATCTCATCCGCGATGCACTATCGAGATCCAGGAAAGTATGGAAACATGCAAATCGGTAAGTGGATCAAGTCAGATGATAATGCTCTTCTCCATGACAGCGCAATAAACATTGTTGATGGGAAGGTGAAACAACATATATCACTTTTACTTCAGAACGTTGAATCTGGGGAGTTAGAACTACAATTAGAGTGGGCATCTCCTGAGCAATAGACATTTTCTCAAACCAAGCAAGACAAAAAATCTACCTGAGTAACTCTATTACTTCAAGTTTCTCTTCGAAGAAATGAGTTATATTAAGAGATTTGTTATGTGAATTATACTAAAAAAATGGGAGCAAAAAGTACAAATTTTACTATTATTTACACATATATGTAGAATTTTTTTATGTTATGACAAAATAGCACATTTGTTTATTTGGTTTATATCATTTCTTAATGATTTTTTTAATTGCCTTTTTTGTTACTTCCATGGGTGAATTCATATTGAATCTAGATTTCTTCTTTGTTTTTTTTTGGTTGTAAAATTGTGTTTTTTGTATTGTTTCATACACATAGAAAAACTATCTCCTAGCTTTTTTTTGTACAAGTTTTTGTAAATTGCACAACACTAATATAACATGAAATTAGTCGAATTATAGGTGTACAACTGAGCATATATCATAATTTAAATCTCTTTAAGTCATAGAGATTGAGTAGTAGGAACATTTCTCCCATAGAAGAGTGTCATTTGTTTTACATGACTTCCATACACAACAATAGGAGACTAGGAATTACTCATGGTTAGGATGACAATAAGTGCGTCAGGAACCGGGAGTATCATCCCCATTTTTATCCACATTAACCAAAAGCATCTCATCCTCATCCCCATCTTCATTCAGGGATTGAAAATATTTTTATTTTATTTTTTGAATCACATATATTTTTCTTACCATTTTGGTATCAGTTTCATGTTGGATTATATGTGGTTTTCAATACTTTAGCGTAATACATTTTTTTTAAATCTACTCAAACCTACCCATATCTGTAGTAAACAAAAAGGATAAACCCATGCTTGTTCCCCTTTTTGTTGGAAAATTTTATCATTTAAAATCGATGTAGGTGTAACGGCCCAGGATTATGATTCCCAGGTTACGTTTCGAGGGATGAAAGCCCTCGTTAGGATCTTACGCCCCGAGTATAGGTTGAAGGTTTGAAATTCTATCCTAACATTTTAAAATGGGATTTCATACCCAAAATTCGAAGGGATCGAATACCAAGTGGTATATCCCTCTCCTACCTCCACCCCCTTCCGATAGGGCGGAGACTGACCAGCTCGTGAATGCATTCCATTATCATCGGGTGGCACGCATGCCCAACCCGTATCCACAATAAAGCCTGCAGGCATCTCATAATATAAGGAAGTTCATGACTCGATTGACTTAGGACGGGACGCGATGAGACTAGGTCGTCCTATAACCCTAGCAATGACTCTAGTTACTTCACAGATAACGGCCGTTCTGTTTACAAAAGCAATGAGTAAACGAATGCTCAATCATGAGTGCAATCCTAGCAGGTTACTACATGGCATGCTTTATTATGCATGCAAACACCTAGTATGCACATGACTACAAGCAGGGAGATCTCTCTTTTCGAATCTGAGTGAGATCATATAGGAACTCACTTGGAAAGCCGAACACCAAGATATACCAAAGAGCATGCAGATTCCAACAATCAGCAATCACCTATTATAATTATAAAGATTTTGGTAAGCTACAATGCTACTAATCACACACACAGAGACCATGTTCCTAAAACATTCCCAAAACCATCCGGAAGCTAAACCATTTTAAAATCATTTTCCGATATGAGAAAACACCTAAAAACCAAGTCATTCTGAGATTTCCAAATCCGCTTCAAGTTCCCTTAACTCATATTTACTCCTGTCAAATCCCTTTTTATTAAATCCGATAATACCTATTGTAAATATTCAAGTCTCTTAATTATATATTTTAAATCTCAAATAATATTATATAATATTTTGAATACCATTTATCAAACACTTTCATAAATATTTCCAAATCTCTTTGAAATTCCAACCATTTTAATTTAATAAATCATCCCTTTTTAAATTACCAAACTCGCCCTTATTTTGTGAAAATTACCAACCGACCCTTTATTTTGAAAAACCCCAAAACCGAGCCTCTATTTTAGATTACATAAAACCGAGCCTTCTTTTTCTTATATCCCAGATTGAGTGCATTTACTAAAATAGGCCCGATTCCTTTTGATTTTTAAAACCAAAACTTCTGGCCCAAGAATCAAGCCCAAAGACCAACACATCCCCATCATTTTTCAATTCTGTAAAAAAAAACGAAAGGAGACTTTAAAAAAAAGAAGGGCCCCACGCCTACATGGCTGCTGAGGTGGAGGTGGGACCCACGGAGCTGAAGAAAGGAGAGGAGGAGATTTCTATACACTTCCTCCCCCATTCAAGAGCTCTGTTCGACGGACAAACCGGAGGGGAGAGGATGCCAGCAACGCCAGATTTCCTGACCACCCCAACCCGACACTAGAGGCCAGAAAACGAGCAAGAAAGGAAGGAGAGGAAGGAGTGCTCACCGAGGTTCCTAGGGCTCGCCGGAGGTGCTTCGCGTGGCGTTCGCGCTCGTCGGAAGCGAAATCATTGCTCGCTTGGCCTGGGTTGAAAGAGGGGGGTCAAAAGGAGAAGCTTTACTGTCCTATTGATCGAAGGAGGAGAGAGGGTGGCTTACCGAGCCGATGCGAAAAGCAGGGCGAAGGAAGGACTAAGGAGGCGGCGATCAGGAGGTGCGCCCGGTTGCGCTGTTGCTGGCTCCGGCTCTCCTGGGCGGTTTCCCTTGGTTCGTCGGCGTCGGAAGTAAGGGAGGTGGTGCTGGCATCCCCGGATGGTGCTGCTCATCAAGAGAGAAGGAGAATGGAGGCTTGGAGCTTGGTTACTGATGGCTGCGAAACAGGGGTGGTGGGAGCGGGTCGGGGTGGTGCTCGGGCAGCGCTCGAGGGCGCCCAGGGAGGTGCTCGGGGGTGCTCAGCGCGGCTTCTCGTGGTGGTGGAAGGGTGGTGGCGCAGTGGTGACGGTGGGGTGGGTTTTGGGTTTCTTTGAAATGAAATGTAGGGTGGGTTTGGATCTGATTTTTTTGTTTTGAAGAGGGAAGGGTTGCAACATCATTTGGTCAAACAAGGAGCAGAATGGCAGGTTGTTTGTTTGCCAAATAAATAAAATCAAGAAGGGAAAGGGAAAAGGATTCAATTGATGCATTACCAAATTAGCAAATTCAGCAAAGGAGGAATGCAATTTTGTTGGTTTTCCAAAAGAGAGGAACCAAAAAAAGGAGTGTGGGACATAAAGATAAGATTTTACCTCAATTAGGAGGGATGAGTTGGAGAATGGGTGCATAAAGTGATCTTGATAGAAAACAAAAGGGGAAGAAGGCAAAGTGTTCCCAAAATTAAAATGTCCAAAATTAAACCCCGAAATTCGTTTTAAATTCATTTTTAATTAATTAATAATTTTTTTTTCCGAAAATTATGATTTAAAATCCCGAGCTTTTACATCATCCACCTTTAAAAACAAGTCTCGTCCCCGAGACTAAAACCAAAACAAAGTAGGGGATGAAGTTCGAAATTGATGAGTCCAAGGACCATGTCCAAGGATCTTGTAATCATCTCGGTTGCGTCTTCCGGGATTCTCACAACATCCTAGTCACGGTCATGACATCTCCAATTGGTCTTGACAAGTATGCAATAAGCGCCCCTATCACATCCTCGCTTCGACTTTTCGGAAGTACCACAACTCTAAAAGTTCTACAATATCATCACTAGGTCTTAGCAAGCAACCTACAAGCGTCCTCATAAGATGCTTGTATCCACTTCGTGAAGTACCATAGAGTTGCCCGGGTTTAAAAAGCTTCAAAGGGAATTCCGCAATTGAAAAAGATTGGCCTCAAAATCATTGAAAATTTCGATCACGTTCGGTCTATCAAAATCCAAGTTAGTCTTTTTCAAGATCATTCAAAACCTCTCGCCTTCAAAACCATCCAAAGATTTTCATAATCCAAGTTAGTCGTTTCCAAACTCTTTCAAAACCCTTTAAATCCCAAGTTGGTCAAGCAAATTCAGAACTCAAGAGGTGGAATCATCCACCTCTAAAGGCTAATCCCATATTCTCTTCCTAGGTTCCAATCTGAAAAGCAATTCCAAGCTACAAATTTCTAGCCATTATCAAAATCAACATAACCAAGACATGCCACCTCATAAACAACCAACCATCGAGAATTCAAGATTGACCATGCCAAAACCATAACATGAATAGCCATCCATCAACATTGTCGCATACGAGTATATTGGAACGTCAAACTCAAAATTAGCATTTCATGTTCTAGGTGTCAACCAAATAAGAATGCATCAAGTAGAAATGTCATTTTTGAAAGGGCAACACATAAACACATCAAGTCTTAACCTTAGCAATCACATCAACATGGTTTCCTGCTTACCACTACCAACATGGCATAATTTGTCATAATAAGGGTTTCGGTCTAATGGGAAGGCATCAAGTCAGCACAACAAAATTCATTTCAATAAGATTCAGCAAGACAAGATATTCACCATTTTCATAGTCAAGGATTTAGCCGAAAATCTATTTTGAAATATCAATGCATAGAGGCATCACCACAATCACGTTTCAGCAATTCAATGTTCAAGTTATCAACATAGAACTTGCCATACTCTCATGGTTCAGCAATAGCAAAGTCTAACAACATAGCAAGCACAAAATATAACCACGGCAACATTTAACTTAATAGGACATCGCATATCATTATATCAGGATAACATGCATCTTATATTAAGGACCCTACATGCTACTACCATTTAGTTCCCAAGTATTTCACATCAGCATATAACATGATTTTACACTAGGTTTATACATCATTATCTCTCAATGTTCCAAACGGTCACATGTCATAAATCATAAGATACTATCATGCTCAGCAAGTATTGCAGAATATCAGGTATCAACATAGCAAGACAAGTTACCACATAACCTCATGATAATAATAATTCGAGCAAAGGTAAAATCATGCCAACATTGCAATATCATATTGTCACATATTATCGGGGCACATAATATCATTATTACCAACACAAGTCGGGATTTGAGGAGGTATAATTCACATTCCATGAGTAAAAGAATTCAAGGAAGGCCTAACGACATAGAACACCAATCATACCACAAGGTCAGTCACATAGGAACACCAAAGTACTAAAATTCATAATCATAAGTAGAAGTCAACCAAGTAACGTTCACCAACAGTTCATCATTCAAAGAATCAATGTGTCAGCTCTGGGACCTGGGGTTTATGAGCCCACCGTGCTTCTGCTGCGCCGCTCCTATGCTATTTGGCTAAACGTGCACTTTTCTACGCCATCGTTCGTCAAAGTATTGCAAGAAAATTTTTAGTTAGCGGAGATAGGGGAGAGACAAGAAGGACAACTCGGACTCCCCACGGAACCAAACACAGACCAACTGATGATGACACAGCGAAAAACAAGATTCCGACCCAAGAAGGAGTATGATGCCCTTATGGAACTCCATGAGGTTACGAGTGCAGCAAGCAAAACACATACCAATCATGGAGTAAACTAGTTGCATCACTGGACACTAACATGGACCTATCTAAATGAAAGATGTTAACCGATGGGGAAACCAATAACATGATCGGGTTCTACATGGGGCATAAGGGACTAGCTAGCAACTTTTCATTTCATATATCAGACAAGCTTGATATGTATAAGAGACATGTATACACGGATGCAACAATAGATTTGTGCGACATAAAGCTTATGCAAGATCTAGTAGACAACACAGAGCATTACACGTAGGGTAAATTGTTCGTGACATGTACATATAGGCAGGTTTTAATCAATGTAGAATCATATGCAGACTTATCGAGATGTTTTATATCAGTCGGACTAGTACATGAAAGGATCATATAAAGCCATATAGAAAGCAGTCCTCCATGATACTAGTAATATCTATTTAAGGAAAAAGCACAATCAAAGGTAATCATTGAGGAACAATTTGTCACCAAAATCACAGTTCATGCATACATGCATCTACTATGTCGTAGGGTATAATATGCAACGTGGTATTCAACTGCTAACTGACACATATTTCATAAAAGTATGGATCATGTGATAAGAACAACTTGGATGAGAACACACATAAGCATGCCACTAATCATACTTAGCACAATGCAACCATGTGGAGGCATAGCATTCTAACTTGACTAACAATATCTAACATGCTTGGACAGTCATAAGATCATGCAGAGAGAGTATAACAAGGCTATCACAACCTATGACAAGAGTGGCTACATGAGATGCTTGTTGAGCATACAATCGCACAAGTCATATCTCTGCAGGCATAGATGTTACAAGGTACTACATGACAGTCGCATGTGCATATGAATAAGATGCATCGAGCAATTCCAAATAATAGTGGGACGAGTCATAAAAGTTTAAGTTGGACCACTATTGCACCCAATCATTAGCACATATAAAAGGAATACAAGCAGTTTTGATGGAGTCATGCACGTATCATAATGTGAAACAGGACAATGCTCCTAAGATATCATGCTTCAAAAGGGCGGTATGCCACATTATATATGCAAGGGTAATCATGCGAGTGCCTTATAGCTATTGTGATGTGTGTGTGGTCATGCGAGGTGCCAGATTATTCATTTGCAGAAGCCTAAAGAATGTCAGGGGCATGCAGAGACAACATCGAGTTATGAGATGATAGCCACACATTGATATTCACCTAATGCTTAACATGCGTAAAAATAGGCACTAACTCTACAACTAGGTCTATCAATTCTTAAACAGTTAAAAATATCGCACATTAGAGATGTTGGAAAGAATACAAGACTTTGCGAAGTCTATTCCACGAAATAGCAAATCATAATGCAAGCAGGGCATGAATACACACAAGCCATAATTCATGGGTCTTATAAGATATATTTTAACATGATAAGATGCATGGCTATGCAACATAGGTTACATGTTTATTTGGCAACTAACACGGATGCATTTAAGGGATTAACCAATCATAACGTGATCATATGAGGACAAATGGGAAATATGGCAGAAACGACAACATGAGCTTAAGGCAGCACGGCTTCACATGAATATAAAGCATGCAAGTACACAGGTATAGATTAACAGTATACAACCAGGGCACGTATTTAACACATGAATATACCAAGTCACGTCGTGATCCTACATTATCCTAGCAATACATGATAAGACATGGATATCTTTTACAGAGTGAACAAAACAACGTCACGGACAATAGATTATAATCATGTTAGGAATGAACCGCCATAAAAGTGCATGAAATGGTACAACAACTATCACATCATAGGACAATCATATTCACGTGATGAAGCAAGCATGACAAGTTACTACTTAGCGAGTCATATTGGAATTCATAAGCATTATAGGATACTAACATCACATATCGAACATGAGTACAATCAAGGTACTTCGACTAGACTCACCCTAGCATTCAGGTGTCCTGTATATGCGAAAACGTGATACTAACTCATTATTCATACATACGTTCATTCGATTAGCACAACAATTTGCAGAGAGCCAAATAACCCACACCGTAATGATTTAGAAGCATGATAGACATATAGCGGAGTATAACTTGGACTTAAAGCAAGATAGCTAAGCTTGGATACGATGATAGATAGTTACGGGTCCATGCAAATATTTAAATGGTACATGCACAAAATATGAGGTCATATATTCTGAGAACCACGAGAGGATACCACAAAGCAGAAGAAAACATTACGGGAATCAAAAGGTGAGCATGCTATGGTTTAGTGGTCATACATGATGAGTAGTGAGAGTAAAACTAACATGCTAAGGGTCACACTATTATGAGCCTAACCCAAAAGAGAGACTGACTATCATGCGAGTTCGTAACTTGCGACATATGCATTTAATCAATCATTAGTATGACGATGCGAGGAACCAATGAAATCAGGTTGTGCATGCATAGGGGGTATGACATGAATACAACGAAGTATGACCTAAGACCTAAACAAGGTGGCCAAGCATGGATACATAATGGCATACAACCACAAATCCACATTAAGGATCATCATCACAATATATGTTGGGAATAACACATCATGTCGAGTCATGCATATACAAAACTAGGAATTATCGTGGTGTGTGCTTGTGCGGCGTGTCATGTTATATATTCATGAAAGTATGTGAGAAGCATGGAGGTCATCATGGCATGACAGTTGGATAAGCATGTTGGAAACTAGGTGTCATATGAATCAGGTTGAACATCAAGTTGTAACACACACCCCTCAAGTAAATTACTCTATCAGGATATCAGGATGGAACGAGCACACTATCATGAGCCTACTTGCAGAGAGGACAGATCATGCGGTTTACTAACATATGACACATTCATTCGAGCATTAATATAACAATGCATATCCTAAGTAGATCATGCTGGGATGATATGGGGGCATAATAGATGTAATACTGATCTAAACAATGGCTAAACATAGACATCAAGACATGTAGGCATAATTTCACACTATGGATCAATCTACAAGTCTCCGGGGTAGTACATATAGGATCATACAATCATGGATGAAGAAACTAAGATAACCCAACAGAGATCTACAAGGACGACTCTAATTCACTTCCATGAACCCCATGACTTATTTCCCGTGAAATATTCGTGTAACTCTCAAGTCGGGTAGAAAAGGGTTGAGGTAGTAGCGTACTCCAATACAACCTCAAATACTGTTACCCGTATATCACACCGACATCGCAAGAAAAGCTCAATAAAGATGTTTAGTAAGGTCGGGAAAAGAAGGTCGAAGAAGGGAGTAGTCAAGCTTAAGAGGTCAAAGGCGATCCCAAGAGGACTGGAATCCCGACTCTATAATGGCAGAAGGTCTCCCCCGCTATTCCATTCACATAAGCATTTAACGCATGATTCGTAGTCAGAATTATCAACTAGGTCTCCAATTCAAGCATACAACACTCAGCACAGAACAATCAACAATCAAGCTATCCTAAGGCCGCCCTTCGAGGGGTGACTGACCGAAGGGGCAAAACCTCACGGTCTCTACCTAACTCGCCACTCCAGCCACTACGACGCAATCCCTTGGAGTCTTGTAGGCCCATCTGTTAGGAATAAGCTATATTTTGTTTACCCGTTCCCAACTACATCCAATAGGGATGGTCTAGCGCCTTCACTACCCCTTCGTTCCCTTTGTTTGATTACCAGATTGATTGAGTCAAGTTCATATTTAATCCATTTAAGTTAGCCATATTAAATTCATTTTGCCCT
This sequence comes from Persicaria tinctoria, assembly GCA_037127255.1. NCBI lineage: Eukaryota > Viridiplantae > Streptophyta > Magnoliopsida > Caryophyllales > Polygonaceae > Persicaria > Persicaria tinctoria. The sequence continues at coordinate 32,179,724 of JBANSL010000015.1, forward strand.
TTCTAAAACATTTTGAAAAACCATTTGAAAACCTTGGGCCATTTTCAAAACCACTTCAACCTATCATACTCGGTTTGCATAACCTGAGCTCTGATACGATCTTTGCAACGGCCCAGGATTATGATTCTCGGGTTACGTTTCGAGGGATGAAAGCCCTCGTTAGGATCTTGCGCCCCGAGTACAGGTTCAAGGTTTGAAATTCTATCCTGACATTTTAAAGTGGGATTTCATAGCCAAAATTCAAAGGAATCGTTGGATTCCCCAGGGAAGTCCTCTGTACCTGTCATAAGTCTAAGCGTAGAAAACCAACAGTCATGCAGATAGTAGAATCAGGGTGCAATACAAGAGGGTGCCACGGCTGAGCCGGGTCAAAACAAAATCAATAAGTGTATTTATCGAAATCTAAGGTTAGACCATTTCTTTGCAATCGCTCAAGAGAGTTCCCACGTCACAGAAGCAAGGAACAATAATGCTGCAAAACAAACCTAAAAAAAATATATGCGGGGCGGTGTCAGATCAAAGCCCTACGCAATATAGTCCCAAACAAGCAGACACATACACACGCTAGTCCTGATAAAGATGCTTCTAGATGCAAGGCGGAATGTTAACACACTAACATGCCCCTAAGATCAAGTGCGTAAATATAATAAAGCCTTAGCACCGAATACCAAGTGGTATATCCCTCTCCTACCTCCACCCCCTTCCGATAGGGCGGAGACTGGCCAGCTCGTGAATGCATTCCATTATCATCGGGTGGCACGCATGCCCAACCCGTATCCACAATAAAGCCCGCAGACATCTCATAATATAAGGAAGTTCATGACTCGATTGACTCAGGACGGGACCCGATGAGACTAGGTCGTCCTATAACCCTAGCAATGACTCTAGTTACTTCACAGATAACGGTCGTTCTGTTTACAAAAGCAATGAGTAAACGAATGCTCAATCATGAGTGCAATCCTAGCAGGTTACTACATGGCATGCTTTATTATGAATGCAAACACCTAGTATGCACATGACTACAAGCAAAGAGATCTCTCTTTTCGAATCTGAGTGAGCTCATATAGGAACTCACCTGGAAAGCCGAACAGCAAGATATACCAAAGAGCATGCAGATTCTAACAATCAGCAATCACCTATTATAATTATAAAGATTTTGGTAAACTACAATGCTACTAATCACACACACAGAGACCATGTTCCTAAAACATTCCCAAAACCATCCGGAAGCTAAACCATTTTAAAATCATTTTCCGATATGAGAAAACACCTAAAAACCAAGTCATTCTGAGATTTCCAAATCCGCTTCAAGTTCCCTTAACTCATATTTACTCCTGTCAAATCCCTTTTTATTAAATCCGATAATACCTTTTGTAAATATCCAAGTCTCTTAATTATATATTTTAAATCTCAAATAATATTATATAATATTTTGAATACCATTTATCAAACACTTTCATAAATATTTCCAAATCTCTTAGAAATTCCAACCATTTTAATTTAATAAATCATCCCTTTTTAAATTACCAAACTCGCCCTTATTTTGTGAAAATTACCAACCAACCCTTTATTTTGAAAAACCCCAAAACCGAGCCTCTATTTTAGATTACATAAAACCGAGCCTTCTTTTTCTTAAATCCCAGATTGAGTGCATTTACTAAAATAGGCCTAATTCCTTTTGATTTTTAAAACCAAAACTTCTGGCCCAAGAATCAAGCCCAAAGACCAACACATCCCCATCATTTTTCAATTTTGTAAAAAAAACGAAAGGAGACTTTAAAAAAAAGAAGGGCCCCACGCCTACATGGCTGCTGAGGTGGAGGTGGGACCCACGGAGGTGAAGAAAGGAGAGGAGGAGATTACTATTCACTTCCTCCCCCATTCAAGAGCTCTGTTCGACGGACAAACCGGAGGGGAGAGGACGCCGGCAACGCCAGATTTCCCGACCACCCCAACCCGACACTAGAGGCCAGAAAACGAGCAAGAGAGGAAGGAGTGCTCACCGAGGTTCCTAGGGCTCGCCGGAGGTGCTTCGCGTGGCGTTCGCGCTCGTCGGAAGCAAAATCATTGCTCGCTTGGCCTGGGTTGGAAGAGGGGGGTCAAAAGGAGAAGCTTTACTGTCCTATTGATCGAAGGAGGAGAGAGGGTGGCTTACCGAGCCGATGCGAAAAGCAGGGCGAAGGAAGGACTAAGGAGGCGGCGCTCGGGAGGTGCGCCCGGTTGCGCTGTTGCTGGCTCCGACTCTCCTGGGCGGTTTCCCTTGGTTCGTCGGCGTCGGAAGTAAGGGAGGTGGTGCTGGCATCCCCGGATGGTGCTGCTCATCAAGAGAGAAGGAGAATGGAGGCTTGGAGCTCGGTTACTAATGGTTGTGAAACAGGGGTGGCGGGAGCGGCTCGGGGTGGTGCTCGGGCAGTGCTCGAGGGCGCCCAGGGAGGTGCTCGGGGGTGCTCAGCACGGCTTCTCGTGGTGGTGGAAGGGTGGTTGCGCAGTGGTGACGGTGGGGTGGGTTTTGGGTTTCTTTGAAATGAAATGTAGGGTGGGTTTGGATCTGATTTTTTTGTTTTGAAGAGGGAAGGGTTGCAACATCATTTGGTCAAACAAGGAGCAGAATGGCAGGTTGTTTGTTTGCCAAATAAATAAAATCAAGAAGGGAAAGGGAAAAGGATTCAATTGATGCATTACCGAATTAGCAAATTCGACAAAGGAGGAATGCAATTTTGTTGGTTTTCCAAAAGAGAGGAACCAAAAAAAAGGAGTGTGGGACATGAAGATAAGATTTTACCTCAATTAGGAGGGATGAGTTTGAGAATGGGTGCATAAAGTGATCTTGATAGAAAATAAAAGGGGAAGAAGGCAAAGTGTTCCCAAAATTAAAATGTCCAAAATTAAACCCCGAAATTCGTTTTAAATTCATTTTTAATTAATTAATATTTTTTTTTTCCGAAAATTATGATGTAAAATTCCGAGCCTTTACAGTAGGGGAGAATCAAATATGAAAATATAAAATATAGAGAAACTCGCAACTCCTAGCCTATCAAATATAATTCAAGATTCCCCCGCTATAGTGGAAGAGAATCATGTTCGATCCACGAGGAAGCGTGTCAGTGTATCCTAAAGTAGCCCAAAAACCACGTTTTGTATCGACCAGAAGTCACTCGACGTCGACTGAAAGCAATCGATGTCGACCTGTGGCTATCGATCTCAAGTAAGCACCTGCAATCACACCAAAAATAGCAATCGACGTCGACTAGAGTAGTTGGTGTCGAGGTCATCGATGTTGAGGTTAGTAACAACAGTCGACCGACTCAAAAAATTATTGGTCGATATAAAGCACTCGATGTCAACCGAGGGCAGTCGATGTCGATGGCAAAAAAAGTTAGTAAAGACGTCGGCAAAGAAGGTCAAAGAGTGAAAGGATGAATAGGAAGCAACAGACAGAAAATCAAGGGTTGTCAAGTTTTTCAGTTAACCAACGAACGGTTAAAGAATGGATGTAAACAATAAAAGAAAAGTCTTCTGAAGCTAGGGTTTACCATGACAATAACAATGCAAGTAAAGGCAACAAATCATAAAAGAAGCACGCTCTTATCGATAAAGGAAAAGGCTTTCACCGAATCCAATAAATAGGTAAATAAATCTCTCAATATATAAACCTAATTTGCGTCTACCTTTTTCATAAATAGAGTTAATAATCTCCCGAATAGAAACTCTAATTACTACCCAAGTTTCACAACATGAGTTCTTTAAACTTTAATTCAAAGATGAAACACGAGGTAGAATAAGATAAAAGATGCCTTCTTTAGTGACTTACCAAACTTTAATAATAATAATAATATTATTATTATTATTGAATAATATAGTTGAGAAGAATACCGTATTCAACATATTATATAAATTAATGAATTATGAAAGCATTTTTTACTTTGCAAATTTATATAATATTTTATTATTTTTATTTGTGGGATAAGGCCCGTCCCGTCCCGATCCCGTCCCGTCCAGACACCATCCCGTCCCGAAAAAAAAGTGTCAATCCCGTCCCGATCCCGTCCCGTAAAAATTTCGCAGGACGAGTCCCGTCCCGGCTCAATCCCATCCCTTCCCGTCCCGTGCCCACCCCTAGGGCATATGTCAAAAGCAACATCAATTTACCTCTCTTTTGTGGTTTTCTCAAAAGAAAAATATGTTGAAACGTTTGGGATACCCGATCCTTCGCCGTTGGGCTCAAGATCAAGAACCATGTCGTATATTTGCCCGATCATGCAACGCTCTTCCAATATCTCCTGAATTGATCAATTAAGTAAATTAATTAGGAAACTAATTAAGCGACATTTTCTAATTTTAAGAACTTCAAACAACTAATAGCGATGGCAATAGAATAGCGAGGGAGATAGAGCGCGAGCGCAGGTAAGGGTGTTCGAGGACTGGGCACACGCGTTGGAGGCAGAGTCGATCACACAGGAGCAGGACTCCTCAGGGTGTGCGGGGGCGAAGCTTCGGCAACGATCACTGGTGGTGATGGCGGACGCGGACGAGAGCGAGAGCACGAAGCCGCTGAGCGAAGCGCTGGGATGCGGGAGCAACGGCGCCTTAGTGCGCGGAGCCAGGCGCCAGGGAATCCGAGTGCGAGAGCGAAAGGGGTGCCGAGGTCCAAGGAGCGCTCGTCCTGCTTCTCTTCTTGCGACGACTGTAGAGTTTAGGTTGTGTTTGGTTTTGGGTGTTGTGAATGACGAAGAAGATGGTGATGAATGTAGCGCCGAAGACTTAGAACACAAGAGCATAAAGGCTTTTAGGATTGAAATCGAAGAACCCTTTAATCCATAAAGGGGTTCCTCAATTCTATTCAATCTAAGAAATTCAAAGTATATAAGTTTGTTTAAATAGAAAAGCTATGGAAGATCTAACCAATCATTCCTTGCAAAGGAAAGGGGTTTGGATAGATCTAATTTATCTAAAGATAATTAAAACAATCCTAACATAAGTTATTCCTATTAAAGATAGAAATTGAATAACTTGGTGTACAAGGATTAATCTAGAAGAGATATAATCTTGTACATTATTAATCCTACTTACATAAAATAATAGAATTAACTAATTTAATTAAAGACATAAAATAACTCGGCCCAACACATGATGTACTCGACATGGGCCTTGGGGGTACTCGACATTGCTTGGCCCACTCGACATAGTGAGGTCTCGAGTGGCCCATGTGGATGTCGAGCATTGTTGTCTTCATGGCGGATGTTGTCGAGTTTGCATGAGCTTTGTTTGAGGATGGAAGCTCATCTTTTGTGTCGGTGGAGTAGCTTTGAGCAAAGTGATCCAGGGTGGCATGAGCCCTTGCTCCATCGTTCCTTGGTAACGAACAAGAAGGGCTTTGGTTGCATCTTGAATCCTCTTGGCCCTTGCACGAGTGATAGGACCATCGAACGAAACCTTCATATTTCCCTCAATGTCACCAGGAGTCATCGACAATTGCACTGCATCATTCTCCTCCACTTGATTTCCATTTGTCCTCAAATCGTCGTAAGAGTCATCGTCAGGCACGAACAAGGATAGATCGGCGACGTTGAAGGTAGAATGGACATTGTACTTGTCGGCAGGGAGATCCATCTTGTATGCATTAGGACCCATCTTCTGAACCACTTTGAATGGTCCATCTCCCCTGGGGTCCAGCTTAGATTTCCGTTGTTGCAGAAACCTTTCCTTCCTGAGATGCAGCCATACCAGATCTCCAACGTTGAACTGCACATCCTTGCGATACTTGTCCTTCACTGCCTTGTATTGTGCAATCTTCTTTTCCAGTTGCGCCTTGGTACGCTCATGCAAATGCTTGATGAAGTCCACTTGCTTAGCTACATCCATGCTCTCCCTTTCCTTGAATGGTCGAGGCATCATATCCACTGGAGTTAGGGGATTTCGACTATACAAATTGAATGAGCATCTGTTTACTCTATGTGTTTGGTAGAACGTCCGTTAATCGTGAGTCTTGGAGTCATTGCTAGGGTCATAGGACAGCTCAACCCCATCGGGTTAGTTCAAATAGAGTCATATGAGAGCATGAGTATGATATATATATATATATATATATATATATATATATATATATATATATATATATGGTGTGGTTCTGGTGTTCACAATTCTTAGAGTGTACCTTGTACATAAATCTAAGTCATTAATCAAAAGAAATGGAAGGTCATGATTAAAAGGGATTTTTTTATTTTTTTTCTATTAAATCTGTGGGACTCACAAAGAAAAACACACCCACCATCCCTCCACACTCTCCTTTGTGCGTGAAACCCAAATCCCATTCTTTTTTTTTCTTTTTTTTTCCCTTCTTTCACGTAAAACTCAAGCCATTTTTTTTTAAATTTGAGTGATAGTTGGTGGGACCCACCTGATTTCATTTATTTTTTAAATTTGTCAATTCCACCGAATAATGTTTTACATTCTACCGAATAATGTTATATTATTTTTTTCCATCCCGTTAAGATAAAAAATATCAAAATTTACTAATTCCGCTGAATAACACCTGTTTGGATAATGGATTGTACGTAGTTTTTTTTTATTCCCCCATTTTTTTGTAAGCAGCCTGCTTTTGTTTGGTTTTAAAATTCATCAATTTAACCGAATAATATTTCACATTCTACCGAATAATGTTATTTTATCTTTTTACATCCGTTTAGATGAAAATTCATTAATTCCACTGAATAATTTGTCAAAGGCTATTGAATAATGTTTTATTTTTTTCCGAATAATATTTTAGATTTCACCGAATAATCCTTCAAAATTTACCGAATAATGTTTCATATTTCAGGACCCCAAATTCATTAAAAAAATACTTCTATTTCCATGAATAATTATTCAATATCAACCAATAATATTCCAAATATTCCTTATCTTACCGAATACTCCTATATTCCATATTTACCTAATCATGCCATGTTCGTCTTCTTCACAATGAGTCGCACAAGCAAAGAGAAGATCGCAATAAAAAATACACAACGCTCAAACAACTTGCCACTGCTTGTCCGAGCCACCTCCGCCACCACATTGCCACCGCTCGTCCTCCCCACCTCCGTCACCGCGTCGTCACCGCTCTTCCTACACATCGCCACCACTTGCTCGACGACAACCTCAAACACAGGCCCTTCGATTCGATTAGCCAGGACACCAGACGACTTGGCCATCTCCTTCGATTTGCCCCTACAACTGGAATGATGAGGATGACGAAAGCAGAACCTGGCACCACCCGGAATGATGAATAATTAATCAAAAGAAGAAACAATTTGAGAGGAATACTTAATCGAAAGTCAATATAACAGGATGAATTTTCACAACCTTAACCAAAGGCCTTGGGCACCAGATCTGAGAGATTTCGCGTCCGGATCTGACCAAGAGGGAGGTTGGACCCTCGTTCACCGCCGAGGACAAAGAGCGATCCCGAGAGCAAGAAGCCCCTACCGGCAACCCAAATCCAGAGCAATTAAGCTGCCCCAGCCATGAGGCACTGCTGAAGTCGGAATCGACCCTCACACCAACCGAAGGCAGATTACTACTCCTCGAACCCCCGACCACCGGATCGAGACGCCTAGCACAGCCAGAAAAGCCGACCCTAGCACCACCTAGCCCCAACTCCGATTCGCCTCTGCTGCCTCCGCCTCTGCCTGATCCAAACTCCAAACGATGAAGAAAGAGAAATTGGGATTTAGGTTTTATTTTCGCACCAATCTACACGCGCCCCATGCACTCCATTCTTTTGTTGTGGATTGGTTTTCAATTTTTTTAAAAAAAAATTATTGGACACGTGACAAAATCCTATTCATTCATTCCATTCCGATCAAAGGTCAAGATTTGTATACAAGGTACACCCTAAGACTTGTGAACAAAAGATTCATACTATATATATATATATATATATATATATATATATATATATATAACTGCGGTGGTGACCAAGTGTCCTACCCCGATTGAGGTATGGACTAAGGCATGAGATATATTGTGGCACCGATCGGGTCTCCCGCCCTGACTGAGTCGTGGACATCCAGCCCCAACTGAGGCATGGACCTGAGATAGACGTCCAACCCCGACTGAGGTGGACATCTGACCCTGATTGATGCGCAGATATACCCCGTCCCGACTGGGGCGATGGTTTTTAGAGATTGGACATGCCACATGGCATTCTGTGTAGGCTCATTTACTGCACGTCTATTTCTATATATAAACAGTCAGCATGCCTTTTGTGTAAGCCATAGTAGCAAGCACATGGCATTGGTCCCTTAAAAGCATCAATCGGTTGTGCATGGTATAGCCAACTCCTAAGTACTCTGGTAATTTGTGCTACTTTATGTTTGAATCCACACAGGGTGAGGGTTGCAAATTGTGTATATGATTAGCATGTCTGGAAGGGATGTCATTCTATTCAAACCAAAGTCGGAATAACTCAACTATCAATTGCATTGCATTGCATTAGAATAAAAAAGAAATCGGGCCAAGGATCTTGAACACCAACTATTATTGAAAATTGCATATGAAACGCTTTCATCCATTTGGTAACCAATTTGCAATCATTCCGTTCTTTATTTCAATTGTATTACTTTATTTATCTCAATCTTGTTATTTATTTGTTTTAATCGGCATAAGAATACATTCAATTCAGGATCTCTATGTGAGTTTGACCCCTTGCTTGCTCACTATACTAGTCTGCTAGTTAGGGTTATAAATATTATTTTTGACAGGGACCAATGACACTAAACTCCCATGTCACCCATGCAAGATTTTAAAATCACCTTTTATTGTCAGTTGAGCCGATTTACATGAATTCTTGACATTAAGTAAGCTCGAAGGAGTGAATTTTGTTGTTGAATTGTGTCATTAAAAGGAAGAAGGATGGAATATTGTCTATTATACAACCAAAATCTAACATTGGCATACCTGAAACAGAAAACCAAGAAATTAGGAAGATTTTTGAATCTGCATACCTGAAATCTGAAAACGACTTATGTGTTGTTGAAGACAAGAAATCTGACAACGAATATATGTCATTGGAGAATTATGAGTATTACTATGGAGATGATGTTGTTATTCTTGTAGATGATAAAGGGTTTATTCCTTTTCATGAATCTGATGACGTTGATGGAGAAAATAATGAAGTTGACACCATAGGGGCAGACATTATGCATTCAGATGAAGGAGAGAATGATTATTCAAACACCATTAAGGAAGACCGTAAATTTTGGAGAGAAATCTTCAATTCAATGAAGAGAAAAGGGAATACAATAGAAGAATACAAAGCTAATATTTCTTACAATGTTGAAATTAAGAGTTTTGGGAGTTATAACTCAGCATCTGACAGGACAATGTGTGTTGGTAAGATATTTGCAAATAAACAATCACCAAAGGACGCTCTATAGCTCATGTCAATGACTTAAATATTTGGGTTTGAGGTCAAGAAATCTACTCCACGGTATTTCAAAGCCAAATGCACAGATGCCAACTATGGTTGGAGATTGCATTAAAAAAAGCTCTATTCAGATTCCAATGAAGTCATATTATACAATGAAATACACACATGAAACTAGAAGATTAGATCTACTCATTGCATAAAAGCTTCTTACAATGTTGTTGTTGACTTCATAAAATCAACGTTTGTCATTAAAAATCATATTTTTCAAGATCATTATTACAAATGTGGATATAAACTGATTGCTTTACTATGCTTACAGATCATACAATCCAGCACGGATTAGAGAAAAGACGTTGAAAGATCACCAAATTCCAATCACTTATCGGAAAGCATGAAAAGCAGCACAATTGACACAAGTGAGGGAAAAAGGAACACCAGAGTGAAATTTTGTTGCTTTACCACTACTAGAATTATGTTATCAGACATCACACTATTTACATTGGTCAGAAAAACGCATGATGTTAAATGACTATATAACATCGATATCTAAATTTGTGATGTCAATAAAAACATAGACATCTGTTGTTTTTATCGACTGATGTTAAAAACACCGTTTAAAAATTTTAAAGAAGCACGAAATTAAAATTTTGACACTTGGAAAATTTTCATAACCCCATTAACCCGCTCTTCTCCCAAAATAGGCGCTATCTCTCTTTTTTATCCTCACCCACTCACAGTCGTTCCCTCTTTTTTCTCAATTCGTCTCCTGCCCTCAAATCTAGAGCTCCCTTTCTCCTATTTTCAAATCTAGATAAATTTTCTCCCATTTTCACTGTATCTTTCGTATCTTTCTCTATTGGCATCCTTGATCTCCATCAACATCCTTTGTCTCAGACCCACTTCCTCTACGAACCTAGGGTTCCGAGATATTAATTTCCAATCAGTGAGAGAGAGCGAGTAACAACTCGAGATGGATCTGAAGAGGAGCGGTGATGGTAGCCTTGACTTGCAATCTCCGGCGATGGCTGCTGTGGAAGTGGCTCCAATCTTCTCTCTCGCAGGTTCCCTTTCCCTCCCATCTAGTGTCTGTCTTTGTTCCCGTCAACTCCAGCTGCGTTTATTCTCTATCGGTGACTTCTGTTGGTGCTGTTATCGATAGATTCGCCCCTTCCTGTCAGTGGTGGCTTTGCCTGTTGTCGAGACCTTCGGCCCTTCCTTTAGGCTGCCTCAACTCCGGCGTCTATGACTTCTCTAGTGTACCCCTCCTCTTTAGTGTTCCCACTATTGGTACTATCCTATAACTACTTTTCTTCCCCTTCAAATAGTTATATTTAATTATAATTTTGCCTATTTCAACAACAATACTCTTAGATTATGTGTTTACAACATTTAGATACCTAGTCAACTTCAATTCCTAATTGCGTGTTAAACTCTTTCATGGTTTCCAAGACGTGAACATTGGCCACTCAGTGCTGTATAGAATTGTATGTGGTAAGAATGGTGAGATTCTTCATCCTAGTTTTTTTTTTCCTTCTCTTACTTGCTTTTCCCTCGTTTATCTATTATATGCCTCGCGTCTCATGCTTGATCTGAATTTTAGTGGATCCGAGAGTGTTTGAGTTCGGTTCTGCTAGATCTGGCTATTTGTTTATGAATTTTAGTTGTTTTTTTAATAGATCATGAGAGATCTGTGTGAATTCTGCCTTGTGCTTGTTGATTAGTATGCAATGGTTTTGTGTTTTATTGTGCTTACACTTTATAGCTTTTTCTGATGGATAAACTGGCTTTGTATTACCTCAATACAATATCCAACACAAAAACATAAAACCTCAAACCAAAGCAGACATAAGTTTATAGTTTATTGTTTATTGGTTAGACATAAGTTTGTTGTCATACCTTGTTTTCCTTTAGTTATCACGCTAATTCCTTGTGTTGTCACACATTTAATATTTTTTTCACATTCAGCAACACTAAAATCGGTGGGGCTGTCATACTTGTGTTCCTAGATGCCTTGCTTGGTTCCTCCTCCCTTCCCCTCATCATTCAATCCATTTTTCCTGAATTTAGAAGACACCAACTCTTCCCGTGGAGTGTTAACAGCAACATACAACTCCCTTTCTTGTCACTTCTCCAACTAAACTTGGGGTTGAATTTGTATCCCCTATTGCTATCCAAGAATAGCTCCCTTTCTCCCTTAAACTTGATGTCATAGGCGCATCCCCATATTTATCCTTTAGCCTTGTAGTATTCTCAGAATGCAGGCTTCCACCCTCACCAATTGAGCTAATTGTAGCAGAAACATTAGTGGGTCTATGTGGTCACTCTTTTTACAGTTGGACTCTTAGTTTGGTCGAAGCCAACTTTTTATTTTGGAACTTTGTTACACATTCAGGCTTCTCTTCTTAATTTGTGATGATGCTTTTTCTTTATGAAATTTCTTTCTATCTTCAAGTGGACATTTTGTTTTAGAGTCGGAAACCATGAAAAGCTCAATTGCTTCCATTAACTTGAACACCATTATCAACTAAATTATATCCAATTTATTTGATCTTTCTGGTGCAAAATGAGTTCTAGAAGGCATACGAGAAATGAATTCACAAGACAAATTCAGCTTTTTAGATATGTACTTGACTCTAAATTTTTACTCATACGATGTTATTTATTATCAGGTTTTGGGAGCCAACATATAAAGAATACCTTAATGTAATTGCACGAGTTCCAGTAGCATACATTTGTACTTATTCCCTCGGCTGCATCAGGTTACTCCTCCCTGAACTTGAATCGAAAGGTAATTAACCTCCTTGAACTCCCCCTTCAATGCATCTTCAATACCTATTCACATTAGATTTGAATGAATCTGTTTTTTTACAAACATTGCCTTTGTTGTGTTGTTAGACCTGGTAAAGTAACTCCTCTAATTACTCTATTGATTGCCTTGTTATTATTGTCATAATTATATTAATATAATTCACTCAAATATTAAGCTATATTGTATTTCTGGTTTTTTTTTATTTGTGATATCAAGAGTGAATCTGTATGAGTATATATGTATTGATGAAGGTTTTTCAAATCTGTGATTTTTAGATATTATTGTTGAATCTAAGTAATTATGCAGGATAATTTTATAACAAAGGGTTTCTCAAGCTATTACTCCTCAATAACTCACGCATACTTTGCTTTGTTCAGAAACGATGATTCTGCTCATGTTTCGAAGATTTTTGATGATGAAGCTCAAGCAATGATGTCTGCCCGTAATTCTGCCCGGATGATGGAAGAAACTTTACTGAACTGGAGTTGTTATCTTTTCTTTCAGTTTGTGTAATACTAAGCAGAAAATATATACATGTAGATAATATGAACAAATACTAATAGATATAACATTATTGAATGCTTTGACATATTTTGATTATTTGAGAAGTAGCCTGTTAATGGATACAAACAGGAAATGAGACATCATTTAATAGAATAAAAACGATTTTAAAATGTATTGAAACACAACAAAACGACTAATAAAATTGACGTCTTCTGTGAAATTATACATTGTTATTCAAAAAGAAAATGATGTTGTAATCTTTTTAGACATCATTTCTTTTAAATATACTGATTTAAATATATACATATAACATTGTCTCTATAAATATTGAATATTGTATATTATTTTTTAAGCAAATTAACAAAGCAAAATACAAAGGAAAAGTTAATAAACATAAAATGAATCACCTATAACTGATGTCAATAACATATTACAACATTGTTTTTGGCAAAAAATATCGATGTTAATGTGAAATTTTTTATTGCACTACATATCTTTAGATCGCTAGAAATTCAAAATAATAATGTTTTAAAATTAGGTGAATCAATCAAAATGTAATTATATTTATGCATTTAAGTTGATATTACAAAGAGAAACGGTGTTATAAATCATTATAGACATCGGTTAAAAACCGATGTGGTAAAGTTTGGATTTTTAACACCACTCACTAACACGTTGAATTTTTTTGGGATTAACATCGGTTTATACCCGATGTCTATGAACAGAATTCTAGTAGTGGTATACCATCATATTGCCACATGATTGCGAAGAAAAACCGAGGAACAATTGCTTTGTTTGCTACCGATGAGACTGACAGATTTAAATATCTATTCCTATCATTCGGGCATTGTCAACGAGCATTCCATGTTTTGAAGAAGATCTGTTTAATGTGTTTAATGGCATTAATATATAACGCCAACGTCATTTGTGTAATGTCAACATGATTTAAATACATTATATAAGATGCCATTATCACTTAAGTACCATTCTACACTGTCGACACAATAAAAACAATCCAATGTCTGCATTTTATAGGTTGTTGTGGTTGGTGGAACATTCCTTGCTGGAAAGTATGAGGGCATATTGTTTGGTGCAACTGCACAGGATGCGAACATGAGTATATATCTGCTTGCATTTGGGATTGTTGATTCTGAAAAACAACAAATCATGGAAGTTGTTCTTTCAGCAGCTGAAAAGGGTGATACCACAATCTGATGACCTGGTGTTTGTGTCGGATAGGCACACAAGCATATCAAAAGCAATTTCTGATGTTTACCCAAATGCTATACACTGCATATGCACATGGCACCTTAAGCAAAATATCAAGGTCACATTCAAGAAAAAGCAGTTGTGTGCATTATTCCACCACGCAACAAAAAGTTACACAATTAGTGATTTCAATCACTTCTTTGCTTAGATAACAGAAATCAGCAAAGACTTATCAACTTATTTGATAGAAGCATGGTTTGATAGATGGTCTAAAGCACATGCAAGAGGGCACATATACAATATGAGAAAATCCAACAATGTTGAAAGCTTGAGTTCTATGGTCAGGGGTAAGAAACCATTACCTATAGTTGCCCTATTAAACTATCTTAACGAGAAGTTGATAAAATGGTTCTAAGAGAGAAGGGCGCTTACGAAAACAAACACGCAGGGGATGCCCAAAACTATTGTTAAAATTCTTCGAGAATTGCAAAAATTAGCTGAAGCATACCATGTTCAGAAAATGAATGGTTTCCAATTTGAAGTTATGGAAGAAGGGACAACAATAGTGCTTGATTTTTCAAAATTGACATGCACTTGTACAGTTTTTTACTTGCAAAAGATCCCATTCATACATGCTCTTGTTCCTATAACACACAACAAAGCCTCTGTAACACACTTCATTGAAAGCTTTTACACTATCGAAGCTTGGAAGTTAGCATATCAAGAGACATTATACCTAGTGCTACAAGATGATGAAATAAATATCCCTATACAAATTAAGCAAATCAGATGTTTACCACCTCTAAAAAAGAAAAAGAAGTGGAAGACCAGCTACAAAAAAGAAAAATATGCATTGGAGAATTCATAAGAAGGACCACACAGAGTACGCAATGGCGGAAAAGAGAGTGGCCATTGACCTAACAAAGGATGATAAAGAATGACAGATAGCGGACAAAGGCATGACATGTAGTTGATAAAAGGTTAATAAATAGCTGATAAATGAACAATAGATAACAGATAAGAATGACATCAAGTAGTTGATAAGAAACCATTTACTCGAACATATTACAGATTTCTCCATTCCAAACACTGGCCGGTTCGCAAGAGAGTTGCCAACAACATCAAACACTTTGTCAAGTATTCATTTATCTAAATGTTAGCTATATAAAACACTCTGTCAGCTTCTTTTATCTACATGTCAGCCACAGGCCCCATCTACATCAAACCCACATAGATTCCTTCAAAATTAAGCTGAACTTTATATGATTCAATTACAAACAGTGACAACGATGATCGAGAGAAACCCAAACCCGACCACACATTTTACCCGAATTGACCCGACCCATTAGTGAACCGCGACCCGAACGAGCCTAACCCAAACCGGCCCATCAGCCCATTTGCCCGTTGTCATAAAGGATGGGCATATACGCATAGGGTTGTTATTCGAGTCGAATGAGTCAAGTATTGCTTGTTCATATTCAACTCATTTAAAAATGAGTTGATCTCAAGCCGAGCCTAAATGTGGACTCGGGCTTAAAAATGTGCTCATACTCAGTTCATTTAAGAAATGAACGAGCTAAATCCGAGCTTTTTTCGAGCATTAAGCAACTTGGATTGCTCATAACATAGTAACTTAAAGGAAAATTTTATAAATGTCACTAAATTCGAGCCATTCGAGCTTAAATTGAACGAGTCCATCTTTGAACCGATCTTAAAAATGTTCTTATACTCGGCTTATTTATAAAATGAACTAGCTCGAGCCGAGCTTTTATCGAGCCAAGCTTGAGCTACTCGGTTCATATAACAGTCATATGAACGCAAAACCTCAATTTCGCCTACGCTTGTTGTTTGTTGTTAAAAAAGTGAATAGGTCTGCAATTGAGATTGGGATCACCCGGTGATAGGCCCTACATTTCCCTCCTTACCCCCAAAGTCAAAAAAAAAATTAAATTTTGAAAAAAAAATTTAAAAAAAAGAGTAAAGAATAGGGTAGATTGGGAGAGGGGTATGGGGATTGGGGGTAGACAACGGGTTCAGGATGCAATTGTATAACCATCTTACTTTTTTTTAATGTAGAAATAAACCATCTTACTAATCTACCAGCAGTAAAGAAAATGAGTGAGAAACCTACTAGGGAAAAAATGAGTGAGAAAGAGAGTTATCCGAAAAACCCTAAAACCAAGGCCCGCCGCCATCACCACCATGAACCAAGAATCCAGCAGAAAGAAGCTAAAGGTACGGCACACAGATTGCTCCAAAGATGAACGCCAATCCAATATCTGAAGCATTCAACTACTCAAATATAGAGACCGACTCAAATCGGGCGTTGAAGAAGAAAGTGTATCTTAAAGATGACCAAAAGCGACGATCGAAAGGGCAATAAGGATCCTCCTCGCGGTCCTTATCGGTCTTGATTTAAGGTTTCTAGATCAAGAAAGGAAAAGAAAAAGTCTTCGAATAAACAAGAAACTATGGAAATTAGATCTAAGAAATTTTGGTCCAGAGTTGATGTTTTGTTTAACCCTTCGTTCTCTTGCTGGGTACTAGTGATTCTTCTAGTGAAGTTGGTCGTGGTTTTGGTGGTGGTGGATCCATCCATGACCCTACATCTTAGCCACATCCTGTTTAAATTAGTATAGTCTTGTCCCATCGGTGTCCGACTCGCGACCTCTCTTCGGACACTGAAAGATCCCCTTGCGCATCATTCTCATTTGGACTCCTCCCAGGTTGCCTCTTCCTTGCTTCCTGGTTTTTCAAACTACTCATGAAAACTCTATGCTTGTTTCTTTACTGAACTTCAAATTGAAGAAATAAATAATTTATTTCCACAACGAGCATATACTTGTGAATCTTAGTTGGTCCTTTGATATAAGGGTTGACCCCCGAACCAGCATTTTAGTTCTTGATACCATGAAAAGATCATATAAAAATGTGAACCAAATATTGAACCAACCCTCTCAAAAAGTTCACATTCCCGACAAGATTAATGGAAACTTCAAGAACCAAAAAAAATGAGGTTGAAATGTCATCTATGTGATCATGGTGGATGCTTTAAGTAATTTAATGTTGCTTTGTTTTGGTTATTGAACTCTAGAAGCTACAGGTTGAATGTCTATAGTTTGAAGAATTGGCTGATCCAAATTACAACCCAAATAGACCAATGGAAAAATATGTGTAAGCATGGCTGGATGATACATGTTGAATCTGTTTCCTCATACCCTGATGTATCTACCTTTACTTTGATGATCTTTTGTCTTTCTCTCATGAGCTTGTACAAACAGAAAAGACGCTACATGAACAAACTCCTAAGGAAGTGCAGACAAAGGAAAAAAACACATTATAAGTTGGCTAAGGCTGGAAGAATATACTGGAGGATTTATAATACCTCATGCACAAATGATATCAGTAACAAAGCCTTCATGAAGGATCAAACAATGAAATCCTCGACCCCATAACAAACAAATATTTCGACCCTATGAACCACGACCAGAAACTGACAATGGAGAAAATCAACATTAGAAGCCAAAAATGGATGGACCAAAAGTTGCAAACTAGGTCTCTCGATGTCTAAATTCATTTATGATTCCCTATTGCATTTTCTTTAATTGGTTGGGCTTTTTCGCTCTTCTGTTGAAGAATCAGTAACAAATTTGGGGAATATCAGGAAAAGAGTGAACCACTGCTTTGATGACCTTTGTATAAAATGCTTCGAAAATGTAGGAAAAATTCTAAATGCGAGCAAATTACTTCAAATGCAAAAGCTGAGACAAAAAAAATAATGAATTTGAAAGCAAAAACATGAGCCCAAACAACCAAGAGATAAACAAGGTCACTCCTGACCAACCGAAAACTAGAACATGGCGCAACAGAATTTGTAGCCTGGTGCAGAATAGCCGAGGAGTGAACAATGAAAAAGAAAAAGACATGGGCAAAGAGGATAAGGGTGAATGGGCCCATTTCATACTAGTGAACAGCTGACCAAAAGTTTTCGTAGTTCTTTTGAACTGAACTTACAGCAGAAACTCAAAAAATACAAGGACAACAATTACAAAATGAAAGTCCGCTTCATCCCCTCTTGGCTTGAAGCTCAATATTTAAGGGGCTGGTTTTGCGTATCCAATTCAATCAAATAGTGGCCTAAACAAAATTCGGTTGGAAATGAAAGAAAATTGTAAAAAAGAAATGTTGGCTCACTCTGCTATATTCTATCCAGGATGAAAATTTGCACATGAATCGTTGCGATATTGGAAAACAAAATCTTTGGACAGAAATTAAAATATTTTGTAAAATCGAAAATATTCAAATCATGGTGCTAATGGGGAAAAAAAACAGAACGTCAACCCCCGGAGGGTGTTTGGAAAAGGGTTGGTTTCGATTCTCTATGTTGGTCTCCTACTCGCGGGAGATCGGGGGGTATATGTTTTTTTATGGAAAGACTATCAAATGGCCAGAGGAAAAATTGAAATTCTAAAGAGGGAAGTCTAGCCTCGACTCACATCCCACATTCAGGGCCTCGATATCCATGTGCTTATCATGGGCGATATGAATGAAATTCAATGCCCTTTCGATAAATCGGGGGGTGCTATACCGAACCCTAACAGATTCAACAAACTCCTCCTATTCAAGGACCAGTGTAGTTTACTGGATATTCTGAAACTTGGGAATGGTTTCACGTGGAGGAAAAACAAAACTGACATAAACAACATTTATGAAAAACTGGATAGAACCTTGGTTCAGAACCAAATTCTTCAACGATACCCGAATATTGCAACCAGAAATTATGCTTTCTCGTCCTCAGACCAATGCCCAATCTTGATAGAGCTTAACACAATTATTGGGGAAGAGAACATCAGGAAAGGGATCCAGAGAGATTTTGAGAAAAGATTCCAAGAACAAAGGATCAACTCTAGTCTTTTAGAAGAATATTTAGAATTAATAAACACATAAATTTCACATGAGCAAAAGGAATATCTTACAAAACCAGTAAGAAACCAGGAAATTAAAAAGGCTTTCTTCTTGATCAAAAAAAAGATAAATCTACTGACCCTGATGACATAAAAGCAGAGTTCTACCAATAATACTAGGACATTGTGGGCCCTTCGGTCACTGAAAGCCATTAATGGGTTCTTCCATTATGGAAGAATGATCAACCAAATAAATCAAACATTTACCACTTTGATCTCAAAATGTGATAACCCACGAACAACAAATAACTATAGACCAATTAGCCTTTATTCGACTATTTATAATGCTATAGCCAAAATTCTGGCAGACATATTGAAAGCAGTATTAGGAAAAGTTATCCATCCTCTCCAAGGTGCTTTCGTAAATAACAGAGCTATTCAAGATAATGTTCTCATTGCACATGAAATTTTTCACTTCTTTCGTGGGAAAAAAGGTCAAAACGGATGGGTTGTAATCGAGCTCAACATGGAAAAGGCATACAACATGATGAGCTGGGATTTTTTTTATCTCTATTATGACGAAATTCAGTTTCTGCAAAAAGTTATGTGATTGGATTAAAGAATATTAATGTATCCAAACTGTGTCATTCTTTTTCCTAATAAATGATGAACCAACTAAAACCATCTGTCCCTACAGGGGGGTCAAGCAAGGTGACCCTATCTCTTCGTACCTACTCATCATAGGTGTTGAGATTCTTGCGCAAAAACTTCAAAGAGAAAGTGATCAATCGTCAAACACCATTGGTTTGAAGACCTCTAGGAACGGTGCTTCCATCCCACTCCTGTCTTTCACAGATGATATAATGATATTTGCGAGAGTGACAATGGAAACATATTGATTGTGAAAACTATACTTGATGAATATTATGATCTAGATATCTGGACAAAAAGCAAATTTTCATAAATCTGCTTTCCAAGCTACAAAAAGAATCACAAATGACCAAAAATTACGCATCCAGTCATGCCTTCAAATATCAAACCAAAACTGTTTAAAAAAAATATCTTGCATGCCCGATCATTAATGGTAGTAGAGTAACAAGAACACTTTTGAAGATGTCCTTGGTAATTCCAAGAATCAACTAACAAAATGGAGAGCAAATGAACTAACCCAATAAGGAAGAGCAATCTATATCTATATCTATCTATATCTATATCTATATAAACTCTTAAAACAGAAGAGTTTTTGATTATGTGTCACTCTTAGCTTAATTCTAGGTATTTCAACCAATGACTAATTTTCATTCTTTTCCATTTTTATTTATTAATTTCTTTTATTCTTTCATTAATCATTAACCATTGGGATTAATTAAATAAAATTAAAAAAACACTTTTATAACAACCAATCTATATCTATATCTATTACTAACTATTAAAACAAAAGCCTTAGCGATGATATGTTCCTCTCTCCTTAATTCTAGGCTTTTTTTTTAACCAGTCACTTTAGCCTAAATTACAATTTTAGTAGTTAAAAAAAACAATGGGATTAATTCAAAACATAAAATTAATAATAATGAAAAATAAAATTAATATTAGTAATCTGTATCTATATATATCTTACTTCAATTGCCTTTTCGATCAATGGGTTTAATTCAAAATATTTAATTATTTAAACTTTTACTATTATTTTATAATATTAATTTAATATATTATACACTTTACTCTATTACTGTATTTTCTAACCGCTGATATGTGTATTTTTGTCGGTAATTTTTTTGTATTATTTAATATTCATAACTTTATTATTAAATTACGCGCCATTGGCGCGGGTATAGGACAAGTAAACTCTTAAAACATAAGAGTTTTTTATTATGTGTCACTCTTAGCTTAATTCTAAGTATTTCAACCAATGACTAATTTTCATTCTTTTCCATTTTTATTTATTAATTTCTTTTATTCCTTCATTAATCATTAACCATCTATTCTTGAATTTGTAAATAAAGAGTGGCCATATCCGGGGTTCGAACTGGGGACCTTTGGGTACTACCCGCAAGTCTTTTCCGGTGAGCCATTCTGGAATTGTTAATTAACCATCTATTCTATATCTAATATAATACTAAAACACATGTTAAAAGATGTCACTTGGCAAACTCTACTTAATTATAGGTCTAAAAATCCCATGTGATGATTTTTTATTACTCTTGGGTCCACCTCAAATAATTAATTAACTTAATTATTAATTACTCCAATATTGTTTAAATAACTATTTATTGTTCTTTTTTTTTATCAACGATCTTATATTTTAATGATTTTAATTTTTGGATCTCATAATTTTTGGATACTTACGGTATATTTTAATGCACACAGCACACTTGATTTAGAGGATTTAATACGTAGTTCTTTTAACTTTACTTACTTAAGTATCATACTTATAGTATTTCAATCATTCCATTCAACATAGTTAATTATTTCATTTGATACTTTATTTAACAAAGCATGACCTAACGAGTATTGATGATGATACTAACCATTTTAAGTTGAACGAGGATTTTACCCATCGACGTAATTAAATTATGGCATAATTGATTACTGATTTTATTTGATGTAATGTGTTGATTTCTAATAAGATGTTGAAACTAAACTAATAAAAATAACGAGAATTAAAAATGAAAAATCTAATTATGTGTGAACTACACCATATATTTTCGCTATATTAGATTATAAATTTATTCAAAAATCATTTTGATAGTTTTTTTATTATTATTTTCTATGTAATCTTTTATTAAAAATAGTTGATTCAGTTAAACTTTATCTGAATTTAATGATTTGGTATAAATTTTTGTTTCTTTTTGTCATCAAATCTTAACAAAATATAGGAAATCTTTTAATTTGTATTACCTTTATTTGATATTTGATTTTGTTAGAGATTTTCTCCAATTCAAACTATAGTCGCACTTTGAACTTTTCCAATGTGTAGTCCAACTACCAAATTATTTGGTTCTACTTTCCAACAAATGTGTGTTTAATGCTCAATATAATCAATCAACTTAGGCTAAGAAAAAAACCCATTCTCGAACAACAATGGTGACTCTAAAATTTGTACTACCTTTGTCTCAAAATATCGTCCGTTTTACTTTTTAGCACGCTTTTTAAGGAGCTAAAAACTTTATAAAATATAAAAAAAATTATTAGTTTTTAAAATTAATATTATCATTATTAATAATAAGTATAATATTACTTTTAAAAATAATATTATCATTTTCATATTATTATTATATTATAATATATCTAATATATAATGTAAATAAATTATGATAATATCTTCTAAAAAATGTAATATATTTTACAAATCTCATGCGTTACGCACGGGTACTGCGCTAGTAAACTCTTAAAACAAAAGAGTTTTTGATTATGTGTCACTCTTAGCTTAATTCTAGGTATTTCAACCAATGCCTAATTTTCATTCTTTTCCATTTTTATTTATTAATTTCTTTTATTCTTTAATTAATCATTAACCATTGGGATTAATTAAATAAAATTAAAAAAAAACACTTTTATAACAACCAATGAGATTAATTTTAAATGTAATTTTGAAAATAAATTTAAGAAGATATTAATTTTTTTCAACCAACCAATTATATTAATTCAAAACATAATTTTTAACAAAATTTATAGAGAGATTAATTTTTTTAGTGTTCAATCAGTTTTCTTTAAAATATAATTTTATTAATGTTACAAAGATATTAATTTCCTGTAGCAACTAATTCGTGTAATTCATAACATAATACGGAGTATTAATAAGTAGTGGGCTTCACTTATATTTTTATTTAAGTAATCCATTCTAATTGTATTAAATTTGAAATAATCTCTATACTTCATATTTTTTATTTTATTTTATTTTTTAAAAATAAAAAATTTCAACAAATTAAGAAAATCATCTCATGAAATGTACATATTTCTTAATTTGAAAGTAAATAATATTTTATATTAACTTTTATGAATATATTTCTTATATTTATCATAGTATTGTGATATATCATCATTATTTTAGTAATTTTAAAATATGCGTGCAAGGGCGCGGGAATTATACTAGTCTTAGTTAAAACAAACCTAGCAGCCAAACCAAATTACATTATGCAAAACTTCATGTTGACGACTAGTATCCATAACGATCTCGATATAATAAACTGGTGTTTTTTTTTTCTCGAACAAGGACCCAAATTTCAAACTGCGAATCGGGTGGGATAAAGTATGCAGAGCAAAGAAAGAAGGTGGTTTAGAACTAGTAAAGACCAAAGACATGAACAAAGCGCTCCAAATGAAACTCCTCTGGAAAATCCTTGCGGAACCTACTAATGAATGGGTAAAATTGTGAAGGAAAAATACCCGAAGGATGACAATATCTGAGACTACAAGAGGAAAAAGAAGACTTCTTGGCAATGGAGAAAAATGATGGATATTAAGGAGAATTCCTGCTCGACTTTAATGTGGCAAGTAGGAAATGGGAAAACCATTAGGTTTTGGAATGTCAAGTGGTTACAAATTGACACTGACCTCCGGGAAAAAAGTGTGCATAGCCAAATTGATGTACTAAAAACGATTGACAAATTCTTTAAACCAGACGAAACCTGGAATAAAGAAAGACTGAAAATACACTTCCCCAAGATATCATTGAGAAAATCATTAATGTTCATATCCATTCAAATGATTTTGAAGACAAACTGTATTGGAAGCCTAATAGACATGGCTGGTTTTGCACTTGTAGTGCAATTGACCATATTACGAGAAATAGGCCGGAGAATTAGCGTAGACCCACTAGACTGCCCCTACGAAACTATATTAGAAGATCGACTGCCCACCAAAGATCAAAAACTTTCTTTGGGAAAATCTACTAAATGGGACCCCTACGAAAGTCAGATTGCAAAGTAAAGGAGTTCATGTTCCCCTTGAATGCCCGCTATGCAATCACAATGGTGAAGATGCTACCCACATCTTTACCGAATGTCAAACTTTCTTATCTTTTATTGGGAGAATGGATAGACAAATCGAGCAAATTATCTGAAACACTAACAAAGTGGACAAAACGTATAAAAATATAATTACGACCATTTTTTCAAATATTTTGGCAAATCAGAGATCGATCCTCGCCTATTCCTTTGGGGCATCTAGTGAATGAGAAATAAAATCCTCTTTGACAACAAAGTCTTAAAGGGGTTTATCTCAGTTTGAGGTAGAGGGTGACTACTTGGTGTTGATCAATGTCTTGAAGGGGATTTGATAATGTCCTTAAGAGATTGAGATGGCAGTCTCCAATGGCCTCAACCTTTGTCACACATTCGAGAGTGTTAGCTTCTCAAACACCTTTAAAGAGGGGAACCATGTTGTCGATAGGCTAACGCATATTGGCTTCTCTTCATCGTTTTTCACCGATCGAATACTTGCTGACATTGACGACTTCGTCCACTCGGACACTATTGGGCGGGGGAACTGTAATGACCCGAAATTTAAGTACCCGAATTAACCTCCATAAACCTACTTAGAAGGTAAATAAGGTTCGAAGTACTAGATTATCGGGGAACGTTATAGGAGAAGTTTGATCTTCTCCCGTGAGCTTTGGATCTTACGACCGAGTACGAGTTATTATTAGGTTCATTTAAGCGGAAGATTTAGTTGTCAAAAGATGGGGATTGTGAACCCCGAAAAGATCCTAAGCTCGTTGGAGGCTTTACCTGTCCTAGACTATCGCAAAAACGTTTCGAACATAAATAAAAGCGGAAGTCATAAATACAACAAAATGTAACACATAAGAGGCATACTTAAATTACATGAATGTTAAAATGTAAAAACAAGAAATAAATCGGGGTCAATCATCGGAAATATGCACACTAAATGCCATATAAAGAGGCATACTTAAACTACATGAATGTTAAAATGTAACACATAAGCAAGCGTATAGATATATATAAATGCGAAATAAACACACAAGGGCCCGTATCATCATCATAATAATCATCATCATCATCACCATCATAATATCTTCTCAAACGTACTCATCCTTCTCAAACATACTCATCCTTCTCAAACATACTCATTATTTCGCATCATAAGTCTTTCATCATTTCATTCGTGTTCCATCGAGTATAAGTCATTTATTCAGATTTTGACGGCCGTCCTACCATAGACATATAGCATACATATGAATTGTTGAATTTACTAAGTTCATCCTACGTCATATTACCATTTTATATTCCTAAACATGTTACTAGGTCGCGTGATGCATGAAGACTCTCGATAAGATAAAGAGTATAACATAAATCCATCATGAGCAAGTCCAGGGGACTTACCTGGAGTCCGGAGAATAAGCAAGTAATAAAGTACACAACCAAGGATCCAATCAACAAGAGCCTATTAATTTCATTAAGCTTTCATTATGTGGTATTCTAACGCATGGTACCCAACCTAATAATCAACATATATCCACATGAGGTTCACGATTCTATAGATTACGCACTTTGGTTAAGTGCTCCGGACTTAACCAGTTATAATCTATATCGTATTATCACATAATCGATTTTCTTCTTATCGGATCATAAGCCAAGTTATGGGTATACTTCATTTCTGTATTTTATATGCTCTAAGTTTCGGTTATGCCATCATATATTTAACCATATTCTTAGCATTCCCTTAACCAAGTTTTTTAATCGAGTCATTATAAACACTGGTTACTAAAATTATAATAAATCTTGATCCAACCGTTGGATTGCCGTAATTTTTGTAGGGAAAGTAGATAACATTTCCCTGAACATTATATTAAGATTTCAATCGAATCAGACCGTTGGATTGGAATTAAAGTATAAATTACAGAGGCATATATATATATTTTGTTTGTTGTGACGTTTGCTACAAACGCAACCAAAAACACATAGAGGCTCCACTTCCTAATCCCTAATTTACACATAAGGATCCTAAACTATAGAGGGGAAGGTGGAGGAGAGATTACTCTCGAAGTCTCTCTCAAAAAAGACCAAATTACCCCTCCAAGCTTCCCGGGACCTTGCGCCAAACACCTAGCATTTTTGACAAATCAAAACCAAAACATAAAAGGAAGTCTTAGACAAAAACCTTCAAAATTAGTTGTACAACAAGTATAAAATCAGATTTGAAGGGGAGGAAACCAAGACTCACCCAAACACACTTGAAAACCTCAAGAACACAAAGGGCTCGGCACTGCTGGCTCGGAAATGGGCTCAACGGCTAGCTTGACTGGTCTAGATTTTTGTGCAAGAACTATGGTTGGAAAGGCCTCTCTTTTGGGGATATTTGGCTTCAAGAATCAGCCAAAAAGCTTGAGTGAGGAGGAAGTTATGGTGGTTTGAAGTTGAAGTGTTGCTAGGCCAACAATGGCTTCCCTCTTTTCTTTCTTTTTCTTTTTCTTTCTCTCTTCTCTCTCCTATTTTGGTGGTGTAGATGGCTGAGAATGGAATTCAATTGGGGTTCTTTATGGAGCTAAAAGGGTGGGCAAGGGTGGTCAAGGAGTTGGTGTGTATTAGGTAGCATTAGGTAGCATAGTGAATGGAATAGGACTTGGTCATTCAAAGGTGTCAATCCATGGGGAGGGGGGTGTTATTCTTTAATCAACAAAATGATGGCTCATGAAGATCATTAAAATGGGGCTGAAATGGGTCATAGGGGAGGCGGCATTTTGAGGTTAAAAGACATCTCGAAAAGTCGCGACAAGTTATGAAAGTTACCGAAATAAATAGATGACAAGGCCTTTGCCTCACCAATATTTCTCGGAAAATTATCATATGAATTCCATTAGATCGGAATTGTAATCCTCTTTCCATATAAAATATGCCATCCAAAAATTTTAAATTTTCCCGGGTTTTCAAAATCGTAAAAGGAGGATAATTGCTCGGATTATCCCTCGGAAATTAATTAAAAAATAATGAAATTTTTCGGTCTTTACAGGAACAACCACCATTGACCACTCCTAAATCCTTGCCTTGTATAAAAAAAAAGTAAACAAACTCATTAGTTTGCTAAAAGAAAAAGAAAACTCATTACTAAATAAATTACGGAAATTTCACGAGGTATCCTCGTGGTATTGTAATTTTTGTCGGGTATACAAAAATTTGACAAATTTCGTGTGATACCCTTGATATTTGGTTAGATTTCGCCACATGCCCTCAAGGGTTAAATTTAGTAGACCAAACATGTCTTCGTTACATTTGAATTAAAAGAAAGAAAGAAAGGTGAAAGGAAGACGAATGAAAGAACATTGGCAGAACGAGGGAACTGAGAAGCGAGCGAAGAAGGTAGGTGGACGGAATTGGAGTGGAGTCCGGTGAACCCACGGTGGACTGGACTGGAGTGGTGACTAAGCACGACGGTGCGGTGTTGAAGGTACTTTTGCCTCCTTACCTTCTTCGAAAATTAGGGTTTAGTTCCTGCATAGGTTTATATGAATCGAGGCTTCGAGCTCATGCATAGGTTTCTATAAATTTGAATCTTTTTTCATGGTGGACCGTACTTTTGTCAAATTAGGGTTTTCAATCTTTTTTGAGGTTTGGAATCTTCATTATATGGAATCTTTCTTCATCGCTGGATGCAAGTGATGACTAATTTAGGGTTCAAATTGGGGCTTCGAATTTAGGATTCGAATTGGGGCTTCGAATGTACTTGTTTATTGAGTTGTTAATGCAACCGATGTTCTTGTTTGTGGTTAAAATTTGAGATTTGAGTTCGTGTTAGGGTTCATTTATGTTGAAAACGCATTGAAACTTATCTAGAGTCTGCTGATGTTCTTGGTTAGACATAGAGGGAAAAAACTTTGTCTGCAATGAAACTTGTCTGCAATGAAACTTGGTTTGTGTATGAGTTTAAGTTTTTGTGCTTTAAAAGGCTTAACTAGAATGTGATTGTCCATGGGACCATGGTAGGTGGGTTTATTGTCTAGAATATTTTGTTTGCAGCCAACAACCCCAACGACATTACCTGGGCAATCCATTATCATGTTTGTTATACTTTTTTTGCTCTCATTACAAACATCCTCAATTATTCCACTCGGGACTGTCAAGCTAACTCCTTTCATGATCATTTCACAATCATCCCCTGCTCTCCTTTTAGGCTCCAACTCCCCAGCAGTAGCAACACATTTTTCCTCAGTTCCCACAAACTCAGCGGTGCTATATATTCCTATTTCATGCTTCGATTGTGGTCATTAGTCATGTTTTCATAGGTTATCTTATCTTATTTTTATGTATATTTTGATTCTATATGATAAATTTTAGGCATATTAGCTCAAATGGTAGAGCAATGTGCTCATGCACAAGGGTGCGGCTTCAAATCCCACATATGCTAATTTGATTTGTCTTGATCAGACCTTCACTTTTATTCAAAGTAGAATTTTCAACTCGATTTGTCGTTCATGAACATAACCTACTAGATCATCATTTTACTTTTTATGAGCGAGTGCTTTTGTTCTCATGCAAAAATCTAACTCAAGACCTAAAAATATTGAATTTTGGCGAGAATTTTAGTCTAGAATAATTAAAAATGATCAAGATTAGAACTGACTATCATTGAGATGTTTGTAACTGATAAGGCGATCTCGACTTCTTCAATTTCAACTTTATATGGACAATTAAAATGAGCAAATATCTATGTATGACAGCAGCCCTCCAATTAAATGAATTTCATTCGTATTACATGTATGACAACAACCCCTTGTTTGGGTATTTGCATATTTTTGGTAGCCTCTCACCTTGGTTAATGGTGCTTGTATAATAGATATGATTAAACATTCCTCTCTCTTCTAGAAAAATCACCACTTTCTAGTGTGTTATCATAGCAACTCATTTGCTTAAGTTTTCATAATTTTATAAAAACTATGCAGTAGCTTGTCCATGACAGTATTACTCTTTTTTAGCCAAATTTTAATCAATTGCTTATATTTATGACAGTAGCCAATGTCAAACAAATATGACACTGCAGTTATTACTGAGGAACTAATAAATACCTAGAACGAGATGCTTATTCATTTCTTGATATATACAATTCAATAAGCCTATATGAGATTTGAACTTACATCTTTGTGTATGAGCAGTTAATGAGCACAATGCTCTTCCATTTGAGCTAATAGGCTAGAAATATTTGATGACCAATAAGTATGTGTTTTCTAACCAATGAACAAAACACTATACCTTCCGACTAGGAACAACTCAATAACTCCACAACAAAATCAATAGCTAACAGCCAGCACATGCAAACAAATGTTGAACAAATAAATAGCTCCAAACAAAGGCCGCTTGATCTGATACTTCCACCAAGATCGAAAATAATCGAAAGTGGGCGACTATTGTGTATTCCCTGATTGAATTAAAGACCATTTGATCCTAATACCTCTAAGACGCATTTTAGCAAACACTTGGTAGACAGATTTAATAGTCAGTCTAGTCGGAACATCATTGCATTCAATCACTACACATATCTCCTTGATAGGCAACTCCAAAAACAATTGATGTACATGCAGAGTTTCTTATCAACCAAAGAGATACGACTGTGCACACATTTTTTTCCTTATGAAATTACACAACAAGCTTAGCTTGCGCTTGGTACGCTCTCCGCCCGGCCCGCACACGGTTAGGAAGATTGTTCTTTCACAATGTTCAGTCGATTCTTGTAGGGGACGATTAACAAATCCATTGAACTCACCCTAGTTGTAACCAACACTCTTAATCTTGACCAATTCAGACAATAAATCATGCAACTCATCCCATTCTTCTGATTCAACTACAAGCAAAGAAATATGAATTACCTTTGGATGCTCTTTCAGATCCTCAACGAGTTCCCAGCTTGAGTCTGCAACTTCAAACTGCAGCAATCAAAAGAAAAGTCATAAAATTGAGAAATTTAACAAACTTAGCCAAAGAAACAGTAGCAACTGCAATCCCAAATAGACAAATTAAATCTCCAACACCTTTAAATTTATAGATTAGGAAAAGCAACAGGTTTTGACAGAAAGCAATGCTGTGGACATTTCCCTTCAAAACCCCCAAATTCGAAACCCTAATTTTTTAAAAAATAAATAAATTATATACCTTCTTCAATTCAGTCCGATTGCACCTCTCCTCGAGACTACGATGCTGCTTGTCCGGTCCTTGCTTGGTCGGTGGCCTCCACGTCGGGGCAGCGTCACCTCCTCAATCTCTCAGTCGCCTCCCCTGAGTCATCTCTTCTTCTCTTGCGATTTTGCTCTCACCGCGCTCTTCTTCTCTTTGATTCTTCTATTTTCATTTTCGGAAATTTCGCGAGGTACCCCTGAGGTATTGTAATTTTTGCGAGGTATACAACTCTTTTACATATTTCGCGTGGTGCCCCTGAGGTTTTAAATTTTTTCGCCTCGTGCCCTTCCACGTTAAATTTAACAGATTCCGTTATTTTTAATTAAAAAAAAAGAAAAAGAAAAAAAAGAAAAAGAAACAAAGAAGGGATGGATCCCCTCAAACGACGAAGACGAACCCAGTCTCCGGCCCCACCACCGCCGAGCCCACTCCGAAACCCTCTCCCGCTTCCCTTCTTCAACGTCGATTCTCCGCTCTCGACTTCCCACCGTCACTGCCGCTAACACCAACAGCTTTGACGCTCCGATGACAGTTGATTCGTACGGGTCGGACGAATCCAGCGACGACAACAATTTCCCCAAGGCTCCGCCTCCAATTAACCATCTCCGGAGCTTGTCTGTGGACGCTGATTTCTTCGAGAGGTTGTCTTTCGCGGCGCCGGCGTTTGAAGCTGAAGCCAAGCCAACTAAATTGCAGGCGCCGATCGGTGGAGGGAGGAGAGCAGGGTTGCACCGGCGTAATAGCTCGATGGACTTTTCGTCTTCGTCGTTTGAGGGGGATTCGCACAATGATGGGGTGAGGAATCCTTAATCTCGATCTCCCGGTGGAGACGAAGAAGGAGCGGAGGAGGAGGAAGCCCCAGTCTCTCCCGTTGGTGAGGCCTGACACCCCAAATCCACCACCAACAACTTATAATCCCCTTCAGAAACCCATCCTTAAGATGAATCTCATATGCAAAAGCCCTTTTTGAGAGCCAAGATAAAAACCCCCAAATCAATTTGATGGGAAAGGGTGGAACCGAATCGACCTCACATGAAGCAAAGGTGCACCAGGTTGCGAAATCGAAAGCAACTCTTTGGGTAATCATCACTCAATTTAATTGAGCTTGAGAGGGGGTAATCGAAGAGAAGGATTGAAAATTTGAAATACCGTCATAGCCTGAGAGGGAGATGGATAAAGCGCGTCTGTTCTCCCAACCCCAAAGAGAGGAGTCTTCACCAGTTCACCTCTATCCGTTCCTTCTTTCTTTTTTTTTTAATTAAAAATAATGGAATCTGTTAAATTTAACGTAGAAGGGCACGAGGCAAAAAAATTTAAAACCTCAGGGGCACCACGCGAAATATGTAAAAGAGTTGTATACCTTGCGAAAATTGCAATACCTCAGGGGTACCTCGCGAAATTTCCGTTCATTTTTTTTAAAATAAAAATAAAAGGAGCGTCATTCATCTGTTAAGTATATCTGGGTAAGGGCATGACGTAAATTTCTTCTAAACATGAGAGGTACCGTACGAAAAACTTTTATATACCGATGAAAATTGTAATTCCACGAGGTTACTGGTGAAATTTCCAAATAAATTACACGGCGACGGCTTGTCACTGAGAAAACCCCGACAAACCATTCCGAAATGGCTCACCGAAAAGGACTTGTGGATAGTACACATAGGTCCCTAGTTCGAACCTCGGAATGACCGCGGTTTATTTACCAATTAAAGAGAAAACCCCGACAAAACCCTATTTCTCTTCGTACCCTCCTCTCCCTCTCTGTTACCGTCGGCGACGATGCCGGCTCCCATGGCAGATTCTGGCGGGTCCCTAGCCCTCTCTCTTTTCTCCTCGGAGCCTCCCGAACCACCTGTCTATTCTCTCCACCACTCGCTTCCCCTTCCCATTTCTCGCCTCTCTCTTAGCTGGTCCCGCGGCAACTGCCTCCGCATCTCCCTCTTCCGCGACCAACCTCCGTCGCCTTCGCAGCAGCCTAGAACCACATCCTCTGCCGATGATGTTGATGTCGGTGGTAGGGTGGTCGAGGTTAAGCTGAGCGGCTCCAACGGCGGTATCGACGACGCTCGTTTCCGAAGGATCTCGTACGGCTCCGTCACTCCTTTTGCTTTGCTCCAGAGTCAGAAGAACTCGGTGGCTGCGTGGTCCAAGACGTCAATACCTGCTTTGACTAGCCATGAATGGTATTGAAGTTGGGTGGAATTTGGAGCATTTGTTACTTTTAATTGCAAAAAATATATATATTTTTTTCATCTACATTTTCATCCTCAATCTGATAATGATTGATCTGTAGGATCCTGTTTTGGAGTAGTAGTGAGCTGTGCTGCCTTTGTTGGCAGTCTGGAATTCGGTTGAAGTTGAAGTTTTATTGTTCAAACTGCATACGTTTTTTAATCCTTAAATATTTGACAGAGCAAATGCTTCACATTCACATTTCAGGGTAACGAACTTCAAACGAGAAACCTTACTAGTTCCACATGTATTGCAATTGGTTCTTGAGAACCCTTGTAAACTCTGCTTGTTCTGTTGTTTGGATGTAAAGAGTATAGAGTGGGCCCTAAGTTAAATAGTTAGCTCGATCACTTGGCTAATATTTGTTGCAGAACTAGTAAATTACTGAAAGTTTTGACTGCAATAGCATAAGATTTATACTAAAATGTTGTTCTTGCAACAATAACAAGAGAATATCATCAGGGTTTTCAAGCTTGTAGAGAATATGAGGATATAAATTCCTGAACAATACTGAACTTGCTATCTATCAGGTGCATGACATTTGAATTTGAGTGAAAATAATTACGACTGAGAAACCTAACTAGCTCCACATGTTTTTGCAATTAGGGCAAGAGTAAACCATGAATTACCTTGTTATTTGTGCTTGGTATGTTGTTTGTGCTTGGTATGTTGTTTGGAGCCAAAGTAAAATAAGTGGTTTGATCACCTGGGTCTGGGATTTTTGTTGATGAGCTAGTAAATTACTACTAATTTTGTCTGCAACAGTACAAGAATTATACTAGAAGCTGCTCTTGCAACACTAAGAAAATTCCTTTCTTAAGTCCCTAAAATTAAAAAAAATCTAAGCATATTGTTAACGGGTAAGGGCAGTAAGGGGGTACCATATGTGGGCAATAACTGTTTGTCAGGGTTTGAGGAATTAGTATCCTACAAATAAGGCACTAGGCCTCGGATTCTGTTATCGAAGAGTGATCATTGGAAGGCTTTGCCTTTGGCCTTTGTGAGAGTCGTTCTTTCCATTTGTGGCTTGTGAGTTTATCTCATTGAGTGGCCTTTCGAGAATTATATCTCAATTGGGGTAATAGTAAAAGGACTAGAGATTATCAATTTATTGGGTGTTCTTTCATTTTTATGTTGCTTCCTGATTTATGGCCGAAATACGAAATTAGTATTCAAATGTGGCACACTGACAGATGGGTAGTTAAGAACAAATTTGGACAAATCAGTAATAAAAAAAATGTGAACCGGTCAAATAGGTCCTTGTTTATACCAAAACCCGGTTGAAAGTTAAATTTGACTTTAATCAAATTGAACCTTTTTTTTTTTTGTAATTATCTTTCCAATTTGATTTTTTAATTTTTTTTTTTTGAAGTTTTAAGTATCTTACATGAATGGAAATTAAATGTATAAAATTATAAAGAAATAAAATTATATTATTTTCTGATTGTATTATAAACTAAAAAAAACTACCATTTGCATTTTAAAAAAGGTATATCATCAATTAAGATTATTATAGTTAATTTTTATAATAATCAAATTCAATTTATTACTATTACTGTAGTATTATTTTACAAAAATCATTTTTCAATATAATTATTTTTTTACAATTATTTAAAAAGTATAATGTGATAGTTTTAATCTTGAAATTTTTAATTTTAAACAAGAAGAAAAAATACTTTAAAATAATAAAAAATTATATCCTATGAAAAACTAATTTTAATCTTGATTGAAAAAACTATTTAAAAAATTCAATTTGGGGAAACATAATTTGAAAAAAGAAACCAAAACTGGTTCAAAATAATAAAAGTTGAAATTAACTAATTGAACCAGGTTTGTATATAAAAAGGATCTATTTGACCGGTTCATATTTTTTAAGAGCCATTTGTGCGGTTCTTTTTTTTTTAATATAAAAATACTCATTTGTCCAAAGTTGTTGTTTTAAATACCCATATGTCAAACTGTATCACTTTTAAAAACCAGTTTGGTATTTTGGTCGATTTTATCTCTATCAAACAGAGTTGTCCGTTGCCATTTCCTAAAAATACCTGCAGAAACTGTAAATTTGTTAATGGTTTCTGGTGATGCCAAACTTGAAAAATCCTTTGATTTAGCTTATGAGTCTGCTAATTCCTTATTTATAATGATCTTATTTGATATACAGTATATTATTATCAAAAAGAGATATATCAGGCTTGTTGGCTGCAATATTCTCTTCAGAATTTTATCTTATTGTTCCTTTTGAAATTTGTAATCATAAAGAGGAGTCCTCTAACTTTGTTAAGTGTTTGAAATGTTCAGTTCTGATTATGTCATGGAGTATAGCAAGGCTATAAAATCTGCTCTTGGCAATCCGGAGGCCTCTTATTGTTCAACTATTGATGATCCGAGAAAAATTCTCAAGGTTGATGTTGTTTTCTTAGTCTTTGGGGCTCTTCTGGTTGTGTCCTTGTGCCTTTTGTTTTATGTTACATGATTTATTGTATTTCTCACTTGGTTGATTATTGAGCATATATGCAATATTCATTTTCAGGTAGTCGAGGAACCAACTAATTTAAAGGCGGTGTGGGAGCTACTGGAAATCTTTTACGGAGACAAGCAATGTCAGGCTTGGCTTCCTGAGCGGATTGTTGACTGGTTATCTGTATAGAGTTATTCTCTGATCTTTTTTTCCTGAAACTCAATATATCAATGATATCTCATCTTTGTTAAATATACTTGAGGTTCTACTGAGCTGTTTCATTTTTGTTATTGTAGGATTATGGTCGCTTTCTTTCATATGATGGCGCAGCAATATATTCCAAGCTGGTACATTTGCAAAATGATATTCTGTATGCACAGGTATCCTTTTATATATATATAAATATTCATCAAGTTGATAAGTTATAATATTTGTTTCTACAAGCATGTGCATAGGTCTGAAGTTTTGTATAGGAGCAAGTAGCTTCTCTTAACCTCAAGGTAAAGGAATAAGTTGAGAAAATAACTTCGTACCTAGCATATTCACATGGACCTCCATATTATACACTTTCCAGTGTTCATGCTTCAATTTCAGTGGTTTTATAAAACAGGAAAAACTGTGATTCATAGAGGAAAGATGGCATAAGAAGTATTTATGGGACGTTGGAAAAAAGAGTACGCGGAGTATATTATCATTGCATAAACATGTAAATTTGTTTTGCTTGGGTTATAGTTACAGCCACAGGGGGTGCTTTCCATAGGCCAGCTACTTAAATCCTCATCTTCTCGTTTAGTCCTAGCCTTGTTGGGGACAAGTTTAGTTGGTTCCACCCTTTATTATAATGCCCCTCCTTCATGTGAAGCTTCTTGTTGCTTTATCATCTGATCTTTCTACCGGATAAACATCGTCACGTGTTTGTTTCTTCTCTTCTTTTGTTCTTATTCTTGATCCATAAATCTGAAAATGCTGCCCTATATCAGCCAAACCAAGGATATGGGAGTGTTGTTTGTTGTTTGGAATTTATCATTTATTCATACCATAGTTGGATGCACCTGGAGATTGAATTAACGAAATGGTTTTTCCTGTGGGGCTCATGGGCTGAACACATTATTGATATTTGTATAATTTGTGCATGTCATAGTTAAATGTTTAATTAGCAAATTTATCTGGAACTTTTGGGTGCTGTTTTCAGAAATAAATTGTTTGGCTGTCTATTTGCTAATTTTTCATCAGAGGCTTTAGCAGAAGAGATTTTTCATGTCAATTTTACTTTATTCATCTTCATAGTTCAGAGGATCTCCATTTTCTTTTCACTAACTTTGCTGCCTTTTTGGTCACGAGTTATACCTCACGTGGCTGCCATCTCTTCTATAGGTCTTGTTCATAGGTCGCTTTTGCAAATTGTAATGCTTTTATGGGGATGCGACATTGTTTAACATGTTTTCTTTTCCTGCGTGGGTTAAAACTTTAACTTCATGGATTTTTTTTAATTTCTGTACTTTATAGTTGCTCATTTCTCTTAAAGCGTGCTTTATCTGCTGAGAAAAGCTTCATACTTTCTACTTGTACTAATACATCAATGAGATAACCCAAGCATAAAATGCAGGCGATTGAAGATGACCATAAATACTGGGAAGGGATCCTCTCAGCTCTAGCAATTGGTTGGCTAGATGTTGTGGTAAGTGGTTGATGTACAATCCTTGATATGTAAGGGTAAAAGAATCATGCATGGTGACCATTCAAGGTTTCATCTGCCTTTTCAGGTGAAACTTTTGCGTTTACATGGATCTTACCAGCTCGAACAGCTTGGAAGCCGTGAGGTATTTATGCCATTTACTTAAATATGGGAATACTCTGATTGTGGTTAGGCTGTTTTGGTGGGTTGTAATTGATATAAGGCCCCATTTATTACGACTTGATAAGTCATAATGGGTCTCAGAAATTGAAATGGGATAAAAAATTTAAACGAGTCATTCCAAGGTACTATCACTAACCGGTATTTTCAAAATTTGACCATTAACTCTATTATCAAAAAATTGTCACCGTGATATTGTTTCCAAAAAAAAATGTAGCCATGATATCATAACCTCTAAAACAAATCAACACGACATATTATTATCAAGCTATTGACCAACCCTTGGACTTTAGTTGATTGTATTAGCCCACTAGGGCCATATCATATATATACGAATTTACCTATTGACCCCCCTTTGGGGTGGTTTCGAGAAGATATTGACCAACCCATATTTTCAAAAGGGTGTTTTTAGATACACCGTAAATCCACCATAAAAAATGCACGTCGGAATTGACGTGCAAGCCTCTTTAATTAGCACTTTCAAAAAATTAATTAACCCACCTAACCCTGCATGTCGGAATTGACGTGCAGGATTTGGGGTGTATGTAGTGGAAACGTTTTCAAAATTTGACCCTTACTCTACAAAAATTATCAGCATGATACAAAAAAAGTGTTTTTGCGATATTGTAATATCCAAAAACAGTCACCGCCATACTATTTCACCAACATGTATTTTCAAAATTTGACGTCGCCATGACACTATTTGGATAGCTTTCTTTTTAGGACTGAAATATCTAGGCCTCTTCAATAGGCAGTTAGGGACACTGTGATATGGCTTGTAGTCTGCCATATCCTTAACTTTACCGTGTGTTATACTTGTCCTTTTGTTTGTTGTGCGCTCCTATCTTTGCTTGGACCACTCGGAAACACTCTCTTGACGTAGTTGGGGAAAGAGTGTGTAACATGGCCCCCAGATCTTCCCTAGACGGGACTAACTAGGAATGTTGTTGTTGTTTTAAGGTATTCGCCCGTTGGCCTTTTGAGAGAGTTTAGCTCTCCCTTGGTAGCTTCTCTGGACTGTATCTCAGTGAGTGGCCCTTGAGAAATATATCGCATTTAGTGTTACATAATCAATTTGAGAGTTGTTAACTGAGTGTGTTTTCCATCTGCTGATTCAGTTTCTACCTCTATCATTTCTAGAGACTTCAAAATAGCTTTATTTATAATTAGTCATCCTGTAGGCTGATGGCATGCTTGTATTTTGCCTTTTCTTTATGACAAAACAGACTGAGAATGGATTGGTTGAGGCTATTGCTGTCCTTGTATCAAAAATGCCACGTTTACGCCCTGAGTTACCAGATGGAAGATTAGGTGTTTGTTACAAAAATAGATCTGACTTCATCAAGGTACTTTCTGGACAATATTCACTTCTGCATTCAATGAGTCAGGTTTATTTTTCTCTATCTCATTTAAAAAAAATGGTTGTCACTCAGGCTTGGGAAAAATGGTGTGCACAAATAACTAAACTGGACTGCAGTGGTTTCTGGGTTCAGTGTGACCACCAGCTTACCCGGGAGGGATTGAGAAATATGTTGCAGATTATGCTTGGCAACACCGAATCACTTGCTACTGCCACATGTCACTGGATTGAGCTCTTTGTATCTCATTTTCTTTATGTCAGGCCATTCACAGTGGTCAGTAATCTAAACAGTATTTCCAGTACAGGAGGTCCAGTAGAATGCTTACCATTGCAAGTTTTGTGCTGTATTACTTACATTCCAATAGAACTGATCTTTAGTATCTGTTATGCTGTGGATAGGGTTTAGAAAGCATGTACAACCTAGCTCAGAAGTGTACTCAGTTGAAACCAGTTTCAAAACGCCTTTGCTTTGATGGATTGCTGCTTGGAATTCTGGGAGAAAATACCAAGGTTGGAAAAGTTAACTTTGGTCCTCCCTTTGTTTTCTTTTCTAGTGCATGCTACAAATTTCTGGTTTGTTGACTATTCTAACCTGCTTAAGGCACTTAAAACTTCAATAGCCTTTTTTTAGATTGTAATTTCCTTTCATTTTATTTTTCAGGTTGTCTTAGCAGAGTGTTCCAAAACTTTTGGCCCTTGGTGAGTGGATGGAGATTTTATTTTAAATCATTTTTCAGGGTGTTATAATCAGTTGTATAGATTTTAGATGGGTAATACCATAATGTTAGTTCTCTTGTTTGATCATTTTCCTTGGGCTTGTTGTTACGGTTAAATATGATAATGATGTTAAATATTTGTTCATTTGATAGGATGGCGACCCATTGCATTGAGCTGCTGACATCTGGAAATGACAAGTCTGAAATTCTTTTAAACGAGGAACAAGATAATTTTGGGGGAATTAGCATTGAGGAGCTTCATCGAGTTATCTATGCCCAGATTCTTGCCTCCCATCCTTTAACTTGGCAGGTGAACTGTATGGCCAATGTTTGGTGTTATCCTTATAATTATGGAGATAGTATTGGCTATTTAAAATAGACAGCTGGAAATATTACTACTTACCACCTCTTCATTGGTATTGGTTGTGCTCACCATCCCTTTGTTGCTGTTTCACTACAGATTGCCCCCATATATTTGATGTCGTGTATGAAGCAGGGCATGGTTTTGTTGGAATTTTTAATTTGCAAGCAACCCATACAACACAATCAAGGATTGCTTAAGGTGAGGACTGATAATGATAAATAATGTTGATGTGCATATATTTGCTGCCATTGCTGATTGCACCCCCATATCTGCAACATATGTTTGCCATATTTGTTTGAGCAGAGCATGGAAATTTGCTGTCTTTATCAGATGGACAATGTCAGTTCAAAACTTTTGAAGGTACCTCATGAAACTTATTATTATATTTGATTTTGACTAACTAGGTATGGAAATATCAGGATTTCTTTCTTGATTGTTGCTTGAGACATCTGCTTGAACTGCTTTTTATTTGAATATAGAATCGGTCAAAATGTTTATCTCCTTTATGGATCTAACCTGATTACCTGATGGTTTTCATGCTATCCTGGGAAGAGCATAACATATTTGTGGCATTGTAATTCACTAATATTTTCATTGCTAACTATTTGTGTGTCATCTTCATGTTTAGATTGCTGGCATGTACCACTGGAAGCATGGTCATAAAGGGTCTGGTATTTTCTGGCTTCAGCAAGCTCAGGATGAAGTTCGGCTTAATAAAATTTCTCAAAAATTGTTTGATTTTGTAGGAAAGTCAATTTGTGATGAGAGTTTCAAGGTAGCCAATGTGCTTCAGTTGCATCTTCTGATATGTTTTTCCTAAAATATATCGACTATGTATCTTGAAACAAGTGATAATATTTTTAGTTGCTTGATGCAGCAATGGGAAGGCTTAATTGAATTGTTGGGATCTAATATGATGAGGACAGCCGGTGGCCTAGAGTTTCTTCACAAGTATGTATGATGTAATGAGCTTTTGATTTCTTCTAAATCGTGTTTGAATTATATTCCATTTGTGTTTGCAGGTATAGAGATTTCAAGAAATCCTTGCAGCAAGTTCAGGATGGAAAGGCCAAGGATGCGGCTAAACAAGCTTCTGATGCTCTTATTTTGGTATTTTTTCAGTTCAGATATTTCCATATTAACTGGTTTCATTTACTTCATTAGTAGAGCCCAGAGGATTCACATGTAGAGTCGAGAGGGTGCAAGAATTTAAATACATTGTGCAACATTTTGGCTATGTTGCTATCAACATGCCCTACTGTGTCTTAGAACCTGTCAGCCTATTTTTCTGAAATCTGAAGCTGGTTTCTGGTGCTCCTTTCCTCTAGAATTAGCATGGGTCATCCTTCTTGCTTTCCACTATTTTGCCTTCTCATTCTTCCCTGCGGAATTACCATATAAATGAAAAGGAAATTTTTTACAGAATTTATGGATACTATCAGGGTTCCTTTATAAGGAATGAATTCGCTAAGTTGTTTCAATGTGCCTAGTTGGACTTTTTTTAACATAATTTCTCATGATCAAAAGAAGTTTATGTATCACTAAAACCTTCTCATTTTTGTTTGTAGTTGATGAAAAATCCTTCTACTCCTCAACACTTCTGGCTGCCTCTTCTTTATGACTCGGTGAGATGTGTCCCTTCAATCAGCTTCGTTTTTGTTTCTATTGCAGAATCGATTCAATACAAATTCTGTGTATGGTTGGCTGTTGCTTTTGCTAGTTACTATTGAGTGGTCTTTCAGTTTGTATGTGTGAGCATATCCGAAATAAACCTTCTTTTGATTGAGATGAAATATTGCATGAAGTCTCTCGAAATTCAATAACTGTTATGGTTATGACTTATCGTGCTGTTGCTTTGCTTTCCGGCCTTTCAGTTCTGTGAATTCTCTTGAAACATACATGTATTCCCAAGACATATACTATTTTTCGTTTCTTTTAGTATCATCTGTAATGCTTGTACCTGCGTCTGTTTTGTTTTGTTTTTCAAAAAATTACTATGACTAGAATAAGATAAATAAATTCACTGCAGATTCCGTACTTTGAAAACTAATGGTTTTTATTAGGTAGGGCATGTTGATAGCAACTATGAATAGAATAAGATAAATAAATTCACTGCAACCAAAAGAATTTACTGTCACAGCTATCTCCGAAGGATCTGGGTCAATGAAACATACAGATGATCCACAGGAGGGATGGAGTAAAGTTAATTAAGAGGTTTGGGAATTGGAACAGCGATACTAGCACGCCTTCTGAATTTCTTTATGGGTTCCTTTTTCATTGGAGACTCGGAAGGACTCTCCTTTGTTTAGGGATATGTTGACCTTGAAAATTTCCTGCAGCTTAGGGCATTTGGTGTTTTGATAAATCAACGAAACAAGTTACGTTTGATCGAATAAAAATTATAAAATGTGATCTCATAGTATGCCTCTGAGAGAATTCCATCATCAAAATTCTCTCTTTCTTCACTTAAACTAGGGGCTTGATCATATGATTGTTTGCGTTTTTATATTACTAAACACTATTTGAATCTGTTTATTTTTATCCAGTTAAAATTACTTAGCTGGCAAGGAGGCCCTCTTCTTGATGTCGCCCAGACCAACTTGTTGCTGAACAAGCTACAAGAGCTGTCCATGGCAAAGTTACGCCCAGACTACATTGAACCTGACCTACCGCCTCAAGCATTGAGCTCTGTCAGGCTGGCTCTTGCTACAAACCTTGGGCGAGCCATTCTGGAGGAATGAAATACTAATCCCGTGGTTCTAGACATGCCAATGAGCAAGGCCTTTGCAATGTCATAATTACAAGGGGAGGGACCTTTGTCTTGATTGTGGTTCTGATAAAGTTGCGTTACTTTCGTGAGCTCCGTGAAGGTGTACTAGGAATGAATTTAAATTTGGGTGAAGCGGGAGATGGGCAGGTGGTGTTGTAAACGATACTGTGAGGATTGTTAGGTATTTAATATAGATGGGTCCGCTTGTACAACCCTAGTGGCCCAGTGTGCTGTTTTGTGGAGGTGGTCACTGGTAAGTTGTGAAATTATGAGGTAAATTTGGGTGAAGTGTGCTGTTTTGTGGAGGTATATGCCATTTTCACTAGAAGCTGTAGCAGGATGCACTTTCGGGTTACAAGTCCGTAGCTGACTGAATTCGTCCCCACATATATCTCTCGTCTTTCCGTCATCTCACTTCACAGTCCGGGGACGTTATTTTCTTAGAAGGACCGGCCTATTCGTGTATTTAAGGTTTCATGGATGTGTTTTCTTATTTTAGTAAACTTTATCTTTGAGCTATTATATATTTTTATAAATAATTGTTTTATGATTATTTAGGACGTTTTATTTTTAGTGTTATTTAGCCAAGCAGAAACTTTATATTGTTAGAGCTAGAATTTGGTTTAAACTAGGGTTTGTGGCAACCCTTGCTTATCCTCTAAGGTTTGGTTGACCAACTAGGGTATTTAGGGTTATGAACCTGTTGTTTATACATTATTTCGGTTCAATAAAAAAACATATGAGAAATTAATTGTAGAGCGCTTTATCAAGTGTTCTACAATATCCCATGAAACCCTTAGAAGAAAAGAACACAGGCAAGAGTGGAACATCCTTTGACTTTTAACACATATCTTGAGTAACCCCAAAAGTGATCAAGGCATCCCATATCAACTGATATTAGTTTTCCAAGATTTAACCCTTTTAAATCTTAACGAGAACATGATTAGAGATAGGTTGCAGTGAAGGAACAACATCCAGGTCAAAGAGGGTTGAGCTGAGTCTTAGCAGAGTGGTAAAATCCGTTTCCTTTCACCACCCCCTTTTTCTTTTTTCCTATATCCTGCCTTCCTACTGTCCTCTATTTCTGATTTGTACTTCTCTCTTTAGTTGTTTTTTGAGTTTTCGCAGGTGCTTGGGCCAATAGGAAACACTCTCTCGACCTGGTCGGGGAAAGAGTGCGTACATCTGG
The DNA here is from genome assembly GCA_037127255.1 of Persicaria tinctoria. NCBI lineage: Eukaryota > Viridiplantae > Streptophyta > Magnoliopsida > Caryophyllales > Polygonaceae > Persicaria > Persicaria tinctoria. The sequence continues at coordinate 32,222,626 of JBANSL010000015.1, forward strand.
CCCCCAGACCCTGCCTAGGCGGGATTAACTGGGAATGTTGTTATTGTTGTTGATGCAATGGCATTATGGCAAAGGGTATATAGTGACTCTTTGTATTATGACTCATACTCCCAACAAATTGATTAGTACGTAGTATTTCTATTAGAGCGTTAAAGTATAGACTATCTTTGATGACGTTTTTTATCCGGATGCATATATGATTAGGAGACGAATACAGAGTATGTCTTTGACTATTGTTGGTGTTCGGAGATTGAGAAAATAAAATACTCCATCCGTCTCAAAATACATGTCTTTTTAACCCATAAAATTTTGTCAAAAATATGTCTTTTTAGATTTAATAATTACACCTAACTTACTTTTACATCTAATCATTACTCTAATTTTTACATCACCCATACTCTCCTCACAAATTAAAAACAAAAAACAAATACTTCAATATCAAAGTCTAATCATTACACTTAGTCTACTTTTTACATCTAATCATTACACTTAACATACTTCTTAATTCTCGTGCTCCGTCCTAAAAGACATGTATTTTGAGAAAAAGGGAGTATGGAATAAGGCACTTGCGAAGGCACGCTATGAACAAGTGACGATGAATAGAACAAGCAAGAGATTATGATGGTCTTGCTCCGGTCACAAACTAGAGAAAATTGAGCCTAGCTTGAAGCTACTTCTTGCTTTTCTTGTTTCTAACGTTTAGCTAAGGTTCCATCTTGGATCGTATTTCGTTTCCTAATGAACCTTTCGCTTCCTAATGAACCTATCCGACATTCCCAAAGGATGTTTGCACCATTTGGAACTAGATTTATAAAATGATTTGAATCTTACCTATAGAGAAGCTCTTTGCACTTTCACCACCCAACACATCGAATGCTCGATTAATGTTTTTGGTGATATTTGGTTGACCACTAAATGTAATTGAAGTTTTCAAAATTTTCACGACGTTGCCCAAACTTTTACTCACGCTCACATTCCTACTTCAATTGTTTTATTTTGCAATAATGATTAAAGACAAATTGAAGTTATCTTCTATTACCCACAATATGGCGGAGATAAAGTTTAGTGGTTGCAATATTATAAAAGTATTCTCAACCTTTTCTTTGTAGTTTATTTTTTACCCTAAATTTTTTTTTTTTAAAAATCAACTGATGTTTAAATATTTGTAGAAAACTACTATCATATATTACAAGTTGAAGATGATCCCTAATACAATGTCATGTCTATACTTGCTAGAACTAGGCCTTAGATTCAAGAATCATATAATCATTCTACTAGAGATTTTCAACCATCTCAACAACCTCCTCATGCTCCCTCGAGCTCGTTGCACTAGCATTGGTGCTCAAACTAGGGCTCTTACTAGAGATATACTTGGGACGAAAAGAGCGAGGACCTTGTTGATTACCCGAAGCTCGATGAATATTTGTCTGATAACTTAAAGTTTTGGGATGAAGAGGAATAGAAGTTCAGCATTTTAGAATAGCGGAGCCATTTTGAAAGGTTGCGGTTTCTTAATCTATAAGTGGTTACTCATCAAACACTTGAGCCCTTGCTATGGCGTAGCAGTTGAACAAGTCGAGGTGGTCAAATACTAACATTGAAGAGATCAATGTTACTATCCAAGAATCTTGAAGCTAAAAGTTTATGGCGGAAGGCCGCAAAGTTCTTATCAAATCCAATTTTAGTGCCCAACCAATATTTCTAATGCAGTCTTTCATGCTTCTTTCATCAATTCTACACAAGTGGGATAAAGTCTATTGGCTTTTCTTCTAAAATAAGGAGACAAGATTCACACCACTGATTAGTTGGGATAAGATTTGTTCTGATAATATGACAGGGGGTTTGAGGCAATACACAATCGAAACAATTAACATTGCCTTGAAATGAAGTTGGGATAAGATTTTTCCTAGACTTTTTATCTCTTTAATTAGGTTTTTAGAATTATTATTTGGCCGACTCTTTTGAGGCTTTTTAAGGATGTTTTAGGGTTTTATTTTAAGATCTAATTCCTTAGTTTATGCACTTGGAGATTATCAATTGAGAGAAGCCTAGAGAGGAGCCTCCATGGCCATGGAGTGCTAAACTCTTTCGTTTCGTCTATGGATTGAAGCTTTGGTTTGATAAAGTTGTGAGATTTCTATTCTTGTTCTATTCCTATTGGTTCGTATTGATTCTTTTGCGAATATTGTTGATTTCTCCTAGTCCGTACAACTAGTGGAGATTATTGCTAGGATTTTGTAGATTCCTCGTAGCGAACCTTAATCCATAGTAGCAAGCATGCCTTTTTAGGACTCGTAGGACTAAACTGGTATGTAGAGAATCAATTATATGTTAAATGCTGACTCGTAGCTTGGTGTTGCATGTATCCTGGTTAATCCTTAATCTTAATGCTACTATTAGGTTAAATCTTGACCGTGTTTGGGTTATCTAATTAGTAAGGATTACTAGGACTCGTAGGACTAGTAATTTACACAAGATCAGGACAGGAACAATAATAGGATGAAAAGAGAACTTGAAGAAGAATCGATGATCAATCAACCAAACTAAAGTGGATATTTGTAGATGGAACTATTTTCTTAATTGTTATCTCTACTAATTTGTTTATAGTTTCTTTTCTCATCTTCAATCACCAAAACCCCTCTTTCCTACTAATTGGTAAATATACATTGCTTAGGAATACTTGATTCTCTGTGGGATCGACCTCTTACTTGCTTACTATACTTGATTCTCTGTAACATTTATTTATGTATTTCCGTAACTTTAATTTCTATTTCTGTAACATTCATTTATAGTGTTCCCTTACATTCTTCCGTTATTATAATTTACTTAACTATAATTATTGGCATTCAATTTGCATGAGTTATTTGTAGTTTGCACAAAAAGATCATAGATAGTTATATATTTGAACACCACTAGTGTCATTCACAAAACTCTATAGAAGAATATTGTTGGTAATGCATATTTCATATAGGCATTATAGGTAACTCTTATTGCATTTAGATAGGAGTTTTGCATGTGTTTTACTCTAGTTTCATATATTTCTTGTGAAGTATTCGAGTTTGGAATCTACGCATTTTTAGTGCTTATTCTGAAGTTTTGCATTCCGAGCTTGAATGGGATCTTGGAAGAGCTTAAAAGACATGTTTTGGAGCATATGAAGGCTGAGGAAGGAGATACAAAGGAGCAAGGAAGCACAACGTTGAAGCAAATAAGAGAATTGGCCACTACATAGGGCGGCGCCCGCCGCTATTCTGTGTTTAGCGATGCGAATTAAGTTCGAAGAGATCTTTTACTTATTATATTATAATTATATTTCCTAGGGTTTGCACATTCTATTTAGGTTTTATTCTTCCACAATAAGCCGTGTGTAGGCATTAGGGTTAATAATGAACACAATTAGAGAGAAAAAAGGTTTTTGGCCTATGAGTTGCTAAACTCATAGTTTCGCTTGTGATTCGAAGACATGGTTGAATGAATTGTGAGGATTTGATTTCAATTAGTTATTTATGAGTATATTTATCATCTTGGTCTTATTGATTATATTTGTGTTTCTTTCTATGATTGATCACCACGTTAGGAATTGCATCTGAACTATGAATTCATTATTGTTTTCTTGATAGTAAACGAAGCCATTGAAGTAGTGATATTTCTATGTCTTTGTAGTGGATGATTTCGATTGATCTATGTCGTTAGATGTTGTTAGGGCCGATTAGGGTTGTTCATGTTGCCTTCTAATTGCATTGAATCGATTTGTCAATTGGTCTTAAAACTTGAGTGTTTAATGATATTCTTTAGTAATATTGAATAAGAAGATTGTATCCTTGCAGATCTATCAACTTTAGTCTAGTCGATATATGCTTAAAAATAACTATTGAATCAATCCTATGATCTTGAACCTCAACCATGGTCTAAAAATTACAGGTGAAATATTTCCTATATCTTATTATCAATATTTTGCAATCATAGTTCTCTTTACTTTACTTTGTCATCAATTGCTACAAATCATTGCTTTTATCATAAGAATCATTGCATAGCAACCATTCTTCTTTGTGGGTTCGACTCCGAACTTCATCGCTATACTAGTTTGGTGGTTTATCAATTCATTGATTTGCTAATCTATTAGTTTGAGCTTTGAGTTAGGATATTATTACTATTTGGCAAAGGGCGAAATTGCCAACGACGTTCGTCCCACACCAAATTCTTGGCGTCGTTGCCGAGGAAGAAAAGAGTTTGCTTTTCCTTATTTCTATCATTGGTTCCTTTTTATTTTTGTTTTTCTTTGAGTCTTTTTGTCCTCTTATGGTTCAAACTTGTTCTTCTAATTCATCGTCTTTGTCTTTTGATCCTGAGATTGAAAGATCTCTTAGGTTGATAAGGAGGCTCGAATTTGACATGCATAAGAAGATGGGAGACGAATGCATCGCAACAATATATGAAACACCAAGGAGTTAGAGTTGTGCATAAGTTGGATAATTCTAGAGATGGTCGCAAGGATGACTTAGATAGGCTTACTGAACTAGTTAACAAAATGGCTACACATATGAATCAACCTCAGCAGCTTAGACCTTGTGGTGTCTGTGGAGATCCAACTCATATGAGTGATAAGTGTCCTTTGATTCAAGAAGATGTCACTGATTTGAGAGTTATGGATTATGGACCCCGCCGCAACTTTGGTAACAATGTCTACAATCAAGGCTACAGTTCAAGTTATCAAAGTGGATTCAATGGTAGGGGTTAACAACAACAAGTTCCTTATCAAGGAAGAGGATAATTTGATAATCGTCAGAGAAACACTCAACAGGAGGATAGAGATGATACTTTGAGGTTATTGTTGGACAAGATGAGTGTTTAGGAGAAGTTGTTGAGTCAAATGGATAAAGAGATTGGAGAGTTGAAAGCGAAAGATTCGGGGAAGTTGCCATCACAAGTGGTAGTTAATCCGAAGGATAATGTTAGTGCCATGATCCTTAGAGGAGGAAAAGAAGTGAATATACCCACTAGGAATGTTGAAAAGAAGCCCAAGGAGGTGATTGATGTGGGTGAAGAAGACAACACCAACTCGAAAAAAGACTCTGCACATGACGACGTCTGTCGCCCCCTAGACCGGCGCCCACCGTACCCACCAGCAGCTGATCCGAATTTTTACGTTGAGCAATCCCCAAAGAAATCATCCAATGAGTGGTCTTCTGAGGTTCCAAGACCTGCACCACCCTTTCCTTATTCCTTAAGACCTGATCGTAAGTGGGAAGATTAAAAAATCATTTATGACACATTTGCTCATTGTGAGGTAAATATTCTGTTTTTTAATTTCATTAAAATTGTGCCTCGCTATGCAAAGTTCTTGAAAGAACTATCCCATGTGGATACATGGGATAGTAAACATACATGGAAATCCTCAAATACGAAGGAAGGAAAAGGTAAGTTTGAATGAAAATTTTTCTGCTTTGCTACAGAAAAGATTGCTTGAAAAATGCGGAGATCCGAGTATGTTTACTATCCCATGTGCAATAGGTAATGCTAGCTTCACTAAGGCTATGTTGGATTTAGAAGCTTCAATCAATGTCATGTCATATAACTTGTACATGTTTTTGGGTCTCAATGCTTCGTCTGAAACTGGTGTTACTATACAACTCATTGACCGTTCTAGTATTAAGCCTATGAGTTGTTGAAGATGTCTTGGTTAAGGTTAATGATTTGATATTTCAAGCTGATTTCTTTATATTAGATATAGAACAAGGTACGCCTGAAACCTCAATTATCTTAGGAAGACCATTCTTGTGAACAGTCAAGACTAAGATTGATTGCTTTAAAGGTTCACTAACCATTGAGTTTGACGGTAAAAAGATTGAGTTTTCTATATTTGAGCATATTACTCTTTCTCATAATGATTCTGTGAATGTTCTTGACTCTAATGCTATTGATTGCACGAATGAATCAAATAACTTGTTAGATGCTTCTATTAAGAATGAGTCATTGATTATTGAGTCGTCTAACAAAGAGAAAATTGAATTAGGAAAAGATGAGATTGAAAGGAAAATTGAAAATTTGTTTGGGCCACATGAGAATGTGTCTAATTCAAATGAATCTATTGTTCTTCCCTATGAGAAATTTATTCCTACCAATATTGAGGTTTTTGCAATTTCAGGGCAACCTCCAGAAGAAACTCATTTTAATAAGGAATTGGTTGGTGCAATGGATGAAAACATTGGAGAAATTCCTAAGGTTCACCCTCTTGTCAAGAAAAAGACAAGTGTGGAGGATCTTGATGTGATAACTTGATCAAGAACTGCATCACGTCGAGCCAAAGAAGTGAAACAAATGTGCTTCTTAGGAGGCAACCCAAGGTAGATTAGGTAATATTGTTCATTTTTGCATTTAGTTTTTCAATTCAATAAAGTATGACTAGTCTATTTGTTGTACATTTAGATAGTGGTGTGTTAGAACCTTATTGGTAGACAAAATTTGCTTGATCGAATGACGGATTGTCGTTCTGCACATAACGGCGCTCACCGCTCCAAAACTGGCGCCCGCTGCTCCACTGTTCACAAGCGCGTTCTAGATTTTTGGTAACATTGAAAGGGAGTATTTTCTATCCTATTTTATCTATATTTTTATGTTATTTTCGAAATTTTTAGGTTAGATTTTATTTTCTATCTTCATTAGGATTAGATATATTTCTATCTATTTTATTTTAGGAGTAGATTTTATTTTATCCATCTTTAGGATTAGATTCTTTTCTATCTTAGGTTAGTTTTATCTATCTTAGGTAAGATTGATCTATCTAGGTTATTTTCTATCTATATATCTTAGGATTAGAGTTTTATCTTTCAGTCTATTTTATATCTTCTTTTATTTCTATTATTTCTAATATTTTTCTTTTCTTTTTGATAGATAATCTTTCCCTCTCCAATTACCATATAATCCCATTCCATTGTTTTGATCAATCAAAGCCTTTGTCTCCAAGAAAACACATAAACCCTAAGTTCCTACTTGAGTCCATTCCAAATACCTAAAGAGCCTTGTGTTTCAATTATGTTTTCTTACCCATCCAAAACATTAATCACTACCTTCATCCACCAAATCCAATCATTTCCATACCATTCCCATACTTACCACCAAAGAAAGCATTTGAAACCAAGTTTGGTCATCAATCTCGAGTTTGGAGGAGTTTAGACGTTGGTTTCTCAAAGTTTCAACTTGGATTCATGTTCTGCGTACACCGGCACCCGCCGCTGCTTGCAGAGAGGGAATTTCAGCCGTTTTTGTGGTGTTCTTTCACGTTCTTCTCAGTTCGTGCATCATGGCTTATTTTTATGATATGGAGATGCCTAACTTCATGACTTTGAAGCATAAAGAGTGTTGGCGTAAGCTTGAGAAAAGGAATTATCGATCCACGTTGTTGTTTGATTCCCCGACGTTGTATCGTTTGGGATTGTTCAGGGATGTCTCTCTACTCCTTCAGAAAGGGGTTTTGAGTGATTTCATGGATCTTGCTGAGTTTAACTTTCCAGAGTTGGTGAGAGAGTTCTTGGCTACTTTGGATTATCACTATGATTTGGAGATTCGTTTCCAATTGAGGGGTGAGAAGTTCATGGTGACTAAGGATCTCATTGCACAAGCGTTTGGCGTTACCAAGACGCCAGCTGATGTTGTTGAATTTGAGTTGGCTACTCCACATCCTCTTGACATGTGGAAAGAGGCTACTAGTCAATCTTTCGGGTCGGACGGTAAATTCTTTGACTATATGATTACCCATCCTCCGCTGAGGCTATGTTATAGAGTTCTAAGTACTTGTTTCTTTGGTATTGCTGATTCGTAGATGATTACTATGAGATCCTGGAGTTATACTTATTGTTTGACTCGTAAGGCTTTGCATATTCCTGATTGGGTTCAATTATTTCTAGGGAGTTGCTTGGAAGTGACTAGGGCTACTTATGTGAGAGCCGACCGTGTTATTGCTTTTGGAGGTTTGGTGTCGCTGATTGCTCGTCGATTGGGAATTTGTTTTGATGATATGCAACCCTATTCGAATGACAAGGTTTACAATCTTGTTAGCTTGAATTGGGCTGACATTACTATTAGTGTCCTACATCCTGATGGATCGGAGTATTTTAGATGGATGGCAGGAGAGTATCGTGAGCATCATCTATACCTGCTTGCAGATCTAACTTTTTGTGATAGGACATCAAATTTCAATATCAGTCACAACCACTGTCCTTTGCCCCTGATTGAGGATGATTATGGGGGACATAGTCCTAAGGAAGATGGTTGGGCTAGAGGGAATGAGCCGGATAAGAATGAAAAAGAGGTAGAAGAAGAAGAAGAAGTTTTTGCTAATGACATTGGGCATGTTTATGCTACTCTGGACGACCTTGAGCGTCCATTTGCTGAGTTTGAGGCGAGCACTGCAGACAAGCTCTCTAGTATTGTTGATAAGCTTTTTGGTCTTCAGACTGCGTTGTTATGCGCTTTGGATAGTATCCACCAACGGTCTGGATTCCAGACCCCACCTTCAAAATGAATGGTTAGTTTATTTGCTTTCTTCAACCCTCTATCTATATAAACTCTTAATTTAGAAGAGTTTGAGATGATGTGTCAATCTTAGAGGCATTTTAAGAGTCTTGACCAATCATTTTTTTTTTTCATTTTATTTGATTTTCTTTAATTCTCCTTTTTTCTTCCTTTTCCTTTAATTCTCTTTTTTCTTTAATTTTACTAACTTCTATATAAACTCTTAATTTAGAAGAGTTTAGGATGATGTGTCAATCTTAGAGGCATTTTAGGAGTCTTGACCAATCATATTTTTTTTTTCCATTTTCTTTGATTTTCTTTAATTCTCCTTTTTTCTTCTTTTTCCTTTAATTCTCTTTTTTCTTTAATTTTACTAACTATCTATATAAACTCTTAATTTAGAAGAGTTTAGGATGATGTGTCAATCTTAGAGGCATTTTAGGAGTCTTGACCAATCATATTTTTTTTTCCATTTTCTTTGATTTTCTTTAATTCTCCTTTTTTCTTTTTTTTTTCCTTTAATTCTCTTTTTTCTTTAATTTTGCTAACTATTGGGCTTAATTTAAAACATTGAATTCAATCTAATATAATTATTGAGCTTAACTCAAATTTGTTTACTAACTAATCTATATAAACTCTTAATTTAGAAGAGTTTAGGATGATGTGTCAATCTTAGAGGCATTTTAGGAGTCTTGACCATTCATATTTTTTTTCCATTTTCTTTGATTTTCTTTAATTCTCCTTTTTTCTTCGTTTTCCTTTAATTCTCTTTTTTCTTTAATTTTACTAACTTCTACATAAACTCTTAATTTAGAAGAGTTTAGGATGATGTGTTAATCTTAGAGGCATTTTAGGAGTCTTGACCAATCATATTTTTTTTTCGTTTTCTTTGATTTTCTTTAATTCTCCTTTTTTCTTCTTTTTCCTTTAATTCTCTTTTTTCTTTAATTTTACTAACTATCTATATAAACTCTTAATTTAGAAGAGTTTTTGATGATGTGTCAATCTTAGAGGCATTTTAGGAGTATTGACCAATCATATTTTTTTTCCATTTTCTTTGATTTTCTTTAATTCTCATTTTTTCTTCTTTTTCCTTTAATTCTCTTTTTTCTTTAATTTTACTAACTTCTATATAAACTCTTAATTTAGAAGAGTTTAGGATGATGTGTCAATCTTAGAGGCATTTTAGGAGTCTTGACCAATCATATTTTTTTTTCCATTTTCTTTGATTTTCTTTAATTCTTCTTTTTTCTTCTTTTTCCTTTCATTCTCTTTTTTCTTTAATTTTACTAACTATCTATATAAACTCTTAATTTAGAAGAGTTTAGGATGATGTGTCAATCTTAGAGGCATTTTAGGAGTCTTGACCAATCATATTTTTTTTTTCCATTTTCTTTGATTTTCTTTAATTATCCTTTTTTCTTCTTTTTCCTTTAATTCTCTTTTTTCTTTAATTTTGCTAACTATCGGGCTTAATTTAAAACATTGAATTCAATCTAATATAATTATTGAGCTTAACTCAAATTTGTTTACTAACTAATGGGCTTAATTCAAAACATTGAATATAACCACTGATTATGACACATCACATTTAAATAATGTTATAATGATATTGATATTACTATTAATGAGTAATTTAAAATATCTATATTTATGTATTATACTTCACATAAGATTTTTAAAAAATAATTTTCTGAGATAATTATAAGATACATTTGTTGTAAAATTATTTTTTTATGATTTTTATCTTAACATTTATTAATATTTTATAATCTATATAAACTCTTAATTTAGAAGAGTTTAGGATGATGTGTCAATCTTAAAGGCATTTTAGGAGTCTTGACCATTCATATTTTTTTTCCATTTTCTTTGATTTTCTTTAATTCTCCTTTTTTCTTCTTTTTCCTTTAATTCTCTTTTTTCTTTAATTTTACTAACTTCTACATAAATTCTTAATTTAGAAGAGTTTAGGATGATGTGTTAATCTTTGAGGCATTTTAGGAGTCTTGACCAATCATATTTTTTTTTTCCATTTTCTTTGATTTTCTTTAATTCTCCTTTTTTCTTCTTTTTCCCTTAATTCTCTTTTTTCTTTAATTTTACTAACTATATATATAAACTCTTAATTTAGAAGAGTTTATGATGATGTGTCAATCTTAGAGGCATTTTAGAAGTATTGACCAATCATATTTTTTTTTCCATTTTCTTTGATTTTCTTCAATTCACCTTTTTTCTTCTTTTTCCTTTATTTCTTTTTTTTCTTTAATTTTACTAACTATTGGGCTTAATTTAAAACATTGAATTCAATCTAATATAATTATTGAGCTTAACTCAAATTTGTTTACTAACTAATCTATCTATATAAACTCTTAATTTAGAAGAGTTTAGGATGATGTGTCAATCTTAGAGGCATTTTAGGAGTCTTGACCAATCATATTTTTTTTTCCATTTTCTTTGATTTTCTTTAATTCTCCTTTTTTCTTCTTTTTCCTTTAATTCTCTTTTTTCTTTAATTTTACTAACTTCTATATAAACTCTTAATTTAGAAGAGTTTAGGATGATGTGTCAATCTTAGAGGCATTTTAGGAGTCTTGGCCAATCATTTTTTTTTTCCATTTTCCTTGATTTTCTTTAATTCTCCTTTTTTCTTCTTTTTCCTTTAATTCTCTTTTTTCTTTAATTTTACTAACTATCTATATAAACTCTTAATTTAGAAGAGTTTAGGATGATGTGTCAATCTTAGAGGCATTTTAGGAGTATTGACCAATCATTTTTTTTTCCATTTTATTTGATTTTCTTTAATTCTCATCTTTTCTTCTTTTTTTCTTTAATTCTTTTTTTTCTTTAATTTTACTAACTATTGGGCTTAATTTAAAACATTAAATTCAATCTAATATAATTATTGAGCTTACCTCAAATTTGTTTACTAACTAATCTATATCTATATCTATATAAACTCTTAATTTAGAAGAATTTAGGATGATTCAATCTTAGAGGCATTTTAGGAGTCTTGACCAATCATATTTTTTTTCCATTTTCTTTGATTTTCTTTAATTCTCCTTTTTTTTTCTTTTTCCTTTAATTCTCTTTTTTCTTTAATTTTACTAACTTCTATATAAACTCTTAATTTAGAAGAGTTTAGGATGATGTGTCAATCTTAGAGGCATTTTAGGAGTCTTGACCAATCATATTTTTTTCCATTTTCCTTGATTTTCTTTAATTCTCCTTTTTTCTTCTTTTTCCTTTAATTCTCTTTTTTCTTTCATTTTACTAACTATTGTGCTTAATTTAAAACATTGAATTCAATCTAATATAATTATTGAGCTTAACTCAAATTTGTTTACTAACTAATGGGCTTAATTCAAAACATTGAATATAACCACTGATTATGACACATCACATTTAAATAATGTTATAATGATATTGATATTACTATTAATGAGTAATTTAAAATATCTATATTTATGTCTTATACTTCACATAAGATTTTTAAAAAATAATTTTATGAGATAATTATAAGATACATTTGTTGTAAAATTATTTTTTTATGATTTTTATCTTAACATTTATTAATATTTTATAATATTTTTATATATAATATTTTAGTTTTAAAAAAACGTGTCATGGCGCGGGAATCGTACTAGTTTTATATTTTTCATTATTCCTTTTTTTATTTGTCTATCCAGTGAGGACAATGCAACATTTAAGTGTGTTTGTGTGGGGGTGGGGGGGGGGGAGTGAAGTAAATTGTTAGGTTAGTTCATGTTTATTTTTTTGTTTCATGTTTAGATTTTAGTTATTTATTTTTATTTATTTCGATTTTATTGTAATTCATGCATCATGTTTAAGTTATTAGTTATATAAAATGTCAAAATTGAAAAAAAAAAAATAGAAAATGTCGAAAAAAATGAAAAAAAAAGTCTCATGCATTGCATGTATGTTTTATCAAAGATACCCATATAGTTTGAGTTTGTCCTATGGACTTTATGCTAACATGATCTTATATATCCCATGGAATTCTGGAACGATTTGATCTAGTCTTTAAAATTGGTTTTTATGTGAAATATGATTTGACATAGGTAATTGAGCATGTATGATTTAAGTTTGTGAGCATGCTTGATATTCGACAAAAATTTATCCTAGGGAGATATTTTTGGTCTTATAAGGGATTACATCTATATTCCTTTTACTTTTATTGTGTGATTTACTCTTCATATGCATTTATCTTTGAGTAATGACATGATTATCTATTTAATGAAATCAGAAATAGATTGGAGAAAGAAAATTGCCACAAATCAACATTTAGCTTTAGGTGAACGTGTTCAAGAAAATATGAATGGTTATAGATTTGGACATCTATTTCCATGGACAGGGAGCACGCATAAGAAGATGAAACAAAATTATAATAACAGGGGCAAATTTGGAAATTTGGGACACTCACTTAATTTTCATAATAAAATGGACATTGGGCTAAAATTTGGCATCTAAATGGACACATACCAAAATTTCCCCTTTGATTACGATTAAAAGAAACAATCTCAAATAGACCAAGATCAAATTTCGGATCATTTCGTGGTGAACATGTCGCTCGGAGAAGAACTGATCCAACTCACTCAAAGAATGGATGAGAAACATGAAATCCCTATAGATTCCGACTTTTCATCTTCCTTTCTCGCAAGCTGGAATCGATAACAATCACATTAATTACAAATTAAAGTATTACATACAATAGACACTAGCAAGTACTCCAGCAAATTAAAGTATTACATATTACAGTAGGCTTTCTTCCTAAGTTCCTCCGAGCACTTGCCAAGTTAGTGCCAACAGTAAGTCTTTTATTATTATATTTTATATGTTTTTAATATTTTTTTATTATTTTAAATTTTAAATTTTGGATTTAAATAAATATTAAAGTATAATATAAATATATTCTTATATGTTTTTATTAATTTTAATTATATGTATGTATATATGTATGCGGGAAAAAATGGGATTTACGGAATACAAACTCTCCGTTCCGTGTGTAATTTTTACGAGACGAGATAGGACGGGACGAATTGATACAGGCACTTGGGACCTTGGAGTGTTGGACTCGTGACAAGCCAGTTTGGTAGTTTTAGTTTAAACCCTCTGGATGCGATGTTAAACCAAAAGAAACAAAACGATGCCGCCCCAAATAACAAGCTTCCGACTCCTCCATATCTTGAGCTTGAATCCCTCCTCCTCCTTCCCTTTCTCTCCTCTCCTCTTCGCCCGCCGTCGCTCCCTTCTCTCTCTCCCCACCGTCTACTCCTCCCCGCCCAGAAAGCAGCTTTCTACTCGCCGTCTTCCTCCCCCGCCCCTCAATCTCAAGACCATAAGCAAGAGCTCTTTGCCTGATACAGACAAGGGTATGGCGGATTCTGCCAATTCCGTGGCTGGGTTTAACAAGAGGAGAGCAGAGGGGAGGGATAAGTCCGATAAACCCAAAACCCTTGAGAAGAAACATAGGAGGCTTAACCCTGTTAATACTATCTCTTATGTGCAGGTTACTATTCCCAATTTTATATGTGGACTCGTATTTCTTGCCAATTTGTTGGTGACTTCCGTATTCTGCTTCTGTAAATGGGGGGTTTTCCTACTAAATTTAACGCATCTTTGACAATTAAGAACCATTTGGATAGCAAAACAATCATATGGAGGTAGTTATTGTCTGTTTGACATTCAAATGGCGCTTAGAAACCCATTACCAATGGTTGCAATCTAATGTGTTTTTTTTTATTGATGAGATTCAACATGGAATTTTGTCGAGGCTCTTGTGTTTGAGAACCATTTCTAACTCAGTTTTTGGTACTTCTGTCATTGACAGATTATTGGAACTGGAATGGACACTCAAGATACTTCTTCTTCTGTCCTGCTCTTCTTTGACCATCAGAGGTTCATATTTAATGCAGGAGAGGTAAGCTTCATCTCCTAGCGATGATTGTAGAATGTTGATCTGTTATCATGACGACTCAATTGTTTAATTTCTGGCCGTTTTGTTTTATCCGTTCTTAAACAAGTAAGGGCATATGCTTTATTTGGTGTTTCATGCTAATAAAGGGACTTTGCAATGCACAAAATGGTATGGGAATTCTCTCAAAGTATAGATGCTTTTGGGAAAAACAAATGTGTCAATTACATTCCTAGTATGATTTTGCTAAAGAACTGTGAAACCCTCTTTATAAAATAAAAACTAAAGATTCTTGCACATGATACATATAGGCCTTTGTGGTTCCATTTTGCAATTTGCAAGGGTATTCTTGTAATAGTGATATTTGATGTATTCTCAATTCTGCTAGCAATTCTTTGGGGGATGGGGGAGGGAGGTAAACAAATAATTTTATCTTGATTCTGGAGCCAACTTACCATAAATACTATACTGCAGGGGTTGCAACGATATTGTACCGAACATAAGATTAAGTTGTCCAAGGTACTGTTGATTCATCTGGTCTTCTTTGGATTGCCAAAGAAATAATCTATGTACACTATTTATGAAAATGACACAATTTTTTTTTTCCCCAGATAGATCATGTGTTTCTTTCTCGTGTTTGTTCAGAAACTGCTGGTGGACTTCCAGGTTTGTACACATGAAAGACATGATTGAATGTTATCTATTTCAGAATTTTATGTTAGACCAGAGAATCAATATGATTTTTGTGAGGACAGCCGGTAAAGGCTGTAATGGAAATTGCTAATGTCACAGTGGAGCATTTAGCTCCCGACAAATGAGGGCTTTAAGCCTCAGATTCAGGTATCCACATAAATTATCTTTGTAAATGCATTGTCCTTCTCAGCGAGCTTGATTGATCACATCTAAGTTTGAGGGTTACCCTCATTTGGTGGCTTAATGGGTTCATATTCCTGAGATTGTGTTTGTTCATGTGTTTTTGTGTCTTTATTGAATTCTAGTGGTAATTCCCAATCCACTTCTTTATCATTTTATTTTGAGGTTTCCTGTTATTTATTTATTTTGCTAAGCTATATATTTGTGCAAGGTTGGGTGATTCATTGTATTTTATATGGTTGTAGGTTTGCTTTTGACACTGGCTGGGGAAGTCGGGATGGCTGTAAGTTATTTTTCATGTGGCTGTATGGAATTCCTTGCATATAATGTGCGCGTAACTTAACCCTTTATATTTCCATTGTCGTAATGAAGGTAAACATATGGGGCCCTTCAGATCTCGATTTACTGGTTAAAGCAATGAAGTTATTTATACCAAATGCTGCAATGGTTCATACTAAAAGCTTTGGGCCTTTGCCAAAGCCCGGAGAAAGTGCTATCTGGGATGAGAAGCAATTCTCAGATCCTATTGTGCTGATTAATGACGAGGTTGTTAAAATATCAGCTATTCTGCTGAAACCAAATCACTTGATGGCATCTGTAGAAGGGAAAAATGGGACAACTTTAAAGCCTGGTGAACTATCTGTGGTTTATGTTTGTGAGTTGCCTGAAATACAGGGCAAGTTTGATCCCGATAAAGCTAAAGCCCTTGGACTCAAGCCTGGGCCTAA
Source organism: Persicaria tinctoria (assembly GCA_037127255.1). Taxonomy (NCBI): domain Eukaryota; kingdom Viridiplantae; phylum Streptophyta; class Magnoliopsida; order Caryophyllales; family Polygonaceae; genus Persicaria; species Persicaria tinctoria. The sequence goes on from JBANSL010000015.1 coordinate 32,238,670, forward strand.
GTATAGAGAGCTGCAGCTTAATAAATCAGTGAAATCTGACCGCTCGGATATCATGGTACACTTGATTAAACCCGCAGGTTATTATCCTACCCATTTTGGCACATTATGTATTATCCGTGGTTTTTCCTTCTCAGGTCCATCCAAGTGAAGTAATGGACCCTCCTATTCCCGGCCCAATTGTGCTCCTTGTTGACTGTCCAACAGAGTCACATTTGCAACATTTGTCGTCTTCTAGTTCCCTAGATGCTTATTATGCAACTCCCTTTATTAATCAATCTGAAAGTGCAAAGAAGGTGAACTGTGTAATTCACTTGAGTCCATCTTCTGTAGTAGACACTTTTGATTACCAAAAGTGGATAAGTAGATTCGGCAATGTTCATCATATATTTGCTGGACATGAAAGGTAATTTGGTTCATTCTTCTTTAGCGTCAATTCTCCCTGATTCTGTGATGAGCTGCTTTTGGCCATCCCATTTTATGCAATGCAAAGTTTTGTTTTAAATATCTCCTTAATCCCTATCAATTCTCAGTATTTTCTGGATAATTTTTCTGCTTTCTTTATGCAGCAAGAATGCTAAAATTCCAGTTTTGAAGTCTAGTGCTAGAGTTGCTACACGGCTTAATTTCTTGTGCCCACAGTTCTTTCCAGCTTCTGGTGTATCGCCCATTACAAGCAATGATGGTTTAGCTCAAAGCTTCAATTCTTCAAATAAGGTTTGTAGCTAGATCCATGTTCTTTAGATTTTTGTTGGAATGGTGTCAGTCTGTTGGATTTTAGTCATCTCATTTGAATAAATGTTCTTAATAATTTTTCCTTGCAGGATAATTATGGAATTTCTTCCGAAAACCTCCTAAAGGTATTAAGCTATCTTACTTATCCCTTCTAATACTCCTATTCCCCCACCCCACGCATCTCATCTGCATATATAACCCCTCGTTTGTTTTTAAATAAGGAAAGGTAATGGTTACCCTTCTAAGTCTAGTCCATTTTTAAGTTAAGATTCATTTATCAATATTCTAACCATTACCCTCCTTCCCTCATTTTAAATACAAAATTTATTTCCTTTCCCCCATTAGATTACCTAATTTAAACACAACGTAACCATATAAATTGATCTAAATTATGAATTAAATTATGATACGATGTCTTAGGTTTAAATTTATATATAAATCCTAAGTGGTTAACCCATAAAAAAATTATTTTGTGTGTATATTTTAATGTTTTAGCTTCTTAGGGTTTATGTATCTAGTCCTAGGGTATCTTTTTATAAGAGATTAAAACATTATAAAAATATACATTAAACATCAACTTTTTTTTTAATGCTTTAGCTTCTAGGGTTTATAGATTTAAATTTAGTATTTTTTGTTAATTTTATTTATAATTCATATCAATTTAAGAGATGCAACACGGAAGGTAACACAAAAAGTGTAACAGGGGATTCGGACCGCCCAGGATGCTCTAATCATTTCCTCCTCCCCTTCTCTAGACTCACAAAAAAAGTGATTTTCATACAAATTTTACCCAAAATTTGATTTCTTTCCCTTCTATTCCATCCTACTCAAACAAACAAGGCCTAAATTCTCAACGCTGTCTGTTTTCTACCTCCAGTTTTTTTCTTCTACTCAATTTTTATATGCTTTCTCTAGATCGCTACTTATAATTTAATTCTTTGCTCATTAGTTCAATTACAGAATGATTTCTTCTTTCTTGTGTTTGTTTATTCTTGTACTACTTTTTCTACACGTGTGTATGTTTATGGGAACCAATCATGGGTACTTTTTGCTGTATTCAAGGTTAAATTTCCGAAGGTAATCTAAAATCTCTGTAATGCATGCAGTTTCATTTACGACCTTATGCACAACTTGGTTTAGACCGGTCTTGTATCCCGAGTTTTACACCACATGAAGGAATAATTCGTGAATTACTTGAAGAAATCCCAGAAATCGAGGAGGCTGCTAATCAGGTTAGAAGGTTATGGATGGATATGAAAAAAGGGAAAGAGGATGAAAAGAATGGAGATATGGTTGGGATGGAGGGACCATGTTTGTGTAATGATGATCTTCCCAATTGTTTGGAAAATATCGCGAGAGAGGATATGGAGATCACTCTTTTAGGAACTGGCTCTTCACAACCCTCAAAGTATAGGAATGTTAGTTCAATCTATATCGACCTTTTCTCAAAAGGATGCCTGCTTTTTGATTGTGGTGAAGGAACTTTGGGTCAGTTGAAACGACGGTAAGACTGTCCTGCTTGTTCTGCAATATGATATTACATGGGAAATCATGTTTGCATAAACTGTTAACTGTTTCATGGTCCAATACATTTTTGTCCTTGTTCTTTTACTGCAGTTTTGGTTTAGAGGGTGCCGATAATGCTGTGAGAAATTTGAAATGCATCTGGATCTCACACATTCATGCTGATCACCACACGGGTCTTGCAAGGATACTTGCACTACGACGTGAACTATTGAAGGGAATTCCTCATGAAGCATTGGTTGTTGTTGGTCCCCGGCAGCTGAAGGGATACTTGGATGCATACCAGAGGCTTGAGGATCTGGATTTCCAGTTCCTTGATTGCAAGCACACAACAGAAGAATCTTTGGTTGCTTTCGAGAAGTCAGAATCTGGTATGGATCAATCTTCCTTGGCAGATCCAGTTCCTTCTGAGGATACAGTTTTTGCTAGAGGAAACCGTATGCAGAGCTATTTTAGAAAATCCAGCATTCTAGTTGATCGCAGTGTTGCTTTTCCAATCTTGAAGAAATTGAAGAAAGCTTTACAAGAAGCCGGTATAGAGGCTTTGGTTAGCTTTCCAGTGATACATTGTCCACAAGCCTTTGGCGTGGTCCTAAAGGCATCGGAGAGAATCAACAGCATTGGAAAGGTAATACCCGGTTGGAAGATTGTCTACTCTGGGGACACGAGGCCTTGCCCTGAGCTGGTCGAAGCATCACGTGGTGCAACAGTTCTTATACACGAGGCAAGTTATCCTGCAAAAACCCTATTCCTTCAACTTTGAGATTAGGTTGATTTCCTTACATTCTTAGTGCTCGGGCAAAATTATCTGTGCAGCTATGCTTAGCCCGACTTTTCAAAATTGGATAATCAATGGATTAATATTTGCCTAACTTCAATTTGAACAATAAAATGCATCCAAGCAAGAGAGGACGTGGTTGCCTTTTCTTCTTTTTCCTGTTCCCTCTGCAAATATAAACAGCATAGTAGTATTGAATGCTGATAATGTTGGCTTGGATATTTTTTGGTTCCATCGCAGGCAACGTTTGAGGACGGCATGATGGATGAGGCCATAGCCAAGAACCACAGTACAACAAACGAAGCCATACAAGCAGGAGAGGCAGCTGGTGTGTACCGCATCATCCTGACCCACTTCAGCCAGCGGTACCCCAAGATCCCTGTGTTCAATAACGCCTATATGCATAACACATGCATAGGTTTTGACATGATGAGCATAAACATGGCGGATCTACCTGTACTTCCTGGGATTCTTCCATACCTTAAGCTTCTCTTCAAGGAAGAGATGTTGGCAGAAGACGAATCGGAGGAGGGTGATATAAAGGAGGTAGTTGCCACAGCTTGAAAAGTTGACAGTTACCGATTTTTCATTCTTTGCCATTTTTTTTCTGTAATGTGTACAGCTAGAGAGGAAAGACGACCTTAATGCATACGGCTTTCTAGGGAATATTTGCTTTGCATCGCTCCCCCTCGATGACTAGTGACTCAGTCTTTGTATCCATGACCTTCCTTGGCTTCTTTTACAATGCCACAAACCTATTAGAATGTATTAAAACAGGTTATTTTTATACGTTTGAGTAAAAAAAAATATATGAAATTTCATTTTTTATTTTTATTAAAAAATGGTATTCAATATACCAAAAAAGTTGGCTCTTAGCAAGAATAATCCACCCTTGTCCAAAATTGCAAAAATGACAAAATAGTCCAAATAATTGCAACAAAAAGCCGGTGGCTAAAACCTATTGTAACGGGTTAATCCTAATCATTAGAAAGCACTCCTCTTTTTTGGGTTGGAATTTCAAAATGCGGGTGTTTCATTATAGAGGAGAAAGTCGGCCACCATTGAAGGACCTTCAAGAGATGAGAGAGAGAGCCACTGAAGAAGTAACCGAGGGCGACACTGAAACCGCAATAGAGAGAGAAGAAGTAGAACAAGTGCGCCATTCAAGAGAGGAGAGAGGGAGTGATAGAGCATATTTAGTATTGTATAATATATTGCATTTAGCATATTTTAGGTGTGAATATTGCATTTATTTAGTTGAATTTGCATTTTCACTTGTTGAGTTAGAAGAGGCGGAATCTACATGATTTTATGTTTTATTTCAGGAAAAGTAGATTGGAGGTGAATTAATATTGAAAGGACGGAAACAAGTTGAAGAATACTTAGGAGCTGCTGGAGACGAAGAGGAAGCAGCTCGGAAGAATCGCAGGCCGCCTCGCGACATTGCTGGCCGCCCCGCGGCTCGAAGAGAGAAACGGAGCACTTCGCTGATAGCCGGCCGCCCCGCGGCCCGTGCAGTAGCTGAACTTCGGAAACGGATTTTTACTTAGGGTTTTTATGATGTTATTTTGGGCCGAATTTCTCTAGACTATTTAAGGCTTTTCTAGTTATTCTTTCATTCACCTTAAGCACTTTATTCAATTGTTGAGAGCGTCGTTGAGCATGAGCAACTAAACTCTCAAGGTTTCGCCTACAGTTTGGATCTTTGATTGTTGAATTGTGAGTTTCTTAATCTAGTTCTTATTCCTATTGCAATGTTTTGACTTCCTTGTGCTTAATTGCTTGAATGTGTTTTATTCTCTCTGGCCTGGCCGACTAGTTAGAGTAGATTCATTCAATTGCTAGGGTTTTGTAGATTCCTCGTAGCGAACCTTAACCCAAGTGGCAATCATATCCCTTTAGGACTCGTAGGACTAATTGGATGTGTAGGAAGTTGAATACATGTTGAATATCGACTCGTAGCTTGATATTATGCGTACCTTGGTTAATTCATAATCTTAATGCTATCTCTAGGTTGAATCTTAACCGTGTTAGGGTTATTTAGAGATAAGGGTTGCTAGGACTCGTAGGACTAGTAATTTACATAAGATCTGGACAAGGACATTGATAGGAAAAGACAAGAACTAGAGGCTGAAACAAGGATCGAATTCATCAATCGAAGTAATAAATTGTAGGTGAACCTATTCCTCTCCACTGCATTCTTAAACCAATTCACTTTGTTTGCTTGCTTCTGCTTTGCTAAAAGGCAGATCTTTTCACACTAAAAACTCCCCTTTTTCGCTCTTAGCAATTAGAATTAGACTTGAATTTAATAGATTTCCCTGTGGATCGATCTCTTACTTGCACGCTATACTAGTTAGTGAGTTTGAGTATTCTTTGGCAAGAACAACGACAGGTTTTCCTCTTGTCAAATTTGGCGCCGTTGCCGGGGAACTCTGATTGAATTCTTGTGTTGTTTTAATTGCTAATTTTTGTGTGGACCACTTATATGGTCCACACTCGTGCTACTAACTCATCTCTATTGTCTTTAGATTCGGAGATTGAGAGGACTCTCTCTAGATTGAGGCGAGAAGCTCGTGACCGCTTTCGCGAGTTACCTTTCGATCAAGGAGAGGAAGAGAGTGAAGAGATGGCTGCTAACGATGATAATCGAACGTTGAAGGAGCTCACCACACCAAACTTAGCCCAACAACCATTGGCTATCGTGCTCCCTGAACTTGATGAAGGTGTCCATTTTGAGCTAAAGTCTGGGGTGGTTCATCTCTTACCCAAATTCCATGGGTTGAGTGGTGAGGACCCCCACAAGCACTTATCTGAGTTCCATACTGTTGTGGTGGGTATGAAACCAGGCGATGTCACGGAGGAGCAAATCAAGTTAAGGGCATTCCCCTTTTCGCTTAAGGACACTGCTAATGAGTGGTTCTACTACTTGCCACCAGGTAGTGCAACAACATGGATACAATTGAAGCGTCTCTTTCTGGAAAAGTACTTCCCTGCAACCAAGTTGAACAGTCTGAAGAAGGAAATCAGCAACATTGACCAGCAGGCTACAGAGACACTCTATGAGTACTTTGAGCGCTTCAAGAAGCTTTGCTCTAGTTGCCCTCACCATGGTTTTTCAAAGAAGGATTTAGTGCTCTTTCTATTCAATGGATTGCTTGACGAGGAGCGCAAGACGGTGAACTCTGGCTGTGGAGGCAACATCTTGAACAAAACACCCGTTGCTGCTTGGGAGGTGTTTTCAGAGCTTGCTGATGGCTCTAGGCAATTCAGCAAGGGACTTCATGCTAGAGGGGTACTTGCCGTTGACTCCTCAACTTCCGTATTACATAGCGATGTGGATGAATTGAAGGATATGATGAAAAGGTTCATGCTACAAGGAACCCCACAACAACTTAAGGCATGTGGCATTTGCGCTGATCTTTATCACCCGACGGACACTTGTCCAATGCTGTAGGAGCCCAATGTAGAACTAAATGCCATGGGGAACTTTGTTCCTCAGCGACCCAGGTATGGTAACTATGCTAATCCCAATCAATACAATAACAACTATAATGCAGGTTACCAGGGGTATGGCTATGGTAATAACCAAGCTCCTTTCAATCCACAAGGAGGACCCCATTTCAGACCTCAGCATCAATTTGATCAAAGACAGAGAGGACCTCCACCAACTGATAATCAATCCAATGAGGATCCTCTCAAAGCTCTCACAAAGATCGTCCTGGGTCAAGCTGAGCACCAAAAGAGGCAAGATGAGCACCAAAAGAATATGGAGAAGCAACTTAGCCAAATGGCTCAATCGCTGAGCGAACTGCTGGCGAAGGACTCAGGACAGCTACCATCTCAAACGGTGGTGAATCCCAAGGAGAACGTCAGCGTTGTGACGCTAAGAAGTGGTAAGGAACTGATTACCACTCCCCATAATGATACTAACCTTGATAATTTTGAAACAGGTGCGAACGAGGAAGAAGAAGGGGTTCGACATCGCCAGCCGCCCCGCGGCACACCTGAGCCGTCCCACGGCCAAGGCGATTCGGAAGACGCGGAAAATCGCCGGCCGCCCCGCGGCCTCTCCAGGGACTCCTCTGACGGGTATGTTCGACCTGATTTTCCCCCTCTTAATTCTTTTAAACCCGTTCCTCCCTTTCCTGAAGCACTCACAGACACAAAAAGACCAGACAATGACAAAGAGATCTTTGAGATGTTCAGTAAGTGCGAGGTAAACATCCCTTTACTCAATCTGATTAAAAGTATTCCTCGTTATGCCAAATTTCTCAAGAAACTTTGCACAATAAAGAGGAATCAAAAGTTGAAAGGGAAGCAGAAAATTAAGGTAAGTGAACATGTGTCTGCTGTGTTTCAAAAGCGTCTGCCTAAGAAATGTAGCGACCCTGGCATGTTTACAATTCCATGTGTGATAGATAAAACTAAGTTTGATAAGGCTTTGTTAGACTTGGGTGCATCTATTAATGTTTTACCTTATTCTCTATATGAATCATTGGGTTTAGGACCTTTGCATGAGACCAGAGTGGTAATCCAACTAGCTGATCGATCAAATGCTTTTCCTAGAGGCATAGTTGAGGATGTCTTAGTTATGGTTGACAATTTGATCTTTCCTGCTGATTTCTTTGTCTTGGACATGGAGCATGGTAACCAAGAGGCTCCAATTTTGCTAGGAAGGCCCTTTTTAAAGACTGCTAGAACAAAAATTGATGTGTATTCTAGTTCTTTGACTATGGAATTTGATGGTGAGAAGGTTGAATACAATATATATGATGCTATGAAATTCCCTTCTGATGATCATTCCTTATGCTTTATGGATGCCATTGATACTTGTATGCAGGATACCTTTGATATGAGTTGTGTAGATGACCTGCAGGTAGCTTTAGAATCTCCTACTGAGGAATTTTCATTGAATTATGTTTTGACTACTAACCTGCAGGATACCATAAGAGACTTGTCTTCCCTCCCTTCCAAATCGCAAGAAGAAACCTTTATGGCATTAACTATTCCAAATGAAAAGCTCTTACCTTCTATCGTACATGCACCTGAAGTTGAGCTCAAGCCTCTTCCTGAGCATCTGAAATATGCATTTGTGGGGGAGGGTGACACCTTGCCTGTCATCATCTCTAACAAGCTTACCAAAGAACAGGAAGATAGGTTGGTAGGAGTGCTCAAAGAGCATAAGACAACTCTGGGATGGACCATAGCGGATATCAAGGGAATCAGCCCAGCTACTTGCATGCACAGGATCCTATTAGAAGAGGGAACCAAACCTTCCAGGCAACCTCAACGGAGACTCAACCCACCTATGATGGAGGTAGTGAAGAAGGAGGTGCTCAAACTCCTTCAGGCAGGTATGATCTATCCCATGTCTGATAGTCAATGGGTTAGTCCAACGCAGGTAGTACTAAAGAAGGGAGGCATTATAGTGGTTGAGAATCAAGAAGGTGAGTTGGTCCCTACCAGAGTCCACTCAGGCTGGAGAGTTTGCATCGATTATCGTAAGCTGAATGCGGTAACTCGAAAAGATCACTTTCCCTTACCTTCCATTGATCAAATGCTTGAAAGACTTGCTAGTCGTCCATATTACTGCTTTCTAGATGGATATTCAGGGTACTTTCAGATAGCCATCGCACCAGAGGATCAAAAGAAGACAACATTCACTTGTCCGTTTGGCACTTTTGCATATCGCAGAATGCCTTTTGGCTTGTGCAATGCTCCTGGGACATTCCAACGGTGTATGGTAAGTATTTTTTCTGAATATATAGAGCAATTCATTGAGGTTTTTATGGATGATTTTACAGTCCATGGTGATAGTTTTGATGCTTGCCTCAACCATTTGGCGCTTGTGCTTAAAAGATGTGTTGACACTAATTTAGTGCTCAATTCAGAAAAGTGTCACTTTATGGTCGAGGAAGGCATTGTTTTGGGTCACATTGTCTCCCATAAAGGGATTGAGGTTGATAAGGCAAAGATTGACATCATTCAATCATTGCCTTATCCTACTAATGTGCGTGAAGTTCGTTCCTTTTTAGGCCATGCAGGATTCTACCCCAGGTTCATTAAGGACTTCTCAAAGATCACCTCACCCTTGTGCGAGCTACTGAAGAAGGAGGTTACATTTGCCTTTGATGAGAAGTGCAGAACGACGTTTGATGAGTTAAAGACTTGTCTTACCAGTGCACCAATCATACAAGCACCAAATTGGTCTCAGCCGTTCGAATTGATGTGTGACGCTAGTGACTATGCTGTGGGAGCCGTGCTTGGACAAAAGGAAGAGAGAAGCTCTCATGTCATATACTATGCATCTATGACCCTGAATGGAGCTCAAAGAAATTACTCAACCACAGAAAAAGAACTTCTTGCTATAGTTTTTGCAATTGAGAAATTTAGATCTTATTTGCTTGGTACAAAAGTTATTTTTTACACTGATCATGCAGCACTTCGTTACCTTTTGACGAAGAAAGAGGCTAAACCAAGACTGATTAGATGGATCTTGCTTCTAAGCGAGTTTGACATTGAAATCAGGGATAAAAAGGGTGCTGAGAACCTAGTTGCTGACCATCTAAGTCGTATTGTGCAGGAGGAGAATGAACAAGAAGGCATATTGGGGAGCTTTCCTGACGAAGAGCTTTTACAGGTCTTCGCCATCGCCAGCCGCCCCGTTGCCACCCCTGGCCGCCCCGCGGCCGAGTCATCAGAGGTGGATTTCTCCGCCATCGCCAGCCGCCCCGTCGCTACCCCAAGCCACCCCGCGGCCGAATCCTCGGAGAAAGTTTCCCTCGGAATCGCCGGCCGCCCCGTCGCCACCCATGGTCGCCCCGCGGCCCCTGCAGACTCTGAAATCGAATCTCTCCTCAAGGTTAGTGCTCTTCCACGCCCTTGGTTTGCTAACTTGGTAAACTTTCTAGTGTCGGAAGAGTGTCCACCCAACTTTTCAAAGGCTCAAAAGGACAAGATACGCCACGATGCTCGTTTCTACGTTTGGGATGACCCCTACCTATGGAGGCATTGCGTAGATCAGTTGATACGTCGGTGTCTTCCCGACAATGAGGTATAATCTGTCCTTAATTTTTGTCATTCCCATGAATGTAGTGGACACTTTGGACCACAAAAGACAGCTAGGAAGGTACTTGATGCAGGATTCTTTTGGCCTCATATATTTCGTGATTCTTATGCTTTTTGCAAATCTTGTGATCGCTGTCAGAGAGTTGGGAATCTTTCTAAGAGGAATGAGATGCCACAAACTCGCATGATATTTTGTGAGATTTTTGATGTTTGGGGCATTGACTTCATGGGACCATTCCCTAACTTCTTTGGAAACCTATATATTCTGCTTGCGGTGGACTACGTCTCCAAGTGGGTGGAGGCGAAGGCCACCAGAACTGATGATTCAAAGGTAGTTGCAAGTTTTCTCAAGGAGCTATTCTCTAGATTTGGAGTCCCAAAAGCACTAATCAGTGATAAGGGGACCCATTTCTGCAACAAGACTGTGAGTGCCCTCTTAAAGAAGTATCATGTGACTCAAAGGGTGTCTACTGCATACCACCCCCAGACCAATGGGCAAGCTGAGGTGTCTAATCGCGAGATAAAGACTATCTTGGAGAAGACTGTTGCCCCAAACATGAAGGATTGGAGTGTCAGACTTGATGATGCTCTATGGGCCTATCGAACGGCTTACAAGACTCCCATTGGGATGTCTCCATTTAGATTGGTCTATGGAAAGGCTTGCCATATTCCTGTCGAGCTTGAACATAAAGGATATTGGGCGGTGAAGCAGTGCAACATGCAGATTGACGAAGTTGGGGAGTTCAGGAAACTACAGCTGCAGGAGTTGGAAGAGTTGAGATTGGATGCCTATGATAACTCTGTCACCTATAAGGAGAAGACAAAGGCATGACACGATAAACATATCTTGTGAAAGGACCTCAAAGTTGGGGAAAATGTCCTTCTATTTCAATCGCGCCTACAACTCTTCCCAGGTAAGCTTCGTTCTAGATGGACAGGACCATATGTGATTACTAATGTCTTTTCTCACGGTGCAGTAGAACTACTAAACGAGAGGAATGGAGACATCTTCAAGGTAAATGGTCATAGAGTTAAACCCTATTATGAGAATTTTGTCAAACAGGACGGGGATGAGTTGGTTCTTACTGAACCAAGTGTTGAGGATAGTTAGGGGGTCATAACGTCAAGCCAACGACGGTAACCAACGGCGCTGCTTGGGAGGCAACCCAAGGTAAGTAGTTTAGATTCTATTTTATTTGTGCATTTTACTACTTTTTAGTTTAGTTTTGGTTTTGTTTGGGATACTAACATTGCAGGAAGGAAAAGAAAAAGGAGTAGGGCGAAAAAGTGTGGGCCGCCCCGCGGCTAGGGCGACCAGCGAAATCCTTCGCGGAATCGCCGGCCGCCCCGTCGCCCACCCTGGCCGCCCCGCGGCCCCTTCCGGATAGAAAAATTTAAAGGGGCCCGTGTGGGCCCCCACTTACCAAACAAAATAAACCCTACCCTTTCTTTTTCTCCCCTTTCTATCACCATCAGCCGCCGCCATCCTCTTCTATCCTCTATCTTCTTCCTTCTTCAAGCTCCCACAAATCCTCCATTACAACTCTTCCCCCAAGCTTTCTTTCCCCCAAATTTCCACAAAACTACTATTTTCTCACATTCCCATCTTCCTTCCACATAAAAACTCCACCCCACCACCTCATTCTCCTAGATCTACACAAACAATCGCTACTCCCGAGTTCTTTCACGAGTTTGTCTTTCGGATCCACACCGGAGAAGGAGGGTTTGGGACGTCGAAGAGCAGATCCGACGTCGGGGAGTTCAGATCCAGAAAATCGCCGGCCGCCCCGTCACCAGCTGAGCCGCCCCGCGGCCACCGCTGTCGCCGGCCGCCCCGTCGCCACCTTCGTCTGCCCCGCGGCCACTGCAAAGACTGATTTGCCGTGAGTTTTTCTTGATTTCCTCTCTTTTGGGTAATATTTCGTAGCTCAGATTCATAATGTCGAGACCACATGGAATGAATAGAAATCAGAAGGAGAGATGGACTGCTTTGAACACTAGGAACTTCTTTGTAACAAAATTCTTTCATGAGCCTACATTGAGATTATTACAGATGGATGCTTGCACTAGGCAACTATTAGAGCATGGAGGCCTAGGAGGGTTTATAGAGAAGAATGCTCCTACTTATCCGAGTTTGTATAAGGAGTTTCTAGCCACTTTAAGTGTGGGACGTACATCTATTGAGTTTCGTTTGTTGGGGAGGGGTCATGAGCTATCAAAGGAGAGATTGGCAGATATTCTGGGTGTTACTGCTGCGCCGACCGCTGGTTGGCTTGATGTCTGTAAGGGAGAGGGCCCTGTGGCTTTCTGGATGGCATCTACTATGGTGCCTTTTGAGGCCAAGAAGGGCCAGTACAACTCCAGCATTCGCCATCCTGCTTTACGACTAATTCACAAGGTTCTGGCGAACACCTTCTTCGCACAGGCTGAGGTCAACAAGATCTCGCTGAAGGACATGTCATTTCTGTGGTGTCTGATGCCAGAGAGCCCTGTGGTTCCAGGTTGGGTAGATCTGTTTCTAATGATCTGCAAGGATATCCTGGACAAGCGCGACAGGGCGACCATCAGCTTTGGGGGTCTTATCACCCTCATAGCTCGCACATGCATCGATATGAGCGCTGTCCATGACATTCAGCATGGATCATTTCTTTATGATGAGGCCCAGTTGAGGAAAACTGGCCACCTAGAGGGCAGAGCACCGATGTGGATCTAGAGGGAAGGTCATCAGGGGGGATCCAGTTGAGATTGCCCCGTCATCTCCCTTTTGGCCCTACAACTGCTGATTTCTATATGGGGGATGAGATGGATGAGGATAATGATGATGAGGAGGAGCAGGTTCCTGATGCTGAGCAGGAAGATGCTGAGGATGTTCCCAGAGTTCAGACGGATTTTGGAGGAGCTGGACCTTCTGGCACAGCTGGAGGTGCTGGTCCAGATTACTACTCGCTGGAACAACAGATGACTGATATGTCTCTCCAGCAGAACACTATGTGGGAGCATCAGCAGATGATGTCGCGTCGTCAAGACGCAATGTGGGAGAACCAGCAGCGGATGCACCAGCGCCAGGACGCGATGTGAGACCACAACCAGCAGCTGTACGTGGAGGTCGGCGACATTCGTCGAGATGTACGTGGCTTGACTTCCCACCTGGAGGAGGTCTCTGAGAGCCAGGCGGCGATCCGACGGATGCAGGAGCAGATATGGCAGAGGCAAGAGGACTTCTATCGATTTGCCTATCCACAGTTCCCACCATATCCGCCGCCTCCACCACCTCAGCAGTGAGCATGTTAGTTGTTTCTTTTCTTTTCCCTTTTATTTTTATTTTGATGTTTTTGTTCTATTTTCTGCATTGAGGACAATGTCAGAACTAAGTGTGGGGGAGAAGACTTGCAAACTCTCTGTATTTTGGTTCTAATTTGCACTGCATTTTAAGTTTTAAGGCTGCATGTTTATTTATATTGGTTGTATGCATATTTAGTTTTTACAATTGTTATTTCTATTCTGAAAAAAAAAAACAGTTTTAGTTCTTGCATTATTAGGAATAGGTCTTATTTCCCCATGTGGATGCCGTTTGTCCTCTATATTTTCTATTGAGATTTATGCCCCATGATGTGCTTGGATTGTTGAATCCTTCGATATATGTTTTCTACACTATTTGGTGGGCATGATTGATTGATGATTGAGCGCATAAAATCTTGAATTTTTGGGTGATCTTGAAGTTCTAGACATGTCCTGGTGAGCTTATTTTGGCCTATTCAGGACTACACTTTATTTAGTCCTCTTGCTTGTTGTGTGTACTCTCTTTGATTACTTCCTCTTTGACTTGCATTGAGATAACTTGTTCAAGGCTGCATATTATGATTTCTGCACATGACTTAAACATGATTGATGCACCTTTATTAGCCCTATTGGACTCTATTCCCACCTTACATATTATCCTCTGCTTGAAGCCAGTTTGAGCCTAATTGCCTAATCTTTTATAGCTTCACAAGAATTTTCCATAGCCGATGATAGCCTGACCCCATCCGGGAATTTAGGAATAGTTGGTGAATATCTATAGTGTGGATGATGGTTTGTAGTGGTGGATGGTATGTTGGAGGTGTATTATTGAGATGTTTGATTCTTGCTAGCATTTTTATTACTTGGGACCTAAGGAAGATAAAATTCACTTAGGGGTAAAAGTCAAGGAAAATCATTTGATTTAGCATGAATGAAAGAAAAAAAAAAGAATAAAGGAATGAGTTGAGTTGGTTTGTAAAGTTTTATGCTTGAAATTGGTGTTGTTTGGCATTATAGAGATATGGTATGAGATGTTTATGAGTGGTTTTATGATTTGGTAGCTTCCTTGGTTCCCGGATTATGAGCACCACATGACCAAAATTGTTCCATACCTTAATTGTTCTACCTTGGCCCCATTACAACCCAATTGAAAGACCTCATGATTTTTGTTGTGTGTAGAGTCACCAGCGGTGGAGATTTAGAACACTGGTGCAAGGCTTTTGTAGCTAAGTTTTTGAAGACTGAGTTTTGAGCGTAATCATAAACCTAAACACTTGAGCGAGAGTGAAACACATATCCTTTGTGAGGTCTAGAATGAATACGGTTGCCTGATTTCATTGATGATTCCAATTATGTGCTATGATGTTATTAATCTTTTGTGTTTGCTAGTTTTCATGCACTTAAAGAATATTGAGGTGTGGATACATGAATTGCTATTCTGTGGGGATGCAGAGTTAAGTTTTCTATTGCTTAAGGACAAGCAAAGGTTCAAGTGTGGGGGAATTTGATAGAGCATATTTAGTATTGTATAATATATTGCATTTAGCATATTTTAGGTGTGAATATTGCATTTATTTAGTTGAATTTGCATTTTCACTTGTTGAGTTAGAAGAGGCGGAATCTACATGATTTTATGTTTTATTTCAGGAAAAGTAGATTGGAGGTGAATTAATATTGAAAGGACGGAAACAAGTTGAAGAATACTTAGGAGCTGCTGGAGACGAAGAGGAAGCAGCTCGGAAGAATCGCAGGCCGCCCCGCGACATTGCTGGCCGCCCCGCGGCTCAAAGAGAGAAACAGAGCACTTCGCTGATCGCCGGCCGCCCCGCGGCCCGTGCAGTAGCTGAACTTCGAAAACGGATTTTTACTTAGGGTTTTTATGATGTTATTTTGGGCCGAATTTCTCTAGACTATTTAAGGCTTTTCTAGTTATTCTTTCATTCACCTTAAGCACTTTATTCAATTGTTGAGAGCGCCGTTGAGCATGAGCAACTAAACTCTCAAGGTTTCGCCTACAGTTTGGATCTTTGATTGTTGAATTGTGAGTTTCTTAATCTAGTTCTTATTCCTATTGCGATGTTTTGACTTCCTTGTGCTTAATTGCTTGAATGTGTTTTATTCTCTCTGGCCTGGCCGACTAGTTAGAGTAGATTCATTCAATTGCTAGGGTTTTGTAGATTCCTCGTAGCGAACCTTAACCCAAGTGGCAATCATATCCCTTTAGGACTCGTAGGACTAATTGGATGTGTAGGAAGTTTAATACATGTTGAATATCGACTCGTAGCTTGATATTATGCGTACCTTGGTTAATTCATAATCTTAATGCTATCTCTAGGTTGAATCTTAACCGTGTTAGGGTTATTTAGAGATAAGGGTTGCTAGGACTCGTAGGACTAGTAATTTACATAAGATCTGGACAAGGACATTGATAGGAAAAGACAAGAACTAGAGGCTGAAACAAGGATCGAATTCATCAATCGAAGTGATAAATTGTAGGTGAACCTATTCCTCTCCACTGCATTCTTAAACCAATTCACTTTGTTTGCTTGCTTCTGCTTTGCTAAAAGGCAGATCTTTTCACACTAAAAACTCCCCTTTTTCGCTCTTAGCAATTAGAATTAGACTTGAATTTAATAGATTTCCCTGTGGATCGATCTCTTACTTGCACGCTATACTAGTTAGTGAGTTTGAGTATTCTTTGGCAAGAACAACGACAGGTTTTCCTCTTGTCAGGGAGCCTATGGGACGAAGACAATCGAAGAAGAAGAACCGCATGCAAAAGGTAAGCTCTCATTCTCTCTCTTCTATTGAAGTTGCATTTTAGATGATTGAATTTCTTGAATGTCGAATTCGGGTCCTTGGGAGGAATGGGGTGAAATGATGTAAAAACCTTAACCTTTTATGGCATTTTAGGGCTTCAATTTATAGAATTTCGATTTGGGGTCTTTGGGAAGAATAGGGTGAATGGGGTTGACAATGTTTGATTGTACAAACCCTAACTTTGTGGGTGGTGGGCGGTTTTGGGATAGGGTGGGGATTAGCCATTGATGCTTAGTTGATTATGAAATTGAAGGTCCAAATAGGGTAGAAACGGAATGAAAACCCCCATGAAAGAATGAAAATTGGATTTCGAAAACTTGTTAATGGCGAGCGGAGTCGTTCGTCGGGATTGGGGAAACGGTTGAATGGTTAGGTTTAGTAATTTCTGTGTTGGCTTCAAATTGGGGAAGTAGGGGAGATATGAGTTTTGAATGATGTTGGATATGGTAAAGAAGAAGGTGAATGGTATACAAAATGAGTGCATATGAGTTTGGAAAATGGGAACTTTTGGTGGATTTTGAGATCGAGGGTGTTTGGTGACTGGTTGCCTTGAAATTATAATGCTAGTAATGAGTGATACTTGTACATCGTTGTAAGTTTGTTTCTATGTGTTAAAGCATGTTGTGATTGAAATATCCGTATGATAGTTAGAATATTATCCTCCCTTATGATTATGAAAACCCGGAAAAATTTAAATTTTTTATGCCTAGCTTCCCAAATGCATAAAATGTATACAGAAATCGATATAAGAGTCAATGTAAAACATGGCAAATTAGGCTCACAACAGTGTCCGACCTTCGTTTAAGACCTCGGCCGATTCTTCGTAGTGTTTGGTTTACTTGTTAAACATTTAATCGGTTCCAGCTTTTGGATGACTGATAAATTATGTTGTGGACACTTGTTTATATATATATATATATATATATATATATATATATATATATATATATATATATATATATATATATATATATATATATATATATATATATATATATATATATATATATATATATTATGGATGGTTGTTGTGAATGCTGCGTTATGAGACATTTCATTTGGGTTTAATGGTCGATATTCTTAGGTTGGCAAGTTTCTGAGATAGATAAAATATGTCAGTGGTTATTCTTTTATCGGCATAGACTTTGATTTTATTGGCTAGGGAAAATCATATACTGGCTAATAAGCAAAAAATCGCATATGTTTGTCTTTTGCATCGTTGACAAACTAAACGGCCAGTTATGTACAATCAAAACCAACAAAACCCCAAAGTTTCATGAGTTACAAGCAAACTACCAAAATACTACATTAATTTGACTATGCACAAGAAGAGGCTACCCACTAGACATCGAAATCGCATACATTAATGTCACTGGTGAGCTCCTGCACATACTTCCGGACTTTCTACAAACTTGTTTTCAAGATGTTGACGCATGACACATCCACTTGCAGTTGGGATTGATGTACACAACGATGTAGACCGACGATGACGTCCTCTTCACGTGCATGTCGAAACAACCCTCCAACGCAGACCACCTTATCCGATTTTGCACCTCTTCCTTCGACTTCAACAACAATCCCTCGTGAAGCTCGATGTTCTTGCGTCGAGGGTCCCCTGCATGTGAAAGGGCTTTGTCCAACATCGCCTCCACATCGTTGGTGGACATCCCTGGAGCTTTGGGCCTCGAAACCACCCTTTCAGCCTCCTTCATCTCATCATCGGATGATATTTCCATATAGTCCATTGATGACGTTTCCTCACGCGGCTCCAATTTTATTCGTCCGAGGGCTTCATTCTCCTCCTCTGACGAGCTCCCCAAGTGGACGGAAACAACCCTCCCCCTATGGCCACCCCCATACATAATATCATTCTCATCATTACTCAAACATATTACATGTTTCCCACGGTCCACGTCAATCACTTTACCTTTCATCTCCGAAATAATGGTTTGCCTTGCCGGTTGGGTGAATTTCCGCACCAGCCGAAGTGTTTTCTTTGCCATAAAAATTGTTATCTGTGTCATACTCCAAATTGAGATCAAAATGTGATGTAGACACATCAACGCCCATATCAACCCAACCCCTCTCTTCCACCACGACAGTTGTGATGTCCCCGTCTGGTGATTTGGCGCGTTGTCCCATATTTATAACCATCGAGCGACTTCCATGTTGGCTTCCACTATCTTTGATCAAATCGTACAAAGGAAAGGGTCGTGCCCCATCTTCACCCCTTGAGTTCTAGTACTTGAAAGCATCCCAGTCACTTGCATCATCCACTTGAATCAGATAACATCCCTCCTTCATATCGAGTAGGTATTTCAACTCCAACTCGTAGCAACTCGGGTCAACTGCGAGCTTCTCTATTATCTTGCTCCTGACGGACCCTAACGACATGCTCTCCTCTATGAGAATTGCCTTGTGGGAATTTCGACCTTCATACACCCCTCCCCCTCCTCCATGTTCTCACCGACCATTGCAAACGAGAGTAAGTAAGACCATCCCTTTCTCCCCTGCGAAAGAAACAGATTAAGATGTCTACTCAGTATCTGTTGTCTACTCAGTATCCGTTCGGGCTAAAGAGAGGATGGGGAGAATCCATATCTGTAAATTGAAAACGAAAACCATACTTACCCATGATCGTTGATGTGTATTGTACGCAATTGTCACGTGTATCCTTGTGTATGTCAATACATATTCCGTTGATGACTAGGATTTCCCTTTACCTGGCTAGTAACTGAATTTGTAGGTTTTATTCTTCCAACTTGACGTTAATGACAGCTATGGGCAATCGTTTGTTTTTCCCTTTTAGGTCCACCTGTCGAGCCCACCCATCGTTTGTTTTTCCATGTGCAACCCGCCTAACTTTCCACATGATTTCCCTCCAAATTGGCTTGACGGGAGTTTATTTTGTGAAAAGTGAGACCCTCTCTCTGCATATAGTATTAAATTCTTGTCCTTTCACCTCTCTCTCTCTCTCTCTCTCTCTCCATGAGGATTGTCCTCTCTCAGCCCTATGCAACTCCTTCATTTTTTTATTTTTATTTTTGGCCAAATGAACACACTCCCTCATCTTTTTTGTCGACAGTTGTCCCCCCTTTTTTCTTTTGAAGACCATGTGCAACCTGCTATCGGGTGCACATTATTTGTAAATCTCACCTTTTGTCACCTATTTGCAAATTTTACCCCTATGGCTATATTTCAAACCTCAAATTTTTTTGGTATATTAGTGCAAATTGGCTAAAATGCATAATAGTAATAAGCATGAAATTATTATTTTTTAAATAATAAAATAGTTTATATCATTTTACTATTAAAAAACGTAAGTAAATAGTAAATGATCGACATGTTTTCGTGAGCAGATGAACTATTATTTTTTAAAATTCTTTATTCTTTTTAGATAAAATGAAGAAAAAAAAAGAGGAAAACTAATTGAAAGAATTTAGAGGAGAGATTGTGAAATCTTGTTGCGAACACGATTTAGTATGTGACGAGTATTCAACATGGATACATGAAACAGATTTATGTATTCGGCGTGATACCCCTCATAACACATTTAATTTTTCATGGGTTTCTTGCAATGGACTTGAACACTCCATATAAGCTCGTTATCTGAGTCCAAACCAACAATTGTTGAGAAAACACTAACCTCTAATGTTGCCCCAAATCCTAGATCAAAATTCATTAAAATTAATTTATAACATGGACCCAACCTCATCAAAAAAATTTAAAGTTTTGTTGAAGATCCAAAGGGAGTGGATTGAAATTGATTTGACGTCACTACCTTTGACATTGACACCCTCTATTACCACATCTCCACCATCACAAAGCCTCACAGCCTATCACTGGATAGGGTTAAGAACTTGAGATGGTGAAAGCGAGAGCCTTAGTCTAAAGCACAGTGAACCCCAAAAGGTTGGGAGTTTGGGGGAAAAAATTGTAGAAGTAAAAGTGTTTTTGAAAATGAGAAAGAACAACACTATATACCCATGATTTGACTTTATATTAATAATGATGATAATAATGATGGATGGTAATGATAATGATAATGAAGAAAACAATAAAGTAGCAATAAAGTATAAATAATGTAGAAATAATGTTTTGTCGAAGAAACTGGCTTTATTGTTTTGACGATCTTGTAAAAGTACACTTATCAAATTTTGCAAAAAAAAAAAGTACAAGCTAAGGTTCTTGAAAATTTATAACAAGGGCTTTTAGCTTGTGAAAGCTTATATTAGAAGTAATTGACGGTGTCTTCTCCATAAAGGATGAAGGGGTTTATATAGTAAAGTTTCCACCGTATTGGCTTGAATCCTTGTGGTTGTCTTTAATTTCTTTGTCTTTATAGTAAGGATATAGAATTCCTTTCTGATGAAGGTCTTGAATTCTTGCTTTGAATTGATAATGATGACTTCCATAATATTTTTTTTTTGTCTTGGTATTCAAATGGAGTCTTGTAGGTGATAATGAGCTATGCCACCGTACATACTTGATGTCTTGATTTGATATGTGTGTATGTAAAAAAGAAAAAGCAGCATTATTACAATTCAAATGGGTCATCCGAATCTTCATCAAGATTGAATGCTTTGCCTTTTTCTTGCTTAATTGCCTTCTCTGTTTTTTCATACCAATTGAAATTAATTTTCTTGCATTTTTGTAACTGTAAAAACTCCTAATATTTCCGGAACTCTTGAAATTGCTTCCAAAGATCTGGATTTGATTTTGTCTTAGGATCATCAGGCTATCTTGGTTGTTCTGTGGAAGAACTGGATGAGAATGACTCAAGTTGAATAAGTTCTTGTGTTTTAGGGATAGACTCTTTTTGTGCAGGATTTTTGTCTTGGATGGAGGCTTGAACTTTTTCTAAGGCAATTAAGAACATTTAGGTCAAATTTCTCCCACGATCTAACTTTGTTTTTCAACAAAGTGATAATAGGTAAGGAACGGGATGTATCTTCTCGAGCTCGTAGACCCAGCAAAGAATCCAAGTTACTCCATTGTTTTTTGTGAAATAGTAGTAGCTTTTGTATTTTCAGTCGGGGAGTGGTTGTAGTAGTAATCATAGGCATATTGTGCAACATCAAGGAAGATCTCGTGTGTGTTGCCAAAGATATTCCACCACTCATATAACCATTCTGGTAAGTCATCATTGTAGTTTCTTGAAAAGATGAAGAGCTAGAAATGACTGAAGGGCCTTATAAAAAAGGCTCGAAACCATGCATTTTATAGTCGTCCTAAAAGGTGTATCCTTTAGGAAATTGTGGTATGGAAAAGGATTTTATGCAGGTTGGGTTATTCCAATCCTTTTTTGTGAGGACTCTAAGGATTTTGCATTTGGAAAAGATAATGTGGTCTATTTTGTTTTGGTCTTTTTAATGGGTTAGGTTGATAGAACCAGAATCTATGAGGATTAACTCATAGAATTTCCGGGTTTTGCTAAGATCTTTAGGGAATCAATTGAAAGAAGGAGGAAAGACCTTAGGAAGAGGAGGTTCAATCTGGTCTTAGGTGAGAGGTTTAAATTCTGGAAGCATGCACATTTCTTGTGCTATATGGTTTTTGAAGAAGTATTTGTAAAATGGAGTTTCCGTATCTTGTCTTTTTTGTGACGGTTTTACTTGGGTTTTTTAGTGCAAGAATTGCTTGTTTATAAGGTAATTGAGCAAGAGGTTGGAACTTATTTATTGTGGTAAGGATCGTTATATGAGTGGACTTTGGGGGTTGTGGATGCATCATGAGGTATTCTTGAGGCCTCATTGGCTTTCTTGAAGTATCCTTGCTATATGTTGCCATTGCTGCAACATAAACAAAGTAAGGGTTAGAAGTTAGAACATAATGTCTTTGAGGTATCTCTTTTCTTCTTTCTATGTTTTTTTCAAAAACTTTTCTTACTCCAAGTTTGGTTGTCCGTCAAGAATGGACAGATAGATTAATGTCCTTATCGAGGGAATCCTAAGATCTTCTCAAATCCTTTTTCCAAAATTTGTAGATCAATCTCATGACCGAAAAGCTTTAGGTTTTGCCCGGTAGAAATTCTCTAGTGAGAAAGTCTGGTTATAATAATTATTTTCTCTAATAAATCCTATATCAAAATAAAAAACAGAAAGAATTGGTTGCCATCTTGCGAAAATTTGTTTTGAAACAATGTTTTGAGATCCTCTTGTAAAATTTATTTTGTTGACTTGCAATCAAACCGAAGTAGAAATCTTTTGTAATAAAGATCATCTTGAAATTTTGATATGCATGCACCGATAGATAAGATTTCCTTTTTAACAGTGCTATAATGCGAGCTACTTTAGTATGATCATTAGTCCATGCCGGTGGATCTTTTCGTAACATTTGAAATAAAGCTTTGCATAATTCTCTAAGTTTAGGAAAGAAATCATAAATATAATTCAAACATCTTAAAAATCTCTTCTGTTGAGTTTTATTCTTAATTTCTTTAGGGAATTTTTAGCAAATTCAATACTCTTGTTTATAGGTTTTATTGTTTGTTGGAAAATTTCGGTTGAAACTTTTTCATCTTGGTTCCAGAAACAACTAATCCATTGTTTTTAACCACATATAAAAAGGTGTTTAGATGTTTAATGTGTTCATCAATACTTTTGGACAAGTGGGGAAGAAAAGAAGTGTTGTTAACATTTAACACCATAAGGGGTGAGTACACCCCAACCCCAATATGTATATATGGTGTACACAATCCTTGTGGTGTACAAATTCCTTATCGTGTACGCAGAGAATATTCGTTTGTTTTATATGATTATTCGTCTATTTTCACATCATTATTCACTTATAACAATATAATTATTCATCTATAAAAAAGAGTAAAATATGTAAATTTATTTCTAATCAAATAATCACAGTTACCACTGAATAATTTCATTCCAATGAATAAACACTCAATACCACCGAATAATTCGAAGTTACTTTTAATCTCAATTGTTGATCTTTTTAGTGTAATGGCCAAGATTTATTAACATGATACACAATAAGAGTCATATACATATGATCTATTGTGTGTACACACACACATTAGAACAAGAATTTTTTTGAAAAGGCTTGATATCCTCGAGCTAGTCAATTAAAGAGCGTCATTTCGGATGAAAACTTGTAGTTCTAAATCGGAGAGAAGTTCACCTGTAGAAAAAGAGTGGCCCAGGTGAGCCAGATGATCTGCTACATGATTCACTTCCCTGAAAACGTGCTTAACATGAATATTATCAAAAGACAAAACATTTAGTCGAGAGTTGGAGATGATCATCTCAATCTCTCAAGGGCAACTCCAATCACCCCTGGTCTAAGAGCATTTACCACACAAAGGTTTTCTCATACTATAACTAAATTGTGTATCTTTATGATAAGACACATTTAGGTAGTGTTAACATGTGCATTTAGATAGATTTATGTATAATAAAGTGCATGAGTTAGTTTAGTTTTTGTATTTTAGTTGCTTGTGTAGAAAGTCGGAGTCTACAGATGTTTGTATATAATTTCAGGCATTGACGGATCCAAGTGATGACATGGGAAGGGCATAACCCCAACAAGAGGTTAATAAGCAAGAAGAAGTGGAATATCGAAGAGAGGCATTAATTAGAGTTGTCCAAGTTGACGATGTTGCACTAAAACAAGTTGTTCGAAGGTTGTATTGGTCAGATCGAGAAGTACATATACTTTTTTGGAAAGAGGATTCAAAGACCTACAACTTTCGTGTTTACCACTTTTCCAAATTCAGCCTCAAAGACAATGAAATCGGGACTTCAAATGGGGTAGAAGAACAAAACTCGGGTAGAAAACTCGGCCGAGTTCTTGGGTTCTTACCTGAGTTCTTTAGCGTATGCAACAATGCTTGAGAAGTCGGGTTGGGCAGTCTTTGGGGATGGATTTGAGTTAGGGAAAATTAGAGGAATTAGGTTGTAATTTTAGTTTTTTTTTTACAATTTCATCATTCACATAATTGAACAACGACATTGAATTTTGGATTGTGTGATTTCTCATCAAGTATGAGCAACTAAACTCGTTTGCTTAAGAAGATTAATCGAAACATTAGGTTTTCATATTCATTGTGAGATTTTTATTCCTTATACTCATCTTTAAATATTATCGATTCTATGCTCTGAATGCTTAGGGTTTTTCATGAATTTCCATTAGTCTGATCAGCTGATGCTTTTTTATGATAATCTACTGCTGGACATAAGAGCATGCACATCAGAGAGCCCGAGAGCTGGGCCCTTAACTTGCTTTTTCTTTGCCACATCATCTTAATGGCTCCATTCCATCTTTTTATTATTTGCACCCTCATCCAAGAGCCTTACTCTCGGTCCCTTAAGTTATTTTTTACTATTTACCTTTTTCAATTACTAAATTGTTGTTGTTGTGGCTCCACGTGATTGGGCCACTTGTCACGCGATGGTGGCTTGCTGCATTAATCCTTTTGGTTGTTGATTGCCACGACAATTTCTCCTCGGGCCTGCTGCATGGGGGCCTCCTTTCCCGGTCTCCATTACAAGCGACTCAATCCCGAGCTCCAGCCTTTTTTTTTTTCCTTTTTTTTTGCTGATTTGGCATACGTTTAGGGCCTCTTGGCCCTCTAATAATCATGCTCTAAGTAATTACTGGATATATGTGTTATTAAGTAGCAAAGTATAAATCAATAAAACTGGTTGATTTAGGGATTTATATAGAGAAGTGATTTGCAATTGACATAATAACTGGTTGTGCGTGTTGATTGTCTTTGTTGATTTCCTTTAGTCTTGATCAATTATTGAATTGAATGTTGATAGTTTCAGGATTGTTTGATAATTAGGGTTTTCAGGGTCTGGTTGTCTTGTTAACTAGGTTTTATAAGGAATTAGATACAAAAGACTTAGTCTTTCCACAACAAAGTATTCAAAAGGAAGATATTTATTTGATTTCAATAAGCAATGAATAAAACCTGATTGTTGAGATTGATTGATCTGAGCTATTTCTTTCATTTTTGTTCACTCAATTTGTTTTATTCTTTTGTTTTGCTTACTTTTTTATTCTTAGTTATTCTAAGCCATCAAACTCCGCCCTCTTTGAGTCCTTAGTTCTTATTAGCACACTTGACTTGCATACAAATAATTGAGTCTCTGTGGGATCGACCCATACTTGTCAAACTACATTAGTTAGGTTAGTCGAATACATTTGATAGGATTGAGGCGACTAAAATCCATGTCACTTTAGCGCCTTAGCATCTTTAATCCCTACCCAGAGTGCATAGATCTCAGTTCCTATAATTGTTTTGATCAGAGAGGTCTACCAACATTTTGATAGCCTTAGCCTTATGATCCCTAATCACATAACCAAAAGATCCATCGTTATTGTTAAAGAGTGATCCACTAAAGTTTAATTTGTACCAGTTTTCTTCATGTTTTTCCCATTTAATGTTCTTTTTCCTTATGGGCGTTGAATGTTTGGTCATTTCATTCATGCCAATGATGCTTTCATTTCAGCTATGATTTAATTTGTAGACCTCCGAGTGTTTTATAGATTAATTATATTGGTAAGGGAGCTATTATTTATGTTTCCATAACATCCATTGATGTGGGACAACTAAACAAAATGTGGAATGCATCTTCGTATGAATGGATGTAGAATACGAATTGTAGTGGAACCCCAATTTTTTTTTTCCTCTAGTTTGATTTTTGTTGGTAGTCCCTCTTTTGTTATTCTCCATAGAAAATTTTATATTTTTTTGGACTGTGTCTAATTTCTAGATCCACTTGAAATCTGATTTTCTATTATGTTTATTTTTATTGATCATATTGATTTTTGATTATTTCGAGTACTAGCTGTTTTGACTAGATCCTCAATAAAGTCCGACAGAGATGTTGTTTTTTAGGATTGGAATCTATCTGATTTTTTCGATCATTGTAATCTAAATGATCCTTCATACCCCTTATTTTAAATGCCTTCAAATTTGTGCTAACTAAACATCGCCTTATCTATTTGCATTATAAACATAAAACAATTGGAATCCAAACACACCCTAAGCTTACCAGGCCTTACCCATTACTTTTTGAGGAAATGGTAGTAAATAGCACACTTTTTTGCAAACTTGGCAAAAATAGCACATCCCCTTGAAAAATAGCACAAGTAACCCAAAACCCAAAATTTTGCAAAAAAAAGTCCAGGTTGATTACCTGGGGTAGGAGGTAAAGGGCCAAAAATAAAAAAGGAAAAGAAAAGGAAAGAAGGAAAAAGTGATCCAAAAAGGGGGAAAAGGAAAAAAAATCAGAATACTCTCTCTCTCTCTCTCCCCCATTTCAGTTCTCTCTACATTTTAAACGAAAGAAAAGGAAAGGGGAATGAATCGGAGATTTCAAAAGGGAGAAGACCGGAGAAGATCCACCAATGTCGGAGTGTGGAGGAGAAGCGAAGAACGCCGCCACCGGACTATAAAGGTACGCCCCCCTCTCCATCAACCCAAAATCATTCTTTCTCCTCTCCGTTTTGTGTGAACGTGGGGTGTCGGATGTTTGGGTGAAGGAGTTGCAATGAGGTTTAGGGATTGAAGGGCAATGGTGGGTTGAGTGATGGATTGTGGAGGGGTGACAATGGTGGGTACGATTGAAGAACGAGGAAGGTGGTTTTCGGGTATGGTTAGGGAAAACCTACGGTAAATTAGGGTTTAGGAAGGTCGAAGAGGGTGGCAATGGTGGGAGTTGAATTTGGGATATGGGGATTGATAACTCCCTCCCTTGATGAAAATCGGAATAAAGTTTCAAAGGCCTTGACAGTTTGTCTGTGTCACAGGTCTTGGAGCTTTAACAGTTGATGAAATCCAAAACCTGTTCTATATATTATTATGTCCGAATATTATTTAATATTATATACTTCCATTATATTATATGCCTAACTAACCTTTCAGGAAGTATTATTCGAATTACTTCTTTCCTTATGGTGCATATTGAGGAGATCCAATTTGGAGAGATCATATATTCGAAGTGTCCAAAAATAGAAGATCCTTGGGCGCGCCATGATCCGAACTAGCCGTTGTTGAAGATCCTTAGGCGCCATGGTGTTTCTATATAAAGGAAAGGAAGAAGAAGACAGAACACCCCGTTGAACACAAGCTTTCATTCATTCAAGCGAGATTTGTCTTCTAAGTGTACTATTTGCTAGCGCTCAAGAGTTTGTTATTTCTTTTCAAAGCCTTTGAGAGTTACACTGTGAGCTTATAAGATATATTCATTTATAGTGTTATACTCGAGAGTTTGTAACTCGGGAAGTAAACACTAGGCTATTGATTTGTGAGAGTAAGAGGATTGTACTAGATAGCTGAGAGAGGTGGGGCTCTTCTAGATTGGTCTAGGACTCCAAGAGAACGTGAGTTGAGTAGATTGCAATTGTATAGGAGAGAGGCTTCTCGGTGAGCTATTAGGATCCTAAGCTTTGCGAATCAATATAGCCTTTTGAATCCTAGGGTTGTGGAAGAACCCTAGGCGGGGACATAGGCCAAGTTCATGCCGAACCTCGTAAACAATTACTCGTGTCCTTTATCTATTGCTTTAACTTATTTCCGCACTTGATTTGATTGTCTAACTTTGTGATTCAGGTTTAATCTTAAAGGGTTTTATTCGAGCTCCAAAAGTCTTGAGACTTTCTGCGAAAAACGGGCATACTCTATTCAACCCCCCTTCTAGAGTATTTCTATATTACCTTGTTTTATATTATCGAACCTTCAATTGGTATCAGAGCTTTACTCACTGCTTTTGATCTAACAATCTTGTGAGTTTTCGATCATGTGTGGTGAAGCAAGCGGAGGATTTGCACAGGGAAGGTCCACGAGCAGACCACCACTCTTTGTAGGAAACAACTTTGTCCACTGGAGATCCTTGATGAAAATGTTCATAATAGATCAAGATCTGGAACTTTGGAACATTATTGAGAATGATCCGAAGATTTCAGAGAAAGACGGACCAAATGGAACCAAAGTCGCAAAGAAGGAGTCTGAATACATCCAAGCAGATCTTGAACCCGTCTCCAAAAACTACAAGGCTATTAACTTACTTTATTGTGGTCTTAGCACTGATGAGTTTAACCGTATTTCAGCTTGTAGGTCAGCTAAAGAGAAAGACACCAAGATCAGCATCTTCCTTCGAAAATATGAGCTCTTCAAAATGAAGTCTGATGAGTCAATCAAGACCATGTTTACACGATTCACAGAAATCACCAACAACCTTGACTCTCTCGGCAAGAGCTTTACCAACGTTGAGAAAGTGAGGAAGATACTGAGGTGCCTCCCAAAGGAAAAATGGGGTCCAAAAGTAACAGCTATAGAGGAAGCACAAGACCTCACCACTCTACCCCTTGATGACCTTCTTGGGAAGCTGATCACGCATGAGATGATCCTTAATGAAGACGATGGAGAACTTCCAGCTAGCATTAAGAACTTGGCACTCAAGTCTAAGAAGGATGAGCCTAAAGATGGATCTGATTCTGAAGAAGAGGATGACGATGAGGATGATCCTTTTGCTCTTATCACAAGAGGCCTTGCTCGAATTCTCAAAATGAAGAAGCAATTCAACAACAAGGATGGATCAGAGTCTTCAAAATTTCGAGGTAAGCCTCAATACAACAAGTATGAAAAGAAGAGTAAACCGTTGTCTTGTTTTGAATGTAGTGAAATAGATCATCTTGTGAAGGACTGCCCTCAAAAGACAAAGATCCAGTCCAAGAAGCCATGGTGGAAACTTGGATCGATTCTGACTGTTACTCCGATGATGAGAAGGCCAATATTTGTCTTATGGCCTCAGAAGATGAAAACCACGACAAAAAGCTTGAAGATACTATAAGAGAACTTATGGCAAGTCCAAAAGAGTTATTATCGGAATTCCTTTCCAATATGATTGCCAATGAAGAGAAACTTATTGCCCAAACTAACATTCTTATTAAGAGAACTGTGGATCAGGAAAGAACTATTGAGGATCTGTCTATGAGGGTTAAAAGTCTTGAAGCTTCTTATTCAGGTCTTGACATTAAAGTCAAAACGCTTGACTCAGAGAAATCTGAACTCAAGCAAGATCTCTCCTCTCTAAGAAATGAGCATCATGACTTAGAGAACGAGAAGATCTCCCAGAATAATAAGATTCAAGACCAACAGACATCCCTCATAAGTTTTACCAAATCCAAAGGCACTCTTGATAGGATGTTGGGTGAGCAACAAAGTTCTCTAAACAAAAGTGGTATTGGTTACAATCCAAGGTTTTTAAAGAAGCAACACATTACCACCTTTGTAAAGGCAAAAGGAAGCAGGACCTCTCCTATATGTCACCACTGTGCTAGAAAGGGACATGTAAAAGAGACCTGCCCTTATAGAAAAAAGGATCCATATATTATTCGCAATACATTTCCTGTTCATTTGAGAAAAGAACGAATAACACAAGTTTGGGTTCCAAAAGGCACTATTTTACCACATATGGTTTACCCCAACAATGGATCCAAATGTGCTTATTGGTCTAGCCACAAAGGTTGATGTTTGTCTTGCAGGAGAACACCAAGGTGAAGGAACATAAATGGATCAT
This sequence comes from Persicaria tinctoria, assembly GCA_037127255.1. Classification (NCBI taxonomy): domain Eukaryota; kingdom Viridiplantae; phylum Streptophyta; class Magnoliopsida; order Caryophyllales; family Polygonaceae; genus Persicaria; species Persicaria tinctoria. Next base: position 32,268,418 of record JBANSL010000015.1, read on the forward strand.
TGATAGTGGGTGCTCGAGGCATATGAGTGGAAAGAGTTCTCTCTTTCATGATCTAAAGGAGCAATCCACGGGGACAATCACTCTTGGTGAAAAAGGAAAGTGTGACATCATTGGTATTGGTAGCGTTGGGAGTGATTCCAACCATAGTATTAAAAATGTCTATCTTGTGAATGGTTTAAAGTATAATTTGCTTAGCGTCTCTCAATTATGTGATAGTGGCAACAATGTCAGATTTAACAAGAAAAGATGTATAGTGTGCAGAGAAGATACAGGTGAAGTTATATTGACTGCATATCGTTACAACAATATATACGCCGTAAATGCTGATCAAGTGGCACAAGGAAACTTAACTTGTCTAAAGGCTTTGGCGGACGATCCAAAGCTCTGGCACAGGAGACTCGGTCATGTGAGTCCACATACACTTCAGAAGATTGTGTCCAAAGGGCTTGTAAGAGGGCTACCTGAGATGGACTTCAAAAGTATTGATATGTGCAATGCATGCACATGAGGTAAACAAACACGTAGCTCTTTCAAACCCAAAAAGGTTGTAAGTTCTTCTAGACCCCTTGAACTTTTACATATGGATTTATGTGGTCCTATGCGAGTCAAATCTCCCAATGGTAAAAAGTACATGCTAGTTGTTGTTGATGATTTTTCTAGATATACTTGGGTTGCTTTTTTAAAAGAAAAATCAGAGGCCTTATTTGAGTTTTCAAAACTTTGTAAGGAGTTGCAAACTTTAAGAAACGAGCCCATAGTGTCAATTCGGAGTGATCATGGTAGGGAGTTTGATCAACTTCAGTTTGATTTGTTTTGTGCTAAATATGGCATCTCCCATAACTTTTCTGCTCCTAGGACACCTCAACAAAACGGGGTTATGGAACGCAAGAACCGCACCTTAGAGGATATGGCCAGGACTATGCTTTTAGAAAATGCATTACCTAAAACCTATTGGGCTGAAGCTGTTAACACAACTAACTACATTTTGAATCATTGTCTTATTCGTCCCATCTTAAAGAAAACTTCTTATGAACTTTTCAAAGGCCGCAAACCACTTATATCTTATTTTAAACCCTTTGGCTGTACTTGTTTTGTTCATAACAATGGAAAAGATAACATTGGGAAATTTGATGCGCGTAGTGATGAAGGTATATTTCTTGGCTACTCCACAAGTAGCAAAGCTTATAGAATCTTCAATAAAAGGACCCAGTTAGTTGAAGAAAGTATACATGTTATATTTGATGAATGCAATGACGGTTCTTTGAGTGAAAGTATTGCAGATATAGATATTAACATCCATGCAGAGAACGAGGAAGGTGATGATGCTGCTATCAAGAACACAGAGAAGAGGAACATGCAGGAACAAATTCTTAACACTGAAGAATTGGCCCAAGGTGTTGAAGATGCGTCCAAAGCCCTTGGTGTCCAATCCAACAGTGTTGAGACGTCAGAAACTGCTGTAACTGAACCTAACAGGACCACGGAGTCAGATGTACCACAAGTCAATCCTACTGGTGTGACGAATCAAGGAGCTGAGACTAGCAAAAGGAAATTCAAATACTCCTCATCACACTCATTAAAGGATATCATTTCCGACCCTACTTCTAGTGTTCAAACTCGTTCTAAACTTAAAGATCTTTGTGCTTTTCACGCGTTTGTTTCTCTTATTGAACCAAAGAAGGTAGATGAGGCACTTCAAGAGCCAGAATGGATCATTGCTATGCAAAGCGAGCTTAATGAATTTGAAAGAAACAAAGTCTGGACCTTGAAGCCAATGCCAAAGCATCAATCGGTCATTGGCACACGATGGGTATTTCGAAACAAGCTAGATGAGAATGGTAAGATCGTGAGGAATAAGGCAAGGCTTGTTGCTCAAGGCTACAATCAAGAGGAAGGTATTGACTACGAGGAGACCTTTGCTCCCGTAGCCAGGCTTGAATCCATTCGCATTTTATTAGCATTTGCATCTTTTATGAGCATAAAGTTATATCAAATGGATGTCAAGTGTGCTTTTCTTAATGGTTTCTTAGAAGAAGAAGTTTATGTGGCTCAACCCCCAGGATTTGAAAGTCTGGATTTTCCCAATCATGTTTATAAACTTGAAAAAACGCTTTATGGTTTGAAACAAGCCCCAAGAGCTTGGTATGAGCGCTTGTCAAAATATCTTTTAGAAAATGATTTTAAAAGGGGGTTGATCGACAAGACTCTTTTTATCAAGACCAAAGGAAAGGACATTTTGGTTATTCAGATTTATGTTGATGATACATTATTTGGTGCTACTAACACATCTTTGTGCAAGGAATTTTCTGACATCATATGCAGTGAATTCGAGATGAGTTTGATGGGTGAACTCAACTTCTTTTTGGGATTACAAGTTCACCAATCCAAGAAAGGGATCTTTGTCAACCAAAGCAAGTACACTAAGGATCTCTTGAAGAAGTTCAAGATGGATCAATCCAAAGCAGCCAAGACTCCCATGAGCTCAACATTATCTCTAGATCAAGACAAGACTGGGAAAAGTGTCAATCAAAAGGAGTATCGAGGAATGATTGGATCTTTATTATATCTCACGGCTAGTAGACCTGACATCATGTTTAGTGTTTGCATGTGTGCTAGGTTTCAAGCTGATCCTAAAGAATCTCACCTCGTGACTGTGAAGAGGATCTTTCGATATCTCAATGGCACTAAGGAGCTTGGACTATGGTACCCAAAGCAAAATGATTTCACATTAATTGGATATTCTGATGCAGATTTTGCAGGCTATAAGGTGGATAGGAAGAGCACATCAGGATGTTGCCAATTCTTAGGAGCATCCTTGATCAGTTGGCACTCAAAGAAACAAAACTCAGTTGCTCTATCCACTGCAGAAGCCGAATACATTGCAGCTGGAGCCTGTTTCTCCCAAATCCTTTGGATATCTCAACAAATGCGAGATCTTGGCATCAACCTCAAAGGCATTCCTATTAAGTGTGACAATACAAGTGCCATCTCCATCACTAAGAATCATGTTCAGCATTCAAGGACCAAACATATTGATGTAAGGCATCATTTCATTAGAGACCATGTTGAAAAATGTGATGTGTCCATTTCATTTATCTCAACTGATTATCAATGTGCTGACATTTTTACTAAGCCTTTGGCAGAGGACAAGTTCACCTTCATAAGACGAGAGATTGGGATGCTTAACAAGGACGCACTTTCGTAGGGGGAGCTTTCCCTTTACGAAAGATAATATCTACTTAGTGTCAAGACCTTTGAGATTTATGTCAAGGTTTGTGAACTAAATGGTAGATCACATATATCGGATCACATATTTTTGGTTAATATCTTTCTAGATATTTAATCAATTATATTTTTATCGGATTTCAAAATTGCCTATTTATGTTATATTTTTCTTCCGTTGAGATATCTTAATTTTGGAACTAAATATTTCAGTTATTCAGTCCGATTTTGATGGAATAATTTGAATTTCGAATTGGAAACTTTTCAAATTTTGGCAATGATATCATTACCCTCCCTTGGAACTCTAAACCCGTCCCATCACTCCATCATCTCTCTCTACTTAAACCCAATTCTGTACCCGATTACATCACAAACTCACAAATTATCCAAACCCTTTCACCTTCTCCTTCTTCAACCTCTCAACCTGTTCTAAGAAAACCCTAGCCGATTTCCTCCATGGCACCCAAATCAAAGAAAGCTTCCATACCCAAAAGACTTGGCGCCACCCACAAGGGACGTCAGGTCACTACCGCCTCTCCCACACCTGAACCCACTCCTCAAGCCATTGTCCCAACTGTTGTCCAGAGCACCATCGCTGACAGCACGCCCACTGTTACCAAGGGCTCTCAAAAGCGCTATGCTAAGAAGCCCCTCAGTGCGAAACAGAAAGGGAAAAAGAAGATCTTAGCTGAGGAGGTAGACGAGGAAGAGGAGGAAGATGATCTCGACGCTATTATGGAAAGAGATGCTGCCAAGGAAGCCGAAGAGGAAGCCTTGAAGAAGAAACAGGCCAAGAAGGAGGCCGAGCTTGCAAGGAAACTTGTTGAGGAAGAAGCTGAGAGGATTCGGAAGGAAGCCGAAGCTGAGGAGGTTCCATCCGAAGAGGAGCCTGAGGAAGAAGATGAAGAGCAAGACGGATCTGGAGAGGACGAGGAAGCTGAAGGAGATGAAGCGGGGTCCGGTGAGGACTCGGGGTCTGATGAAGAGGAGGAAGAATCTCCCTCTCCTTCTCCTCCTCCCCCGTCTCCAAAGAAGCGGAAAGCCCCAATTGCCATCAAGCCTCCATCTCCCAAGCGCACCAAGAAGGGCACCCTCAGAAGCTTTGAGGCGCCTGCCAAGAAAGCTGCTCCAACAATTGCTCGCAAGAAGAACGCCGATCCACCTGCCTACATCCAGGTAAACCAATCCTTGCCCTCCTCTTGGTTTGAAAATGCTAAGACCGCTGGTAAGTGGGTAGATGAGTTTCGAACTCGTAGGATTTGCTGTTCTGATTTTTTGGATATTGAGTTCTTCGAAGCTTTGAAGCTACCCTGCATTGATCTCCTCAAAAAATCCCTAGCTTGGACCCTTCTCAATCTTGAAACCATTTACTATCCCCAGCTTACCCGCTTGTTCTACATAAACCTAAAAGCCAAACACGACGCCAATGGTTGGTCTTTGGAATCTGTTGTCAAAGGGGTTAGAATCTCTTTCAACTCCAATGACTTTGCAGATTTTCTTGGCCTACCTAGCCCATGTCCACCCTCTGAAATACACCCCTCAAAAGAAAACTGCATCATCCTTGCCCAAGCCAAGTACCTCCTACACGAAGCATCTAACAGCACCTCAAAGCAACTCACCCACTCATCCCTTACCCTTGAGGCAAAAATCATATTTAACATCGTTGTTCGATGCCTCTTACCCCGTCTTAACTCTGGCTCGCTCCTCACTGACAATGCCATGGTCCTCCTTTACCGTATCCTCAATGGCCTTGATCTTGATCTGGCCAACACCATTTTAGGATCCATGGCTCACACAAGAAAAGCCAGGAAAGGAACTCCCCTCCCCTTTGCTACCCTTTTGACCCCACTCTTCAAAGCTTCTGGAATTGATTTCAAAAATGAAGAACAGCAGCGTCATACGGGTAAGTTCGACTCCAAGAGCCTTGAAAAGATTGGCATCACTCGGTCTCCCCAAGGGACCTTGAGTCTTGCCACTCCTTCAAAAGCTCTTCCCACTGCTTCAGCTGTTGATGAACGCATGGACAACATGGAGTTGGGCCTGGAGGAAGTTCGCCTGGATATCAAGGAGCTGCACAAGGAGGTTATGACAGAGATGAGCGGGATAATCAAGATGCTGCAAGGTCTATGGACGAGGCTCATTGATGATGCTCTGAACGATGAAGCTTAAACCCTACCCTACCCTACCCTATCCCATCCCTGAAATCTGATACATTGTTGGTTTTTGGAAACATTTTAAAAACCTTTGGTGACTGTTTTACCTCCTCCCTTTGTTGAAAGACAAAAAGGGGGAGATGATCTGTGGTTGTTTTAGACTTGAAAACCCCTCTGATGTGAAGGTCTTGGAAGACCTTGGTTTTGTTTTTTTTTTTGGTTTTCGGTTGGATGACTTTTTCTTGCTTTAAAAATTTGATCTAACATTTGTCTAACCCATGCAGGTACTTAGTCCGATTTCACTTATATTATTTATGCTTAACTAAGTTGCAGGGATGCACAGGTTTTGTCTTTCATCAAGGGGGAGATTGATAACTCCCTCCCTTGATGAAAATCGGAATAAAGTTTCAAAGGCCTTGACAGTTTGTCTGTGTCAAAGGTCTTGGAGCTTTAATAGTTGATGAAATCCAAAACCTGTTCTATATATTATTATGTCCGAATATTATTTAATATTATATACTTCCATTATATTATATGCCTAACTAACCTTTCAGGAAGTATTATTCGAATTACTTCTTTCTTTATGGTGCATATTGAGGAGATCCAATTTGGAGAGATCATATCTTCAAAGTGTCCAAAAATAGAAGATCCTTGGGCGCGCCATGATCCGAACTAGCCGTTGTTGAAGATCCTTAGGCGCCATGGTGTTTCTATACAAAGGAAAGGAAGAAGAAGACAGAACACCCCGTTGAACACAAGCTTTCATTCATTCAAGCGAGATCTGTCTTCTAAGTGTACTTTCTGCTAGCGCTCAAGAGTTTGTTATTTCTTTTCAAAGCCTTTGAGAGTTACACTGTGAGCTTATAGGATATATTCATTTATAGTGTTATACTCGAGAGTTTGTAACTCGGGAAGTAAACACTAGGCTATTGATTTGTGAGAGTAAGAGGATTGTACTAGATAGCTGAGAGAGGTGGGGCTCTTCTAGATTGGTCTAGGACTCCAAGAGAACGTGAGTTGACTAGATTGCAATTGTATAGGAGAGAGGCTTCTCGGTGAGCTATTAGGATCCTAAGCTTTGCGAATCAATATAGCCTTTTGAATCCTAGGGTTCTGGAAGAACCTTAGGCGGGGACGTAGGGCAAGTTCGTGCCGAAACTCGTAAACAATTACTCGTGTCCTTTATCTATTGCCTTACCTTATTTCCGCACTTGGTTCGATTGTCTAACTTTGTGATTCAGGTTTAATCTCAAAGGGTTTTATACGAGCTCCAAAAGTCTTGAGATTTTCTGCGAAAAACGGGCATACTCTATTCAACCCCCCTTCTAGAGTATTTCTATATTACCTTGTTTTATATTATCGAACCTTCAGGGATGTTTTGGTAGGCGATTGAAGAAGAACGATTAAGGTGAGCTGTGTTTGATTTGGAATTTGCTTGTTTGAAAGAGAAATTGTGTGACATAGGTTTCGAATTGGATGGGAAAGTACGTCGTTCATTCGCACATCTTCGTTTTCTGCATAATCTGCATAGCCTAGGTGACAAGGGTAAATTGACTCCTGTCCTGAGACGTGACATTTTCAAGGTGACACGTGAATATTGATATTTAAAGCATAATGTCCTAATAATTTCGATATAAAATTAAGCGACGATTAGAATCTGATATGAATTTGAATAGTCCAACGAATACCACATATTTTCTTTGATGTCATTCTCTTGTTTTTTATTTCAATTTCATTGGTTGCTGGACAACAATATCGTTTTCTGTTTTAATTGGATTTGTTTCTGAATTATAAATGAGTTTTGACATACCAAGGTCAACTGATGTTGTTTTTTGAACACTTTTGTTCACCTTAGTCCGTATGAGTGATGCTAAAAACCTAATCCATGCAGATGAAGGTGTTGGACGAAGTCGTCAGTGGATTGTGGGTTGCTAAAGGGATGGGAAGAACCGGAGAAGAAAGAGAAAAGGATGCTAGCGCTTCTTTTGACATTGATGCAGAGAAGAATGGTGATGTTGGGAAAGACGGAGCTAAAGACAAACTTTTCGATGAAAAGGAAGGGATAGGGAGCACGAAAGGATGAGGAGGTAAGTTTGTTTTTGGGTGACATGGTGTTTTATGTTGAGTTACACGGGAAATCGGGGATCCACTTTAAAGTTTGAATTTGTTTTTAGGCCGTTAATGTCGATGTGGTTACAACGATTGAACCTAAAGCCGGGGAGAAGCCCCTACAAGGAAAAGGTAATAAGGTAAGCTCTTGTGGTCCGTCGAAAGGATGATGTCGAAGATGTTAGCAAGGAAGAGGATGTGGAGGTGCTTGTCAAGGATGGGGGGAAGGGTGAAGAGGACCCAGACCTGGATGTTGAGGTTGTGATTTAGCAAGGAACAAAGATGGAGAGGTTGAGGACAACGACAACAAGGGCGGGGAGACGGAAGGTACACCTGAAAGGGATGACCAGCCACTAAAATGACAGGATGAGAAGGTAAGTTTTCTGCTAGACGACATGGTATTTCTGGTTAAGTGACACGGGTTAAAAAATCTGGGAATGTTGTATATGAATCTGTTTGTTATTAGTTCATGTGACAAGGTTTTTGCTGTTGGGTGATAGGGTTTATTTAGTTTGATGACACACGAAAAAAAAAATCTAGGAATGTCGATTATCTGAATTTGTATTAGTTGATGTGACAAGGTTATTGCAGTTAAGTGACATGGTTTACTTACTTGGGTGACATGGGATATCCAAATCTTGGAATGAGAGTTTAAACTTCCTAAGCATTTTTCAGATCTCTGAGGCTGCAAAAGTTTAGGGTGTGCAAGGCAAGAAGACTAGGAAGGTTGTAGGGGGTAATGGAGAAGGTATGCCCCCCTCGTGAAGAAACTGCATGGCCAAAAAGGGAAGGATGATGTCGCCAACACGGATGCAATTCTGGGACTTGTATCCGTGTTCGACAACGATGGCCTAGCCCGATGGATGGCAAGGTAGCTCACATCTGTATTTGTCTCCAACTTATTCTACAAATGACGTCATTCACCTAACATTGTCATCGTGGGTGTGTAGCGGGGATGGGGAGAAGTGTATGATAGGCTATGACATATAGCTTATAAAGGAGTTATGATCTCCATTGACACGGAGCTTATGAAGAAGTTATGATCTCCGTTTCCATGGAAGACTGTAATAAACCACTGACAACTTTTTATCAAGGTGTACTTTTCATACCCCTAGGTTGTTATGAACTTTGTTGGGGTTGTATTTTCTGAACATTGTTGCTCAAAACTTGTAGGATATTATGATCTTCGTTAGTTAATAGGTGTAGTATTTTATGACATTGGTTGGTCAGTACATGTTAGTCTTTTATGAACATCTTATGCACTTTGGGGTTTTCTTTACGAACGTACTTGGTTTTGAAATGTTTGGGTGGAAAAACAGACATGTTAAGTCCTTCAAGTGACACGGTCATACAAACAGGTGACATGGTTCATTTCGAAAACAAATTTAAAGTGAAACCCCAAAATGTTACACGTTAATTCCTTCAAGTGACACGACCATACAAACCGGTGATAGGGGTTATTTTCTTAACAAATTGGAAGACACTAAGAAATGTGAAATGTCAAAATCAAAGAAGTGACACGTTAAATCCATCACCTTGTCCTCGAATTCCTCCCCCTCCACCGACACCCTTATACTCGTGTCCTCCTTGACACCGTACAACTCCAAATCATCCCAGTCTTCTTTGAGCTTTACTACAAAACCTTCATCCTCATCCGAGACCCCAAAGTCGATTGTGGGGGTTGGCCCATCATCCTCCTCCTCACTGGTAATGGATATCACCTCCAGCCCCTGACCCATGTCACCCATGTCACTTGAAGAGCTATTTGTGTGACTCAATTAAATCATATTCAGACCTTGTACCTTGTCACATGAACATATACCCGTGCCACCTGATTGTTTACCCGTGTCAGTAAAGTCCATCGCATCCAGCTCCTTGCTCTTTCCTAAGGCAGCGGTCACCTCTCCCCCAACATATAACACAACATCTAGAGACACGGAGTTTTGTTGTGCCTTATCGTATGCCTCGTCTATCACAATCTCAGCCAAATCGTCCACTTTTTGGGAGGAAGGTGGCTCACTCAGGCGTTCTTCCCCCACAGGTTGCTTTACATCAAAGCTCTCCTTTTGCAATGGACCAACATATATCGCAAGGGACCACAGATCTTCTCCACACTTCGAGTTCAGAGATTTAAACGCCTTGAACACCCAAGAACCATCGAAGATGATAGTGACGCATACCAAGGTGTTTCCACTTCGATATGATTTCGATGATGACATCAATCAACATAGTGATGGATTTGGTGACATGATATAATATGTTAGGTGACACGTATAAAACCACTTCTCTTTATCATGGTGACAAGAGAAAATAAGTTAAATGACACGTATAATTCCATAATCTGACATGCATCATTTATAGCATAAACAACTATTCATACATAGAAGCTTCACATATGTGCGTAACCCCAAAGTACCAAAAGTGTCACATGTGCATAACCCCAAAATGTCAAAAGCTTGACATAAATGTGTTAACCCCAAAGTACCAAAAGTTTGACATATGTGCTAACCCCAAAACACCAAAAGTGTGACATATGTGCTAACCACAAAATACCAAAAGTTTGTCATGTGTGCATAGTCCAACCCTGACCCCAAACTAAAAATGAAAACTCAGCCTTTGTGGTGAGGTGTTGGACTACTAAAATACCTACAAACGACGACGCTTGACCCGGGGAGTTTCTCCGCGGGATGGGTATCGGGATGTCTTAGGCCGTCCGGGCCTTCTCTTCACGGGCGGAGTGAAGCACGCCATCTCCGATAGCTCTGTGGGGATTCTCCATTCTGATCTTGGAGGGGCCGGATATAGCACATCCGCGTAACAAGATTTCCATGCGGCAACTTTGTAGAAGTCATTGACGAGAGCGAAGACATTCATACCTCGATGTTTGGCAGCGGCTATGGCATGGGTGCACGGGAACTGGTCAATGTCGAAGCGCTTGCATGTACAAGTATGAGCACTCAAGTTCACAACCCACGACGACGGACCCTTGCGGACCATGAACTCGTGCTGGCTGAGCGCCCTCAAGTCCAAGCAAATTGCCATGCTATAGTTTGTCTTAAGGGCATCGTCCACAAAATCACTCACCAACTTACCCAGTTTGGTGCTCGTTTCTCTGCGCTCGTAAAACCTATTTTACACGGTTTCGATGACGCCATCAATCAGGGCAGTCAAGAGTAGGTTGCGGGGCTCATTGAAGACAGAGTTGAGACACTCGGAGTTGTTCATCGTCATTATGTTGTACCGATTCCCCAAGAAGAATGCTCGAGCCCCGTTCTGGAAACTAGCCTCCTTCATGTATTGGCCCGCAGGGACTGATACCGCACATAAATCAGCGAACAACTATTGGAACTCCGCCTTAGTGTACTCCTCCGCCATCTTGAAGAACATGCTTTGCAGCCCGGATACCCCCTATACCTGCACCAGGCATTCTAAAATAGATGCCATACGCAGACGCCTTGCTTTGCAAACACATAGTTGTCCCGTATACCTTGAACGATACTCAAATGGCGATCAGAGACAAACATCAAGTACGACGTGTCCTCGACAATATGTAGCATGTTCTTGAAGAAGAACCTCCATGACCCGTGGTTCTCACTGTCGACGATCACAAACGCGATCGGGTACACTTTGTGGTGCCCATCTTGGGTTGTGGCAAAGAGAAGTGTGCCCCTGAACTTCCCTTTTAGGAAACTCCCGTCCACTGAGATGACATGTACATCGAAATCAGTAAATGTCAGTTATGTGACACGATATTTTGTATTAAGTGACATGTGTCATTGTACAACCGACATGGGGTTTTACCTTTCTAAGGTGGGGGATCGCCCTGCGCCATACCCCGAAGCTAACAAAGGCGTACTTGAATCGTCGGGATGAGTCCTCCTCTACCCTAGTATATGTCCCAGGGTTAGTCTGCTCCACCATGTGCAAGTATGGAATAATATATCGGTAACCATCTTCTTCGCTCCCATGCTTAACCTCACTCACTGCCAAGCGTGCCCTTCGGGCCTTCCAGTAGCTACACGTGACGCCGAACTGAGACTTGGTTAGCGATTGCACTTGATCGGGAATGAGGTTCTTTCAAGTGCCGGTGAACCTACGAGTGATAGGTATGGTTAGTGTGACACGTATAATGAACTAAGGTGACAAATGGAATATTGAGAGGTGACATGTAAAACAGTTTTCCCAGGTAAAGTAAAACTTACGTCGACACGAGGTTCCATCCAATCACACTTGACGTAGCATACCGGCTATGATTGTGCGCCACGTTCAGGTCACAAGTATGCTTCTGGATATACTTTCGGATGGTCCACATAGTGGTGTGATTATAAGGCATCTCCCTACACATTCACTTGCACTTTTTGTCCACACATCCAACCACATACAACATTTTTGTCGACTTCTTCACACTAAACTCAAAGCAGTTCTCCATCGCATTCCAGTGAAGCTGAGTCTAAACGTTAGCCTTCGATGCAATTATTTTTTCCTCCGAAAGTTCTATGATGTTGCGTCGTGGGTCCTGGGTGTGTGGTGTTATTTTGTAGACCATACCCTCAACGATCTCCATTGTAGGTGGGGGTGTGCTAGACCTCGGCACGCAATCTTCAAGTTCCATCATCACCTCATCCTCAACTTCCTTCCCCTCCACTGACACCCTCATTCTTTTATCATCGACAACGACGTGCCACTCCAAATCCTCCCACTCTTCTTCGAGCTTCACCCTGACACGATCTCCATTGTTGGAGCCCCCAACGTCGAGTTCGGGGGTTGACTTGTCCTCATCCTCGCTGCTAATGGATATCACCTCCAACCCCTGTTCCATGTCAGATGAAGAGTTATCCATGCCACCCAATTTGATCACATCCGGATATTTTCCCCTATCACTTGAACACATACCCATGTCAGCTGATCTGAAGTTCATGTCACTAATGTCCATCAGAACCAGGTCTTTGGTCTTCACTATGGCCTCGCTCACCTCTCCCTCAGCACATAACACGTCATCTATAGAAACAGGGTTTATTTGTGACTTACCTTCGGCCTCGCATATCACAACCTCATCCACTTCATCCACTTTTTCGGAGGTAGGTGTCCCGCTCAAACGTTCTTCCCCGATGGCTTGCTTTACTTCAAAGCTCTCCTTACACAATGGACCAACATATATGGCCATGTGCCATGGATGTTCTCCAGACTTCAAGTTTAGGAACTTAAACACCTCAAGGTCATCGTCGTCAGCTATCGTGATTGGATGACCCCCTTCTTTCGACTTTAGCATGTAACACAACGCCCACTATTCATATAAAGCACCATCGCCGACCTTCACCATAATCAGCTTTTTGAAAGAGGTGAAGTCAATGCTCTCTTGGATCATGACATTCTTGTGCGCCTTCTCCCCCTTAAACACCCATCGGCCTCCCTCGAAAACCCAAGAACCATAAAAAATGAGAGTAACGCATACCAAGGTGTTTCGACCTGAAAGTGAAACAATGGATGAGGGTAAACGTTCGTCGGTATCTAGTTTTTATCATAGATGAGGAGTTCTTTGTCAAAAACACTTACCCATTACAACCGAGAAGATAGGTTTCTGGGAAACCAATGTGACACGAGGATTCTGATCACTGACAGGAGCACAAAATGAAGGCGACAAGTGATTTGCATTTGGAACTGCAAGCTCTCCGCTTCTCTTCCATGGTGAAACCTTCTCCATCTCTTTCTCCATGTGTTTATGCTTTAGAAAATCTGAGAAAATGGAAAAAATGAAAAGCTTCTCCCATCCTCCTCATTTATACTCTCCACATGGTAAGACATCACATCACCTCCATCCAATCACACCTTTTGGCGCCAAAACCCAATCCTACAAAATCCTTTCCCTCCCTCACGTGTACCCTCCCCTTTGCAACTTGCAACCTGCTAGGCATGTGACTTTTTTGTTTTGCAAAAGTAACCCATGGCCTACCCTTGCCATTAAAAAAAAAAGTGACATTTTTGCAAAGTAAAAAAAAAAGTGTTTAGTTATGCAAATGGCCCTTACTTTTTTCTCTTAGTCCAGTGCATGTCATCAAGTAGATGACCAGCAAATGAAAGTGCATATAATACACAAGGTATTGAGCTTTTTTTTGAAGCCAAATGGAATACTCGTTCCACATCCACGGTCTTCACCACATTACACTCTTTTTATCTTAAAATACATATCTTTTGACTTTTTGACACGCTTTTAATAAATTACAAACTCTATGAAATGTCAAAAATTTCATTACTTTTTTTTAATAATGTTATACCACTTATACTAGTACTTATTAATAGCAAATAAAAAATTAGAGATAATTGGGTATATAGACTAAGTTCATTAATTGTAAAGGTAAATAGATACCTCTAGTGTTTTTATTGTAATTTAGACTTTTGTAATTTGTGATACCCAAAAATACCCTTACTTACAAATTTGACCATCCATACAAAGTTATCCATTGATCAAATTAATTATGAAAAAAATAAAAAGATACTAATAAAAGATATTAACAACCTCCCTAATTTAGTCTGTTTAGTTAATTAGACAATATTTATTTTCTCTAAAGTTATCCATTTCTAACCATTTGTTTTTTCAAATTTTATCTTAAATAAAAAGACAATATGTATTTTCTCTAAAATATATACAGTATTAATTTGCGCAAACCTCAATAATTTCATTGGTTACAATATGGATGGTAATAGTGTAACCTCCATTTTTGGAAAATAATTTAATTAATTACGTAGAGTGTGGAGTTTTGATAATCAACTCGACACATATTTTATTGTTTGTGTGATCCTTGATTTTTCTTGGGTAAAATTAGGAGGATCTTATATTGTTATTGGGGTACAATAATACGGTTGAATGCACGACCTTAGTGTATTACAATAAGGGTGAGATGGTTAGTATATCGTAATACACTATCATTACAATATAATCCAAGAACGGTGATAGTTAGACCTGGGCAAATGCGGGACGGCCCGCCCGCAGAGTTGGACATGCTTGGGTAGAAGGAAAAGCCCACACGGGCCGCTAAGCCCGGCCTGCGTCCGCAGCGGGTACGGGTTTGGATAAACCAATCTACCCGTTACGGGCCTAGAGGCCTCACTACTAAAAAAAACAGGATTTAGCAACGGAAAATAGCAACGACTTTGGCCACGAATGGTTGTGGCTAAATTCGGGCCGACGGGCGGGCCATCCGTAGCCATATGCCTCGTGACTAAATTCGGGCCGACGTAGCAACGGAAAATAGCAACGAAATCATACCGTCGTGGCTAATTCCGTGCCTGGGTATGACTTATGAATGTTGTGGCTGTGGCGACGACGACAGCGTCGGAAATGGTCATTGCAAATGTCATGGCTAATTTTGTGGCTGAGTTCGTTGCGGGGAATAGGTCATGGGTATTGCTGGTTCTGTGGCTGAGTCATTGCTACGGTTGTAGCTAATGGCAATGCTTAGTTAGGGATAAAGTCGATGCTGATGTTGTTTCTTGTTTTAAGGTATATATGACTATATGTATTACAAACAGAACAAACATACGAAATAACACAGAAACAGAACCAATAATACACAAATAGACCAATACTTTTTTTTATCTAAACAAAAGTCATTAAGTACCCAAACAGACCAAATAAATACAAATTTCCACTTTCAACTTTCCCAATACTTTCTTGAACTCTACTGCACACCGAAACATGCACAAATCTCCGGCAAATTATGCACTGCTTCACACCGAAAACAGGGCTAGTTTGGAGCAACAATAGTGGTGGTGGTTTTGGTCCCTCTGGATCTGTAGCGCCGACAACAGGTGCAGAGGTGGTTGCTCTGACGTGGACGGCGTCAAATTTGATAGTTAACTCAGCCAAAGAAAAAAAAAACAATTAGGGACGAACCAAAATCCCAAAACTGAATAAGCAATAGAAAGACTTGAAATTAAAACTCCTAAACCTAAAAGGCAATATTTTTCTTTTGCCTGTGCATTCCAATTCTCCCCACAAACAATGTCCAAAATCCCAAAACTAAAAAAGGGAAATGAGTTGGAAAGGAAACAAAACAAGGAGATAAAAGAGGAGTGTACTGTTGAAAGAGGAAGCATCGAGGGCGAAGTAGCTTAAGAAGGAAAGCAAAAGCGCGAGCGATTAAAGATGGAGGCGACATGGCGATCCCATCTCTACAGCTTTGAACTTGCTCTAAATCTCGCCCCTCTCCCCTCCTCTCCTCTTCTTGGTGCTTGGTTATGAGGGTTGCACAGCTTCAGGGTCGCAGTGGGTAACGGAGTGCGTGGGCACCGAGGGGTGATTTCATCGGCACTTTATAGAAGCGGGAGATGTGCTTCCATTTTAAGATCTGAGAAATGGAGGAAGATATAAAAGGCTACAATGGAAAGGCGAGAGAAACTAGGAACTAGAGTCGACAATAGAGGAAGAGAAAAGAGGCTGCAATGGAAGTAAGATGAATCTGAAGAAGGAGAGAGTTTATTGAAATGTGAATCTGAAGAAACATAGGCGGCAGAGACGGAAGAGGGAATTAGGGTTAAAAAGTGTAAAGGTCCCTTTTATACCCACCTTGGACCACCCATCTAAAATTTCAAAGCCTGGGAATTTCCCCTCCAAAAATATATTATACCGCCTAAATATTTTAACTCATCGCCAATTCCGCCAAAATTTCGAAAGCAAAATTTTCAACATATATATATATATATAAGGTTTTATAAGAATTTATTTAACAATATAAGGTTTTATTAAACACTTATTAGTAACTTATATTAATTTTCCTCAAAACATACTCTTATACTATTCTAATAAGAATTTATTACTTAATATAAGGTTTTATTAAACCTTTATTAGTCACTTATATGAGTTTTCCTCAAAACATACCTTTATAATATTCTCGTAAGAATTTATTAATTAGTTAATATATATTTTTTCAACACTTGTTAATTTAAATAAAAAAATTTCATAGGTGTATTTGGGCCCATCAATGGGCCAATCGGATCAATGGGCCAATCCGGAAAGAAATGGTCATATTGTCTGATATAGCCACGGATTCAATCGTCGCTAAATCACCACTTAATTCAATGGGCTGAGATAATATAATTGGGCTTTCACTAGCTTCTAATTGGCTGAGCCCAAAAATTTTGGAAGAGTTTGTACCCGGATTCAGCCACGGATCGAGGGTCATCGGATAGCTGATTCATGATATATATCCGGCCCGACTAAAATTAGTGATCCAAGGCCCACTCACCACATTTGTTCACTTGATTTCCGATGATTAATAGCCACAGATTTAGCGACGGATATTGTGTTGTGGTCATATCAGCGTCAAAAATAGCCACGACAATCCTATTCGTGGCTACGTTCGCAGCTATTTACTGACACTGACACATATCGAGCCACGAAATCAGCTACGGACATCTGGGTCGTTGTTAATAGCCACGAATGTTTTGCCATGTCATACCAGGATGAGTATTAGCCACGAGTATAGCCACGGTCAGGAACAGTCGTGGCCAATGTCATCGCTAATGGCCACGAATAAAGGGTCGTCTATAATCCGTGGCTAACCATTCGTTGCTAAATCCTGCTTTTTAAGTAGTGCCTGTAACGGGTACCCGCTATTTTTTTAATATATTATTATTATTATTATAAGAAAATAAAATAAAAAATCTATACAAACCTACATTAATTTTGTTGGTTGCCTACTGCATACTCCGTGTGTATACAAAGTATATATATATATATATATATATATATATATATATATATATATATATATATATATATATATATATTGCATATATTTGTAAAAAAATAGTATGTACCCATGTAATAAAAAAACGTAAAAAAAAACAGTAACTATTTATATCTATAACTTTGATATGTAATAATTAGTGTATATATAATAAAAAACGGTAACTATATATATATATATATATATATATATATATATATATATATATATATATATTTCAAAAGTATTTACTACTTTCAAAAGTATTTACTACTTTTGAAAGTAGTAAATACTTTTGAAAAGTATTTACTACTTTTGAAAAGTATTTACTACTTTTGAAAGTATATACATATTTTTCAAAAGTATTTACTACTTTCAAAAGTATTTACTACTTTCAAAAGTAAATACTTTTGAAAAATATATATATATTTTTTTTTCAAAAGTATTTACTACTTTCAAAAGTATTTATTGCATCTAAAAGTATTTACTACTTTCAAAATCGATTTTACAACTTTTAATATATATATTTTTCTAATTATAATTAAAATGTTTTCACATAAATTTATTAATCATACATTAAGATACAGATTAATATATATATATATATATAATATTTCATAATAAAAAAATTTCATTCTTCTTTTATTTTCTTTTAATGTTTATTTTTAATTAATTAATTATTTATTTTTAAAATATAATGGTTCATAGAACAGTACTATTTATTTCATGAACAAATACTATTTAATAATTATAAAATTTTTATTCTTATTTTATTTTCTTTTAATGTTTATTTTTCAATTATTTTTTTATTTGTTTTTAATTATTATTTCATGAACTAATAATACTTATTTGATGAACCAATAATATTTATTTGATGAACCAATACTATTTATTTGATGAACCAATACTATTTTAATGTTTATTTTTAAATTATTTATTTATTTGTTTTTAATTTTATTCACAGTGGTTCAACAATTTTATTCACAGTGGTTCAGCAATTTTATTCACAGTGGTTCATCAATTTCATTCACAGTGGTTCAACAATTTTCTTCATATTGGTTCAGTAATTTTATTCACAGCGGTTCAACAATTTTATTCACAATGGTTCAACAATTTTGTTCACAGTGGTTCAGCAATTTTATTTACAGTGGTTCATCCATTTTATTTGTAGTGATTCACAGGGTTCACAAGTTGTAAAGAAGTGGTTCATGAAGCTATAAAGAAGTGGTTCATGAACCTAAAAAATTTCACATTTTTATAATTTAACTTTTTTGAACCACTACTCTTTATTTGATCAACCATTAGAATTTATTTCCTAAACCACTACTATTTAATAATTATAAAATTTTCATTCTTCTTTTACTTTCTTTTAATGTTTATTTTTAATTAATTAATTAATTTTCTTTTAAAATAAAATGGTTCACTAAATCAATCTCTATTTAGTCAATGAACCTCTCTCAATTTAGTCACTGAACCTCTCTCTATTTAGCCACTGAACCAACCTCTATTTAGCCACTGAACCAACCTCATTTAGTCACTGAACTAACCTCTATTTAGTCACTGAACCAAACTCTATTTAGCCACTGAACCAACCTCTATTTATACACTGAACCAACCTCTATTTAATCACTGAACAACTTGGTATAAAACCCCTAAACCACCTAGAATAAAACCCTGAATCATTTGATATTAAAACCTTGACCCACTTAGTATTAAACAAATGAATTATATTAAAAACATACAGTACTGCTAATTTAAAAAAAAATACAGACTAATATTTGAAAAAAGACATAAAAAGGTAAGTTTCCATCTTTCATCGTCTCCTCCTCTTCTTCCTTACCTGATAGTTTTGAGAGGACTCCCCCAAAGCTTATTAATTATTGTATTAGATTTTGTGAAAAGGAAAAGAAAACCATTTTTGCACTGATCCTCGTTGCAATTTCAATTCCAATTGTATATATATTAATTTAATCCTCTCACCTCCATCTCCATCAACAATCAGCAATTTCAATTTCAATTGAAATTGCACTGTTCGCTTCTCCCTCGATCAGCACCTCTCCTCCATCAGTTCTTTCACACAGCAGCGAGCGACTTGGGAACGAGCCTCGTTAGGTTTCCGGTCTACAGCGGAGGCCACTAATGATTTGGCTGGGATGGCAATTACGGCGTTGACGGTGTTCGCAGGTCATGAAACCAGGACGATATTGCGGCGGTGGTACTCGTCGGTGAACATCAAGGTCGCCGCCCAGGGGAAGCGTCATGAGTCAGATAGAAGGAGACTGAGCGAACAAGATGAGTATGGAAGCGCGTGAGCCATTTTTTTTAATAAAAAAATTAGATCTATTTCCCCCCATCAAATCACTTTTTTCCTTCTTATCGGACCTTCTTACCGGACCGAATTCTTCTCACTTGAATCCTCCCATATATATATATATATATATATATATATATAATAAGATAAATTAATTAGGTTTGTGGGTACCCGCGGGCTACCCGTGCCCGCATTTGCGAACGGACTTGGACTCGACTTTCAACCCGTTAAGCGGGCCCGCACCCACAACAACGAGACGGATTTTAGGCTAAAGCCCGTCCTAAGCCCGGCCTGCGCCCGTGTTTGCCCAGGTCTAGTGATAGTGTAACCTTTCTATAGTAATAGAATAAAGTAATAGTGTAACCTTCATTTTTTAATGCAAAATTCAACATTGTTTATTGTAATTTACACGCAATTTTTGAAGTGTTGTAAATTAATGAGCACTTCCCCTCACATATTATCATATCCTACTGTACAACTATTGGTCATTCCGGGGTTCGAATCGAGGACCTATGGGTACTACCTGACAAAACCAACAATAAACACATCTGTAAAAACAAAAAAATAAAATAAAACACAACAAGTTGGTAAGAAGTAGTAAAAAATCATCACAAAGGTCATCTCGTACAGATTATCAAGGCCGTCCGCGGATGGATATCCAACGGAAAAAACTGCAAGCTCACTCGAACGAAATCATCCGCGGGTGGAAAAGAGGGGCACGTGGCGGACATGCCCACTCCCCACGAGTAGAACACGTGTCGAGTAACAAACTCCACGTGGCATGTCATTTGAAGATCACCTAATGCCTATAAAAGCAAGAAATTGCATTAGAAAAAAGGGGACTTTTTGGGCAAAAGGAGGCGGAAAGGAAGAAAAGGGAGAAAGGAGCGGATCAAAACCCAGCAACCTTAGAAAAGAGAAGACAAGAGAGAGTAGAAAAGAAAGAGTAAGTTTAACGCATGAGAAGAAACCTCTCTTCAGGAAGAAGGAATTGCTCCGCGGACATAGACCTTTTTTCGCCCTTTGAAAACCTGAAGCTAGAATAAAGAATCTGTTGTTGTTGGTCCTCAAGACAACCAACGGCGGCATGTAAGCATCTGATTCCCCAAATCGTCTGAGGAAAACTCGATAAGAGAATGACCCATCAGCATCCATAGTTAGATTGTTCCCGCGGCACAGGTTGGGCCGCATCGATTATTCTGATGCGAGTCAGGTAAGTCCGTTGGGAATATTGAAGGCCCCTCTGGGTATATTCCCGGGCCCCACTAAAAATGGTGACCTTTTGATTTCGAGCTTTTTCACTGGCGCCGTATGTAGGAACCCCCTCACACTAAGGGGTTCCTCTAAAAATTCTTTCTGTTCGATAAAATCAGGCAAAGACCCTCAGAACTTTGAAGGAAACAAGGATTCGCGTCTGAATCTAGAAGTATGAATATGTGCATATGAATATAAGTCTTTCACTGTGGCAGAATTACGACGCTGAAAAATGAGTGATGACCAAAACACCGCGACACAGAGCATGAGCCAAGGGATTCACCAGGATCAGGAGGCCTCAAGCATGTATGTCCCATTGACACCTCAACCTAATCCAGATGGTGAAGTAAGAGACCAGCACCTAAGTACCCCTCCGCATCACCATTACAATCAGCATGGATTAGAGGGAGAGCACATACCACATAATTTCTGGTATTATGAGGCGCATCGTGAGCATCCTAACCCCTTTCAGCAAGAACAATCACAGTACTATTATTATGATCACCGGGGGCAAAATCCGCATCAACAAGAGAATTTCCATCATGAGGAACAACGTGGAAATTTCGATAGATATTATATTGCATATGACAACCTAGGCAACTTGAATTACGGCTTCCAGAGTCAGGCGATGCCGCGCCAAGCATGGCAGAATGATCAGTGGCAGCATGAGAACAAACACCGACGTGGAGAGAGATCCACGGACGTTTCTACCTCTACAAGGTCCGACTCAGCGGAAAAAAGAGTAGAAGACATACCATCGGTTTTCCCGTCAGTGTTCACTAAGGAGATATGTTCCGCGACAGTGCCGAAAAGGTGGAGGGACGTGAACCTTATGAAATATGATGGAACAACTGATCCCGAAGATCATCTCTGCCATTTTACAACCGCGATGGGGATAAATGAGTACAACGATTCTATGTTATGTTGAACGTTTCCCTCAACCTTGACAAAAATCGCCCTTACCTGGTTCACAAACCTGCCAAAAAACTCCGTGTCCAGTTTTGTCCAGCTGTCCCACATCTTCACATCCCATTTTGGAAGTGCGCGGTCGAGAAAGAAGATCATGCTTGATCTGAATTCCATTAGGCAAGGAGCTGGAGAGTCCTTGGGACACTTTTTCACTCGTTTCACTAGTGTGGTGGTGCAAATTCCCAACTTTAATCATGAGTCGGCAATTATTATACTCATGGGAAATTTGGAAGAGGGAGACTTCAAGACGTACTTATTTCGGAAGAAACCAACTAGTTACGACAATTTGAGGGAACGGGTGTCAAGACAGATCGAGGCTGAAGAGGCAGCCGCGTCCAGTTCAAGAGCAAATACAGGCAATCAGGGTCTCTTTGGGAAACTTGCAGGAAAATTCAAAAAGGAGAAAGCCAAACCGCCTAGACATCAATCAGAAGCAGTTGATTTTCGTCCCCGCCGCGACGAAATACACATGAATTCTGAAAGATGCCAAGGGTTTCATCGAAGAGAGGATCATCTGCGGTCCCATCATCCGAGGGAGAACCCCTATAAAGATCAAGAATGAAGATTTCCACCAAGAAGGGAAGATCGACCCGATCGGAGACAGGATTGGGAGGACCGCAACCCCAGATTTGATGACCCTCGTGAACGACAGAACCGTTACCTAGGGCATCAGGACCAACGCAGAAATCCCCCTCTTTACAACCAAGGAAGAGGTAGGGGACGAAGAGGGCGCGGAGGTAGACACAACCGTGTACCTACTGTACAGAGATCCGTTAATCAGATAGAAGCTCGAGAACAAGGAGAAGGTCACATACCGGAACCCGAGGGCTTCATCAATACCCTCGCGGGAGGGTACTCCATGGCAGGATCAAGTAGACAAGAGAAGAAGAACTACGAGCGAGAAGGTAGGCAACCGCCCTCCGCGTCAAGTAGAAGGATTGCTTTGTCACAACACAAAGACATATCTTTTTCGCCGAAAGATGCTGAGGAAGTGAGGATGCCACACTCAGACCCTTTGGTAATTCATGCACATATAGCTGCCAAGACAGTTAAAAGAGTGTTTGTTGACACCGGTTCGTCTGTTGATATTTTATCATGGGAAGCATTCTCTCAGATGGGAATTTCCGCGGCATCGTTGAAACTATACTCAGGCACATTGATCACGTTCTCAGGGGGAGAAGTACAAGTGGCAGGAATGATCGAATTAATAGTAGTTTTGGGAACAGCCCCAAAAAGACGCTTGAAAAATATTGTATTCACGGTAGTAAAAATTCCAACCGTGTACAATGCTTTGCTGGGACGCGTCTCGCTCTATAAATTTCAAATGATAGTGTCGATATATCACTTCGTTGGGAAGTTTCCCTTGCCAGGAGGGGGAATCGGCGAAGTTTGCGGCCAGCAGCCAGAAAGCAGAAGCTTCTACTTGACTTCTATCAAGAAGAGGAAAGAAGTAATGTGTATTAGTGAGAAATGTGAATCCATGGTGGGAGACAGCGACCCGTCAGGACTCTCAGAGGCTGAGCTTGAGGTAAGACCGACATAAGCAAAAATACCAACTGCGGATGAAAGAGTTGCCTATACACCATTTCCAAACCTCGAAAAGAAAGTCTATTTGGGACAAGCGCTAGAACCAGATGAGGTTTGAACCTGAACGCAGAAAAGTGCGTCTTCGGGGTTCATTCTAGAAAATTCCTTGGTTTCATGGTTAGCCATCGAGGAATTGATGTAAATCCTGAAAAGGTAGCGGCAATCCAAAATCTTCAACCACCGCGGACGATCAAAGAATTGCAGTATTTAAACGGAGCAGTAAATTACCTAAGCCGATTTTGCTCATGCCTAGCGAACAAGTCATTACCCTTCTTTGCTTTACTCAAGAAAAAGGGACCAATACGGTGGACTCCAGAGTTACAACCCGAGAAGCAGGAGACTCTACACCTGTACTTATCAGTAAAGAACATTACCATCAACGCAGTTTTGACGCGAGAAGAAAAATACCCAGTGTATTATGTCAATCGTGTGCTACAAGATGCTGAGACGTGGTATGAACCAGTGGAGAAAATGATTCTATGTCTGGTATTCGCGGCAAGAAGATTGAGGCCCTACTTCCAGAATCACATCACCAGAGTAATGATTGACCTACCGTTGCATCAAATCCTTCATTCCCCATGCTTGTTAGGGAGGATGATGAAGTGGGCAGTTGAGTTGACGGAATTTGAAATAAAATATACCCCGCGGAAGGCGGTACTGGCTCAAGCTTTAGCCGATTTCATTGGTGAAACAAGTTTTGAACTAAGTGCTCAAACAGAAAAAAGCGAGTGGACGCTCAGGGTGGATGGCGCGGCCAACAAAGACGGATGCGGAGCTGGGGTTACTATCACTGCACCTGACGAACAACAGTACAACTACGCTTATAAACTGGACTTCCAAGATACGAACAATGAAGTTGAGTATGAGGCCCTGCTCGCGGGCCTGGAAGTAGCCTTGATCAAAGGCGCCGGGCAGGTGTCAGTCTACGCCGACTCAGAAGTGGTGACACGACAGATAACAGAGGAGTATGAGGCCAGAACTGGTTTAATGCCTGACTATCATAGAAAAGCGCGGGCATTATTAAAGGCTTTCCACTACAAAAAAAAAAACAAATTAGCCACGACCTGTAGCAACGGCAAGTGGTTGTCGTGGCTGTTAGGTGGATTTAGCCACGACCTGTAGCAACGGCAAGGAGTTGCCGTGGCTGTTGGGTAGAATTTGGCGATGCCCACCCCAAAAAAAAATTAGTACACATATACATGTACAGATCCATCCAAAGTATTCCTCTATCCCCCAAATCCCTAATTTCATTTTTCACTCTCCCGCTCACTCCCATCTTCTCCCGCTAACTCGCCGGTGCCCTGTACTCATCGGTGCCAAGGTCGTTGTTCTTCTCCCTCCCTCTCCCCTCTTCTCCCTCCCTCTCCCATCTTCTCCCTCCTCGCCGGTGCCAAGGTCTTCTTCACCCTCAATTGTACTCGTTCCCTGTGTGCTCCCTATAATCGATCCGCTCTTTGTGCTCATTCCTGTGCTCGCTCAGCCTTCGTCGATACTCCGCAACAATCTCTTCGACATCCATTAGCAGGTAATTTCTTGAATCTTCGACATCCATTAGCAGGTAATTTCTTGAAACCTCTTTAGGGTGTTTGGTTAGGGTTTAATTTGGGGAAAGTGGATTCCTCAAATTTTTAGGGTTTGATTTTACAGAAAAGGGTATTTCTAGGGTTTGATCTAATTTACCAGCTTATTTTCGCAATTCAAACCATAAACAATGCTTATTGTAATTTTTAACTTGATGATGTGAGTAGCAATTTATGATTGTACAAATGAATTTTTCTGTGTGGCTTAAGCAGCATCATGGATCTCATGGTTTTGCAATTTATGGGGAAATGATTTTTTCTGTGTAGTTGATGATGAATACATTCAAGATGATTTCAACCTGTGTGGCTTAAGCAGCCAAGTTCCGTACTATGATTACGCTCTTGCCCTAATTTTGGATCTCGAATCTTCTCACGGTAAGCATTGCCTTGGATATGGTAAAGATGACATAACTCTTTTCTTTCTTCATTTGCGCATACAAACTTAATCAAATTCGTATATGTGTAGATACTTTCAAATACATGTATAATGGATCTGATTTAATAATCTCTACTAAAATAAACTTAAATTTATTGGCCTTTTTCATTAAAATACATACAAACTGCAATAATATTTTAGTCTGGAAAATGATGTTGGCTTGACAACTTATAATCATAAAGAGATGGGGTTAAGAAATTCAGAAAAAAAAAAGGAACGTATAGGGGCAAACTCTTATTTTGTTCTTCTATTTATGGTTTTAATCAAATTTGATCTGGTATTAACGTTTCAATACATGATGTTGGCTCCTTCTCTTCCTCTTCCTCAATCTATCTCTCTTTCGAAGATTTCTTAATTGGATTTCATGTTCGTGTGTGTTAATATCAAAGGTCTCTTCAATTGATGAGTCTGAAATTTCCATGTGCACTCAAGGTATGGTTTTTCTATTTTTGATACTGATGTTTCTTTAATCTTCATTACCTTTTTCTTTTTTTAGCTTCCCTTTTTGATCAGATAATCTGTTTTCACTTGAATAAATACATTTTCTACCATATTTTGTTTCTGAAATTGCAGAAATTCAATAATTTAGCAAAGAGAGTGGATTTAATATGTGCTTTCCATGAAATATAATTCATGGGACTAAGCTTAATTGCCTTATAGGCTCTCCATCATTAGGAATTTGTTGTTGATTTGAGGTGGCCATTGAAGGGGAAGTAGCTGACCAAAAGTTTTGAGAGGGGAAGATTTGGGCGTGTTTGGGGGGGGGGGGGGGGGGGGGGGCGGGAATAATGAGCAATTGATCAAAGGATTCAAAACTCTAATACTTTGTTATCATTTCAACCTATATGTTGTTACTTGTTAGAGATATAATTACTCCAACCGAAGGATAAGGAGAAGAAGGAAAGGTAATTAATTATAAATACATCATTGTGAAAAATCAAGCACGCGCTCTTGTAAGGTCTTATTAGAACGTTATAACATGTAAAATGTATATCCATGAACAAATATATGCTTATACACATATCACATATTTTTTCCTTGTAAGATATGCACGGATGCACCCAATTTGTTCATATATGTGTTTGATCATGTATGTGCTATTATTCCTTTTTACTATCATTTTCTCTATGTTTCAGAAAATAAAATAAAAATGATGGTAGGAAAGATTACAAAAGGTTCTCTTTGTTTTCAAGCTAGATCACTTGAGAAAAAGTTATGCCTCTATATTTGTCTTAATTTCTTGCTTGAGATGATGTGACATAAATTTGTAATAACACTTAGATTTCTGATTTATCGTTATTTTACCAAATTTTGTATGATGTGACACAAATTTGTATCCTTTTATTTGTTATTAGCATTGTTAAGCATTGATCTTTTAAGTTGATCCTTCCACTATAAGTGGGCTGAAGTCTAGCTTTTTAGAAAGCCTTTGGCAACCTTGACTACTTGAACGTATTCAATGCAGGTCTAGATATCGACAAGTACGTATTATACACTCATGAGTGTTTCTTCATATACAAAAATGAATATTCCTCTAATCAGACTATAACATTTTCATTATATGTGCACTGTAGAGTCTTCAGAACTTGGAATATTGCCTTTTTGTTTTATTCCCCTATTTCTTGTATGTGATTTCATCTTTGGCAGAGACCTTCATGTGAGAAATTCTTTTTTTTTTTTAAAGTTAAGAATGCCTATATTAATCAGCTTTTCTGACAATTTTGACTTCAGTTATTTGATCATGCGGATTTATCTACATGGATCTTGATGTGTGTATGGAGCAGCATAACTGGTCACACATTGGATTCATTTTTTTTCTCTCAATTGTATCCTTTGTCATCAAAGAATTTTTTTAGATTCATGCCACCCTTGTGTCTTTTTCTTATTTTGCTGTTCCTGAACATATTTTTATTTCTCTAGATATTTATTGTTGTTGCTAGGTAGATATCTCCTTTATTATCATTACCTTTACAACAATCAACCCTACTTATCACTGTGTTTATGCTTTATATTTATTTTTATTTTCCTCATATATTTGATATTTTTTTGCAAAAGATCTTATTGTGTTCTTTACTTTCCACTTTTTCTGATTGGTTTTAGAAGAGGAGCTTTTGTAAAGAGACGCTTCAGGATGGGCAACTATGTGCATTTGAGCTCTGACTGCTGTAGCTGGAAAGTTGCTTCAGGAGAGTGATAGCTTTTCTGCTTCGAGCAATGCTGTTGCAGTACCTGGAAGATCAAGGAAGCTGGGAGGAAAGTGAAGTTTCCTCTTCTCTCTGCTTCCGGAAATGCACTAAAACAGACTCACATGGAAGCTGCAGTTGGTGTTTCAAATGAAGCCATGCTAAAGAAAATCTCAACTGATTCAAATTATTCTTCCTCTGCCAAGATGGGGTTCGATGTGAAACCCATTATTATCATACACAAAAATAAACTGACAGAGTTGAGACATTGGCAACAGAGCACTTCAAGCTTCCATTGCCATGTATAGGACATGGATATTGACAGGGTACTCCTAACATTAGAACCACGGTATTTTTATTTTTATTTATAATTTTCTAACTTCCTGAGTAGTGACAAGGAAAGCAATGTCAATATATGTGATCCTTATTCGATATGATGCTTCTAATTTGTGTTTCGATTACTCTTGTTGTGGTTGCGTTAGATTTTCAAGTCTTTGTGAAGGATTGGGGAGAGGGAAGCATTGTAAACTGGCTTAGGGAAGGATTGTGCACACCGGGTTTATTAGAGTTTCTTAATTATTCCTTCAGTCTTACTGTGCCGTTCGTGAATATAGGACTGCCGTTCGTGAATGGTATGATCTGATTTTCATTGCCCTGCATTATGCGCTGTCTTATATTATTTTAGTTGAAGTTCATCTAGGTAACATGCACGATAAAGACGTTAAATACTTCACGAACGCTGAATCTTGTACTTGCTGGTACATCTTTTTTTTTTTGTGTTTCTTATTCATATATAACCATGGATAGAAAATTGGGGTTTAGTGATGGGAATGACTTGGCCTTTGGCTTAGGCTAACATTTAAGTGTTTTTTCAAGGCCTGCAGGCTTATTGGACCCTCTTGGCTTAGGCTAACATCATTCTCTATTCTGTATGCACATGTTACCATTGTAACAGCCTTGAGATCCTTCTTTTCTGTGTAAACTACTTACCTTTGACTTCTTCTTTTTTGTTTTCATTTTTTGAAACAGGTGGTAACAATCCTTAGGTTCAATCCATTGCTTGTTACAGCGCTAGCTGCAATCCTTGTGGTTTGCTTGGTTCATCCAGCACTCATGCCATCTGCTATCATAATATGTTTTGCAGGTAGTCTTTGCAAAGCTCAGCTCCTTTGAATGTATCAAAATTTCTGCATTATTGTAAGTTTAAATGTGATTGTTATTGATATGCTAATTTATGTGTGCCCTTTCATGAACTTTAACATGAGATACATTTTGTACATAATATGTTCAATTCAAGATTCTTCTTCTTTATGATCAACAAAATAAAGCTCGGTGTCTCTCAATGTTCTGCAGTCACCGAAGAATGAAGATCCTATAAATGGGTTACTTGATGTGTCGCTTAAGTGTATGCAAGCATTGGTTCGAGTTCAAGCCTGAGTTTTGAGCCCATCGAGTGAGGATGTCCCTGGAAGGTCCAGCAGATGCTCAATGAAAGATGCCAGAAGGCTGATCTCTTGGAGCATGCTGAGGTATAACGAGCAAATTAGGACTTCGGCCTTGAATTTTCATGAGTATTAGGGTCCACCTAGTTAAAGCTAATGGTTTGATGTATTTTACATAGTTTCGGGAGGGATGGTGTGACAATAAAGGAACATTAGTTGACATTTAATATCAGATTTTATTCTGTGTATTATATCAACGTGTGATTTTTTTTTCAAAAATATGGTATTTTTTAGCCCGGGTCTCAAGAATCTGGGCTAAAAAGTAGGTTTTTTTTTATATTTTTCGGAAAAAGGTTAGCAACAGCAGCTTGCCGTGGCTAGACTCTTTTGCCAGCGAAGGTTTCCCCACGGCTGGTTCCCCGTGGCTATAGCCGTCGCTACTACCCTTTCGCCACCGCAAATGGACTTTCCGCCACGGCAAACCGCCGTTGCTAAAATATTTTTTTTTTGTAGTGTTCTTGAGTTTTTGCCTAACGGTCGTTTCCAGAAGTGACAATCAGCAAGCGGACGTGTTGGCTCGCTTAGGAGCAGTCATGCCTGAAGAGGTAGGAAAGGAGGTGATCCTCGAAAGAATGAACAGTCGTAGACTCATCCAAGAGGTTTATCAAGTCTAGGGGATTGAAAAAGGAGACTGGAGAGCGTCGCTCGCGGATTATCTGGGGAAGGGCATCCTACCCGAAGAAAAAGACGCGGCCAGGAGAGTGATCACAAAATCTTCTCGATTCACCATCAGAGAGGGAAGACTTTACAAGAGGGGTTAATGTCTCCCAGATATGCTATGCATATCGATAGAAGAAGGAAGTCTCGTCGTAAAAGAGTTACATGATGGAGTTTGTGCACACCACCAAGGGTGGTGAGCCATGGCGGCCAAAGCAACCAGACTGGGATATTATTGGCCAACTATGAAGCAGAATGTTCAAAATTATATTCAGAAATGTGACGTGTGCCAGAGATTTGGAAATTTGATACACCGCCCTTCTAAAATAATGAAAAGTATAACTGGAGCTTGCCCTTTTTCTGTATGGGGAATGGATATCCTTGGTCTATTTCCCACTGCCCCAGGACAGTTGAAGTATGTGCTTGTCTTGGTTGATTACTTCACGAAATGGGTTGAGGCCGAAGAAATGGGACTAATCACCGCGGAAAAAGTAAGAAGGTTCTTGTGGAAGTACATCGTCTGCCGTTTTGGGGTACCCAACTTAATAATCACAGATCATGAACCTTAGTTTGATTGTGAAACAATCAGGGATTTCTGCGCGGGATTGAGCATAAATTTCAAATTCTCATCTGTCGCCCATCCATAGACGAACAGACAGGCGGAAACGACCAATCGGCCATTGCTGAATGGGATACAAAAGAAACTCGGGAGCACAACAAAGGGGCGATGGGATGAACTTTTACCATTAGTTCTCTGGTCCTACCGCACATCAGGAAAAACTCCAACCGGAGAAACCCCGTTTTCACTAGTATTTGGTATGGACGCGGTCATTCCAGTAGAATGACTGGTCCCTTCGGCGCGAATAATAACATACAACCAGGAAACCAATGATGAAGCATTGAATCTCAAACTCCACCTCATAGAGGAGCGCAGGATGGAAGCAGCCATAAGGGAGCAAGAATACAAAAGGCGTCTATCTAAATATCCGGATAGACGAGTTCGCCCGCGGCATCTCATGGAGGGAGATTTGGTGCTCCGTCAAACTACCACTGGAGGAAAACTGGACCCGAACTGGGAGGGGCCTTATGTGCTCGTGAAAGAAGTCCAAGAAGCAGCGTACAAACTCAATACCCCCGAAGGCACCGTTCTGAAAAAAACCTGGAATGCAGATAATCTAAAGAAATACTATGTATAATAGCCAGGGCTTGTATGTAACAGGAAACTTAGTCGCCCCCGTGAAAATTAAATAAAGCGGTTAGAGGGCGCTTTTATTATCTTCCTCCAGGTGAATTTCTTAAACAAGTCCCAAAGACACTAGAGCTTGGCTCCACGTCGGGCATCCGATCGAAGCTACATTCTCGGAGATGAAGTTTTATTAAGTCCCAAAGACGCTGGAGCTTGGCTCTGCGTCGGGCCTCCGATCGAAGCCGCATTCTCGGAGATGAAGTTTTATTAAGTCCCAAAGACGTTGGAGCTTGGCTCCGCGTCGGGCCTCCGATCGAAGCTGCATTCTCGGAGATGAAGTTTTATTAAGTCCCAAAGACGCTGGAGCTTGGCTCCGCGTCGGGCCTCTGATCGAAACTGCATTCTCCAAGATGAAGTGTTATTAAGTCCCAAAAATGCTGGAGCTTGGCTCCGCGTCGGGCCTCCGATCGAAGCCGCATTCTCGGAGATACGTTCTTTAAAAAAAATCCCGAGGACGCAAGAGCTTGGCTCCGCGTCAGGCCTCCGATCGAAGCTGCATTCTCAGAGGTGAGTTCTAAAGTATAATCTCAGTTCTGGAGCCCAAGCTCCGCCTCAGATCTCTGCTCAAAGCATTCTAAAAAGAAAGATGTAATTTTCATAAGCCCTTCAAGAACACCCGGACTTTTTGGGTATCATAGAAAATTGCGGCCATGAGCCAACAACTAAACATAAAACAAAACAACCAGTGACAAGGGTACGCTAACACATTTGAACAAGTTGTCCGCTTAAAAAAAGAGAAACATGCATGCATCAGCTTATGCTCGCCGAGGCCTAGCCGGGATTAGACGAGTTCTACCTTGACTCAAGCGAAATCCATTTGAAGGTGGACCTCCTGACTCTGGGGAGGCCCACTCAGCATCCACCTCATCCCCCACAGCATCTAAAATCTGAACCTCAAAACGATTTCCTCCTTTATGAATAAAAGTTAAGGAAGAACCAATGTTGATGTTGTGCGACTCGACAAAATCATTCCAACCACCCCTTAGAAAAGGAACCCTGTAATCTCCACGTATAACTTCCACCGGGAAATCACGAAGAATCCTAGTTGACAAAAGAATGTTCCTAGGAAGATCTGGCCCTAGCTCATCCTCGAAGCGTAGTGGCAAAGACAAGCAAAATGCAAAGATAAGAGAGTGTTAAGAAAAAAGATAAATCCAAAAAGAAGGCAAGCTTAGCGAACAAGAAACTAACCAAGCGGAAGAGTTGCTCGGGAAAACCGATGCGCTCGAAAAATGACCAGGGCGGACTGATGGGAGAAGGCATGTTGAAGGCAAGAGGTCAAGTTTAAGCACCCCTTCCCCTATACTCTCTCTTTTATAGGACGCTCGGACAAAGCTGAACACATGTCACAGGCAGGGACGAGAGATCAATAAGTTCGAAAGGTCAATCACTAAGCCTAAACCGCACGCGCGCCATGCATGAGACGACAATGAACACTATTGCTAAAAAACTCAGAAGACCCGTGAACAACACATCACGACAAAGTAGCATCGAAATACTAAAACCGTTCATATGGTTGGCATGCATGACCTCAAAAATTCCCTGGAGCAAAGATCAAAAAATTTGCAATTAATAAAAATTGTGGCCAATCTTTTGATTACTCCCACTTAGAAAAAGGCTACCTGCGTCCGGAAATAGACCAGTTCAAAAGGTAAAACGTGTGTTAACAGAACTTCAAACACATCCACAGGCTAAGTAAAGATCATAGAAGCCCCCCTCTCAAAACCGTGCGATTCTACAAAATCTTTCCATCCACGGCCAAAGTAGAGAAGACCACTTACGTGACGCTCTACGCAAACCGGGAAATTACGCAACAGATGAGAAAAAAGTAAAACTCGGCTAGGGACAGCATCCGCGTACACCTCCTCAAACCTAAGTGGTAGCAGCTGAAAAGTAGAAAAAGATAAAAGCAAAGAAAGAATTCATAAAGAAAGTGTGAAAATTAGGAATAAAACTCCTACCAAGCGAAAGAACTGCTCAAGATAGTCAATTGCTTGGAAGAAAGCCCATCGAGGTTCTCGCCCAGAAGCCATGTCAGCCCTAAATGCTAAAGGAGGAACTATAATGGATCCTCGCATCTCGAGAGAATCAAAAGGAAAACAGTAAGTTCTTCCTTTCTTGTCTCATCACTCACGAGGAATAGTCAAGTAAAGAGGGAAGAGATGCATGCATGGCGAGCAACAGGTGACATAGTAACCCAGGGCACGCGTCCTTTTTTTTCTATGTTCAAAATTAATTGCATTAACTATCCCGCTGAAACCCAACAAACGTCCTAGAAGGCCCCTTTTCAAGAAACCAAGGGTAAGTTGAAAAAGAAAAACTAAATTGCTTTTCAATAAAAGGCGATAGGACCGAGGGCATTAAAGCCCCACTCAGCAAATATAAAGCATGCTAGGATGACCCAAAATGATAAGCATCTTAAACAAAATGGATCCAGGGTTGCCACCAAGGGCTTTCTATAGGGTCATCATGAGAGAGGAGCAACTTCAAACACTCCGGCTCCCGCTCATGTACGTCCTAATCGATGAAGACGCTCACACTCAAGCCAGGCTTTGGTCACGCTCTAACCAGGAGCATGAGGTAAAGGTAGAAAGAGATGGAGACGACCTTTTTTTGCTAACACAAGGATGGCGCGACTTCACACAAGCAAACCGAGTCGATGTAGGATCAGCTTTGATTTTCACCTACATGGGAGACTCTATCTTTGAAGTCGACGTAGTCAGTCCCGACGGCAAGGAAAACGCAGAAGCGGGATGTTCTTAAGCTTCTATTTTATGTATCGCGTTATCATCTCTAGTATGATGGATCAGGCTTAAAGGGATCAAACCTCTAAGAAAGGTTTCTGCATGCTAGTTCTTATTATGAATAATAAAAGATCCCTTTTTAAAATTATTACAAGGTCACGAAATATGATATAAAGCAAAGGAAAATCATAGTTTCCCCTTTTAAACCACTTGCGGAAGAACAATTCTTAAATCAAATTGCAAACTCTCAAAACGTGGCACTAGGAGAGCTCAGTTTGAACCACACGAGGAAGAAACTGAGCCAAAATTAGCCTCATTGTCATTCCCGATCTCGCGACGCGGGCAAACTTTGAAAGAGACTTGGCCCCTATGAAAAAACATCATGGCACTTCCTATCCCAAGATGATGAATGGCAAGAAATTCATCCCAACCACCATCAATTTGAAAAAGACCGTTCTCACTCTAGGACACAGCCACCGGAAAGTCGCGAACCAGATACGAAGAAAGAAAAGCCCATCTAGGCGGCAGCGGCCCATATTCAGCTTCAAACTGAGGGGGCATGACCTGCACGCGCCCTACAATAAAGCTATGAAAAACAGCCTAAGAATTCCAAATAAAAAGCAAGGGAAACTCACCAGTCGAGAAAGTTGATCCACATTCTCGATCTTTTGAAAAAAGGCCCAAGGGTTGAAACTTCCCGAAGACATAACGCGTACGATAATGCAATTGATTGTTGACACATAAGAAACAGTGAAGCGGATAAAAGGATTTGAGGCTTTAAAAAGAAAAACCTCATCTTGAGGCATAAAGACAAGTGGGAAAAGACTTCATACATTCGGATAAACCTTTTCAACACTTGGAAGAAAATCAGAGCATTAACGAGCGATAGTCTACAGCGTCGACGGGAAAAATATACAGTAATACCAAACTTTGTCCAACAGAGATCTCAAACCCAAATTCACCAAAATAACAAGTATCTCGTTGGAGCGCCAAAAATAGGGAACAAATATAAATTCCCAAGTCCAAAAAAGTTTCTTTCAACCAGAACTAAGACATCAAAGATTAATCGGTGGTGGCCACCTTCCCAACTTCATCCTTCGCGTCCTCGGCATCCTCATCTTCAGAGTAGGACTCTTCCGCGGCCATTTCTTCCTTTGAAAGCCCCTAATCAGCACTAGTCATACTAGGCTCGAACTTCTCTAGAGGAGCTCCAGGATTAATTGCCGAACACACAACACTCTGGTTGGTCCCCACCACCATTCCCTTCCGAAAGTAGCTAAAACACTTATCTTTTAAAATACTGGCACCTTTCGGAGTCTGAAGGCAAGCTTTGGCTACGAAAGACATGAAAGAGGCGCCGGCCTCAGTTTTTATCCACTCAAAGGATAGATAAGCCAAACCCTCCGGACTCTGAAGCCATTGAAGGGCCGCGTCTCGGTCTGAACGCGCCTTGATGGTATCGAGTTCTTGCTTGGTAATGGACGCCTCCTCACGAAGAATGGAGAGATCTTCTTCCAGCTTATCAATGCTAGCCTGCATAGCCTGAAGAAGTTCCCGCGAATTCCCTTCCGCCACCTCTAGCTCGTTGACGCGAGAAACAACAACATCCAAAGAAGCCTTCAGATCATCATATTTATTCTTTGAAACCTCCATAGCTTCCTTTTGTGCCTGCACTTCTTCATGGAGTTCCACTGACCTCTATTTGAACTTCTCCACTGAGGCTGGGTCACCAACAGTGTTCCCCATGGTCCGCAACTGATAAGACAATTTCTTGATCTCCTTCTCTTTCTTTCTAAGACTCTCTTCACCACACACCAAACGTTTCTCGACGTCCGGTTGAATCACCCTCAGTTGAGACAAGAGAAAATAGAGGAGGAAGGCCAGAGTTAAACCGCGTCAAATTATTCCAAAAGGAAAGACAAAAGGCAACTAGCAAAGTTAACTTACCCACTGGATAAGACGATCAAAGTTAGTCGAAAGAGTAACAACATCCAATCGAGTGACATATCCTTGCTCAGGAAGACAACGTTTTTTAGCTGGAAAGGCAAGGCCTTGCGGATCAATCAAGTCAAAGCCTGGAATGGGAAACTCGCGGAGAGTCGTTTCACCCTCCAAGAAGAGCCCCCTTTCATCCGCGGCCGATGGCCCAACAGCAATGCTAACCTTCCTTTTCTTCGACTTGGAAGTTTCAGAAGCGGATGGACGAACGCGTTTTTCCCGGGACGCAGGAACCAATGAAGAAGACCCTACGAGAGCACCAGTCTCTTTTGCGATAGTCATGTCAATAATCGGCACCACTTCCGAAACTGGAAGAGGGGCAGGAGGATCACTGATCTCCAAACTTATCTTTTTCTTCTTTTCAGATTTTGTTTTATGTCGCTTCAGAAGTGAGTCCAAATCCATTTTATCTGAGGGCAAAAACATCCAATGATAAGTTAACCATCAAAACAAGACAAAACATGAAGCACAAGTCTAAGCACCGAAAGAAACAATAAAACAAAAAGAGCCACCTAGTTGCGGATGAGGCAAACTCAAACCAACCATCTCAAGACGGAACGCGGATAGCATTTTATCCCAAGGAAACCTAGGAGTGTGTGAAAACAATTGTTTGAACTCAGGGAGATTGGAAACATTTGGTTTTTTCACAAAGCAGAAACGCCCTGGAACGGTCCGGCAATTGAAACCCTTTCCAGACCTGTCGCGGACCAGAAACCACTTATACTTCCAATTCGGTTTGCTAGACAACCTCTCCATGTATCCACAA
Source organism: Persicaria tinctoria (assembly GCA_037127255.1). NCBI lineage: Eukaryota > Viridiplantae > Streptophyta > Magnoliopsida > Caryophyllales > Polygonaceae > Persicaria > Persicaria tinctoria. The sequence continues at coordinate 32,304,860 of JBANSL010000015.1, forward strand.
CTCGAATTGCATTGATAAAATCTCGAATCCTGGGTCCCTTTTTTTAAGGAAAAGATGCTGAACATCAACTTCAAGGAAGGGGCAACCCCAATCTCTTTGCACCTCATAATGAAGCTTGTAAAAAACATCCAACCATTTGGGACAATCTGAGCAGGGCTTAGATTGTACTCATTCAAAAACCCTGAAAAAAAGGGGTGTAGGGGAAGTCGGAAACCTTGGGACAGACTAGCCGCGTAAACAACTAAACAGTCCTCATAAGCATCCAAACAACCTCCCCCCTCCTCAGGAAGGCGGAACTCTACTCCCGCGGGCCATGGAAAGATACGAGAAATAGCATCAAGATCCGCCAAATTTAACAAAGTAGTACAACCCCTTAGCTCCTCCACAAGAGATCTCCACGGGTGAACCCTGTCAGTTACGACTAATGGGCGGTCGGATGGGGGCAGAAGAGGTTTGAAATCTCTCAGGAAGAGGCAAGTGTCCAAATCCCCTAGGTCATACACTGGGGTATCCAAGTCGGTCAAATTCTCCTTAGAGCGGATCTTCTTCGGATTTTCCGCTACACCAATAGGGGGAGCTTCATAAGGAATCCAAACATTCTCTACCTCTTGATCCGCAGAGGGAGAAGTGGAAGAAGGACCTGCATCCACGGAAGAACAAGCACCTGATTCATCCGCATCCCTCGAATTTTCATCTCCTGCGCATCCCTTCGAAGAAGAAGAAACTGTGTAAGGAGAAGAATAGTAATCAGGGTCAGTACGCTTCCGACGCCTTCTCACCTTAATAGGACTGCCCGTAGGACCAACCCAATTTGGAGTCGATGTGGATGTGGGGGAAGACGACTCTGATGAAGTACCACCAGAGCTAGAAGAGGAACTCTCAAAAGAAGAGAGGATCTCTTGAGCATGACGCGGTTGAGAAGATGAAGCGACATCACCTTTCCACCCTTCACCTCTCTCGAAGTCTTCTAATGTGTCGCGCTCCCCACTGAGACTAGCCATTTCTAAAGAAGCTAGAAGAAAATCGTATGACGATTTACTTACACAAAATGAAACCTCATTCAAAAACACATTCAGAGACGAACTCACGCCCTAATTTTCGATCTATCCATCAAGAAAATCAAAGAATTGAAAAGAAAAATCAAGAACAACTTAGAACGAGAAGAATTACCTTGAAGATCCGAAAAACCTCGCCGGAAACTTCAAACGAGCAATCGTAAACCTAAAAGACCGCCGCTGAAAAACCAGGAAATGGATAAGAACAGGAATCTTTGGAAGAACAGAAGAAGACAAATGTGAGATGAAAAAACGGAACGGGGTAACTTATAGGAAATTACCGACGATTGAACATCTAGACAAAAATGGGCCTAATGGGCCCTAAATGGGCCGAAACTCGGCGGTAAAAAGCCCATCATCCCTAACGAAAACCAAAATTGAAGCGGCCACAAAAATACAGATGTTTTCTTAAAAATCTTTATCGACCCGCGTCAATCCATGAAGGGAATCGACCCAGCCCGAGGAGCTGTGACAAAACCGATAATAAAAACATCTGTAAAAACATAAAAATAAAATAAAACACAACAAGTTGGCAAGAAGTAGTAAAAAATCATCACAAAGGTCATCTCGGACAGATTATCAAGGCCGTCTGCGGATGGATATCCAACGGAAAAAACTGCAAGCTCACTCAAACGAAATCATCCGCGGGTGGAAAAGAGGGGCACGTGGCGGACATGCCCACTCCTCACGAGTAGAACACGTGTCGAGCAACAAACTCCACGTGACATGTCATTTGAAGATCACCTAATGCCTATAAAAGCAAGAAATTGCATTAGAAAAAAGGGGACTTTTTGGGCAAAAGGAGGCGGAAAGGAAGAAAAGGGAGAAAGGAGCGGATCAAAACCCAGCAACCTGATAAAAGAGAAGACAAGACAGAGTAGAAAAGAAAGAGTAAGTTTAACGCATGAGAAGAAACCTCATTTCAGGAAGAAGGAATTGCTCCGCGGACATAGTCCTTTTTTCGCCCTTTGAAAACCTAAAGCTAGAATCAATAATCTGTTGTTGTTGGTCCTCAAGACAACCAACGACCGCAGGTAAGCATCTGATTCCCCAAATCGTCTGAGGAAAACTCGATAAGAGAATGACCCATCAGCATCCATAGTTAGATTGTTCCTGCGGAATAGGTTGGGCCGCATCGATTATTTTGATGCGGGTCAAGTAAGTCCGTTGGGAATATTGAAGGCCCCACTGGGTATATTCCCGGGCCCCACTAAAAATGATGGCCTTTTAATTTCGAACTTTTTCACTACCCACAAGTCCTTTTCAATGAGTCATTCCGGAATGGTTTGTACAACTCTAATTCCATGAAACATAAAGAGATTTTGCTGGTATTGCAAAGGAAAAATTATCCAAAGCAAAATGGTGGAAAATGGATGAAACGTACGTTTAATTAAGGGTTGAAAATATTCTTAAATTTAGTTGTAATCTCACCTCATCTTTTTTTTTTGAAACGGAAAAAATTTGACCATAGAGCTGAGCTATATCAGCCAAGAGCATCCTTGCGGATGAGACTATGCAACAGAGAGTCATCAGGAGTCCAGATACCGTTAAAGACAGAAGTGATACGAGACAAGCGATCAGCTACCAAATTTGCCTCACGGAACACATGACGAATCTCAACAAAACCAAAAAAGCCCAGCGAGACTAGACTGTCCGAGACAATCATTTCAGAGTCTCCAGTAGGTTTCCCCATACCTTTCAAACTTTTTATTATTGTTAAGTTGTCTCCTTGAATAATAAGATTTGTTATTTTCAGTTCTGTCGCAGCCCGAAGTCCCATCCAGAGACCCAAACTTTCACAGCCACAGACAGAACTGATTGGTGATGGTCCATTGCCAGAGAAAATCGGAGTTCCTACAGAATCTCGAATGATGAATCCATAAGAGCCCGAACCATCCGCGCAGAAGGAACCATCAAAATTTAGTTTATGAGCTCCAATTGGTGGAGGTTCCTATTTGGTTCTCTTTCTCTTTGATATAGATCTTTGTTTGTCAACGTTCGTGGGTGTATTTTTGTTGTTTTCACAGTAGTCCGGGTAGTTCAAATTCGATGTGTTCCAGATATATATTTGTTCCTTTATAAAGGATAATATGCGTCTTATGTCCGGGTTTATGTTTTCAAAGAGTGTTTTGTTTCTGAAGTACCAAATACCCCACCAAGAAAAGGCGAGATCTTCAAAGCATTTTGTTCCAATTGTATTTTTTATTTCCCATAGCGTGTTGTTCAAGTGCTCGTCTTTGCTGAAACAACCATTCATTTTCTGAAATGTACCCGGGTCATTTGCAATCAGGGTCTCCCTCGTAACAGAACAGTTCCATAATAAATGGTTTAGGTCTTCATAGCAAGAGTCGCAGTGGGGGCAGTTTGTCGGAATCCCAAGGTGTCGAGAAGCTAGTCTGACAGCAGTGGGCACTCCGTTCTTGAGGATTTTCCATAGGAAAGATTTTATTTTTGGGGCGATATCTAATCCCCAGACCCAATTTGCGTCTGATGTTTCATGTTTCTTGTGGTTATATGTTGTGAGCCTAATTTGCCATGTTTAACAGTAACTTTTATATCGATTTCTGCATGCATTTCATGCATATTGGGTTAGAATAATATAGAATCTGCGTAGTTTACACTTATTTGCAATATATGGAGGTCTACACAAGTTTTAGTTATATATCGCAGAAATCGGACGCACTTTGGAGCTTAAAGGAAACTCATGGAGAAGCTAAGGATGGTGCAGCTGGAGAAAAACCCATTTTTCGGCTTTCATCATTATGAATCAAGCTTTGATGTCTTTATGAAAATTGTAGCCCTCGGAAAGAGCTTTCCAACGCATGGTCATATGCGTCAATCCAACGAACGAGGACTCGGGAAAGTGCGTTTTAAGAACGGAGCAGAATGCTGAAAGCAACAGCGTTACTCGAAATCGACCACATTGGTCGACATCGACAAGAGCTTGCTCGACATTTGCTCCAGAGGACGAGATCTAGCACGAGATGAAGACAAATATTGCTCTACATCGAGGAAGTTACTCTACGTCGAGGAGATTTACTCTACGTCGAGGAAGCTGGTCTACGTCGAGGAAGCTACTCGATGTCGAGGATACTCCAAGTGACCGACATCGAGTAATCCGAGTCTTGTTAAGGTTCTATCCCGAAGCCAATGGTGATATTTTCGAGACCAAATTCTATCCGATCTATCAAGATACATCAAGGAAGGAGAAGATTTATCCATTGAAGACCTTTAGATATATTTCCCTTATTTAGATTTAATTATGTTATTGCTTTTATTTATCTTTAAGTTTTAGATATAGAAGTAGATATAGATAGATATCTTCTATCCTTGATTAGCAAGGGTTAGAAGGCTATAAATAAAGCTCATGGGGCTGATTTTAGATTCAATTCAATTTCGGGGATACAGTTACACATAGAGATTTAGGAGTTCGAAGGTTTTAAGGTTTTGGCAGTTTACGAAAGTTGATTGCCGGGATTGTAAAGGCTTTGAATTTAGTTAATGCAAGTTATTTCTTTTAATTCAATGTCTGAGTTTGCGATGAAGCGCGAGTAGTCCACCCACTTCTAGGGTTGGGGCGAGCCCAACGATAGCCACGCGTGTTTGAGGTAAAGATCCGACCTTTATCATGTTTTGAACATCTACTACTTGTTTATGTGTTTATTACCCATCTAATGGAGATCCATGTTAACAACTTAGATTGTAAACATAAAATCGGTAGAGACAATTAGGGTTTCTTGAAAGAGTTGTCTAATTGTTGGAAAAGGCGAAAGCTTGTCCTTGATGCAATTCACATGATTATCTGTTTATCTCTGCCTTATGCATACTTGGTTATCGTTGTTGCAAACCCCAATCTTGGAAGTCCTTTTACATTAAGTTTAGTCGAAACCCCAAAGCACTTGTTCTTTAGTTTCTTTCGTTTTATTTTCTGTCCTTCTACTCGATCTCGAATTGCACCACTCGATATCGAGTAAACTGATCCTCGACTAAGTCGCTGTAGCTTCTCCTGTGCAGGTGCTCGACCAAGACAAGCCGAAGTCGACAAGACCCTACTCGATATCGAGTAGCCCTCGTCGAGATCGACCACCGTTGCCGAGTTGCTGCTGTGCTGTGTTCGACTGTCCGATCTTCTATCGACTACCCTAGTCGAGATCGAGGACCCTGTTGTCGACTTCTGACCGTGAGATTTCTCCGCTGCCTAGGATCCGCTGACACGCTTCCTCGTGGATCGATCCTAACTTCCCGTTGCTGCATCAGGAGGAGGTCTTGTAATTATTTGCAAGGGACGGAATCTGGTTTGCTGTGATTTATTTCTATTTTATTATTGCAAGTCTCGATTTCCTCCTATCAACAAATTGGCGCCGTTGCCGGGGAAGCTATCATTCGCGCCTTAGGTAGTTGAATCTCACGTCTACTTTGAGTTACTTTTCAGGTGTATCTGTCGTTCTGGTCTACCACCTGAGTTTGACAGCTTAGATGAACCAGAGCGTTACCTACACATCCACTCTAAACTCAAAAGGATCATGGCGGCCGCTGAAACACAAGAACAGCTGATTGCCAGGCTTACCAGAGAACTAGCCACTAAAGATGCTTTATCGCCGCTGAGAAAGCAGCAAGGGAACAAGCGGAAGCTGAGCTTGCCCAATATCCAACTACAGCAGAGGATTATATGCATCCAACTCTCGTCGTGCCTGAATCGGCGATTCTAATCCCTGATAACTCTTTTGAAATTCGCACTCTGTTTCTGATAGAGCTTAAAAATAATGCTTTTTATGGCAAATTTAATGAGTGTCCTCTTGAACATATTACTAATTTTCATGACATGTGCCGTACTCTTGCTGAAGGTACAACTCTAGAATATGTCAAGATGAAAGCTTTTTGCTGGTCTCTCGCTAGACCTGCACTGAAGTGGCTTGAAGGGCTGAAGCCGAGATCTCTCACCACATGGGCCCAAGTAGAGCAAGAGTTTCTGAACAAATACTTCCCACCCGCCAAAACGGCACTTCTCCGCCAGAAAATCACCGCCTTCAAACAAAAGCAAGGGGAACCGCTGGCAAAGGCATGGGAACGCTACAAGGAACTGCTGCGATTATGCCCTACTCATGGACAGCCACCCTACGTCATTCAGGAGATCTTCTTCAACTCTCTTGATCAAATCACTAAGGACATAATCAACCATTATACTCGCTATGAGTATCTGACGATGCCACCAAGTGACGCATGGGGTGTGCTAGAAAAGCTCACTAACTACGACAACAAATATGGGGCTCCTACAAACTATGATGAGAATGCTTATGCCAGACCAGCCCCATCTATGCCACTCTATGAGCCAGCAAAGGAGATTGACCCAGATGTCAGGGAGCAGTTCTACAGAGACCAAAATCGCAAGCTCCTCAAGCAAGTCAAATATCTATCTGTCAATCAGCCTTGCATCGAATGCGGATCACAGCGGCACACCACTACTGAGTTCCCACACACTGAGCAAGTCAGGATGGCAGAAACACATGAGGAGGCAGCCTACGCTGGGGTTCCAAATCGCTACATGGGAGACCAACGGTCCTATCAACCACAGTGGAACCAAGGTCCTCCTAGGAATCCCCCACCCTACAGAGCTTCAGGACATCCAGAAAGAGATCAAAAGAAGGATGATCTGCAGCTGATCCTTGATAGGAGGAAGCGTGACTTGCAATAATAAAATAGAAATAAATCACAGCAAACCAGATTCCGTCCCTTGCAAATAATTACAAGACCTCCTCCTAATGCAGCAGCGGGAAGTCAGGATCGATCCACGAGGAGAAGCATCTGGCCGACGTCGACGACTCCGCAGCACCTCCGACAGCTGATCAGGCTCCGAAACTGAAAAAGCCACTGCCTTTCCCTTCAAAAGCACAGAAAGATCCCACTATAGGTAGGTTTACCAGATTTGTTAATATGCTTCAAGAACTGAATGTTTCTATTCCTTTTACAGAAGCCTTGCAAGAGATGCCTGGATATGTCAAATTTCTAAAGGAAATCCTGAGCAAGAAGCGATCCATCTCAGAGATTGCAAGCGAATGCAAAGTACCCCACTTCCCTGAAAAGAGACCTGACCCTGGTAAGTTTTCTGTTACTGTGGGTTTTGGACAATATAAATATGATTCTCTATGCAATTTAGGAGCAAGTGTGAGCATCATGCCTTTATCAATCTGGCGAAAAGTAAAGATAGGATGCATATAACCTGTGGATGCCAAACTATACATGGCGAACAATACAGTAGTCATCCCTACAGGTATAGTTGAGAACGTCCCTGTCCAGGTAGGTAAATTCTTTGTTCCAGCAGATTTCCTTATCATTGACTGTGCTGAAGATCCTACTAGCCCTATTATTCTTGGTAGACCATTCTTAGCTACTGCAGATGCCAAAATAAGTGTCAAGAATAGATCGCTCACCTTCACCATAGGCGATGAGGTTTTGGATTTCTCTTTTGGCCCTGCAAAAGAGGAAATTTCATGGCTGGAGGTGAAAAGCATCAGCAACCACGAGACCAAGCAAACAGCGGAGGAAAGCCTCTACTCGATCTCTACAAGCCTTTGTCGATGTCGACTACCTCTGCTAAACCACTGACTTGCCAAGAGCCTAAGTATGGGGTCCCTGTACTCGAGGTCGACCAGCTGTACTCGATCTCGACTAGCCCCAAGCCCAAAGATTTCTGTTTTGGGTCCGAAAAGGAAATTTCAGGTATGAATTCTACTCCCCCTCAGTCCATAAAGAAAATTATCAATGATTTAAGGGGAGATAAGACACCATGGCGAGAAAATCTGCGAAAACTGAGAGCTGGAAGGAAGAAGAAGAAAGAGAAAGGAGATGATGCAAGCAACCACCTGTCAGCTGAGCTTGCATACTACCATCAGGACCTAGATGATCCAGGAGAAGAGCCAAGCATGAGCGGGCCCCACAATAATGGTCCTTGAGCGCGAACGGAGAAGTCGGCCTAGCGACTCTAAAATCTAGAGCATGTATATAGAACTTTATGAATTTTGGGACTTTTTGAACTTTGTGGTTTTTGTTTTTTTTTGTTTTGGTTTTATGTCTTTTAGAATATTTTATATGGATAGTCTTGTTTCTTGTGCAATCTAACACTTTTAGGTCGGCAAGCATATAAGGATCGCGAAAAGTGGAATAAAGAAGTCCCTGAAAACAGTCAGAATCGACGAAGGCCAAGTCGAGATCGACAAGGAGGAAAAGCCCAGAAGTTACTCGATCTCGAGTAGACGTACTCGATATCGACCAGCCGGACGCTCCTCGACTTCAGATTCCACCAGACGCTGAGAGCCTACTCGATATCGAGTATTGTACTCGATATCGGCAAGAACAGTTACTCGACCTGCCCAGATCCGCCTTCCTCGATATTTTATCCTGTGAGTTCCTTCTTTTACTCTTGTTTCTACTTTATTTTATACAGTGAGGACACTGTAATGTTTAAGTATGGGGTGGGGGAAGGGCTTACTTTGTGCATATTTGCTATATTTGTCATATATGTGCATTATTTCTTTGAATTGCTACATGGCTATTTTGGAATGCATTATTGATTTATGTGCTTACATGCATGTTTCCCAAAGTTTGAAAAAATGACCCCCATTGAAAATTTTGAAATAATGTCATGGAAGCTTATATTGAACTCGACGATGCAAAATTAGATTCATTAGAGATATAGCATGAAATTGCCTAGTAAAGGGAAGTCACAATGAAGTGCAAATTTTATTGAAAACCATAAAAGGAGGTAAAATTTGAAGTTGCTTTTGACATGTTGCATGATAAAATGATAGAGGACTTTATATTTCCATATAATGCTCATTTGTTAAATTCCTAACCTTACCTATGCTTATGCATTTCACAAAAGCCATAATATGCCTTATTTCAATTATTGCTCCACATGATCTAAATATTTTCCATTCTTTACCCTATCCGGGGATTATGTTGAGAATGATGTTACATTATGGAAATTATCATATGGTGTTTGTGTTGTGATTATTATTATTATTGGAGTTTGGAAGGAAATTGTTTGAAATATATGGAAAATTTAATGAGTGAAAGAAAATCCAATCACCTCAGGAGATAAAGGTAGATTGACCCTGCTCTCTAAGATAATAGTTTGGAGAGATGGGACACATTGTGAGGAGTGTAAGGCACTAAGTATTGTTGTGAGCTGAATCTGCCATGTTTTACAGTAACTTTTATATCGATTTCTGCATGCATCTCATTCATTTGGGCTAAGATAGTACAGAATCTATGTAGTTTATGTTTATTTGCCAAATTATAGAATCTACACCAGTTTCTGTTTAATTCGCAGAAATCGAGGCATTTTACAGCAATTGTACAGAAGGTCAGAAAAGCTCGGAAAACCACTATAGAAGTCCAAGGTCAAAGGAGCAGCGGAACCAGTCGAATCGAGCCGAGAACCCAGGCTACTCGATCTCGAGTAGCTCTTACTCGACCTAGACGAGCATGTCTGAGCAGCCTTGGTCGACAGAGCCTGATCGAGAAAGCCAGACCAACCCGACTTCCGGAGTCTACTCGATCTCGACAAGCCCTAGTCGAGATCGACGAAGCCCAGCGCCACACCCGGAGTCGACAAGCCGAGGACGAGGATGACCTGACGACACTCGCTGCCAGCGATTCCACTCACTGCAGCGGACCTCTCGCTGCCGCGGAAAATCTCGCTGCCAGCGGGATGCACCAATCCGACGAAGAAGCCAACTCGCGGAAGCGGAAGGGAAGACCCTTGTCAAGATCGACAAGCCACCCGGTCGAGATCGACGAGCGCCTGAGTCCAGATCCGAGCCAGTCGAGTAAACCTACCCGAGGAGACCTAGTCGGCAACACTTTTCCACTCGAGGTCGACTACGCCTTGTCGAGATCGACGAGCACCAGGAGCCAAGACTGAGCCACATCGAGCAGAGCTAGCCGGGAAGTCCAGTCGACGATCCACCCTACTCGAGGTCGACGAGCCCTTGTCGAGGTCGAGTAGGCCAGTGTCCAGAAACGCGTCGACGAAGTGCTGTCCGAGTAGAATTGGGATTCCTTGGGGCGGAAGGCTGAAGATCTATCCGATCCTATCATCATCTATCCAAGGAAGGAGATCTATCAAGACATGAAGACTTACCCACTTTAGAATTATCTTTTCCTTATAGATTTATTTCCATTAAACATTTTATTTATCTTTTAGCAAATTAGATATAGATTTAGATATAGAGATAGATGATTATTTCCTTGATTAGCGAGGTTTGATCACTATAAATAAGGCCCTAGGGGCTCAGTTTTATTAATTCCACAACACACAATTCAATTCCAATAGAGAAGTTTAGGGAGTTCTAAGTTTTTAGGGTTTTGGCTTTCTGCGAAAGTTGATTGCCAGAATTGTAAAGGCTTTTGAATTTAGTTTAATGCAATTTAGTTCTTTTCATCAATCAATGTCTGTTATTGCAATGAGGCGTGAGTAGTCCACCCACTTCTGAGGCTGGGGTTAGCCCGACAGTGGCCATGTGAGGCGATACGATAAAGGTCAGATCTTTTTATGCAATTCATCTTCTATCCCTATGAGCATGATTCTTTTGCGAGAGTTGAAGGTGATCCTTGTTTGTGTTATGGAAGCGAAAGTGATCTTAATGCAACTTGGATTAATTATGTGAAAAAGGGTTAGTAACAATTAGGGTTTATGCGAAAGCCTCTATATGCCTATTTGTTAATGACGAAAGTTATTTGATGGAAAGCATGATCTTTTATGCCTTTGTGTGTTACTTTGCATGGTTATCGTTGTGGTGTCGAAACCCTAGTCTTGGAAGTCTTTTATTATATTGAGTTATTTCTGTCGAAATTCTGAGTTTTGTTCGAGATTTTGCAAATTTAAGTTTCTGTTTCCAGTCGACATAGAGTAGACCTTTGTCGAGATCGAGTTCTGCTTTGTCGATCTCGAGTAGGAGCTGGTCTAGGTCGAGTTGGTTTTCTTCTGTTTTCGTCGATTTTCACTTTCTGTTGTTCACTGTCTTGTCGATCTCGAGTTGACTTGGTCGAGATCGAGTTGCCCTTGCCGGGTTTGCCTGTCTGCTGTGATTTCTGATTTTCTGTTGTCGACTGCTGTGGTCGATCTCGAGTAGCTGTTTGTCGAGATCGACGAGCCCTTTGCTTTGCTTTTAGTTTCTGCTTTGCTTTGTCTTTCCTGTTTTGCTTTGTGCTTTGCTTTTGTTTGCTATTTTCTGCCTCTGTTTCTGTCTTTCTGCTGCTTGTCTGTGAGAATTTACAGCTACCTGAGAACTGCTGACGTGCTTCCTCGTGGATTCGATACTGACTATTCTCTTACTACAACGGGAGGAAGTCTTGTATTTATTTGCTGAGACAGGGAAGTCAGTCTGAACTTTATTTCATATTTATTTCATACTTGACCATCCTCCTGCAACAACAAATTGGCGCCGTTGTCGGGGAAGCTATCATTCACGCCTTAGGTAGTTAAGTCTCACGTTTCTTTTGAGTTACTTCGCAGGTGTATGCGCCGTTTTGGTCTACCACCTGAGTTTAACGCCTTAGACGAACCAGAGCGTTACCTACACATCCACTCTAAACTCAAAAGGATAATGGCGGCCGTTGAAACACAAGAGCAAATGATCGAAAGGCTTACAAGGGAAATAGCCGCCAAAGATGCTGCTCTCGCCACTGAGAGAGCAGCCAGGGAACATCAAACTGAGCGTGCAAGGCAGGCAGAAGCTGAGCTTGCCCAATATCCAACCACTGCTGAGGATTATATGCATCCAACTCTCGTCGTGCGTGAATCGGCGATTCTAATCCCTGAAAACTCTTTTGAAATTCGCACTCAATTTTTGATAGAACTTAAAAATAATGCTTTTTATGGCAAATTTAATGAGTGCCCTGTTGAACATATTACTAACTTTCATGATATGTGTCGTACTCTTGCAGAAGGTACAACTCTGGAATATGTCAAGATGAAATCTTTTCGCTGGTCGCTCGCTGGACTTGCACTGAAATGGCTTGAAGGGCTAAAGCCGAGATCTCTCACCACCTGGGCCCAAGTAGAGCAAGAGTTCCTGAATAAATACTTCCCACCCGCCAAAACAGCACTTCTCCGTCAGAAAATCACCGCCTTCAAACAAATGCAAGGGGAACCGCTGGCAAGGGCATGGGAACGCTACAAGGAACTGCTGCGATCTTGCCCTACTCATGGACAGCCACCCTACGTCATCCAGGAAATTTTCTTCAACTCTCTGGATCAAATCACAAAGGATAGGATCAACCATTATACTCGTTATGAGTATCTGACGATGCCCCCAAGCGACGCATGGGGTGTGCTAGAAAAGCTCACTAACTATGACAACAAATATGAGGCTCCTACAAACTATGAGGAGAACTCTTACGCCAGGCCAGCGCCATCTATGCCACTCTATGAGCCAGCAAAAGAGATTGATCCTGATGTTAGGGAGCAGTACTACAGAGACTAGAATAAGAAGCTCATCAAGCAAGTCAAATATCTATCTGTCAACCAGCCTTGCATTGAATGCGGATCACGGAGGCACACCACTACTGAGTGCCCACACACCGAGCAAGTCAGGATGGCAGAAACACATGAGCAGGCAGCCTATGCTGGGGGTCCAAATCGCTACATGGGAGACCAACGACCCTACCAACCACAGAGCTCCAGGACATCCAGAAAGGGATCAAAAGAAAGATGATCTGCAGCTGATCCTTGAAGAGATGCGTCGTAATCAGGGCACCATCAATAACCAATTCCAGAATATCACTACAAAGTTTGGGGAATTGGACATCTGGAAAAGGGGAATAGAAACGCAGATGGGTCAAATCGCTGCCCAGATCCCACGACCGTCCGGACAACTCCCTGCGCAAACTGAACCAAATCCTAAGGGGAAAACCGGACATGTCGCAGCTATCAAACTCAGGAGTGGACATCAGCTGCAAGAGCAAGAGGTCGGAAAGCAGTAGAACGACGAGGAACAGCAAGTCGACCTCGACAAACCTGTGGTCGATCTCGACGAAGGCCTCGTCGATCTCGAGAAGAATCTGCAAAAATCTTCGTCTACACGACACAGCAACTCGACTACGCCCAACCTGGTCGATGTCGACAAGACCCTAGTCGATGTCGAGGAGCCCCTGGTCGACATAGAGCAGCCTGCAGCACCTCCGACGTCTGTTCTGGCTCCGAATCAGAAAAAGAAGCTGCCTTTCCCCACAAAATCTCTAAAGGACCCGGCAGAAAAGAAATTTCAGCGCTTCATCAAGATGCTTCAGAAACTCAACGTCACTATCCCCTTCACAGAAGCTCTCAATGAAATGCCATCTTATGTCAAGTTCCTGAAGGATATTTTGAGCAAAAAGCGATCGATGGCTGAAATCACAGAGGAGTGCAGCCATCTGGACATATTGGAGAAGAGGCCGGATCCAGGTAAGTTTGCTATAACTATTGGATTTGGTCCACACAAAATTAATGCCCTATGTGATCTTGGAGCTAGTGTGAGTATAATGCCTTTAACGATTTGGTCCAAGATTAAGATAGGTGCCCTAGAGCCTGTGGATGCTAGACTTTACATGGCCAACAACACGGTGGTCATTCCAACAGGCATGGTGGACAACGTCCCAGTACAAGTAGGTAAATTCTTTGTCCCTGCTGATTTCTTAGTTGTTGATATGCAAGAAGATCCTGCTTGTCCAATTATTCTAGGAAGACCATTCTTGGCGACGGTGGATGCCAACATAAGCGTAAGGAAATGAGTGCTCACCTTCAACATCAGCGATGAGGTAATTGAGTATTCCTTTAATAAAACTGAAAGGCATACAGGTCCAATGGAAGAGGTCAAATCTATCTCAGCTGGCTACATCACCTGCGGGGAACCCAAGGTCAGAAATATGACCCCCGAGGAGCTAGAAAAGAGGGACATGGAGGCCTAGGTGGAGGAGATCATGGCAATCCTCAAGGAGAACACAGAGAATCCAATCGACACGGACCAAGGTAAGTCGTTGTGGATTAATTAATTTTCGGATGCCTTGACAGGGACTAAGTATGGGGGCAAAATCGACCAAGGCTCCTCGACATCGAGTAGAACCCTAGTCGATCTCGACCAGACCAAGGAGACCCCACCAGCACCAGCATCGTCGAGCAGCGAACCAGACAAACCAGGCTTGTCGATCTCGACCACCCTTGTCGAGGTCGACCACCACTCGGCAAATCCGACTTCGCCCTCCTCGACGTTACCGGAACCAGAGCCCTCGTCAAGATCGACTACCCTAGTCGAGATCGACCAAGATCCTCGGGCACCGGCTTCCTCGACGCTGAGACCACCAGACGGACCAGCCTCGTCGATCTCGACAAGCCTTGTCGAGGTCGACCACCACCCGGCGCCACCAGACCCTGCTTCCTCGGCGATGGAGCCACCAGGAGCGAAGCCCTACTCGATGTCGAGTAGGCTACTCGAGGTCGACAAGACCTGTCCTTCGTCGACTTCTGCATCTGCGAGGAGGACACCACCAGAAACGGCAGACTCGTCGAGATCGACTAGCCCTAGTCGAGATCGGCCAAATACAATGGTTCCCGATTCCGTCTCTGCGAAGGTAAGCCAAGGTATGAATCTTTCTTCTCCTATTTCCATTAATGATTTATCTATACATGGGAGAGGTCTGCCTTGGTATGTGCGATTGTGCAGGATATCCAATGATGAGCCTAAAGAATATGAAGTTGGAGACAGGCTCTATGTCTCTAAATCAAAGGATCATTGGTTTCCCAACAAATTCAACAAGAAGCAGATGGGACCTTTCGTGGTGAACAAGATCCATTCTGGAGGATTACAGCTGATGGACAAGAATGGAGTCTTATTCGAGGCCCAGGCTACATGGGCCCTGCAGATGCCACCTTGAGCATTAATGGAAAGTCGGCCTAGCGACTATAAAATCTAGAGCATGTACATAGACTTTTTAGGACATTTTGAGACTTTGTTGTTTTTATTTTTGGTTTTGAACTTTTAGTTTTGCTATTGTGGGTATATGTCTTCTACACTTTTCAGGTCCATGGATAGAGGCAAGCTATATCAACAGTCATACTCGGCCTAGGAGGTGCTCCATTCGATATTTAGAGAAATCTGCACATCTGTCTTGTGAGTTTCTTTCTTTACCCTTACCTTATTTGTTTTTATACAGTGGGGACACTGTAATATTTAAGTATGGGGTGGGGGAAGGGCTTACATTGTGTATATTTGATTTTGATCATATTTGATATATATGTGCATTTATTTCTTTGAATTGCTACATGGCCATTTTGGAATGCATGATTGATTTATGTGCTTATATGCATGATTTCCAAAATTTAGAAAAATGACCCCCATTGAAATTTTGATTAATGTCATGGAAGCTTATATTGAACTCGACGATGCAAAATTAGATTCATTAGAGATATAGCATGAAATTGCCTAGTAAAGGGAAGTCACAATGAAGTGCATTATTTCTTGAAAACCATGAAAGGAGGAAAAATTTGAAATTGCTTTTGACATGTTGCATGATAAGATGATGGAGGACTTTATATTTCCATATAGTGCTCATATGTTTATAATCCTAGCCATACCTATGCTTATGCATCACAAAAGCCATAATATGCCTTATTTCCTATATTGCTCCACTTGATCTAAAATATTTTCCATTCTTTACCTTATCCGGGGATTATGTTGAGAATAATGTTACATTACGGAGAATATCATATGGTGTTTGTGTTGTGATTATTATCATATTTGGAGTTTGGAAGGAAAATATTTGAAATATATGGAAAATTTAATGAGTGAAAGAAAATCCAATCACCTCAGGAGATAAAGGTAGATTGACCCTGCTCTCTGAGATAATAGTTTGGAGAGATGGGACACATTGTGAGGAGTGCAAAGCACTAAGTATCCGGGGCCATTCATGACACCCATGTTTGCGACTCGCGAGAAGGCAGTGCTGAGGTTAGAGAGGTAAAAGCATTATTATTGAGAAAAGCATTATGAAAGGTGATGAATCAAATGGAGAAGGAATGTGGAAATTCAGTTTGGAAAGTACTCCATTTCCCCGGATCATTAGCACCACATTGCCAAAAATTGCCCACCTTTTGCCTTTTACCAATCTACTCCCGCATGAGCCTAAATTAAAGTCTTCTTGATTATCAATGCTTTGTCACGAATGAATTATGTTTTGCATAACCCTCCTTTTTATGAGTAGATGTTGCTTTTACATATTTTCACATGCATAAATCTGTGACACTAGTACCTTTTCGAGGATGGTAATTGATTGCAGGGTTATATAAGAATGAATCTGAGATGTTGAGAGTTTTAATTTCTTCCCCTGAATGACAAATAAAAGCATTGCTTGAGGACAAGCAAGCTTAAGTATGGGGTGTTTGTTGTGAGCTGAATCTGCCATGTTTTACAGTAACTTTTATATCGATTTCTGCATGCATCTGATTCATTTGGGCTAAGATAGTACAGAATCTATGTAGTTTATGTTTATTTGCCAAATTATAGAATCTACACCAGTTTCTGTTTAATTCGCAGAAATCGAGGCATTTTACAGCAATTCTACAGAAGGTCAGAAAAGCTCGGAAAACCACTACAGAAGTCCAAGGTCAAAGGAGCAGCGGAACCAGTCGAATCGAGCCGAGAACCCAGGCTACTCGATCTCGAGTAGCTCTTACTCGACCTAGACGAGCATGTCCGAGCAGCCTTGGTCGACAGAGCCTGATCGAGAAAGCCAGACCAACCCGACTTCCGGAGTCTACTCGATCTCGACAAGCCCTAGTCGAGATCGACGAAGCCCAGCGCCACACCCGGAGTTGACAAGCCGAGGACGAGGACGACCTGACGACACTCGCTGCCAGCGATTCCACTCGCTGCAGCGAACCTCTCGCTGCCGCGGAAAATCTCGCTGCCAGCGGGATGCACCAATCCGACGAAGAAGCCAACTCGTGGAAGCGGAAGGGAAGACGCTTGTCAAGATCGACAAGCCACCCGGTCGAGATCGACGAGCGCCTGAGTCCAGATCCGAGCCAGTCGAGTAAACCTACCCGAGGAGACCTAGTCGACAACACTTTTCTACTCGAGGTCGACTACGCCTTGTCGAGATTGACGAGCACCAGGAGCCAAGACTGAGCCACATCGAGCAGAGCTAGCCGGGAAGTCCAGTCGACGATCCACCCTACTCGAGGTCGACGAGCCCTTGTCGAGGTCGAGTAGGCCAGTGTCCAGAAACGCGTCGACGGAGTGTTGTCTGAGTAGAATTGGGATTCCTTGGGGCCGAAGGCTGAAAATCGACAATCCACCCTTCTGCGAAAGTTGATTGCCAGGATTGTAAAGGCTTTTGAATTTAGTTTAATGCAATTTAGTTCTTTTCATCAATCAATGTCTGTTATTGCAATGAGGCGTGAGTAGTCCACCCACTTCTGGGGCTGGGGTTAGCCCGACGGTGGCCATGTGAGGCGATACGATAAAGGTCAGATCTTTTTATGCAATTCATCTTCTATCCCTATGAGCATGATTCTTTTGCGAGAGTTGAAGGTGATCCTTGTTTGTGTTATGGAAGCGAAAGTGATCTTAATGCAACTTGGATTAATTATGTGAAAAAGGGTTAGTAACAATTAGGGTTTATGCGAAAGCCTCTATATGCCTATTTGTTAATGACGAAAGTTATTTGATGGAAAGCATGATCTTTTATGCCTTTGTGTGTTACTTTGCATGGTTATCGTTGTGGTGTCGAAACCCTAGTCTTGGAAGTCTTTTATTATATTGAGTTATTTCTGTCGAAATTCTGAGTTTTGTTCGAGATTTTGCAAATTTAAGTTTCTGTTTCCAGTCGACATAGAGTAGACCTTTGTTGAGATCGAGTTCTGCTTTGTCGATCTCGAGTAGGAGCTGGTCTAGGTCGAGTTGGTTTTCTTCTGTTTTCGTCGATTTTCACTTTCTGTTGTTCACTGTCTTGTCGATCTCGAGTTGACTTGGTCGAGATCGAGTTGCCCTTGCCTGGTTTGCCTGTCTGCTGTGATTTTCGATTTTCTGTTATCGACTGCTGTGGTCGATCTCGAGTTGCTGTTTGTCGAGATCGACGAGCCCTTTGCTTTGCTTTTAGTTTCTGCTTTGCTTTGTCTTTCCTGTTTTGCTTTGTTCTTTGCTTTTGTTTGTTATTTTCTGCCTTTGTTTCTGTCTTTCTGCTGCTTGTCTGTGAGAATTTACAACTACCTGAGAACTGCTGACGTGCTTCCTCGTGGATTCGATCCTGACTATTCTCTTACTACAACGGGAGGAAGTCTTGTATTTATTTGCTGAGACAGGGAAGTCAGTCTGAACTTTATTTCATATTTATTTCATACTTGACCATCCTCCTGCAACAACAAGTATCCGGGGCCATTCATGACACCCATGTTTGCGACTCGCGAGAAGGCAGTGCTGAGGTTAGAGAGGTAAAAGCATTATTATTGATAAAAGCATTATGAAAGGTGATGAATCTTATGAAAAGGAATGTGGAAATTCAAGTTTGGAAATACTCCATTTTCCCCGGATCATTAGCACCACATTGCTAAAAATTGCCCACCTTTAGCCTAGCCTTTTACCAATCTACTTCTTATTTGAGCTTAATTAAAATCCTCTTGATTATTGTTGCTTTGTCACATATAAAATTGTTTTTTTCATAACCCTCCTTTTGTGAGTAGATGTTGCTTTTGTATAATTGCACATGCATGGATCTGTGACACTAGTACCTTTTTGAGGATGGTAATTGATTGCAGGGACATATGAAAATGAATCTAAGATGTTGAGAGTTTTGATTTCTTCCCCTGAATGACAAATAAAAGTATTGCTTGAGGGCAAGCAAGCTTAAGTATGGGGTGTTTGTTGTGAGCCTAATTTGCCATGTTTAACAGTAACTTTTATATCGATTTGTGCATGCATTTCATGCATATTGGGTTAGAATAATATAGAATCTGTGTAGTTTACACTTATTTGCAATATATGGAGGTCTACATAAGTTTTGGTTATATTTCGCAGAAATCGGACGCACTTTGGAGCTTAAAGGAAACTCATGGAGAAGCTAAGGATGGTGCAGCTGGAGAAAAACCCATTTTTTCGGCTTTTATCATTATGAATCAAGCTTTGATGTCTTCATGATAGTTGTAGCCCTCGAAAAGAGCTTTCCAACGCATGGTCATATGCGTCAATCCAACAAACGAGGACTCGGAAAAGTGCGTTTTAAGAACGGAGCAGAATGCTGAAAGCAACAGCGTTACTCGAAATCGACCACATTGGTCGACATCGACAAGAGCTTGCTCGACATTTGCTCCAGAGGACGAGATCGAGCACGAGATGAAGACAAATATTGCTCTACGTCGAGGAAGTTACTCTACGTCGAGGAGATTTACTCTACGTCGAGGAAGCTGGTCTACGTCGAGGAAGCTACTCGATGTCGAGGAAACCCCAAGTGACCGACGTCGAGTAATCCGAGTCTTGTTAAAGTTCTATCCCGAAGCCAATGGTGATATTTTCGAGACCAAATTCTATCCGATCTATCAAGATACATCAAGGAAGGAGAAGATTTATTCATTGAAGACCTTATTTAAATTTAATTATGTTATTGCTTTTATTTATCTTTAAGTTTTAGATATAGAAGTAGATATAGATAGATATCTTCTATCCTTGATTAGCAAGGGTTAGAAGGCTATAAATAAAGCCCATGGGGCTGATTTTAGATTCAATTCAATTTTGGGGATACAGTTACACATAGAGATTTAGGAGTTCGAAGGTTTTAAGGTTTTGGCAGTTTACGAAAGTTGATTGTCGGGATTGTAAAGGCTTTGAATTTAGTTAATGCAAGTTATTTCTTTTAATTCAATGTCTGAGTTTGCGATGAAGCGCGAGTAGTCCACCCACTTCTAGAGTTGGGGCGAGCCCGACGATAGCCATGCGTGTTTGAGGTAAAGATCCGACCTTTATCATGTTTTGAACATCTACTACTTGTTTATGTGTTTATTACCCATCTAATGGAGATCCATGTTAACAACTTGGATTGTAAACATAAAATCGGTAGAGACAATTAGGGTTTCTTGAAAGAGTTGTCTAATTGTTGGAAAAGGTGAAAGCTTGTCCTTGATGCAATTCACATGATTATCTGTTTATCTCTGCCTTATGCATACTTGGTTATCGTTGTTGCAAACCCCAATCTTGGAAGTCCTTTTACATTAAGTTTAGTCGAAACCCTAAAGCATTTGGTCTTTAGTTTCTTTCGTTTTATTTTCTGTCCTTCTACTCGATCTCGAATTGCACCACTCGATATCGAGTAAACTGATCCTCGACCAAGTCGCTATAGCTTCTCCTGTGCAGGTGCTCGACCAAGACAAGCCGAAGTCGACAAGACCCTACTCGATATCGAGTAGCCCTTGTCGAGATCGACCACCGTTGTCGAGTTGCTGCTGCGCTGTGTTCGACTGTCCGATCTTCTGTCGACTACCCTAGTCGAGATCGAGGACCCTGTTGTCGACTTCTGACCGTGAGATTTCTCCGCTGCCTAGGATCCGCTGACACGCTTCCTCGTGGATTGATCCTGACTTCCCGCTGCTGCATCAGGAGGAGGTCTTGTAATTATTTGCAAGGGACGGAATCTGGTTTGCTGTGATTTATTTCTATTTTATTATTGCAAGTCTCGATTTCCTCCTATCAACATTATATATCATATCAATAGCAGACATAGTGTTGAACCAGCCATTTTTGCTCCATTTCCAATAAAGTCTGTCAACTTGAATGTGTTGTGGTATAGGTATTGTCTTGATAGTTTTAATTAGGTTGTTTGGAATTATGTTTTGTAACTCTGCGTGTAGTTTATCTTGGTTCCATGTTTTGTTGTCCTTGAGAAAATGTTTTATGTTGATTGTTTCGTCTATATGTTGAGTTCCTAAGATAGATGAATTTATAGGCGTTTGGCCTAACCAATGGTCTTGCCAAAATTTGATAGAGGCGTCGTCTCCAATAGACCAATTAAGGCCTTGTTTAAATAGCGGAATTAGTTTTATTAACTAGGTCCATTGCCAGGAAGAGGTACCCTGCTTCTGATATGTGAGTATGTTTTGGAATTTAAGATATTTTTCTTTAATTAGTGTAACCCATGGGCTAGTTGGTTCCGCTAATAGTTTCCAAAGTAATTTCATCTGAAGAGCTGTATTCATATCCTCCGAGCTACACAGCCCTAGCCCTCCATTTTCCTTGGTTTTGCAAACATCATACCAACCGATGAGAGGCTTATGGTTTGGTCCTTTGTTCCAGAGGAAGTTCCGGTTGATCCTATCAAGTTTCGTATGGACGGATTTTGGTAGCATAAAGCATTGCATTATGTGTAAAGTTTTGGCTGCGAGCGTTTGATCCGGGACCATCTTCTATAGCTCCAGACACACCCATCATACTTGGAGAAGGACCAATGACTCGAGCTAGAGGTAAGAAGCTTCAGAGAGACTCATTCAACTTTGTGGGTCATGCTTTGTTCTCGAGCAAGGTTCAACTTCCCGAGCCAACATTGAAGACATACATGTGCATTGGAGCACAAATGGAGGCCGAGCCACCTTAGCCAAGCTTGGGCCGAAATATTCTAAGTGTTAAGGCTTATTTTCAGCTTAAGACTTCTATTGGGCTGAATTGGGCTTTTTCTAGTTATTATTTTTGGAGACCTTATTTACTTATCTCTTAGGTTTATTTTATTAAGTCCATTAAACATTTAATCTATCTTCTTCTATCTAGGAGAATCGGCCAACATGCCTTAGTCATCTATATATTTCGGATTCTACTTTGTAATTCATGGGAACATTCAATATAGAGTTTATTGCTGAAAGAAACGTGTGTGTTAAGCACTTAGAGAGGTTGGCCGAATTAGAGTTGTGCTCATTCGCCTTCGAATTGATATCATCTCAGCTTGGTTTGCTTTTCCGTTCATCAACTTCGCAAGACTTGGTGAATCTAGTATCCACAAGCCCCCTCCTTGTGCCTTCAAGTTGTCCGCTTGATTGTGTAGGGTTGTAGAGGCGGGTTGTGTAGTCATTGGTATTGGTTCCTACCCTCTTAGGAGGCCTGAGGTCTTTATCTTGTTCTGCATAGATCGTTTCAGTCCTTATCGGTCATGTCTTTATTATCAATTTCGAGTCTTTATTTAATTCTGTCGAGTCTTTGCTTCGTTGTTTAGGTCGATCTCTAGAACAGCCTTGTTCTTGAAGATCTTGTCGAGTCTTGCATTGTTCTTGCTTATTCTTGCTGCGTTTCTTGAGTTCTTGTTTGAATCTTGATCATCTTGATTGAGTTTCTTGAGTCTTGCTGCGTTCTTGTTCAGTTCTTGAGTCTTTCTTTAAGTTCTTGCTTGGTTGTCAAGATCGGACCATCACACGGCTAACCCCGTATCAAATTGGCATCAGAGGTTTGGTTTCCGACATCAAGATTGAGTCTTTTTCTTTTCCTAAACACAAAAACACAAAAATAGAGTCTTTTCTTTATTTGGTCTTTTACTTCTTGCATTCTTTATTGATTATTGCACTAATCTTGAGTTTGTGATTGTTTGTGGTTGCATAGCCTAAACACAAGCCTACCCGAGACGGTGGAGTCAACCAGATCAGTGCGCACACCCCTTGAGTTCACTCTCCTAGCTGACGGCAAGCTCCTTGTCCCCATAGTCGAGTAAGCTTTGGTCGACAGCTCCACATCCACACCAAGAAACCCTAGTTTGTTCTATCTTTTCTATCTTTTGTTTATCCATTCTATCTTTGGGAATTTTGATTTATCTTTTATCCATTGCCTAAAAATCAGATTTTATTAAGTTGTTGGATATTAATTTCCATTATATCTATCAACTACCTAAAAAGGCTAAAGATATATCCACTTTCCTATTATATCTAAAAGGTTGTCTATTTATTTATCTTAGGGCTGAATTTTATCTTTTATCACCATTAGATTTATCTTGGGGATGGGAGGATAAAATTCACTAGGGGTAAAAGTAAGTCAGAAAAAATAAATTAAGGAAAGTGTTTGTTTGATCTAGTGCAAGAAAGCTCCCAAGGACAATTGGTGAACCCTTTTTATCAGCCCTAGTCGACACACTCTATCCCAAAAACACATACCTCCACAAAATTGAAACCCTACCCTGCAACTACAACGTCCTAACTTAAAGGTTTTCAATCAAAGAGGTAAAATTCCAATCTTTCTCTTATTTTCTCCTATTTTCAGTTTGTGTCGAGTACTATACAGTTTTGGTCGAGTACTCCCTGCTTGATATCGAGTCACTTTGTGTGTGTCGAAGAGATCTTCCCCTGGTCGAGTTCTCTTGTTGTCTATATCGAGTAAAGATTGTTTGTGTCGAGTGATCTCAGCCCTTGCCGAGTGATCTCCTTGTTGTGTCGAATTGATTCCTTGCAATTGCCCATCTGTTTTGCTTGGATCAAGTGTTTTACAGCTGTTGTCGAGTGCTCTTTCTCCTTTATCGAGTACTTTGGTTGTTTGTTTCATTCACTACATACTTTGATTGCTTAGTTTTTGCTTGGTAGTTGATTTGCCCAAAGCGGATTGCCCTAGCAAGCGTGATATATCAATCAGAGAGGGAGTGTGAGCGTGGCACAATTGTGAGCTGTTTATAAGTTTTACTAACCCTTAACATAGTTCAGTGTTTCTTTTCTCTTTGTGATAATGTCTAATAATCAGGTTAACAATCAGAACAACCCCAACAATGAGGGTAACTCGAGTGCTACTGTGACACCCGAGCAATTCAACACATTGGCATCCAACATGGTCACCTTAACGGACACATTAGCTGCGTTGCAAGCCAAGATGGCAGCTTGGGAAAGCTCTAGGCCTAGTGGTTCGAACACCATAGGAGGTCAGCAAGAGCGAGTGCAAGTTGAGACGCCTCAAGAAGAAAGAGAGGGAAGGGGAAGAGGACATGGCTATCAAGAGCAGTTCTATTACTCGGAGCAAGATGACGACTTCCAAGAAGAGGAGTATTGGGAGCGACGCCCGAGACGAAATCAAAGGGGAAATCAGAACCGACCACCTAGGTTCAATGACGACGACGGTATGGGTAAGGTTAAGGTAAAGATTCCTCCTTTTGATGGTAAGACTGGTCCGAATGCTTATATTGATTGGGAAATAAAAATAGAGCAAATCTGGAATTGTCATAATTTCTTAGAACCTAAGAAAGTACAACTAGCTTTCCTAGAGTTTCAAGGTTTTGCATTAATCTGGTGGGATAATCTTGTTAAGGAAAGAAGAAGATCCCTTGATGCACCTATTGCTTCTTGGGAACAATTAAAAGTGGTCATGAGAAATAGATTTGTACCTCAACATTATGATAGAGAGCTATTAAACAGATTAGAAAACCTTAAACAAGGTAGTAAAACTGTTGAGGAAACATTTAATGTTATGCAAGAAGCTATGGCTCGAGCTAATATAGTAGAAACTCATGAGAAAACCAATGTTAGATATCTTAGGATCTTGCATCCCGCTTTAGCTCATGAAATTGATTACTTTCCCTATACTACTCCTACTGACTTGTTACATCTAGCTATGAAAGTAGAAAAGGGACAACGTTACAAGAGCCAAGCTAATAGGATGTCGAGTGGCCAGCAACAAGGGTGGCATTCCAACCGGCCTCAACAGCCCCAAGGGCGCTCGGATATGGGTTCTAAAGAGTGAGCCCAGCAGCCCCAATGGAGAGGAGAAGGCCGACAGCCCCAACAGCCTCTCGACAAGGGTAAAGGTCCATGGAATGGACGAGAATCATCTAGGACATCTACTGGTCCCAAAGGGAGTAATCCTAACCTTTCTACCCTTAGATCTAGAGATATTGTGTGTTTTAAATGTCAAGGTAGAGGTCATTATATGAAGGATTGCCCCAATAAGAAAACTCTCATGGTTAATCACTTAGGAGAATATGAATCTGAAAACTCTTGTGATGAACATGACGAGCATGCTAATAACAATGATCAGAACTTAAACCTTGTTTGTTATGAAAATGATGATGGTGAGGTTGAATATGAGCATGGAGAATCTTTGATTGTTAGGAGAGTTTTAAGTGTTGTTCCTACACCATGTGATGATAATCAAAGAGAAAACTTGTTTCATACTCGTTGTCTAGTTAAAGGAAAGGTTGTAAATGTGATCATTGATGGCGGTAGTTGTTGTAATTTAGCTAGTCAAGAAATGGTTGACAAATTGCATTTACCTACTGTCCAACACCTTAGACCTTACAAATTGCATTGGATGAATGATTGTGGATTATTGAAAGTTAATAGGCAAGTTAAAGTGCATATTAAACTAGGACATTATGAAGATGATGTTTTATGTGATATTGTGCCTATATAAGCTTGTCATATTCTATTAGGTCGTCCTTGGCAATCTGATCGTAAGGTTATTAATGATGGGTTTACTAATCGCTATACCTTTACTTTTCAGGGAAAGAATGTCATTCTCAAAACCATGACACCTACGCAAGTAGCTGATGAGATTGAGAAGCGCAAGGTAAGTAAAGGTGAGTTAGGTCATGAGGCTCAGTCGAGCCAAGTGGATCCTCAAAATCGATCTAAGAGTGTGTTCTTGGTTTCCAAAAGCACATTCATGGACGAATTTGCGGATGGTGGAACTATTCTTATGCGCATTTGCAAGAGCTTGAGCATGTTGAGTGAAGAGCTTAAAGCTTCTCTTCCATCAAACATTCTCGCTCTTCTTGAGGAGTTTAAGGATGTGTTTCCCGATGACATACCACCAGGTCTACCCCCTATTCGTGGAATTGAGCATCAAATTGATCTTATTCCGGGGGCTGCATTGCCTAATAGGCCTGCGTATCATATGAATCCCACTGAGACCCAAGAGGTCCAAACCCAAGTCCAGGAACTGTTGGATAAGGGTTATATTCGAATTAGCTTAAGTCCTAGTGTTGTGCCTGTATTATTAGTCCCTAAGAAAGATGGTTCATGGAGAATGTGTGTAGATTGTAGGGCTATTAACAACATTACTATCAAATATCGTCACCCTATTCCTAGATTAGATGATATGCTAGATGAGTTACATGGAGCTTCTATATTTTCTAAAATTCATCTTAGGAGTGGCTATCATCAAATTAGAATGAAAGAAGGTGATGAAGGGAAAACAGCCTTTAAGACTAAGCTAGGCTTATATGAGTGGTTGGTTATGCCTTTTGGTTTAACTAATGCTCCTAGCACTTTTATGCGTTTAATGAATCATGTGCTTCGAGATTTCATTGGAAAGTTTGTTGTAGTTTATTTTGATGATATTCTGATTTATAGCAAGTCTTCTAATGAACATGAATCACATCTTAGAGAAGTGTTTAAAACGCTGAGAATTGAACGCTTGTATGCTAATTTACAGAAATGTGAATTATGTAATGAACAAGTGTCTTTTCTTGGATTTGTAGTGAGTTCGAATGGACTGCGTGTCGATGAGGCTAAGATCAAGGCGATCCAAGAGTGGCCAATACCCACCAACATCGGCCATGTACGCAGCTTCCAAGGATTGGCGAGCTTCTATCGTCGATTCGTGCGAGATTTCAGCACCATCTCGGCACCCCTCACTGAGCTCACGAAAAAGAGGAGTGAATTCAAATGGGGAGCAGCTCAGGAGGAAGCATTCAACACACTTAAGGACAAGCTCACTCATGCACCTCTACTAGCTTTACCGGACTTTACTCAGCCTTTTGAGGTAGAGTATTATGCTAGCGGAGTCGGAATTGGTGGAGTCCTTATGCAGGGAGGTAAGCCTATTGCTTTCTTTTCTGAAAAGTTGAAAGGTGCTTGTCTTAATTACTCTACCTATGATAAGGAATTGTATGCTTTGTTTAGAGTGCTTAAGACATGGTCTCACTATCTATGGCCTAGCGAGTTTATTCTTAGGACTGATCATGAATCTTTAAAACACTTTAAAAGACAAGATAAACTTGATAGGAGACATGGTAGATGGATGGAATTTATTGAGACATTTCCTTATGTCATTAAGTATAAGAAAGGCAAAGACAATGTGGTTGCTGATGCATTATCTAGAAGACATGTTCTTTTAACCAATTTGGATTCTAGAGTCTTAGGCTTTGTTTACATAAAGGAATTGTATGAATCTGATTTGGATTTTGGTGATAATTTTCGAAAGTGCTTAGAAAAAGGTCCTAATGACAGCTTTTATATTCATCAAGGATTCTTATTTCGAAAAGATCAAGTGTGTATTCCTAGATGTTCTCTACGATTATTACTTGTTAGTGAAGCCCATAGTGGTGGATTAATGGGACATTTTGGTAGGGATAAAACGTATAATACACTAAAATCACATTTTTATTGGCCACATATGCTTAGAGATGTAGAACATTGCCTTAAGAGATGCATAGATTGCATTAAAGCTAAAGCTAAGCTTATGCCCCATGGCCTTTATACACCACTGCTGATACACTCAGCCCCTTGGGAAGACATTTCTATGGACTTTATAGTTGGGTTGCCTAGAACTAAGAAGGGGAGGGATTCAATCTTTGTAGTGGTTGATAGATTCTCTAAAATGGCTCATTTCATTGCATGTCATAAAACTGATGATGCTACTAACGTTGCTAATCTATTCTTTAGAGAAGTAGTTAGGTTGCATGGCGTGCCTAAAACCATTGTTAGTGATAGGGATGTAAAATTCTGAAGTCATTTTTGGCGTACCTTATGGAATAAATTGGGAACTAGATTGTTATTCTCTACTTCTAGCCACCCCCAAACTGATGGCCAAACTGAGGTGACTAATAGAACTCTTGCTACTGTCCTAAGAGCCATTATTAGGAAGAATTTGAAACTTTGGGAAGAAGCCTTACCTCATGTGGAATTTGCTTATAATCGAACCATGCATTCGGCTACTAAAATCAGTCCATTTTAATGTGTGTATGGTGTTAATCCACTAACCCCGTTTGATCTTACTCCATATTCTATGAGAGACAAAGAATTATTTGAGGCATGTAAGCATGTCGAGTTCATTAAGGAGCTGCATGAACGAACTCGAGAGAAGTTGAAGCTAAAGGCTGAATACAATGCTAACAAGGCCAACAAGGGACGTCGCTTGGTCACATTTCAGCCTGGAGATCTTGTATGGGTGCACTTAAGGAAGGAGCGGTTTCCAGAAGCCCGGAAGAACAAGTTGTCACCTCGTGGCGATGGACCATTTCGGATCAAGAGGAGAGTGGGCGACAATGCCTACCAATTGGAGCTTCCTGAAGACATGGGCGTGAGCGCTACATTCAACGTCGCGGATCTAATCCCTTACTTCGTTGTGGATGAAGACTTGGATTCATGGTCGAATCCTTTTCAAGAAGGGGAGGTTGATGCGGGACCATCATCTACAGCTCCAGACACACCCATCATACTTGGAGAAGGACCAATGACTCGAGCTAGAGCTAAGAAGCTTCAGAGAGACTCATTCAACTTTGTGGGTCATGCTTTGTTCTCGAGAAAGGTTCAACTTCCCGAGCCAACATTGAAGACATACATGTGCATTGGAGCACAAATGGAGGCCGAGCCACCTTAGGCATGCTTGGGCCGAAATATTCTAAGTGTTAAGGCTTATTTTCAGCTTAAGACTTCTATTGGGCTGAATTGGGCTTTTTCTAGTTATTATTTTTGGAGACCTTATTTACTTATGTCTTAGGTTTATTTTATTAAGTCCATTAAACATTTAATCTATCTTATTCTATCTAGGAGAATCGACCAATAGGCCTTAGTCATCTATATATTTCGGATTCTACTTTGTAATTCATGGGAACATTCAATATAGAGTTTATTGCTCAAAGAAACGTGTGTGTTAAACACTTAGAGAGGTTGGCCGAATTAGAGCTGTGCTCATTCGCCTTCGAATTGATATCATCTCAGCTTGGTTTGCTTTGTCGTTCATCAACTTCGCAAGACTTGGTGAATCTAGTATCCACAAGCCCCCTCCTTGTGCCTTCAAGTTGTCCGCTTGATTGCGTAGGGTTGTAGAGGCGGGTTGTGTAGTCATTGGTATTGGTTCCTACCCTCTTAGGAGGCCTGAGGTCTTTATCTTGTTCTGCATAGATCGTTTTAGTCCTTATCGGTCGTGTCTTTATTTAATTCTGTCGAGTCTTTGCTTCGTTGTTTGGGTCGATCTCTAGAACAGTCTTGTTCTTGAAGATCTTGTCGAGTCTTGCATTGTTCTTGCTTATTCTTGATGCGTTTCTTGAGTTCTTGTTTGAATCTTGATCATCTTGATTGAGTTTCTTGAGTCTTGCTGCGTTCTTGTTCAGTTCTTGTGTCTTTCTTTAAGTTCTTGCTTGATTGTCGAAGATCGGACCATCACACGGCTAACCCCGTATCAGCGTTGTTTTGATTAGTGTGCAACGACCAGCTTGTGAGAGGCAATTTGCCTTCCATCTGTGAAGTTGTGATTTGGTGTTTGTTAGAAGTTCTGTGAATTCTTCGTTTGTCATTCTTCCTTCTATTAGGGGGCAGCCCAAATAGGTACCCATCTTAGGGGTGTGTGCTATTTCTAGCTCATTTCTGATTAGATTTTGCTAGGTGGTTGTGACGTTTTTGGATGTTTGGAATTGGGATTTGTGCCTATTTACCTTTTGTCCTGAAATAGCTGAGTATTCTGTCAGAATTTTGTTAATTTGGTCGCAGCCGGTTTTGGTAGCTGATGCAAAGATGACAATATCATCAGCGAAGGCTAAGAAAGGAATTTTTGTTCCCCCACGCGTCAGTTTGACTCCTAGGTGGCTTTGTGGTTTTTCCGATTCATGTTGTAACCCACGGGCCAGAATTTCTGAAATTATTAAGAATAGATATGGTGAAAGCGGGCATCCTTGGCGTATTCCCCTCTCGGGAAAGAAAATTTCAGTGGGTTCATTGTTTACTAGCACCGAGTAAGTGGCTGTGGTTATGCATTCTTAGATCCAAAGAGTGAATTTGGGTGAGAACCCAAATTTTGACATAATTGAGAGTAAGAAGTTCCAGTCGACCATATCGAATGCTTTTTCCATATCAAGCTTTACAGCCATCCAACCCGATTTTCCATTTTTCTTTGAGAAGGAGTGGAAGATTTTGTTTGCAATTAAGATGTTATCTTGTATTGATCTTCCTGAAGAGAAGACGCTTTGTAGTGGATTAGTTACTTTAGGGATTACCCTTTTGAGTCTAGAAGCTAGTATTTTGGATATAATTTTATATGTTGTTGAGCAGAGACTAATAGGCCTATAGTGAGATGTTGTGGTTGGGTTGTCTCTCTTTGGTATTAATGCTATGAACGTATGGTTTGTCTGCTTCAGAATCCTTCCGCTTAGAAAGAAACTTTTAACTGCTTTGATGATTGATGGTTCAACAATATGCTAGTACTTTTTGAAGAAACCAGCTGGAAAGCCATCAGGTCCTGGTGATTTGTCATTGGCAAGACTAAAGACATCATTTTTAATTTCAGAGTCCGTGACTTGGCGAGTAAGCCATTCATTATCTTCGTTTGAGATTTCATTCCCTACGTGGTGAAGTAGGTTGCTTTGTATTTGTTGCCTACCATGTTGCGTAAATCTTTGGCTAAAATCGTGTTTGATTAGGTTTCTAATTTCTTCTTCGTTGTTAAGTGTTATACCCGCCATGGTTTGAAGATGTTTTATTATGTTTCTATTGCGCCTTCCTGTTGCTATTTTATGAAAGTATTTAGTGTTGGCGTCTATGGATTTTATGTGCATTCTTTTCGCCCTTTGCCCCCAATATTTCAGCTGGAAAGAAAGGAGGGAGGAGTGCTTTGAGCTGAGCCTTTTGATTTTGTTATCCAGGTTTTGGTTGTAAGCATTGCAGAGAATCTTTTGTGATTCTAGCAGATCTGCTTCTACTTGTTTAGTTTGGCGAAAAACATTTCCAAAGGTTACTTTGCTCCAAAGCTTGCTTTTTCTTTTAACCTCTTGTAGTTTTTTCGTTAGTTTGAACATTTTCGAGCCATGGGTGTTTAGCCTCCATGCTGATCGCACAACTGTTTCATAATCTGGTTTCGTTGTCCATGCCATTTCAAATTTGAAGGGTTGCAATTTTGGTTTGCGGTTATCCATGAGGTCCAAAGTGATCTGGGTGTGGTCTGACTTAAGAAAGCATGGTTTTTCGTACTAAGGTTCGGGAATTGTTTTAGGATAGGGTGGCTAACCATAGCACGGTCTAGTTTTTCAAATATGTTATCGGTACCATGTTCACGTTTTCTCCAAGTGTAATCGTTTTCACAAGTTGGGGAATCTACCAGATTGAAAGTTCTAATAGTGTCTTGTAGTCTTGCAAATCTATTTACAGATGGGATCCTGCCCCCTAATTTGTCGGTAGGTTCTAAAATTTCGTTAAGGTCTCCAAGAATAATCAGGGAGTCCTTAACATTGCGGATATAGTCTGAGAGTGAAGCCCAGAAGGAGTTTTTTTCCTTAGCGTAAGGGGTTGCATAAATGAATAAGATTTCGACATCAATGTTAAGTGTCGTGTTTATGTAGTATGCCTGAATGATGCGGTCCGTCGAGTTTCTAATTGTAAAGGTTTCATTATGGAATTGGGATTCTTTCCAAAGAAGGCAAAGCCCTCCCGCAAGACCATTGGATGGAATGAAATGCATTCTGTCAAAGCCTGGTTTTCTCCAGCATTTGTCTGGCAAAGCCCCCCCGCTAGCATTAGGATTTTTATGTGCTCTGCTTTAGTTGTAGCTTCAATGTGGGTCCAAACATTCTTTCTGCTAAGGCCTCTTATATTCCAAAAGCTAAACTTCATTAAAACCTTTTGAGGGGGAGATGGTAATTTTCTGGTTGAGAACCTTGCTTATAGGAGTAGAGATCCTCCAATCAGTGGGGGTTTTTGTTTGTTCATGGTTCGTGCTGTTAGTTTCATCTATCATTGTGAGTATATGTGTATATGAGTAACAACATTTCTGAATGATTTCAAGGATGTAAGAGATTAAGAATAAATCCTGAAAATTGCAATAAAGGATAATAATCTGGTCATTCATTAAGGTGCAAGATTCACAGCAAATCCAAGAGATAAAAATCAGATCATCCACTTGAAGAAAGACTGAAGCAGGGTAAATAACTAGCAGTAGCATATAGCTTGGGTTTTCAATGGTTGGTTGGGTGTCGCCTGGAGGCTTCCCGATTTGGGTGTCGCCCAAAGGCTTTCCGATTTGGGTGTCACCCGAAGGCTTTCCGATTTGAGTGTCGCCCGAAAGCTTTCCGATTTGGGTGTCGCCCGAAGGCTTTCTGATTTGGGTGTCGCCCAAAGGCTTTCCGATTTGGGTGTCGCCCGAAGGCTTTCTGATTTGGGTGTCGCCCGAAGGCTTCCCGATTTGGGTGTCGCCCGAAGGCCTCCCGATTTGGGTGGGGGTATAGTTTAGTGGATAAAATGTAGTATGTATAACTTCTATCAGATGTAGATAAAATTTAGAATAGTAGTTAAGTGAGAAAGACCAAACACCAACACAAACAAATGTGATGAAGCACTTGAGGGTAATGAAGTTAATATTGAGATCACTTACAACAAGTAACATAGGAGTTTTATGCAAAAACAACCTGTGAGCAATTGCAATAGTGTGTATAAAGATGACGTTAAATATTCTGTTGTCGAGGGGGTGCTTTCTTATGGGTGAGTCCTGTGGGTGAACCTGCAAGACAGATTGAGATTCCAAGTGCTCAAGAGAGAAAATCCCTCGAGCAACAAAAGTGAGGGAATAATTTAAACCAGTGTTAATGAATGTGCTAACTAGATCACCAAAATTGTAGCAGCAATACTTCACATGGGTTAAATATTTATATGTTTTGTTTTTATTTTGATATGTTTTGAGGTGATGGTCACTCATAAATTTAGATGCAGTTAGAGATGTGATGAGGTTGGTAATTCTAATGGTATAATATAAAGTAATAACAGCGATTTTCCCTTTGCCCTTGTCCATAGAGAACTTGGAGGGAGTTCGGGTGGAGTGGGTGTCGCCCAAGGGCTTTCCGGATGTGTTACAGGTAGTGTGGGTGTCGCTATAAAGCTTCCCAGTGGGTATTAAGTTGGATAAGGTGCTAGGATATAAGCCCTTAGGCTCATTCCCAGATCCACTTGAAGAGGGGTTTTGTTTATTAGACATTGAGAATAACCAGCAATAGAGTTCAATGTATTTATAGGTAAAATTACTTTTCTGAAGATAATTGTACCTAGGGCTCCATGTGCAAACGAAGAAACCAATTCCAGCGTTCCAGGAGCAAACGACCGAGTACATAATACAGTGCAAGGTAGATAGAAGACATCACACAACAACCGACCGCACCGTCGGTGAAACAGAGAGCGCCGCGCTGAAAGCGGTAGAGGGAGCCGAATAGAGAAGCAAGAGGAGCACCCTTGCTAAGCCACCTTCAAGAGGGAGAACCAAGGCAAAGCAAGGAGGGAGATCGAGATCATTTAGAGGGCGAAAATTCTGAGGCCCGACGCTGAAAAGCGTGAGCAAGAGCAGCCATGAGAGTTTCGATTTACTTTGAGATGCGAAGGAAGGGGGATTGAAACTCAGATCTTTGTAGCAATTCCAAATCCAGAACCGAAAAGCTTTAATCTTTGGTATTTTTTGGTGATTTTTGTTGATAGGAGGAAGTCAAGAATGCAAATATAAAATATATATAAATCACAGCAAACCAGATTCCGTCCCTTGCAAATAATTACAAGACCTCATCCTGATGCAGCAGCGGGAAGTCAGGATCGATCCACGAGGAAGCGTGTCAGCGGATCCTAGGTAGCGATGGAATCTCACGAACGTCGACAACAGTGGTACTCGACCTCGACTAAGGGTTAGTCGACATGGGTCAGGCACAGTCGAACACAGCGCAGCAGCAGTTACAGGGGCTCGTCGATATCGACAAGGCCTACTCGATGTCGAGTAGAGTCTTAGTCGACTTCGCTTCGTCTCGTCGAGTACCTGCACAAGTAAGCTACAGCGACTTTGGGTCGAAGATTAGTGGTCGAGATCGACGAGTGCTATTCGATCTCGAGTAAGACAGAGACTAAAACGAAAGAAAAAATAAAGTAAAGGCAAATGCTTTAGGACTCTTGAAATAAACTGTATGTAAAAGGCTTCCAGGATTGGGGTTTGCAACAACGATAACCAAGCATGCATAAGGCGGAACCAAACAAATTATCATGTAAATTGCATCAAAGGACTAAGCTTTCGCATTTTCCAACAATTAGACAACTCTTTCAAGAAACCCTAATTGTCTCTACCGATTTTATGTTTATAATCCAAGTTGTTAGCATGGATCTCCATCAGACGGGTAATAAACACATAAACAAGTAGGAAAATGCTCAAAACATGATAAAGGTCGGATCTTTACCTCAAACACGCATGGCTATTGCTGGGCTCGCCCCAACCCTAGAAGTAGGTGGACTACTCACGCCTCATCGCAAACTCAGACATTGATTGATGAAAAGAAATAACTTGCATTAAACTAAATTCAAAGCCTTTACAATCCCGACGATCCAACTCTCGTTGAATGCCAAAATCCTAAAACCTCTAAACTCCCTAAACCGTCTCTGTGGAACTACTACTCTAACTGAAATTGAATGCCTAAAACTGAGCCCCATGGGCTTTATTTATAGCCTTCTATACCTCGCTACTCAAGGATAGAATATCTATATCTATATCTAAAAATGCTTAATGATAAATAAAAGCGATAAAGAAATTTAATCTAAATATATCTAAATTGTCTTAAAGTGGATAAAACTCTCTTCTATGATAGATCTTGATAGAATCGGATAGATTCTCGTCTTCTCGGCTTCCAAGGATTCCAACTCCGAGTAGGATTCGTCAAGCCACGTCAACAGCTTCTGGATTCGTCGTCGATGTCGAGTACGGCGTCCTCGGTGTCGAGTAGGAAAGTCGTCGACTGGGATGGCTTGTCGTCTCGGATAGTAGGTCCTCGACGTGGCTTCTTCTGCTGCAGTGAGCCGCTTCTTCCGCTGCAGCGAGTCCGTCCGTCCGCAGGTGCGAGAACCCTTTTCCGCTGGAGCGAGTTGGCGAGCTCCCTCGTCTTGGTGCGTCCCGCTGGCAGCGAAGATTTCCGCGGCAGCGAGAGGTCCGCTGCAGCGAGTCAAGTCGCTGGTAGCGAGTGCTGCCTGGTCGTCCTCATCCTCGGCTTGCCTCCTCTCCTCGTCGACTCCGGGTGTGGCGCTGAGGCGTCGTCGATCTTTACTAGGGCTTGTCGAGATCGAGTAGAGGTCCGGAGCTGGGTTGGTCTGGCTCCTAGTCGATAAGGCCTGTGCTCGGACATGCTCGTCTAGATCGAGTAGGGCCTACTCGAGATCGAGTAGCCTGGGCTCTCGTCTTGATTCGACTGGTTCCGCTGCTTCTTTGACCTTGGACTTCTGTGGTGGTTTTCCGAGCTTTTCTGACCTTCCTTAGAGTTGCTATAAAATGTCTCGAATTCTGCAAATTTAAACAGAAACTGATGTAGATTCCATAATTTGGCAAATAAACATAAACTACATAGATTCTGTACTAGCTAACCCAAATGTATGCAAAGTATGCAGAAAACGATATTAAGGTTACTGTAAAATATGGCAAATTCAGCTCACAACAACACCCCATACTTAAGCTTGCTTGTCCTCAAGCAATACTTTTAATTGTCATTCAGGGGAAGAATTCCAAACTCTCAACATATTAGATTCATTCTCATATAACCCAGCAGTCAATTACCATCCTCGAAAAGGTACTAGTGTCACAAATCCATGCATGTGCAATTATATCAAAGCAACATCTACTCACAAAAGGATGATTAAAAAAACATTCATTAGTGACAAAACATTGATAATCAAGAGGACTTCAATTTAAGCTCAAATAAGGAGTAGATTTGGTAAAAGGCTAAAAGGTGGGTAATTTCTGGCAATGTGGTGCTAATGATCCGGGGAAATGGAGTATTTCCAAACTTGAATTTCCACATTCCTTTTTATAAGTTTCATCACCTTTCATAATGCTTTTATCAACAATAATGCTTTTACCTCTCTGACATCAGCACTTCCTTCTCGCGAGTCGCAAACATGGGTGTCATGAATGGCCCCGGATACTTAGTGCTTTGGACTCCTCACAATGTGTCCCATCTCTCCAAACTATTATCTCAGAGAGCAGGGTCAATCTACCTTTATCTCCTGAGGTGATTGGATTTTCTTTCACTCATTAAATTTTCCATATATTTCAAACATTTTCCTTCCAAACTCCAATAATGACAATAATCACAACACAAACACCATATGATATTCTCCGTAATGTAACATTATTCTCAACATAATCCCCGGATAAGGTAAAGAATGGAAAATATTTAGGTTATGTGGAGCAATAATAAGGCATAATATGGCTTTTGTGATGCATAAGCATAGGTAAGGCTAGGATTTCAAGCAATGAGCATTATATGGAAATATAAAGTCCTCCATCATCTTATCATGCAACATGTCAAAAGCAACTTCAAAATTTACCTCCTTTTATGGTTTTCACAAAATAATGCATTTCATCATGACTTCTCTTTACTAGGCAATTTCATGCTATATCTCTAATGAATCCAATTTTGCATCGTCGAGTTCAATATAAGCTTCCATGACATTATTCAAAATTTTCAATGGGGGTCATTTTTATAAACTTTGGGAAACATGCATATAAGCACATAAATCAATAATGTATTCCAAAATAGCCATATAGTAATTCAAAGAAATAATGCACATATAATGTCAAATATGTCAAATATGCATGAAGTAAGCCCTTCCCCCACCCCATACTTAAAATTTACAGTGTCCCCACTGTATAAAATCAAATAGAAACAAGAGTAAAGGAAGGAACTCACAGGATAAAACATCAAGGAAGGCGGATCAGTGCATGTCGAGTAGATGTTCTTGTCGATATCGAGTACAGTACCCGATATCGAGTAGGCTCTCAGCGTCTGGTGGAATCTGAAGTCGAGGAGCGTCTGGCTGGTCCATGTCGAGTACGTCTACTCGAGGTCGAGTAACTTCTGGGCTTCTCCTCCTTGTCGTCGTCGACTTGGCCTTTGTCGATTTTGACTGTTTTTCAACGACTTCTTATTCCACTTTTCGCGATCCTTTTATGCTTGCCGACCTAAAAGTGTTAGATTGCACACAAAACAAGACTATCCCCATAAAACATTCTAACTGACATAAAAACCCAAAAACAAAAACCAAAAACAAAACAAAAAGTTCAAAAGTCCCAAAATCATAAAGTTTTATATACATGCTCTAGATTTTAGAGTCGCTAGGCCGACTTCTCCGTTTGCGCTCATGGACCATTATGGTGGTGCCCGCTCATGCTTGGCCCTTTTTCTGGATCATCTAGGTCCTGATGGTAGTATGCAAGCTCAGCTGAGAGGTTGTTGCTTGCATCATCTCCCTTTGCCTTCTCCCTTTTCCTTCCAACTCTCAGTTTTCGCAGATTCTCTTGCCACGGCGTCTTATCTCCCCTTAAATCATTTAAAATTTTCTTTATGGACTGAGGGGGAGTAGGATTCATACCTGAACTTGCCTTTTCGGACCCAAAACAGGAATTTTTGGGCTTGGGGCTAGTCGACATCGATGAAGGCTTGTCGACTTCGAGTACAGGGACCCCATACTTAGGCTCCTGGCAAGTTTCTGGCTCTGCAGTGGTTGTTGTTGTTGCAGGAGGATGGTCAAGTATGAAATAAATATGAAATAAAGTTCAGACTGACTTCCCTGTCTCAGTAAATAAATACAAGACTTCCTCCCGTTATAGTAAGAGAATAGTCAGGATCGAATCCACGAGGAAGCACGTCAGCAGTTCTCAGGTAGCTGTAAATTCTCACAGAAGCAGCAGAAAAGACAGAAACACAGAAACAACGAAAGAAACAGAAATAAAAGCAGAAGCAAAGAACAAAGCAAAACAGGAAAGACAAAGCAAAGCAGAAACTAAAAGCAAAGCAAAGGGCTCGTCGATCTCGACAAACAGCTACTCGAGATCGACCACAGCAGTCGACAACAGAAACTCAGAAAGTGACAATCGACGAAAACAGAAGAAAACCAACTCGACCTAGACCAGCTTCTACTCGAGATCGACAAAGGTTGTACTCGATCTCGACAAGGCTTACTCTATGTCGACAAGAAACAGAAACTTTAATTTGCAGAATCTCGAACAAAACTCAGAATCTCGACAGAAATAAACTCAATATGCTAAAAGACTTCCAAAGCCAGGGTTTCAACACCACAACGATAACCATGCAAAGTAACACACAAAGGCATAAAAGATCATGCTTTCCATCAAATAACTTTCGTTATTAACAAATAGGCATATAGAGGCTTTCGCATAAACCCTAATTGTTACTAACCCTTTTTCACATAATTAATCCAAGTTGCATTAAGATCACTTTCGCTTCAATAACACAAACAAGGATCACCTTCAACTTTCGCAAAAGAATCATGCTCATAGGAATAGAAGATGAATCGCACAAAAAGATCTGACCTTTATCGCATCGCCTCACATGGCCACCGTTGGGCTCACCCCAGCCCCAGAAGTGGGTGGACTACTCACGCCTCATTCCAATAACGGACATTGATTGATGAAAAGAACTAAATTGCATTAAAACTAAATTCAAAAGCCTTTACAATCCTGGCAATCAGCTTTCGCAGAAAGCCAAAACCCTAAAAACCTTAGAACTCCTAAACTTCTCTGTGGAACTACTTGTCTTTCTCTGGAAATTGATGATTAAAACTGAGCCCCTAGGGCCTTATTTATAGGCTTCATTCCCTAGCTATTCTAGGAAAGAAGATATCTATCTCTATCTAAAATTATATCTAAAACTTGAAAGGATAAATAAATTGTTTTATGGAAATAAATCTAAAAGGAAAAGATAAAACTAAATAGGGTAAGTCTTCATGATGTTGATAGATCTTGTCTCCTTGGAGAGAACTTGATGGATTAGGATAGAATCTCGGCCAAATCGACTCCTTTGCGCCCAAGGAATCTCAAGTCTACTCGGACAGGTCTTCGTTGACGCGTTTTCGGACACTGGTCTACTCGACCTCGACAAGGGCTCGTCGACCTCGAGTAGGGTGGATCGTCGACTAGACTTCCTGGCTAGCTCTGCTCGATGCGGCTCAGTCTTGGCTCCTGGTGCTCGTCGACCTCGACAAAGCGTAGTCGACCTCGAGTAGAAAAGTGTTGCCGACTAGGTCTCCTCGGGTAGGTTTACTCGACTGGCTCGGATCTGGACTCAGGCGCTCGTCGATCTCGACCAACTCTTGTCGAGATCGAGTTGGTTGTACTCCCTTCCGCTTCCGCGAGTTGCCTCTTCCGCTGCCGCGAGTAGGCTTCTTTGTCGACTTGGTGCATCCCGCTGGCAGCGCGTTTTTCCGCGGCAGCGAGCGGTCCGCTGCAGCGAGTCGGGTCGCTGGCAGCGAGTTGCATCTGGTCATCCTCGTGTAGGTTTGTCGATCTCGACAAGGGTTGGTCGAGATCGAGTAAGGTGTGCTCGGCTTCTCGTCCTCAGCTTCTCGGGCAGCTTCTCTCTTCGTCAACTCCGGGTGTGGCGCTGGGCTTCGTCGATCTCGACAAGGGTTCGTCGAGATCGAGTAGACTTGCGGAGCTGGGTTGTCTGGCTTTCTCGATCAGGCTTGCTCGACCAAGGTTCTGTTGCTTCCTTCATCTTGGACTTCTGTAGTGGTTTTCCGAGCTTTTCCGACCTTCTGTAGAATTGCTGTAAAATGCTTCGATTTCTGCGAATTAAACAGAAACTAGTGTAGATTCCATAATTTGGCAAATAAACATAAACAACATAGATTCTGTACTATCTTAGCCCAAATGAATGAAATGCATGCAGAAATCGATATAAAAGTTACTGTAAAATATGGCAGATTCAGCTCACAACAGTTGTCGAGGTAGACAAAGGTTTGTCGATGTCGAGTAGGTCTCTTGTCGATGTCGAGTAGCGCTTGTCGACCTCTGGTACAACGTCAGCACCTTCCTCCGTTGTTTGCTTGGTCCCGTGGTTGCTGATGCTTTTCACCTCCAGCCATGCAATTTCCTCTTTTGCAGGGCCAAAAGAGAAATCCAAAACCTCATCGCCTATGGTGAAGGTGAGCGATCTATTCTTGACACTTATTTTGGCATCTGCAGTAGCTAAGAATGGTCTATCAAGAATAATAGGGCTAGTAGGATCTTCAGCACAGTCAATGATAAGGAAATCATCTGGAACAAAGAATTTACCAACCTGGACAGGGACGTTCTCAACTATACCTGTAGGGATGACTACTGTATTATTTGCCATGTATAGCTTGGTATCCACAGGTTCTATGCATCCTATCTTTACTTTTCGCCAGATTGATAACGGCATGATGCTCACACTTGCCCCTAAATCGCATAGAGAATCATATTTATATTGACCAAAACCCACAGTAACAGAAAACTTACGAGGGTCAGGTCTCTTTTCAGGGAATTGGAGTACTTTGCATTCCCCTGCGATCTCTGAGATGGATCGCTTCTTGCTTAGGATTTCCTTGAGAAATTTGACATATCAAGGCATCTCTTGCAGGGCTTCTGTAAAAGGAATAGAAACATTCAGTTTCGGAGCCTGATCAGCCGTCGGAGGTGCTGCAGAGTCGTCGACATCGGCTAGACGCTGCTCGTCGATCTCGACAACGGGCTCGTCGACATCGAGTACAGTGGTCGACTTGGAGTTGCTGGTCTGCGCAGCGGAGTCCGAGCTCAGCTTCTGGTCTTTGTCGAGTAGAGTCTCGTCGATGTCGAGTACACCTTCTTCGAGATCGAGTTGGCCGTGCTCTACGTCGCGTTGCTGCTCTGCCTTGCTTTGCTGTTTTCCAACCTCTGGCTCGTGTAATTGATGTCCACTCCTCAGTTTGATAGTTGCGACGTGTCCGGTTTTCCCCTTAGGATTTGGTTCAGTTTGCCCAGGGAGTTGTCTGGTCGGTCGTGGGATCTGTGTAACGATTTGACCCATCTGCGTCTCTATTCCCCTTTTCCAGATGTCCAATTCCCCAAACTTTGTAGTGATATTCTGGAATTGGTTGTTGATGGTGCCCTGATTCCGACGCATCTCCTCAAGGATCAGCTGCAGATCATCCTTCTTTTGATCCCTTTCTGGATGCCCTGTAGCTCTGTAGGGTGGGGGATTCCTAGGAGGACCTTGGTTCCACTGTGGTTGGTAGGATCGTTGGTCTCCCATGTAGCGATTTGGACCCCTTGCGTAGGCTGCCTGCTCATGTGTTTCTGCCATCTTGACTTGCTCGGTGTGTGGGCACTCAGTAGTGGTGTGCCTCTGTGATCCGCATTCAATGCAAGGCTGGTTGACAGATAGATATTTGACTTGCTTGAGGAGCTTGCGATTCTGGTCTCTGTAGAGCTGCTCCCTGACATCTGGGTCAATCTCCTTTGCTAGCTCATATAGTGGCATTCATGGTGCTGGCCTGGCGTAAGAGTTCTCCTTATAGTTTGTGGGAGCCCCATATTTGTTGTCGTAGTTAGTGAGCTTTTCTAGCACACCCCATGCGTCGCTTGGTGGCATCGTCAGATACTCATAGCGAGTATAATGGTTGATCCTATCCTTAGTGATTTGATCCAGAGAGTTGAAGAAGATCTCCTGGATGAAGTAGGGTGGCTGTCCATGAGTAGGGCAAGATCGCAGTAGTTCTTTGTAGCGTTCCCATGCCTTTGCTAGTGGTTCCCCTTGCTTCTGTTTGAAGGCGGTGATTTTCTGACGGAGAAGTACTGTTTTGGCTGGTGGGAAGTATTTGTTCAGGAACTCTTGTTCTACTTGGGCCCAAGTGGTGAGAGATCTCGGCTTTAGCCCTTCAAGCCATTTCAGTGCAGGTCCAGCGAGCGACCAGCGAAAAGATTTCATCTTGACATATTCCAGAGTTGTACCTTCTGCAAGAGTACGACACATATCATGAAAGTTAGTAATATGTTCAAGAGGGCACTCATTAAATTTGCCATAAAAAGCATTATTTTTAAGCTCTATCAAAAATTGAGTGCGATTTTCAAAAGAGTTATCAGGGATTAGAATCGCCGATTCAAGCACAACGAGAGTTGGATGCATATAATCCTCTGCAGTAGTTGGATATTGGGCAAGCTCAGCCTCTGCTTGCTCCCTTGCTGCTTTCTCAGTGGCGATAGCAGCATCTTTAGCGG
This sequence comes from Persicaria tinctoria, assembly GCA_037127255.1. Classification (NCBI taxonomy): domain Eukaryota; kingdom Viridiplantae; phylum Streptophyta; class Magnoliopsida; order Caryophyllales; family Polygonaceae; genus Persicaria; species Persicaria tinctoria. Next base: position 32,347,119 of record JBANSL010000015.1, read on the forward strand.
CTAGTTCCCTTGTAAGCCTTTCGATCAGTTGCTCTTGTGTTTCAGCGGCCGCCATGATCCATTTGAGTTTATAGTGGATGTGTAGGTAACGCTCTGGTTCGTCTAAGGCGTCAAACTCAGGTGGTAGACCAGAACGGCGCATACACCTGTATAATAACTCAAAGCAGATGTGAGATTTAACTACCTAAGGCGCGAATGATAGCTTCCCCGGCAACGGCGCCAATTTGTTGATAGGAGGAAATCAAGAATGCAAATATAAAATATAAATAAATCACAGCAAACCAGATTCCGTCCCTTGCAAATAATTACAAGACCTCCTCCTGATGCAGCAGCGGGAAGTCAGGATCGAACCACGAGGAAGCGTGTCAGGATCGAACCTCGACTAAGGGTTAGTCGACAGGGGTCAGGCACAGTCGAACACAGCGCAGCAGCAGTTACAGGGGCTCGTCGATATCGACAAGGCCTACTCGATGTCGAGTAGAGTCTTAGTCGACTTCGCTTCGTCTCGTCGAGTACCTGCACAAGTAAGCTACAGCGACTTTGGGTCGAAGATCAGTGGTCGAGATCGACGAGTGCTATTCGATCTCGAGTAAGACAGAGACTAAAACGAAAGAAAAAATAAAGTAAAGGCAAATGCTTTGGGACTCTTGAAATAAACTGTATGTAAAAGGCTTCCAGGATTGGGGTTTGCAACAACGATAACCAAGCATGCATAAGGCGGAACCAAACAAATTATCATGTAAATCGCATCAAAGGACTAAGCTTTCGCCTTTTCCAACAATTAGACAACTCTTTCAAGAAACCCTAATTGTCTCTACCGATTTTATGTTTATAATCCAAGTTGTTAGCATGGATCTCCATTAAACGGGTAATAAACACATAAACAAGTAGGAAAATGCTCAAAACATGATAAAGGTCGGATCTTTACCTCAAACACGCATGGCTATCGCCGGGCTCGCCCCAACCCTAGAAGTAGGTGGACTACTCACGCCTCATCGCAAACTGTTGTAAGGAGTGAATCAAGTATGAAATATAACGAGAATAGATCAAACCAGACTTAGGCCCCAGCAAATAATTACAAGACTCCTCCAATGCAGTAAGAGAAAGTCAGGATCGAATCCACGAGGAAGCACGTCAGCAGTTCTCATGTAGCTGTAAATTCTCACAGGCAAAGCAGCAGAAACACAGAAACACAGAGACAAGGAAAGAAACAGAAATAAAAGCAGAAAAACAAAAGCAAAGAACAAAGCAAAACACAAAAGACAAAGCAAAGCAGAAACTAAAAGCAAAGGCAGAGGCTCGTCGATCTCGACAAGAGTCAACTCGAGATCGACCACAGAAGTGAACAACAGAGACTCAGAAAGTGAAAATCGACGAAAACAGAAGAAAACCAACTCGACCTAGACCAGCTTATACTCGAGATCGACAAAGGTTGTACTCGATCTCGACAAGGCTTACTCTATGTCGACAAGAAACAGAAACTTTAATGTGCAGAATCTCGAACAAAACTCAGAATTTCGACAGAAATAAACTCAATATGCTAAAAGACTTCCAAAGCCAGGGTTTCAACACCACAACGATAACCATGCAAAGTAACACATAAAGGCATAAAAGATCATGCTTTCCATCAAATAACTTTCGTCATTAACAAATAGGCATATAGAGGCTCTCGCATGAACCCTAATTGTTACTAACCCTTTTTCACATAATTAATCCAAGTTGCATTAAGATCACTTTCGCTTCAATAACACAAACAAGGATCACCTTCAACTCTCGCAAAAGAATCATGCTCATAGGGATAGAAGATGAATCGCACCAAAAGATCTGACCTTTATCGCATCGCCTCACATGGCCACCGTCGGGCTCACCCCAGCCCCAGAAGTGGGTGGACTACTCACGCCTCATTGCAATAACAGACATTGATTGATGAAAAGAACTAAATTGCATTAAAACTAAATTCAAAAGCCTTTACAATCCTGGCAATCAACTTTCGCAGAAAGCCAAAACCCTAAAAACCTTAGAACTCCTAAACTTCTCTGTGGAACTACTTGTCTTTCTCTGAAATTGAATGAATGAAACTGAGCCCCTAGGGCCTTATTTATAGCCTTCTAATCCTTGCTATTCATGGATAGAATCTTCTATCTATATCTAAAATTATATCTAAATTGCTAAAAGATAAATAAATGCCATAAAGAAATAAATCAACAAGGAAAAGATAAATCTAAATAGGGTAGGTCTTCATGTCTTGATAGATTGCGTCTTCCATAGATAGAACTTGATGGATTTGGATAGAATCTTCCTCCTTTGGCCCCAAGGAATCCCAAGTCTACTCGGACAGGTCTTCGTCGACGCGTTTCTGGACACAAGCCTACTTGACCTCGACAAGGGCTCGTCGACCTCGAGTAGGGTGGATCGTCGACTGGACTTCCTGGCTAGCTCTGCTCGATTGGCTCGGATCTGGACTCAGGCGCTCGTCGATCTCGACAAGGGTTCGTCGAGATCGAGTAAGGTGTGGCCTTCTCTGGTCGAGCAGCTTCTCCTCGGCACGGACTCGGACTGGCGTTGTGGGGCTTGTCGATCTCGACAAGGGTTCGTCGAGGTCGAGTAGAGCTGTGCTCGGCTTCTCGTCCAGTTCTCTCCTCGACTCCGGGTGTGGCACTGGGCTTCGTCGATCTCGGCTAGGGTCTTGTCGAGATCGAGTTGGGTCCGGAAGTCGGGTTGGTCTGGCTTTCTCGATCAGGCTCTGTCGACCAAGGTTGCTCGGACATGCTCGTCTAGGTCGAGTAAGAGCTACTCGAGATCGAGTAGCCTGGATTCTCGGCTCAATTCGACTGGTTCCGCTGCTTCTTTGACCTTGGACTTCTGTAGTGGTTTTCCGAGCTTTTCCGACCTTCTGTAGAATTGCTGTAAAATGCTTCGATTTCTGCAAATTAAACAGAAACTAGTGTAGATTCCATAATTTGGCAAATAAACATAAACTACATAGGTTCTGTACTATCTAGGCCCAAATGAATGCAATGTATGCAGAAATCGATATAAAAGTTATTGTAAAACATGGCAGATTCAGCTCACAACAAACACCCCATACTTAAGCTTGCTTGTCCTCAAGCAATACTTTTATTTGTCATTCAGGGGAAGAAATCAAAACTCTCAACATCTTAGATTCATTCTTATATAACCCTGCAATCAATTACCATCCTCGAAAAGGTACTAGTGTCACAGATTCATGCATGTGCAAATATGTAAAAGCAACATCTACTCACAAAAGGAGGGTTATGCAAAACATAATTCATTCGTGACAAAGCATTGATAATCAAGAAGACTTTAATTTAAGCTCATGAAGGAGTAGATTGGTAAAAGGTAAAAGGTGGGCAATTTTTGGCAATGTGGTGCTAATGATCCGGGGGAATGGAGTACTTTCCAAATTGAATTTCCACGTTCCTTCTCCATTTGATTCATCACCTTTCATAATGCTTTTCTCAATAATAATGCTTTTACCTCTCTAACCTCAGCACTGGCTTCTCGCGAGTCGCAAACATGGGTGTCATGAATGGCCCTGGATACTTAGTGCTTTGGACTCCTCACAATGTGTCCCATCTCTCCAAACTATTATCTTAGAGAGCAGGGTCAATCTACCTTTATCTCCTGAGGTGATTGGATTTTCTTTCACTCATTAAATTTTCCATATAATTCAAACAATTTCCCGCCAAACTCCAATAATGATAAACACAACAACCATATAACAATCTCCATAATGTAACATCATTCTCAACATAATCCCCGGATAAGGTAAAGAATGGCAATATTTTAGAACATGTGGAGCAATAATTGAAATAAGGCATAATATGGCTTTTGTGACGCATAAGCATGGGTAAGGCTAGGAATTAACAATGAGCATTTATATGGAAATATAAAGTCCTCCATCATCTTATCATGCAACATGTCAAAAGCAATTTCAAATTTTACCTCCTTTTATGGTTTTCACAAAATAATGCATTTCATCATGACTTCCCTTTACTAGGCAATTTCATGCTATATTTCTAATGAATCCAATTTTGCATCGTCGAGTTCAATAAAGCTTCCATGACATTATTTCAAAATTTTCAATTTTCAATGGGGGTCATTTTTCTTAAATTTTTGGAAATCATGCATATAAGCACATAAATAAATAATGCATTCCAAAATAGCCATGTAGCAATTCTAAGAAATAATGCACAAGTAATGTCAAATATGATCAATATGCATGAAGTAAGCCCTTCCCCCACCCCATACATAAACAGTACAGTGTCCTCACTGTATAAAAACAAGGGTAAAGAAAGAAACTCACAAGACAGATGTGCAGATTTCTCTAAATATCGAATGGAAGCACCTCCTGGGCCTGAAAAGTGTAGAAGACATATACCCACAATAGCAAAACTAAAAGTTCAAAACCAAAAATAAAAACAACAAAGTCTCAAAAGTCCTAAAAAGTCTATGTACATGCTCTAGATTTTATAGTCGCTAGGCCGACTTTCCATTAATGCTCAAGGTAGCATCTACAGGGCCCATGTAGCTTGGGCCTCAAATAAGACTCCATTCTTGTCCATCAGCTGTAATCCTCCAGAATGGATCTTATTTACCACTAAAGGTCCCATCCGCTTCTTGTTGAATTTGTTGGGAAACCAATGATCCTTTGATTTGGAGACATAGAGCTTGTCTCCAACTTCATACTCCTTAGGCTCATCATTGGAAATCCTGCACAATCGCACATACCAAGGCAGACCTCTCCCATGTATAGATAAATCTTTAATGGAAATAGGAGAAGAAAGATCCATACCTTGACTTACCTTCGCAGAGACGGAATCGGGGACTACTGTATTTGGTCGATCTCGACTAGGGTTTATCGATCTCGACGAGTGTGCAGTTTCTGGTGGTGTCCTGCTCGCAGATGCAGAAGTCAACGAAGGACAGGTCTTGTCGACCTCGAGTAGCCTACTCGACATCGAGCAGGGCTTCGCTTCTGGTGGCTTCAGCGTCGAGGAAGCAGGGTCTGGTGGCGCCGGGTGGTGGTCGACCTCGACAAGGCTTGTCGAGGTCGACGAGGCTGGTCCGTCTGGTGGTCTCAGCGTCGAGGAAGCCGGTGCCCGAGGATCTTGGTCGATCTCGACTAGGGTAGTCGATCTCGACGAGGGCTCTGGCTCCGGTAACGTCGAGGAGGGAGAAGTCGGATTGGTCGAGTGGTGGTCGACCTCGACAAGGGTGGTCGAGATCGACGAGCCTGGTTTGTCTGGTTCGCTGCTCGACGATGCTGGTGCTGGTGGAGTCTCCTTGGTCTGGTCGAGATCGACTAGGGTTCTACTCGATGTCGAGGAGCCTTGGTCGATCTTGACCCCATACTTAGTCCCTGTCAAGGCATCCGAAAAATAATTAATCCACAACGACTTACCTTGGTCCGTGTCGATTGGATTCTCTGTGTTCTCCTTGAGGATTGCCATGATCTCCTCCACCTGGGCCTCCATGTCCCTCTTTTCCAGCTCCTCGGGGGTCATATTTCTGACCTTGGGTTCCCCGCAGGTGATGTAGCCAGCTGAGATAGATTTGACCTCTTCCATTGGACCTGTATGCCTTTCAGTTTTATTAAAGGAATACTCAATTACCTCATCGCTGATGTTGAAGGTGAGCACTCATTTCCTTACGCTTATGTTGGCATCCACCGTCGCCAAGAATGGTCTTCTTAGAATAATTGGACAAGCAGGATCTTCTTGCATATCAACAACTAAGAAATCAGCAGGGACAAAGAATTTACCTACTTGTACTGGGACGTTGTCCACCATGCCTGTTGGAATGACCACCGTGTTGTTGGCCATGTAAAGTCTAGCATCCACAGGCTCTAGGGCACCTATCTTAATCTTGGACCAAATCGTTAAAGGCATTATACTCACACTAGCTCCAAGATCACATAGGGCATTAATTTTGTGTGGACCAAATCCAATAGTTATAGCAAACTTACCTGGATCCGGCCTCTTCTCCAATATGTCCAGATGGCTGCACTCCTCTGTGATTTCAGCCATCGATCGCTTTTTGCTCAGAATCTCCTTCAGGAACTTGACATAAGATGGCATTTCATTGAGAGCTTCTGTGAAGGGGATAGTGACGTTGAGTTTCTGAAGCATCTTGATGAAGCGCTGAAATTTCTTTTCTGCCGGGTCCTTTGGAGATTTTGTGGGGAAAGGCAGCTTCTTTTTCTGATTCGGAGCCAGAACAGACGTCGGAGGTGCTGCAGGCTGCTCTATGTCGACCAGGGGCTCCTCGACATCGACTAGGGTCTTGTCGATATCGACCAGGTTAGGCGTAGTCGAGTTGCTGTGTGGTGCAGACGAAGATTTTTGCAGATTCTCCTCGAGATCGACGAGGCCTTCGTCGAGGTCGACCACAGGTTTGTCCAGGTCGACTTGCTGTTCCTCGTCGTTCTGCTGCTTTTCGACCTCTGGCTCTTGCAGTTGATGGCCGCTTCTGAGTTTTATAGCAGCGATGTGTCCAGTCTTTCCCTTAGGATTTGGTTCTGAAGATCCTGGAAGTGACCCTGACTGTCTGGGGATTCCTGCTGCTAGCTGACCAATCTGTGTATCAACTGATTTCCGCCAGATATCAATTTCCCCAAGCCTTGAGTTGACCCCTTGCAGAGTGTAGACGGAGTTGAAGGAATGCCTAGTTTCTGAGTGATTCCTCCGTATTTCCTCCAAGACTGTCTGTATATCATCCTTTTTCTGGTCTCTTTCCGGATGTCCTGGAGCTCTATAGGGCGGGGGGTTCCTAGGGACACCTTGGTTCCATTGTGGTTGCTGAAACCTTTGGTCCCCTATGTAGCGATTGGGACCCTCTGCGTAAGCTACCTCCTCGTGGTGTTCTGCCATCCTGACTTGCTCTGTGTGTGGGCACTCAGGAGTGGTGTGCCGCTGCGATCCGCATTCAATGCAAGGCTGGTTGACAAAGAGATATTTTACTTGCTTGATGAGCTTCTTATTCTGGTCTCTGTAGTACTGCTCCCTAACATCATGATCAATCTCCTTAGGTGGCTCATAGAGGGGCATGGAAGGTGCTGGCCTGGCGTATGGGTTCTCTTCATAAGTTGCAGTAGACCCATAGTTGTTGTCGTAGTTGGTGAGCTTCTCTAGCACACCCCATGCGTCACTTGGCGGCATTGTCAGATACTCATAGCGAGTATAGTGGTTGATTCTGTCCTTAGTGACTTGATCAAGAGAGTTGAAGAAGATCTCCTGAATGACGTAGGGTGGCTGTCCATGAGTAGGGCAAGATCGCAGAAGTTCCTTGTAGCGCTCCCATGCCTTTGCCAGCGGTTCCCCTTGCTTCTGTTTGAAGGCGGTGATTTTCTGGCGGAGATGTGCTGTTTTGGCGGGAGGGAAGAATTTGTTCAGAAACTCTTGCTCTACTTGGGCCCATGTTGTCAGTGATCTTGGTTTCAGCCCTTCAAGCCACTTCAGTGCAGGTCCAGCCAGCGACCAGCGGAAAGACTTCATCTTGACATATTCCAGAGTTGTACCTTCAGCAAGAGTACGACACATGTCAGAAAAGTTCGTAATATGTTCAAGAGGACACTCATTAAATCTACCAAAAAAGGCATTATTTTTAAGCTCTATAAGAAATTGAGTGCGAATTTCAAAAGAGTTTTCAGGGATAAGAATCGCCGATTCAGGCACGACGAGGGTTGGATGCATATAATCCTCAGCAGTAGTTGGATATTGGGCAAGCTCAGCTTCTGCTTGCCTTGCGCGCTCAGCTTCTTGTTCCCTCGCTGCCCTTTCATTGGCTATAGTGGTATCCTTTGCGGCTAGCTCCCTTGTAAGCCTGGCAATCAGCTGTTCTTGTGTTTCAGCGGCCGCCATGATCCTTTTGAGTTTAGAGTGGATGTGTAGATAACGCTCTGGTTCGTCTAAGCTGTCAAACTCGGGTGGTAGACCAGAACGGCGCATACACCTGAAAAGTAACTCAAAGTACACGTGAGATTTAACTACCTAAGGCGCGAATGATTGCTTCCCCAGCAACGGCGCCAATTTGTTATAAGGAGTGAATCAAGTATGAAATATAACGAGAATAGATCAAACCAGACTTAGGCCCCAGCAAATAATTACAAGACTCCTCCAATGCAGTAAGAGAAAGTCATGATCGAATCCACGAGGAAGCACGTCAGCAGTTCTCAGGTAGCTGTAAATTCTCACAGGCAAAGCAGCAGAAACACAAAGACAAGGAAAGAAACAGAAATAAAAGCAGAAAAACAAAAGCAAAGAACAAAGCAAAACACAAAAGACAAAGCAAAGCAGAAACTAAAAGCAAAGGCAGAGGCTCGTCGATCTCGACAAGAGTCAACTCGAGATCGACCACAGCAGTGAACAACAGAAACTCAGAAAGTGAAAATCGACGAAAACAGAAGAAAACCAACTCGACCTAGACCAGCTCCTACTCGAGATCGACAAAGGTTGTACTCGATCTCGACAAGGCTTACTCTATGTCGACAAGAAACAGAAACTTTAATTTGCAGAATCTCGAACAAAACTCAGAATTTCGACAGAAATAAACTCAATATGCTAAAAGACTTCCAAAGCCAGGGTTTCAACACCACAACGATAACCATGCAAAGTAACACATAAAGGCATAAAAGATCATGCTTTCCATCAAATAACTTTCGTCATTAACAAATAGGCATATAGAGGCTCTCGCATAAACCCTAATTGTTACTAACCCTTTTTCACATAATTAATCCAAGTTGCATTAAGATCACTTTCGCTTCAATAACACAAACAAGGATCACGTTCAACTCTCGCAAAAGAATCATGCTCATAGGGATAGAAGATGAATCGCACAAAAAGATCTGACCTTTATCGCATCGCCTCACATGGCCACCGTCGGGCTCACCCCAGCCTCAGAAGTGGGTGGACTACTCACGCCTCATTGCAATAACAGACATTGATTGATGAAAAGAACTAAATTGCATTAAAACTAAATTCAAAAGCCTTTACAATCCTGGCAATCAACTTTCGCAGAAAGCCAAAACCCTAAAAACCTTAGAACTCCTAAACTTCTCTGTGGAACTACTTGTCTTTCTCTGAAATTGAATGAATGAAACTGAGCCCCTAGGGCCTTATTTATAGCCTTCTAATCCTTGCTATTCAAGGATAGAATCTTCTATCTATATCTAAAATTATATCTAAATTGCTAAAAGATAAATAAATGCCATAAAGAAATAAATCAACAAGGAAAAGATAAATCTAAATAGGGTAGGTCCTCATGTCTTTATAGATTGCGTCTTCCATAGATAGAACTTGATGGATTTGGATAGAATCTTCCTCCTTTGGCCCCAAGGAATCCCAAGTCTACTCGGACAGGTCCTCGACGTGGCTTCTTCCGCTGCAGCGAGCCGCTTCTTCCGCTGCAGCGAGTCCGTCCGTCCGCAGGTGCGAGAACCCTCTTCCGCTGGAGCGAGTTGGCGAGCTCCCTCGTCTTGGTACGTCCCACTGGCAGCGAAGATTTCCGCGGCAGCGAGAGGTCCGCTGCAGCGAGTCGAGTCGCTGGCAGCGAGTGCTGCCTGGTCGTCTTCGTCCTCGGCTTGCCTCCTCTCCTCGTCGACTCTGGGTGTGGCGCTGAGGCGTCGTCGATCTCGAGTAGGGCTTGTCGAGATCGAGTAGAGGTCCGGAGCTGGGTTGGTCTGGCTCCTAGTCGATAAGGCATGTGCTCGGACATGCTCGTCTAGATCGAGTAGGGCCTACTCGAGATCGAGTAGCCTGTGCTCTCGTCTTGATTCGACTGGTTCCGCTGCTTCTTTGACCTTGGACTTCTGTGGTGGTTTTCCGAGCTTTTCTGACCTTCCTTAGAGTTGCTGTAAAATGTCTCGAATTCAGCAAATTTAAACAGAAACTGATGTAGATTCCATAATTTGGCAAATAAACATAAACTACATAGATTATGTACTAGCTAACCCAAATGTATGCAAAGTATGCAGAAAACGATATTAAGGTTACTGTAAAATATGGCAAATTCAGCTCACAACAATTTTCCAGAAGCGAGAGGAGATCGAGTCGATTGAAGTTGAACGAGATTAGGGATTTGGAAGAATCATGAATAGGGATATCAAGGGTTTCCTTGGGAACAGGTTTGGGGATTCTTGAGAAGTAGATTATACAGAGGTTGTTGTTGGGTTGGTTGATCAGCAGCAAGAGATTGAAGGCTGTGAGATCATCGATTGCAGTGGTTTGGGATGATCTAGTGTTACTGTTGAGGCTGAGTATTGGGAAGAAGGTGGTGAAATTGGGGGCGCGTGACATGGTTGAGTAGGCACGTTCATTTAGAGCTTTTTGGGTTTTTGGTTTTGATCTCCGAAAATTCCATTTAAACTAATCTCACCTCATCTTAAAAGATTTTATTGTAACAATTTTCTTAGGGCTATTTGCACAAATATACACTTTTTTTGCCGGGTTTGCAAAAATACCACTTTTTTAGAAAATTTGCAAAATTACCATATGTGGTATTAGTGCAAATAGGATGGGGAAATTGCTTAGCCGGTTTCAGGTTGTGCCAAGGGAAGAGAGAGAGAGAGAGAGAGAGAGAGAGAGAGAGAGAGAGAGAGAGAGATGGGACATCGGATTGGGTGGGAGATTTTGGCGCCAAAATTGGAGAGAGAGGAGGTGAGGTGATGGGAAAGGCTTTCCCTCCATTTTTAAAGTCTAATAAGAGAGGAGGGGAGAGGCCATCATTTTCGGTCTTCCTGTGGAAAAGAGAGCTGGAGAAGAAGGCCACCATTAGAGAAGAACCCATCCGCATTAAGGTTCAGTTGGTGAGCACGTGTCGGGCTCTTTCTTCGTTCGTGTCAGTGTTTGTAAACTTCCGTGTCACAGAGATATCTGAGAAAACCTAATTCTCAGTTGCAATGGGTAGGCTTCTCTTTTATTTCTCCTCATGTTTCGTGAAGAGTAGATACCCATTAACAATGGTGCTGATCCGAGTTTTCAATTGCAGGGCAAAACGCCAAAGTTTGTGTCACTCTCAACTTCAACGGGCGTTGGTTGTTCGATGGTGCGGGGTGGGTGTATTATGGTGAAACGAAGCGGAAGAATGTGATAATTGAAGAGGGCATCGACTTCGCCTCTCTGACTCAACTGTTGAGGGTCAAGGTCGGCCATGATTGTTCATGTGAAGATTGGAGGTTGTCTTACATGACAAAGGGGGAAGAAGCGGGTCATCCGATAACGATAGGTGATGATGACGACCTTGAGGCTTTTAAGTTTCTCAACTCGAAGTCTGGGGAACATCCATGGCCCATGGCGATATATGTTGGTCCAGTGGTGAAAGAGAGCCTTCAAGTACCACAACCCGGCGTCGGGGAAGAATGCTTGAGTGGGCCTCGTAACTGTCAAAAGGTGGACGAGCTGGAGGCAGAAGGTAAGCCACAACCAAACCCTATGGTTGTAGATGTGGGGTTATATGGTGGAGGAGGGGTTAGCCAGTCAATAGGGATGAGCAACGATATAAGGGTGAAAAACAATGTGGAAACGGGGTTTGGAAGGGGTGACAAAGATATATGTGAGGGTGACAAAGGTAAGGGTCCGGAGTTGATCCTCTTGGCTGATGTCATAGGGAAGAGGCAGAATGACGTTACTGAAATGGGTTTTGGAACTGGTTACAGACGTATTTTTGAAGGTGATAAGGGTAAATGTCTAGAGTCGAACCACATGGATGAGGTGATAGGGAAGAGACAGGAGGACGCTACTGAGAGCGGGTTTGGAACTGGTGAAAAGCTTAAGAGTGTAGGTGACAAGGGTAAAGGTCCGGAAATGATCCAGTTGGGTGGGGTGATAGGGAAGAGCCAAGAGCATGCAGGTGACATAGGGTCTGGAACTGGTGACATGGATATTCTTGAGGGTGACAGGTGTGATGGTCTAGATGTTATCCACTTGGGTGACACGGACTCCTCTCCAGATGACACGGAAAAATGTGAAGGTAGTATAAGGGGGTGGATCTCATAGCCATTAGCAGTGAGGAGGAGGAGGACTTTAATTCCGGAGTGAAGAGGGAAGAAGATTGGTCTAGTTGAGGAGGAGGTGATTAGGGAACTTGAAGATCGGGTTCCTAGGTCCAGCACATCCCCACCGTCGATGGAGAACGTAGAAGCTATGTTGGACAAAGCAACGCCTCGGACCCAGGAACCACGACGGAAGCTGACAGAAATTTCGGAGGGACAAATGTTCGCCTCGAAGGTAGAATTGCAGACTTGCCTGAAGTGGATTGCAGTGCAGAAGTGCTTCGAGTTTGTAGTGAAGAGGTCGTGTAACAAAACCTATTTAGTTGGTTGTTTGGACAGAAAGTGCACGTGGATGTTAAGGGCGTCGACTTATCGGCACACGACTATGTGGTCCATCCGACAGTATGTCCAGGAGCATACATGTGACCTGAGCATGATGCACAACCATAGCCGACATGCTACGTCGAACATGATTGGACGCAACCTCGTGACCACGTAAGTGTTAATTTAGTTGCGAACAGCTATTTCTGTCACACAACATTATTCCCCATGTCACATCACGTAACTCACCATGACACCATTATATGCAGGTTCACCGGGACTCGAAAGGACCTCGTTCCCGAGCAAGTCCAGAAAATGACGAAGTCCGAGTATGGAGTATCGTGTAGCTACTGGAAGGCACGAAGGGCACGACTGACAACGAGGGAGGTGAAGCATGGGACCGACGAAGATAGCTACCGAGATATTATTCCATACTTGCACATGTTGGAGCAGACTAACCCCGGGACATATACTAAGTTAGAGCTGGACGCATCCCAAAGATTCAAGTACGTCTTTAGTAGCTTCGGGGTATGGCGCAAGGCAATTCCCTACCTTCGAAAGGTAATACCTCATGTCGGTACTATAATATTGCATGTCACCTAACATACATAACCATGTCACCTAACTAGCTGGTGTCGATATCCATGTCCAGGTGATTTCAGTTGATGGGAGTTTCCTGAAAGGGAAGTTCAGGGGCACGCTTCTATTTACCACAGCCCAAGATGCAGACCACAGTGTATACCCGATCGCTTTTGCGATTGTCGATGGTGAGAATCACGGGTCATGGGGCTTCTTCTTCAAGAACATGCTACATGTCGTCGAGGATACACCAGACTTAATGTTTGTCTCTGATCGGCATCTTAGTATCATCAAAGGTTTGAGGGACAACTATGTGTTTGCCAAGCAAGGGGCCTGCCAATAGCATCTATTTCATAATGCCAGGGTTAAGTACAGGGGGTGACAGGCCTGCACACATTGTACTTAAAGGTGGCGAAGGCGTACACGAGGGCGGAGTTCGAGAAGCACTTTGCTGATTTTTCCGCTCAAGCACCCACTGCGGGCCAATACCTAAAAGAGGCTGGATTCCATAAATGGGCTCGGGCATACTTCTTGGGGATGCGCTACAACATATTGACGACGAACAACTCCGAGTGTCTGAATTCGGTGTTCAAGGAGCCCCGCGACCTACCCATCACAGCCCTGATTGATGCTGTCATCGAAACAATATCCGAGTGGTTTTACGAGCGACGGGAAAAAAGCACCAAATCGGCGTCGACGGTCAGCGATTACGTTCAAGGTGAGCTGCAAATGAGCTATTCGTTGGCAACATTCATGGATGTCAGAGCCCTCAGCGCACACGAGTACACTGTCCGAAGAGCCCTGGGTTGTGAACCTGTGTGCCCGGACCTGCACATGCGAGCGGTTCGACATTGACCAGTTTCCGTGCCAGCATGCCATAGCGGCTGCAAGGTATCGAGGTAGCAATTTCTTCTCTCTCGTGAATGACTTCTACAAAGTCGAGCATGGAAGGCGTGTTACGAGAATGTGCTATATCCGGTTCCTCCAAGAGAAGATTGGCGAATCCCCCTAGCCATGTCCAGCACGGTGTGTCTCCCCCCGGACGTGAAGCGACGCCCTGGTCGCCCTAAAACTTGTCAATACCCATCTCGGGGAGAATTTAGCCGTTCCAAGCGTCGTCGTTCTTAGATGTGTTCCTCCATTAGTGGTCCAACGCCTTACCTCAGCAGCTGGGTAGTCTTTTGCATTTGCCGTATCGGGTCAGTTGTTGGACCATTCTATGTCTATGTTATTTTTTGAACGGGCTACGTATTTGGTAGTGTAATTAGGTTGTTTGTGCATATGACAAACTGTAAGTAGGCTGCTGTACTTTTGGGAACGGTTTCCACACTATAGTTAAGTGGTGAAGAACTTCGTAGTACTTTTGGGGATGGTTTCAGAAAAAAACCTTGTCACCCTATTTGTATTCCCGTGTCAGGTAGAAGGGGTTATCATGTCACAGCTTTCAATTTCATGGTAGACATTTCGGTGGTTGAAGCTATGATAATGAATTCACCAATGCATTGGCACTTATTTGACAACATGTTTACATTCCTGAGTGGTTGTGGTAGTGGTGTTAGGAATTCACCTTTGTGAACATATTGAAATCACCTTCATGACAATGTTGAAGGGGTTATTATTTAAGGTGACACGGGATTGTAAGTTGGGTGACACGGGTGATTTCCTGACAACTTATAACCAAAGTTTCGACAATAATAACTTAGTCAACCAGTGGTCAAAGATAGACCAACTTTTGGCAAAACTTGCATAAATAGCACAATGGGGGATAATTTGGAAAAATTGACCCTTTCCCATTTATGTCGAAAAAGTTGCCCGTAACTCAAAACAAAAAGAAAACAAAAAGAAAACAACAAAGAATAAGTTGACACGCGTCCTGGATATCAGCCCACACTCACTTTTTGTATTCATCAGGACTCCATCTCTAAATTTCCATAACTCAAAACCGTTCGAAAGGGGGAGGAAGAAGAGACGCCGACGACGAGGAACAACGGGTCGAAGAAGAGACTGCCGGGAACTGTCGGATAAGAGAACAACGCCGGAAGGAAACTCAAAAGGTACGCCCCCTCTCTCTGTTGTCTGTTATCTTCGAATCTGGGGTTCGGGGTGGGTGGATGGAACAACCTACTATGGTGGTAAGGGATTGAACGTTAAGGAGCGCGGTTTTGGGGATTGTGGAGGTGGTTGCGGATGAAGGACAAGGAGCCGGGTTTTGGGGATTGGATAGGGAAAACCCGCGCTTAGGGTTTAGTACGCCCGAAGAGGATGGCTACGGTGGGTATCGAAATAGGGAATGGGGTAGATTAGGGGTTTGATTGGGAATGGGCAAGATTTGGGGTTCCATTAATTTGAAATTCAGATTTGGGGAGTTCATGTGGAATGTATGTCGTCAGTGGTTTAGGAACGTTCTGACATTTATGACATGGGTTTACAAATTGAGTGACATGGGTTTACAAAGGTAGTGACATTGAATATAAAATTTCTCGATAACGTATTGTTGCTCTTAAACTGCAGGAAACAAATGGTTCGGACAAAATTTACACAGCCACACAACGAGCGCTTCCGCGCACGGGTAAACGAAAGGTCGAGGGTGGCGATGCTTGCCAACATCGCGAACTACGTCGAGGAGATGGACGCCGCTAGGGATATCGTGGTGAAGAGACTCAAGAAGATTATGGATACCTTGGAGAAGATGGATGATAGGGTACTTCAGTCTTTCGCACTATTCACTCTCATATTCTTATTAAGTTAAGTGACTAGGGTAAATAAAGTAATGACATGGGACATACAGTATGTGACACGGGATATAAAACTGTTGGTGGAGATGGTGGATTTATTGTAACAACTTCTTGTGTGCATATAAAAGTGTTAGAGGAGGAGGTCCATGAAATGCGGGATGGAAACTTGGTTGGAAGATGCAAGGAACAAAGAGTAAGGGATAGTGAAAACGAGTTTGTACATGTTGGATTCCATGTAAGTTGTAGATCGGTTTTGCAGGTTGTTGATGTTCATGTCCCAAAGGGGACTCGTACGGAAGCTGTGGAGAAGCCCCGACAAGTTGCTAAGGTACGCTCCTTATGGCCCATGTCATTCATCCTTTATGTTTTCAATAGTGGCATGGGGATGTAAGCAAGGCGACAGGGGTCGTTGTGTTATGTGACATGGGAAATGTTTTTTTGAATTCAGAGGTTGTTCGTCGACCAGGAATGTGAGAGCAAGGTGTGGAAGATTACGAAACCGCGGGCGTCTAAAGGGAAGGACGTCGTAGTTCACGGTGAAGCCGTTGTCATAGGACTAGTTTCTGCGTCCGACTATTAGGCCCTACAGGGGTGGCTCGCAAGGTAACCCATCGTCTCATTTCAGTCTTCATTATACGGCACAGTCACCCTTTCATTGATTCCACTCCATTGTACGATCCAGTGCCGACGGTGAGAATCGGTCAACGGATGGTGGCAAGGACCTGTCGAAGGAGTTTTTTACTACCCTCCAAACGCCCCGTTATTGGATCAACTCAGAGGTATATTGTATTTCTCACATTTTATTATGATTGGCCTTGTATACGCAATTGGGTTGGTGTTGGACTATGTTGTGGGTTGTCATGGGGGTTAACTTGTCGCAGCACTTCGAGCAGTCATGCTTCCTGCTACGGAAACAAAGCGCGGAGAGGGGTTACGACAATGGGCGTCGAGTCATTGTGTTGGACTCCTACTTCTCCAGCTTTCTGGAGAGGGAGTGGAAGGAGTACAACTCAGACGTCGGGGGGTATGATGCGAGTGGCATACTCCTCTCATACTTCGACGGGCGGGCCCCGGTGCCCATGGCCTGTCCGTGGGCAGGCGGGGACCTCGTCCTCCTACCCCTCAACCTGAGGGAAAGATATTGGGTTGCCGTTGCTCTTGATCTGAATGAGTGGCAGTTGAAGCTGTATGATTGCGATGTGCACTGCGTGATAGACGTCTCGAACTCCCACCCCTGCTGATGCACGTTACCCACCTCCTCCCCATCATCATGGATGCACACGCTGAGTTGAAGGTGAAGTATGCATCGAAGCTGCCAGGCCCGTTTTGCATAATCCGCGACAAGCGCGTTTCGCAAAACAAGCTCAGGTATGATTGGTGAGACCCCTGTATTTCATTTAACTTGATGATATCTCCGCCTCTGTTTTGACAAAATCTCCGTCATTGTAGTGGTGATTGTAGCCCTTACACGATCAGATTCATGGAGCTCCTCATGGAGACCGATCCCCCCTTCGATGGGCTGGACGACACGTTTATTGGGTCGTACAGACAGATGCTAGCGGCTGTCATCTTCAATGGTCGGCTCGGTGGACGCATAATCTGATCGTCGATTGGGTGTAGTTATGGAAGTGATTTGTTGTCTTTTGTTGTGAACAACGTTGATTTTAGTCTTGTCCTTTGGTTGTTTGGATACATTATTTTTGGAAACGGGTTACACTCTAGTGGTAAGTGGTAAAGAACATCGCAGTACTTTTGGGGATGGATTCTGTAAATAACCCCTGTCACCCTCTTTGTATTACCGTGTCAGGTTGAAGGGGTTATCATGTGACTGGTTTTAATTTCATGTTTATCAATCCGGAGGTGACACTTTCATAATGAAATCACCCATGCCCTAGCACTAGTTTCAGGTCATGTTTAAATTCCTGAGTGTTTGTCCTACTCGTGTATATTTTGTCACCTTATTCTCCTCAATGACACGAGAATTATGTAAGTTGACACGGGATTCCAACTTTGCTGACACGGGTGATTACGAAACAACTTATAACCAAAGTCTACGACACATAACCACCGAATGAAGATACAGAAATCGAAACACTTAGTTGTCGTTCGGCAACACTTGTGGTTGATTATTCTCAATTGATCAATTTTTTTTTAGCTCCCAATTGATCATATTTGGATACAGTAACAATAATATCTTTATATGTTATAATAACACATTAGATATAGTATCAAAAATAACCAAACTTAATAGAACAAACTGAGGCAATTTTTTATTCCACCATATTTCGTGTAATCCACTTAAGCATACCCTCGACTAACCCACACTCAATTCTGCACGTGCATTCCTCACAAGAAAGAGCATCATCTTTATCTTCAGCAAAGAGCTAAAAAATTTTCCACGGGTTTGATCTTCGACAACTCTGAATTGCTATTCCATTGGTGATATTTGTACATGTGTTCCGCTTCTAGTTGAAGGAACGTATTCGAGCAATTACGAGAATATCATAAAATAGATCAGCAACTCTCCGGCGACACGAAATTATTTTATAGCCCAACTTATGTTTCACACTACTAAGTAATGCAAAGCCTTTGGGTTTGAGCTCTTCATATCCGCAACAATACATAACTATGCCACAAACATAGCTTGCCACGTCGTGTCCCAACTCCGACGCCTTTAGAAGATCTTGAATGCTTGCATCGTGATCGCAATTTGTGAAGAATTTAACCTGCATTTTGAAATGAAGCTATGAGGAACTATGATAAAGCATACACCGAACCAATGATCCACAATCAACATCGTACCATTCCTTGCTGAAAGATTGCCTCCGGGTTTCCCGCGTTGACGCATTGATTTAGAAAGCTTCTGGCATGACTATCGTTTCTCGATGCGACTACAACCGAAATTCCCCATTCGTCCTGGTACTCAATTGGCATCTTCGCAAGCACATAATTGTGTTTTCCAACCAAATCAAAAGTTTTGCAACTACATCACAATTAAGTAAATCAAATTTTTTGCGAATACATAAATTAACGAAATTAAAAGTGGAGGCAATACCTTAACCATAATCTGAAGACATCTTCTATAGATTCAATTGCTAATCGACCGACAATCTCCAATAGGAGATTGAATGGTAGTGTTAGAAGCGTCAATGCCTCTGATTTCCTTGCCCTAACGTTCCTTTCTTGATCCATTGCAACTATCTTAATTTCGGTTCTAGTTGGTAAGGGAGGATGATGCAATTCAAGGGAATGGGATGATGCAATTCAAGGGAGAATGGGTTGGCTATAACAATGCAATGGAGAACGTAACTGCCACCGGAAGAGGAAGAGACGAGACGTGTGTAATGTAATTCAGAGGAAGAGACGTGTGCAAGTGCAATGTACTTGAAACGCAATGGATGTGGATGTGGAAGTGGAAGAGGAAGAGGAAGAGATTTTCAATCGTAATTAACTGCCGTGGTTTTAATCTCAATCTATTAATTAATCTATTTCTTCAATTTATTATCGGTTAGAATCTTGCTATGTGATATTCTTAACAAAAATATTATATGTATAACGGATTAACCCTATACAACACTTACTAACCCTTGTTTTAAAAAAATAACGGATGAAAGTATAAAATTTAACCCTTTATTCAAAAAAATAACGGATTAAGTATTCAGGGTTTTGTATCATATTATTATTTGATAAAATTTTATAATGCTTTAAAATAAATTTTATAACACATATAGAGAGTAAAACATTACCGCATGAAATTAAGTACATAAGTTAAATCCATATATGTAATTTGCATGCATATTGCATGGGAAAGTAGTTAGGGTTTGTAAAATGTTAAAATATGGTGTATTAAATTTTATAACTTTTAAAAATAAATTTTACAACCATAAAATCAATTTATGTGAGTGCAATATAGAGAGTAAAAAATTACCGCATATAGAGAGTAAAAAAAGGGTTAAATTTATGCACGTATAAATTAATGACGGATTTGCAAAATGTTAAAATCCATATATGTAAAATGACGTATAAATTAATGATGAATAATAATTTTTTATTTTCATGCCATTGGACTTAATATCTACGTGGCTCTTATTAGTATAAATGTATACATCTTTACAAGACCTTTAAAATGATATATATATCATATCTCTTTGGCGTGTCCGTGTCATATGTTTTGTTGAAAATGTCATTTCCGCGAGTCTTCCCGTGTCCGTGTCCTGTGTCTGTTTCTGTTTTCGTGCTACAAAGTCTACAACACATAACCACCGAATGAAGATAAAGAAATCGAAACACTTAGTTGTCGTTCGGCAAAATATGTCGATGACTATTCACGCACCCTTATTTATAATTAAAATAACTATATAAAATATACTTTTTCATAAAAAATGTGTAACAAGTTTGTACTTGCTAATAATAGCTACGAAATTGTTTTTAAAAATAAATAAGAAAGTAGATATTTTATATAGTTTTTTCTCTTAAAATAAGCGTGCGTGAATAGTCAATTGACAAATTTTTCGGAACGGAGGTAGTACTTCATAGAAACGTACAAAAATATCAACCTTGTGACCATATTCAAATGTATATGTGCAAATTGACCTATATTTAATGTTGAAGGGGTTATTATGTTAGTTGACACGGGATTCGAAATTTGGTAACCCTCACCAATCCCCCCCCCCCCGATGGAGCCCCTCTCTCTTCATAAATACCACTCCATCGGTCCTTTCACTTCCACTCTTCTCTTGCAAGCCACAAAAAAATTCGGGAAGAAGAAGCGACGCCATCGTGTTTGGTTCACCAGTGGTGCTCATCCTCATCGAAAAGCATTCAATTCCAAGTAAGTACAACACCGATTGGCATATGTGTTGAAAAAAACTGTTTGTATTTTAGGGTGACATATCATCTCCCTCTCCCATTCCTCTTCTTCATATATATGTACTTGTTAGGCTTCAAAAAGAAATAGAACATTTAGGATCCTTTCTGTGTGAATCTAAAGCATAAATATGATTACGCCTATGAAAGTTGCAACCTTTCTCTTTGTCTGTGAAGGTTGTTAGTAGGAAGTTTGTCAAGTATACATAGTTGGTGACACGGGATTCCAAATTTGGTGACACGGGTGATTTCTTCCCATTTGTTATATATCTACGCAAAACTTTAATTCATTGATATGAGTTTCATATTCACACTTGTATTTACCATTTCCAACTTTGCTTGCACATAAATCTCTCCTTCTCAACATTCTAAGGTCCGGACATTATTTTACCTTATATTTTACATTCTCCTTTAGTTGTTTGGTGACATATCATCTCACTCTCCCATTCATCTTTTTCACATATATGTACTTTTCTCCATTATAAAACATGCTTACATATTTTTCATATGTACGTATGTTCTTGTGTTTGGTTTTCTTCTGCCATCTGACGTTTCTTTTCCCTTGTACTGGTAGGAATCATGTGGCCGTACTCAGACAGCGATATTGACACAGACTCCGACAGCGATCGGAGCTACTAGAGCGGTGACGACCAGAGGTACTTCTGGCTGCGTACAGACTACAACTACGAGCGGAGCCGTCGGGACCGTCGTGATGAGGACGAGGATGATGATCAGTCAGACAGAAGAGACCCCGAGCAGGTGGCTGAGGACAACGCGTTATGGGACTTGGCCGCCGAAGACCTCACCAACCTTCGCCAACGAGTTCAGTAGCTGCTCAACCGGGATGCTGCCCGGGAGGGAGTTATGGCCGCACAGCGCACTCAACTTGAGGCCACCCACACGCAGGTCCAGACAACCACTCTTCAGCTGCAGGCCACCCAGTCCACCCTGGAGGCCACAACTACTGAGTTGGAGGTTACACAGAGCTCGCTGCAGGCCACAATGGAAGAGAACATGGTCCTCGCCAACAAGTTGGTGAGGAGCGAGGCTAGCAACAAGCACCTGGCACAGTGGGTGGCCGAGGTGGGCTCCTTCCTCTATGGGCAGTGGGTCGGGCATGCTAGCGAGCATCTCCGCACCCGATAACTCACCCGCTGTAACAGGCTCATGGGGTGGATTCTCATGCTGATGATGGGAGTTATGGTGCGTCTGGTCACCAGGGCTTAGGAGCTTCGAAGCTAGTTCTCTTTGTTTTTTGCCAAAACTTGTGATGTTGTTGTAGTAGTTGCCAAATACTGATGTGATCCCAAACAGATGTGGTTTTTTGGACTTGGAACAACTCCGTATGTGGCGGATGGCCCCCGTTTCTTGCAGTTAGAGGTCTATGTAAGGGTACTTAGAAACAATGTCTCACCCACGCTCGGTTAGTTGTCGTTTTTTGGAAAGCCGAGTGTAGTAGCACCGTTATGAATGGTGCCTGTATGATCGGATATGGTATGTATAGGGCAATGTCCCTCATATATTATGCATGTCTATTACATTTCCACTTGTTGGTGTTATTCATGTGTATTACATTCAATCATCCATGACAAAATGTAAAATTATGTGGTTCCTATTATAGGGCCTTGTAACAATTCGTATATGAACCTATCAACACATAAACAAGGTTAGAAAATCACCCTACTCACCATCAGTGACACGGATAATCACGTCAGGTGACACGTGATTCCAAGTTTGGGGACACGGGAGATTTCCTTACAACTTATAATATGCCTTTCAACCGAGTAAGTTTCTTGCCACATGACATTCAATCATCCATGACAAAATTTAAACTTATGTGGTTCCTATGATAGGGCCTTGTAACAATTCGTATATGAACCTATCAACACATAAACAAGGTTAGAAAATCACCCTACTCACCATCAGTGACACGGATAATCACGTCAGGTGACACGGGATTCCAAGTTTGGTGACACGTGAGATTTCCTTACAACTTATAATATGCCTTTCAACCGAGTAAGTTTCTTGCCACATGACATTCAATCATCCATGACAAAATTTAAACTTATGTGGTTCCTATAATAGGGACTGTTGATAGGAGGAAATCGAGTTGCAAAATAGAATGTAAATAAAATAAGGCAAACCAGATTCCGTCCCTTGCAAATAATTACAAGACCTCCTCCTGATGCAGCAGTGGGAAGTCAGGATCGATCCACGAGGAAGCGTGTCAGCGGATCCTAGGAAGCGATGGAATCTCACGAACGTTGACAACAGTGGTACTCGACCTCGACTAAGGGTTAGTCGACAGGGGTCAGGCACAGTCGAACACAGCGCAGCAGCGGTCACAGGGGCTCGTCGATATCGACAAGGCCTACTCGATGTCGAGTAGAGTCTTCGTCGACTTCGCTTCGTCTCGTCGAGTACTTGCACACAGAAGCTACAGCGATGCTAGATCGAGAATCAGTACTCGATATCGACGAGTGCTATTCGATATCGAGGAGACAGAGAATAAAACGAAAGTACAAGAAAGTAAAAAAACAATTGCTTTCGGATTTCGAACTAAACTTAATATAAAAGGCTTCCAAGATTGGGGTTTGCAACAACGATAACCAAGCATGCATAAGGCAGAACCAAACAAATTATCATGTAAATCGCATCAAAGGACTAAGCTTTCGCCTTTTCCAACAATTAGACAACTCTTTCAAGAAACCCTAATTGTCTCTACTAATTTTATGTTTATAATCCAAGTTGTTAGCACGGATCTCCATTAGACGGGTAATAAACACATAAACAAGTAGGAAAATGCTCAAAACATGATAAAGGTCGGATCTTTACCTCAAGCACACATGGCTATCGTTGGGCTCGCCCCAACCCTAGAAGTGGGTGGACTACTCACGCCTCATCGCAAACTCAGACATTGATTGGAAAGAAATAATAACATGCATTAACTAAATTCAAAGCCTTTACAATCCTGGCAATCAAATCTCGTAAACTGCCAAAACCTTAAAACCTCTTAACTCCCTAAACCGTCTCTGTGGAACTACTTCTCTACCTCTGAAATTGAATTCATAAAACTGAGCCCCATGGGCTTTATTTATAGCCTTCTATTCCTTGCTAATCAAGGATAGAATATCTATATCTATATCTAAAACTATATCTAAAATGCTTAAGGATAAATAAAAGCAATAAGGAAATTAAATCTAAATATATCTAAATGTCTTAAAGTGGATAGATCTCCTCTTCCATGATGTGTCTTGATAGATTGGATAGATTCTCGGCCTTCTCGACTTCCTTCGTGCCCAAGGAATCCCAACTCTACTCGGACTGCTCACGTCGATGCGTTTCCAGAAACTGGTCTACTCGACTTCGACAAGGGCTCGTCGATGTCGACTAGGATTCGTCGTCGACTGGACTTCTCGGGTGACTCTGCTTGACATGGCTCGGATCTAGGCTCCTGGGCGTCGTCGATCTCGACTAGGGCTCGTTGGGGTTGTGGTCGAGGATGGCTCTCTGGTGATGTCGAGGACTCCTCCTCGGCACGGACTCGGACAGGCGCTAGGTGGCTCGTCGATCTCGACAAGGTCTCATCGAGATCGAGTAGAGATGTGCTCGGCGTCTTCGTCCTCGGCTTCTCGATCAGCTTTTCTTCTTGTCGACTCCGGGTGTGGCGCTGAGGTGTCGTCGATCTCGACTAGGTCTTGTCGAGATCGAGTTGTGTTCCGGGAGTCGGGTTGGTCCGGCTCAACTTTCTCGACCAGGCTTTGTCGACCAAGTCCGCCGGGCTCTCTACTCGAGATCGAGTAAGGTGTACTCGACATAGAGTAGCCCTGGCCTTAGCTCGGTTTGTCCTGGTTCTGTACTCTCGGATTCAAGACTTCTGTAGTTGTTTTCGGAGCTTTTCTGACCTTCCTTAGAATTGCTGTAAAACGTCTCGAATTCTGCGAATTTAAACAGAAACTGGTGTAGATTCCATAATTTGGCAAATAAACATAAACTACATAGATTCTGTACTAATCAACCCAAATGTATGTAATGTATGCAGAAAACGATATAAAAGTTACTGTAAAATATGGCAGATTTAGCTCACAACAAACACCCCATACTTAAGCTTGCTTGTCCTCAAGCAATACTTTTATCTGTCATTCAGGGGAAGAAATCAAAAACTCTCAACATATCAGATTCATTCTTATACAACCCAGCAGTTAATTACCATCCTCGAAAAGGTACTATTGTCACAAATCCATGCATGTGCAATTTTAAAGAGCAACATCTACTCACAAAAGGAGGGTTATGCAAAACATTCATAAGTGACAAAGCATTAATAATCAAGAAGACTTAAATTTAGCTCAAATAAAGAGTAGATCGGTAAAAGGCTAAAAGGTGGGCAATTTTTGGCAATGTGGTGCTAATGATCCGGGGAAATGGAGTATTTCCAAACTGAATTTCATACCACATTCTTTCTCATAAGATTCATCACTTTTCATAATGCTTTTTCTCAATAATAATGCTTTTACCTCTCTGACCTCAGCACTGTCTTCTCGCGAGTCGCAAACATGGGTGTCATGAATGGCCCCGGATACTTAGTGCTTTGGACTCCTCACAATGTGTCCCATCTCTACAAACTATTATCTCAGAGAGTAGGGTCAATCTACCTTTATCTCCTGAGGTGATTGGATTTTCTTTCACTCATTAAATTTTCCATATATTTCAAACAATTTCCTTCCAAACTCCAATAAATGACAATAATCACAACACAAACACCATATGATAATCTCCATAATGTAACATCATTCTCAACATAATCCCCGGATAAGGTAAAGAATGGCAAATATTTAGGTCATGTGGAGCGATAATTGAAATAAGGCATATTATGGTTTTGTGTAATGCATAAGCATAGGTAAGGCTAGGAATTGAAACAATGAGCATTATATGGAAATATAAAGTCCTCTATCATCTTATCATGCAACATGATAAAAGCAACTTCAAATTTTACCTCCTTCTATGGTTTCCATAAAAATATGCACTTCATTATGACTTCCCTTTACTATGCAATTTCATGCTATATCTCTAATGAATCCAATTTTGCATCGTCGAGTTCAATATATGCTTCCATGACATTATTCAAAAAAAAATTCAATGGGGGTCATTTTTCAAATTTTTGGAAAACATGCATATAAGCTCATAAATCAATAATGCATTCCAAAATAGCCATGTAGCAATTCAAAGAAATAAATTCTAAATATGCACAAATAATGTCGAATATGTCAAATATGCATGAAGTAAGCCCTTCCCCCACCCCATATTTAAAATTTACAGTGTCCCCACTGTATAAAAATCAAATAAAAACAAGAGTAAAGGAAGGAACTCACAGGATAAAACATCGAGGAAGGTAGATCAGTGCATGTCGAGTAGAGGTAGGCTTGTGGATCTCGAGTACAGGGTAGTCGATCTCGAGGAGCCTCGTCTGCGTCTAGTGGTTTTCTGAAGTCGAGGAGCGTCTGGGCTTGTCGATGTCGAGTTGGCCTACTCAAGATCGAGTAGTGTCTGGGTTGCTCCTCCTTGTCGCGGTCGATTTGGCCTTCGTCGATTTTGACTGTTTTTCAGGGACTTCTTATTCCACTTTTCGCGATCCTTTTATGCTAGCCGACCTAAAAGTGTTAGATTGCACACAAAACAAGACTATCCACATAAAATATTCTAAAAGACATAAAACCCTAAAACCAAAAACAAAAACCAAAAACAAAAAAATTCAAAAGTCCCAAAAATCATAAAGTTTTATATACATGCTCTAGATTTTAGAGTCACTAGGCCGACTTCTCCGTTTGCGCTCAAGGACCATTATTGTGGGGCCCGCTCATGCTTGGCCCTTCTCCTGGATCATCTAGGTCCTGCTGGTAGTATGCAAGCTCAGCTGACTGGTGGTTGCTTGCATCCTCTCCCTTCTCTTTCTTCTTTTTCCTTCCAGCTCTAACTTTTCACAAATTTTCTTGCCACGGTGTCTTATCTCCCCTTAAATCATTGATAATTTTCTTTATGGACTGAGGAGGAGTAGGATTCATACCTGAACTTACCTTTTCGGACCCAAAACAGGAATCTTTGGGCTTGGGGCTAGTCGACATCGAGTACAGCTGGTCGACCTCGAGTATAGGGACCCCATACTTAGGCTCTTGGCAAGTTTTTGGCTCTGCAGTGGTTGACGAGATAGACAAAGTCTTGTCGACATCGAGTACGTCCTTTGTCGAGATCGAGTAGCCTTTGTCGATCGCGAGTACAGTGTTGGCTCCTTCCTCCGCTGTTTGCTTGGTCCCGTGGTTGCTGATGCTTTTCACCTCCAGCCATGAAATTTTTTCTTTTGCAGGGCCAAAAGAGAAATCCAAAACCTCATCGCCTATGGTGAAGGTGAGCGATCTATTCTTGACACTTATTTTGGCATCTGCAGTAGCTAAGAATGGTCTACCAAGAATAATAGGGCTAGTAGGATCTTCAGCACAGTCAATGATAAGGAAATCAGCTGGAACAAAGAATTTACCAACCTGGACAGGGACGTTCTCAACTATACCTGTAGGGATGACTACTGTATTGTTTGCCATGTATAGCTTGGCATCCACAGGTTCTATGCATCCTATCTTTACTTTCCGCCAGATTGATAAAGGCATGATGCTCACACTTGCTCCTAAATCGCATAGAGAATCATATTTATATTGTCCAAAACCCACAGTAACAGAAAACTTACCAGGGTCAGGTCTCTTTTCAGGGAAGTGGAGTACTTTGCATTCGCCTGCGATCTCTGAGATGGATCGCTTCTTGCTTAGGATTTCCTTGAGAAATTTGACATATCCAGGCATCTCTTGCAGGGCTTCTGTAAAAGGAATAGAAACATTCAGTTCTTGCAGCATATTAACAAATCTGGTAAACCTACCTGCAGTGGGATCTTTCTGTGCTTTTGTAGGGAAAGGCAGTGGCTTTTTCAGTTTCGGAGCCTGATCAGCCGTCGGAGATGCTGTAGAGTCGTCGACGTCGGCCAGACGCTGCTCGTCGATCTCAACCACGGGCTCCTCGACATCGAGTAGGGTGGTCGACCTGGAGTTGCTGGTTTGCGCAGCGGAATCCGAGCTCAGCTTCTGATCTGTGTCGAGTAGTTGCTTGTCGATGTCGAGTACACTCTCCTCGAGATCGAGTTGGCTATGCTCTGAGTCGAGTTGCTGCTCTGCCTTGCTCTGTTGTTTTCCGACCTCTGGCTCGTGTAATTGATGTCCACTCCTGAGTTTGATAGCTGCGACGTGTCCGGTTTTCTCTTTAGGATTTGGTTCAGTTTTCCCAGGGAGTTGTCCGGACGGTCGTGGGATCTGTGCAGCGATTTGACCCATCTGCGTCTCTATTCCCCTTTTCCAGATGTCCAATTCTCCAAATTTTGTAGTGATGTTCTGGAATTGGTTGTTGATGGTGCCCTGATTTCGACGCATCTCCTCAAGGATCAGTTGTAGATCATCCTTCTTTTGATCCCTTTCTGGATGTCCTGGAGCTCTGTAGGGTGGGGGATTCCTAGGAGGACCTTGGTTCCACTTTGGTTGGTAGGACCGTTGGTCTCCCATGTAGCGATTTGGACCCCCAGCGTAGGCTGCCTCCTCATGTGTTTCTGCAATCCTGACTTGCTCGGTGTGTGGGCACTCAGTAGTGGTGTGCCACTGTGATCCGCATTCGATGCAAGGCTGATTGACATATGGGTATTTGACTTGCTTGAGGAGCTTGCGATTTTGGTCTCTGTAGAACTGCTCCCTGACATCTGGGTCAATCTTCTTTGCTAGCTCATAGAGTGGCATTGATGGTGCTGGCCTGGCATAGGAGTTTTCCTCATAGTTTGTAGGAGCTCCATATTTGTTGTCGTAGTTAGTGAGCTTTTCTAGCACACCCCATGCGTCGCTTGGTGGCGTCGTCAGATACTCATAGCGAGTATAATGGTTGATCCTATCCTTAGTGATTTGATCAAGAGAGTTGAAGAAGATCTCCTGAATGACGTAGGGTGGCTGTCCATGAGTAGGGCAAGATCGTAGCAGTTCTTTGTAGCGTTCTCATGCCTTTGCTAGCGGTTCCCCTTGCTTCTGTTTGAAGGCGGTGATTTTCTGACGGAGAAGTGCTGTTTTGGCGGGTGGGAAGTATTTGTTCAGGAACTCTTGCTCTACTTGGGCCCAGGTGGTGAGAGATCTCGGCTTCAGCCCTTCAAGCCACTTCAATGCAGGTCCAGCGAGTGACCAGCGAAAAGATTTCATTTTGACATATTCCAGAGTTGTACCTTCAGCAAGAGTACGACACATATCATGAAAGTTAGTAATATGTTCAAGAGGGCACTCATTAAATTTGCCATAAAAAGCATTATTTTTAAGCTCTATCAAAAATTGAGTGCGAATTTCAAAAGAGTTATCAGGGATTAGAATCGTCGATTCAGGCACGACGAGAGCTGGATGCATATAATCCTCAGCAGTAGTTGGATATTGGGCAAGCTCATCTTCTGCTTGCCTTGCGCGCTCAGCTTCTTGTTCCCTTGCTGCCCTTTGATTGGCGATAGTGGTATCCTTTGCGGCTAGTTCCCTTGTAAGCCTTTCGATCAGTTGCTCTTGTGTTTCAGCGGCCGCCATGATCCTTTTGAGTTTAGAGTGGATGTGTAGGTAACGCTCTGGTTCGTCTAAGGCGTCAAACTCAGGTGGTAGACCAGAACGGCGCATACACCTGTATAATAACTCAAAGCAGATGTCAGATTTAACTACCTAAGGCGCGAATGATAGCTTTCCCGGCAACGGCGCCAATTTGTTGATAGGAGGAAATCGAGTTGCAAAATAGAATGTAAACCAGATTCCGTCCCTTGCAAATAATTACAAGACCTCCTCCTGATGCAGCAGTGGGAAGTCAGGATCGATCCACGAGGAGGCATGTCAGCGGATCCTAGGAAGCGATGGAATCTCACGAACGTTGACAACAGTGGTACTCGACCTCGACTAAGGGTTAGTCGACAGGGGTCAGGCACAGTCGAACACAGCGCAGCAGCGGTCACAGGGGCTCGTCGATATCGACAAGGCCTACTCGATGTCGAGTAGAGTCTTCGTCGACTTCGCTTCGTCTCGTCGAGTACCTGCACACAGAAGCTACAGCGATGCTAGATCGAGAATCATTACTCGATATCGACGAGTGCTATTCGATATCGAGGAGATAGAGAATAAAACAAAAGTAAAAGAAAGTAAAAAAACAATTGCTTTGGGATTTCGAACTAAACTTAATATAAAAGGCTTCCAAGATTGGGGTTTGCAACAACGATAACCAAGCATGCATAAGGCAGAACCAAACAAATTATCATGTTAATCGCATCAAAGGACTAAGCGTTCGCCTTTTCCAACAATTAGAGAACTCTTTCAAGAAACCCTAATTGTCTCTACTAATTTTATGTTTATAATCCAAGTTGTTAGAATGGATCTCCATTAGACGGGTAATAAACACATAAACAAGTAGGAAAATGCTCAAAACATGATAAAGGTCGGATCTTTACCTCAAGCACACATGGCTATCGTTGGGCTCGCCCCAACCCTAGAAGTGGGTGGACTACTCATGCCTCATCGCAAACTCAGACATTGATTGGAAAGAAATAATAACTGGCATTAACTAAATTCAAAGCCTTTACAATCCTGGCAATCAACTCTCGTAAACTGCCAAAACCTTAAAACCTCTGAACTCCCTAAACCGTCTCTGTGGAACTACTTCTCTACCTCTGAAATTGAATTCATAAATCTGAGCCCCATGGGCTTTATTTATAGCCTTCTATTCCTTGCTAATCAAGGATAGAATATCTATATCTATATCTAAAACTATATCTAAAATGCTTAAGGATAAATAAAAGCAATAAGGAAATTAAATCTAAATATATCTAAATGTCTTAAAGTGGATAGATCTCCTCTTCCATGATGTGTCTTGATATATTGGATAGATTCTCGGCCTTCTCGACTTCCTTCGTGCCCAAGGAATCCCAACTCTACTCGGACTGCTCACGTCGATGCGTTTCCAGAAACTGGTCTACTCGACTTCGACAAGGGCTCATCGATGTCGACTAGGATTCGTCGCCGACTGGACTTCTCGGGTGACTCTGCTCGACATGGCTCGGATCTGGGCTCCTGGGCATTGTCGATCTCGACTAGGGCTCGTCGGGGTTGTGGTCGAGGATGGCTCTCTGGTGATGTCGAGGACTCCTCCTCGGCACGGACTCGGACAGGCGCTAGGTGGCTCGTCGATCTCGACAAGGTCTCATCGAGATCGAGTAGAGATGTGCTCGGCGTCTTCGTCCTCGGCTTCTCGATCAGCTTTTCTTCTTGTCGACTCCGGGTGTGGCGCTGAGGTGTCGTCGATCTCGACTAGGTCTTGTCGAGATCGAGTTGTGTTCCGGGAGTCGGGTTGGTCCGGCTCAGCTTTCTCGACCAGGCTTTGTCGACCAAGTCCGCCGGGCTCTCTACTCGAGATCGAGTAAGGTGTACTCGACATAGAGTAGCCCTGGCCTTAGTTCGGTTTGTCCTGGTTCTGTACTCTCGGATTCAAGACTTCTGTAGTTGTTTTCGGAGCTTTTCTGACCTTCCTTAGAATTGTTGTAAAACGTCTCGAATTCTGCGAATTTAAACAGAAACTGGTGTAGATTCCATAATTTGGCAAATAAACATAAACTACATAGATTCTGTACTAATCAACCCAAATGTATGTAATGTATGCAGAAAACGATATAAAAGTTACTGTAAAATATGGCAGATTTAGCTCACAACAGGGACGTGTAACAATTCGTATATCATCCTATCAATACATAAACAAGGTTATAAAATCACCCTACTCACCATCAGTGACACGGATAATCACGTCAGTTGACACGGGATTCCAAGTTTGGTGACACGGGTGAATTCTGAACTAATTATAACCAATGTTTGCACCATACCAACATGGTCACTCACTGCTTAAAAATTATCATACAAATAATGTAACAGTCCACAACACATAACCACTCACCGAAGATAAAGAATGTGAAATAGTTCATACCAACGTACTAAAATACCAACCTAGTGAACTACCGTCCACAACTAAATGTGAGAACCAGCAACCATGTTCATAAATATCCAACACAATAAAAACGATGTTCATAAGAAGGTTATACCATAACATAAAATTTCATAACACTGGGCAATGGTGATCACAACTGAGATCATAACCGTGTACCATTGAAGATGCGAACAGCGAGCACGTGCATGTACGCCCCGATGAATACGTCGTAGGTGGGGGCGTCCTTCGTGAGGAGTTGCATGAACCTAATCGTGTAAGGACCGCAGTCTCCACTGCAATAGAGAATCGTCGGAGTCATATTCATTATAGCCGGATGCAAATATGAGACAAAGAGATATTTAAGTGTTGGACAAAAATTACCTCTGCTTGTTTTGCGGAATCCTTTTTTCGCGACTAAGGGCGAACGGCTTTGGAAACTTGTCGACGTAGGTGGCCATCAACGCGGGGTGGGCATTCATCAGTACCGGGATAAGGTGGGTGATGCAGCTTAAGTGTGCCGGCAGATGATGGTCCCTCACGATGTAGACGTCCGAATCATAAACCCTTACCTGCCACCCGACCAGATCTATCGCTACGGCGATCCAGTGAACACTGTCCACGTTCAACGGTAGGAGGATGAGTTCCGCCCTTTTCCACGCCCGTTCTATCGTCGCCGGGGACCGCCCGTCGAAGTAGGCAAGCAACTTCTCATCGGCTTGGTAGCTATCCGCATCGCTCTTGTATTTGCCCCACTCGCTCTGCAGATAGCGACCGAAATATGTGTCCACAACGACAACTCGACCGCCAATGTCGCCGGCCCTCTCCGTTACCCCTTTCCGAAGAAGATAGCATGCTTGTTCCATGTGCTGCATCGATTACCACCCTAGTCAAAATCCAAAACTATTCCACTACCTTTTACATTACATACCGTGTCATTCACTAGACAAAGATAGTCACTTAGGCGGGTTTCGTACCTCAGAGTTTAGCCAAATTGTGGGCGTTTTTAGTGCCGTGAAGAACTCCTTACTCAGCGCCGTGTCGTATGCAGTCTTCCAGCTGTCCTCATCCCCGCTGCACAACCACAACCACAATGTTAGGGGATTGGAATCATCTATGCAATAACTTGGGTACGTCTGCTGATGAGTGTCACCTATCCATCCAGCGGAGGAACCCATCGTTGTCTGACACGGAAACAAGACCCAGCTTAATCGCGGCCGCGCCTTCGACAACGTTCTTCCCTTTTCGGCCCCGCGTTTTCTTCTGAGGTGGGGACTTCACTTCTCCTTCACCTCCTGGACCTCTCTTACTCTTCCTGCCTCGAACGGGCTCCGCTCTTGCAACCTCTGGGATCTGCCAATTGGTTAGACAGTTTCAACGGTGAAGGAAAAAATGTTTTGACCCCCGTGTCACCCCAATCTGTACTCGTGTAGGCTAACACTGATACACTTGTCACTTACGTACTACTATAGATTAAAATGACAATGTGAAGTAACAGGCATTTTACCTTCTTCTCATCCTGTCCTTTCGGCGTTGCTTGGTCGTTCACTGTAGGTGGTACCTCTGTTAAACCGGCTTTACCGCTTTTGTCCTCAGCATCCCTATGTTTCCCGACTTTCTCTCCACTGACATCTCCCCCAGTTCCTCCAACGGTCTCGTCCTTGACCGCCTCTGAGATCTGGCAATTGGTTACGGTTATTTCAACTGTGATTCAGAAAATATATTTGTTCCCTTGTCACTTTACATATTAATACGTATCGCTTCACTTTAACAACCGTGTGAGTTGTGTACAAAATATTGACATATTATAAATTGTTGATTCTATTACCCCTTCTGGTGGCTGGTCTTCCACCTTAGTTTGTCCCTCTGTCCCCCCGTTCTTTTGGTCATTATCATCTCCACGGACATCGTCCATTGGTTTCTGCTCACCTCCTGCATTCGAGTGGCCATCTCGCATCCCATTCACAACACCTTCCAACACCTTCATCTGATACACAAAGTACATAAATGAGGGGTGGTTAGCGAATGTTATTCGGCATTGGGAGATAAGTAACCCGTGTCACCTTTGAAAATTACCCGTGTCACATATAAAATATACTCGTGTCACAAATGCCAGAAACGTTACACGTACCTTGTCATTCATGCTCCGCATCCATGTTAAGATGGTTCCGAGCCTCTCCAAATTCAGTTCTACTGACTTCCCCAACTTATATTCCCAGGATTCCCTTGTCCCATCTCGTTGCTCCGAACTAGGGCCGGACTTGCCAGAGCCTTCACCGTAATAACTCGGTGCCAACGCAGCCTCAATGTCATCAAAGTAGAGGTCAGGCTCCTCATGCTCGTAGAAGCACCCGAGCATCAATTCATACTCGCCGGCCTTCGGTACTAGTATCGGGTTGTCTTCGACGTTGATTCTATCCGATTTTTCAGGGTCAATGCGGGACTAGATCGTCTCATACATTAGATTGTCGTCATCGGCTGTCCACCTTAGCATGCGAGGCAACGCCGTGTTCGACACCCGGTTCGCAAACGCCTCCCCAATCCCCGGGACAGCTTCGTACAGCCAAATCTAAAACAACCACACATGTCACTCGAGTGAGTGCATCAATTGTGCGTAATAGTTCAAGCATAACATCGGTCAAGTAGCTTACCTGGAACGCATATGGAAAACCCATAAGCCCATATCCATATCAATCGTCCTTGTTGTTCGTCTTCGGCTTCAAGTCAGCGACACATCGTTCTATGACGCCCGACAGGGACTCGTGGGTGGCCTCGTACACAATCCTGCCCCAGGGGTAATCCAGAAATCGATCAACGTTCTCCACAAGCTTCACAATCCACCCTCGTATGGCTTTCCTGGGTTCTCCCCCCAGCAGAACTCCTTCGACGATGAGGAGGAGAGCGATCTTAAAACGCCTTCTCGCACTCGGCTCCTTCAAGATGGAGTTCTTGAAGGCGTTCTCCAGCTCACCCACCTTCATGTTTTCCGTTCCAAATAAGTCCTTGAGAGCCTTCTTTCTCTTCTTGTCATCCTCCGTCTCTGTGTCTTCCCCCCGAACTCGACCACACCGCAGCCCAGTCACGAGCGCAAACTCCTTGATAGAGAATCGCCGCAGCTTGCCTTAAAGCATGTACCAAGTCTCCCACTTCTTTTCTGTCACAAGCTGCCTTTGTAACACGTAATGCAGTAGTTGCGACGAAAATTGAACCCGGTTTGTCATTTGCACAATACCCCCAAATTGGCTTCGCAGCAGCTTCTCCCAATCGACGGGGTCGACCCAGTCGTCCATGTTGACAAGCAGAGACACTTTGGAAGACTGGTTGACCCGCCCTCGAAAATGCTTCTCCTCCGGCACTGCGAGTCGGGGCTCCACCTTCTTCGGTGGCCGGATGTTGTGAGCTGAATTTGCCATATTTTACAGTAACTTTAATATCATTTTTTGCATACATTTGGGTTAGATAGCACAGAATCTATGTAGTTTATGCTTATTTGCCAAATTTTGGAATCTACACCAGTTTCTGTTTAAATTCGCAGAATTTGAGACGTTTTACAGCAACTCTAAGGAAGGTCAGAAAAGCTCGGAAAACCACTACAGAAGCCCAAGGTCAAAGAAGCAGCGGTAACAGCCAAATCAAGACGAGAGCCCGGGCTACTCGATTTAGAGTAGACCTTACT
The DNA here is from genome assembly GCA_037127255.1 of Persicaria tinctoria. Taxonomy (NCBI): domain Eukaryota; kingdom Viridiplantae; phylum Streptophyta; class Magnoliopsida; order Caryophyllales; family Polygonaceae; genus Persicaria; species Persicaria tinctoria. The sequence continues at coordinate 32,382,361 of JBANSL010000015.1, forward strand.
CGATCTAGACGAGCATGTCCGAGCACAGGCCTTGTCGACTAGGAGCAATGTCGAGAGACAGACCAACCCAGCTCCGGAGCCCTACTCGATCTCGACAAGCCGTAGTCGAGATCGACTACGCCTCAGCACCACACCCGGAGTCGACGAGAGGAGGAGGCAAGCCGAGGACGAAGACGACCAGGCAGCACTCGCTACCAGCGACTCGACTCGCTGTAGCAAACCGCTCACTGCCGCGGAAATCTTCGCTGCCAGCGGGATGCACCAAGACGAAGGATCTTGCCAACTCGCTCCAGCGGAAGGGGGTTCTCGCACCTGCGGATCGACGAACTCGCTGCAGCGGAAGAAGCGACTCGCTCCAGCGGAAGGGAAGTACGTAGTCGATGTGGACGAAGCCTTGTCGAGGTCGACGACGCCCAGGAGCCATGTCCGAGCCTTGTCGAGCACCAGTCACCCGAGAACACCAGTCGATGACGAATCCTAGTCGACATCGACGAGCCCTTGTCGATGTCGAGTAGACCAGTATCTGGAAACGCATGGACGTAAGCAGTCCGAGTAGAGTTGGGATTCCTTGGGCACGAAGGAAGCCGAGAAGACCGAGTTCTATCCGATTCTATCAAATTACATCATGGAAGAGAGTTTTATCCACTTTAAGACATTTAGATATATTTAGATTTAATTTCTTTGTTGCTTTTATTTATCATTAAGCATTTTAGATATAGTTTTAGATATAGATATAGATATTCTATCCTTGAGTAGCAAGGTTTAGAAGCCTATAAATAAAGCCCATGGGCTCAGTTTTAGAATTCAAATTCAGTTAGAGAGGTAGTTCCACAAAGACGCTTTAGGGAGTTCAGAGGTTTTAGGGTTTTGGCGTTCAACGAGAGTTGGATCGCCGGGATTGTAAAGTCTTTGAATTTAGTTTAATGCAAGTTTCTTTTCATCAATCAATGTCTGCGTTTGCGATGAGGCGCGGGTAGTCCACCCACTTCTAGGGTTTGGGGCGAGCCCGACGAAAGTCATGCGTGCTTGAGGTAAAGATCTGACCTTTATCATGTTTTGATCATTTTCCTACTTGTTTATTTGTTTATTACCCGTCTAATGGAGATCCATGTTAACAACTTGGATTATAAACATAAAATTAGTAGAGACAATTAGGGTTTCTTGAGAGAGTAATCTAATTGTTGGAAAAGGCGAAAGCTTAGTCCTTTGATGCGATTTACATGATAATTTGTTTGGTTCTGCCTTATGCATGCTTGGTTATCGTTGTTGCAAACCCCAATCCTGGAAGTCCTTTTTACATTAAGTTTAGTCGAATCCTAAAGCCTTTGCATGCTTGGTTATGGTTCTGCCTTATGCATGCTCGACTACTGATCTTCGACCCAAAGTCGTTGTAGCTTCTGTGTGCAGGTACTCGACGAGACGAAGCGAAGTCGACCAAGACTCTACTCGACACCGAGTAGACCTTGTCGACATCGACAAGCCTCTTCCTGCGACTATTGCGTTGTGTTCGACTGTGCCTGACCCCTGTCGACTAACCCTTAGTCGAGGTCGAGTACCACTGTTGTCGACGTTCGTGAGATTCCATCGCTCCCTAGGATCCGCTGACACGCTTCCTCGTGGATCGATCATGACTTCCCGCTGCTGCATCAGGAAGAGGTCTTGTAATTATTTGCAAGGGACGGAATCTGGTTTGCTTTGCATTATTTATATTATATTTGCATTCTCGATTTCCTCCTTTAACAACAAATTGGCGCCGTTGCCGGGGAAGCAATCATTCGCGCCTTAGGTAGTTAAGTCTCACGTTTCTTTTGAGTTACTTCGCAGGTGTATGCGTCGTTCTGGTCTACCACCTGAGATTGACGCCTTAGACGAACCGGAGCGCTACCTACACATCCACTCTAAACTCAAAAGGATAATGGCGGCCGTTGAAACATAAGAGCAAATGATCGAAAGGCTTACAAGGGAACTAGCCGCCAAGGATACCACTATCGCCAATGAAAGGGCAACGAGGGAACAAGAAGCTGAGCGCGTGAGGCAAGCAGAAGCTGAGCTTGCCAATATCCAACTACTGCTGAGGATTATATGCATCCAGCTCTCGTCGTGCCTGAATCGGCGATTCTAATCCCTGATAACTTCTTTGAAATTCGCACTCAATTTTTGATAGAACTTAAAAATAATGCTTTTTATGGAAAATTTAATGAGTGCCCTCTTGAACATATTACTAACTTTCATGATATGTGTCGTACTCTTGCTGAAGGTACAACTCTGGAATATGTCAAGATGAAATCTTTTCGCTGGTCGCTCGCTGGACCTGCACTGAAATGGCTTGAAGGGCTGAAGCCGAGATCTCTCACCACCTGGGCCCAAGTAGAGCAAGGGTTCCTGAACAAATACTTCCCACCCGCCAAAACAGCACTTCTCCATCAGAAAATCACCGCCTTCAAACAGAAGCAAGGGGAACCGCTGGCAAAGGCATGGGAACGCTACAAAGAACTACTGCGATCTTGCCCCACTTATGGACAGCCACCCTACGTCATTCAGGAGATCTTCTTCAACTCTCTTGATCAAATCACTAAGGATAGGATCAACCATTATACTCGCTATGAGTATCTGACGATGCCACCAAGCGACGCATGGGGTGTGCTAGAAAAGCTCACTAACTACGACAACAAATATGGGGCTCCTACAAACTATGAGGAGAACTCCTACGCCAGGCCAGCACCATCAATGCCACTCTATGAGCAAGCAAAGGAGATTGACCCAGATGTCAGGGAGCAGTTCTATAGAGACCAGAATCGCAAGCTTCTCAAGCAAGTCAAATATCTATCTGTCAACCAGCCTTGCATTGAATGCGGATCACAGAGGCACACCACTACTGAGTGCCCACACACCGAGCAAGTCAGGATGGCAGAAACACATGAGGAGGCAGCCTACGCTGGGGGTCCAAATCGACACATGGGAGATCAAAGGTTCTATCAACCACAATGGAACCAAGGTCCTCCTAGGAATCCCCCACCATACAGAGCTCCAGGACATCCAGAGAGGGATCAAAAGAAGAATGATCTGCAGCTGATCCTTGAAGAGATGCGTCGGAATCAGGGCACCATCAACAACCAATTCCAGAACATCACTACAAAATTTGGAGAATTGGACATCTGGAAAAGGGGAATAGAGACGCAGATGGGTCAGATCGCTGCACAGATCCCACGACCGTCCGGACAACTCCCTGGGCAAACAGAACCAAATCCTAAGGGGAAGACCGGACACGTCGCAGCTATCAAACTGAGGAGTGGACATCAATTACACGAGCCGGAGGTCGGAAAACAGCAAAGCAATGCAGAGCAGCAACTCGATCTCGAGGAGGTTGTACTCGATGTCGACAAGCCGCTACTCGACACATACCAAAAGCTGAGCTCGGACTCCGCTGCGCACACCAGCAACTCCAGGTCGACCACTGTACTCGATGTCGACGAGCCCGTTATCGAGATCGACGAGAAGCGTCTGGCCGACGTCGACGACGCTGCAGCACCTCCGATAGCTAATCAGGCTCCGAAACTGAAAAAGCCACTGCCTTTCCCTTCAAAAGCACAGAAAGATCCCACTGCAGGTAGGTTTACCAGATTTGTTAATATGCTGCAAGAACTGAATGTTTCTATTCCTTTTACAGAAGCCCTGCAAGAGATGCCTGGATATGTCAAATTTCTCAAGGAAATCCTAAGCAAGAAGCGATCCATCTCAGAGATCGCAGGCGAATGCAAAGTACTCCACTTCCCTGAAAAGAGATCTGACCCTGGTAAGTTTTCTGTTACTGTGGGTTTTGGACAATATAAATATGATTCTCTATGCGATTTAGGAGCAAGTGTGAGCATCATGCCTTTATCAATCTGGCGGAAAGTAAAGATAGGATGCATAGAACCTGTGGATGCCAAGCTATACATGGCAAACAATACAGTAGTCATCCCTACAGGTATAGTTGAGAACGTCCCTGTCCAGGTTGGTAAATTCTTTGTTCCAGCTGATTTCCTTATCATTGACTGTGCTGAAGATCCTACTAGCCCTATTATTCTTGGTAGACCATTCTTAGCTACTGCAGATGCCAAAATAAGTGTCAAGAATAGATCGCTCACCTTCAGCATAGGCGATGAGGTTTTGGATTTCTCTTTTGGCCCTGCAAAAGAGGAAATTTCCTGGCTGGAGGTGAAAAGCATTAGCAACCACGGGACCAAGCAAACAGCGGAGGAAGGAGCCAACACTGTACTCGAGATCGACAAAGGCTACTCGATCTCGACAAAGGACGTACTCGATGTCGACAAGACTTTGTCTATCTCGTCAACCACTGCAGAGCCAGAAACTTGCCAAGAGCCTAAGTATGGGGTCCCTGTACTCGAGGTCGACCAGCTGTACTCGATGTCGACTAGCCCCAAGCCCAAAGATTCCTGTTTTGGGTCCGAAAAGGTAAGTTCAGGTATGAATCCTACTCCTCCTCAGTCCATAAAGAAAATTATCAATGATTTAAGGGGAGATAAGACACCGTGGCAAGAGAATCTGCGAAAACTGAGAGCTGGAAGGAAGAAGAAGAAGAAGGAGAAAGGAGATGATGCAAGCAACAACCTGTCAGCTGAGCTTGCATACTACCATCAGGACCTAGATGATCCAGAAGAAGGACCAAGCATGAGCGGGCCCCACAATAATGGTCCTTGAGCGCAAAAGGAGAAGTCGGCCTAGCGACTCTAAAATCTAGAGCATGTATATAAAACTTTATGATTTTGGGACTTTTGAACTTTTTGTTTTGTTTTTGGTTTTTGTTTTAGGGTTTTATGTCTTTTAGAATATTTTATGTGGATAGTCTTGTTTTGTGTGCAATCTAACACTTTTAGGTCGGCAAGCATAAAAGGATCGCGAAAAATGGAATAAGAAGTCCCTGAAAAACAGTCAAAATCGACGAAGGCCAAGTCAACGGCGACAAGGAGGAGCATCCCACACACAACTCGACCTCGAGTAGACGTACTCGACATGGACCAGCCAGACGCTCCTCGACTTCATATTCCACCAGACGCTGAGAGCCTACTCGATATCGGGTACTGTACTCGATATCGACAAGAACATCTACTCGACATGCACTGATCCGCCTTCCTCGATGTTTTATCCTGTGAGTTCCTTCCTTTACTCTTGTTTTGATTTGATTTTTATACAGTGGGGACACTGTAAATTTTAAGTATGGGGTGGGGGAAGGGCTTACTTTATGCATATTTACTTTATTTTGACATTATATGTGCATTATTTCTTCGAATTGCTATATGACTATGTTGGAATGCATTATTGATTTATGAGCTTATATGCATGTTTTCCAAAAGTTTAAAAAATAACCCCCATTGAAAATTTTGAATAATATCATGGAAGCTTATATTGAACTCGACGATGCAAAATTAGATTCATTAGAGATATAGCACGAAATTGCCTAGTAAAGGAAAGTTACAATGAAGTGCATTATTTCTTGAAAACCATGAAAGGAGGTAAAATTTGAAGTTGCTTTTGACATGTTGCATGATAAAATGATTCAGGACTTTATATTTCCATATAATGCTCATTGCTTGAAATCCTAGCCTTACCTACGCTTATGCATTACACAAAGCCATATTATGCCTTATTTCAAATATTGCTCCACATGACCCAAATATTGCCCATTCTTTACCTTATCCGGGGATTATGTTGAGAATGATGTGACATTAAGGAGATTATCATATGGTGTTTGTGATTTTTATCATTATTGGAGTTTTGAAGAAAATTGTTTGAAATATATGGAAAATTTAATGAGTGAAAGAAAATCCAATCACCTCAGGAGATAAAGGTAGATTGACCCTGCTCTCTGAGATAATAGTTTGGAGAGATGGGACACATTGTGAGGAGTCCAAAGCACTAAGTATCTGGGGCCATTCATGACACCCATGTTTGCGACTCGCGAGAAGGCAGTGCTGAGGTTAGAGAGGTAAAAGCATTATTATTCAGAAAAAGCATTATGAAAGGTGATGAATTTTATGAGAAGGAATGTGGAAATTTAAATTTTGGAAATACTCCATTTCCCCGGATCATTAACACCACATTGCCAGAAACTGCCTACCTTTTAGCCTTTTACCAAATCTACTCCTTATTTAAGCTTAAATTGAAGTCCTCTTGATTATCAATGCTTTGTCACTAATGAATGTTTTTGCATAACCCTCCTTTTGTGAGTAGATGTTGCTTTGATATAATTGCACATGCATGGATTTGTGACACTAAATTCGATGATGGTAATTGACTGCTGGGTTATATAAGAATGAATCTGATATGTTGAGAGTTTTGATTTCTTCCCCTGAATGACAAATAAAGGTATTGCTTGAGGACAAGCAAGTTTAAGTATGGGGTGTTTGTTGTGAGCTGAATTTGCCATATTTTAGAGTAACTTTAATATCGTTTTCTGCATACATTTGGGTTAGATAGCACAGAATCTATGTAGTTTATGCTTATTTGCCAAATTTTGGAATCTACACCAGTTTCTGTTTAAATTCGCAGAATTCGAGACGTTTTACAACAACTCTAAGGAAGGTCAGAAAAGCTTGGAAAACCACTACAGAAGCCCAAGGTCAAAGAAGTAGCGGAACCAGCCGAATCAAGACGAGAGCCCAGGCTACTCGATTTCGAGTAGACCTTACTCGATCTAGACGAGCATGTCCGAGCACAGGCCTTCTCGACTAGGAGCAATGTCGAGAGCCAGACCAACCCAGCTCTGGAGCCCTACTCGATCTCGACAAGCCCTAGTCGAGATCGACGACGCCTCAGCGCCACACCCGGAGTCGACGAGAGGAGGAGGCAAGCCGAGGACGAAGACGACCGGGCAGCACTCGCTACCAGCGACTCGACTCGCTGCAGCGAACCGCTCGCTGCCGCGGAAATCTTCGCTGCCAGCGGGATGCACCAAGACGAAGGATCTCGCCAACTCGCACCAGCGGAAGAGGGTTCTCGCACCTGCGGATCGACGAACTCGCTGCAGCGGAAGAAGCGACTCGCTCCAGCGGAAGGGAAGTACGTAGTCGATGTGGACGAAGCCTTGTCGAGGTCGACGATGCCCAAGAGCCATGTTCGAGCCTTGTCGAGCACCAGTCACCCGAGAACACCAGTCGACGACGAATCCTAGTCGACATCGACGAGCCCTTGTCGATGTCGAGTAGACCAGTATCTGGAAACGCATGGACGTAAGCAGTCCGAGTAGAGTTGGGATTTCTTGGGCACGAAGGAAGCCGAGAAGACCGAGTTCTATCCGATTCTATCAAATTACATCATGGAAGAGAGTTTTATCCACTTTAAGACATTTAGATATATTTAGATTTAATTTCTTTGTTGCTTTTATTTATCATTAAGCATTTTAGATATAGTTTTAGATATAGATATAGATATTCTATCCTTGAGTAGCAAGGTTTAGAAGCCTATAAATAAAGCCCATGGGGCTCAGTTTTAGAATTCAAATTCAGTTAGAGAGGTAGTTTCACAGAGATGATTTAGGGAGTTCAGAGGTTTTAGGGTTTTGGCGTTCAACGAGAGTTGGATCGCCGGGATTGTAAAGTCTTTGAATTTAGTTTAATGCAAGTTTCTTTTCATCAATCAATGTCTGAGTTTGCGATGAGGCGCAAGTAGTTCACCCACTTCTAGGGTTTGGGGCGAGCCCGATGATAGCCATGCGTGCTTGAGGTAAAGATCCGACCTTTATCATGTTTTGATCATTTTCCTACTTGTTTATGTGTTTATTACCCGTCTAATGGAGATCCATGTTAACAACTTAGATTATAAACATAAAATTAGTAGAGACAATTAGGGTTTCTTGAGAGAGTAATCTAATTGTTGGAAAAGGCGAAAGCTTAGTCCTTTGATGCGATTTACATGATAATTTGTTTGGTTCTGCCTTATGCATGCTTGGTTATCGTTGTTGCAATCCCCAATCCTGGAAGTCCTTTTTACATTAAGTTTAGTCGAATCCCAAAGCCTTTGCATTTATTTTATTTCGTTTTAGTCCCTGTCTTACTCGAGATCGAATAGCACTACTCGATCTCGACTACTGATCTTCGACCCAAAGTCGTTGTAGCTTCTGTGTGCAGGTACTCGACGAGACGAAGCGAAGTCGACCAAGACTCTACTCGACATCGAGTAGACCTTGTCGACATCGGCGAGCCTCTTCCTGCGACTGCTGCGCTGTGTTCGACTGTGCCTGACCCCTGTCGACTAACCCTTAGTCGAGGTCAAGTACCACTGTTGTCGAGGTTCGTGAGATTCCATCGCTGCCTAGGATCCGCTGACACGCTTCCTCGTGGATCGATCCTGACTTCCCGCTGCTGCATCAGGAGGAGGTCTTGTAATTATTTGCAAGGGACGGAATCTGGTTTGCTTTGCATTATTTATATTTTATTTGCATTCTCGATTTCCTCCTTTAACAACACCGGACACCTTTCCTCCTCAAATTCTGGGACCGAACCATGTTCTTCCTGCAATTACGTGGACATGAACATAATCCATATCCACACAAAGTCACCCCCTACTTAATAAATCTGTCTGCGACTGTTTCACCAGAAAAGGCCCATGTCACCTACTAAAGTAACCCTTGTCACCCAACAGAATAGCTCATGTCATGAATGTCAATTGTCTTCTCTCAATTGTCCTGCAGTACCCGTTTATGACAGGGGTTATTCTCCACTCTCACAATCTGGGTTAAAGGACCCGCAAGCCTCCCACGCTTATCTTCAACCTCCCTCGCTCTTGTCTGTCAATTCCTCAGTTCCCCATACCCCTTTTACCCCAGATCTGTATTTCCCCGTATCCCCAATTCCCCACATGACCGTTATTCCAATTCCCCAATTTCAGATTTTTGTCCAATCCCAAATTGCATGCCTCTGAACGAAACAATGGAAGAATGCAAATGAAGTGGGGAAGATTGCAAATTAAGTGAAGATTCAGACTTGTAGAGATGGGTGAGGACAGATTTCAATAATCAATTGAGTTGTACCTGTATTCCTGCGCCTTCCTCTCCGATACTGCCTTATCCGGCGTCTTCCTCCCTTATCCGGCAACTTCCTCCCTCTCCGGTACGAAACAATGGGAGAATGCAAATTAAGTGGGGAAGATTGCAAATTAAGTGAATATTCAGAGTAGTAGAGATGGGTGAGGACGGATTTCAAAAACCAATTGAGTTGTACCTGTTTTCCTGCGCCTTCCTCTCTAGTACGGGCTTCTTCGGCGTCTTCCTCCCTTCTCCGGCCTCTTTCTCCCTCTCCGGTACGGGCTCTCCTCTTTCCCTTCACTTCACAACCGCCTCCCTTCCCTCCTATTAATATTCGGTCTCTCTCTCTCTCTCTCTCTCTCTCTCTCTCTCTCTCTCTCTCCTTCTCAGGGATAGGTGGTGGTTTATTCCCCAACTGCAATGAATGCAAATTACTTTTGCATTTGTTTTCTTTACCTTTTATTTTCGAGGAACACAATATTATCTTTTTCTTTTTTTAAATTTTTGTAAGTAAGTCAAAGGAACTGTGCAACCAACTGCCACCTTGATAGATTCCTTTTCTATTGTCGTTTTGTTCTTTTGTCCCAGTATCGGGTCCCGTCTTTCCATGCACGTGTCACCTGACAGGTTTTTTCGTGTCACTATTGACTGTCTCATATTCCTACGTATAGTCTAAATGACCCATGTCACCCCTTTTAATCCTCATGTCATCTAACGACATATACCTTGTCACCAAATTGGATAGATACATGTAGCTAGACTGGCAAGTTTAACATGTCCGCATACCTACTAACATATACAAATGTTCACATTCGACAACTACCAAGTTTCGCAAAATATCCAAATGTTTTACTTCAACTATTACAGGAGGGTGTTATGATTGGAAGCAAGTGTTCAACTCCAAAGTCTAGCATCCGAGTCGACCATGGAATACCCCAACAGCTAGCATCTGGCGGTATGCCTCAATGTACGTGTCGTCCAATCCATCGAAGTTCGAGGCGGTCTCCACCAGGAGGTGCATGAATCTAATGGTGTACGGGCCACAATCACCGCTGCAATGGGGAACGATCGGTCAGAACGCGGACACCGATTCCACATCCAATCAAACGAAATTGAACCATGTCATCCAACTTACCTTTGCTTGCTATGTGGAAGGCTCTTGTCCCGGCGAATGGAAAACGGCGTGGGGACCTTATCGGTATACTTGACCTTCAGATCGGGGTGTGCACGCATGACGACAGGGATCAGGCTCGTCACAGGCATTAACAGGGGTTGGAGCTGGCGTTCCGTCACCATGTGAACGTCGCAGTCATACACCCTTACCTCCCACTCCTTAAGATCAATGGCAAGGGCAACCCAGTGTTTGTTCCTGACGTTGAAGGGCAGGAGGATGAGGTCCGCACCTGACCACGCTCGTCCCAACGGCTTCGGCGACCCCCCATTTAAGTACGCCATCAATGCATCAATAGGCTCGTACGCTTCGGGGGTGGCGCTGTACTCCTTCCATTCCCGAGGTAGATAAATTCCTGCAAAGCACGTATCGACTACGATGGCTCCACTGGCCATGTCACCCGCTCTGTCTGCGACCGCTTTGCGCAGAAGGTAGCAGCACTCCTCCATCTCCTGCATGAAGTGAACCGCAATTACAATCCAAAATCCTGACACGGGAAATTTTAGAGGTGACAAGTGTTCATACCACAGTTCCAAACCAATCTTGGGGTTTCTTCAGGCGGTTGAGTAACTCCTTCGTCATATCCACACCGCAGGGTGACGTGCGCACCTCCGCGTCCCCACTGCACGGTAAGTTTCTGTCAGGTATTGTGGACGTTCAACTATCTACCTTCGTCGTCTATTCGAGAGTAAGAGACATAAGCTACATACCTTGCCACCCAACTTGTCATGGCGTCGTTGTCCGTCGCTGACACCATTCCTAGCTTAACAACATCGGCGAGAACAGTGGCTGCCTTCTGGGCTCGCGGTTTCTTGGTCGGGGGAGCCAGCTCCTCTCCAACAACCTTCCTCATCTTCTTCGCCCCCTTAGATGCATAAACCTGAGCTACCCGGGGCTTCGGCCTCTCATCACCTTCAATTTTCTTTCCCCCTTCCTCAGGACCAGACCCCTTTAAACCAACATCTCCCAACTGCAAACATATCAAACTTCAGCTAAGATTGACACTATCCCTTGTCACATAACAAATATACTCATGTCGTGCAACTACAATGTCCCTGTCACCAATAACTGATAGAAAAAACTTACATCCTTGCTCTCTCTTGTCGTCCCATCCTCTGCCTTGACGGATTCACCTTCAGCTACCTTGTCCCCGACATCCGATTGCTTGTCCCCCGCCTTGGTCTGAAAAAATTTCATGTCACTTGCCATAAATTTTCATGTCACATATAATCACCTTTTTTTCATAAATGAACCTGACCTCGTTGGTCTTTCCTTCCCCCCCATCCACAGCCTTGGCAGATTCAGCTTCATCATGCTTTTCCCCAACAGCATCACCAACTAGCTTGCTCTCTCCTGATATCTCATCCCTTGCCTTCACAGTTTCAACTTCTGTGTGCTTATCCCCGCCATCATCCACTTCACTTCCCTTCTCAACAGCACCTCCTAACTACAAATGAAATCAACATTCAATTATGCCTCAAACTTTCCAGTGTCACTTAACAGAACAAATCATGTCACACAGCTACAATCTTCCTGTCACATTCTTCCAGTGTCGCTGAACATAACAAATCTTGTGATGTTTACCAACAACTTACCTTACCACCTTGTCCACCCTCACCGGCTTCAGCCGCAATTAACTCTATCAACTCATTAAGTTCGACCTGTAAAATACATATTAACATTTGATATTGAATCCCCGATTTCAAGCAGGACTAAACATCGAAACGCATGTCACGCAAAAACAAACTTACAAACTCATCCTGTTTTTTCTCATCTCCAGCTTGTTCTTTATCGGTTGCTTCTTGCCAGGCCGTCCCCTTACATTGACCATCCTGCAGCTCAGTCACGGCCACCTCCAATAATTTCAGCTACAGGGGATTAAATTATTACTTCATATCACCATAAGGTGACAAAATTCAACACAATTCACCCTTCATATCACCATGAGTAATGAACACTAAACAATTCCTGATTCACACTTCATATCAGACTAAGGTCACCTAATTCAGTTCTAAACAAACACTTATCAGACTAGGCCCCCCTCAATTTCATACCACATTCGTTCATTATCTACACTACGTGTCACTTGTCCAAATTTCACCTGTCAGGAGTCCATTTACCCTAGTTCACAGTTATCCAGAGTCTCCACAAAATGAATAATTGGGAAGTTATTGCGTACCTTTTCATCCATCTTCTCCATCCCTGTTGACATTGTCTGAAGCTTGTCCATAACTTGTTCCAAAGTCTTGGCCACTTCCCCCACCCAGCCATCCTTCTCATTGCCTCCTCTTCCCGTCCTTGGGGACCTCCCACCAGGGGCTTCGAAATATGTCACGAAGGGTGCAACTAGGTTGTCGAAGAAGGGGTCGGACTTCTCATCATCGTAGACACAGCCATCCATCAGCTCCAGCTCAGCCTCCTCTGGTATGAGTATTGGGTTATCATCAATCTCTATGGCCTCCTCTCCCTCAGCTTCGGTGCGGCTGGCTATATCCTTATAAGCGAGGTTCTCGTCCTTGAGGGCCCATCTCATGCAACGAGGGAATGTCGTCGTCGACACCTTCGTCGCAAACTGGATCCCCCATTTCGGCATGGATTCCAACAACCAAATCTGCACCGCATCCCCACTCAAATTAATACATTTTCAGCATATGAATTACAAAATGATCATGGGTGTGATCGAGAAGGTTACCTACAAGGATAGCGGATAACCCATCAGGCCATAACCATTGCGCTTCTTTCGATCTTCTGCCTTTATCTCAGCCTCCCGGCGCTTTACGGCGCCGTTCAGCGACACGTGTGTTGCAGCATAGATGACCCTCCCCCATGGGAATGCCAAAAACCGATCGACATTCTCCACCAACCGGACGATCCAGCTCCGCAGCCCCTTCCTCTGCTCCTCCCCTAACAAAACGCCCTCCACAATGTACAGAAGCACTAGCTTGAATCGTCTTCGCGGGCTCCGCACCACCATTATTGAGTTCTTCAGCTCGGTCTCCAGGTCACCGACCGTCATCTTCTCGTTTCCAAAAAACTCCTTGATAGCTTTCTCGTCGTCCTCCATGTCACTAGCTATTGGTTGACTGCACCGCAGCCCGGTTACTAAGGCAAACTTTTTGAGGGAGAACCTCCGGAGCTTCCCCTTAATCCGGTACCACGTCTCCCACTCCTTATCGCTCGCAAGCTGTCGTTGGAGTGCATAATGCACCATTTGTGAAGAAAATTTCACACTGTGCGCCAGCTGCACAACCCCACCAAGCTGGGAGTCAAGCAGCTTCTGCCAGTCGCTAGCGTCAACATAATCATCGATGTTGTTCAGCATTGACAGTCTTGAGCCCTGGTTGACGCGGGCCCGGAAGTGCCTAGCTTCGGGGACTACGTATTCAGGCTCTTTGTTCTTCGAGCTCACATTCTTCGTCCTCACCATTTCTCTCCTGCAATTTCCATCACACGAACAAAGTCAGCTTCTACCAATTATATTCGTCTCCCTCTGTCACCTAACAGACTAACCCATGTCACTCTACCCTTGTCACTCAGTGTGAAACCCATGTCACCCATTATGAATCGGAAGCCTATAACCAATACCTCAAACCTCCTTCAATAGGACACCTACGACATCCACATATCTCAATTTCCACACCTCGTCAATTCCCCTATTCCGCCTACCACAACAAATTTAGAAACCCTTCTCTCCAAATTGGAAACCCCTGTCACCCAATGTCAAACCCCTGTCACCCAATTCGAACCTCAAACCACCAATTTCCCCTATCCATAGTTCCCCGACCGTTGCCCTAACCTATTCCGAAAACCACAGTCACCCAATTGGAAACCCTAGCCACCGATTTCCCCTTTCCATACCCGAAAACCACCCATGCCACCACCACCCACCATTATCCAAACAAGAAAACCACCACCCCGACCCACCATTCAGGCCGCCATTACCCTAACCCCTTCACCCACTGCTTCCCCGACCCACACCCGCGCACAATACCACCAAAGGGAGAAGAGTAAAAGGGCGTACCTGATTTATGTCGTGTCTGGTGTACTTTCCGGCGACGGTGGTACCTGTCCGCTCTCTCTCCTGTGTTGTTCCTCTCTCGAACCGGCGTCTCTGCAACTGGCGAAGAAGAAACCGCCCTCTCTCTCTCCCTTTCTATGCCTCGCTGCAACTGCCGATGAAGATGAAGAAGCCTCTCTCTCTTTGCTATCGGTGTGTTTTCAAACGGGAGAGAGATTTGTGATTGGATGGGCATTTACTAACCCTCTCCCTATTTCTCCTTCCCGCCCTCTCTCTCTTCACTAGGCAATGATGCCTCTAATTTAATTTTCTTTTTTTTTTTGGCCAACTTTACATATGATAGCCAGTTTATGTTGTGGGTTGACCGTGGTATTTTTGCAAATTTGCGCCAAAAATAGCATTCTTGCAAAACTTTCCAAATTGCTAGCATTTTTGCAAAGTTTTTTGGAATTGTGGTATTTAGTACCATTTCCTCATTTTCTTATCTATTAATTATTCTAATATCCTTTTTTAAACAAAACAACCAGGGACAATTAAGTCAAAACAAAAATAAAAAGGTCCATTTACTTAAAATATTAACCATGGGGTATATAATCTACTAATTTTATTGAAACTGGTCTTAATTATCCAATTCTCACGAATGATTATAAAAAGCATTTAGAAAAAAAATGATTTTTTATATAGTTTTTTTAGCTTATGAAAAAACGTGTTAAAAGTAAAGTGATATATGTTTTGGGACGGATAAAATATTATTTTAGCACTTAAATCCAAAACATACTCCAAATTCATTTAGATTTACAATCGTTAACTATTGTCTTCGACATTCACACTGGAATCAACCCCAAATGGATCGAATCGAAATTATACTTCCAAGTTCCAAACACATACACACAAGGTAGCTCTATAGTTGGCATTACTCATCGGTTTCATTTACCAAAATTCGTAGATACCATGTCACATTTAGCAGACTTGTGTAAACAGTAACATTACCCAAGTATAACGGCGATCAAGATGCTGAGACAGCATCAGTTTCTTCACCGAATGCAGAAACACCATTTTCTTCTTCCATGACAGACTTGGGGGAGTTTGTCATAGAGAGGTGATACTTTGATCATATACCATGCTTAATCCAACTTGTAATATGATAATGGGTGATCGGTCCAGCAGTTGCTGCTAGAAAGACGGATAAATAATCGATGTTGAACAAACACTGCAGGAATATATAATAAGCTCAGCATACGAGAAGACAGGGAGATAGATGCATACATCAACATGAAACCAGAGCTTTAGACGCCTTTAATGATTGAAACTTGCACGTAGCAGTGTCCCTCTCTTCCTCGTCTTCAAAGACGACAGGTTCTGTGTTGACAGGCTTCCTGCATATAAGACAATTAGTAACACAGTGTATTATAAACATACAAACTGTCATGACCAATGTTTAAAACATTGGTTCATTTCCTCGTTTTTTTTTCATAATATAATCACAGGAAATCTCCACAATTGTTAGAATATCCTAGACCTACGCAATGACAGAGGCGAACTAAGTAATGCGTAGAAGGAAAAATACCCATGATGAATGCAATTGAAAATTTTGGATAGACAAGTTAGTTATATGGACAAGGAGATGGATGCACCTCTGAGAGATGAAACTCTCTTCTGACAGAGCCTTTTCCAACCTCTCCTCAAATGGAGTTGCATGCCAACGCACTTTCTGATCCTGCAAAAGGTACAGGAGTTGTTAAGTTCACAGTTCCTACTTCCTAGTAGAATTTTGGAAGAATACAGTCATATAAAGTACCTCCTTGTATTTTGTTGTTGAATTTGGGATCCCATTACCATCCCACTGCTTAGGTGAGATGCGAGGAACATCCTCATCTTCTTTCCAGTGTTCTGCAACCAACCCAAGAATAGGCCTGTCCACCTGATTCCTTCCAGGTCTATACTTCCTTTCATTGCCAGCTCCACCAGATGCTGGAGGTTTGAGCCAAGAAGCCAAGTCAGTACCAGCAGTACTATCAATTTGGACAGAGCCTCCTTTCGAGTTATAATTAGTATTCTCTTGAGCACTAACAGATACCACCTCTGACGGATTCATGGCCGCATAGACATACTGAGACCTGATTCGGACATTAATTCCACTTGCATAAACCGTCCCAGGTGTTTGCAAGCTATCTGTCAGGTTCAGTGGCGTGGGACATGGAGAATGATTTAACAGCCTGCTATCACCTTTCAACTCAGGATTCTCCTTATCCTGAATGCACGCTTGGGGTGAGCTTTCAAATCGCACGGACTTGTTTTGAAAATCACTTTTGCAAGCAATAAGGCTAGGTGATTTTGGCATATCATTTGCTGAATTTCCATTAAGCTGAGGATCGGTGGTAACAATGGTGCTTTCTACAACACCATCTTCAAGAGAGCTGATGGAAATGCGTACGTCACTTTGTTCATTGATTATGCAGCTGGAAGAAGATGGCAGAATCAAGTGAGAAAGTTAATTGAAGTGCAAAATACGAGGGTATACAGAGATTAAGATGATTGAGAAAACAGCAATGGGGATTTGGTGGTCTTTTTTTGTTCAATAATTAATTCTCCCTGTCAAAGTTTGTCATACAGGAAATATTGAAGCTAAGAAACAAAAATGAAGTCCTCCACACTAAAACAACAACCCCAACACACCCCGCTCAAAGCAAGGTCTGGGTCGAGGTGTATGCAACATTGAGCTGGTATTTCTGAAAGCCCCAGGAATGCCAGAAAAAGCAAACACAAAGACAAAAATGATCAATGAAGAGTGCGAAGAAGAACAGCACAGAAAACGATAAAGGATACGGCCCCCCACCACCCAAAAACTGCACCAACTATCCCTCTCCGACTTAGATAATGCCCCTCCATAGTGCCTAAAAGGGAAAGGTCTTGTCTAATAACCTCCTTCCGGCTCTATGATGGTGCAAACTTAATATGTGTTAAATTTGTGCAGTGACCATACAGAATGCATATGATAGCTTTTGATTAATAATAATAAAGGATAAGGGCAGAACCTGCTAGGAGTAGGGCTATGTGTTGGTGCTGGTTCTGTTGACATATTCGGAATCCATGAATGAAACTTAATGGCTTCCGAATTATGTTCTTCTCTATCGTCCAAATTCTTGGACGATTTCCGAATTTCACTGGGAGTCTTTGCTAGAGTACCACATGTTTTAAGAAACTTAGCCTGTTACAGAATTTAGCTCAACCATTAAAATGAGTGAAAAAGACAACAACAATTCAAACCAGGATATGTTCTACCATCCTATGGAAGTTGGCTATCACCAGAAGAAGAGGACTCATCCTAAAGATGCGGATTCTGATACAAGTGATACATGAGCCACAAGAGAATTGCAAAAGTTTTCACGCATTTGGAGATAGGAAAAACAGTAAAACACTAAAAGCAATCAGGATATAATTTTTGCATTTTGCACAGACAAGCAACTAGAGGCAAAAGGTACAATTCATAAAGATGAGATTTAGACATATTCACACAATGCTGAAGATGATTCAATTATGAAAATCATTTGGTTTGTAAAGGTAGGTCTGAAAGAGTACATGATCAACAATTAACATTACAATAGACACAATCAGAAAAGTAAGTAATGCAAGATGTACATGCTTAGTCTGACAAGTGCTGAAGTGACATTAATAAACCCCGAATCACAGATAAAAGGATTCTATATGGGTAGCATAAAAGCTAGAAATTCATTGAGTGAATATCTCCCTCTCATTTAGACTAATAGGATAGAGTTTCCAAGTTATAGGACTTAAGAATTTCTTTTGGTGACGAAACAAGCAAGAAATAGATATAGGGGGGAAAAAAACCTATCCGATTAGCTCAACTGGGTTAAATAGAGTACAAAATGAAACTTACACTTACTAACGGGCATGAAATTCAAGAAGAAGAGAAAAAGAAAGCATAAGCCGAACAGGCAAAGGCAAAAGAGGGGCCTTACTTCGTCACTGAGCTGCCAGTTGTGAAATTCAGTCCTCGCAGTAGCAGCTGCAGCTCGGGGGACGAGGTTATGTCGCTCTTTAACGACCGCCACATCTTCTTCCCTCTCTAAATTTGAATAAGCACAAATTTAAAAGGCAAGGAAAATCAACAGTAGCACAAATGGTTAAAGAGGAGAAATGGAGGGAATCGCACGTACCTTGGGACTGAAAAAGGGAGGACAAATTGTGGCTCCTGGAAACTACAGGGTCCTGTGGATCATCAACACAAATAGGAATCCACGTGAGATGAAAGCACGGAATCATCATATCATATCATATAAAGAAGAAGAAAAGGCGAAAATAGAAAGAGGAGAGGGGAGATTACTCGGGAAATGGGAGAGGAAACGAGGCGAGGATGGGGGTGAGTGTCCCTGACTCCAAAACAGCGAAAGAAACAGGCCATAGATCTCAAGATTATCGCAATCAAACTGCAGTGAGTTGTTGTTGTAGCCGGCATGAGAAAGAGGAACAAGCGAGAGAGAGAGAGAGAGAGATTGTTCGCTTTAATTGCAAGGGATTTGGGGTTTGGGGGCGTTCGACTCACACTCACTCAGAGAGAGAGAGAGAGAGTGAAGGAGGAAATCAGTCGCATACAGAAGAAAGGAGACGTTTCCCCTCTCCTGATTTTGAAATTTAAAACCTTGGGCCCCGCCGTGGCAAATGGAAAATATTAAAATATAATATATGTAAACTTTTTAAAGTTTAAGTATAAAATATTTAAATGTTATTTAATGGAATTTTAATGAGTGAGGTTTTAGACAAAATCTTAAAACGATTATGATAAAGACCATTTTAAATAATTTCACGCATATCTTTTTCATTTTTTTCAAATAAATTGTAAAAAGGTCCAAAAACTCTCACTTACGTATCAGAGTGAATGAAAAATACCTAAATCTATCAAATAAATTGTTGTACTCGAAACTAGCTAAATCGGTGAAATTGATCAACACTCACTTTCGTGTGTCGATTAATTTGGATGATTATCGAATGATATACAACGGTTGTTTGTGGTCGTCATTTGTAAAATATGTCAAACCTCGGAGAGGACGAGCTAAATAAGGGACATCGGCAAAAGTTGTCGAGGGTACAAAGGAGGCTCGACAAAAGTTGTTGAGGGTACGAAGGAACATCGACAAAAAAGTGTTGAAGGTACACATTAGGCTCAGAGACAGTAGCCGAGGATAAATCATCACCTCGCTAAATCTACATGAGCCCTGTGCTCGATAGTAAACCATGAAAAAAGTCAAAGTAACAAATCCCAATAGCAACAAAATGAGCAATTTTTTTCGTTTTCGTTACATTTACTGGTCATAAATCAACTCAAACAACACTCAAATCAACAACAATCAAACAAAACACACAAACAACAACCAAAACACACAATTTCAATTCTAATTTCGAACCTAAAACACACAATTTCTTCAAAAAAAAAAAACAATCGTAATCATTTATAAATGAAACTTCTTACATTAAATTTGATAGATTTGTTGAGATTCTTACCAAATCTACCACAATGAATAAGGTATGAGTGATTTCTTTCTACCGTGTGTGGCTCGTCCAAGTGAAACGAGGTATGAGCGTTAGTTTTTAATTTTCTTCTCGGGAAGATCTGTAATTGTTTTTTAGAATGGGAAGGACGTGTGTGCAATTTTTTGTAAATAGTGTTGTCAATATCTCTTTTCTCATCTTGTCGGTAGCCAATGCTCATGAGAATAAGGCTAATTCGTGTGGTGCACAGAAGTTTGACATATTTCACTAGATGCCCCTGAGACTTTCATTTTTTCCCAAATACCCCTGAGGTTTTCATTTTTTCGCTAAATGCCCCTTTGTTGAATTTGTTAACATTTTTTTATATTGAAAATAAAAAGAAAAGAAAATATTATTTCATTATTATTTTTGTAAGGTATTATTTGCACAATATTATTTAATTATGTTAATTAAATTATCTAATATTATTTACACAATACCATTTCATATTATATTTTTTAACCAATGGAATTAAACCAAACCTTTTTTTGATAAAGTTAAAATTAACTATACAATATTATTTCATTATATATTAATTACACAATATCATTTCATTCTATTTGTTTAAATAATGCGATTAATTCAAAACTTTTCTATATAAAAAATACATAGTTCCAAAATATACGAATTCTTTTTTTTCTAGAGCAACCAATCTCTCTCTTTGTGTGTATATATAATGAAAACTGTTTTTTTATATAATAATATTAATTTTTGGAATTTCACCCAATTAACATAATCTTCATAAATTTTCAAATATTAAAAATTTTAACATTTTTTAACCAATGAGATTTATTTATTCTAATTGTTAAATGAGAAATATTTTTGCTTAGATGTCATATCATTTTTATTTTACAAGTTCCTCCCAATCAACTGAATCTAGAAAAAAAAATCAAACTAATAAATTTTTTAACATGTTTCTTTAATCAATCTAGTTATATCATGCAAAGCTTCTTCCTACCAAAAAAATATACTCTTGGAACTCAACAAAATCAATAAAAACTTTTATTGGAATAAAGAAGGAAATTACCGCCCTCTAATTAGATGGGATCATGTTTGCAAATCTAAACAAAATGGGGGAACAAGTATTAGGAAAGCCGAGGAAATCAACGTCATAGCATTACAATTCAAGCTATTATGGAAAATCATTTCAGAACCAGATAATATATGGGTTAAAATTGTTAAACATAAATACCTTAAAGATTGCAACCTAATGCAATACAAAAAGAAACAATCCACATCTTGGCAATGGGCTAAACTCATGTCCCTAAAGGGGCTCTTTGCCTTGGGTCTTTAGCGGCAAGTAGGGGACGGGAACACCATCAACTTCTGATTGGATAACGGGGTCTTGGACACACCTTTCATTGAAATAGTAAGAAACAAAAACTTGATAAATGAAATAACCAAAGTTAATGATTTCATCACTAATAATAAAACACGGAACAAGGAAAAGATAATGAGAGAACTGTGAAATCATTTAAACCAAGACAATCTTGACAAAATAACAAACATTCCAATCCCAAGTAATAATATTACAAATAGACTTTATTGGAGACCAACCCCAGATGGGTGGTTTTCAACAAAATAATCTATCAATCTTCTTCAAAATAAAAAAAAAAAAAAAAAGGTCATTTGGATATGAGACATAGACTGCACCCCTAGAATCAAACGCTTCTTGTACGTGGAGGTCATCCCAAGGAGGAACACCAATAAAAGGAAAATTGGAAGAACACATAATCGCAGTTCCTATGCAATGTGAGTTTTGTAACCACCATAGATAAGATTTCTTCCATCTATTCATGGATTGCAAATTCGTCAAAAACATTATCCAAAAGGTAGATGCTAAATTTTTTAAAGCTATCGATAAATGGGATAGAAATGTGAGAGACAAATACTCCATTATAAAAATGTAGAAACAAACAATCAGCACTGAGAAAACAGGTATAATGGCAACCATCTAGTGGAGTATCTGGTACTACAGAAATCAAATGGTTTTAAAAAACAAGGCTAGTAATGCTAACAGTATTATCAAATTTATCAAGCAAAAAATCCTCAATTGGAACACAGCTAAAATTTATGAGGAAGAGACAAATGGGCCTACGTCTATTTATCATAACAACTCAACTGGGTGTGAAAACAAAAGGAATAAAGGTATTAAATGGGAAAAGCCAAAAGACTCAAGTTTCAAGCTAAATTTCGACGGGTCCTTCCGGGATAACGGGAATTCCGCAATTGGTTTTGTGATTCGGGATCACGAAGTCAATTGTGTCTCGAAGAAAAGGTGACAACATCCCACCGTGCTCGGTTATCAGAGCTGAGGCTATAGTTCTGAGATAGGGAATTCGTAAAGCATTAGAACTTAATATTCAGAACATCGAAATAGAAGGTGATAACCTTTGCATAATTAATGTGCTTAAAGGTATTTGGAAATGCCCTTGGGAAGTCGAAATGATCATTTCCAACTCCCTGATTGACCTCTGTCGATTTCAAACAGTACACATTCGTCACGTCTTTAGGGAAATTAATAGTGTAGCGGACAGACTGACCCTCCTAGGTCATTCAACCACTATCACCAACCCTAACACAGATTAAGAACTGCAAGTTCTCATCCAAAAGGATGCTCTAGGATGGACTACAAGCCGCTCATAGTCCTTCTTATCTCTTTTCGTTTTCAAAAAAAAAATCTAGTTATATCTAAATATTAAATAATAAGCGTTTTTTATTAGGTGTTATAACCACATTTATTTTAGGATTTTAAACCAATCAACATATTTTACTTAAATCTTAAACTTGTGTAATTTTTACACATTTTTCATAAATATTTTTATTATTTTTTTACTTAAATATCAAATCTATTTTTTTATGTATTTTATGTTAACATTTGATAATAGTTATTTAAATTTATAATAGTAATTTTGTAGAATTTTTTTCAAAAAAAATATTAGAATTTTTTTCACAAGCAAAGCATATACACAAAAATATATTTATTTACGAAAATATTCACAACTAAAAAATATTTCGGACCTCTTCTGTCAAGTTGATTGTGGGCATCCTCTTGTAGAAGGGCAATCCAAACCGTCTATTAGGCTAATCTCAACTAAGGAAAAGTCTTCACTGTATCGAATAAGGAAACTTTGGTTCCATACAGTCAATAATGTAAAATTATGAAAATCTGTTTTTGGAATGTGCTAGGTATAGGAAAAAAGACTCTATGGACGGATCTTAATTCAATGCGTATAAATAACCATATCAATCTATTCGCTATTCTGGAAACTAAAACAGAGGTTACTCCACCAGAAAAAGTTTGGCGTAGCAGTGGTTTTACGCAGGGACGGACCTAGAGGTGGGCTGACCTTTGCTGCAGCTCACCCAATTTGAAAATAAAAATAGGTGGTATAGGACATACAGAAAATTCTGGCGCAGTTGGTTGTGAACTATGATAGTATAGAGTATAGAGTATAGACTGATGTGCCGGGTTCGAATCTCCATAGACGCAAAACTTCCTTTTGTTTTTTGCCACTCCTTTGGACGTCCTTGTGTAATTGTGTTCCTGTCACTTCTCAAGTGGAATCTCCCTTATTTATTTCCTTCAATTGCGAAACAATCAGGACAGGTAATCAAACTTGATGTCCATAATCAGCAGCCCCCAACCAACATCAACATTTTCTTTCCTTTTCCCCTATTAATGTGAACATATTATCCAAAATATGATAAATTTTAATGGTGTAATCACTATCATTTGTTTTACTTAATTATTTTATTATTAATTTATATGATAAATTTTAATGGTGTAATCACTATCATTTGTATTACTTAATTATTTTATTATTAATTTTAATATTAATAAAATAGAAAAAAAAAACAAAATTATATGCACATTCAGCCCACCCGAAACTTTATTCCTGGTTTCGTGCTTGGTTTTACGAATTCCATCTGGTTTCCCAGTGACGGTCGAGCTGGAGGTTTAGGTGTACTATGGAACGAGAACACCCTTCAAAATGAAACGATTACTATCAAAACTCACCTACCCTGCATTATATGACTAGAATATTCAAATCTAGATAATAAGTTCAGCTGTGTGATATTTTGTGTGTATGACCCTCCACATTCTAAGGACGAAGACCACTTTTGGACAACGCTAGCGGCAATTGTTACTAATGAAACGCTTCCGTGCTTGATCATTGGCGATTTAAATGAAGCTTGCCAAAGTTCTGATAAAGATGGAGGAAATGTGGTAACTCACTTACGGTGTGACAGACTCGTCCAATTTAAGAACCAATGCTCTCTAATAGATTTACCATGCACTGGGAACAAATTCACATGGCGAAAAAAGTCGGAGGGAGAAGATAACATCTTATAAAAGCTTGATAGAGTATTAGTTCAGCAACAATTTTTAGACACTTTCTCGGATATTTGCACCTTCAATGGGACCTTCTCTTCATCGGATCATTGCCCTATCTCAACTGAATTAGTCTCCTCTTCACGATTCAAACCTCCACCTTTTAAAATGGAAAATATTTGGCTTCATAGACCGGATTTTAGGAATATAGTAAAACAATCATGGAGAGCATCGTGTCCTGGATCAACAATGTTTAAAATCAAGTTTAAAACAAAAATTCTGAAACAAAAAGCAAAACAATGGAATAAACATACGTTCGGAAATATTTTTAGACAATTATCAACTACGAACTGGTAAAACTCCAATCGGTAAACAATGGGAATCATACTCAGACCTTAACTAGTAAGGAGAGTGTTCTCATCTAGAAAAAGGAAAAACTTCTATTATTTCAGAAAGAATACTGTCAACGGGCCAAATCAAAACACCTAAAATTATCAATCTCAAATACGGCCTACTTCCACAGGGTTGCGTCAGGTAGACGAAACAGGAAAACCATCCGGAACATTACAACAACAACGGGAACCCTCATAACAGGCGAAGCAAATGTGCGCGTGGAGATTAAAAATGGTTGTGACAAAATGTTTTCAAAGGAACCAATTAACACAAACTTGTTGAATAGTTATCTTCAATTACTTACAAAATCTATTACGAAGAAGGACAATTTATTATTAACAGCACAACCGTCCAATGGAGAAATTAAGAAAGCGATATTTAGTATAGAGAAAAACAAATCGTCGGGTCCTGATGGTATGACCGCTGAATTTTATAGAAAATATTGGGATATTATCGGTCCGGATATCACTCGAGCGGTTAAAGCCTTTTTCCATACGGGAAAACTTCTACGCCAAGTTAATCATACCTTTATCTCCTTATTACCGAAGTGTAACAACCTAACCAAAACATCGGATTACATACCTATTAGTCTATGCTCCATGATCTATAAAATCATCTCCAAATTATTAACAGAACGATTGAAAACGGTCACGGGAAAAATAACTCATCCACTTCAAGGGGCCTTTGTGTCAGACAGAGCAATTCAAGACAATGTGCTTATCGCGCATGAAATCTTTCACTCATTTAAGAACAGGAAATGAATGGATGGATGGCTAGCTATTAAGCTGGATATGGAAAAACTTACAATAGAGTAGATTGGTTGTTCACTGAATCTGTCATGAAAAAGTTTGGTTTCCATGATAAATTTATCGCTTTGATCATAAAATGTGTAGCCACAGTTTCTTTCTCAATTCTAGTCAACAACGGGTCTACGGAAGTTTTCTGCCCTTCTAGAGGCCTAAGACAGGGAGACCCCCTCTCACCATTCCTATTTATTCTGTGTGCGGAGGTTCTGGCTAGAAAATTAGCTTATGAATCTTCTACTAGGGGTAGCAACATTGGGTTCTTCTTCGGGAAAAATGGTCTCCGGATACCATTTCTGGCCTTCGCATATGATATTATCCTCTTTTCCAAAGGGAATATGACTACTTGCTAGAAGGTGAGAACGATTATTGATGAATATTGCCAGATTTCAAGATAGAAAGTGAATTACCATAAATCTACCTTTCAAGGTACGACTGGTATCCCTAGACAACGCATCTCGGAGATCGAGGGATGTTTAAATATCTCAAAACAAGTCAAATTAGATAAATACCTTGGTTGCCCGATTGTGAATGTGAGAGTCAATAAATCTACGTTTGAGGATATAATCATTAATACTAAGAATCAACTAACAAAATGGCGGGCATATTCTCTTTCTCAGCAGGGTAGGTCTACACTTATTAATACAAATCTAACGTCGAAACAACTATACGCTTTGCAAATTTTTATGCTTCCATCGAAAAACCACCAGAACCTAGATTAGCTTAATAGATCTTTCTTTTGGAAGAAAGACCTACAATACAAGCCCCTTATAAGCTCGGACAAAATCTGTAAGCCAAAAGTGGCCGACGGAGTGGGACTTAGGAAGTCTAAACACACGAATGAAGCATTACAACTTAAGCTATTGTGGAAAGTTCTAAAAGAACCAAACAATACCTGGGTAAATATTATCCAGTATAAATGTAAAGGCTCGGATTTTCAAATCTTAATTTTCGGAAAAAGTAAATTAAAAATGAATTTAAAATTGGTTTAATTCGGTTATTTCAAAGAAAACTACTCCGAAATTTAATAAATCGAACTTGAAATTCTTAAAGAGAATTCTGTCCCCTATCACCAATTCTTATCCAATTATACATCCAACTCATCTTCTCCTCCTTTGGGTAAATTCTATCTTCTCCTCCCCTCCCTCTTTTCTTTGATTCTCCTACTTTTGACAAACAAACAACACCTTTCATTTTCTGAATTGGTCAAAGACTCTGCCTCTACCTGCTCCATCTCTTCCAAAAAAAAAGAGGGCAGAACCTAACCCATTCTCCCCACATTTGATTTTCAATTTCATAAACCCCCTATGTCTAATTTCATTTTGAATCTCCCACCTCTTCTCTTTCATTTTGTCCCAGCCCCTCTAAAATGCTCACTGTTTGACCACGACACGCCAGAACCACCACCATTCGCCTCCACCACCAGCAACCACCGTCACCTCCTATCCCCTGAAACCGCAGCCCCGCTCTCTGTTCGCCGAGAACACAGCAGCAGTTCCACCTTCGTGTCCTCATTCTCCAACCCCGAGCCAGCAGCAGGAGAACCCTCCTACACCTCCCCGGAGCCTACAAGCAGCAGCTTGAGATCTCCCCCTGAGTCAGAGCGCAGCCCCGACCTCGCTTTCCCCGTTTTGATTTTTGAAAGGTAAGGGATCGATTTCTCACTCCTTCCTCTTCCTTTTACCTCCAACCGCAATAAAGGTCCCTCCTTTAACCTCCCACATCTCTCCCAGGCATTCTCGATCGAAGAATCGACACCGACGAGCCCAAACGCAGCCTCGCCGAGCTTCCTTTTTCCGGCGATGAACTCGAAGAACACCTTGGTGAGCACTCCTTTTCTCTCTTCCTTCCTGTCAATTCTCTGTGCTTGGTGTCGTTTTGAATGACCGAAGTTGGGTGCCGAAGCCGGCAGCTCCATCCCTTCCTCTCCCTTCCCCATTTCGAAGTACAGATGTTGAAGACAGTGAACAGTGTTCACTGGGGTCCGATTTTCTTTTGTTTTTAAAGGCGGGTCCGGTTCAACAATTTTAAAACAAAAACAAGGCTGGTCCGGTTCTTTAATAGAGAGTTGGGTTATGGATTTAGTTTGGATCCGAGATTAGAGATGGGTTTGGGCCTAGTCATTCTTGGGCCTTAACTTTATTTTTAGGGAAAAACTAAGATAAAATGTGTTTAATTGGGAAACTGATTTTAAGACTTATATATAATTAGTACAAATATTATAATAAGTGGGATATTATAAATTATATTATATTATTGATGAGATTTGAAAGTATAATATTATTATCGAGATTAAAAATATGATATTATTGGACTTGGATTTTAGAAGAATTGGAAAAAAAAGGTTTTAAAGGTTAGAAATTGATTTGATGAACAGAATTGAATTTAATAAAATATAAAAGATGAATTATGTGAATATCCCAACCTAGTCGGATTTATTTTAATAAATAATAAAATAAGTTGATTTAAAGGATGATGTTTTATAAATGGATTTTTGGCTCAAGTAGGAAGCGGGAAAATGTTTTGAATAAAGATTTATCTAACTTGAGATTTAAAGAGTTCTGGGAAATCTTGGGAAATTACCTTACTTTGCTTAACTTGATAATTTGAGAATTATGTGATCGGTGACTAACTATCATGTTGATATGATTGGTTGACTAATATCACGATTGGCGTGGACTAATGGCATGGTTGAATGACTAACAGCATGATGTTATGATGTCAATATGATTGGGAAGTATGAATTATGATATGTTCTTAAATATAAAGGTAGGAATATGATCTATATATGTGGTGATGATACATGTTACTATATGTTGTTATATGATATGACGATAAGTTAAAGCATGATGACCTGTTGCGATGATGAGTTGAGATGGTACTTGATGAGTTATATTGGGACCTTGCGATGAAATATGGGATGAGTTGAAAGCAGAATGATGGAATATTCATTTCGTGAACTTATATGGAAATGTGTGTGTTTGTATGTTTGAATAGATAGACTTATATTCTCGTTATGATTACTAGATGATACTTTGTGATCATGATTGATGTATGCCGGATCTTCTATTATGCTGTTCTGCATAGCCAGGTGAGTTCCTATATGAGCTCACTCAGATTCGAAAAGAGATCTCCCTGCTTGTAGCCATGTGCATACTAGGTCCATTCATAATAAAGCATGCCATGTAGTATCCTGCTAGGATTGCACTCATGATTAAGCATTCGTTTACTCATTGCTTTTGTAAACAGAACGGCCGTTATCTATGAAGTAACTAGAGTCGTTGCTAGGGTTATAGGAGGGCCCAGTCCCATCGGGTCCCGTCTTGAGTCTATCGAGTCATGAAACTTCCTTATATTATGAGATGCATGCGGGCTTTATTGTGGAGCGGGTTGGGCATGCGTGCCGCCCGATTATAATGGAATGCATTCACGAGCTGGCCAGTCTCCGCCCTATCGGAAGGGGGTGGAGGTAGGAGAGGGATATACCACTTGGTATTCGGTGCTAAGGCCTTATTATATTTATGCACCTGATTTTAGGAGCATGTTAGTGTGTAATATCTCGCCTTGCATCTATAAGCATCTTTATTAGGACTAGCGTGTGTATGTGTCTGCTTGTTTGGGATTATATTGCATAGGGCTTCGATCTGACACCGCCCCGCATACATATTTTTTTAGGTTTGTTTTACACCATGATTGATCCTTGCTTCCGTGACGTGGGAACTCTTTTGGGCAATTGCGAAGAAATGGTCTAACCTCACTAACATTGCCTATTAGATTTCGATAAATGTGCTTATTGATTTGGTTTTGACTCGGCTCTTCCGTGGTACCCTCTTGTATTACATCTTGATTTCGCTAATTGCATGACTATTGGTTTTCCCCGCTTAGACTTATGACAGGTACAGGGGACTTCCCCGGGGATTCCAACGATCCCTTCGAATTTTGGGTATGAAATCCCACTTGAAAACGCTAGAGTAGAATTTCAAACTTCAACCTATACTCGAGGCGCAAGATCCTAACGAGGGGTTTCATCCCTCGAAACGTAACCCGGGAATCGTAATCCTGGGTCGTTACAAAGTTGGTATCAGAGCGAGGTTTTGCAAACCGAGTATGATAGGTTGAAGTGGTTTTGAAAATGGCCCAAGGTTTTTAAACGGCTTTTCAAAATGTTTTAGAAATGGCAAAATGAATTTAATATGGCTAACTCAAATGGACTAAATATGAACTTGACTCAATAAATCCGTTAATTAAACAAAGGGGAAACGATGGGGTAGTAAAGGCGATAGACCATCCCTATTGGATGTAGTTGGGAACGGGCAGGCAAAATAATAGCTTTCTTTTACAGACGGGGTTTGAAGACTCCAAGGAACCCAAGGGTTGGAGTAGATTGTGCTAGGGGGGGCGTGAGGTATTTGCCCCTCCGGTCAGCCGTCCCTCGAAGGATGGCATAGATTGTCTCTGTGATTATATGCATTATATCCAACTGGGCCTGAGGCCGATCCTCCTCGAAGAGGATCATATTAATCCCGTTAGTTGCTTCCATGCTGAGTACTATTGTGTTTAGGATAGAGAACTAATCAGTATGCATTGACTTGAATCATGTATTGAGTAACTGTGCAAACGGGATAGCGGGAGAAAACCTTGTTCTTATGTCATTGGAATTCCTGTCCTGTTGGAGTAGCTCTTCCATAATTCAAACCCCTTGATGATCCCGATCCCGCCATCTGTCCCACCAAAGAACCTAGGCATGTTAGCAAGGGTCGAGAAGCGTCCGCTCTCCCCGTTTCAAGTCTTGTTTGGCATCCCACCATCTCTGCTTCTATCGAGTCTCGTACTTGAGGTTGATGTCCTCCACGGGAAAATTAGATCGATTAACTAACCACCTTCAGAAATTGCGTCGGATGTGAGGGTTACCTGAGTGTGCTAGGGAGGGTGATTACTGAAATGATTCCGAATTAGAAGAGAGGCGTCTTATAGAGCCGTCCCTCTCGATTCTCGTAATAGTCAACCATGTCTTCTTGACACAAGAGTTTAAACACGAGTCCTACCCTCACCTCTCGGAAAAGTGTGAATGTCCTTGTGTCATACCAAGCGAGTCATACTAGCGTCCCACGGGGAAACGGGTTGATAAGTCGGTGATTGCCCTTGGAGAATTCTGTCAGGTTATGATAGTAGCCCACCTTGTGATTGCATGACATGATGTGTTAGTATATTCCAGCATGATTTGCCATATATCTTGCATGATTACACTTATGGATGAATATATATGTCGAATGTACGAATCCCCATGATAGTTACTCTCCATTGAATTAGGTTCATGATAGTGTGGTCAACCCTCTTGTACGAGTATCATGTGAAATAAATTCCTAGAATGCTAAGTTAATCAATTGAACCTTGTTGACTTTGTACATGCTTAATGAGTGTTTCTATTACCATGTAGGACGTATGCCTTCTAATAACAGGCCCTCGCATGATTGTGTGCCATCTTGTCTTGTTATATGAACATGGTTATATTTGATGTGATAGTTATTATGCCCAAATGACCTTAGCATATCCTCTAGCATGATTATTAGGGTGCCTCTCAACATGCTCGTAATTGACTTCGCATTGTCTCGATTTGTTTATGCGTGTTCCTAAAATGAGTGATGAATCATACTTGTGACATTCTACAATGCCCGCTATGTCGTACATAATTCATCCTGTATATGTCTATTGTCGGTTTGTGCATATATGATCATAATATATATCAAGCATGACTAGTGAATGAGACGATAGGTTGCTAGCTAGTTCCGTGTGCATGAAAAGTTGATTCTATGAACATGTTATGAATGTATAGATCGTCATCTATTGAGATAGGTACATGCTAGTGTGGAATGATGTGATGATATTCGTGACTATTATGTGTTTGTGTGTCACAATTATAACCCCATAGAATACCCTAAGGACATCGTTGTAATCCTCTGGTGGGGATTCTATCTTTGGTCTCATCGTCCCTAGTCATGGTCCATGTCTGAAATCCTTGAGGGAGTGTGTCGTCCGCCTTTGTCTCTCCCCTATCTCCATAACTTCTAACACTTGCGATCCTTCGATGAATGCCGGCATGAAAGGAAGAGCTGGCAACCAAGTGGCACCGGAGCAGCGCAACGGAAGTGTGATGGTTCCATGACCCATAGACTCTAAGGACGACATCCACGAAGGCGAAAAGGACGAGTATGCTTTCAAGACGGCAGTCGTGCACATATTTTCGCAGTCGACTCAAGGAATGACGTTCTTCATGCGAACGGGAATTCTTTTATATCAATCGAAACTGGCATAGTGCGATGGGCCTAGAACTGACTTAATTCGATGTGTTAATACCTGATGCGCTGAACTAGTAGTGAATGATTGCTTGACTAACTAGTGCTTGCGATGATGTACCTTGATGCTTGAGTGTATTGACCCGCTAGTAAATCGGTTATGGGTTATATAGGTGGTGGTGTTTCCTTCTTGTCCTTGAGTCGAGTGATTCCTTCGGTGAAACAAGTCAAAAAGTAGTAGGTAGATTGAGGTATTTGGACTAGATCAGTGGTTGTGTGAGATGGGGTCCAAAAAAGATGTGTTAGCAAGAGTAGAACCGAGTGAGTTGGGATTTGTCGGAGATAGTATTCAACGAGTATAATTGAGCTTCCAGGTAGATCTTAGGTGATGAGTGGAGTCAGTATGGTGAGATTCTGAGGGAGAGGTCTTTGTTAGAGGTAGAGTAAGGAAATAACGTGTGCGGGTAGTGTAGTTCTAGAGGTGGATGAGTGAGTTAAGAGTGGATCGGAGGGATTCTTGAGGGGATGTGTTGATAGACGGGTTAGTGTGCCCAAATAGAATGTCTAGATAGTCTAGGAGCGAATCGTGGGTGGCGTTGAGGATGATCGGTTAAGGAATGTCTAAGGAATCGTAGAATTTGGGACTAGGTTGTATGTGCGGTGATTGGGAGCGAACTTGGTAAAGGATGAGGTTGAGGAATCGCTAAGGAAGAGTAGTATGAGGTTGCTTGGGAGATTATTGATCTTGGATATTAGGTTGTTCATATTAGGGTTGCACGTGTAACGAGTATTCGGGGATTGTTCGATAGAATTGGTAGTGCTTGGAGGATTCATGAGTGAGGGATTTTTAGATGCATTGTTGGAGGGTTTTAGTGTAGGGAATGAACCGATATTTATGAGTGGAGGTTATTGTGCCTATTGAGGTATTTGAGGATGTGAGATGAGCCTCCGAGGAAAGGTTGGTAGCTAAGCAATGATGTCGTTGAGATATCTAGTAAGACTGTGGGCTTGAGGTTGAGATACGGAGATTCTAAGCATGAAATTGGGAATTAGGCAAAGTGTAAGGTATTGAGAGCGCTAGAAGATGAAGGATTTTAGAAGGTGTGGCAAGATTGCGGTACTTGGGAGATTCAGATGAGGATGTCATATGAATTATATGGAATTGATGATCGATGCGTAAGAGAGCTTAAGCGGTAGAGATTTCAAGGTTCGGGGAAGTGTGATCTAAGGCAATTTGGGAAAATGTGCGGAGTTGAGGGAGCTAGTCCAGGTAGAGGATGTTGGGAATCCTATAGGTTGGAGGATTGTGAGAAAGTTGGTCAGGGTGTGATATTATGGGTAATTCGAGCCAGAGTGGCATACAGTTTCTTTGGAGAGAATGGTCGTAGTGGTAGCTTGAGGTAATTTCAAAAAATGCTAGGAAGATAATCTATAGTGGGGGTCGGCTTGAGGAGTCATGCGGGGTTCAGGTTTCGTGAGTTTCAGAATGGGATGAGTAGGTAGAATTGGTGTTTAGTCTTGGAGGATAAGCGCTGGTAATGAGGGCCGGTCTCGGTGATTTGTGGTTGAGAGTTAGCATTGGATGGGTTTCTACAATAGAGTTGGTCGGGAGTGTCAGGTGTGAGACGGTCAGTACGTGTTGGGTTCTTAAAGGTGGATGGTTAGCGAGAGTGGTTAGTGATGCGGGAAGGATGATCAGGTTAGCAAGGTGATTCGAGATGTCTCTTTTGGAAATGATGGTTAGGCGGAGTCATGGGAGCTTAGGAAGAGTAAGCGAGACTGTGAAGAAACGTCTAGATCGATCGTGAGAGATGATCAATTGAGGTCTTGAGATTTCTCTTAAGAGGTAAAGATGGGACTAGTAGGGAATTCCTAGGACGAGGGTGTGCGTATTAGGGAGTCTTGGTAGTTGGTCGAGTTGTGAGCTGGTCGGAATAGAGAACTATGCAATTGGGAACTCCGAGATATGGGTTTTAGGAGAGTTGAGTGAGAGATTTGGACTCGAGGTTGGGGATTAAAGTAGAATGACCCTTAGATGGCTTTATGACATGAGAGTTGGGATACCTAGTGATTGGTTGAGAACTAGGCCTTGAATTTGCGGATAGTTATGAGGCTAGAGAGTTGTATGTGAGCAGAATGCAATGGTGTCTAGAGCCAGTATCGGATTTGAGTTGGTAGACCTAGGTGAGGTTGATCTTGATGCGAGGGAAGATAAGTAATGGTCGTGTTTTGTTATGGTTGGTAGTTATAGACAGGTTCTCTTGGGGATGCGATCTAGTTTGATGCGTTACTTGGGACTGAGTATTGTGTAGATTCTATGCTATTGATTATGTTGACTCCCCGACGTGTTGCCATAACTAATAGTGAGCTATTAATACTAACATATTTACCCCCTGGACTTGATGAAATGCTGGCGTGCGGAAGTATTTGTTTGCCTCTAATGTGATGATGCTTGGTAGTTGGCATAATTACGATTTGCTTATCTGATTGATATGGTTGGTTTGAAAAATCCTACTTCGTATGATACTATGCTAGATATGTTATGATATGTGACTATATGTGACAAGATTATCACCTTATTATGAAGGTGTGATACGACTACTATGATATATGATGCCTTTAATTGGAATTGCTAGTATGATAGAACTGAATTAATGAAATTGATTCTGACTTGGAACCTAGGAAGGAAATATGGGATTAGCCCTTGGAGGTGGATGATTCCACCTCATGAGATTGAAACTTGCTTGACTAACATCGGTTTAAAGGATTTTGAATAATGTTTAAAAATGGCTAACTTTGATTTTGAGAAATTGAACTCGATCGAGCACTTCAATGATTCTGAGACTGAACCTTTTCAAACTGAGATCCATCTTGAAATTTTCTGACCGAGCTTGCATTATGACGCCCCACGAAATGGATACACGCACTTTATAGGGGCCCTTATGGACTGCGTGCTAAGACCTAGTGGAGATGTCGTAATGCTTTTCGAGTTATGATATAATCGAGAAGTCGGGGTAAGGATGTGGTAAGGGCCCGCATCACACTCTCGCTACGACCTATCGGAGATATTGTGATCATGACGACGATACTGTGAGAATCTCATAAGGGCACTTATGAGGCACTTACGGGATCGATGAAATAGTCCTTGGACTCACCTATTTCAAACTTCATCCCCTACCTTGTTTTGGTTTTAGTCTCGGGGACGAGACTTGTTTTTAGAGGTATTTGATGTAAAGGCTCGAATTTTCAAATCTTAATTTTCAGACAAAGTAAATTAAAAATGAATTTAAAATGGGTTTAATTCGGTTATTTCAAAGAAAACTCGTCCTAAATTTAATAAATCGAACTTGAAATTCTTAAAGCGAATTCCGTCCCCTATCACCAATTCTTATTCAATTATACATCCAACTCATCTTCTCCTCCTTTGGGTAAATTCTATATTCTCCTCCCCTCCCACTTTTCTTTGATTCTCCTACTTTTCAAAAACAAACAACACCTTTCATTTTCTGAATTGGTCAAAGACTCTGCCTCTACCTGTTCCATCTCTTCTAAAAAAAAAAGAGGGCAGAACCTAACCCATTCTTCCCACATTTGATTTTCAATTTCATAAACCCCCTCTGTCTAATTTCATTTGGAATCTCCCACCTCTTCTCTTTCATTTTGTCCCAGCCCCTCTCAAATGCTCACTATTTGACCACGACACGCCAGAACCACCACCATTCGCCTCCACCACCAGCAACCCCCGTCACCTCCTATCTTCTGAAACCGCAACCCCGCTCTGTGTTCGCCGAGAACGCAGCAGCAGCTCCACCTTCGTGTCCTCGTTCTCCAACCCCGAGCCAGCAGCAGGAGCGCCCTCCTAAGCCTCCCCGAAGCCTAGAAAGCAGCAGCTGGAGATCTCCCCCGGAGTCCGAGCGCAGCCCCGACCTCGCTTTCCCCGTTTTGATTTTCGAAAGGTAAGGGATCGATTTCTCACTCCTTCCTCTTCCTTTTACCTCCAACCGCAATAAAGGTCCCTCCTTTAACCTCCCACATCTCTCCCACGCATTCTCGATCGAAGAATCGACACCGACGAGCCCAAACGCAGCCTCGCCGAGCTTCATTTTTCCGGCGATGAACTCGAAGAACACCTTGGTGAGCACTCCTTTTCTCTCTTCCTTCCTGTCAATTCTCTGTGCTTGGTAACGTTTTGAATGACCGAAGTTGGGTGCCGAAGCCGGCAGCTCCATCCCTTCCTCTCCCTTCCCCATTTCGAAGTACAGATGTTGAAGACAGTGATCAGTGTTCACTGGGGTCCGGTTTTCTTTTGTTTTTAAAGGCGGGTCCGGTTCAACAATTTTAAGACAAAAACAAGGCTGGTCCGGTTCTTTAATAGAGAGTTGGGTTATGGATTTAGTTTGGATCCGAGATAAGAGATGGGTTTGGGCCTAGTCATTCTTGGGCCTTAACTTTATTTTTTGGGGAAAAACTAAGATAAAGTGGGAAAATGATTTTAAGACTTATATATAATTAGTACAAATATTATAATAAGTGGGATATTATAAATTATATTATATTATTGATGAGATTTGAAAGTATAATATTATAAATTATATTATATTATATTATTGAATTTAATAAAATATAAAAGATGAATTCTGGGAATATCCCAACCTAGTCGGATTTATTTTAATAAATAATGAAATAAGTTGATTTAAAGGATGATGTTTTATAAATTGATTTTTGGCTCAAGTAGAAAGCGGGAAAATGTTTTGAATAAAGATTTATCTAACTTGAGATTTAAAGAGTTCTGGGAAATCTTGGGAAATTACCTTACTTTGCTTAACTTGATAATTTGAGAATTATGTGATCGGTGACTAACTATCATGTTGATATGATTGGTTGACTAATATCACGATTGGCGTGGACTAATGGCATGGTTGAATGACTAATAGCATGATGTTATGATATCAATATGATTGGGAAGTATGAATTATGATATGTTCTTAAATATAAAGGTAGGAATATGATCTATATATGTGGTGATGATACATGTTACTATATGTTGTTATATGATATGACGATAAGTTAAAGCATGATGACCTGTTGCGATGATGAGTTGAGATGGTACTTGATGAGTTATATTGGGACCTTGCGATGAAATATGGGATGAGTTGAAAGCAGAATGATGGAATATTCATTTCGTGAACTTATATGGAAATGTGTGTGTTTGTATGTTTGAATAGATAGACTTATATTCTCGTTATGATTATTAGATGATACTTTGTGATCATGATTGATGTATGCCGGATCTTCTATTATGCTGTTCTGCATAGCCAGGTAAGTTCCTATATGAGCTCACTCAAATTCGAAAAGAGATCTCCCTGCTTGTAGCCATGTGCATACTAGGTCCATTCATAATAAAGCATGCCATGTAGTATCCTGCTAGGATTGCACTCATGATTAAGCATTCGTTTACTCATTGCTTTTGTAAACAGAACGGCCGTTATCTATGAAGTAACTAGAGTCGTTGCTAGGGTTATAGGAGGGCCCAGTCCCATCGGGTCCCGTCTTGAGTCTATCGAGTCATGAAACTTCCTTATATTATGAGATGCATGCGGGCTTTATTGTGGAGCGGGTTGGGCATGCGTGCCGCCCGATTATAATGGAATGCATTCACGAGCTGGCCAGTCTCCGCCCTATCGGAAGGGGGTGGAGGTAGGAGAGGGATATACCACTTGGTATTCGGTGCTAAGGCCTTATTATATTTATGCACCTGATTTTAGGAGCATGTTAGTGTGTAATATCTCGCCTTGCATCTAGAAGCATCTTTATTAGGACTAGCGTGTGTATGTGTCTGCTTGTTTGGGATTATATTGCATAGGGCTTCGATCTGACACCGCCCCGCATACATATTTTTTTAGGTTTGTTTTACACCATGATTGATCCTTGCTTCCGTGACGTGGGAACTCTTTTGGGCAATTGCGAAGAAATGGTCTAACCTCACTAACATTGCCTATTAGATTTCGATAAATGTGCTTATTGATTTGGTTTTGACTCGGCTCTTCCGTGGTACCCTCTTGTATTACATCTTGATTTCGCTAATTGCATGACTATTGGTTTTCCCCGCTTAGACTTATGACAGGTACAGGGGACTTTCCCGGGGATTCCAACGATCCCTTCGAATTTTGGGTATGAAATCCCACTTGAAAACGTTAGAGTAGAATTTCAAACCTTCAACCTATACTCGAGGCGCAAGATCCTAACGAGGGGTTTTATCCCTCGAAACGTAACCCGGGAATCATAATCCTGGGCCGTTACAACAAATACCTAAAAACAGTGCACATATTGAAATATGATGGTAAGGAGAACGCATCATGGCAATGGACGCAACTACAAGAACTAATTCCAATTTTCAAAAATGGTCTAGTATGGTCTATAGGTAATTGAAAATCTATAAAGTTTTGGAAAGACAAATGGAATAATATGCCTAATTTGAGTCATTATTGCACCAACTATGAGAAAATAAACATTGACGAAACAGTGGATACATATTTAACTAACCGAAACTAGGATATACACAAGTTGAATAGGATTCTCCTGAGAGATTTAGTGGACAAAATTGCAAACGTCCCTATCCGATCCCTTCCACGGACTTGGAAGATATGTTGTACTGGTGGCCCGATAAAAAAGGATGATTCAGTACATCAAGTGCATATAAATTAGTCATGAGCACAACGACAATAGCACCCGATGAGAATAGTTGTATTTGGAAGTTAGGCATACCACCTAAAATTAAAAACTTTATGTGGAAAATAAATCATAATGGGCTGCCAACGACATCCAGATTGCCTAGACGAGGAGTGGCAATTCCTCCTTATTGCCCAATATGTAACCACCACGAGGAAGATGCAGTTCATCTCTTTTGTCAATGCTAGTATAATGCATTTTATTCAAAACTAGATAGCCAAACTCAAATGCAAATTAAAGAATCAATTTAAAAGTCAAGGGAGATGAAACCAATACTGGCTATACTTTCAAACAAGTTATCTGTTACACAAAAACAAGAAATGGCTTTTAGTTGGTGGACAATATGACTAACACGTAATCAATTTGTTTTTAGACAAGAGAAGCTTCCATCTCTGGATAAATATAAAAATACTACTGAGTACCATATGAGCAACTGGAATAAAACAACCAAACTGTATGACCAGGAAAAGGCTACAAAAACAAACTTAGGTTTTCGGAAAGATAAGAGCTACCGTGAACCCAAAAACAAGAAATGGCGAAAACCTCCACGAGGTTTCTGTAAATTAAAATTTGATGGCTCATCACCGACTAACAATGATAGTAGCATTGAATTCATTATTCGGGATTGCGACGGATCACCTCTAACAATCGGTTCTGCAACTGTTGGGTCGCAAACACCCTTGCTTGCGTGCTCTTCGTTTGGGTGTTCTCGGCTTCTCGCAGCTAAGGAGTTAAGTTTGGAGAAGATTACCATTGAAGGAAACTCTCTAATCATCATAAATTACCTAAGATCTGGAATACTGACGAAAACGTACAAGAAAAAGTATGTGCCCCCCCACGTCCCCATGGGGGGTATGCTTTGGATTTCCTTTTATGGAAATTGGGTAATACGGACTTACCTGAAGCCCTTTCCCCCCCAGTCAACCACCCGGTCGGGGTGACAGAACAGGGGGAAAAGAGACCTTTACCTGAGCCGCTTACCCTAAAGGAAATAAGGACGGTTTTACCCATTACCTGGGATCCCCACGAATTATGGGGGTACCACGATCGGAGCCGTCGAGTCTTTCGAGAAGACTCGCATCTCTACTTATCCGGGTTCATCAAATGACCCAATGGTAAAGGAGACACGCTCGTCTCATACAGTAGAAGTTGAGGGTGAAATGATTCCACATGCTCCCCAGCCCCTTAGACTAACGTCCGACTACCTGTCCCGGTTGATTATGTTGTTCTCCTCTCTAAAGGCGTCCCCGGACGTGTGGTACATAGATGAGTCAGGATGGGAACCTTGGCGTGGCTGTTTCTCTCTCACACCTCTCTGGAACTAGCGTCTCCTCTCTGGTTTTTCCAAAAAGTCCCTTTCTTTAGCTCCCTTTCTACCTTTTATAGTACATTTCTTCGTCTGTCAAACAGGGGAGATGTTCCCCTCTTTCGGCCACTTGTCGATGTCGTATTGCCAGGTGTCTAGGGAAAGAAATGCACTTGGATGGGGGGAATGAACGCCACCTGTCCCTTTGTGCACCATCTGTCCCATTTGTGCAGGCGTTCTTCGTCCGCGGACCGAAGGTCGTTATGTTTGTTCGTTGGAGTTTATTTTCATTAACCTTTTAAACCCTCTTTAACTGTTTCTTAAATTCCGTTATCTTTCGGGCGTCATCACAGCTCCTCGGGCCGTGGGGGAACCTGATAGGTTTTACCGCGGTTCGAAAACCTCCTTCGTAGTTGGTAGTTCTTTCAGGGCGAAAAGATAAGGAAGACAGGTACGTTGGGCTTCTCAGGGCCCAAATGGGTTTTTATGGGCCGGTAATTTTTGGCCCATTTGTTTGATTGATGGGGACCATGCTTTCGACACGTGGCTTGAGATAGGAGGTGAACCGTCCTGGATCATGGTACCTATAAATAGGGGTTCTGATTCCTCTTTTATTTTTACCGTTCTTCGTTTTTTACAGCTCTTCAACTGGGACATCTTCGAGGTAAATCTTGATTTTATTTTCTTTTCTTCCTGCGTCTTAGGTTTTGTTTTTGATTCTAGTCTTCTTTTCTCCCCCTTTCCTCTCTCGGACCGTGGTTGGTGCGCGGGCAATCATCTGGGTTTACATTGGCCGCGGCTGGTCCTTAGGCCTCTTTCCCCTTCGCTACTTCTCTCTTAACCGGCTCGGCTATCCTCATCATGTCAACTTCCCCAAGTAGTTCGGGGAGTGCGCAGGCTTTGGTTAGGCCTCCATCTTCCCGACGTCCTGGGGGAAAGCTCTTGATGGGTGAGATAGAGGTTCCCGAGAACGTTACTTTCAGGCAACCCAAGGATCTCGAGGATCCTTCTTTTTATGCTTCCCCGGGTCGCGAACGTTATGAAGATTCCTCCCCAGTCGACTATGTGTCCTCGCAGTCGGGTGTCGGGGCTTCATCATCGGGGTCTGACTCAATACTAGATTCGCCGGAGTCTCAACACTCTTACAAAGAGTGGGATTCTCGTACTGGTTTGCCCTCTGGCCCGGTCTTTATGCCAAAAGAACGTCGTTCGTCGTCTGTGTTTGGGGGATTTTCGCCCGGTTCTATACAACGAGAATGTGCTAGTGACTTGTCCTTTCAGGGGGGATTTTCAGCCTTCTGTCGCGGGCCCAATACCCGTAGTTTCACCTCAGCGTATGACTCCTATAGCCCCCCCGAACGCCCAAAGCCGCGGTGGGGGGACATTCACAACCGTAGAGGATTTGAACGTAATCGCTCGCGTATTTCCCTGGCCAGAGGGGGTTGTGCTGTGTCTGCCGGTCGAGGGGGGAGGAAGCCTGGACGCCTACCCCGGTTGTCTAGTGGTGTATATTGAGAGCTTGGTCCAAGGATTTCGGCTCCCTTTGCCTAATATGTTTAAACATTATCTGAAAGCCTGTGGCTTGAGCCCTGCCCAACTAGTACCGAATAGCTGGCTTTTCTTGACTTCATTTGTGATGCGTTGCCCGGAGATCGGGGTCCAACCTTCTCTTGGACTTTTGAGCAATATGCTTACCTTGGGCCATGGGGGCATCCACAAAAGCCTTTATCAGGCTAAGCTCAGCGTCCCTATTGTGGATCGGAATACCTACAAGCCGGAATGGCGGCATAAATGGTTTCTGGTCAGAGATCCTTCGCGTCGGATTTTAAATTTTCATACGGAGCCGCGTTTGTATACGCAAATGAAAAGGGAAGCTGTT
Source organism: Persicaria tinctoria (assembly GCA_037127255.1). Classification (NCBI taxonomy): domain Eukaryota; kingdom Viridiplantae; phylum Streptophyta; class Magnoliopsida; order Caryophyllales; family Polygonaceae; genus Persicaria; species Persicaria tinctoria. The sequence goes on from JBANSL010000015.1 coordinate 32,423,858, forward strand.
TCTGACCTTAAGAAGATCGAGCAGAAGTTTGCCGTGGAGACAAAGCCGTCATGGAAAGATATGGTTTCCCCCTTGCGGCTGGAGATGGCTGGCTTAAGTCTTCCTCATCCGCGCATAAGTTGTAGCTCATCTCGGGGGGGTGCCCTTGCTTTTGTCTTATCCCTAGTATTTTCTTGATTCGGATTTTAATCGTCTTTGATTTTTGTGGTTTTTTCTAGGTGATGCAGAGCTAAAAACCATAGTGGATGCGGCTAAGATGTCTTCGGCCCCCCTTCTTCTTCCAAGAGGAAAATCCCAACTGACGTGACGAGGGCTTTAAAATGCCCCAAAACCTCAGCCCCAAAAACTAAAGGAAAGGCGGTGGTGAAAGAAAGAGATGTTGTTGCGACTTCCTCTCCTCCGGTGGAACCTGAGCCCTCTATCAAACTGATTGATTCTTCCCCGGTCGCTGAGGCCAAGTCCCTACCTCTCGTCTCTCCTGCAGAGCGTCGAGTTGTCTCCCCTGGTGACGCGGGAACTTCCAAACCGCCGCCGAAGAAAAAGAAAGCGCGTTCATACCCAGCGTGGGAAGGTGTGAGCTGGGAGGTACCAGTTTTTCACGTGGACGCCAATGGTCGGCCCGCGTACCGGATGCCCGGCTTCCACTCTGAAACTCTCGAACAGTTGGCCTTTCCCCCTGAACTGGGGAAAGCGGAGTTACGGTATCTGGACCATCTTACTGACGAGCAATTCACACTAGAACAAGAGCGCTGGTGCAAATGGGTAAGTGAATCATGTATTCTACCTCTTATCCATTTGATTTTTTAATGTGTTCTTGATTCTCATAATGTTTTCTGCGGCTAGGGTCATGTTTTTACTCATAGCGGCTGGGGCAGATATCTTCGCTTGGGCCAGCATGCTCATGAACTAGAAGAGAGACTGGAGCAGTTGGAAGGGAAACTCTCGGAGGCTGAGACACTGAGGAAGGAGGTTGAATCTCTTTGTTCGCGGGTGAAGGAAAAAGACGAGATTATATCCGCTGAGAAGGCGAAAAGCAGCAAGCTAGCGGAGGAGGTGGAGACGCTGCGCGCTCAACTTGAATCTTCTCAACAGGCAATGGTTATCCTACAAACTGACTCCGAGGCCTAGAAAAGGGAGTTTGAGGCACAGAAGCAGGAATTTGAGGCCCAGAAAAAGGAGTTTGAGGGACAGCTGCTGACGGCTAACGAGGCGAGGAGTAAGGCGGCCGTGGAGGCCAATCGTCGTATGATTGAGTTGGAACGATATTAGTCTTGTACGGACGGCGATATCGTTCTGTCTTGGTTGGACGTTCCACACAACCGTACCAAGTTAGTGGACGATTGGTTGAAAACTCCGAATGGTTTGGAGTTCATGAAAAGCGCGGTTCCCGAGTAGCTGAACGAAGAGGCTGGGCAAGAGTTCATCCAAGACCGGTACATGGATTGCTTTTACATAGGGATGAAGGCTGGGATACATCAAAGCGTGAAGAAATCTGCGGAAAACCCGGGTGTTCCTCTTCAGCCGTTCTCCCCCAGTGAGGATCGGGAAGATTGAGGTCTGGTGGATGACGACAAAGTGGATTTCTCTAGTGATGGATTGTAGACATTCGTTCCCACCATCTCGGGTGGTTCTTTGTTTCAAACAACTCTTGATACTTTGTTGGGCGTCTTTTTTCGGATTATGTATGTTTTTGCTTTTTGTGGAAGGTCGGTGATGGGAAACTTGGTCCGCGGTTTTTTTTTTTAATTGGGTTTTGCCCCAGGTTTCGTGGATGGTCCGCGTCAGGGAACTCAGTTTGCGTTGCTTATTAATAGTATTTCCTCCAGCTTGCTCGGTTCAAGGTTCACATTTTGTCCGCGGATGGAAACGAGGTTGATGCTGAGTGGCAAGAGCCTCATCCTGAGGGCCCTCTGCCCAATGGAACTCGTCTATGTGCTGACCGGACTCATTTCGTTTCGGATCGTCCCCGGGACACTCCTTAAGTTGATCTTGTGTTTCTTTGAACTACCTTGTCTATCTTGCTTGGTTTAGCCTTTTTTATCATTTCGGGGATACCCCTCTTTGAATTTCAACAATCCTACTTTGGGCGAGGTTTTGTGGTTTGGTCGGGTCCAAAGTTTGGGTCCCCGGACCCAGTGTATCTATCATGTTACCAACGTGCCTCAGGCTCCAGCATTACGAGATTAACGATTAATCTAGGAGCCCAATGCATCCTCCAGATGTCCGACGCGGATGAAGCTCCAGCGTCATAGGACTAAGAGTTATTCTGGGAGCCCAATGCGTCCACCAGATGTCCAGCGCGGAGCAAGCTCCAGCGTCATAGGACTAAGTGTTAATCTGGGAGCCCAATGCGTCCACCAGATGTCCGACGCAGAGCAAGCTTCAGCGTCATAGGACTAAATGCTAATCTGGGAGCCCAATGCGTCCACCAGATATCCGACGCGGAGCAAGCTCTAGCGTCATAGGACTAAGTGTTAATCTGGGAGCCCAAGGCGTCCACTAGATGTCCGATGCGGAGCAAGCTCCAGCGTCATAGGACTAAATGTTAATCTGGGATCCCAATGCGTCCACCAGATGTCCGACGCGGAGCAAGCTCCAGCGTCATAGGACTAAGTGTTAATCTGGGAGCCCAATGCGTCCACCAGATGTCCGACGCGGAGCAAGCTCCAGCGTCATAGGACTAAGTGTTAATCTGGGAGCCCAATGCGTCCACCAGATGTCCGACGCGGAGCAAGCTCTAACGTCATAGGACTAAATGTTAATTTGGGAGCCCAATGCGTCCACCAGATGTCCGACGCGGAGCAAGCTCCAGCGTCATAGGACTAAGTGTTAATCTGGGAGCCCAATGTGTCCATCAGATGTCCGACGCGGAGCAAGCTCCAGCGTCATAGGACTAAATGTTAATCTAGGAGCCCAATGCGTCCACCAGATGTCCGACGCAGAGCAAGCTCCAGCGTCATAGGGCTGAAAGCTGTAGGAAAATACATAAAGCACCCACTAACCGCTTTGATTTATTTACTGATAGCGGGGGTGACTGGATAAACTTCGAAAAGACTTAGAGATTACACATAGTATTTCTTTAGGTGTTCTGCATTCCACGTCTTCCGAAGAACAACACCTTCAGGGGTTTGTAACTTGTATGCTCCGACGTGAATGCATTCAACAACTACATAAGGCCCTTCCCATTTGGCGTCCAGCTTTCCTCCTGTCAGGGCCAGACAGAGGACCAGGTCTCCCTTTTCAAATCGTCGCTCTTGGAAATGCTGGTCCCGGTGCCTTTTGGTTTTCCTTTTGTACTCCCGAGCCTTAATTTCTGCGACCATCCGCCTTTCATCTCGAAGGTGCATCTCGACTTCCAGAGCCTCATTATTGGCCTTGGATTCGTAGGCCAAGACCCGCGCAGAAGGGATCAGTCGTTCGACTGGGATGACCGCGTCCGTCCCAAATACCAAGGAAAATGGCGATTCCCTGGTTGGAGTTTTTGGTGAGGTCCGATATGACCAGAGCACCAGTGGGAGGAGTTCCGCCCATCGGCCTTTGGAGACTTTCCCCAGCTTCTTCTTGATACCTTCCAAGATTTAGCGATTCGTAGTCTCTACTTGTCCATTCGTTTGTGGGTGAGCCATTGACGAGAATTTCAATTTTATTCTGAGACCCTCACAGAAATCTCGGATGTTTTCACAATCGAACTGAGTTCCATGGTCCGTGATGATGGCTTCAGGGACTCCGGACCGGCATACTAGATTTTTCCACAAGAACTTTCTAACCTTCTCCGTGGTGATCAAGCCCATCGCCTCCGCTTCTACCCATTTGGTGAAATAGTCCACCAAGACCAGGACGTATTTGAGCTGTTCGGGGGCCGTGGGAAAGGGGCCCAGAATGTCCATTCCCCACAAGGCGAAAGGGCAGGCCCCATAGATGCTTTGAAACGGTTCGGCGGGCACATTCTTCACGTTTCCGTGTTTCTGACATGCTTCACAACTGCGCACAAAACTCTGCACATCTGCTCTGATAGTGGGCCAGTAGTACCCCAACCTCAAAACTTTGGAGGACAGAGCCCTCCATCCTTGGTGATGAACACAGATCCCTGCATGCAATTCTTTTGCAATGACATGTCCTTCCTGGCTGGATACACACAATAAATCTGGGAAGTTGAAACCTTTTTTATATAGTCTTCCTTCGCGGATTACAAATCGGGCTGCTCTGCTTATCAACTTCTTAGCCTCCATTCTCTCTGGCGGAAGGATCCCCTTCCCCAGATATTCAGTGATCGGTGTCCGCCAGTCTTCGGGTCCCTCAGTTTGGACAAAGTACACCTCTTGCAACAGTCTTCGCCGATCCTTCCTTTCGAAATCAAATTTTTCCTCCACGTTTAACGGCATGGCGGCCCCCACTCGGGCCAACAAATCGGCCTGTTCATTGTCCTCTCTAGGGATGGATTCTATGGTAAAGTACAAAAAGGCCTTTCTTAGAGCGTTTACCTTTCGCAGGTAATCTGGCAACAATCCTGTCCTGGCCTCATACCCTCCTTCCGTCTGCCTAGCAACAATCTCGGAATCAGTGTATACAGTGACGGCCCGAGCCCCGCGGGTCAGGGCTAACTCCAGCCCCGCTATTAAAGCTTCATACTCTGCCTTGTTGTTGGTGGCTTGGAAATTCAGCTGATGAGCGAAACAGAATTGGTCCCCCCCAGGGGTGGTTAGTACGATTCATGCTCCGCATCCATCCGCGTTGACAGCCCCGTCGACTTTTATTGACCAACCTTTCTGTGAGTCTCTGTCTTCGTCTTCAAAACTGGTTTCGCAGATGAAATCGGCTAAAACTTGTGCTAACGCCGCCTTACGCGGGACGTATGCTATCTCGAACTCTGAGAGTTCAATGGACCATTTTGTCATCCGTCTTGAGAGGCCTGGGGAGTGAAGAATCTGCCTCAATGGTAAATCTGTCAAGACTTCGATTCGATGATCCTGGAAATACGGACGTAGCCTCCTGGCCGCGAATATCAAACTGAGGATTACCTTCTCAACCGGCTCATATCTAGTTTCAGCGTCCTGTAATACCCTGCTCACATAGTAAACTGGGTATCGCCCTTCTCTGGTGAGAACTGCGATGATAGTGGTTGCTTTTACTGCGAGGTAGATCTGTAAGTTTTCAGACTTTTGTGGCTGCTGAAGAGTCGGCACATACTGCAGAAAAACTTTCAATTCATCGAAAGCTTGCTGGAGTTCAAGCGTCCACTGTATCGGTCCCTTTTTCTTTAATAAAGCGAAGAAAGGCAAGGACTTATCTGCCAAGCAGGAACAGAAACGTCCCAGGTAGTTGACCGCACCGTTCAACGACTGCACCTCCTTGATAGTCCGTGGAGGTCGTAGTTCCTGTATTGCTGCTATCTTCGCCGGGTTCACATCTATTCCTCTCTGGCTGACCATGAAACCCAAAAATTTTCCGGAATCTACCCCGAAGACGCACTTCTCGGCGTTCAAATTCAGTCCTCCCCGTCTCAGCGAATCAAAAGTCTCATGTAGGTCCACTGCATGATTTTCTGCCTTCTTGCTTCTAACTACAATATCGTCCACATAGATGGACACATTCCTGGGCAGCTGATCGCGAAATATTTTGTCTACAGTCCTCTGGAATGTGGCCCCAGCATTCCTTAAACCAAAGGGCATTACCTTGTAACGGAAAATCCCCTGATTGGTGATGAAAGTGGTGGCTCTCTGGTCTAGTGGGTCCAGTTTAATCTGATTATACCCGGAGTATGCATCTAGGAAACTCAGAGCTTCGTTCCCGGCAGTGATGTCCACCAACTCGTCTATCGAAGGCAGCGGGTAACTATCTTTAGGGCAAGCCTTGTTTAAATCCGAGAAGTCAACACACATTCTCCATTTTCCGTTAGCTTTCTTAACCAGGACCACATTCGAAAGCCAATCCGAGTCTTCTGCTTCTTCAATGAACCCGGCCTCAAGCAACTTTTCTATTTCTTCTTTCGCCGCTCGAGACTTCTACGGGGCCATCTTTCTCTTCTTTTGGGCCACCGACCGCGCATCATGACGGATTCTGAGGGTATGGATCGCGATGGAAGTGGGGACACCCAAGAGATCTTTTGGGGACCATGCGAACACGTCCCGCGACTGCCGGATAATTTCTAGGAACCGTTCTTTTTCCTCCGTTCCGAGGGCTTGGCCCATGTAAATTCTTTCCTCAGTATTGGAAAACGGCCGGTGGACGGTTCTCAAATCCGCGGTCGGGATCTCCCTCTCGGAAGGCCGGACCTCGAGTTCGGCTTCTGATGCAATTCCATTAGTTACACCTGCTGCTTCATTCTCTGGTGAAGGGTTTCTCTCGGCGTTCTTGGCCTTGCTTTGAGCGGTGTCCTCGAGACACATGACCTCCTTCTTTTTCTTCAGAGAAGTCACATAACAACTCCGACTTTTCGGTTGTTGGCCACACACCTCCCCCGTTTCACCCCCAGGGACTGGGAACTTGGCTTTGAAATGGTAGATCGACACAACCATCTGGAATTTGTATAGTGAAACCCTCCTCAGGAGTGCGTTGTAGGTGGTCGGAATTCGGACCACCGTAAAGGTGATGTTTTCCATTCTTCGGCGAGGGGAGGTGCCTAGAATCACCGTGAGCTCGATGGTGTCCGCCACCTGCACCTCATCCCCTGAAAAGGTGATCAACGTGCCGTGATAAGGCCTCAAAGCTGTTGCTGATACGCCTAACTGGGAGAAAGCTTCCCATGAGAGTATGTCCACTGACGACCCTGTGTCGATGAAAACCCTCGTCACCGTTTTTGTGGCGATCTGTGCATGGATCACCAGCGGATCCGCGTGGGGCATGCGGACCTCCTCCGCGTCGGTCGAGGTGAATATTATTTCTAGGTGCGGCTGTAAGGCGATCTTTTGGCTTGTAGTTGATGGAGGCTGCCTGGCCTCCCTCTCATAATTCTTTCTCTCTTGCCGACTGATTCCTGAGATCGATGGTCCCCCTGCTAGAGTGTCAATGAAACCTTCTGGTTCTGGGATTCGGTTGACCCGCAATCCTTTCGGGCGATCTTCGCGGCGTGGAGCCTGATTGACCGATACCTGCGCAGGCTGACCCAGCCCTCTTCGACCACCCCTCCACCAACGTCCCCTCCCTCTGCCCCTGTTCACCAGGGGGTAACGCTGTTGCTCATCCCTCCCCCGAGGGTTTTCGAATCGTGAAGCCTGGCGGTGACTCCTTCTATCATCCGCGTGCCCCCTATCGTTGCGATTCTGAGCCTGCTGGTGACGTTGGGGGTTGTCGCGATGCTCATTCTTCTAGGCCGGAGAGACTGGCTCCCTCTTATGGCTTACTTCTTGGTCATAGCCTTGATATCTAGCGTCTGGATTCTCTCTCTCACGGTTGAAGTGGACCTCGTCTTGTCGGGACGCGTGTATTCCACCCGCGGAGTAATTCTTCCTTGGTTTCGCCGCTCCTTTGTCTTTCCGAAACTTTCCCGCTATCTTTCCCAGGAAACTTCGTGGACCCTCATTAGCCCTCGAGCTAGAGGCCGCGGCTTCCTCTGCCTCAATCTGGGCCGACACCAAGTTCCTTAACGTGTCATAGTCTTTTGGCTTTTTTCTGAAAAGCCGAGTCTTGAAACCGCCTTCCGCGATGTTCCCAATCAGGATTATAACCGCAGACTCGTGATTAAAGTTGGGAATCTGAACTACCACAGAGGTAAAGCGGGCGAAGAATTGTCCCAGAGTCTCGTTCTGCCCTTGCCTGATCGAGTTGAGGTCCAACATGGTCTTTTTCCTAGACCGTGAGCTTCCAAAATGGGACTTGAAGACTTGGGAAAGCTGGATGAAACTAGCGATCGAGTTCTGCGGTAGGTTGGTGAACCAAGTTAGGGCGATGCCGGTCAGAGTTGATGGGAACGTTCGGCACAACATTGCATCATTGTACTCATTGATCCCCATAGCAGTCGTGAAATGGCACATGTGATCATCAGGGTCAGTGGTTCCATCATATTTCATCAGATTAGTGTCTCTCCATCGCTTGGGTACTGGTACCAGGCAGACCTCGGGGGTGAGCACTGAAGGAACAAAATCCACCTTACTCTCGTTCTCACGGGGTGAATCTGTCCGGGTGGACGTGGATATATCAGATGAATGCTCGCCCCTGTGATGCTTGGGTGCACGTCTGTCTTCGCTTCGACGGTGTGTGCCAAAATCATCAGAGAATCTGGGCTGATAATGATCTTGATAAGCGCTCCCATATATATTTTGGGGAAAAACGTTGAACGGGTTCCCTTGCTGGAATGGGGGGTACCCGTCATACCCGTAGAAGAAACCTTGTCCCGGGTTCGGAGGGGGGATGTAATGTTCCTCTTGCATGAAATAGCCTTGAGCCATTTGTGGGGGGACGTACGGCGAGACAACCGGAACCTCCGGCTCGCTATTCTGACCAGGAGAGTTTACATGCAACTCGGACCCCTGGTGTCCTCCGTGGTCATGACTCATCGTCCCGTGAGAGGCTCCTCCCATACTTTCACTCATTTTTCCACTTGTGCATACAAAAGGTATTAGCTAACGATAATGTTTTAAATAATATTTCGATACTTAAAATCGGGAACCCCTTAGGGTGAGAGTGTTCCCACAGACGGCGCCAATGACGAAACCGTACAAGAAAAAGTATGTGGCCCCCCACGTCCCCATGGGGAGGTATGCTTTGGATTTCCTTTTATGGAAATTGGGTAATACGGACTTACCTGAAGCCCTTTTCCCCAGTCAACCACCCGGTCGGGGTGACAGAACAGGGGGAAAAGAGACCTTTACCTGAGCCGCTTACCCTAAAGGAAATAAGGACGGTCTTACCCATTACCTGGGATCCCCACGAATTATGGGGGTCCCACGATCGGAGCCGCCGAGTCTTTCGAGAAGACTCGCATCTCTACTTAACCGGGTTCATCAAATGACCCAATGGTAAAGGAGACACGCTCGTCTCTTACAGTAGAAGTTGAGGGTGAAATGATTCCACATGCTCCCCAGCCCCTTAGACTGACGTCCGACTACCTGTCCCGGTTGATTATGTTGTTCTCCTCTCCAAAGGCGTCCGCGGACGTGTGGTACATAGATGAGTCAAGATGGGAACCTTGGCGTGGCTGTTTCTCTCTCACACCTCTCTGGAACTAGCGTCTCCTCTCTGGTTTTTCCAAAAAGTCATTTTCTTTAGCTCCCTTTCTGCATTTTATAGTACATTTCTTCGTCTGTCAAACAAGGGAGATGTTCCCCTCTTTCGGCCACTTGTCGATGTCGTATTGCCGGGTGTCTAGGGAAAGAAATGCACTTGGATGGGGGGCATGAACGCCACCCATCCCTTTGTGCGCCATCTGTCCCATTTGTGCAGGCGTTCTTCGTCCGCGGACCGAAGGTCGTTATGTTTTTTCTTTGGAGTTTATTTTCATTAACCTTTTAAACCCTCTTTAACTGTTTCTTAAATTCCGTTATCTTTCGGGCGTCATCAAATACCCTGTCCATGGGAAATCGAGATCATTATGTCGGAAAATTGTCTTCTATTTCGAGGGTTCAGTGAAGTTGTTTTCTCTCATATACTTCGTGATGGTAATCGAGTGACCGACACGGTTGCACAACTTGCAACCCTAATTTGCTAAGTGATCAAGGTTTGCTCGACCTCATTCGAAAGGATGCTTTCGGTTAGTATCGCCTATACAACCTAATTATTACTCTCTTCGTCCAAAAATACATGGTCTTTTAGATCTTTGCACGTTGATTAAGGAAACCTATTTAAATTTAAATCTCATTACTTTTATAGAGATGAGAATCTTTTAATTTGAATTACTATTGTACTTTTTAGGGGTAATAATTACCCTATAACCCTAGAAACCCATGTATTTTTGACAAAATTTCAAGGCCTAAAAGACTATGTATTTTTAGGACGGAGCCTAATAAAAAAAAAAAGGGAAAAAGGAAGAGTCGCGGAAGAGACGAACGGACATCCCATTCTTTCTCCTCTCCAAAAGCTTCGAAACATCGTCTGTGTCGTGAAGGAGTCGATCGGTTTCGAAACCTACCTGTTCAATTTTTGGCTCCCCTGATTGAAAGAGAAGCCAGCCATGTCGTTCGATCTGCTCTTGAAGCCTTCTTGCACGGGATGTGGATCGACCTCTGGCCTCTACGGCAGCAACTGCAAGCACATGACCCTCTGCTTAGCCTGTGGCAAGACCATGGCCGAGAATCGAGGCGCTTGCTTCGAATGTGGCGCCACCCTCACTCGCTTGATTAGGGTCTCCCTCCCCGTCTCATAGTTTCTTCTTCTCCCCTCCTTCGTTCATTTCAATTGGTTAATTGAACCCTAGGAATTTATAAAATTCGATTCGATTACAGGAGTACAACGTCCGAACGAGTTCCACCAATGATAAGAATTACTTCATTGGGAAATTTGTTGCGGGTCTACCCAATTTCTCCAAGAAGAAAAGCTCGGACAACAAATGGACTTTGCAGAAAGAGGGTATCGCTGGTCGTCAGGTTACAGATACTTTGAGGGTAATCCTGCGTCCCCCACTTGATTTTGTAATTTGTGCTAGTAATCAAACGAATTTTCCTTAATATGTTTTGTTCGTGTAAATGCTTTTGGAGAATTTCTGGGGCTTCAAGGTGTGACCCTCTTGGGTGGAAGAAGTGGGGATTCATATGTATAGATGCGGATGGATTTGTCTGTATCACAGAATCACTTGCTTAGTATGCTCTAGATTTGATAGACTAAACTGTAGGCATACATCTTCTCTTATGGGGTTAAAGTACATGTACCCAACAGCAGACAGAAAATATCGATGATATAAAAAAGAGAAGAAAACTGCTGGGAGGAAGGAGGGAGTTGGATTGAGTGGCTTGGCAATTCATCTCTTTAAGTTTCAAGTTGATTTCTCATGTGAAAGCTAGTCAGATTGGGAAGGAGAGGGCGCTAATGATCACTGGGGATAAATTACAATGAGAACATAGGTCATTTAAATCACTGTTAACTGTATGTTGTTTGGTTGAGTTACTTGAGTTTGAACTTAACTACCCCGTTATATATTAGATTTAGAGAAAACCACCTGCCATGATCCTTTTGAGGGAAAATACCGAAGACACCTTCTGTGGGGATAGTTCTTGGCCTTCTTGCCAATATATGCATGTAACTAGATTTGAATTTAGCCTCTTAAATGGAAGGATCTCAAACACTTATTTTTAATGAAAGGAAAGGAGATTTTAAATGATTCCATACATATTCTTTTAATTTAAATGCGAATCTTACTATCCTATGACGGTCTATGGACAACATCCAGTTATTCAGCAAATGCCATATTATTTAGAGTCTTTTCGATCTATGATAGAAATGAGGTAGTGCATGACTGCTATTGATTTTTCAAGAGCACATAGAATAGAATATTCAATCTTGTCTGTCAGGCAAATTATCTCTTTCTTTGTCTTTTTAATGACAATGGAGTTTAAAGCCCTTGATTGTACTACTTGGTAAAACATTTCAATTCTATCATTATGTTTGGTGCCGGAATGAATTTGCAGCTAATGAAAAATATCAAATTATTTGAGATTTATCGCGGGATTCACTGGGTTGTTGTTGTTGTTGAGATTTGAAATGAGATTATTTTGTTTAGATATCATCCTTTCTAGTTGAGAATGAGCATGAGTAGGAGGAGTTCTCTTTCATAGACATGTCATCTATTTGGCTGAATGTACAGAAATAGGCATTCATTTTCCATATTGTAGGGTTAATTTTCTTACATTATTAATAATAACTAGAAATAATCAGGTGCTTGTCCATAAAGAGAATGACAGTTGTGATTGTGACACTCTTTTGTGGTCAATTAGTGGATATTTTTGCTTTACTAGTTGGTATAACCTGATATGTGCATCTAGGGTTGGCTTATTAAGTTGGAGACATCAATGATCTTAGTTGTGTTGAATAGGAGAAGTTCAAGAATAAGCCTTGGTTGCTAGAAGATGAAGTGAGCCAATCTCGGTACCATGGCCAGCTTGAGGGTGCACAATCAGCAAGCTACTACTTGTTAATGAAAAAGACTAAAGATAAAGATTTTACTGCTATTCCTGCTGGTTCTTGGTAAGTTTATTGGCTCAATTTAAATTCTTGATTTACTCACACTTCCAGATGATATGTTTGTGTGTGTTTGCCAAGTTACTCTTGTCAAGTACTTCCCCATGTGTGCAAAGTAGCTGGGACTTGACAACAATTGCATAGATCCACTTTAGCTTTTATTCCCCTTCTAAAAAACTATTTAGATGTTGTCTACATTATGCAAAAGCAGGATTTATTTTAATTTGTTTTTTTTTTTCATTCACAGCACTACCTCTTCTTTTTGTGAGAGTGATTCTTAAGTGTGTTGATTCACAGGTACAATTTTAACAAAGTTGCACAATATAAGCAACTTACCTTGGAAGAAGCAGAGGAGAAGATGAATAATAGGAGGAGAAATGCTGAGGGTTATGAAAGGTGGATGATGAAGGCTGCAAACAATGGTCCAGCCTTATTTGGTGAATCTGAGAAGATTATTGGAAAGGAAGTTGGTAGTATTGGTACAGGTAGTGCTGGTGGTAGAGGCCGCAAGAAATCTGCTGAGGAAGATGAAGAAGGGAATGCCTCAGACAAGGGAGAGGAAGATGAGGAGGAAGAGGCAACTAGGAAGTCTAGGCTTGGCCTTAACAAGAAGGGAGTTGATGATGATGATGGTGAAGGTAGAAGGGGAGGAGATTTTGATGATGACGATGATGATGTTGAGAAGGGTAAGAATCTTGCATACTATATTTATTTGGGAAAAAAGCCGAAATGGATATGTTAAATTACCCAACATGGAAAAAAATAATTTATAAAACAGTTAGACCAACTCCAATGGTTGTGTGTAAATGTCTAAATGTGTATTTTTTAGACATTTTTGAGCTCCATTGGTTGCTTTTGGGGTATGCAAATGTGCAAATTTGAGCACATCACCCCCCATGTGCAAAAACTTTTTCAAAAAGCAAGACAATTTTATTGGTGTATTTTTTATGATTTTTGTTTTCTTTTTTGTTTTAAATTAATTGTATTTGAATGGTGTGTAAAAAATACACATTTGACCATTGGAGCAAAATACCAAAAAGTAAAGTGTATTTTTACACATTTTGTACAAATGTATACATTATAGACAAAACCATTGTGGATGGTCTTAGGGTGTTAGAAAGCCCATTTATTCACGTTCATGCTAAAGAAAGTAGTTTAGCTACCTTTTGGTGGTTCATTATTACATTCAACTCCATCCGTCCCATCATCAATCGTATTTTTGACTATTTGGCATGCATTCCCTGGAATGAGAAAGGATGATTCTCAATTTAAGTGTTTGGTACAATAAAAACTTGGAATGAGAATTATTCTTGGGGACATCCATTTCCCAATTTAGGGTTAATTTCATTCCCATCAAAATACTAGGGAATCCTCCCTCCCAACTCATAACTCCATCCATTCTCCATTGTTATTGTTACTGTCATTACTATTTATTATATAATATATTTTATCTTTATTATATTATTCATTATATTTTTTTTATTACTTTTATTAGTTTTACTAATATTTTATTATTTAAAATATATTATTATTTTATTATTTGTAATAATATTATAATTATTATATTATATTTCTATTTATTTTATTGTTTTGTAAGTATTTTGTTATCTAATATATCTTTTATCATAATTGTTAATGATTATAATAATTTTTATTTTTAATAATTTTTATATTATATTTATATTACTATGATTATTGTTATTACTATTTTATTATTTAATATATATTTTCTTTTATTATTATTATTGTTGTTGTTACTATTATTATTTCAGGAATGGTTCATTCCGACAATATACCGAACAACCAACTCCAAGAACGAGTCATTATGATTCCTATTCCCATTTTCATTCCGATTATGCCAAACAGGGCCTACTGTTATGGAAGTTCTCTCTTTTATAATCACAGGATTCAAACCTTATCCACGCAGAACATTCTTTATGACACAGTTCATTTTCCTGGCTTTTCTTTTGCCCCCAATTCCTACTGAATCTAAAATTAGATAAAAGAGCTCTGCTCAAACACATCTTCTGTTTGTCAAGGCAATCTTCTGGAAGATTGAAAAACTTATTCCATTCTGTCTCGTCTGTTTTATTTTACTTATTCATTGTTTTTACCTAGTACGTTTATGTGTACTGGATCTTCTTATCTGTCGCTATAATTATTGCACATTGCGTCTCACAGAAAATACCCTGTCACCATCGGGTGAGGGAAGGATGGGTCTGTCTTGACCCATGCCTTCGTATGTGCGGGATCACATTGGGAGTTGTGGTGGCTGTTGTTGCTGTTATTTGGTATAATTTACTCCAAGAGAGTATTCAGAATTGCATACTTTTGTGCTTTGAGATTTGGGGCTCATCAAAACAAAGAAGTTCGACCGGATTCAATTTAAATCTTTTCTTTGACATTTTGTTGGTACATTTTGATTTGTTCTGTTTCACACACTCCAAGATGAGAGAGCATAGAGAACAAAAGCAGAAAACTCCATTTTCCTTCTCTTTCATGATGGGTGACCATGGTGTCTGTCTGGCTGTCTGCTAAATAGTGCTATGCTTTGTTGAGTTTTTTTTAGTTTAGACTATGTAGTAAGCCAATAGGGTTTCTTGTACAGAGGGAGTGAGGAGCATCTTAGGAGGGAAGCCTGAGACTGGATTGATCACAGTGATGAATTCGGAATCAAAATGAAGAAAGAACTGAAAAGAACTAGACAGACCAGTAAATATAATGTACTTCCAGTGTATAAATGGGCTTGAAAATTCGCTGGAGTATTTGTTCTTATCTTAACGTGTCCCTTGGCTTTCATAACATACCAATTTGTCCATGTGAGATGTCTAATGTGCTCATTCGTCTTTTTGGCCATTTTTATGTACTCTCAGATTTGTGATGACAACTTCTTTTGTATCTGAATTCTAGCATGAATTTAATATTACAGAGTATCTTATTTAAATTTTGTTGATATTCCATTTCCTGGATTTGCTTAATCCTTGCAAGCATGATCGTTTTATGAAAATCCTGAAGCATAAGGGAAGGAAAGTGCATCATAATATCTTAACAAAATACAAGTTTACTTTTGTTCCATTTTTTGAATTAAAAGCATGGCTTATCATCCTCTTTCCTTTTGTAGGAGATGATTGGGAGCATGAAGATATTTTCACTGACGATGATGAAGCTGTTGGCAATGATCCCGAGGAACGAGAAGACCTGGCTCCTGAGGTTCCTGCACCTCCAGAAATCAAACAGGTTTTTTTTAACCCTTCCTACCCATCTTAAGATACAGTTGCTCTCATGTATTCTCAGTTTCTCAGTTTTTGTTGCTATTTGAAAGTGAATTAGTTAATGTACTACAAATTCTTAATTTTTACAAGCATCTTCACATGCTTTTTTTCCATATACAACAGCAATATCCGAGTATATCCTGCAATGTAGGAGGGTGTGGGGGTCGGAATGGGATGTACGCACCTTTCCCTGGACTAGCAAAGAGGGTGTTTCCGAGTGACTTAGATGTAGATGCATAGTAGACATAAAAAGAGCAAGGAAAATTGAGCAAAGGAGACAAAGGCAAAGTAGGAAGAATAAAAGCAAACAAAATGTGTAGCAGAAATAGAAGTAATAGACACAAAACTAAGCATCAATGGCCCAAATACTCCTCAGGTGGTCTTGGTCACAAAGCTAAGCATCAATGGCCCAAATACTCCTCATGTGGTCTTGGTCCATGGTTATATCTTCCTTGAGGACCAAGAGAGTGAGGTCTTGACAAATAACCTCTATCCAACTTTTCTTGGGTATACACTTGCTCCTTTGGAAATCCCCTAGTACCAAACTCTTTCTTGCATGCACGCACAGTTGTGGTTGGAAGTCTCCTCTGCACATGGGTAAACCAACGACCCAACGACGCATAGCCTCCTGTAGATATCTCTAATGTTGATCACTCCAAGCATGTTTTGAATGACTGCATATACATTTATGAATATATGAAGTCATTTGGAACAAGGTTGCATGTTAATTGTATGATTTGGCGACACATATGAATTGTCCTCCATGGATAGCAGGGGAAGCCTTGATTTTAGTACATGTTTCATTTAGAGCTTTTATAACTATGAGTGGACCAACTTTAAAATTGATGACTAATTGTACCATCACAAGGACACTTGAGCAATCCAATTCACGAGCAAGCTCATCATATTCATGTATTCTCTTGTTGAAAGTAACTATCAGTTTTTTACCCGTTTCTGTTGATTGGTAATGACTTCTTACTATTGTAGGATGAGGAGGATGAGGAGGATGAAGCCAATGAGGAGGAGGGAGGACTAAGTAAATCAGGAAAAGAATTGAAGAAATTGCTTGGGCGAATGAATGATTCTGATGAAGAAGATGATGATGACAGTGATGATGTGAGGTTTTGCAAGACAGTTATTTTCTTAAGAGGAGATATGCTGATGTGGTTCTTGAGAAGCTTTTACAAATTGTCTTTTGATCAATACATAGCTTGCTCTTCGCTCTCTTGTATTCTCATAGTGATTATTTTGAATTGTTCAGATGGAAGAGGAGGATCGTACTTCTTCTGTGTTGGCTCCAAAAGTGAAGGATGCTCCTAAAGAAGAGCCTTCAGATAATAGTCCTGCAAAACCAGCTGGAAAGGGAACACCTTCGACCTCCAAATCAGCTAAGGGGAAGAGGAAGATCAACGGCGACGATACAAAAACTGCTAATACAGCTCAGAAGAAGGTTAAAACAGAAAATGTAAGTTCCAGCCTTAAAATTAAAACCCATTCTAAAACGTGTTTTGCTGAATTTGCACCACTAACTCTGTATTGAAACTACTAGTTCTTATCAATTTTGGCTAACATATTATTAGGAACAGAAGCCTTCAATCAAAGAGGAGCCATCAAAAAGTGGCGCTGCCTCAAGAGTGGTGCCTCCAGCAGCGGCCAAAGCTGGGTCTTCCTCATCTCAGGGACCTGTTTCAGAGGATGAGATCAGGGCAGTGTTAATGCAAAGGGCACCTGTGACTACGCAAGATCTTGTGGCAAGATTTAAAGCAAGGCTGAGAACCCCAGAGGTATTTAACTCATTCAATTCGTCTCTTTGCGCAACTTCTTCCTGTTTGGTAATGGGACATTTCAACTATCATCATTTGATTATATTTGGAACAACGCAGTGGATCTGTTTGTGCTTAGCCCATTGTTCACTTTTCCTTTTACCATTAGTCTCTTGTATGAATTGTATGAATACTGCACAGCACAACTTTTGACAGATATGAATGTTTGTTGTAGGATAAGAAGGCATTTGCTGAGATATTGAAGAGGATCTCAAAAATCTCTAAGACCAATGGACAAAGTCACATAGTATTGAGGGATAGGTGAGATCTGTTCCACCTCTTCTTGGATACCCTTCTGTCGAAAGCAATAATGGACAGCGTAGCTCATTTTCTCCTTCAACGTCAATTGGCAACCCCCAGGCAATAATATTTAATTTTACTATTTTTGAGGTTGTAATCAATATAGCCTTTCTACGTATGAAGTTCCAGGCAGTCGATGGATTGATTCGGCCCCGTGCGTGATAAACTGTGGCTTCCCATCGCCCGTCTATGAAAGCCATTTAAATATACAGGGTATGAAACCGTGCTTATTCTGAGAGTTATTTTTTTTTCGGGATCAAGGAAAGAATTAGAACTAAGGGGTCCTTTGGTTCAATGATGAGAAAGGAAAGAGATTCGTTTCCTTGAAAGGAAGGAATTCTAATTTTTTTTGGTTGATGATTTTAGAAAAGTAAATAAACCTTTCTAAATCAATATAGTAATATTTATCTACTTCATTCGATGAAGCACTGCCGTTTCCATAGGTTAATTGCCAATATTCAATCCAAATTGTATAGCAACACATTCATAGAAACTTCAATTAAGCAAAAAGCACACAAAATTAAGCTATGGATGTGTTGCAAAACTTCAATAGCATGAATGTAGAGCAACACATTCATCGAATATTTTCGGCAAGCTGCCAGATTTCCGGATTGTTGTAAAGATCTCAAATTTCAGCCATCGTCCAAGTTGAATTGATGATTTCATTTTTCAATAAAGTTGTAGCCACTTAAAATAGGGGTCTATTTTTTAGAGTAGGGTGAATTTTTTTTTGAGCAAGACAAAAATACCCCAAGACAAAAATACCCCTAAACATAAATTAAATTACACACCTACCCAACTCCAATCCCCATCTCACGCCATTCTCTCCCTCCACACACAAACTGAGAACCCCAGTGCCCTCTTTGAACATCCGAAGGAGCCCCTATATCCCACACAAATCATCACTCATTGATGTTAGCACGAGTGAAATCCATCCCCAAGAAAGCCCAACTATCAATTTCTTCAAAAGCTTACCAAAAAACTAAACCCCCAAATTTTAGGGTTAAATGAGATTTGGGTTAAATGCTATGAGTTTGAAACCTTATTCCAAAATTCAATTTTTTTGTTGTCCTATAAAAACATGTGGTCGCAACGACCATTTGTCAATTGGTTGTTGCGACCATACGACCATGCGCTAAGCGGGAACTTAACATGCGCTAAATAGAAATCGTGCTTAAAATATCTTTCCAACAAGTATTCATCTACTTCAATCGAAATTTTATACCGCTAGAACAAGCCAAAATACCGAGGTGGGTTTTCAAAAATGAAAGTTGATGTTCAGCTCTAAAGACCAACCTTTGTAGGAAAAAAGAATTGAGCTCATAAAAGTTGATGTTCAGCTCCAAAGGCAAACCTTTGGAGGATGATGTGATTTGTGCTCTTTTGACACACGCTCGGTGTTTTAGTCATAGCAGGAGCTATATTAGTCCAATGGAGGTCCATGAGTACTTTTTGGAAAGATAATTAGAAGGGCTGCATCTTTCATGAGCACCAAAATGCCGAAATCATCCAAAAAGAGGTCCAAAGTTGGCAATAATCCAGCAGTTCGAAATCTGGACAGTTTTCCCGATGCATTGAATTAAGTCGGAATAGATGAAGATGCGTTGAACGACATTCATTCAATGGAAGTTGATGCTTTTTCACACTTTATGATGACATCCAACCCTTCATTTTCCACCATGGGACTGGCCAAATTTCTTCATCAATTTACGAGAAACTTTTTATCTTTTTTCGTCTTTAATTTGTTGTTTTAATTGTTGATTGTTTTATGGCTATGAAATGCCTAAACCTTTTTCATGAGAAATAAAACTTGGGTTGATAATTTTTGGAAAAAGTGTGTGTGTTTGGTTGATTTGGTGAGATGTCATTTTGACACCCCATTTCGGAGTGAGAGGCTGAGGAATGGTCCCGTTTGTGTAACTCTTTCTAGTGAGATGCCTATTTGAGTTGTTCAAACAAAGGCTTGATTTCTCGGGAGTGAGATGCCGACAAGTGAGAGGGCGAGTTTGGTAAGTCGATGGGTGAGATGCTCATAGATTTAGCCATCCATATCTTGTTTTTATCTTTCCATAAATCTAGAAAAAATTCCAAATAAAGGAGTCGCATGTGTCAAATTTTGTTCTCAAGCTCGACTGAAGCTTTGTAATTTGTTGGATCGATCCTCGGGTCGTATCATTTGGTATCAGAGC
Source organism: Persicaria tinctoria (assembly GCA_037127255.1). Taxonomy (NCBI): domain Eukaryota; kingdom Viridiplantae; phylum Streptophyta; class Magnoliopsida; order Caryophyllales; family Polygonaceae; genus Persicaria; species Persicaria tinctoria. The sequence continues at coordinate 32,443,547 of JBANSL010000015.1, forward strand.
TAATCCATCAAGTTCACAAAGCTTTATGTGGTTTCATCACTTTCATCAACATTCCTCTTCAGAGCCGTCGCGGTTGCAACCATTGATGTGAATTACGCAGATCCAATGTACATGGGCGTATTGTACCTTTTTGAAAAGGCAACGCAGATTTGAGAGTCTTCGTGGGATCAACTATCAAGATATCTTACGCAGATCCAACGTACAGGGGGTGTAATGTTTCTTTTTGGAAGGGCAACGCAAGATTCGAGGAAGAATCTTTTTCAAAGGAGGGGAGAATGTTGTGATTCAGGCTCTTCCGACGCATGCTCGGTGTTTCAGTTATAAAATGGACTATATTGTTCTGATGAAAGTCTATGAGTACTTTTTGGAAAGATAATTTGAAGGGCTACATCTTTCATGAAGAACAAAGTTCCGAAATCATCCAAAAAGAGGTCCGAAATTGGCAATAATCCAGTAGTTCAAAATCTGGACAGTTTTTCTGACGCATTGAATTAAGTCAGAATAGATGAAGATGCGTTGAACGGGATTCATTCAATGGAAGTTGACGGTTTTTGACACTTTAGGATGATATCCAACCCTTCATTTTCCACCATGGGGCTGGCCAAATTTCTCCATCAATTTCCGATAAACTTTTCATCTTTTTCGTCTTTAATTTGTTGTTTTAATTGTCGCTTGTTTTATGAATATAAAATGCCTAAACATTTGTCATGAGTAATAAGATTTTTGATAATTTTTGGAAAAAAAGTGTGTGTGTTTGGTTGATTTGGTGAGATGCCATTTTGACTCCCCATTCCGGAGTGAGAGGTCGAGGAATGGTCCCGTTTGTGTAACTCTTTCCGGTGAGATGCTTGTTAGAGTTTTTCAAACAAAGACCTCATTGCTCGGGAGTGAGATGTCGACGAGTGAGAGGGCGAGTTTGGTAAGTCGATGGGTGAGATGCTCATATATTTATCAATCCATATCTTGTTTCAAAGCATCAGCTGAGCTCGAGAACGCAAGATTCTGTAACACCCCCTTTTTAATCCCAAGGGGACGTTACAGCGCCAGTGATTCCGCAGACTTTAATGTCTTTGAATTCACCCGAGACTTATAGGGAAATGCAACCATGCTCCCATAAACAAGATGATAATTTAAATACAATAGAATATGCGGAAGTGAATAAAATTCATTAGTTTAAATATCTGATCATAATAAGATAAAAATGTCAAAACCATAAAGTATGCATAATTCCAAAATAACTGAAATTAAAATAGCGATGCGGAAACTTTTAGAGGTTCAAAACTTGTAAAAATATTCAATAAATGACAGTCTGCTCTTCAACTCTCTCCTGCTCCGCTGCTTGCACTAGACCTGTGGAATATGGTCTGGTGTTTCGTGAGAACGAAAGACACCAGCCATCCAATAAATAGGATGGTTAGTACAATAAAGACTAGCAAATGATAGGGGAAATGTTCGGACTTTAACCATGCAGTGACCATAAAACGGTATGTCATAGGTTAAGGGAAAAACACGAATATTTAAAGTGCAAACTGGTAAAAAGGCAAAACTTCAAACATGACTCAGATGATCGTGATGATCGATAATATGATAAGATAAGGAATTATACCTCGAGTAAGAGTGAAGTATAATATAACTGAATTGATCACCTATTTATAATCTCGATAATAACAATAATGTGTACATGTAAATATAAAACGTAGTGACACGGGTCCAGACTCAACTAGAACTGCAACCTGAGACTTTGAAGTTTAATAGAGACATGGGTCCAGACTCAACTAGGACCGTGACCTGAGACTTTGAAGTCTAATAGGGACACGGGTCCAGACTCAACTAGGACTGTGACCTGAGACTTTGAAGTCTAAAAGGGACACGGGTCCAGACTCAACTAGGACTGCGACCTGAGACTGTTTAAAGTCTAATAGAGACACGGGTTCAGACTCAACTAGGACTGCGACCTGAAACTGTTTAAAGTCTAGATATTCCATGGAACCTTTTAGATTGGGCTTTAAACTATTCCCAACCTACGAAATAGCCCTCGCATTGACTTTAAGTCAATTCGCACCACGTGAGATGCACATTTTAAATTATAACAACTTTAACGTTAAAATACTAGGTGATCATAATAACGACTTTAAACCAACACGGACGTACAAGCACGAATATTTCAACGAATCTTAATATCGCATGCTATTAATTTGCAGGAAAGAAACAAACAGAATTTCATGCAATTAGGAAGATGAAGATGTGCAATTTTCACCTATCTCGAGTTATAAACAAATAACACATTTAATCCACATATCACTATAATTAAATTAATAGCCCATTAATTTATACTCAGGCCAATTTATGAATAAGGAGATAAATTACATCAAGCAGACGGATATGCAATTTATCGAAACTAGCAAGGAAATTGGTCACAGGGCCGCATTCGACACTGAAGAATTAAAAAGGCACATTAAAAGAATCACGAAACACGCAAAGGGCGATGAATGAAATCACTTGCCTTGACTTTCGATGATCAGCTGATGACAACCAGGCGAGATTTTAGCACCTATCGAATCCAACGGAAAAAATCCAACGGAAAAAGGAATGTTAATATTGATATTTTACGAAATTAACTTTACTTAATAAATAATTAAATTAGGGCCAAAACGAGAATAAATTAAATAACAGAGAAGTTTCTGTAATTTTGACAAAAGCTTACTAAAACTCCGAATTGATTTCCATGGAGTTTATACGTACAAAGGAGGAGCGCAGGACGAAGGACAACGGCGGGGATTGCAAGCGGCAACGGCGACGGCTCGGTGCGGCTATTGGCGACGATGGTGATGAAGGGCAGCAGTGGTGATGGTGACGGTACAGAAGCAACACTCGGACAAGGATCGAAGGCGGCGCGATAGTGGTCGCGGCGGAGGCAATCGATTGAGCTCGATTGATTCGCTGTTCACGGGCGCGCTTCCGGCGAGGGCTGCATTCTGCAGGGGCGGCTCGACGATGAGGCACTGGTCAGGCAGTGGTGGTTTAGGGTCGCCGACGAGCTCGGAGAAATCGGAGGCGGTTGCTCCCGGCTATGCTTCACGGTGTTGGGAGTAATTGGGAGAGGAGGAGATGAATTGCTTGTGAGATGTGGAGATCAGCAAGGCCTTCCCCTCTATTTATAAGGTTGAAACTGAACAAGGATAGAAAGGAAGGGATCGATCATTTGGGTTGAGGAGATCTCGGCCTTAGTTCGGTGAGATTTGGGATAAACTCCCTAAGGAAGAAGGTAAGGGGTAAAACTGTAAAAGAAAGGAGAATTTAATCTCCCTGATTGTTTTACCGTAGTCCAAAGAGGAAGATGTGGGCCTTCTTGCCTCAACCCAAGGAGTAATTGGCCCACTATACCCTGAGCACCCTTGGGTTGGAAATTCCGGGCATCCAAATACTCAAATTAGGTTGAAATTAGGCCCGAGTAACCTATGTAATTGACTATATATTATATATATGTTTGGAAACATATATATATATATATATATATATATATATATATATATATGGGATATATCACATGAGAAGTTTGAGATATAATGAGAGATGAGAAGGGATGCTAGTGACCATTAGATTATAATTTAACGGTTGAAAATACATAATGGGGTCACGTGAGCTTACGAATGCACACATTCATTTTTTTTTTAAATGGAAAAGGTGAAGGTGCCTAATTAATACAGTACTCCACCCTTTCATTGCCTTGAACAAATCGCCCCCAATCTCTCTTCTCCATCATGTATCTTCTGGACTTCTGGGTTGTTGAATTCACATCCAAAATTCAAGTCTTCCATTGTTTTAGTTGGATCACCATGCTTTATCTTGATCTAATCTCGTCCGTAAACAAGACCTGCAATAAGATTTCCAAGTACAGATGCAATGGAAAAGACAATTTTAAAAGATGGCAAACATCTCCCTTTTAAATCTAGGCAAGTCCACCATGTATTCCATGTCCCCTCCCGTACTGCTATCGTAAGCGTCGCCGCCCCTCTCCGTCGACGCCGACCTTTACCCCTATGCTCCGCCTGTTATAGTTCTCGTCGTCAGCCTCCACTATGAAGTAGGACTATTTCGTCCTCGACCCCAAATCGCGCTTCGAGATCTACAGCCCCATCTCCCACACTCGAATTGACACCACGGTGTCGAATTCATCACCTTCCGCTCCAATTCTTTCTCCGTCTTCGCCTCCGCCTCCCTCAGTCCCTCGACCCCTCCTTCGGCATCACCTTCGACTCCAAACGAACAAGCTTCCAAAATACTTAATTTTTATTCTTTTCTTCAAATTTATCTCCAATTTGAGGTTTGATTTTCTATTTGGGTGAACTAGAAAGTGGTGTTGGCAATGGATTCGAATAGCTGAGGACGAGAAGGTGGAATCGGCTTCGATGGGAACCAGATGAGACACAATTTGAAGCTGGTGAGGGCGTCTCCGCCTCTGACCAGACATGGAAGAGAAAATCGATTGAGCTCTACAATCATCGACAATGGAGGTAGTAGCAGTAAGTTAAGGCATGTCTCTGTGGTTTGCTGGCTCCGGTTTTGATGTGAAAGTCCATGCTGATTCACCTTCTGATTTTTTTCACTTTTTTAAATATAGTAACAAACCAATCTTGAAGTTAGTGGGAACCTGCTTTTTGTTTTGGCAGTAGTCACGTGACTCACTTAAAACATGTGTAATAACAACCATTGGATCTAGGGTGTGTATGGATGCAATTTTAGTAGTTAATAAACTATTAAAATTGCGGGTTGAAATTTTTAACCTTGTATGGGGAGGGGTTTATTAGGAGATTTTAGTTTATTTGGGGGTTTATTTAATAAGCTATTTTTGATAGCTTTTTGGGAGTTTATGTGGTTTATTTGATTTGAAAATACCATAATACCCCTAATAATAACAAAATAAACCTACACTTTTTACAAATAAACTGTTTTTAACCCATACGGAGTTTATATTTTTCATAAATTTTTAACTACTTTTTACCAACAGTTTATAAATTTTACCCTGTTTATAGTTTTAGTCGGTTTATTAACTCCGTCCCATACGAACCCCTAATCTAATGGCTAATATTTATTCTTCTCATTGCTCATCCAAACTCCCACTTCTTAGTGGATATATATATATATATATATATATATATATATATATATATTATTAGCGGAAGGAAATTTAATTTAATTTAACTTTATAAATTAAATGGCAAGAAGGTTTAGAGAATAAAGTTAGAATAATACACATCTCTTATGTGAATTTATTGATTTCCCAAATTCACATAGCATAATAAAATATTCTTTAAAGAAATATACCAAAAATAATTTGGGGTATTTTATACCTCCCTCCTTAAAAATAAGTTTCGTCCCGAAACTTAGAAAAAGAAAAAGGAAAGAGAAATGAGTTGAAGATAGGATAGTAACCTCGAAATATATAAGAGGATATAGATTGATCAAAGCTGATCTAGGTGTATTTAACAATAGTTCCCGAATGGGTAGAATTTAAGCATGCTTCGCTTAATGTACTTATCGAATATGTGAGCGATGAGAATTACATCTAAAGTAACTCATTGCTTTCCGAACTCCTCAATGGAAAAGTTTGAAACTTTTAACCCTATGAAAACAGTGTATCTCAATAACTATAAATATCTAAAATAAGGATAATAAAATTTCGAAAGACATTCTTTAATAATCACACTCGTTGCTCGGGATAAGTGAACTCGCATCTCATAAGAAACGGGGTTAACTAGCTTGTCATTGGCTTTCGTCTCAGCCCCATCTGGCTTCCTTTTCCAGGTTGCCAAATGGCCCGGCCGGGTGGCTTTGAAGGCAACCATTGTGACAAAACTAGTCAGTCTTATTCATATGAGTTGAGTTATAGGTCTTCGTCTCCTGGTTTATTGATATGAACGTTGTCCGGTTCTTCAGCACATGCGTCCTTGTCTTCATAAATCGTCAATATCTATATTTAAAATTAATATTCTCAAACTTTTACCAATGAGAGTTCGGTTGCTCGATCATGGAAAGAAGAGATGAGATATATAACCCATGATCGTTTAATACTATCGAGATTTAGAAAAGACGAACCTACATGCATAAAGAGTTACTAATTATCCCCATAAAGGACCTTACGTATGACATATCGATCGTTAATCACTAATTTCACATGCGGGTATTAGTCCTGCTTATACAGAAGTGAAACAGAGGAGCCCTTCTAGAGTCTATAGGGAGCACTTCCCGAGTCTTTTTCGATATCTATAAAAACACGGGCTGACCAACTTGATATGGAATCAGAAGTATCAACATTAGAATATTGCCAATTCGCACACCAATTCCTCACTTTGACTCGAACCCATAAGGTTGTAAAGATGAATCCAAAATTGACTAGTTATAATAATAATACCGAAAGTTGATTCCTAGATATGGAGTTCATCGGAACACTCGCACAATGACTCACTTTATTGAAATGCTAGAACAGATTAACATAAAGAAATTACTAAACAGTTTGACGTTGCACAATTTTTTTCTTTTCCGTGTAGCTTACTCCTGTTCGTCAGCCTCGGTAATGGCATCTAAAGTGCAAAGCTTAGGACCTTGATTAGATGTCTCTTCCATTGGGGCCTTGTTCTTATTCTGCATTTTAGGTTTCGACGCCACTTGCATGTTATGACCCCATGGTGGAGGTGGGTTTGTTGCTGAGTTTGGAGCTCGCGGTGCATCTGCTGAAGCTTGTTGTGACTGAGCTTGATCATTACCCGAGTTTCTACAAAACTTCTCCATATGCCCATACCTTCCACCTCCTCTACAAACTCGGGCGTTCTCCTCACATGCAGGCCTCTTATGGCCCGACTTACTACAGTTGTAGCAAATTATTGGTTGACCACTTCTCGCAGAGATAATATACTGACATGGTTGGGTGCGGCCCCCTGCCGACCCCCCAGCAGATGTAGAAGGAGCTGGCCTCTTCGAGCCAGAATACTGCTGACGATCTCTCCTTCGATCGTACATCTCCTGAGTCCTTCTGCTTTCCTCAAGAGTAGCCTCAACTCTGTACGCTGCGTCAATATAAGCATCAAGAGTCTCGTTTTTGTAAGCCAACATCTGCAGCTTCAGCTCCGGGTACATCCATTCATGGAAATAATCAACCTTGTGCTTCTCAGTTTGTACCAGTTCCTCAGTGTAGGGCAACAACTCATAAAACTTGTTCACCAGTTGAGCTAATTTCATCCCCTGGGTGTTGGGGTAGAGGAACTCTCTCTTCTTTTCTAACCTCAGCGACGAAGAGAAGTAATGGTCGGTCACAAGCTTCTTGAAGATCTCTCAAGAAAGATCATTGGCCCAAATGTGGTAGACAGTTTCCCACCATTGTCCAGCTGCGCCCTTTAGGTACAAAGCAGCAACATGTACCTTCGTGTCATCGGAGCAGTGGATACCTCGGAAAACTTTCTCAATGTGCGTGAACCATTGGACCACTTTGAACCGCTCACCGGTTCCATCATAGCTGTCAACCTTGCTAGCATTGACCGATTTTAGGACATTGCTGTAGGTGTCCATCGGTCCAGTTGGGTGGTTAGGCGGAGGGTTAGGTGTCACCCGATCTCCATTTACTACACGCCCGTTAGGAGGTGGACGTCTATGCTCTCCCACTACCTCAGCCACCGCTTCTCTTACCATTCCTTTCAAAGCTTGCATTAACTCCTCGTTTAGCATGTTACTAGCCGAGGCGTGCTGCCCCTGGCTGTCATGAGAAACCCTAGGCTGGCTTTGGCCGCCATTATGTCTCTGGCTGGCGTGAGAAGCCCTAGCCTGACTTTGGCCGCCATTATGCCTCTGGTTGGCGTGAGAAACCCTAGGCTGGCTTTGGCCGCCATTATGTGAGTGATCCCCTGACTCATCCACCCTCTCCATTCGTGGGTTCGAAATATGATTCTCCACTCGATGAGAGTTAGGTGGCGGTATGATGGGCTCAGTAGCGGCTTTGGTACGTCCTCTTGTATTCATGATATGAAGGTAGGAGATACTATATTAATCAACTCGACGAGATAATCCGAAAAGCGAGATTTAGAACAAGAATAAAGAATATAAGCTTAGTCTATGGCAGGAGCAGGAGCTTGAGCAGGACTATCAGACAATCATTTTAAAATCATTTCCAAAACTGCTTACGTTTTTAAATAGAACTTAGTTTTGATAGCACCATTTGAAATTCAATTTAGAAATCATTTTTGAAATTCAAATTAAAACGTTTTAAAACCTACAACTCTGATACCACCTTCTGTAACACCCCCTTTTTAATCCCAAGGGGACGTTACAGCGCCAGTGAATCCGCAGACTTTAATGTCTTTGAATTCACCTGAGGCTTATAGGGACATGCAACCATGCTCCCATAAACAAGATGATAATTTAAATACAATAGAATATGCGGAAGTGAATAAAATTCATTAGTTTAAATATCTGATCATAATAAGATAAAAATGTCAAAACCATAAAGTATGCATAATTCCAAAATAACTGAAATTAAAATAGCGATGCGGAAACTTTTAGAGGTTCAAAACTTGTAAAAATATTCAATAAATGACAGTCTGCTCTTCAACTCTCTCCTGCTCCGCTGCTTGCACTAGACCTGTGGAATATGGTCTGGTGTTTCGTGAGAACGAAAGACACCAGCCATCCAATAAATAGGATGGTTAGTACAATAAAGACTAGCAAATGATAGGGGAAATGTTCAGACTTTAACCATGCAGTGACCATAAAACGGTATGTCATAGGTTAAGGGAAAAACACGAATATTTAAAGTGCAAACTGGTAAAAAGGCAAAACTTCAAACATGACTCAGATGATCGTGAGGATCGATGATATGATAAGATAAGGAATTATACCTCGAGTAAGAGTGAAGTATACTATAACTAAATTGATCACCTATTTATAATCTCGATAATAACAATAATGTGTACATGTAAATATAAAACGTAGTGACACGGGTCCAGACTCAACTAGAACTGCAACCTGAGACTTTGAAGTTTAATAGAGACACGGGTCCAGACTCAACTAGGACCGTGACCTGAGACTTTGAAGTCTAATAGGGACACGGGTCTAGACTCAACTAGGACTGCGACCTGAGACTTTGAAGTCTAAAAGGGACACGGGTCCAGACTCAACTAGGACTGCGACCTGAGACTGTTTAAAGTCTAATAGGGACACGGGTTCAGACTCAACTAGGACTGCGACCTGAGACTGTTTAAAGTCTAGATATTCCATGGAACCTTTTAGATTGGGCTTTAAACTATTCCCAACATGCGAAATAGCCCTCGCACTGACTTTAAGTCAATTCGCACCACGTGAGATGCACATTTTAAATTATAACAACTTTAACGTTAAAATACTAGGTGATCATAATAACGACTTTAAACCAACACGGACGTACAAGCACGAATATTTCAAAGAATCTTAATATCGCATGCTATTAATTTGCATGAAAGAAACAAACAGAATTTCATGCAATTAGGAAGATGAAGATGGGCAATTTTCACTTATCTCGAGTTATAAACAAATAACACATTTAATCCACATATCACTATAATTAAATTAATAGTTGCCCATTAATTTATACTCATTCCAATTTATGAATAAGAAGATAAATTACATCAAGCAGACGGATATGCAATTTATCGAAACTGGCAAGGAAATTGGCCACAGGGCCGCATTCGACACTGAAGAATTAAAAAGGCACATTAAAAGAATCACGAAACACGCAAAGGGCGATGAACGAAATCACTTGCCTTGACTTTCGATGATCAGCTGATGACAACCAGGCGAGATTTTAGCACCTATCGAATCCAACGGAAAAAGGAATATTAATATTGATATTTTACGAAATTAACTTTACTTAATTCAATTTGAAATTGAATTAATTCTATAAAGTTAAATATTATATACCAATATGAATTCCTCGAGGAGTGGGATCCGGCGTGAGTGCTTCGAGATTTATTGGTGTCGCTGAAACGGGTAAGCATTGAATAGTTTAGAAATATTGGCCACTTTACTTAATAAATAATTAAATTAGGGCCAAAACGAGAATAAATTAAATAATAGGGAAGTTTCTGTAATTTTGACAAAAGCTTACTAAAACTCCGAATTGATTTCCATGGAGTTTATACATACAGAGGAGGAGCGCAGGACGAAGGACAACGGCGGGGATTGCAAGCGGCAACGGCGACGGCTCGGTGCGGCTATTGGCGACGGTGGTGATGAAGGGCAGCAGTGGTGATGGTGACGGTACAGAAGCAACACTCGGACAAGGATCGAAGGCGGCGCAATGGTGGTCGCGGCGGAGGCAATCGATTGAGCTCGATCGATTCGCTGTTCACGGGCGCGCTTCCGGCGAGGGCTGCGTTCTGCAGGGGCGGCTCGACGATGAGGCGCGGGTCAGGTAGTGGTGGTTTAGGGTCGTTGACGAGCTCGGAGAAATCGGAGGCGGTTGATCCCGGCTATGCTTCGCGGTGTTGTGAAATTAGGCCCTATGTATTTGACTATATATTAGCGGAAGGAAATATAGTTTAATTTAACTTTATAAATTAAATGGCAAGAAGGTTTAGAGAATAAAGTTAGAATAATACACATCTTTTATGTGAATTTATTGATTTTCCAAATTCACATAGCATAATAAAATATTCTTTAAAGAAATATCCCAAAAATAATTTGGGGTATTTCAGATTCGAGGGCAACGCAAGATTCGAGGACGAATCTTTTTCAGAGGAGGGGAGGATGATGTGACCCGGACTCTTTTAACACACGCTCGGTGTTTTAGTCATAATAGGAGCTATATTGATCCGATGGAGGTCCATGAGTACTTGTTGGAAAACTAATCTGGACAGTTTTCCCGATGCATTGAACGGGATCATCCAAAAAGAGGTCCGAAATTGGCAATAGTCCAACAGTTCAAAATCTGGACAGTTTTCCCGATGCATTGAATGAAGTTGGAATAGATGAAGATGCGTTGAACGAGATTCATTCAATGAAAGTTGATGTTTAGCTTCAAAGACAAACTTTTGTAGGAAAAAAGAATCGAGGTCATGCACGACTACGATCACATCATCCTCCTCCCCTTGAAAAGGATTCGTCATTGAATCCGTGATGAAAACAAGTGAGTCCTTTAGACATGTTTCTTCTTCCTTGAACGGATCTTGAATCCCCACTTCTTCTTGAATCGTGAAAGGCAAGTAAGACAGAATGAATGGGGTAGCATCCAACCACTTAGTTGACATGGAATTCAAAAAGAGAGGTACCTCGTTTGGCGTTCGTTTCTCCTTGATAGAAAGCGGAACATTAGGAAGTTGGATGATTTCCTCTTCTTTCATAAGCTCATGCATGACCTTTGCAGTCTCAATTGGAACATCTTTGGACTTGTATTCTTTAATATCAAGTGCTTCACCCATGACGGTAGAGGATTTTGTCTTTGAAGAGAGAGATGGTGGTGTTGTGGGCTTCGATGGCGTCGACCCTAATGAAATGACGAGTTTTTGAATTTTCCGTACTTGTTGCATTGAGTCTTCCGCGAGCATGCGGATCTCTTGCCAAGGTGGTTCAACCTTCTTCTTACGCCGAGCCTCATCCTCTTGAGCCCTTCTTTTTCGATATCTCCTCCGGAGCTCTTGATCAACTACATCATACGTAGCACCATCCATGTCACTCCAACGAAGATACCTATCATCATAGGCTCGAATAGCCCATCAGATGTGCTCTTCGGACAAAGGCTTGGAACTTGTTTTCTTGAACATTTTGACCCGAAAGCTTGAGGAACCCTTGTCACCCCCAAAACGTCACTAAAAAACAGCCCCTCAATCCCTCTCAAAAGAGCCCCATTTAGAATCATCTCTACTCAGGCGACGTCTTGGTAAAACGCTATTTTCCGCTTTGTCTGACCTCCGATTGACAAGATCTGCACTAATATGCGATCGTGACTTCAAGATATACAAAATTAGTACTCACACGCCCTGATGTCATCCTCGATCAAGCGGACGAAGAAGGCTCCACCTTGGGAGTCGTTGAAGAAACGACGTTAATTAGTTTATTATCTATATTTCTTATTTTTTTTATATATTCTATTTTTAGTAACTCTAATGTTAGTTGAAGTCTAATTATAGAATTACCTATTTTTAGTATTACTTAGTTAAGTTAAATAAAATGGTTAGGAGAGTCTATCCTTTAGGCTTTCTTAATTATCATATTTTATTATTGTCAATCATAGGATTTTAGATTACATTTAATTAGTTAGGTTAATTTTTATTTCGTTAGGATAAAGTTTGACAAAGCAATCCTTAACCTCTAAGGAAGTCAACCAAACCCTAGTTCTTAGACTATTTATATGCTTTCATTCATTTAATAAAAATTTGATTGAATATAGAATTGAAGAAACCCTTTGACTAAAGGGTTCTTCGATTATCAATCCCAAACCCGCCTCCGTTGTTTACATCTTAAAAATCAAACACACTCGACCTCTACAATATTCCGTTTCTTATACTTCGATTCTGCCAAGCCAAAGTCAAGAACATTGCAATTGGTTTACGTGAAGGCTTGCTTAAGTAATTTTGAAAGTGATCACGTATGTTGAATTGGTAATTGTTCGAGCGGCGGCAATTGTTGGCTACTAGTTAATTAACAATTGTTAATTAATTAACTAGCAATGGGATATCTGCTGAGCGGAATCAGTAATTAAAGAATCCAATCGGTTATGAATTCGGCTTCAAGGAGACGACAATCGAAGAGCTACACAAGATCGAACATTTATTTTAGCAATTGGCCAGCCTAGCCAATTGCTATACCTCAATTGGTATTCAGAGACAGGTTATCCTACGCTCTTTGTTTTTTTGAGTTGATGTTACTAATATTTTGATTTGATGACGTGGGAAATTTGAGGCGATTGAGATGATGATCCTGATCCATTGGATGAATTTTTTGCTTTGGAACGTGCTAAACAACAATAACGCCAACAAGAGGTACGTCGGAAAGCTTAACTACTACAACAAACCCTAGAGTGTCAACGCAAAGTCAAAAGACGCCAACTTTGGCTTCAACGTCAAGAGGAAGAACAACAACGAGAATACAAGAGAACAACTTCAACTAGAACGTTAACGAGAGTACAAGAGAAATTGGTTGCGAAAATATAAAGAGAAGGAATTTCGAAGTGGGAGATCTGACATTGTCGATTGGGATGTTTGGTATGCTTCTTATCAACGTCGCCAAAGATGGGAGAACAACTTCAACTAGAACGTCAACGAGAGTACAAGAGAAATTGGTTGCGACAACATAAAGAGAAGGAATTTCGAAGTGGGAGATCTGACATTGTCAATTGAGATGTTTGGTATGCTTTTTATCAACAACGCCAAAGACGGGAGAAGGAAGCTCTTCGAAAGGATGAAGAAATCGTGGACAAGTTCGTTGCCCAGAAAACAGCTCAGCGCGATGATTTTGTTTTGTAATTTCCCGTTGATTCAGACCTCGGACTCACTTTATCTCAGAGCCCCTGCGTAGATAACTTTGATATCTTTCCAACAGTGGGTCATACACTACCAGAATTCTCCAGGAAAGTCTCCAAAATTGTGCTGCAATCAAACGGCAACAGTGTTCAGCACGAGCATGTTGATTCCGTTGACGAGAGGAGGAGGTACTTGATGACGTGTCTCAAGAGTTAGCAATTGTACCTCTTGGGCATGTTCATGAAGTTCCACTTGCTGAGATTTGTGTAATCATTGATCCTATACTTATTGAAGATCAAATTCGTTCAACGATCGCGCATCAATGTGTTGTTTTTGGGGTTCCTATACCTAGAATTCTCCTGGTACCTATTCCGCTCGTTCCTCCATCATCTTTTTTGCAGGTTGCTGCTCCTTCCTCGCTGATCATCACCGACTCGATTTGAGCACGAATTGAAGATAAGAGGGGGAGAATGATGCGGGTTAAGGTGGCACTACTACATATGTCCTCATTGATGACATTTAGAAGATGGCGTTTTTGATAAAGTGCTATTAAAAATATCTTTTATGACGTTTAAATACAAAAATGCTATAATTTTTAAGAATACAATTTATTTATGGCGTTTTACAAATGCCGTAAAATTTATGGCGTTTATAAAATGCCATGTTTTTTAATTGCCAAATTTATCAAGTATTTTATGGCGTTTAGCTGTAAAATTTATAACGTTTATAAAACGTCATGGAATTGGGGGCAAATTTTTCATTTTGAAAATTTGGGGCAAAAATTAAAGCGGCAATAAAAATATTGGAAGATAAAACCCTAAATCTGGCCCCCTTTCTATCGAGATCTATTGCATGCCTCCGTGCGTCTTCTCTTTCTCCCTGAAAACACAGGAGACATCGATGGAGATCTGTTGCCCCTCTCTCTAGCTCTCTTGCCGAAAAGCTCTCCAATGGCTACCTCCTCACCCAAACTTAAGCCGCCAGAGGCGGTCGCCACTGCGAGCTTCCCTACAAGCTCGAGCTCGCCGGAGCGCCTTCGACAACCACCTTCCTCAACGAAGTGCTCGATGACGTCTTCTTCCTCGACGCTCGGAATTGAAGGGGAAGAAGCCCAGTCAGGCTGAGTTGGTCCAATGTTGCGAGCCCGAATCAACAGTTCCACTGCTTCAGACGCGAAGCTCGGACCCCAATCAGCCCCAAATTCTCCATCCGAGTCTCGATCTTTTCGTTCCATCAAAATCTTAGGTATAAATTCTGGGATCCTTCATTAATATAAACTCTGTTGATTTCATCCGGTTTGGGTGAACGATTGTGGTCATTTTGGTTTTCTTAATTGAGATTATTGAATTGCTGTGAACTTTGATTGGAGATTTATTTCTTATTATTGGGTTTGACCCCAGTGATTGAGTAGGGTTGCCTAACTGTGAACCGATAGATATAGACTTGGATGCACAAATTGGTTAATCAGGTAATAAAGGGAAATCGTTGTTGTCTTCACACATTGGCTGACCTTAATGAATCCACTGGCTAAGTATCTTATAAACCACATTGGGTAGTTGGAGTTAACATCTAGGAGATGAAAACGGAGTAATAAACTAATTAGTTATGACTTGAATTGTCTTATAACTATATTTAAAGGATTTGATCAAGTTCGGTTGAGGAACAAGTTGTTAATTTAGTGGAAACGAATGCGAAATTTAGCTAGATTGGTTGTTCATCCAACACAAGTCAGTAATTACATAGATTGGTTGTTGAAGAGTAAGTTAACTAGCTATAATGAGAATTTTGCATGCCTATCATTTGTAGATCCTTGAATTGAATAAATTACTTGGTTAAGTTTTCTAACTTATTTCTTAATTGCATAAATGAACCTGTTTAATTGTAACTAATGTGTTTGTAAACTTAATTATTTACTGGATTAAAATAACAGAGGTGCACCTAGACAATGGTGGTTAAATCCTACTTATATCTTTGAGTGGGTGTTTAAATGTTCTATTGGAATGATACATCTTCTTATTTGAATGGATTTCTGCTTAAGCATTAACAATTTTAACACCTAGACATTGCACCTTTTCTATTCCTTTTTCACTTGAAAGTGGCTTCTGGCATGGTGCTCCACAATTGCTCAATAATCTGTTTTGAATTTATTCTTTCATTTTGGATTAAGATAATTATGTTGCTCAAAGTGTTTTATTTCTTTCTTGTTTTGTAGGTTGTGACAGAATATAAAAGACAAAGCACCTTGCAATACTTTGTTTATAGGTAATCTTGGCGAAACCATAAAGGAAGATGAGTTAAGAGGTATTTTTTTTCACATAAGGCTTCATTCTTCCTAATTTTCCAAGTACTGTCATTCTCGCAACCCTTGATTATTTTTTTAACATAATATCTGGTGTATCTTTCTTCGCACTGTCATTAGTTTCTAAAATGTTGTCAACTTCATATTGCCTTTTTGGTTGGCTTTGTTTGAAGAAGTTGACATGGAAGCCTATTGAACAAGTTGACATGGAAGCCTAAGATAAAATGGGAGATTAAGGAACGAAGTTGTTAATGATTTTTTTTCATTTTATGCTAGGGTATAGACATCATTTACAAATAACTATTCTACTTGTTTCAAGTGAGACACTTAATGAGGTGGTGATGAAGTAGATTAAATGAGGAGCACAAGGAGATCGATTGCCCCTTATGGCTACTGTATAACTCTTTTCAGCTCTACATACTCTTTCTGTGGGTCAAGCAACGATCTTGATCTAGGCGACGACTCAAGGATGAGTCGATTTCAAATGGAGGAGAATGATGTCATCCTCAAGCGGAAGAAGAAGGCTCCACCTTGGGAGTCGTTGAAGAAATGACGTTAATTAGTTAATTATTTATAGGCCGATTTGCAGAAATACACCAAATTGGTGTTCGGTTTGCAAAAGTATACCCGTTTTATGAGAATAGCAAAAATAGGATAGGTGGGTCATTTGTGCTAAAAAAATAGGTCATTCGTGCTAAAAAATAATGAATGATTTTACCTTTAAATTTATATGTAAAAATTATTAAAAGGAGAATTATGAATTAAAAGAAAAGTAAAAAAATATATAAAATAATGAAATATATATTAAAATAATGTTTTAACATTTTTTCTCAGAAATTTAAAAATAATTAAAGTAGACAGATGAAAATTACTGCCCTAGTAAGAGAATTAATAGTGACAGGAATAAAATTTGTTATTGACAGGATATAGGTTCTTTATGACAAAACTAATAATTAATAATGACAAGATGAAGTCTATAATAGGGAAGAGAATAAAGACACGATTTTATCCATATCATAACTAGAAATTAAAGGTCTGTCCAAGATGATAAAGTTATTTGTTCACAACGACAAGATTAATGTTCATAGTGACAAGGCTGTAGGTTTACTTTGACAGGATTGAAGCTATAATCGGGGAGAGAATCGCTGAAGATACGGTAAATCATATCTTCAGGATTATTAACCATATTTACAAAAGGATTGTCAATATATATCTTGAAACCATAATATTATCACATTGACAGGATGAATATTGTCCTTGACAATCCAAATATGAACATTGACAGGATATGATAAAAAATCGGCGGGAGATTGAGTAAATTAAGAGATATGGCTAAGGTCGGAGGGTTGGTCGGGCTGCCCTTGGGGTCGAACATGGGTTAAGACAGTAGAGGCCGACGATGGACCCGGAGCCAGAGAATGATTGCGTCGGAGAGTGAGCGCAGCGATGGAGGGTGAGGGCAGCGATGGAGCCGGAGAATTAGTGCGGGCTAAGGTCAGAGCGCCTGAGACTTTGGGTTGGTCGGGTGGCTCTTGTGTGTTCGGGTTAGGGATTGGGATTGGGTCGGTCGGGGGATAACTATTACGGATTGGGAATTTAATTTTTTTTAAATTTTAGATTTTTAATTTAATTATTTAATATAATTTAAAAATATAAGAAAAATGATAAATACCAAAAATATTTAGCAATTTTTTTTCCTGATTTTTTGGGGTGGTGGGTAGTTTTGATAATTAAATAAGGTATTTTCACAAATTTCCATATATTGATGCAATTGTTTTCAAACCTAGGTATTTTTGCAAACCAACTATCAAAGATTCAAAGTGGGGTATTTGCTAGTAATTCCCCTATATTCTTTCATAATAAGGCCCGGAAGGGTGATAATTGCAATTAGGGTTACACAATAAATGCTTTTAGAGAGAAGAGAGGTTTTTGGCCTATGAGTTGATCACCCTTCCGTGCTTTTAGAGAGAAGAGATGTTTTTTGTAACGACCCAAAAGTATAGATATCCGAATATGCCTCCATAAATCCACTTAAAGGATTTATAAGGTTTGGATGATCCGGTTATTCGGAGAACGTTATAGAAGAGTTTTGAATTCTTCCGTGAGCTTTAGATCTTACGTACAAGTACGAGTTATTTAGCTAAGTTATTTGTTTTTAGCGGAAGCAATGATTTTCGAAGTGGGGATTTCGAACCCCTAGAAATGCGCGCGTCCGTTGGAGGCGTTCACTTGTCCTAGGTACTATCGTGTAAATGATTTTCAAGTCGGAAATATAAAGTGCGGAAATAACGTACATCAAAGTCGCCGCGACATAGCCGGGTCAAAACCAAATCAAAGTAAGCGAGAAAGTAAAGAGTGCGTAAGTCATGCCTCACTCGCTCTAATCGTCCCAAATAGGGGTGTGCATCGGCCTAAAACCGAACCGAACCGGACCAAACCGAACCGAACCAAAACCGAAAATCTCAAATTTCCAAACCGAAAGCCGAACCGAAAGTATTAGGTTCGGTTCGGTTATTTACCGGTTCGGTTTGTGTTCGGTTCGACTTTAGCTTAATTGAACCGAATTCATAGTTGCATAACAAACAACTTGTCAAATGTCAACGACAATCCATATCCATATGGGTGCAAAATATGGAAAACTTGCAAATAGTTTCTTAGTTGCATACTTGCTAAGTTGCAAATAATCAAATACAGTAATAACAAGTTTTATATGGATTTTAAACTACTGTTTGAACAAACATAATTTTATCAAAGGTTGTAGACATAATTTTATATTTTTATGTGATAAAACATTAAAAAAAATTAAGTTTTATATGGATTATATATTTATAAGTTTTATGAAATTAATAAAATTATAAGCCTTTGATAAAAAAAAAAAAATAAAAAAAATCGGTTTAACACAAACCGAGCACAAACCGAACCGAAACCGAAAAATTGAGAATTCTCGAACCGAAAGCCGAACCGAAAAACATCGGTTCGGTTAGGTTAGGTTCGGTTTGTGTTGGTTTGGCCCAAAAATTTGGTTTGGGCCGAATCATGCACAACCCTAGTCCCAAAAGGTCTGTTCCGACAACCATCCACATAAGTAAGTCATATCGGGTAAGGGGTACCTGAATCTAAAAATAAGACATAAATCGGGGTCAATCATCGGAAATATGCACACTCAATGCGATATAAAGAGGCATACTTAAACTACATGAATGTTAAAATGTAACACATAAGCAAGTATATAGATATATATAAATGCGAAATAAACACACAAGGGCCCGTATCGTCATCATAATCATCATCATCATCACCATCATATCATAATATCTTCTCAAACGTACTCATCCTTCTCAAACGTACTCATCCTTCTCAAGCATACTCATTCTTTCTCATCATAAGTCTTTCATCATTTCATTTGTGTTCCATCTAGTATAAGTCATTTATTCAGATTTTGACGGCCGTCCTACCATAGACACATAGCATACATATGAAGTGTTGGATTTAGTAAGTTCATCCTACTTCATATTACCGGTTTATATTCCTAAACATGTTACTAGATCGCGTGATGCATGAAGACTCTCGATAAGACAAAGAGTATCACATAAATCCATCGTGAGTAAGTCCAGGGGACTTACTTGGAGTCCGAAGAATAAGCAAGCAATAAAATAGGCAACCAACCAACGAGAGCCTAGTTATTTCATTAAGCTCTCATTAGGTGGTATTCTAATGCATGGTGCCCAACCTAATAATTAACATACATCCATATGAGGTTCACGATTCTATAGATTATGCACTTTGGTTAAGTGATCTGGACTTAACCAGTTATAATCTATATCGTATTATCACATAATCGATTTTCTTCTTATTGGATCATAAGTCAAGTTATGGGTATACTTCATATCTATATTTTATATGCTCTAAGTTTCGGTTATGCCATCATATATTTAACCATATTCTTAGCATTACCTTAACCAAGTTTTTTAATCGATTCATTATAAACACTGGTTACTAAAATTATAATAACTCTTGATCCAACCGTTGGAGCGCCTTAAATTCTGAAAGACAGTTAGAAAACATTTCCATGAGCATCATATTAAGATTTCAGCCTGATCAGATCGTTGGATTGGAAATAAAGTCCAAATTACAAAAGCACATATATCCATTTTGTTTCTTGACGTTCGCTACAAAACGCAACCAAAAACACATAGAGGCTCAACTTCCTAAGCCCTTTCCAAGCACACAAGATCTATTCATAGAGAGGGGGAGGTGGATGAGGGATTACCTTTGAAGAATCCCACACAAACGACTCAAGAACACCCTCGGGAGTCCTTCGGAACACCTTTCAAACACCTTGCCATTTTGTCACCGAAAATCCAAAAACATGATTTAGATTCTTACTCTGAGTTGAAGAAAAGGAGTTATAACACATGTTGGAACTCAGTTTTGGAAGAAAGGAAGGGTTCTTGCCAAGAAATCAAGTCAAACTCTCAAGACCCTTCAAAAACAGTTTTCTGCATCTCCAAAGATAGACGATTTTGGCTGGGCACACGACCTTGAGTTTTTGTGTTTGAGATATGTATGGAAATCTGGGTTCAACACGGATCCATGGCCACCGAGTTTACTCAATTTGGATGAGTGTGGAGGGAGTTATGCTATTTCTTGTGAAGGCTGTCCAAAATGGACCTAAAATGGAGCAAGGCTCTCCTTCTCTCTCTCCTCTCACGTGACAGTGAGGCTTCTTTGGATGAGCTCCTCATGAGTCTTGGGGTCAG
Organism: Persicaria tinctoria; assembly: GCA_037127255.1. Classification (NCBI taxonomy): domain Eukaryota; kingdom Viridiplantae; phylum Streptophyta; class Magnoliopsida; order Caryophyllales; family Polygonaceae; genus Persicaria; species Persicaria tinctoria. Next base: position 32,464,087 of record JBANSL010000015.1, read on the forward strand.
GCTTATAGAGGAGAGGGGTGATTGCTTCATGAGTCAAAGCATGGGTGTGATGGGAAGAAAGTGATGGGAGTGGTTGAATGTCTACATTCACAAGGAAGCCACAAGTCAAGGGTTTGGTGGCTCAATGTTGGGCAATTTGGGTGGATGACCTTTTTAACATAATGTAAAACCTGAGCTCGCGAAGCGTTAAAATCCGTTACGTTTATAAGATACGAGAAAAGTGGCTTGGGTATATTTTTTCCCATCATTGAATCCATGTAAAGCTAGGCATAAAAATTTTAAATTTTCCGGGTTTTCATAATTATAAAGGAGGATAATATTCGGATCATCCTACGGATATTTTATAAATATTAATTAAATTCTGGTATTTACACTCATCCACCTCTAAAAACAAGTCTCGTCCCCGAGACAAAAGGTTTTAACCGGTGGAGAAGGTTTTAAAACTTGAGTCCTTGAATCGTAACAAAAGGCACACGATCATCCTGGATGCGTCGTCCAAGAATCTCACGCCACCTTTGTCACGACCGTAATAATCTCGAAGGTTTCATCAATCATGTGATGGGCGCCCCCATCATATCTCGCCTCAACCTTGAAAGTATCACAACTCGAGAGGATAATCACACTACCTCTCGGTCTTAGCGAAAATTCCACGAGTGCCCTCGTGAAAAGCTCGTATCCACTTCGCGAAGTATAATAGGTTTACCCAGACATTGGAACCTTAAATTGCTCATTTTCGAACTAAATCTCAAAATCAAGGTGTTTGGCGTCCCGACTCGACATTAGATCTAGACCCTATCTAGTCTCGACGCATCTCCCTCTCGGGAGGTGGTTATCCACCTCTAAGGATCAAACACACGATCTCACTATGATCTATTCCTCAATCAAGAGGATGGACTTCATCCACCTCTAAGGCTAAGCCTTTTTCCGTCTGCCCTATGTTCGTCATCTCGTCATCATATCATCATCATAAATAGGGAGTAGCACGCACTCAACTGCATATCGGGCAAGTTGTACTCAACGATATAACTAGTGCATGCTAATACTCCATCATGTACTCATCTATCGAATCGTAATCACATCCATGTCATCACATAATCATCTATCATAAAATATCACTAAACAGTGATAACACATCATATTAGACCACTCATGGGCCCACCGCGCATATAAATCATCAAAAGTGCACACTCAGCACCAAGGTAAACATCAAATCAATCAAGAGTACAACTAAAGGATAAACATCCTTCTTACCAAAAAAAAAAAGGATAGACATCCTAGGGGTACTCACCAGCCAACTCACGAGGTGAGGACTATATCCTCACGTGGCTCTACATACTTGGCTAACAACTCGTTTAACACTTCCCCATAACTGGCCCGTATGCTATCCTCGGTCTTCCAGGTGGCCTCCTCAGGACTCCTCCTAGCCCACTGAATCAAGACCAAAGGCATCTCTCGTCGTCTCAACTTCTTGACCCGACGATCAAGAAAAGCTATCGGTTGCTCCACATAGGTATGGTCGGGCTCTATCTGAAGACCAGAATGACCTAGGACATGACTCGGATCAGGCTCGTACCGCCTCAACTAGGAAACGTGGAAAACATCGTGGATGCCAGCTAAGGTAGTCGGTAGAGCCACTCTGTAAGCTACCTCTCCTACTCGCTCCAGGATCTCGAAAGGTCCTACATATCTAGGGCTCAGCTTGCCCTTCATGCCAAAGTGCCGGATCTCTCTCGTCGGCGATACTCTCAGCCATACATGATCTCCTACATCAAAAGCCAGCTCAGTCTTGCGGCGATCCGTGTACTTCTTCTGACGGTCATGTGCGATCCTCAGATGCTCACGAATATGTCTGACCTGATCTGTAGCCTCCTGCACATAATAGGGCAACGTCCCAAAGCACATCCCCCGTCTCATCCTAACATATCGGCGACTTGCATCGCCTCCCGTACAACGCCTCAAAAGGAGCCATCCTAATCGAAGAATGATAGCTGTTGTTGTACGAGAACTCCACTAGCGGAAGGTGTCTCACCCATAGTTTCCCCCACTCTAACACACATGCTCTCAGCATATCCTCTAATGTCTGGATCGTCCGCTCACTCTGTCCGTCTGTCTGCGGATGATAGGCGGTACTGAAATGCGGCTTGCTCCCTAGAGTCTCGTGCCCCTGCCTCCAGAATCTCGAGGTAAACCGACCATCTCGATCTGAAACAATCCTCTTCGGGACTCCATGTAACCTCACGATATGCTGCACGAATGACTGCACTAGTGTGGACACCGACCACGTCTCCTGAATCGGGATAAAATGGGCGGTCTTGGTCAACCTATCAACCACCACCCATATGGCATCAAAGCCTCGGACGTCCTTCCTGAGTCCAGTGACAAAGTCCATGGTAATATCGGTCTACTTCCACGCGTGGTCGGGAAGTGACCTGGTCATCCCTCCGGGTCTCTGGTGCTCAATCCGCACCTGCTGACAGACCTGATATCTCGCTACAAATATCGCAATGTCGGCCTTCATCCTACGCCACCAAAAGGTTCTCCTTAGGTCCTGATACATCTTATTCGATCCCGGGTGGATCGAATAAGGAGTAGAATGCGCCTCTCGCATAATCCTCTGCCTCAGATTGTGCACCTCTGGCACTGCAACTCGACCCTGTAGCGTCAACATCCCATCTTCTCTGATAGAAAATGCTCTATAGTGACCCTGGGTCATACGCTGCCGGATGTCTGCTATCCGTGGACACGGATTGACACTTCACCTCAGGATACATCTAACGATACACAAGAATCAGATTCCGACCAACTCTGTCCAGAGAACCAAACAAGGCCTGCTTTTCCTCTCTTTAAGTACGGTTACCTATTTTTTTTCACATCCTGATTGGGTTAAAAACATCTCTTATCCACTAGGATATGTAATTCCCTATTTTCAAGTGTACGCTGGAGAAGGAAAGCCACACGAAAATTGGGTACTATTTCTTCATCGATGTGGAGATAGAGACAGAAGTAAGGCTTTGTGCCTTCCGTTCATTTCCATTATCATTGACGGGTGTGGTCTTGCTCTTCTTGCCTGGGCTCGGCGAATCTCATCCATCAACTCAGATTGTATCTCGAGGAAACTCAACTGGCCACTCTCTCTCCGTGACCAGACCTCGATGCCGCAACTCATAACATCTCTCTGCAACTCTGGCTGGGTTGTCAACCTCGATAAGGTAACCTCCGGACGAGTCTTTCTACTCAGCGCATCAACCACTACATTGGACTTCCCGGGATGATAAATGATGTCGAGGTAGTTGTCCTTGATCAACTCGAGCCACCTCCTCTGACGCATGTTCAGCTTCTTCTGCGTGAAAATGTACTTCAGATTTTTGTGATCAGTCATGATCATCACTGACGTGCCATATAGATAGTGCCTCCAGATCCTGAGTGCATGTACCACTACGGCTAGCTCAAGATCGTGCTTTGGGTATGACTCCTCCCTTGGCTTCAGCTGGCGTGAAGCGTAAGCGATGACCCAATCCCTCAGCTATAGCACACAACCTAAACCTGAACTCGAAGCATCCGTGTAGACCACGAAGTCATCCGTCCCCTCTGGTAGTGCTAACACTGGCGCGGATGTCAACTTATGCTTCAGCAGATCAAAACTAGCCTGGCACACCGGACTCCACTCGAAGGGTACTCCCTTCTTCGTCAGCTGCGTCATCGGCCTAGCTATGCTGAAGAAGCCCTCGACGAACCGTCGGTAATAGCTAGCCAAATCTAGAAAAGACCTGATGTCTCTAACGCTCTTGGGGACCTCCCAAGCAACGATAGCATCAACCTTCGATGCGTCTACTGATAACCCTGTTGCGGATATAACATGACCAAGAAACATCACCTCGGAGAGCCAGGACTCACACTTGCTAAACTTCCCGAACAGTTTATGCTTTTGCAGAATCGTCAGCACAATCCTTAGGTGCTCAGCATGCTCCTCGCTACTCCTCGACTAGATCAAGATGTCGTCAATAAACACCACCACGAATCTGTCAAGAAAATCGATGAATACACTGTTCATCAACTCCATGAAGGCGGCTGGCACGTTGGTTAGCCCGAACGGCATAACCACAAACTCGTAGTGTTCTTTATCTGGTCCTGAACGCCGTCTTCGGGATGTCCTCTGCCTTCACCCTCAGCTGGTGATAACCCGAACGCAAATCTATCTTCGAGAAGACGACAGCTCCCTCCAGCTGATCCATCAAGTCATCTATTCTCGGCAACGGGTAACGGTTCTTCACCGTAGCACGGTTCAGCTCTCTGTAATCTATGCATAGTCTAAATGACCCATCCTTCTTCACGAACAACACTAGTGCTCCCCACGACGAAGCACTCGGCCTATTGTAGCCCTTCCCGGCTAGCTCCTCCAACTGTGCCTTCAACTCGGCCATCTCTGTCGGCGCCATCCTGTACGGGTGCCTCGAAATCGGCCTGGTGCCCGGCTCCAACTGTATAGCGAAATCAACATCTTGCTGTGGCGGAAGTCCTAGTAGCTCGTATGGGAAAACGTCAGCAAACTCACTAGCAATGGGGACAACTGTCAGGCTGGGTCGCTTGCAATCCACCTCTAAAGCGTAACACCAGTAGGTCATGCGTCCCTGGTCTAGAAGTCTCGCCGCTCGAACGACGCTGATCTGGGCTCCGTTCCATTTGGGGTCGTTTCCCCACACCTCGTGCTCAGTCCCATCCTCTACGAGGATGGAAACTGTACGAGTCCTCAGGTTGAGGATCGCCCCATAGAAGTTCATAAAATCCATCTCCAAGATCATCTCGTCTATCCGTAGTGGCATGAATATCAAGTCAGTGGGCCACTCTCGCTCTCCTATCCGAATGGGGCATCCTAGGATCTCACACCCGTCATAACCCTAGCCCCATCCTCCATACGCACTACTAACGCGGGACATATCGAACATACACGTTTAAATCTAGCCACGCAAGAATCTGCTATAAAGCAGTGGGTTGCCCCGGTATCGAACAAAATGCGAAGAGTAGAGCCACAGAACGATATCGTACCTATGGAAGTCAGAGCTGTCGAATCGACGTTCCGCATCAGGAACGCGCAGGGCGGCGGGGTGGTAAGAAATAAGTATCTACAACCATTGCCGCCAGCTGTGCAAAACCTCTGCCCTAGCCTGGTCCTGCCTACTTTGCAAACGATTGTGCCTGTGATGCTGGTAAGATCCTTGGCCGCCAGGACCTCCTTCTCTACCTCTACCTCGGCCTCCACCTGGGCCTCGTCCTCCTCTAAAGCTGCTGTCTCCTCGGCCAGCTCCCGAGGGAGCCCCTTTCCTCTGATCATGTGCATAAGAAATCTGAGCGGGTCTCGGTGCCTCTAGAAGGCGTAAAGCTGAAGCTGCAGGAGTGACTGAAGATCTCTCGCCCTGCAGGCACATGACAACACGATGTCCTACTCCTCCACACGTGTAGCATGAAATGAACTTCCTAGGGCAGTTTGTCTGGTAGTGTCCCTCCTCGCGACAGCTGTGGCAGATAATAGCTCTCATTCTATCAAATCCGTGCTCCGCGGGTCGTAGCGGGTGCTGAAGAACGCAACCTCTCGTGCTGCCTGTGTCCCAGATGGACAGTACTCTCTGAACATCAACTTCCTGAACTCCTCGTAGGTCCATCCAGTATGATCATCATGATAGACATGCAACCTGTCAAAAGCATCTCCTCGAAGCTACCCAGCCACAAGCCTCTGTCTCTTCGCATCGGGTACTCCAATCAAGCTGAAAACTCCCTCGAGTCCTCTAAAGAACTACTCGATATCCTCTCCGGGTCCGACCTCGAAGATAGGCGGGCTACTCTATGATAGTCTCTTCACCCAGTCGGTGGCGCCAGCTGATCTCTCTCACTCCAGCAATGCGAGTAATGCCCTCTCTATTGTTGATCCCTGCTGCTACCTATCAACCGATCCCTGCTGTCCGGGGATCTCGACCTCAGAGTCGGTCTCAGTTTCAGTCTCTGTCTCGGGAATGCAGCCACGACCTCGGCCACGTGGTCTCCCGCGTCCTCTACTAATCTTGGTGTCGACCATGATGACAACTGGACATTTAAGTATACTTAATATACACCTCAATAAAACGTCTTCTTATGAAAAAGCTCGATCAATCAAGGCCTCCATTTTTAGTGGGACCCGGGAATCTACCTGGTGAGATTATCAATATTCCCAACGGGCTTATTTTACCCGCATCGAAAAAATCGACGCGGCCCAACCTGTGCAGCGGGAAGAAATCTACATACGAGTTCGAAATGTTATTCCCTTATCGAGTTTTCTCTGGACAATTTGGGAAATTGGCTTGTTTACCTGTCGTCGTTGATTATCTCGAGGACAACCAACAACAGACTTTTAATTTTAGTGGAAAGTTTTACTAAGGATGAGCAAGGTCTACATCCACATAACAAGTCTAGTGAAAAGGCTTCGATCTTCCTCTGGAAGAGATTCTTGATGGTGCGTACGACTTCTTCTCTCTATCGTCTTTGTTTCAGATTTCTTTCTTAAGTTCACTTGACCTTGATCCGCTCCTTCTTTCTCCTTTTTCCTCTCTTCTCTTTCTCCCAAAAAGTCCCCTCTATCTTGATGAAACTTCTTGCTTTTATAGGTCTTTGGCGGTCTCTGAATGTCGTGCCACGTGGTGTTCGCCACTTGACACGTGTTCTACTCGTGGGGTGTGGGCATGGTCGCCACATGCCCTCTCTTTCTATCCGCGGATGACCTTGTTTTGAGCTAGTTTTACTTTCCTTTGGATATTTGTCCGGGGATGGTTTTTTATGATGATGTAATTATTCATTTTTTCTAACCGGTTTTGTGTTCTTTACTATATTTTTATGTTTTTACAGATGTTTCTAATATTTGTTTAGTCACAGCTCATCGGGCCGGGTTGATTCCAATCAGGGATTGACGTGGATCGATAAAGATTTTTTAAGAAAACATCTGTAGTTTCGCTGCTGCTATAATTCCGATTTATAGATAATGGGCCCTCTCTTATCGAGTTTTGGCCTAATTCTGGCCCATCAGGCCCATTTATGCTCGGAAGTCTAAAGGTCGGTAATTTCCTATAAGTTACCCCGTCCCGTTTTCTTTTTACTTCACGCTTATTTTCTTTTACTCTCTCAGAGAATTCTGTTCTTATCAACCTTTTGGTTTTCCGGCGGCGGTTTTTTAGGTTTTCGGTCGCTTGCTCGAAGTTTCCGGCAGTTTTCTTCAAATCTTCAAGTTATTTTTTCTTGTTCTAAGTTGTTCTTGATTTTTCTTTGTTAGATTTTTAATTTTTTGATGGATAGATCGAAAGTTAGGGTGTGAGTCTGTCTTTGAACGTGTTTTTGGATGAGATTTGGCTTTGTGTTAGTAAATCTTCATACGATTTTCTTCTAGCTTCTTTAGAAATGGCTAGTCTCGGCGATGAGCATGATTTGTTCGAAGATTTTGAGAGAGGTGAAGGATGGAGAAGTGGTGTTGCTTCATCCTCTCAAGCGCGTCCGACTCCATAGACTCTTTCTTCCTCTTCTGAGAGTTCTTCTTCTAGCTATGATGGTTCTTCATTGGAGTCGTCTTCTTCCACATCCGCGTCTACTCCAGATCGAGTTGGTCCTACTGGTAGTCCTATTAAGGTGAGAAGGCACCGGAAGCGTTATGACCCTGATTACTATTCTTCTCCTTACACAGTTTCTTCTTCTTCGAAGGGATGCGCGGGAGATGAAAACTCAAGGGACGTGGATGAGTTAGGTGATAGTTCTTCGGTGGACGCGGGGCCTTCATCTATTTCCCAGTCTGCAGATCAAGAGGCGGAGGATGTTTGGATTCCTTATGAGCTTCCCCCAATTGGCTTAGCAGAAAATCTGAAGAAAATCCGTTCTAAAGAGAATTTGACTGATTTAGACACCCCAATGTATAATTTAAGGGATCTGGATACTTTCCTTTTTCTGGGGGATTTTAAACCTCTTCCGCCTCCATCCATCCGTCCACCAGTTGTGACCGATAGGATTCATCCGTGGAGGTCTCCCGTGAGTAAGTTGAGGGGTTGCACTACTCTGTTGAATTTGGAAGATCTTGATGCCCTTTCACAAATCTTCCCCTAGCCAGCGGGTGTAGAATTCTGTCTTCCTGAGGAAGTGGGTGGTTGCCTAGATGCTTATGAATATTGTTTGGTTGTATATGCAGCTAGCTTGTCTCAAGGCTTCCGACTTCCCTTACATCATTTTTTCTCAAAGTTTTTGGATGAGTACAATTTGAGTCCTGCCCAGATCGTTCCTAATGGCTGGATGTTTTTTACCAGTTTTATTATGAGGTGTAAGGAGATTGGTGTTGCTTTTTCTTTGAAGTTAATGTTCGGTATCTTTTCCTTAAAAAAGGGGACTCAGGATTCAAGGTTTTACCAGTGCAACTCAAGTTGTGGGTACATGGAAAGGTTGTCTAGCAAACCGAATTGGAAGTACAAGTGGTTTTTGGGCCGCGATAGATCTGGGCAAGACTTTAATTGCCGAACTGTTCCGGGGCTTTTTTGCCCTGCGAAGAAGCCAAAAATTTCCAATCTTTCTCAGTTCAAGCAATCGTTTTCTCATACTCCTAGATTTTCGTGGGATAAAATGCTATCCGCGTTTCGTCTTGAGATGGCTGGCTTGAGTATGCCTCATCCGCGACTAGGTGGCTCTTTTGTTTTATTGTTTTTCTTGGAATATAAATTTGTGTCTTCATGTTTTGTCTTTCTTTGACGGATGACTTATCGTGGAATGTTTTTGTGTTTAGATAAAATGGATTTGGACGCACTTTTGAAGCGGCATAAGGCCAGATCTGAAAAGAAGAAAAAGATAAGTTCGGCAACCAATGATCCTCCTGCTCCTCCCCCTGCCCTGGAAATGGTATCGACTGTTGATGTGAGCATCGCGGATGAGACCGGGGCTTTAGTTGAGTCTTCTTTATTGGCTCCCGTGCCTCGAGAGAAACGGGTTTGTCCATCCGCGCCCGAGACATCCAAATAAAAAAAGAGGAGAGTTAGCATTGCTGTTGCGCCATCAGCCATGGATGAAAGGGGGCTCTTTCTAGAAGGTGAAGCAACTCTTCGCGAGTTCCTTATTCCAGGCTTTGATCCAATTGACTTACGAGGTCTTGCTTTTCCGGCTAAGAAGCGTTGCCTCCCTGAGCAAGGATATATCAGTCGACTGGATGCTGTTACTCTTTCAACTAACCTGGACCGTATTATTCAATGGGTAGGTTAACTTTCCTTTGTCTTACCTTTTGGAATGATTTGACGCGGTTTGATTTCAATTTTTCCTACTCTACTCTCCCCGACTCCAGTTGAGGGTAATTCAACCGAATGTCGAGAAACGCATGGTGTGTGGAGAAGAAAATCTTAGAAAGAAAGATGAGGAGATTAAAAGACTGTCTCATCAGCTTCTAATCATGGGAAACACTGTGGGTGATCCAGCCTCTGTGGAGAAGTTCAAAAAGAGGTCGTTGGACCTTCATGAGGAGGTGCAAGCCTAGAAGGAGGCCATGGCCGCTTTGCGGAAAAAACATGACGATTTGAAGGTTTCTTTGAGCACTGCTGTTTCTCGCGTCAAAGAACTGGAAGCGGCTGGAGGGGCTTCGCAGGAGCTTCTTCAAACTCGACAGGCCAACATTGATAAGATGGAAGAAGATCTCTCCATCCTTCGCGAAGAGGTGTCCATCACTAAGAAAGAAGTAGACACAATGAAGGCGCGTCCGGATCAAGATGTGGCCCTCTAATGGCTTCATAGCCCGGAAGGTTTGGCTTATCTATCCTCTAAGTGGATAAAAACTGAGGCCGGTGTTTTAGCTATTTTCGGAAGGGAATGGTTGCAGGGATCAACCAAAGTGTTACACGTTCAGCAACTAACCCTGGTGTTCCCCTGGAGAAGTTTGAGCCTAGCATGATCAGTGCCGACTGGGTGCTTTCATAGGAGGATATGGCCGCGGAAGATTCTTATTCTGAAGATGAAGACGCTGAGGACGCGGAGGAAGAAGTTGAAAAGGCAGCTACCCCCCCTTAAACTTTGATTTTTAGTTCTTTGTGGGATGAAACTTTTATGGATTTGGGAACCTATGTTTGATTTCCTGTTTTTTGCGTTCCATTGAGATACTCCCCTTGTTTTGAGAATTTGGGTTAAAGATCTCTTTGGATAAAGTACTGGTATCGCTTGTATATTTTGTTTGCAGTAAATATCTATATATCTACGTTCTGACCTCTCCAAGTGTTGAAAGGGTCGGTCCGAATGTATGAAGTCTTTTACCACTTGTCTTTATGCTTCAGGGTGGAATTTTCCTTTTTATAGCCTTAATTTTTATCTCCTTTGCCGACTCTTACATTTTGACAACCGATTGTGCCATTGCAAGCATTATGTCATCAGGAAATTTTAATCCTTGGGCCTTTTTTCAAAAGATTGAGAGTGTGGAGCAGCTTTCCCGGCTAGTGAGTTTTCTTTATTTTCATTCCAAAAGAGCTTGGGTTACCTATATTAAGTCTTAATTTTATCGGTGTGCAGGTTATGCCTCCTCAGTTTGAGGCTGAATATGGGCCTCTTTCGCCTCGGTGGGCTTTTCTTTCATCGTATCTCGTTCATGATTTTCCAGTGGCTGTATCTTGGAGTGAGAATGGTCTTTTTTCAGATTGACAGCGGTTGGGATGAGTTTCTTATACTTCACCACCTGGGGATAGGAAGTGCCATGATGTTTTTTCATAAGGGTAATGTTTCCTTCCAAGTCTGTCCGCGTCGTGAAATTGGGGATGACCACGAGGCCACCTTAAACTCGGTTTCTTCTTCATGCAGTTCTAATTGAGTTGTTTCCGCGTCATGCTTTGGGAGTTTGTAAACTGGTTTTTCGATTAAGTTTTCGTGAATAAAGAAAAAAGGGAACCTATGATTCTCTTTTACTCCTTATTGTGTTCTTGTGATTTTAGAAATAAAAATAGAAGGAGGGATCTTTTATTATTCATAATACGAAGCAGCGTACAGAAACCTTTCTAGAGGTTAGATCCCTTTAAACTTGATACATCATTTTAGAGATATTGACGCGAAGGATAGGGTAGGAACCTAAGGACGACATACCTCTCCATTTTCCTCGCTGTCAGGGCTGACAACGTCGACTTCAAAGATGGAGTCCCCCATGTAGGTGAAAATCAACCAGAATAGGCCATCTTCATCCCTATCCACCTTCACTTCGTGTTCCTGGTTGGAGCGGGGCCAGAGTCTAGCTTGAGTGTGAGCATCCTCGTCGATTAGAACATACATGAGGGGGAGCCGAAGTGTTTGAAGTTGTTCCTCCCTATTGATGACTCTATAAAAAGCCCTTGGCGGAAAATTTGGATCCATCTTATTTTAGGATGTTCATCATTTTAAGACACCCTAGCGTGTTTTATACTCGCTGTGCGAGGTTTTCCTGCCCTTGGTTTTATCGCTTTTTATCGAAAAGTAATTTTATTTTTTCTTTTTGTAATTCACTTTTACTGGTTTTGAGAAAAAACTCTTCTCTTATTAACTTTGTTTTTAGAGAATGGGAGACGCGTGCCCTTGGTGGTTGTGTCACCTGTTGCGTGTTATGCATGCAATTCTTCTTTTTCCTGTTTGACTGTTCCCTCGTGATTGATGATATAAATAAGAGGGTTTTCGCTGTTTCCTCTAATTTCATCGAGATGCGGGGATGCATCATAATTCCTCCTTTATCATTTAGGGTAGACGGGGTTTTTGGGCCAGAACCACGATGGGCCTTTTTCCAAGCGATTGATTATCCCGAACAGTTCTTGCAATTGGTGAGATATTTATACTCAATTTCTAATTTCCTTAGAAAACTCCTTTTTAGCTTATACTCCTCTTCTATTTTTTAGCTGCTACCACTTAGGTTTGAGGAGGTGTATGCGGATGCTGTTCCTAGCCGGGTTTTACTTTCCTCTCATCTGTTGCGCAATTTCCCGGTTTGTATAGAGCGACGCAACGGTGGTCTTCTCTACCTTGGCCGCAAATGGAAAGATTTTGTGGAATCGCATGGTTTTGAAAGGGGGATTTCCATGATTTTTACTCACACGGGTAAGGCCTGTTTTGAGGTTTGGGTGGTGGATTCACGCGGGGATGGTTGTGAGGTCCATCATGATGATCCTTCTCCCCGCGACGTAGCTTCAAATGGATCTTAAACCGTACTTTCATAACGAAATAAAGCCTTAAGCTTGTTTATTAGCTTTATTGATCTTGTGGATGTGTCTTGAGATTCTAGCGTGACAAACCTTTTATCTTTTGTGTTGGCCTATTACTGGATGCGAGTAACTTTCTCTTTAGTGGATGTTTTTGAAAGATTGGCTACAATTTTGTTAATTGTGAAGCCTTTAATAATTGCTTCTGGGAGACCTTAAAGTCATGCATGCCACCAGTATGACTGGTTTTAGTCTTTCGAGGCTAATTCGTCATGATGTGTCGCTCACGGGATCTCTGAGTAGTTCAGCAATACTGTTCACTGTTTATTTCATACATGGCGTGCCTGTGGTTTTTGGCTCAACGATTTGACCTTTCGAATTTATTTGCCCCGTATTCCTGTTTACGACATGTGTCCAGTATTGTTCATGCGCTTTATAAAAGAGAGTATGGGGGAAAGGACACCTAGACTTGTTATGTGCTTTGGTCATGCCTTCCCCTGTTAGTCCACCTTGGTCCTTTTTTGAGAGAATCAGTTTTCCTAAGCAACTTCTCCGCCTGGTTAGTTCCTAAATTGCTAAAATTTTCTTTTATCAGGTTGGTTTTTCCTTTAACGCTCTTTAAAATCTATCCCTTGCTAGTCTTTTCCACTATGTTTCGAAGATAAACTTGGGCCAGATCTTCCCAGGAGCATTCTTTTGTCAACCAGGATTCTTCGAGACTTCTCGGTGGAAGTTATACGCGGAGATTACAGGGTTCCTTTTTTAAGGGGAGGTTGGAATGATTTCGCCGAGTCATATAGCATTAATATTGGTTCCTCTTTAACCTTTATTCATAAAGGGGGAAATCGCTTCGATGACCAGATCTTAGATGCTGTGGGAGACGAGGTAGATGCGGAGTGGGCCTCTCCGGAGTCAGAAGGTCCTCCCTCTAATGGATTTCGCCTGAGTCAAGGCAGAACTCGTCTCATCCCGGCTCGGGCTCGGCAGACATGAGCTGATGGGGGAATGTTTCTCATTCTAGACTGACAACTCTTTGAATGTGTTAGCGTATTTCATCCCTGGTTGTTTTTATTTTATGTTAAACGGTGGATCTATAGCCACAATTTCCTTCATTTCTAGACATATCTTTCATTTCTAGACTTTCCTAAACAGAGATCTGACGCGGGGTTTGGATCTTAGATTGTTAGATTTGATCTTTGAGAATAGAGCTCCGATGAAAATCTCAATGCGGAGCTAAGTTCTAACGTCTTTGGAGTTTAAGTGAAACTTTATTCCCGAGATTGTGGGTTCGTTCGGAGGCCTGACGCGGAGCCAAGCTCCAGCGTCCTAGGTCTTCATTTGAAATATCATCTCTGAGAATGCGGATTCGATCAGAGGCCTGACGTGGAGCCAAGCTCCAGCGTCCTAGGACTTAATATAAAATATGATCTCTGAGAATGCGGATTCGATCAGAGGCCTAACGTGGAGCCAAGCTCCAGCGTCCTAGGACTTAATATAAAATATCATCTCTGAGAATGCGGATTCGATCAGAGGCTTGACGCGGAGCCAAGCTCCAGCGTCTTAGGACTTAATATAAAATATCATCTCTGAGAATGCGTATTCGATCAGAGGCCTGACGCGGAGCTAAGCTCCAGCGTCTTAGGACTTAATATAAAATATCATCTTTGAGAATGCGGATTCGATCAGAGGCCTAACGCGGAGCCAAGCTCCAGCGTTTCAGGACTTAATATAAAATATCATCTCTGAGAATGCGGATTCAATCAGAGGCCTGACGCGGAGCCAAGCTCCAGCGTCCTAGGACTTAATATAAAATATCATCTTTAAGAATGCGGATTCGATAAGAGGCCTAAAGCGGAGCCAAACTCCAGCGTCTTAGGACTTAATATAAAATATCATCTCTGAGAATGCGGATTCGATCAGAGGCCTGACGCGGACCCAAGCGCCAGCGTCTTAGGACTTAATATAAAATATCATCTCTAAGAATGCGGATTCGATCAGAGTCCTGACGCGGAGCCAAGCTCCAGCGTCTCAGGACTTAATATGAAATATCATCTCTGAGAATGTGGATTCGATCAGAGGCCTGACGCGGAGCGAAGCTCCAGCGTCTCAGGACTGAATATAAAATCTCATCTCTGAGAATGCGGATTCGATCAGAGGCCTGACGCGGAGCCAAGCTCCAGCGTCTCAGGACTTAATATAAAATGTCATCTCTGAGAATGCGGATTCGATCAGAGGCCTGACGCGGAGCCAAGCTCCAGCGTCTTAGGACTTAATATAAATTATCATCTCTGAGAATGCGTATTCGATCAGAGGCCTGACGCGGAGCTAAGCTCCAGCGTCTTAGGACTTAATATAAAATATCATCTTTGAGAATGCGGATTCGATCAGAGGCCTAACGCGGAGCCAAGCTCCAGCGTTTCAGGACTTAATATAAAATATCATCACTAAGAATGACGATTCAATCAGAGGCCTGACGCAGAGCCAAGCTCCAGCGTCTCAGGACTGAATATAAAATCTCATCTCTGAGAATGCGAATTCGATCAGAGGCCTGACGCGGAGCCAAGCTCCAGCGTCTCAGGACTTAATATAAAATGTCATCTCTGAGAATGCGGATTCGATCAGAGGCCTGACGCGGAGCCAAGCTCCAGCGTCTTAGGACTTAATATAAAATATCATCTCTGAGAATGCGGATTCGATTAGAGGCCTGACGCGGAGCGAAGCTCCAGCGTCTCAGGACTGAATATAAAATCTCATCTCTGAGAATGCGGATTCGATCAGAGGCCTGACGCGGAGCCAAGCTCCAGCGTCTCAGGACTTAATATAAAATGTCATCTCTGAGAATGCGGATTCGATCAGAGGCCTGACGCGGAGCCAAGCTCCAGCGTCTCAGGACTTAATATAAATTATCATCTCTGAGAATGCGGATTCGATCAGAGGCCTGACGCGGAGCCAAGCTTCAGCGTCCTAGGACTTAATATAAAATATCATTTCTGAGAATGCGGATTCGATCAGAGGCCTGACGCGGAGCCAAGCCCTAGCGTCCTAGGACTTAATATAAAATATCATCTTTGAGAATGCGGATTCGATCAGAGGCCTGACGCGGAGCCAAGCTCTAGCGTCCTAGGACTTAATATAAAATATCATCTCTAAGAATGCGGATTCGATAAGAGGCCTAACGCGGAGCCAAACTCCAGCGTCTTAGGACTTAATATAAAATATCATCTCTGAGAAAGCGGATTCGATCAGAGGCTTGACGCGGAGCAAAGCTCCAGCGTCTTAGGACTTAATATAAAATATCATCTTTGAGAATGCGGATTCGATCAGAGGCCTGAAGCGGAGCCAAGCTCCAGCGTCTCAGGACATAATATGAAATATCATCTCTGAGAATGTGGATTCGATCAGAGGCCTGACGCGGAGCGAAGCTCCAGCGTCTCAGGATTGAATATAAAATATCATCTCTGAGAATGCGGATTCGATCAGAGGCCTGACGCGGAGCCAAGCTCCAGCGTCTCAGGACTTAATATAAAATGTCATGTCTGAGAATGCGGATTCGATCAGAGGCCTGACGCGGAGCCAAGCTCCAGCGTCTCAGGACTTAATATAAATTATCATCTCTGAGAATGCGGATTCGATCAGAGGCCTGACGCGGAGCCAAGCTTCAGCGTCCTAGGACTTAATATAAAATATCATTTCTGAGAATGCGGATTCGATCAGAGGCCTGACGCGGAGCCAAGCCCTAGCGTCCTAGGACTTAATATAAAATATCATCTTTGAGAATGCGGATTCGATCAGAGGCCTGACGCGGAGCCAAGCTCCAGCGTCCTAGGACTTAATATAAAATATCATCTCTAAGAATGCGGATTCGATAAGAGGCCTAACGCGGAGCCAAACTCCAGCGTCTTAGGACTTAATATAAAATATCATCTCTGAGAATGCGGATTCGATCAGAGGCTTGACGCGGAGCAAAGCTCCAGCGTCTTAGGACTTAATATAAAATATCATCTTTCAGAATGCGGATTCGATCAGAGGCCTGAAGCGGAGCCAAGCTCCAGCGTCTCAGGACATAATATGAAATATCATCTCTGAGAATGTGGATTCGATCAGAGGCCTGACGCGGAGCGAAGCTCCAGCGTCTCAGGATTGAATATAAAATATCATCTCTGAGAATGCGGATTCGATCAGAGGCCTGACGCGGAGCCAAGCTCCAGCGTCTCAGGACTTAATATAAAATGTCATGTCTGAGAATGCGGATTCGATCAGAGGCCTGACGCGGAGCCAAGCTCCAGCGTCTCAGGACTTAATATAAATTATCATCTCTGAGAATGCGGATTCGATCAGAGGCCTGACGCGGAGCCAAGCTTCAGCGTCCTAGGACTTAATATAAAATATCATTTCTGAGAATGCGGATTCGATCAGAGGCCTGACGCGGAGCCAAGCCCTAGCGTCCTAGAACTTAATATAAAATATCATCTTTGAGAATGCGGATTCGATCAGAGGCCTGACGTGGAGCCAAGCTCCAGCGTCCTAGGACTTAATATAAAATATCATCTCTAAGAATGCGGATTCGATAAGAGGCCTAACGCGGAGCCAAACTCCAGCGTCTTAGGACTTAATATAAAATATCATCTCTGAGAATGCGGATTCGATCAGAGGCTTGACGCGGAGCAAAGCTCCAGCGTCTTAGGACTTAATATAAAATATCATCTTTGAGAATGCGGATTCGATCAGAGGCCTGAAGCGGAGCCAAGCTCCAGCGTCTCAGGACTTAATATGAAATGTCATCTCTGAGAATGTGGATTCGATCAGAGGCCTGACGCGGAGCGAAGCTCCAGCGTCTCAGGATTGAATATAAAATATCATCTCTGAGAATGCGGATTCGATCAGAGGCCTGACGCGGAGCCAAGCTCCAACGTCTCAGGACTTAATATAAAATGTCATGTCTGAGAATGCGGATTCGATCAGAGGCCTGACGCGGAGCCAAGCTCCAGCGTCTCAGGACTTAATATAAATTATCATCTCTGAGAATGCGGATTCGATCAGAGGCCTGACGCGGAGCCAAGCTTCAGCGTCCTAGGACTTAATATAAAATATCATTTCTGAGAATGCGGATTCGATCAGAGGCCTGACGCGGAGCCAAGCCCTAGCGTCCTAGAACTTAATATAAAATATCATCTTTGAGAATGCGGATTCGATCAGAGGCCTGACGTGGAGCCAAGCTCCAGCGTCCTAGGACTTAATATAAAATATCATCTCTAAGAATGCGGATTCGATAAGAGGCCTAACGCGGAGCCAAACTCCAGCGTCTTAGGACTTAATATAAAATATCATCTCTGAGAATGCGGATTCGATCAGAGGCTTGACGCGGAGCAAAGCTCCAGCGTCTTAGGACTTAATATAAAATATCATCTTTGAGAATGCGGATTCGATCAGAGGCCTGAAGCGGAGCCAAGCTCCAGCGTCTCAGGACTTAATATGAAATGTCATCTCTGAGAATGTGGATTCGATCAGAGGCCTGACGCGGAGCGAAGCTCCAGCGTCTCAGGATTGAATATAAAATATCATCTCTGAGAATGCGGATTCGATCAGAGGCCTGACGCGGAGCCAAGCTCCAGCGTCTCAGGACTTAATATAAAATGTCATCTCTGAGAATGCGGATTCGATCAGAGGCCTGACGCGGAGCCAAGCTCCAGCGTCTCAGGACTTAATATAAATTATCATCTCTGAGAATGCGGATTCGATCAGAGGCCTGACGCGGAGCCAAGCTTCAGCGTCCTAGGACTTAATATAAAATATCATTTCTGAGAATGCGGATTCGATCAGAGGCCTGACGCGGAGCCAAGCCCTAGCGTCCTAGGACTTAATATAAAATATCATCTTTGAGAATGCGGATTCGATCAGAGGCCTGACGTGGAGCCAAGCTCCAGCGTCCTAGGACTTAATATAAAATATCATCTCTAAGAATGCGGATTCGATAAGAGGCCTAACGCGGAGCCAAACTCCAGCGTCTTAGGACTTAATATAAAATATCATCTCTGAGAATGCGGATTCAATCAGAGGCCTGACGCGGAGCCAAGCTCTAGCGTATTAGGACTTAATATAAAATATCATCTCTGAGAATGCGGATTCGATTAGAGGCCTGACGCGGAGCCAAGCTCCAGCGTCTCAGGACTGAATATAAAATATCATCTCTAAGAATGCGGATTCGATCAGAGGCCTGACGTGGAGCCAAGCTCCAGCGTCTCAGGACTTAATATAAAATGTCATCTCTGAGAATGCGGATTCGATCAGAGGCCTGACGCGGAGCCAAGCTCAAGCGTCTTAGGACTTAATATAAATTATCATCTCTGAGAATGCGTATTCGATCAGAGGCCTGACGCGGAGCTAAGCTCCAGCGTCTTAGGACTTAATATAAAATATCATCTTTGAGAATGCGGATTCGATCAGAGGCCTAACGCGGAGCCAAGCTCCAGCGTTTCAGGACTTAATATAAAATATCATCTCTAAGAATTACGATTCAATTAGAGGCCTGACGCGGAGCCAAGCTCCAGCGTCCTAGGACTTAATATAAAATATCATCTCTAAGAATGCGGATTCGATAAGAGGCCTAACGCGGAGCCAAACTCCAGCGTCTTAGGACTTAATATAAAATATCATCTCTGAGAATGCGGATTCGATCAGAGGCTTGACGCGGAGCAAAGCTCCAGCGTCTTAGGACTTAATATAAAATATCATCTTTGAGAATGCGGATTCGATCAGAGGCCTGAAGCGGAGCCAAGCTCCAGCGTCTCAGGACATAATATGAAATATCATCTCTGAGAATGTGGATTCGATCAGAGGCCTGACGCGGAGCGAAGCTCCAGCGTCTCAGGATTGAATATAAAATATCATCTCTGAGAATGCGGATTCGATCAGAGGCCTGACGCGGAGCCAAGCTCCAGCGTCTCAGGACTTAATATAAAATGTCATCTCTGAGAATGCGGATTCGATCAGAGGCCTGACGCGGAGCCAAGCTCCAGCGTCTCAGGACTTAATATAAATTATCATCTCTGAGAATGCGGATTCGATCAGAGGCCTGACGCGGAGCCAAGCTTCAGCGTCCTAGGACTTAATATAAAATATCATTTCTGAGAATGCGGATTCGATCAGAGGCCTGACGCGGAGCCAAGCCCTAGCGTCCTAGGACGTAATATAAAATATCATCTTTGAGAATGAGGATTCGATCAGAGGCCTGACGTGGAGCCAAGCTCCAGCGTCCTAGGACTTAATATAAAATATCATCTCTAAGTATGCGGATTCGATAAGAGGCCTAACGCGGAGCCAAACTCCAGCGTCTTAGGACTTAATATAAAATATCATCTCTGAGAATGCGGATTCGATCAGAGGCTTGACGCGGAGCAAAGCTCCAGCGTCTTAGGACTTAATATAAAATATCATCTTTGAGAATGCGGATTCGATCAGAGGCCTGAAGCAGAGCCAAGCTCCAGCGTCTCAGGACTTAATATGAACTATCATCTCTGAGAATGTGGATTCGATCAGATGCCTGACGCGGAGCGAAGCTCCAGCGTCTCAGGATTGAATATAAAATATCATCTCTGAGAATGCGGATTCGATCAGAGGCCTGACGCGGAGCCAAGCTCCAGCGTCTCAGGACTTAATATAAAATGTCATCTCTGAGAATGCGGATTCGATCAGAGGCCTGACGCGGAGCCAAGCTCCAGCGTCTCAGGACTTAATATAAATTATCATCTCTGAGAATGCGGATTCGATCAGAGGCCTGACGCGGAGCCAAGCTTCAGCGTCCTAGGACTTAATATAAAATATCATTTCTGAGAATGCGGATTCGATCAGAGGCCTGACGCGGAGCCAAGCCCTAGCGTCCTAGGACTTAATATAAAATATCATCTTTGAGAATGCGGATTCGATCAGAGGCCTGACGTGGAGCCAAGCTCCAGCGTCCTAGGACTTAATATAAAATATCATCTCTAAGAATGCGGATTCGCTAAGAGGCCTAACGCGGAGCCAAACTCCAGCGTCTTAGGACTTAATATAAAATATCATCTCTGAGAATGCGGATTCAATCAGAGGCCTGACGCGGAGCCAAGCTCCAGCGTATTAGGACTTAATATAAAATATCATCTCTGAGAATGCGGATTCGATTAGAGGCCTGACGCGGAGCCAAGCTCCAGCGTCTCAGGACTGAATATAAAATATCATCTCTAAGAATGCGGATTCGATCAGAGGCCTGACGTGGAGCCAAGCTCCAGCGTCTCAGGACTTAATATAAAATGTCATCTCTGAGAATGCGGATTCGATCAGAGGCCTGACGCGGAGCCAAGCTCCAGCGTCTCAGGACTTAATTGAAATTATCATCTCTGAGATTGCGGATTCGATCAGAGGCCTGACGCGGAGCCATGCTCCAGCGTCCTAGGACTTAATATAAAATATCATTTCTGAGAATGCGGATTCGATCAGAGGCCTGAAGCGGAGCCAAGCTCCAGCGTCTCAGGACATAATATGAAATATCATCTCTGAGAATGTGGATTCGATCAGAGGCCTGACGCGGAGCGAAGCTCCAGCGTCTCAGGATTGAATATAAAATATCATCTCTGAGAATGCGGATTCGATCAGAGGCCTGACGCGGAGCCAAGCTCCAGCGTCTCAGGACTTAATATAAATTATCATCTCTGAGAATGCGGATTCGATCAGAGGCCTGACGCGGAGCCAAGCTTCAGCGTCCTAGGACTTAATATAAAATATCATTTCTGAGAATGCGGATTCGATCAGAGGCCTGACGCGGAGCCAAACCCTAGCGTCCTAGGACTTAATATAAAATATCATCTTTGAGAATGCGGATTCGATCAGAGGCCTGACGTGGAGCCAAGCTCCAGCGTCCTAGGACTTAATATAAAATATCATCTCTAAGAATGCGGATTCGATAAGAGGCCTAACGCGGAGCCAAACTCTAGCGTCTCAGGACTTAATATAAAATATCATCTCTGAGAATGCGGATTCGATCAGAGGCTTGACGCGGAGCAAAGCTCCAGCGTCTTAGGACTTAATATAAAATATCATCTTTGAGAATGCGGATTCGATCAGAGGCCTGAAGCGGAGCCAAGCTCCAGCGTCTCAGGACTTAATATGAAATATCATCTCTGAGAATGTGGATTCGATCAGAGGCCTGACGCGGAGCGAAGCTCCAGCGTCTCAGGATTGAATATAAAATATCATCTCTGAGAATGCGGATTCGATCAGAGGCCTGACGCGGAGCCAAGCTCCAGCGTCTCAGGACTTAATATAAAATGTCATCTCTGAGAATGCGGATTCGATCAGAGGCCTGACGCGGAGCCAAGCTCCAGCGTCTCAGGACTTAATATAAATTATCATCTCTGAGAATGCGGATTCGATCAGAGGCCTGACGCGGAGCCAAGCTTCAGCGTCCTAGGACTTAATATAAAATATCATTTCTGAGAATGCGGATTCGATCAGAGGCCTGACGCGGAGCCAAGCCCTAGCGTCCTAGGACTTAATATAAAATATCATCTTTGAGAATGCGGATTCGATCAGAGGCCTGACGCGGAGCCAAGCTCCAGCGTCCTAGGACTTAATATAAAATATCATCCCTAAGAATGCGGATTCGATAAGAGGCCTAACGCGGAGCCAAACTCCAGCGTCTTAGGACTTAATATAAAATATCATCTCTGAGAATGCGGATTCGATCAGAGGCTTGACGCGGAGCAAAGCTCCAGCGTCTTAGGACTTAATATAAAATATCATCTTTGAGAATGCGGATTCGATCAGAGGCCTGAAGCGGAGCCAAGCTCCAGCGTCTCAGGACATAATATGAAATATCATCTCTGAGAATGTGGATTCGATCAGAGGCCTGACGCGGAGCGAAGCTCCAGCGTCTCAGGATTGAATATAAAATATCATCTCTGAGAATGCGGATTCGATCAGAGGCCTGACGCGGAGCCAAGCTCCAGCGTCTCAGGACTTAATATAAAATGTCATCTCTAAGAATGCGGATTCGATCAGAGGCCTGACGCGGAGCCAAGCTCCAGCGTCTCAGGACTTAATATAAATTATCATCTCTGAGAATGCGGATTCGATCAGAGGCCTGACGCGGAGCCAAGCTTCAGCGTCCTAGGACTTAATATAAAATATCATTTCTGAGAATGCGGATTCGATCAGAGGCCTGACGCGGAGCCAAGCCCTAGCGTCCTAGGACTTAATATAAAATATCATCTTTGAGAATGCGGATTCGATCAGAGGCCTGACGTGGAGCCAAGCTCCAGCGTCCTAGGACTTAATATAAAATATCATCTCTAAGAATGCGGATTCGATAAGAGGCCTAACGCGGAGCCAAACTCCAGCGTCTTAGGACTTAATATAAAATATCATCTCTGAGAATGCGGATTCGATCAGAGGCTTGACGCGGAGCAAAGCTCCAGCGTCTTAGGACTTAATATAAAATATCATCTTTGAGAATGTGGATTCGATCAGAGGCCTGAAGCGGAGCCAAGCTCCAGCGTCTCAGGACTTAATATGAAATATCATCTCTGAGAATGTGGATTCGATCAGAGGCCTGACGCGGAGCGAAGCTCCAGCGTCTCAGGATTGAATATAAAATATCATCTCTGAGAATGCGGATTCGATCAGAGGCCTGACGCGGAGCCAAGCTCCAGCGTCTCAGGACTTAATATAAAATGTCATCTCTGAGAATGCGGATTCGATCAGAGGCCTGACGCGGAGCCAAGCTCCAGCGTCTCAGGACTTAATATAAATTATCATCTCTGAGAATGCGGATTCGATCAGAGGCCTGACGCGGAGCCAAGCTTCAGCGTCCTAGGACTTAATATAAAATATCATTTCTGAGAATGCGGATTCGATCAGAGGCCTGACGCGGAGCCAAGCCCTAGCGTCCTAGGACTTAATATAAAATATCATCTTTGAGAATGCGGATTCGATCAGAGGCCTGACGTGGAGCCAAGCTCCAGCGTCCTAGGACTTAATATAAAATATCATCTCTAAGAATGCGGATTCGATAAGAGGCCTAACGCGGAGCCAAACTCCAGCGTCTTAGGACTTAATATAAAATATCATCTCTGAGAATGCGGATTCAATCAGAGGCCTGACGCGGAGCCAAGCTCCAGCGTATTAGGACTTAATATAAAATATCATCTCTGAGAATGCGGATTCGATTAGAGGCCTGACGCGGAGCCAAGCTCCAGCGTCTCAGGACTGAATATAAAATATCATCTCTAAGAATGCGGATTCGATCAGAGGCCTGACGTGGAGCCAAGCTCCAGCGTCTCAGGACTTAATATAAAATGTCATCTCTGAGAATGCGGATTCGATCAGAGGCCTGACGCGGAGCCAAGCTCCAGCGTCTTAGGACTTAATATAAATTATCATCTCTGAGAATGCGTATTCGATCAGAGGCCTGATGCGGAGCTAAGCTCCAGCGTCTTAGAACTTAATATAAAATATCATCTTTGAGAATGCGGATTCGATCAGAGGCCTAACGCGGAGCCAAGCTCTAGCGTTTCAGGACTTAATATAAAATATCATCTCTAAGAATGACGATTCAATCAGAGGCCTGACGCGGAGCCAAGCTCCAGCGTCCTAGGACTTAATATAAAATATCATCTCTAAGAATGCGGATTCGATAAGAGGCCTAACGCGGAGCCAAACTCCAGCGTCTTAGGACTTAATATAAAATATCATCTCTGAGAATGCGGATTCGATCAGAGGCTTGACGCGGAGCAAAGCTCCAGCGTCTTAGGACTTAATATAAAATATCATCTTTGAGAATGCGGATTCGATCAGAGGCCTGAAGCGGAGCCAAGCTCCAGCGTCTCAGGACATAATATGAAATATCATCTCTGAGAATGTGGATTCGATCAGAGGCCTGACGCGGAGCGAAGCTCCAGCGTCTCAGGATTGAATATAAAATATCATCTCTGAGAATGCGGATTCGATCAGAGGCCTGACGCGGAGCCAAGCTCCAGCGTCTCAGGACTTAATATAAAATGTCATCTCTGAGAATGCGGATTCGATCAGAGGCCTGACGCGGAGCCAAGCTCCAGCGTCTCAGGACTTAATATAAATTATCATCTCTGAGAATGCGGATTCGATCAGAGGCCTGACGCGGAGCCAAGCTTCAGCGTCCTAGGACTTAATATAAAATATCATTTCTGAGAATGCGGATTCGATCAGAGGCCTGACGTGGAGCCAAGCCCTAGCGTCCTAGGACTTAATATAAAATATCATCTTTGAGAACGCGGATTCGATCAGAGGCCTGACGTGGAGCCAAGCTCCAGCGTCCTAGGACTTAATATAAAATATCATCTCTAAGAATGCGGATTCGATAAGAGGCCTAACGCGGAGCCAAACTCCAGCGTCTTAGGACTTAATATAAAATATCATCTCTGAGAATGCGGATTCGATCAGAGGCTTGACGCGGAGCAAAGCTCCAGCGTCTTAGGACTTAATATAAAATATCATCTTTGAGAATGCGGATTCGATCAGAGGCCTGAAGCGGAGCCAAGCTCCAGTGTCTCAGGACTTAATATGAAATATCATCTCTGAGAATGTGGATTCGATCAGAGGCCTGACGCGGAGCGAAGCTCCAGCGTCTCAGGATTGAATATAAAATAGCATCTCTGAGAATGCGGATTCGATCAGAGGCCTGACGCGGAGCCAAGCTCCAGCGTCTCAGGACTTAATATAAAATGTCATCTCTGAGAATGCGGATTCGATCAGAGGCCTGACGCGGAGCCAAGCTCCAGCGTCTCAGGACTTAATATAAATTATCATCTCTGAGAATGCGGATTCGATCAGAGGCCTGACGCGGAGCCAAGCTTCAGCGTCCTAGGACTTAATATAAAATATCATTTCTGAGAATGCGGATTCGATCAGAGGCCTGACGCGGAGCCAAGCCCTAGCGTCCTAGGATTTAATATAAAATATCATCTTTGAGAACGCGGATTCGATCAGAGGCCTGACGTGGAGCCAAGCTCCAGCGTCCTAGGACTTAATATAAAATATCATCTCTAAGAATGCGGATTCGATAAGAGGCCTAACGCGGAGCCAAACTCCAGCGTCTTAGGACTTAATATAAAATATCATCTCTGAGAATGCGGATTCGATCAGAGGCTTGACGCGGAGCAAAGCTCCAGCGTCTTAGGACTTAATATAAAATATCATCTTTGAGAATGCGGATTCGATCAGAGGCCTGAAGCGGAGCCAAGCTCCAGCGTCTCAGGACTTAATATGAAATATCATCTCTGAGAATGTGGATTCGATCAGAGGCCTGACGCGGAGCGAAGCTCCAGCGTCTCAGGATTGAATATAAAATAGCATCTCTGAGAATGCGGATTCGATCAGAGGCCTGACGCGGAGCCAAGCTCCAGCGTCTCAGGACTTAATATAAAATGTCATCTCTGAGAATGCGGATTCGATCAGAGGCCTGACGCGGAGCCAAGCTCCAGCGTCTCAGGACTTAATATAAATTATCATCTCTGAGAATGCGGATTCGTTCAGAGGCCTGACGCGGAGCCAAGCTTCAGCGTCCTAGGACTTAATATAAAATATCATTTCTGAGAATGCGGATTCGATCAGAGGCCTGACGCGGAGCCAAGCCCTAGCGTCCTAGGACTTAATATAAAATATCATCTTTGAGAATGCGGATTCGATCAGAGGCCTGACGTGGAGCCAAGCTCCAGCGTCCTAGGACTTAATATAAAATATCATCTCTAAGAATGCGGATTCGATAAGAGGCCTAACGCGGAGCCAAACTCCAGCGTCTTAGGACTTAATATAAAATATCATCTCTGAGAATGCGGATTCAATCAGAGGCCTGACGCGGAGCCAAGCTCCAGCGTATTAGGACTTAATATAAAATATCATCTCTGAGAATGCGGATTCGATTAGAGGCCTGACGCGGAGCCAAGCTCCAGCGTCTCAGGATTGAATATAAAATATCATCTCTGAGAATGCGGATTCGATCAGAGGCCTGACGCGGAGCCAAGCTCCAGCGTCTCAGGACTTAATATAAAATGTCATCTCTGAGAATGCGGATTCGATCAGAGGCCTGACGCGGAGCCAAGCTCCAGCGTCTCAGGACTTAATATAAATTATCATCTCTGAGAATGCGGATTCGATCAGAGGCCTGACGCGGAGCCAAGCTTCAGCGTCCTAGGACTTAATATAAAATATCATTTCTGAGAATGCGGATTCGATCAGAGGCCTGACGCGGAGCCAAGCCCTAGCGTCCTAGGACTTAATATAAAATATCATCTTTGAGAATGCGGATTCGATCAGAGGCCTGACGCGGAGCCAAGCTCCAGCGTCCTAGGACTTAATATAAAATATCATCTCTAAGAATGCGGATTCGATAAGAGGCCTAACGCGGAGCCAAACTCCAGCGTCTTAGGACTTAATATAAAATATCATCTCTGAGAATGCGGATTCGATCAGAGGCTTGACGCGGAGCAAAGCTCCAGCGTCTTAGGACTTAATATAAAATATCATATTTGAGAATGCGGATTCGATCAGAGGCCTGAAGCGGAGCCAAGCTCCAGCGTCTCAGGACATAATATGAAATATCATCTCTGAGAATGTGGATTCGATCAGAGGCCTGACGCGGAGCGAAGCTCCAGCGTCTCAGGATTGAATATAAAATATCATCTCTGAGAATGCGGATTCGATCAGAGGGCTGACGCGGAGCCAAGCTCCAGCGTCTCAGGACTTAATATAAAATGTCATCTCTGAGAATGCGGATTCGATCAGAGGCCTGACGCGGAGCCAAGCTCCAGCGTCTCAGGACTTAATATAAATTATCATCTCTGAGAATGCGGATTCGATCAGAGGCCTGACGCGGAGCCAAGCTTCAGCGTCCTAGGACTTAATATAAAATATCATTTCTGAGAATGCGGATTCGATCAGAGGCCTGACGCGGAGCCAAGCCCTAGCGTCCTAGGACTTAATATAAAATATCATCTTTGAGAATGCGGATTCGATCAGAGGCCTGACGTGGAGCCAAGCTCCAGCGTCCTAGGACTTAATATAAAATATCATCTCTAAGAATGCGGATTCGATAAGAGGCCTAACGCGGAGCCAAACTCAAGCGTCTTAGGACTTAATATAAAATATCATCTCTGAGAATGCGGATTCGATCAAAGGCTTGACGCGGAGCAAAGCTCCAGCGTCTTAGGACTTAATATAAAATATCAACTTTGAGAATGCGGATTCGATCAGAGGCCTGAAGCGGAGCCAAGCTCCAGCGTCTCAGGACTTAATATGAAATATCATCTCTGAGAATGTGGATTCGATCAGAGGCCTGACGCGGAGCGAAGCTCCAGCGTCTCAGGATTGAATATAAAATAGCATCTCTGAGAATGCGGATTCGATCAGAGGCCTGACGCGGAGCCAAGCTCCAGCGTCTCAGGACTTAATATAAAATGTCATCTCTGAGAATGCGGATTCGATCAGAGGCCTGACGCGGAGCCAAGCTCCAGCGTCTCAGGACTTAATATAAATTATCATCTCTGAGAATGCGGATTCGTTCAGAGGCCTGACGCGGAGCCAAGCTTCAGCGTCCTAGGACTTAATATAAAATATCATTTCTGAGAATGCGGATTCGATCAGAGGCCTGACGCGGAGCCAAGCCCTAGCGTCCTAGGACTTAATATAAAATATCATCTTTGAGAATGCGGATTCGATCAGAGGCCTGACGTGGAGCCAAGCTCCAGCGTCCTAGGACTTAATATAAAATATCATCTCTAAGAATGCGGATTCGATAAGAGGCCTAACGCGGAGCCAAACTCCAGCGTCTTAGGACTTAATATAAAATATCATCTCTGAGAATGCGGATTCAATCAGAGGCCTGACGCGGAGCCAAGCTCCAGCGTATTAGGACTTAATATAAAATATCATCTCTGAGAATGCGGATTCGATTAGAGGCCTGACGCGGAGCCAAGCTCCAGCGTCTCAGGATTGAATATAAAATATCATCTCTGAGAATGCGGATTCGATCAGAGGCCTGACGCGGAGCCAAGCTCCAGCGTCTCAGGACTTAATATAAAATGTCATCTCTGAGAATGCGGATTCGATCAGAGGCCTGACGCGGAGCCAAGCTCCAGCGTCTCAGGACTTAATATAAATTATCATCTCTGAGAATGCGGATTCGATCAGAGGCCTGACGCGGAGCCAAGCTTCAGCGTCCTAGGACTTAATATAAAATATCATTTCTGAGAATGCGGATTCGATCAGAGGCCTGACGCGGAGCCAAGCCCTAGCGTCCTAGGACTTAATATAAAATATCATCTTTGAGAATGCGGATTCGATCAGAGGCCTGACGCGGAGCCAAGCTCCAGCGTCCTAGGACTTAATATAAAATATCATCTCTAAGAATGCGGATTCGATAAGAGGCCTAACGCGGAGCCAAACTCCAGCGTCTTAGGACTTAATATAAAATATCATCTCTGAGAATGCGGATTCGATCAGAGGCTTGACGCGGAGCAAAGCTCCAGCGTCTTAGGACTTAATATAAAATATCATATTTGAGAATGCGGATTCGATCAGAGGCCTGAAGCGGAGCCAAGCTCCAGCGTCTCAGGACATAATATGAAATATCATCTCTGAGAATGTGGATTCGATCAGAGGCCTGACGCGGAGCGAAGCTCCAGCGTCTCAGGATTGAATATAAAATATCATCTCTGAGAATGCGGATTCGATCAGAGGGCTGACGCGGAGCCAAGCTCCAGCGTCTCAGGACTTAATATAAAATGTCATCTCTGAGAATGCGGATTCGATCAGAGGCCTGACGCGGAGCCAAGCTCCAGCGTCTCAGGACTTAATATAAATTATCATCTCTGAGAATGCGGATTCGATCAGAGGCCTGACGCGGAGCCAAGCTTCAGCGTCCTAGGACTTAATATAAAATATCATTTCTGAGAATGCGGATTCGATCAGAGGCCTGACGCGGAGCCAAGCCCTAGCGTCCTAGGACTTAATATAAAATATCATCTTTGAGAATGCGGATTCGATCAGAGGCCTGACGTGGAGCCAAGCTCCAGCGTCCTAGGACTTAATATAAAATATCATCTCTAAGAATGCGGATTCGATAAGAGGCCTAACGCGGAGCCAAACTCAAGCGTCTTAGGACTTAATATAAAATATCATCTCTGAGAATGCGGATTCGATCAAAGGCTTGACGCGGAGCAAAGCTCCAGCGTCTTAGGACTTAATATAAAATATCAACTTTGAGAATGCGGATTCGATCAGAGGCCTGAAGCGGAGCCAAGCTCCAGCGTCTCAGGACTTAATATGAAATATCATCTCTGAGAATGTGGATTCGATCAGAGGCCTGACGCGGAGCGAAGCTCCAGCGTCTCAGGATTGAATATAAAATAGCATCTCTGAGAATGCGGATTCGATCAGAGGCCTGACGCGGAGCCAAGCTCCAGCGTCTCAGGACTTAATATAAAATGTCATCTCTGAGAATGCGGATTCGATCAGAGGCCTGACGCGGAGCCAAGCTCCAGCGTCTCAGGACTTAATATAAATTATCATCTCTGAGAATGCGGATTCGTTCAGAGGCCTGATGCGGAGCCAAGCTTCAGCGTCCTAGGACTTAATATAAAATATCATTTCTGAGAATGCGGATTCGATCAGAGGCCTGACGCGGAGCCAAGCCCTAGCGTCCTAGGACTTAATATAAAATATCATCTTTGAGAATGCGGATTCGATCAGAGGCCTGACGTGGAGCCAAGCTCCAGCGTCCTAGGACTTAATATAAAATATCATCTCTAAGAATGCGGATTCGATAAGAGGCCTAACGCGGAGCCAAACTCCAGCGTCTTAGGACTTAATATAAAATATCATCTCTGAGAATGCGGATTCAATCAGAGGCCTGACGCGGAGCCAAGCTCCAGCGTATTAGGACTTAATATAAAATATCATCTCTGAGAATGCGGATTCGATTAGAGGCCTGACCCGGAGCCAAGCTCCAGCGTCTCAGGACTGAATATAAAATATCATCTCTAAGAATGCGGATTCGATCAGAGGCCTGACGTGGAGCCAAGCTCCAGCGTCTCAGGACTTAATATAAAATGTCATCTCTGAGAATGCGGATTCGATCAGAGGCCTGACGCGGAGCCAAGCTCCAGCGTCTCAGGACTTAATAGAAATTATCATCTCTGAGAATGCGGATTCGATCAGAGGCCTGACGCGGAGCCATGCTCCCGCGTCCTAGGACTTAATATAAAATATCATTTCTGAGAATGCGGATTCGATCAGAGGCCTGACGCGGAGCTAAGCTCCAGCGTCCTAGGACTTAGTATAAAATATCATCTTTGAGAATGCGGATTCGATCAGAGGCCTGACGTGGAGCCAAGCTCCAGCGTCTCAGGACTTAATATGAAATATCATCTCTGAGAATGTGGATTCGATCAGAGGCCTGACGCGGAGCGAAGCTCCAGCGTCTCAGGATTGAATATAAAATATCATCTCTGAGAATGCGGATTCGATCAGAGGCCTGACGCGGAGCCAAGCTCCAGCGTCTCAGGACTTAATATAAAATGTCATCTCTGAGAATGCGGATTCGATCAGAGGCCTGACGCGGAGCCAAGCTCCAGCGTCTCAGGACTTAATATAAATTATCATCTCTGAGAATGCGGATTCGATCAGAGGCCTGACGCGGAGCCAAGCTTCAGCGTCCTAGGACTTAATATAAAATATCATTTCTGAGAATGCGGATTCGATCAGAGGCCTGACGCGGAGCCAAGCCCTAGCGTCCTAGGACTTAATATAAAATATCATCTTTGAGAATGCGGATTCGATCAGAGGCCTGACGTGGAGCCAAGCTCCAGCGTCCTAGGACTTAATATAAAATATCATCTCTAAGAATGCGGATTCGATAAGAGGCCTAACGCGGAGCCAAACTCCAGCGTCTTAGGACTTAATATAAAATATCATCTCTGAGAATGCGGATTCAATCAGAGGCCTGACGCGGAGCCAAGCTCCAGCGTCTTAGGACTTAATATAAAATATCATCTCTGAGAATGCGGATTCGATCAGAGGCCTGACGCGGAGCCAAGCTCCAGCATCTCAGGACTGAATATAAAATATCATCTCTGAGAATGCGGATTCGATCAGAGGCCTGACGTGGAGCCAAGCTCCAGCGTCTCAGGACTTAATATAAAATGTCATCTCTGAGAATGCGGATTCGATCTGAGGCCTGACGCGGAGCCAAGCTCCAGCGTGTCAGGACTTAATATAAATTATCATCTCTGAGAATGCGGATTCGATCAGAGGCCTGACGCGGAGCCATGCCCCAGCGTCCTAGGACTTAATATAAAATATCATTTCTGAGAATGCGGATTCGATCAGAGGCCTGACGCGGAGCTAAGCTCCAGCGTCCTAGGACTTAATATAAAATATCATCTTTGAGAATGCGGATTCGATCAGAGGCCTGACGTGGAGCCAAGCTCCAGCGTCCTAGGACTTAATATAAAATATCATCTCTGAGAATGGGATTCGATCAGAGGCCTGAGGCGGAGCCAAGCTCCAGCGTCTCAGGACTTAATATAAAATATCATCTTTGAGAATGCAGATTCGATCAGAGGCTTGACGCGGAGCCAAGCTCAAGTGTCTTAGGACTTAATATAAAATATCATCTCTGAGAATGCAGATTCGATCAAAGGCCTGACGCGGAGTCAAGCTCCAATGTCGACTTATTATAAGAAGTTCTCCTGGAGACAAATATAATAAAAGCGCCCTCTAACCGCTTTATTTAATTTTTGCGGGGGCGACTAAGCTTTTTGTTTCATACAACCACTTGGTAATTATACATAGTACTTTTTTAGATTATCAGCATTCCAAGTCTTGTTCAAAATAATGCCTTCAGGGGTACTGAGTTTGTATGCTCCTTCTTGAACCTCTTTCACGATCACATAAGGTCATTCCCAGTTGGGGTCCAGTTTCCCTCCAGAGGTAGCTTGTCGGAGTACCAAATCTCCTTCCTTGAGATGTCGCGGGCGAATTCGTCTATCCCGATATTTAGATAACCTCCTCTTGTATTCTAGTTCCTTCAAGGCTGCTGTCATCCTGCGCTCCTCTATGAGGTGGAGTTCAAGTTCCAATGCTTCATCGTTGGTTTCTTGGTTGTATGCCATTATTCGTGCTGAAGGAACCAATCTTTCAACTGGGATGACCGCGTCCATACCAAAGACTAAAGAAAACGGGGGTTTCTCTAGTCGGAGTCTTTGCTAACGTGCGGTAGGACCAGAGAACTAATGGTAGAAGTTCTGCCCATCGCCCCTTTACTGTGTTCCCGAGTTTCTTTTGTATCCCATATAGTAATTGTCGATTAGTTGTTTCTGCCTACCCGTTAGTCTGTGGATGGGCCACAGACGAAATTTTGAGGTTTATGCCTAACCCGACGCATAAATCTCTAATCGTTTTACAATCAAACTGCGGTCCATGATCTGTGATTATCGAGTCGGGGACCCCGAAACGGCAGATAATGTTTTTCCACAAGAATCTTCTCACTTTTTCCACGATGATTAGTCCCATTGCTTCGACCTCTACCAACTTTGTGAAATAATCAACTAAGACTAGCACGTATTTCAACTGACCGGGGGCAGTAGGGAATGGACCAAGGATGTCCATTCCCCAGACAGAAAAAGGGCAAGCACCAGTTATACTTTTCAGTACCTCGGAAGGGCGGTGAATCAAATTTCTGAACCGCTGACACGCGTCGCATTTCTGAATATAACTTTGAACATCTCGCTTCATAGTTGGCCAATAATATCATAGTCTGGTTGCTTTGGCCACAACAACTCTCCACCCTTGGTGGTGTGCACAAACTCCTACATGTAATTCTTCCATAACGAGACTTCCCTCCTTTGTTGATATGCACAACAGGTCGGGTAGACCGTAGCCTCTCTTGTATAGCCTTCCCTCTCTAATGGTGAATCGAGAAGAGTTTGCAATCACCCTCTTAGCAGTGTCTCTTTCTTCGGGTAAGACGCCCTTGCCCAGGTAGTCCGCGATCGGCGTTCTCCAATCTTCCATTTCAGTTCCCTGCACTTGGTAGACTTCTTGGATAAGTCTTCGACTATTCATTCTTTCGAGGATCACTTCTTTTCCTACTTCCTCAGGCATAATCGCTCCTAACCGAGCTAACGCGTCTGCTTGCTGATTGTTACCTCTGGGAACAGATGTTAGGCAAAAACTTAAGAAAGCTTTTGACAAGGCCCGTGCCTTTCTTTGATAATCAGGCATTAAGCCAGTTTTGGCCTCATATTCTTCTATTATCTGCCGCATCACTACTTCCGAATCTGTGTAGACTGATACTTGCCTGGCGCCTTTGATCAAAGCCACCTCTAGTCCTGCGAGCAAGGCTTCGTATTCAGCCTCATTGTTTGTAGCTTGGAAGTCCAATTTGTAAGCGTAATTGTATTGTCGTTCATCAGGTGCAGTGAGAGTAACTCCAGCTCTGCACCCATCTTTATTGGCTGCACCATCCACCCTGAGTGTCCATTCACTTTTTTCTGTTTGAGCATTCAGTTCAAAACTTGTTTCGCCAATAAAATCGGCTAAAACCTAAGCCAGAGCTGCTTTCCACGGGGTATATTCTATTTCAAATTCTGTCAGCTCGACCGCCCACTTCATCATTCTCCCTAACATGCATGGGGAGTGGAGGATTTGACGCATTGGTAAGTCAGTCATTACTCTGATAAGGTGATCCTGGAAGTATGGCCTCAACCTCCTTGCCGCGAATATCAGACACAAAATCATTTTCTCCACTGGTTCATACCGCGTTTCGGCATCCTGCAGCACACGACTGATGTAATAAACTGGGTATTTTTCTTCTCGCGTCAAGACTGCACTGATTGTGACGTTCTTTACCGACAGGTATAGATGTAGAATTTCCTGCTTCCCGGGTTGATGAAGAGTGGGGAGTGTTGAAAAGAAAACTTTCAAACTCCCGAATGCTTTTTGTAATTCGGGAGTCCACTGTATCGCTCCCTTTTTCTTGAGCAGAGCAAAGAAAGGTAATGACCTGTCCGCCAGGCAGGAGCAAAAACGACATAGGTAATTTACTGCTCCATTTAAAGACTGTAATTCTTTGATCGTCCGCGGTGGTTGAAGATTTTGAATCGCTGTGACTTTTTCGGGATTCACATCGATTCCTCGATGGCTAACCATGAAGCCAAGGAATTTTCCGGAATCAACCCCAAAGACACACTTTTCCGCATTCAAGTTCAAACCTCCTCTGCGAAGAGAATCAAAGGTCTCTTGCAGATGTGCCGCGTGATCCTCTGCCCTCTCGCTCTTGACCACGATATCGTCTACATAAATTGACACATTCCTACCAATCAGATCACGGAAGATCCGATCAACTGCTCTCTGAAATATAGCTCCAGCATTCATGAGTCCGAAAGGCATGACGCGGTAACAAAATATCCCCTGATTGGTGATGAAGGTAGTAGCTTTCTTGTCTAACGGGTTCAAATTTATCTGATTGTATCTAGAGTAAGCATCAAGAAAACTAATGACCTTATTACCCGCGGTTCCATCGACGAGTTCATCTATGGACGGTAATGGGTAACTATCCTTGGGGCAGGATTTGTTAAGGTCGGTAAAGTCGATGCACATTCTCCATTTCCCATTAGATTTCTTCACCAAAACCACATTTGAGAGCTAATCTGAGTTTTCTACTTCCTATATGAATCCTGCTTTTAAAAGCTTATCAGTTTCTTCCTTTGCCGCGACAACTTTCTCAGGAGCCATCTTCCTTTTCTTCTGTACTATGGGTTTTGTCCCTGGACGAATTCTTAAGGTATGCGAAGTGATCGCGGATGGGACTCCTAGCAGATCTCGTGGAGTCCATGCAAAAACATCTATTGACTTCGTTATGATTTCTAGGACCCGAACTCTTTCTACTGTCTCCAGTGCTTGTCCTAAATAGACTTTCTCCTCAGGGTTTGGGAATGATGTATATGTAATTCTTTCATCCATGGTTGGTATTTTTGCTTCTGTCGATCTCACCTCCAGTTCAGCCTCTGAAAGTTCTGTCGGATATTTATCCCCGACTACGGATTCACATTTTTCACTAATACACATCACTTCTCTGCTTTTCTTGATAGAAGTCAGGTAACAACTTCTACTTTCTGGTTGCTGATTGCGGACCTCACCAATTCCTCCTCCTGGCAAAGGGAACTTCCCCACAAAGTGGTAGATTGATACTACCATCTAGAATTTATAGAGCGAGACGCGACCCAGTAAAGCATTGTATACAGTAGGAATCTTCACTACTGTGAATACAACGCTTTCCACGCGTCTTCTTGGGGTTGTTCCCAAAACTACTGTAAGCTCGATCGTGCCTGCCACTTGTACCTCTCCCCCTGCGAACATGATTAAAGTTCCTGAATATGGTTTCAATGATGCTGCGGATATCCCCATTTGAGAGAAAGCCTCCCATGATAAGATATCAACTGATGAACCAGTATCAATAAATACTCTTTTGACTGTTTTGGCAGCTATCTGAGCATGGATGACTAAAGGATCCGAGTGCGGCATTCTTACTTCCTCAGTATCCTTTGGGGAAAAGGAAATGTTTTCATGCTGTGCAAAAGAGATTCTTCTACTTGACGCGGACGGAGGCTGTCTTCCTTCTCTTTCATAATTTCTCTTTTCCTATCTACTGGATCCTGCCATGGAAAAGCCCCCTACGAGGGTATTGATCAAACCCTCAGGTTCTGGTATTTGGCCTGCTTCTGGTTTTCGAGCTTCTCTCTGATTGACAGATCATTGGACTGTAGGCGTATAGTTGTGCCTACCTCCGCGTCCTCTTTTTCCCCTCCCCCTTCCCCGGTTATGAAAAGGGGGATCTCTACGCTGATCCTGTTTCCTTAAATAACGGTCCTGTTGATCACGAGAGTCGTCAAACCTAGGGTTTCGGTCTTCCCAATCTGGCCTCTAGTTTGGTCGATTCTCCCTTCTTGGTGGAAATCTCATTTCTTGACTTCCATGGCGGTTATCTCTTGGATGATAGAAACGCGGGTGATCTTCCATATGACGAGATCCTTGCCCTCTTTCTGAATTCATGTGCACTTCGTCGCGGTGGGGATGAAAATCTACAACTTCTGAATGATGTCTGGGTGGCTTAGCTTTCTCCTTCCTGAATTTTCCAGCAAGCTTCCCAAAGAGATCTTGGCTCTGATACCAACTTTGTAACAACCCAAAATTATAGATATCTGAATATGCCTCCATAAATCCACTTAGAGGATTTATAAGGTTCAGATGATCCGGTTATTCGGGGAACGTAATAGTAGAGTTTTGAATTCTTCCGTGAGCTTTAGATCTTACGACCGAGTACGAGTTATTTAGCTAAGTTATTTGTTTTTAGCGGAAGCAATGGTTTTCGAAAGTGGGGATTTCGAACCCCTAGAAACGCGCGCGCCCATTAGAGGCGTTCACCTGTCCTAGGTACTATCGTGTAAATGATTTTCAAGTCGAAAATATAAAGTGCGGAAATAACGTACATCAAAGTCGCCGTGGAATAGTCGAGTCAAAACTAAATCAAAGTAAGCGAGAAAGTAAAGAGTGCGTAAGTCATGCCTCACTCGCTCTAATCGTCCCAAAAGGTCTGTCCCGACAACCATCCACATAAGTAAGTCATATCGGGTAAGGGGTACCTGAATCTAAAAATAAGAAATAAATCTGGGTCAATCATCGGAAATATGCACACTCAATGTCATATAAAGAGGCATACTTAAACTACATGAATGTTAAAATGTAACACATAAGCAAGTATATAGATATATATAAATGCGAAATAAACACACAAGGGCCCGTATCGTCATCATAATCATCATCATCATATCATAATATCTTCTCAAACGTACTCATCCTTCTCAAGCATACTCATTCTTTCTCACCACAAGTCTTTCATCATTTCATTCGTGTTCCATCTAGTATAAGTCATTTATTTAGATTTTGACGGTCGTCCTACCATAGACACATAGAATACATATGAAGTGTTGAATTCATAATAAGTTCATCCTACGTTATATTACCGGTTTATATTCCTAAACATGTTACTAGGTCGCGTGATGCATGAAGACTCTCGATAAGACAAAGAGTATCACATAAATCCATCGTGAGTAAGTCCAGGGGACTTACCTGGAGTCCGAAGAATAAGCAAGCAATAAAATGCGCAACCAATCAACGAGAGCCTAGTTATTTCATTAAGCTCTCAATAGGTGGTATTCTAATGCATGATGCCCAGCCTAATAATCAGCATACATCCATATGAGGTTCACGATTCTATAGATTATGCACTTTGGTTAAGTGATCTGGACCTAACCAGTTATAATCTATATCGTATTATCACATAATCGATTTTCTTCTTATCGGATCATAAGCCAAGTTATAGGTATACTTCATATCTATATTTTATATGCTCTAAGTTTCGGTTATGCCATCATATATTTAACCATATCCATCGTGAGCAAGTTTTTTAATCGAGTCATTACAAACACTGGTTACTAAAATTATAATAACTCTTGATTCAACTGTTGGAGCGCCTTAATTTTTGAAGGAAAGTTAGATAACATTTCCATGAACATTATATTAAGATTTCAGCCTGATCAGATCATTGGATTGGAAATAAAGTTCAAATTACAGAGGCCCATATATCCATTTTGTTTCTTGACGTTCGCTACAAAACGCAACCAAAAACACATAGAGGCTCCACTTCCTAAGCCCTTTCCAAGCACAAAAGATCTATTCATAGAGAGGGGGAGGTGGATGAGGGATTACCTTCGAAGAATCCCACACAAACGACTTAAGAACACCCTCGGGGGTCCTTCGGAACACCTTTCAAACACCTTGCCATTTTGTCACCAAAACTCCCCCAACATGATTTAGATTCTTATTCAAAGTTGAAGAAAAGGAGTTATAACACATGTTGGAACTCAGTTTTGGAAGAAAGGAAGGGTTCTTACCAAGAAATCAAGTCAAACTCTCAAGACCCTTCAAAAACAGTTTTCTGCACCTTCAAAGATAGACGATTTTAGCTGGGCAAACGACATTGGACTTTTGTTTTTGAGATATTTATGGAAAGCTGGGTTCAATACGGATCCATGGCCACCTAGTTTTCTCAATTTGGATGAGTATGGAGGGAGTTATGCTATTTCTTGTGAAGGCCGTCCAAAATGGACCTAAAATGGAGCAAGGCTTCTTTGGATGAGCTCCTGATGAGTCTTGGATTCAGGCTTATAGAGGAGAGGGGTGGTTGGCTTCATGAGTCAAAGCATGGGTGTGATGGGAGTGGTTGACTGTCTACATTCACAAGCAAGCCACAAGTCAAGGGTTTGGTGGCTCAATGTTCGGCAATTTGGGTGGATGACCTCTTTAACATAATGTAAAACCCGAGCTCGCAAATTTTATAAGATACGAGGAAAGTGACTTGGGTATATTTTTCCCATCATTGAATCCATGTAAAGCTAGGCATACAAATTTTAAATTTTCCGGGTTTTCATAATTATAAAGGAGGATAATATTCAGATTATCCTACGGATATTTGATAAATATTAATTAAATTCCGGTCTTTACATTTTTGCACTTACCAACTCATAGGCAAAAAACCATTGCTTTTATTGTCTAACCCTAATTGCAATTACCACCCTTCCATGCCTTATTATGAAACCTTTCTTCTCTCTAAAAGCAATTAGAGAGATTGAGGATTAGATTGTCTAACCCTAATTGCAATTACCACCCGTCCGTGCCTTATTACCACCCTATCTTTATTGTCTAACCCTAATTGCAATTACCACCCTCTCTTCAACTGTTCGCCTGTGATTCGAAGACATGATTGAATGAATTGTGAGGATTTGATTTCTATAAGTTATTTATGAGTATATTTATCATCTTGTGTCTATTGATTATATTTTTGTTCCTTTGTATAATTGATCACCATGTTAGGAATTTCATCGAAGCTATGAATTCATTATTTTTTTCTTGATAGCAAACAAAGGTATTGAAGTAGTGATATTTCTATGTCTTTTTATTGGATGATTTTGATTGATCTATGTCGTTAGATTTTTATTGGGGCCGATTAGGGTTGTTCCAATTGTGTCTTAATTGCATTGAATCGATATGCCAATTGGTCTTAGAACTTTAGTGTTTAATGCTATTCTTTAGTGATATTGAATAAGGAGACTAATGTATCCTTGAGGATCTATCAACTTCAGTCAAGTCGACATAGGCTTAGAAATAACTATAGAATCAATCCTAGCTAGGATCTTGAACATCAACCATGGTTTGAGAATTATGAGTACTTTGCAATCATATGTATCTTTACTTCACTTTGTTATCAATTTGCTACAAATCATTTCTTTTGTCATAAGAATCATTGTTAGAAACATTGCATAGCAACAGTTCTCACTGTGGGTTCGACTCCGAACTTCATCGCTAAAATAGTTGTTGGTTTATCAATTCATTGATGTGCTAATCTATTGGTTTGAGCTTTGAGTTAGGATATTATTAATATTTGAAAAAGGCCAAAATTGTCAACGGCGTTCGTCCCGCACCAAATTCTTGATGTCGTTGCTGGGGAGAAAAGAGTTTGCTTTTTTTTATTCCATCATTGATTTCTTTTTATTTTTGTTTTTCTTGGAGTCTTTTGTGTCCTTCTATGGTTCAAACTCGTTCTTCTAATTCATCGTCTTTGTCTTTTTATCCTGAGATTGAAAGATCCCTTAGGTTAAAAATGAGGCTCGAATTTGACACACATGAGGGGATGGGAGACGAAGTTGATAATCCGCCAAGACGGACCTTGAGAAACATAAAGGAACCTAATTTGATTGCTCAACCACTTACAATTAGACTTCCTAATCTCCCTGAGGGTTCAAGATTTAGGTATAAGTCGAATTGGTCTACTATTTGACCCTACTTTCATGGATTGCATGGGGAGGAACCAAACAAACACCTTGCTTTCTTTGTGAGTGTGTGTGATAGGCTTAGACCCCAACGCCTTACCGATGACCAATTGATATTGAGAGTGTTCCCGTTTACCGTGAAAGATTCAGCTAGTGATTGGCTTTATTACCTACCCCCCATCCTAAAAGCAATACTACTTGGGCCGATTTGAAAAAATCTTTCCTTCAGAAGTACTTTCCTGATACTCGCCTTAACAAACTCAAGAAGGAGCTATCTAGTATTGAGAAATCACTTGTGGAGAGTCTTTATGAGTATGTTGAGCGGTTCATGAAGCGTAAGGGTAGTTGTCCACAACATGGTATACCCGAGGATGATCTAGTGATATATCTTTATGAGGGCTTGCTTGATACCGATAGGAGTTTCATCAATGCTACTAGCAGAGGAGATATTTTAGATAAGACACCTCAGGAAGTAATGCAAATTTTCGAAGGGTTGGTTAATGCATCGCAATAATATGGGAAAACCAAGGAGTTAGAGGAGTTCATAAGTTGGATAGTTCTAGAGATGGTCACAAGGATGACTTAGATAGGCTTACTGAGCTAGTTAACAAGATGATCGTGCAAATGAATCAACCTCAACAGCTTAGACCTTGTGGTGTTTGTGGAGATCCAACTCATCCGAATGATAAGTATCCTTTTATTCAAGAGGATGTCTACAATCAAGGCTACAGGATTCAACGACAAGGGTCAGCAGCAATAAGTTCCTTATCAAGGAAAAGGAAAATTTAAGAATCGTTAGAGAAACACTCAACAAGAGGACATAGATGATACTTTGACATTATTGTTGGACAAGATGAGTGTTCAGAAGAAATTCTTGAGTCAAATGGCTAGGGAGATTGAACAGTTGAAAGCAAAAGATTCGGGGAAGTTTCCATCACAAGTCACTACTAGAAAAACGCAATTAGACATCTGTTGTCAACAAATGTCTTTCAAATAACTTTCCGATCTCTATGTGCATGTAGTAAAAGATCCAAACTTTTCACATCGGTTTTAAGCAGATGTCTTTTCTTGGTTAAAACATCTATTTTATTTTGAATATAGATATAAATCAACCCTCAATTTTGTTTATTACATGTTCAATTGTTATTAAACCCTCGTTATTTTTCATTTTTAAGCTTTTGAAGATGTTGGCACCAAGTCTAAATTTTACATTTACATCACTTTTTTTTAAAATAACTAATGTATTAAAACAAAATAAACATCTTTTTTATTATATTGATTACATGTATATTAATTTCACATTTATAATTTGTGATTTTATATTGTTTTCAGATAATATGCCACATGAAATATGTGCACAACCGATGTATTAAAATGATATAGACATTGTTTTAGATTTTTACAAGGATGTTGTTTTTAGCAATATATATCAATTTATATTAACATTGTGATGTAAAAATATATATCACACATTGATTTAGACTATTTAGA
This sequence comes from Persicaria tinctoria, assembly GCA_037127255.1. Taxonomy (NCBI): domain Eukaryota; kingdom Viridiplantae; phylum Streptophyta; class Magnoliopsida; order Caryophyllales; family Polygonaceae; genus Persicaria; species Persicaria tinctoria. The sequence goes on from JBANSL010000015.1 coordinate 32,505,704, forward strand.
TGATGTTTATAATGATACTAGCATCCGTTTTTATGTAATGGTTCGATTTCATAGCTATTAAAGTACAACACTTTTCATCTATAATTAGATGTTTTTTCGTTTGATATACAACACCCCTTGTTCGGTATAAAATAAGATTTTACAAATAACGGGTACTTTAATTAACATATACATTAAGATAAAGGAAAATCAACATATACAAATGTTTTACAAAGGATAGGTACATGAAAGATACACTTTTACAAAAGACAATACAACGCAAACAATGAGGCAGCCAAAGGAGAATCTTTAACATGCCTTAATGTAGGAAACAAAGGAAAGAAAGAAGATGATCGAAACGGATAAACCAAACAGCCAAGAGAGAATGCAGATTATAAGTATGCCTGTCAGTATGAAAAGTGAGGTGAATGCGAATTATATTGGAGCTAGCTAGGCTGACTCAATGCATTTGGCTAGAGCTGGAGTCATATTTGCTTCCTTCTAAGCTACAGATGCTACCAAATATGCCAAGTTTCTCATCTTCAGCATTCACTTGAAAGAATTTCCTGCATGCGTTGATTAAAATGGTGTAATCTTCACCTTCAATAACAGGCCTGATCACAAAGCAACTATCCTTCCAAAATATTCAACAGTTCAAAAAAGGAAAGATTTGATGATATTAAGTATGAATTATCAAAGTTCTTGGTGATTATGTTTCAAAGGAAAAAAAATTATAATTGCACAAACTTTATTGTGTGTGCTACAAGTGATACCAACTTTTTCTAATTCTAAGAACACATCCTTAATACAAGTGTTAAAATATGAAAACAAGACACTATAGTCATTAAGATGAGGATGCATTCGTCCATTTAAGATGGAAAGAGTTAGGAAAATTTTAGCCTTTGTAGAGAATCCCACAACAGCATCCAATACAGAAGACACAGAGATCCAACAAGCAATTTCAGTTAGTTGTGACAAAATGGACACTCCAGACAGAACAATGAATGAATGTAGAACGAAAAGAAAAGAGTAGAAGATACAGTAGCCATTGTGAGCAAAGGCTGCCTTCTCTTGTGTATGTCCTCCTCCACTGAATCGAAAAAAATTATTACAATCAGTTCAAATAATTGTATGTCACGAGCTTCTGATCACACTTTAGAATATGAAGCATTAAGAATTCTAGATGATTTTCATCTCAAAAATAAATAATAGCTTATAATATATAAGAGCATCGTTAGAGGTATAGCAAGAGATTGTACATCAGCTAGCATCGTTTCAGGTACGTAGCAAGATATTGTACATCATCTATCATGTGACATAAACAAAACCAGCATGCAAGATAGACATTAACTAAAATGTGGCATAAAGAAAACTAGATGGCAAGATGGACATCATCTATCATCTGACATTATGACATAAATAAAACTAAAAGGATTAGGGTTAGAAGAAATGCAAGGGAGGGAGAAACAAGAGAGACCTTAAAACAATCATCAATATCTTTTAGCCTTCTTCACTCTTAACACCAGAGGCTTTTAATTACCTCCTAAGTTCTAACATGAAAAATATAAATAAAAACTAGAAATCTAGCCAAATGTTTTATAGTAAATGAATCCTCGATCCCTATCACTTGAGAATTATGTGAATATGTTAAGAACCAAGAAATTAAAATAAAAAGGATAAAACTGACAAAAGGTATCTCGCTCAAGCTAGTTCACTTTCATTTAAATTCCCATCTGTATGAATACACGTTGCAGCTCACATTTTTGTATCCAAGAAACAAAATAACTAACTCCAAATAATAAATAAAAGACTTATTGATCAAATTTTAGGATAAAGTACAAGAACATGGAGAAAGTCGATACCACTCTAGTAGCCAACATATCCCTTTGATGTGTAAGGTGATAACATCTTGATTGGAACTACTTTGGATATAAGTGGATGCCTAGATTGAAAACTCAGGGGCATGACAGACACATTCGTTAGTACCGTAGCAGGATGATCTCGATGCTGTTTTATTCTTTGATAACTTTATTACTCGCCCCCATGTTAGAGTGTAAAGGATTCCTTAGTGATCGTGTCACTTAAGACGGCCCAGGTTGTCTAGATAAGCCCATAATTGGAATGATCGCAAATGAAAGAAGCCTGATGATCAAGAGACCAACCATGCTGCCCCCCCCCCCCCCCCCCCACCCACCACCACACACACATCAGCCCATAATTGGAATGATCACAAAGGAAAAAAGCCTGATGATTAAGAGACCAACCATGTTGCCCCCACACAAACACACACACACACACCAATTCTTATTCACAATTCTTTGTTACTTAAAATAGCATTTACTTTATTTACTCTTTTCTGCATCATTATTGTTTGAGTTGTTAGCAAGTGAAACATAATGAACACACACTCTCTGTGGGATCGACACCTATACTTATTCGCTATACCAGTGTTTGAGTTTAGGTATTTCTTTGCCGAGATTAAACAATCGTTTTATGCTCGTTAACCGCTTATTAGTTGGGATAGAATTTGTAAACCAATACTCAAAAGTTGTTTGAGAATAAAAAAAATCAAAAGATATGAATAAAACACTTCAAATGAAATTGTTATGAAAAACCCTGACGAAGTGAGATAATACACGTGCTAAAATCATAAAATATAAACAGGGAAATTTCGTTTGGTGCCCTAGAGTTTTTAACAATTTCGGTTGGTATCCCACACTTTTTTCTGTCCAAATGGTACCCCTGAGTTTTGTCAAAAGTTCGGTTGATGCCCAAAACTCATATTTTCTTCCTTTTTAATGAATAAAACCACCCTTTATTATTGCTTTCTTCTAACCCCCCCCCCCCCTTACTTTTCCCATTGAACAAAATTACATATATTCGATATAAAAGTGACAAACCCACCTTTATTTTTAAAATTGTACAAAATAACATATTATTTCAAAAAAAATTATCGTAAAATCACCCGTGTTTCCAAGAAAAATTAGAACAAAATCACCACGGTTTTTAAAATTGTACAAAAGATCTATTATTTTTTTCATACTTTGCAAAAACAAAAAAAAACACTGATTATTTTTCAAAAAAGTATTTAACACCTATTATTTTCCAAAATAATATTTAACCTATAGCTTAATAACTTTAAACATTTTTAAATGTGATTTATCAATTTAACCAAATACTCTATTAGAATTTTATTGAAAAAGAAAAGTCAAGTTTATTTGTTTCATTTTATTCTCTTATAAAAGAAAAATATAATAAAAGATTAATCATTCTTATTTTATTAGGTTTTATGTATTCCAAACAATAGAAATGAATAACACATTCTTTTATTATATAAGAAGCGGTTTTGTGCATTTGTTAAAGCATAAAGGATGGTTTTACACAAAGTATGATTTTTTGAAGTATTTTTTATAATTTATAGGTTGACTATTTTGTTCACATAATAAGAGGGTGGATTTGTGCAAAGTTTTGAAAATAATGGATGATTATGTACATGCAATGTTTGACAAGTAATGAGATTTGCTTATACAAATTATGAAAAATATATAAGCGGATCTTTTGTGTAATGTTAAAAACAATGGTTGATTTTCTTAAAAAAAATGGAAACAATGGGTGATTTTTTGCTAAAGCTTTGACAATAATGTATGATTTTGTTAATTTTAAAAAATAAAGGTGGTTTTATAACTTTTGTGTTGAATTTAGTTAAATAATATGTAGTTTTGTTCAATGTTAAAAGCAAAGGGCTTTTTTATGACAAAATAAAAAATAAAGGGTGGTTTTATTCAATAAAAAGGAGAAAATATGAGTTTTGCGCATGAGCTGAACTTTTGACAAAATTCAAGGGGACCATTCGGATAAAAAAAAAGTGTGAAACACCAACCAAAATTGACATAAACTCAGGGGGTACCAAACGAAATTTTCCATATAAATACTTGAAGAATAACGAAATTTTGAATTACAAAAGGTGAGGACAAGGCTCATCTTTTTGTGGGATTTGTCTTCATTAGGCTCGTGTCTAGGTACAGATAAAGTACGAGAAATAGTATATCCTATTCTAGAATCAACAAGAGATATTAAAATAACTATGAGCACCTTATGAGAAAAACTAAACAAAAAATATAAAAGAAGAAATGTCAATTAAATGCACATGGTGGACGTACTGCATAGTTTTTTTGAAATCAAATACTCCCTCCGTTTAACAAAACTTGATGTTTTACTATTTATGCACGTTTTTTTAGGAGCTAAAAACTATATAAAATATTGACTTTTTAAATAATTTTTTTTAACAATTTCGTAGTTATTATTAATAAGTACAAACTTGTTAAAAAATTTTTTTTAAAAATTGAATATTTTATATAGTTTTTATCATTCTAAAAAAGCGTGCGTGAATAGTAAACGACAAGTTTTGTTGAACGGAGGGAGTATCATTTAGAGATCTTAAAAACCACCAGAAATGGGAGATTCAAATTTTTGTCCTCTCTAACAGAGAAAACTTATGGAAAGTGGCATTTCGAGAATAAAGCGAACAGGGTAAGGAAAGAGCCAAAAAAGAAATGAGGAAATGTGGTGTTTTGAACCCTTTTGTACATTTGATTAAGTAGTTAGCCCCTTACTTCTTTTTATTAGGCGTGTTAGACCATTTTAAAAAAAAATTATCCGCATCTCCCATTGCAGGCTCCTCCATTCCAATGGCCATGTTGCAGATAAACAAATGAGCACGGGAGCCCTAATTTGCAGGTCTCTCATCTCAGAGGCTCTTTCTCCCCTACCTCACCGGCATTTGGGACGCTCTCACCGGCGGAACTCGCTCTCCCCTTGACGTCGTGCTCCCCAGTACCACGTTCTCTCGTAGTGGCGCTACTGTCTCGGGGCTCTTCAACTTGCCAATTCAAATGTGTGTTAATCCCGCATAGGCTATTTTTGAATCATTCGCCTATTTTTGCGACAAAATCTATGACTTTTTGCGATAAAATTTTTAGTGGCCAATAAAATAGAACTATTTGTTGTCATCATTAACTCCCGAGCTTTTGATTTTAAGAGATCGTATTCCCTTGTTCGGTGACACTATTTTGATTCCACATTCCATACTTCAATGTCATCAATTTTATAAAAATATCATGACAAATGATTGAGATCAATTAATTGTACTTACAAATGTGTCATCAATGAATAAAAGTCGTCAATAAAATTTTCATCAATGAAATATAATTACGTATTAAGCTCATATGTCATCAATTGTATAAAAATATCATCAACAAAGAATGTCATCACAAGTGTGTCATCACTCATCAGTGAATAAAAGTATAATCAATGAAAATATATCGATATACAATTTACTGAATTACAAAAGTGACATCAAACGATTTGATTAAAAATTTAATGAACATGTCACCACAAGTGATTGCATCAATGAAGTGTAATCACAAACGTGTCATCAGTGAATGAAAGTATAATCGATGAAAATAAATCGATATACCATTGATTAAATTAAAAACATGTGGCATCAATCGATTTGATTAAAAAAGTGGCATCAAATAATTACATTATAAAAATGACATTAAAACACCATTTTGAAAAAGTTGTATCATATTACAGAAAAAAATGTCGTCAAAATACTACTTTGACAAAAAATATCATCAAAATACTACTTTGATAAAATATCATAAAAAAAATGGCATCACGGTAAAAAAATATCATCAAAAAATTGACATTAAAAAAGTGATAAAAGGTAAAAAAAAATGGCATTAATGGTCAACGTGACATTACAGTAAACAAAAAATGTCATCAAAGTTTTAAAAAAGCGTCATCCAATCATTTCATTAGAAAAGTGGCATCAGAGTGAAAATAAAATATAATAAAAATTGGCATCAAAACGGTAAAATATGGCATCACTAAAAAAAAAAAAATTGGCATCAAAATGGGTTGGTCAACGTTGACCGTTGAACGGTCAACGTTGACCGGTCAATGGTCAAACGGTTGATCATTGACCAACCTACTCTATTGGGAAGGGGTCTACATCAAAATAATTAAATTGATTTAGGGCATAAGTGCCCAATTGAATATTCAAAAAAGGTCATCTAACAAAATCACCCAAAAGAAATTGAGCAGGAAAAATATTAAATGGAGGAACCTAGAACGTGGATTCTTAAAAATGAACTTTGATGGCTCATCGTTCTCAGATGGAGAAACTAGCGTTGGATACATTATTAGGTAATGGAAAGGAAACCTGATTAACATTGGCTATAAACTTGTGGGGAATCAATCCCTGCTAATGATAAAAACCCTCGCCTTTCGCGAGGGTCTAGTGTACGTGCGCCAAATATACATTAAAAAAACTATAGATCGAAGAGGATTCACAAATTTTTATATACAATTTAAAATCAAAACGTAAATGCCCATGTGAAATTAAACTTATAATGTGGGACATTAAAAGAATTCTCCAATCTTTTCAGGAAGTAAAATTTACCCATCTGCCCCCGCGAGGGTAACAAAGTGGGTGATAAGGCTGCACACCTTAGCCGGTTTGTTAATGAATATTCACTGACATCTCATACGAATCTACTGTATCTCATTCATGAGGATGCTATTGATTAGGAATTTCCTAACCGAATTCTTACCTTAACCAAAAAAAAAAATGCTTCCATTCTTATAGATCTCATTTGAACCATGATAAGAAGAAACATAGGATAAAAGAGTAATTGATGTGTGTTTCTATATATAGTACAATATATAAGATATATATTATATTTAGATAATAATTTTTTTTATCAGGTAAAAATTCGAAATACCAGATGTAAGTCTAGTAAATCAAGAGGGCGCAAAAGGCGTCAAATGAGCATACCGTCAAGATACAATTGATCGACAAACCCAACAACTTACAAACAATGAACTAAATGATCTAGAAAAAATGAGGAAAACAACCCTAAAAAATCTATGAACCAAGTAGAAGTCCGACTGAGCGAGGGTGGAAGACTCGACAAGAGGATGTGGATAATAAGCGCATGGAAAAGCTAATGCTGACACGATGTGTCACTGTTGGAGAGATGAAAAACCGAAATCCTCTGTGGGAAATGGCCAATGAGGAAAGCTCAGGGATCACATATACTACCACGATGAACTCGATCAAATAAAGCCACAAGGCTAATCCTCATCCGGAATGTAAGACAATAAGTTATATAAAATTTATATATAACGAATAACGTAAATAATACACACATTCACATGTAATAATATTATAAACAAGAAAAAGAATGTTGGAAAATCATAAATCTATAATTAGAAAAAGGAAAGGTTCAAAAGGAAAAGCGCAATTGAACATGTTGGAAAATCAGAAATCTATAATTAGAAAAGTGAAAGATTCAAAAGGAAAAGCTCAATTGAACGTGATTCAAGAACTTGTAATCCTTCCAAGCCTTGTAAAAAAAAATTAAAACAATACTAAAAATAATTGTTCATATTACTCCAGCTATGGCCACACATTTACTAACAAACTCCAAAATGTACACACACCTCCTCTTTATATAGTCCATTTTTCTTTCTTTTACCCATCATCAATTAGTGATCAAATCCTCTCCAAGGATAAGAAAAAACACAAAAAACAACATACAAGGAAAAAAAAAAGCAAAAACAAAGCATGTTTTCAACAATAGAAACATCTAAAAAAATGACATTCTTGCTTATGTTGTTTGTCTCTTTACTCTCCTTATCACTGTCCTCAGCATCTGAGATCAGCCACATCTTGGGGCTACACCCGGAGTTAAGTACCTTCAACAACTACATCACCCAGACACAACTAGCTCACGACATCGATCCCCTCCACACCATAACCATCCTCGTGATGGCAAACTCCGACATGGGTCCATTATCCGGCAAGCCCATAGACCAGATAAAAAAGATGTTATATGCCCATTTGTTGCTCGACTACTATGACCTCCCTATGCTCAATAACATCAAGGGAAACACTATCACCGTTCGAAATCTACTCCATGCCAACATCAACATCACGGTTTCCTCTGGAGGCAATGTCGAGTTCCGCTCTGGGGCCAACGCAGTCCCCGTCAAGCTTGTGAGGTCAGTTTATGCAGAACCCTACACCCTCTCAGTCATGCACATTAGTGGCCCCATCATTCCTTGCGCGGTCGAGGAGGCACGAAGATCATTGGCTGATGCTCCTCAACACTCAAACCACGCAAATGCTCCCCAATAAGGGAACCAAAACGGAGCCCCGACACCACCCCCACCCCCACCACCTCCGCCCCCACCTCCACCCTCTCCGAAGAATGGACAATTACATGCTCCTGAACAACAACAACACTCAAACGCCCCTCCGCCTTCGGACTCCCAAGACCACCACAATGCTCCACAACCTTCTTCGAATTCTGACTCCAATAATAAGTCTTCTCCGTCTCCTAAAGAAGATTCTCCATCATCCACCCCTTCATCTGACCCCACCGGTGATGCCCCATCATTGGCCCCTGAAGATGCGGATTCGAGTGCAGATGGTGAAGGCAAAGGCAAAAGCTCATCTGATGTGATGAGTCATGGTCCTCTTCAAGTTTGTTGGATTGGGGTTGTTCTTGCTAGTGTTGTGTTCTCAATTTGATTAGGTAGAGCTTCATCGATATATCTCAATGGCTTCAGGTTTCAAAGATCAGTCAAGATATAAACCTGGTGAAAGGGGTTCTTTTTTGGATTTTCTGATTCTTCTTTTCAGAAAGAGTATACTTTTGTTTGTGGACATTGATCCACATTAAAAGGGGGAGATTTTGGTACCTAGTATTTCATGGTCTGCTCACGGTTGTGTACATTGATGAACCCTCACATCATGACTAGTTCTTAGATGTGGCTTTTTTCCTGCTTTTTGGCAAAGTTTTGGCATATCGAAATAATAATTTGATTGTTTGTTGTCAACTCAATTCGATTGTTCACACAAACGTTAGCTTGTTCTTTCATTTATGTTACTAATTTCTTATAGAGTCTTTGCTTGCTAATTTGTGATTTCTGTTACTATCCTTGACAAGAAGCTTCGGGAATATGTGGAGTGTTACTTTGAGGAAGAATCTCTAATGTCCCTCTTATATTTATGGGGTAATTGTTTTGCTGAACAAGGTGAAGTATATATAGTTTTAGCAAATCAACGGGTTATTCTTGCGTTGGCTAAATTAATGGATCAAGGTAATTGAAAATGTTAAAGGAACCTTTTAAATTTGTCTCTACCGATAACCAATATTCTATTATACAGTGTAATGATATGTATTTACTTTCCTATGTTTTGTTTTATGTGTTTTACATGTAATATTGTTATGTGTTCGTAACATGTATGTGTATGTAATAAGTAATACACATACATATTAGATACTATGATATGTATGGATGCACGATCTTTGTGTAATTAGTCTCGACTGAATGGTGAGTCTAGAATTTGACTTGATCTTCTAATAGGAAAAATAGATAATAAAGGTGTGATAATACATAGGTCATAGTATATATCTATGTGTAATATGTATTGATTTATGCTTTGAAATTCAGTGTGGGCTTTGGCCCAACACAACCCAAAGATCCGAAAAGAGAAATTGAGCTGGTTAACCCAATTGCTTCCACGGGCTTTCAACCTAAGCAAAGAGCTACATTTCGTATGCTAGGGTTTTCCTTTGGGAATCCTAGCTATAAAAGGCATTGCTTTTGTTTTCTTTACTCCCTGTTCAACTCTCCCCTCTTTAGTTCTCTCCATGAGCTCTGCTAGAGTTTCTAGCGTTTGAGTTCAAGCTCATTGGCTTTGCTTTCGAGCTAGCGAGAAGAAGAAGATGGTTGACGCTACTCTTCTAAAGGTGTTTGAGCTTCGGTGGCTAGCTTTTGGTGACCGCTCTTTCTCTCTAAATATCTAGGGTTGAATATCGAAGTAGTCTTGGTTCATTGGTTCCTATCCATGGGGATTTTCTTTCTCTTGTACATCTATTCACATGCATGCATAGATCTTGGATTGTCATTATTTTTATTACTTGATTGTCCCTTTACGGACTCTTTATAGTCGATTCGGTCAACTCTTGAGGCCCCAAGGATGTATGCTTTGCCGAACCTCGTAAAAATCTGCTCTCTTCATTTATCTTGCATGTTTCTTTTTTGATCTTTTGCTTCAACATAAAATCGATTATGTTTTATCCAAACCTTCGGCTTTAAAACGTGGTATTAGAGCTTGAGTGTCCCTTGTTCGATTCTATGTGTCATTCTTGGCTTCAGGGATAGGAATAAGAAGTAAGGCCACACATAGACCTAGAGAGGGCACATCGCCTGGTCCTACACCCTCCCTACTTGATGTACCACAAAGTTTTTTAAAGACTTGTGTCTGGTCTTTTATTTCTAGACAAAATCTTTACAGATCTGCAAGTTTCTTGAGTTTTCGGTTAAAACTTATTTTGCTGGATTTGTAAGAAGAGTGAGGTCAAGGTCTTCTTGAACCTCTGAGACCCAATCTTTTGTTGTGTTAATTAGTTAAAATTATGGGAGATAAAATCATGTATTTAAAGCCTTTTGAAGGACTTACTGACTTTGCTATATGGAAGGAAATGGATCAGGAAGCTCATAGTGAGATAATGCTTAGACTGTGAGATGAAGTGGCAAGATAGATATTGTCTTTTCACACAACTGAAAAGTTGTGGGATGAAATGAAAAAGCTATAATTGGTAAAATATCTCCCTTCAAGAGCAAATTTGTTCCATAAGTTATTCAATTTTACAATGGATGTGTCCTGCCCTTTATATGAAAATATTGATAAATTTCTAACTATAACACAAGATTTGCAAAGATGTGGTGAGAAATTTGAGGAAACTCAGCAATGTGTTTTGTTGTTAAACTCCTTACCTACCCAGTTTGACACTTTTAAAGATGTTGTTCAATATAGCATTGAGACTCTGATGAAAAATACTATTCTTGAATCTATTATACAGAAAACTGATTCTTACAAGTTTTTTAAAAAAGCCATATGAGACTAAATATAAAGTTAAACCTGAGACAAAAAAACGTTCTTGTGACTAAAGGTAAGTTCAGAGGTAATAGGAATAATAACAAGAAGAAACACCAAAAGAAAAATGGTAAGTCGGAGTTTGATCAACATGATAAATCTGATAATTATAAATCAAACTTGTTGTGTACTTATTGCTCAAAGTCGGGTCATATTGAGAGACATTTTTTTAGAAGGAAAAATGATGAGAAAACTTCTGGTAAAAGGCCTAACTTGTCTCTTGTTTATGAATCTGAAAAGTGATCGAAGATAGTGCTATGGTATTGGTGGCTAATGGTGATGGTTGTCAATGGAGGGTTTTTTATTTTGTGAGGGAGAGGGAGGTAGGGTTCAATTTATATACATAGGGAGAGAGATAAATGATGAAAGTTCAAAGATAGAAGATAAAGGTTTGGAGATAGATTTCCCTCGTCTAATCTTAGCATATGCGAAAAACTTTCAATGTAGAGTTAACCTACCCTAAATTTATTTGAAAACAAATTCAAAGTCTATGAAACAAAAAACAACTAATTTAAAATCCTAATGTTGCGTCTCGAGCAGCGACTTTGTTTACATGTCATTGGCTCGACTTGGTGACCCCTCAGTGGGTCCCTTTAGCTTTATTTGGGTTAGACACCTCTTGTGATGGTGGCTTCCCCGAATCTCTCGCCTTCAATTCGATAATGTCTCGAGCCATCTTTCCACTTGAATGCTCCTTTTAACAAATCAAACTTGGTGCTCCCCGGCAATGACGCTAAAGTTTGACAGGTGTAAAACGGTCGTTAAATTCCAAGAAAGATATATAATCCCAACTCAACAACTAGTATAGTGGCAGAGTAAGGAATTGATCCCACATAGAGAGAGAGAGAGAGTGTGTGTGTGTGTGTGTGTGTGTGTGTGTGATTTGAAAGCAATGGAAAGAAAGATAGTTTCACTCACGACTTCGCAATAATGGAAGTGATATAATACAATGGCACGTAGGTAATATAATTTTCTATGATTTATTTTGTTTATAATGTTAAAGATACATTACATATCTTCTAATATTATCTTTTTATGAATGGTATAAGACTTAATGTTATAAGACTTACATTTTTATGACAATTTTTGTTATTATAATTGTATAATGTATATATGACAATTAATATTTCGGATTAGACGGAAATAGACAAAAATCAAATGGGCGAAAAACCACCCATATTTCACCAATCTCACCCGCTCAACCGAAGGGTGGTGGGTGAAATAGATATGAGTCATGTGAATATAGATGGTGGGTTGGGTTGGGTGGTGACCTACTTTTGGTGGATTGGGTGAAATGAGGGTTCATCCACTTACCACCAGGCCCATTGCCAAGTATGGACCTTTCCCACTTTTCTTTTACTGTAAACAATTAGTTAAAAAAAAAATTCCCATATTGAATTTTAAAACTAAAAATAGGTTAGTAATTCAAGGTTCAATTTTTAATTTATGGTTTTCCACCAAAAATTAAATTTTGTTTTAAGCCATTTCTTGTCAATTACACCATTAAATTTTAGCATTTTAGACTTAATATAAAGTCAATAATAATGAATTTTGATTGAAAATTGTTGAAATTGACTTATCTGAAATTGACCCGAAATCAGGTTAAATCCGAATTTGAATTAACCCGGATCTACATGAGATCCGTTTAATCGAAATCCATTTTATCCGAAATTCGATTTGACCAAACTGAAATGACCCGATTGATAGTTCTAGTTAGTTTGCAATGTATGAATAATCATTCAATACCTACAAAATAATTTGATTGTATGCATATTACTTTTAATCTCAATTTGTTTAAACTTCTTAATCCAATATTTTAGATTTGCTTATATTAATTACATCGTAAAACCTGCTTACCATATACGGAGTAGTTTCAATTACATGTCTATTTTTTGTAAACTGAATTTGGAGGCTAATTTATTACATGTCTGAATCATACTAGCTAACCATATAGTTTCAATTAATATATATTACGCATTGAAGTAATTAAGCACAGTTACAAATTAATACATTGACGACCACCGGTGCCAGCAATATAACTCATGTCCACATGCATCTTCTCCTTGTTGTCCCCCATGATTTTATCGATCCCAAAAACACCACCCGCACCTACTCCTGCCTACCTCCATTACTGCAGTTTTAGCACTCAATTATGAAATGCAAGATCCCAATCTAATCTCGTGTATCCAATTAATGATAGCTATGGATGGAAAAAAAGAAAAAAGGAGAAAGGATCCCAAAAACAGTACGTGACTCCCTTACTAGTTGAGAATTAGGTGAGTTCCTATTCTCTGAAATGAATTATGCAGACACCTAGCTAGCACGATCGCTGGCAAAAGTATCTACAGTACTGGCTAAATCTCACTACTATCGCCATTTTGACGCTTTACTCTCTTAAATTGAACCTATAAATGGGGGGTTGGAGATGAAGTAAATCAATTCCATGGGCTATAACTCAAATTAAAATGAATGGAGGGTTTGGATGTACCTAAACACGTACAGAAAATATGTAGTTGCAACTACTTCCTAGCTGTCCACATTGAATGCGGATTGTGGGCTACTGTGTACGTTCATTTAGTAGAGAATGACCATTTATAGTACTGGGAGTAATCAAGTAAGAAGGCACACCGTTGTTGAGACTTGAGACTTAACTGAAAATCTGCGGATCGATCGAGGCGCTCAATTAGGGATCAATGGGGAGGAAATCAATTAGCTTGATTTGTACATTGGTGTTGTGGGGAGCTGTGTGTGTGAGCCATGGGCAGCCCATTCTCCCAGCTATATTCTCGTTTGGGGACTCCTCAGTGGATGTTGGCAACAATGACTACCTCCCCACCCTTTTCAAAGCCGATTACCCGCCTTACGGGAGGGACTTCAAGAACCACCAACCCACTGGCAGGTTCTGCAATGGCAAGCTTGCTTCAGATCTTACAGGTGCTAATCTAAACTCATCTATCTAAATTAACATATATATATATATATATATATGCCTTTCCTGATCCACTTGTACTGTACATGCATATGCAGCTGACACTCTGGGTTTTACAAGCTACCCAGCTGCATACCTTAGCCCTGAAGCATCAGGCAAGAACCTTCTCATCGGAGCCAACTTCGCATCTGCAGGATCCGGCTATGATGACCAAACTGCCATCCTCAGTGTACGCACTTGTTCAACCTACCTAAATACTAGTACTGTACGTTTATATATTCTTGTTGCAGTTGCAGTTGCAGATGATGGATTGTTATATATCTTTTTTGCAGCATGCAATTCCTCTGTCACAACAATTGGAGTACTACAAGGAGTATCAAGGCAAACTAGCCAAGGTGGCAGGCTCTTCCAAGGCTCAATCTATCCTCAAGGATGGACTCTACCTAGTCGGTGCCGGCAGTAGTGACTTTGTCCAGAACTACTATCTCAATCCTTTCCTCAATAAAGTCTATACGCCTGATGAGTATGGTTCTTACCTTGTCGGCATCTTCTCTAGCTTTATCAAGGTGCGTACGTACGTACCTACAATTTTAAGGCTAATTTACAAAATGTTACGACATAAATTAAATTGATATAGGAATGCATATATATTACTTAATAATATATGTATGATTAATGTCAATGCCTGTACGTATCTTCGTTTGTGGGATCGATACAAATTAATTCAGGACTTGTACGGGTTGGGAGCCAGAAGGATCGGGGTGACTTCACTAGCACCGGCAGGATGTCTCCCTGCAACAATAACCCTCTTCGGGTTTCATCAGCCAGGGTGCGTCGCTAGGATCAACAATGACGCCCAAGCTTTTAACAAGAAGTTACATTCTGCCGCAGACAACCTGAAAAAGCAGCTTTCGGGTCTTAAGCTTGTTGTGTTTGATATTTACAAACCCCTTTATGATCTGATTCAGTCCCCTTCAAATTTCGGTAAGCCTAACCGATATATCACAATTACTGATCGGGCTTGCAGCCTTAAGCAGAAACATTGATCTGGTGTTTGTCTTAGTTATATCATAACACGATTTCTCAATAAATATATGACATTTACATCTGGGCGGGCACAGGGTTTGCAGAAGCCGGGAGAGGCTGCTGTGGAACAGGGACCATAGAGACGACAGTGTTTTTGTGCAACCCAAAGTCGATAGGGACGTGCAGAAATGCAAGCCAGTACGTATTCTGGGATGCTGTCCATCCATCAGAGGCAGCTAACCAGGTTCTTGCAGATCAGCTCAGTACGCAGGGAATCGACCTTATTTCTTGAATTCATCCATCTGATACTCGTTTACTATATATATATATATTTGTACACCATCATATATATATATGCATATGTAAACTCTGATACTACCCTGGGACCACCGTTACGTGCCACTTTGTTCTTCCAACTTCACAGGTTATTTATCATATATCATACTTTGTCTGATTTTACAAGCTACTTCGCTACCATATATATCCTTTGTACTGTATTTTTGCATACAACAGGAGGAGGCCTCCCAATATAACGAATTTTATAAACTTCACCGCTCTGCAGTGGTTTAATAAAGAGATCACTGTTCTGCCCTGTTGTATGGTCATACACTCACACGTCATAAGCCCATGCACATTGTTGTGTATTTCACCCATCTACTTCACTCATTTTATATCTATCACATCGGTATAAAAAAATCTTCTTACCTTTTTACCAATTACACCAACATTATATCCGTATAGTGTACTCTCCGTTCGAAATCGTCACTCGGATTTTTAATCTTTTGTCTGTTATATACTAATATGGTATTATAAATTCATGTAATTGTTAAATTATTATTACAACAATAATTAGTTTACTCTCCGTGCTTTGCACTAAATTTAATGAAAAAACATTAGAGGTAATTGGGCATGTAGACCTAATTTCCTAACCTAATTAAGCAAATGGCCACCAGTCAGTTGAAATTAAGCAAATGTACACGGGCAATTTAACCCTATCTCCCTCGGATACCCTCTCCCTCCCTCGATCTTAGTCTCTCCATCTCCTTCATCTATCTCCAGCTTCACCGCGACCACAACAAAGCAGATCCACCACCGCCACGACGAAGTCCTCCGGGGTAGGGAGCTGGAGAGTTTGTCCGGATCTTCTGTGTCTGCAGGGCAGGAGTTTGAGACCTTGAAGCGGCGATGAACGAGGTGGCGGCAAGAGGAGATTGAGAGCTCGATAGGGCCTTCAATGGCGGTAGACTAAAGGCGAGGAAGTCAATTCTTTTTCTCCACACCAGGCGTTATCTGTGGTGGTCGCTCCCCCTTCCATCGGAGACCAAACGACTCCAGATTGTCATGGAAAAGGTTCGTTAAATCACCCTAACTTGCTTGTTTAGGGTACAAGCTCGAGGGATTGATGTTTTATGTGCTCTTTATAGAGTAGTTCAATCTCCAATTTTATGCTAATTTCGACAGGGAGGTTTATGTTCTTCATTTAGGGTTTAGTCCACAACTAATGGTGCTGACTTCAATTTCATGAAAATCAGCTTTACACAAAGTAGCTTCAATTTCAAAGTCACCATAAAACATGAGCTAATTTCAAACTCCAACTTGAATTGTAGAGTACCGATTTTCTGTAGAGCAATGATTTTGTGGCTAATTAATTTCAAAATTCAACTTGAATTGTAGAGTAGTGATTTTTTGTAGAGTAGTGATTTTGTGGTGTTTATTTGTATTGATTTGTAACTTAGTCTAGGGAGTAGCTTTTGTATGCCAATACTTCTGATTTTTGTTTTATAATTGATCATCAATAGAATAAAGCTGATTTCGAGTTCACCAATGTTATGCTTGTAACTACTCGAGTTATAGAACCAGGGTTACCTTTCGAAGGAATGGATACCTTCATTCGGATCTTGCAATTCAAGTGTAATGGCCCAGAATTATGATTCTCGGGTTACGTTTCGAGGGATGAAACCCCTCGTTAGGATCTTGCGCCCCGAGTACAGGTTGAAGATTTAAAATTCTACTCTAACGTTTTCAAGTGGGATTTCATACCCAAAATTCGAAGGGATCGTTGGAATCCCCAGGGAAGTCCCATGTACCTGTCGTAAGTATAAGCTTGGAAAACCAGTAGTCATGCAATAGCGGAATCAAGGTGTAATACAAGAGAGTGTCACGGCAGAGAAGAGTCAAAATCAAATCAATAAGCCTATTTATCGAAATCTAATATGCAATGTTAATGGGGTTAGACCATTTCTTCGCAATCGTCCAAGAGAGTTCCCACGCCACGGAAGCAAAGAACAATCATGCTGCAAAACAAATCTAAAAAAATATGTATGCGGGGCGGTGTCAGACCGAAGCCCTACACAATATAATCCCAAACATGCATACACATACACACGCTAGTCCTAGTAAAGATGTGTCTAGATGCAAGGCAAAATATTAGCACACTAACATGCTCCTAAGATCAAGTGCATAATATAATTAATAAGGCCTTATCACGGAATACAAGTAGTATATCCCGCTACCTAACCACCGCCCCCCTTTCCCATACGGCGGAGACTGGCCAGCTCGCGAATGCATTCCATGCTTCTTATCCATTCATGAATGTGGACTTAAAAGAGAAAAAGAATAATATAATGCGAAAGATAAAATAAATTAGAGCGGTAAGTAAAGTGGTAATTACGACTTGACGACTCAGAACGAACCCGATGAGACTGGGCCATCTTATGACCCTAGTAAAGACTCTAGATACTTCACAGATAACGGTCGTTCTGTTTACATATGCATAAAGAAGTAGAATGCTCAACGATCAGTGCAACCTAGCATGGTACTACATGACATGCTGATTATGAATGCAAGCACATAGTATGCACATGGATACAAGCAGGGAGTTCTTTTTCGAATCTGAGTAAGCTCATATAGGAACTTACCTGGCTATGTAGAATAGCATAATAGAAGATCCGGCATACATTATTCATAATCACAAAGTATCACCTAGATACACATCAGAACATATATGTATAAGTCTATGTCTAATAATCCAAGCACTCAAGCATATCATTCAACGGGAATAGAAATCATATCGCAATCATCATTCCGTCAAGTTCAACCATTCATCATATTCATAATCATATATCAACATATCACATAACTCGAGTTCATCATATCCTCATAGTTCATAAGTTAAAAGACAAACGATATATAACTTAACATCTCATCATGTTATGAGTCAATCAATCCTATCATAACATCATGCTAGTCAGTCATCGAGCAATTCAGATTCCCAAATTAATTCAACTCGTTAAATTTTGATTCAATGGTTATAAATCCCGACCTTTTGAAAGTGCTCGTCAAATTTCTTTTTCTGAAATTAGAGTCTCATACTATTATATTTTCTTTTAATTACCATTATATTATAATTTGAAATCACAATAATAATACTATATTTTTAAGTCTGTTCAATAATATTAAATAATAAATAATATCCCATTTAATTAACAATTTTATAGGGCCATTTGCATAACTAGACAGGTTTTTTTTTACTTTGCAAAAATGTCACTTTTTTTAAAAAAATGACAAGGGTAACCCATGGGTTACTTTTTCAAAATAAAAAAAGTCACCTACCTAGCAGGTTGCAAGTTGCAAAGGGGAGGGTACACGTGAGGGAGGGAAAGGATTCTATAAGATTGGGTTTTGGCGCCAAAAAGAGGTGATTGGATGTGGTTGATGTGACGTCTTACCATGTGGAGGGTATAAAAAAGGAGGATGGGAGAAGCTTTTCATTTTCTCCATTTTCTCAGATTTTCTAAAGCATAATCACATGGAGAAAGAGATGGAGAAGGTTCCACCATGGAAGAGAAGCAGAGAGCTTGCAGTTCCAGATGCAAATCACTTCGCGCCTTCATTCTCTGCTCCTGTCAGTGATCAGAATCCTCATGTCACCTTGGTTTCCCAAAAACCTATCTTCTCGGCTGCAATGGGTAAGTGTTTTTGATAAAGAACTCCTCATCTATGACAAAAACTAGATACCGACGAACGTTTCCCCTCATCCCTCGTTTCACTTTCAGGTGGAAACGCCTTGGTATGCATTACTCTCATTGATACGAGGTTAGCCGTAGGATGGCCTGATCTTCGACAATGAATAACTAAACTCAAGAACGGAAGCAAAGACTCAAGAACAATAACACTGTGGCGAGAAAATTTGCAGAAACTAAGGGCTACAAAGAAAAAGAAGAAAGAGAAGGGAGATGATGCAAGCAACCACCTGTCAGCTGAACTTGCATACTACCATCAGGACCTAGATGATCCAGGAGAAGGGCCAAGCATGAGCGGGCCCCACAATAATGGTCCTTGAGCCTAAACGGTAAAGTCGACCTAGCGACTATAAAATCTAGAGCGTGTATATAAACTTTATGAATTCTTTTGATTCTTTTTAAGTTTTTGTTTTTGTTTTTTGTTTTTTGGTTTTATGTCTTTTAGAATATTTCATATGGATGGTCTCGTTTTTGTGGAATCTAACACTTTTGGTTGGCAAGCATATAAGGATCGCGAAAGGTGGAAGGAAGAAGTCCCTGAAAACCAACCAGAATCGACGAAGGCCAAGTCGACGACGACGAGGAGGAGAGCCCAGAAGCTACTCGAACTCGAGTAAGACGTACTCGACATCGACAAGCCAGAGCTCCTCGACTTCGAAAACCACCAGACGCAGACGAGCCTACTCGAGATCGAGTACACCGTACTCGAGATCGACAAGCAACCTCTACTCGACATGCCCAGTTTTGTCCTCCTCGACATTATCCTGTGAGTTCCTTCCTTTACTCTTGTTTTTATTTGATTTTATACAGTGGGGACACTGTAAATTTTAAGTATGGGGTGGGGGAAGGGCTTACATTGTGCATACTTGATTTATTTGATCATATTTGACATTATTGGTGCATTATTTCTTTGAATTGCTACATGGCTATTTTGGAATGCATTATTTGATTTATGTGCTTATATGCATGTTTTCCAAAAATTTGAGAAAAATGACCCCCATTAAATTTTTTGAAATAATGTCATGGAAGCTTAAAATTGAACTCGACTAGGCAAAATTGGATTCATTAGAGATATAGCATGAAATTGCCTAGTAAAGGGAAGTCACAATGAAATGCATATTTTGAGGAAAACCATGAAAGGAGGTAAAATTTGAAGTTGCTTTTGACATGTTGCATGATTAGATGATGGAGGACTTTATATTTCCATATAATGCTCATATGTTTATAATCCTAGCCTTGTCTATGCTTATGCATCACAAAAGCCATAATATGCCTTATTTCATATATTTCTCCACATAATCTAAATATTTGCCATTCTTTACCTTATTTCCTATCCGGGGATTATGTTGAGAATGATGTTACATTATGGAGATTATCATATGGTGTTTGTGTTGTGGTTATTATCAATATTGGAGTTTGGAAGGAAATTGTTTGAAATATATGGAAAATTTAATGAGTGAAAGAAAATCCAATCACCTCAGGAGATAAAGGTAGATTGACCTTGCTCTCTGAGATAATAGTTTGGAGAGATGGGACACATTGTGAGGAGTCCAAAGCACTAAGTATCCGGGGCCATTCATGACACCCATGTTTGCGACTCGCGAGAAGGCAGTGCTGAGGTTAGAGAGGTAAAAGCATTATTATTGAGAAAAGCAATATGAAAGGTGATGAATTATATGGAGAAAGAATGTGGAATGAAACTCAAGTTTGGAAATACTCCATTTCCCCGGATCAAAAGCACCACATTGCCAAAAATTGCCCACCTTTAGCCTTTTACCATTCTACTCCTTATTTGAGCTAAATTAAAGTCTTCTTGATTATCAATGCTTTGTCATATAAATTGTTTATGCATAACCCTCCTTTGTGAGTAGATGCTGCTTTTACATATTTGCACATGCATGAATCTGTGACATTAGTACCTTTTCGAGGATGGTAATTGATTGCAGGGTTATATAAGAATGAATCTAAGATGTTGAAAGTTTTGAATTCTTCCCCTGAATGACAATTAAAAGTATTGCTTGAGGACAAGCAAGCTTAAGTATTCTGAACGAGTCTAAAACGTCATTTGCACCTTTGTTTCTTCTCCCATGGTGGAGCCTTCTTCTTCCTCTTGAGGATGAAAACATTCTCACGAGCTCGAATCATAGGTTCATCCCCACGTATAGATGTGTCCGAAGGTGTCTTGGATGATCCCGCATCAATCTCCCTTTCTTGAAAAGGATTCGTCATTGAATCCAATGTCGCATAAGATTCTGTAAATGCATCCACACACACACGAGCTCCTCGGTCGAATACCACATATCCATGTAAGCTCCTCACATGGCCGATTGTAGTAGGGATTGGCCACTGCGGGTTGGATTTGATCTCAGCTTCGTCAAGTTGTAGACCACTAGAGCTCACTACAAAACCAAGAAAACAAGCTTGATTAGCTAGTGCACAATTCATATTTCATTTCATCTTCATAAGGTTCTAATTGAATATGCACTTGAGCTTGTTAATTTATCTCCAAATTTCCATCCAATGCTAGCAATTTTTCTTCCTTTTTCAAGGCTGTATTTTCAATCATTTCAAGGCTAGCAATAGTAGAAGAATTTTCACCATCAATGATCATATTAGAAACATTGTTGTTTTCTAAGCATGTAGTATGACACAAATCTTCTCTTTGATTATTATCACAAGGTGTTGGTTGAACATTTAAAACTTTACTAACGATCAAAGAATCATCATGCTTATAGTCAATGCAATCATCTGTAGAGGCAAGTAAACTAAGATCTTGATCATTATTAACATGCTCATCATTTTCACTACTAGAATTTTCATATCCATTTTTGCCTAGGTGATTAATCATGAAAGTCTTCTTATTTGGGCAATTCTTCATAACATGTCCAATACCTTGGCATATAAAGCAAGGAATGTACATAGGTTTAAGAGTAGAAGAGTTAGGGTTACTCTCTTTAGGGCCAGTAGATGCCTCAGAAGAATGTCGTGCCTCTACTGCTGTCAATCTTTCATTTATCCGTACCAATTTCTCATTCATGGCTTCCAACTGTTTGATCATCTCAGCTCCAGTAATCATGTTGTTGCCCTGGTTAGACATGTCAAATAAGGACAAACACGAAACTATGTCAAGATTAGCAAAATATAAATAATCTCACAAGTGCTTCGCTTACACTCTTCTCTCTAATTGGTATGACAAGCTTGTTGGGGCAATCCGCTTTGGCCAAATCAAAACTCAAGCAAGGACTTAACAATCAAAAGAAAGTAATCAAGAGAAAAAACAAATAAACAAGCAACCGAAAATTCCTACAGAACAAAAGTATCGACTCGATACTAGGTGGTATCGACTCGGTAGGGGTGGTATCGACTCGATATGAGACTGCAGGAGAAAGAGGTCGATATCGACCGAATGACTCAAAATCGACCAAATGACAACTCGATAAAAGCAAGGCACTCGAGCAGCACTCGATCGGCACAATAATACTCGACAGGCACTCGACACAACAAGAGGGCCACTCGATCAGTACAAAAAGCACTCGACACAGCTGAAGTACTCGATATTGGGCAGTAAGGACTCGACTAACACAAAATAAGAAAAGAAAATCAAGGAAAATAAAAGAAAAAGTTGGACTTTTACCTCTTTTTGATTCAAACCCTTAGGAAGGATGTTGTAGTTGTAAGGTAGGGCTTAAAAAAAATGTGTTTTGGGAGGTATGTGTGCGATAATTTCGACTAGGCTATTAAATTTTTACCAAAATTGGTCCTTGAAGTTTCTTGCACTAGATGTCGACAATCCTTTTTTTTTTGAAGCTACTTTTGCCCCTAGTGAATTTTATCCTCCTAGGTCAAAGCTTTGAATGTATTCTTTTTTTTAACCTAATGCAAGAACTAACAATGAAATAAAGGGACTCTTGAAAATTTAAACGATGGTGAAAGAAAATAAAATTTATAGCCTAATGAAATATAAATGAAATATATATAGTTGAAGTTTGGCTATCTTTGGTAAGTATATCTATCTAGAGCCTTTTATAATCTATGATAGATAATATGTAATATATCTACCACAAAAATCTGAAATTTAATAAGGCAACTATAGATAAAACAAGATAAATCAAAAGATAGAACAACAAACTAGGGTGTCGTCGGCTATGCTGCTGCATAAGGAATGCGAGCACACGGTGAGGTCGGCCTCAATGGTCTCAGCTTGGCTATGTGTTTGGGGCTAGCAACCACAAACAATCACAAAAAAAGAGATTAGCAATAATCAAATTCAAGAACAAGATGTAAAGACCAAGAACAAAGAAAAATACTCTATTTTTGTAGGTTTTATGTTTAGGGAAACAAAAGACACAACTTTGATGTCGAAAACCAAAGCTCTGATGCCAATTTGATACGGGGTTAGCCATAGGATGGCCTGATCTTCTACAATCAATAACTAAACTCAAGAACGGAACCAAAGACTCAAGAACAATAACAAACGCAGCAATATCGACCAAACAAAAGGACTCGACATCGACCAGAAACAAGAACACAGACTCGACTTTGACAGAAACAATGTAGACTTGAAAGAAACAATAAAGAGACCGATAGATTGGTTGATTCGAACTAATATAGAACGAGATAAAGACCCCAGGCCTCCTAAGAGGGTAGAAACCAAGTATCAACAACTATAAAGCGCGCCTCTACAATCTTACACAACCAAGCGGACAACTTGGAGGCACAAGGAGGGGACTTGTGATTACCTGGATCACCAAGCTCTCGCGAGGTTGATGAAATCAAAGCAAACCAAGCAACATCTATACCAATTATTGCAATCGATGAGCCACTCTTCGAATCGATTGACTTTCCACTCATGTGTTTCACACAAAAAGAGAGACTTTCTTCATAATGAATAACGCAAGTTTGACAATGGAAGAATCGGCCTCTTATAACCCTAAGGAGGCCAATTCTTAAAGAAATAATAAATAAAAGGAATAATTAAAATAACCTCTAAATTACCTAAAATAACCTAAGTAAATAAAGTCTCTAAAAATAGCAGTAAAGAAAGTTCCAACACTTGAGCAATTTCCGTCTAAAAACAGTGACAACTCCAAGATGTTGATTTTAGGCAAAACTCTAGGTTGAATCTGGAAACACCTTCAGCAGAAAAGGTGTAGATCTCTTCGTCCTCGTTCCTAAAAGGCATGACACGCCGTCATCTGATAAATACGGACTCCGAACGACCCATTTTACTTAGACGTCAAAAAACTGTCAAATATTTGTTGTGAACTGAATCTGCCATGTTTTACAGTAACTTTTATATCGACTTCTGCATACATTGCATTTATTTGGGCTAAGATAGTACAGAACCTATGTAGTTTATGCTTATTTGCCAAATTATGGAATCTACACCAGTTTCTGTTTAAATCGCAGATTTCGAGGCATTTTACAGCAATTCTACAGAAAGTCAGAAAAGCTCGGAAAACCGCTACAGAAGTCCAAGGTCGAAGCAGCAACGGAACCAGTTGAATCGAGCCAAGAATCCAAGCTACTCGATCTCGAATAGCTCTTACTCGACCTAGACGAGCATGTCCGAGCACAGCCTTGTCGACAGAGCCTGATCGAGAAGCCGAGGACGAAGACGCCGAGTCACCTTACTCGATCTCGACTACGCCTTGTCGAGATCGACGAGCCGACCAGAGGTTGTCCGAGTCCATGCCGAGGAGCTCTAGTCGACACCACCAGAGAGTCGTCTAAAAACAGTGACAGCTCCAAGATGTTGATTTTCGGCCAAGCTCTAAGTTGAATCTGGAAACACCTTCAACATAAACGTTGTAGATCTCTTCGTCCTCGTTCCGACAAGGTATGGCACGTCTTCATCCCATAAATACGGACTCCAAAAAACCCATTTTACTGAGACGTCGATAAGCTGTCAAATATTCTGAACGAGTCTAAAACGTCATTTGCACCTTTGTTTCTTCTCCCATGGTGGAGCCTTCTTCTTAACATTCTCACGAGCTCGAATCATAGGTCCATCCCCAAGTATAGATGTGTCTGAAGGTGTCTTTGATGGTCCCTCATCACTCATCTTTTATGGTTCTTGGGTTTTCGAGGGAGGCCGATAGAGCTGGCAAAACCCGACCCGAACCCGAAAACCCGACCCGGTCGACTCGAAACCGATTATTCTAAACACCGACACAACCCGTCCATTTTGGACCCGAAATTCGAATAAACCGAACCCGATTAACCCGAAACCCGACATAACCCGAACATTAAGCTACAATCTAGTAAATTTTTTAAAAATGAATATTGAAATAATGAAAACCCGAGACAACCGAAACCAAAATAACTGAAACTCGATACAACTGAAACCCGAACCCGACCCAACCGATTGACCAAATTATTAGACATTACCCAAAAACCCGAATGACCCGAAACCTGACTAACCGAACCCAAACCCGAACCGACCCGCCCGATTGCCACCTCTAGAGGCCGATGGGTGTTTAAGAGGGAGAAGGCGCACAAGAATGTCATGATCCAAGAGAGCATCGACTTCACCTCTTTCAAAAAGCTGATCATGGTGAAGGTCGACGATGGTGCTTTATATGAAGAGCGGGCGTTGTGTTACATGCTAAAGTCAAAAGAAGGGGGTCATCCAATCATGATAGCTGACGATGATGACCTTGAGGCATTTAAGTTCCTCAACTCGATGTTTGGAAAACATCCATGGCCCATGGCCATATATGTTGGTCCATTGCGTAAGGAGAGCTTTGAAGTAAAGCAAGCCATCGGGGAAGAACGTTTGAGCGGGACACCTGCATCCGAAAAAGTACTGTACGAAGTGGATGAGGTTGTGATATGCGAGGCCGAAGGTAAGTCGCAACTAAACCCTGTTTCTATAGATGACGTGTTATGTGCTGAGGGAGAGGTGAGCGAGGCCATAGTGAAGACCAAAGACCTGGTTCTGATGGACATTAATGACATGGATTTCAGATCAACTAACAGGGGTATGTGTTCAGGTGATAGGGGAAAATATCCGGATGTGATCAAATTGGGTGGCACAGATAACTCTTCATCGGACATGGAACAAGGGTTGGAGGTGATAACAATTAGCAGCGAGGATGAGGACGGATCAATCCCCGAACTCGACATTGGGGGCTCCGACAATGGCGATCGTATCGGGGTGAAGCTCGAAGAAAAGTGGGAGGATTTGGAGTGGCACGGCGTTGTCGAGGATAAAAGAATGAGGGTGTCGGTGGAGGGGAAGGAAGTTGAGGATGAGGTGATGATGGAACTTGAAGATTGCGTGCCGAGGTCTAGCGCACCCCCACCTACAATGGAGATCGTTGAAGCTATGGTGTACAGAATAACACCACACACCCAGGACCCACGACGCAACATCATAGAACTTTCGAAGGGACAAATATTTGAATCGAAGGCTGATGTTGAGACTCAGCTTCGCTGGAATGCGGTTGAGAACTGCTTTGAGTTTAGTATGAAGAAATCTACAAAAACGTTGTACGTGGTTGGATGTGTGGACAAAAAGTGCACGTGGATGTGTAGGGCAACGCCTAATAATCGCACCACTATGTGGACCATTCGAAAGTATATCCAGAAGTATACTTGTGATCTGAACATGGTGCACAACAATAGCCGGCATGCTACCCCGAGTATGATTGGACGGAACCTCGTGTCGACGTAAGTTTTACTTTACATGGGAACACTGTGTTACCTGCCACCTCTCAATATTCCACTTGTCATCTTAGTTCATTATACGTGTCACACTAACCATACCTATCACTCGTAGGTTCACCGACACTCAAAAGAACCTCATTCTCGGTCAAGTGCAACCACTGATCAAGTCTCAGTTCGGCGTCACGTGGAGCTACTGGAAAGCCCGAAGGGCACACTTGATAGCGAGGGAGGTTAAGCATGGGAGCGACGAAGATGGTTACCGAGATATTATTCCATACTTGCACATGGTGGAGAAGACTAACCCCGGGACATATACTAGGGTAGAGGTGGACTCATCCCGACGATTCAAGTACGCCTTTGTTAGCTTCGGGATATGGTGTAAGGCGACCCCCCACCTTAGAAAGGTACAACCCCATATCGATTGTACAATGTCACATGTCACTTAATACGAAATGACGTGTCACATAACTGACATTTACTGATTTCGATGTATAGGTCATCTCGGTGGACGGGAGTTTCCTAAAAGGGAAGTTCAGGGACACGTTTCTCTTTGCCACGGCCCAAGATGGGGACCACAAAGTGTACCCGATCGCGTTTGCGATCGTTGACAGTGAGAACCACGAGTCATGGAGCTTCTTCTTCAAGAACATGCTACATATGGTCGAGGACACGCCTGACTTGATGTTTGTCTCTGATCGCCATTTGATTATCGTTCAAGGTATAAGGGACAACTATGTTTTCGCAAAGCAAGGCTTCTGCATATGACATCTATGCGATGTTCTTCAAGATGGTGGAGGCATACACTAGGGCGGAGTTCCAACAATTGTTCACTGATTTCTGTGCGATGTCAGCCCCCGCGAGCCAATACGTGAAGAAGGCTGGTTTCGAGAACTGGGCTCGGGCATTCTTCTTGGGGAATTGGTACAACATACTGACGATGAACAACTCTGAGTGTCTCAACTCTGTCTTTAATGAGCTTCGCAACCTACCCTTGACTGCGCTGATTGATGGCGTCATCGAAACCGTGTCAAAGTTGTTTTGCGAGCGCAGAGAAACGAGCACCAAACCGGGTAAGTTGGTGAGTGGTTTTATGGACGGTGCGCTTAAGAGGAACTATGGCATGGTAATTTGCTTGGACGTGAGGGCGCTCAGCCAGCGAGAGTTCATGGTCCGCAAGGGTTCATCATCGTGGGCTGTGAACTTGAGTGCCCGTACCTGTACATGCAAGCGCTTCGACATTGACCATTTCTTTTGCACCCATGCCATAGCCGCTGCCAAGCATCGAGGTACGAATGTCTTCGCTCTTGTCAATGACTTCTACAAAGTTGCTGCATGGAAAACTTGTTACACGAATGTGTTATATCCGGTCCCTCCATGATCATAATGGAGAATCCCCACAGAGCTATCAGAGATGGCGTGCTTCCCTCCGCCAGTGAAGAGAAGGCCTGGACGACCTAAGACATCCCGGTACCCATCCCGCGGAGAAAATCCCTCGGTCATGCGTCGTCGTTCGTAGGTATTTTAGTAGTCCAACGCCTCACAACAAAAGCTGAGTTTGCATTTTCATTTTGGGATTGATGTCCACTAAAATAGCCATGTTTAAATGCATATTTTAGCTCCTTATTTTATACACTTTGCATATTTCGGGATGGGAATATGTTGAATTTATGTGATATGTGCTTATTTGCAAGAAATGGAGATCTACATAAGTTTTGGTTTAATATTACAGAATTTGGAACCATTCCGGGACAAAACCAAGAAGCAAAGACGGAGGCTACACTGTACTCGATATTGAGTATTTTTCTTCGATATCGACAAAGAGGTCCGAGCAAGCCTGATCGAGAAGCACAGATTGAGGAACTGAGAAACAGAGCCAACTCGAGTTCAGAAAGTTACTCGATATCGACAAGATCTGAAGACCAGCCCGGAGTCGAAGAAGACCACCTGATCGAGAAGCCAAAGACACAACCACACCGAGCAGCATGTCCTCGATATCGAGTAAGTTACTCGACATCGACAAGACCAGAGAACATGTCCGAGCAGATCGAGGAAATGTTACTCGAGCAAGCCAGTGAAGCCAAGTCGACGACACACAGTTACTCGATATCGAGAAGTTTACTCGATATCGAGGAGATCTTTTCTGGGCCGCGTTACGCGGTGAGCTGTCTGACGTGGTTTGGGCTTTCTTGGGAGCGAAGGAGTCCTAGATCTATCAAGTATATCAAGATCCATCCATGGAGAGAAGATTTATCCACACACTTTTAAGATAAATGTTCCCTTTATTTAAGTTTTATCCTTAGATATTAGATAAAGATTTTTTTCCTTGATTAGCAAGGATTAGAAGCATATAAAGAAGGCCTTAGGGGCTGATTTCTATTGATTCAATTCAAGAAACAATTAGTTACATAGAGGTAGAGAGAGAGAGTGAGTGGCCAAGAGGAGTTTGTGAAGCAAGAGCGGAATCGGCTTCCTTTGGTTCTAAGCTCTGTTTGGTTTAATGCAATTTAGTTCTTTTTCATCAACAATGTCTGCAATTGCGATGAGGCGCGAGTAGTCCACCCACTTCTAGGGTTGGGGTGAGCCCAACGATAGCCACGCGTGTTTGAGGTAAAGATCTAACTTTTATCATTTTTTGAGCATCTACTACTTGTTATATGTTTATTACCCATCTAATGGAGGTCCATGCTAACAACTTGGATTGTAAACATAAAATCAGTAGATACAATTAGGGTTTCTTGAAAGAGTTGTCTAATTGTTGGAAAAGGCGAAAGGTTGGTCCTTCGATGCAGTTTACATGATTATCTGTTTTATTCTCGTCTTATGCATGCTTGGTTATCGTTGCTGCAAACCCCGATCTTGGAATTTTTCTTACATACATAGTTTATTTCGAAAAAGCCTTTGTCTTTATTTTCTTTCGTTTTAAAGTTTTTGTTCTTCCTCGATATCGACAAACATCTGGTCGATATCGAGTACTGATATTCGATCGAAGATCGCTGTAGCATATCTTGTGCAGGTACCCGACGTTGACAAGATCTTTACTCGATGTCGAGTAAGGTGACTTCGATATCGACCATAACCCGGGAGCTGCTGCTCCTTCGTTTCGACTTGTCCGATCTTTTGTCGACTAACCCTAGTCGAGATCGAGCAACTGTGGTGGACTTCTGTTCGTGAGATTTCTCCACTGCCTAGGATCCGCTGACACGCTTCCTCGTGGATTGATCCTGACTTCCCATTGCTACATCAGGAGGAGGTCTTGTAATTATTTGCGTGGGCACGAATCTGGTTTGATTTTTATATTTCTATATTTTGAACTCGATTTCCTCTTACAACAAATTGGCGCCGTTGCCGGGGAAGCAATCATTCGCGCCTTCGGTAGTCAGATCTCACTTTTCCTTTGAGTTACTTCGCATGTGTATGCGCCGTTCTGGTCAACCACCTGAGTTTGACGGCTTAGACGAACCGGAACGCCTTCTACACATCCAAGCTAAACTGAAAAGAGCGATGGCGGCCGCAGAAACACAAGAATAGCTGATTGAGAGGCTTTGGAGGGAAATAGCCACCAAAGATACTGCTCTCACCACTGAGAGAGCAGCCAGGGAACAGGAAGCTGAGCGTGCGAGGCAAGCAGAAGCTGAGCTTGCCCTATATCCTACCACTTCAGAGGATTATATGCATCCGACTCTCGTCGTGCCTGAATCGGCTATTCTAATCCCTGAGAATAACTATGAAATTCGAACTCCCTTCCTGATTGAAATTAAACATAATGCTTTTCATGGTAGATTTATTGAATGCCCTCTTCAACACATTAGCAACTTTACTGACATGTGTCGTACTCTTGTTGAAGGTAACACCTTGGAGTACATCTTGATGAAGGCTTTCCGTTGGTCTCTGGCTGGTCCTACATTAAAGTGGCTAGAAGGACTAAAACCGCGATCCCTCACAACATGGGCTCAAGTAAAGCATGAATTTCTCAATAAATTCTTTCCTCCTGCCAAGACAGCGCTCCTTCGCCAAAAGATCACATCTTTCAAACAGCAGCCTGGAGAGCCGCTACAAAAGGCATGGGAACGCTATAAGGATCTACTGCGATCCTGCCCTACACATGGACAACAACCTTGCGTCATTCAGGAGATCTTCTTCAATTCTCTTGACTTGGCTTCTAAGGATAGGATCAACACATATACTCATTCTGAGTATCTGACAATGCCACCGGCTGACTCATGGGCTGCCCTCGATAAGCTGACCAACTATGACAACAAGTATGGGACTCCAATCAACTATGAGGAAAACTCATATGGCAGGCCAGCACCATCCATGCCTCTCTATGAGCTGTCTAAGGAGATTGACCCAGATGTCAGGGAGCAGTACTACAGAGACCAGAATCGCAAGCTCCTCAAGCAAGTCAAGTATCTCTCTGTAAACCAGCCTTGCATCGAATGCGGATCACAACGGCACACCACTACTGAGTGCCCACACAGAGCAAGACAGGATGGCAGAGACCTAGGAAGAGGTAGCTTACGTAGGGGTCCCAATCGCTATATGGGGGATCAAAGGTTCTATAAACTACAATGGAACCAAGGTCCTCCTAGGAACCCCCCCCCATACAGAGCTCCAGGACATCCAGAGAGAGATAAACGGAAGGATGATCTACAACTCATCCTTGATGAGATGCGCCGGAATCAAGGCACCATCAACAACCAGTTTCAGAACATCAATCCAAAATTTGGAGAGCTGGATATCTGGAAGAAGAACATTGAGACTCAAACAGAACCAAATCCTAAGGGGAAGACCGGACACGTCGCATCTGTAAAACTCAGAAGCGGGCACCAATTACACAAGCCAGAGGTCGGAAAGCACCAAGACAAAGTAGAGCAGCAACTCGACAAAGAGCAGCAGCAACTCGATGTCGACCAACCCTTGGTCGATATCGACAAGAATCTACTCGACATAGAGGAGAAGCCAAGCTCGGACTTCACTGCACAGCCCAGCAACTCGAGATCGACAACCCTTGTCGATATCGAGGAACCCCTGGTCGATGTCGAGGAGAAGTTGGCCGATGTCGACGACTCTGCAATACCTCCGACGTCTGTTCTGGCTCCAAAGCAGAAAAAGACATTGCCTTTCCGTTCCAAAACGCTAAAAGATCCGACTGCAGGTAGGTTCAAACATTTTGTTAATATGCTTCGAGAACTGAATGTCTCTAATCCTTTTTACAGAAGCTCTGCAAGAGATGATTGCATATGTCAAATTCCTGAAGGAAATCCTGAGCAACAAGCGATCCATTTCAGGGATCGCCAGCGAATGCAAAGTGCTCCACTTTCCTGAGAAGAGGCCTGACCCTGGTAAGTTTTTTATTACTGTTGGATTCGGACAATATAAATATGAGTCCTTGTATGATTTAGGAGCAAGTGTGAGCATCATGCCCTTATCAATCTGGCGAAAGGTGAAGAGAGGATGTATAGAGCCTGTGGATGCCAAGCTATACATGGAAAATAATACAGTAGTCATCCCTACAGGTATGGTTGAGAATGTCCCTGTCCAGGCTGGTAAATTCTTTATTCCAACTGATTTCCTTATTATAGATTGTGCTGAAGATCCTACTAGCCTTATTATTCTTGGTAGACCATTTCTAGCTACTACAGATGCCAAGATTAGTGTCAAACAGCGATTGCTCACCTTCACAATAAGGGATGAGGTTTTAGATTTCTCTTTTGGCCCCCTGCAAAAGAGGAAATTTCATGGCTGGAGGTGAAGAGCATCAGCAACCACGAGATCAAGCAAACAACGGAGGAAGGCACTAGAACTACACTCGATATCGACAAGACCTCCTCGATATCGACCAAGCCTTTACTCGATGTCGATCAGTCTTCTTCGACATTAACTTCCCCTGATGAGCACCAGACTTGCCAAGAGCCTAAGTATGGGGTCCCTGTACTCGATATCGACCAGTCTTGCTCGATGTCGACTAACCCTAAGCCCGAAGATTTCTGTTAAGAATTCCGACCCTTGAAAATACCCGTAAAATTCCTTTTTCAAATTCATTATAATTCTTTATGTCCTAATAATATATTTTAAATCTCAAATATTATTATATGCTATTTTAAATACCGCTAACTAATTAATAAGTCCATGGTTAAACCCGAACAAAACCAAAGCCATTTAAATCCAACCGAACCAAACCGAACCCGGTTCAAGCCAAACCCTACCAAAATGAATAAATAAATAAATCGAAGGTGGGGCCCCCTCCTGGACGTCTTCTTCTTCCTCTTCATTCAAACGGAGGTTCCCACCATGCTCCGCCGGCGCCGAGCTCTCCCGGACTCACCGGCTCCGCCTCGCCCAGCCCCGCCTCAATCTTGGCTCGCGCTCCTACAGCACCTCGCCTCTGCTCATCGTCGTTGGTCGCCTCGCCTCGCCTCGCGCTCTGGGGCTCTCGCTCACGCCGACAGAGCTCCGACGATCGTCGGAGCTCTCGACCTCACCTGATCGTCCCACACTCAGCTCACGCACACTCTCGACTAGTCTAAGCATCGAAAAAGACTCAGAAATGAATCAAAACGAGGATAAATTCGGAGCTCACAGAGATGGATTTTTCGCGACTTCGGAGCTCTCGATCGGAGTTCTGGGCTTCGTCAGTGGCTCGCGATGGCTTGTCGGACCTACACCGAATGTGGATGAGTGTGATGGTGAAGAACGCAAGCAATTTCAATCAAAAACGAATGAGGGACGCTTACCGGAAGTTAGCTTCGCGATTGATCGAAGATTAGAAAGAAATGGGTTGCGGTGGCTCCGTGGTGGTTCCGGTGGTGTCCGTTGTTGCTACTGATGGCTCCGAGGGATGTCGAAGGTTGTGATGTTGCTCTTGAGGGAGGAGGAAGCAAGGAGGATGATGGGAAGAGAGCTGCAGTGATGGTGTGACAGCGGGAGATGGGAGCGGGAATGATGAAGGAGGGAGTTGGTGGAGGTGAGGTGAAAATAGAGAGTGAAGGTGACGGTGGTTGGGATGGTGAAATGGTGATGGAAATGAAAGATAAGGAGAGGGAGGTGATGTCTTGACAACTGAATTGGGGAGTAGGAGGGCTGTAGGGGTGAGGCCGGTGCAGAGGTGAGGGAGTGGGTGTACGAGGTTGAGTGTGAAATTGGTTAATCAATACCCGGAAATAAATCCCGAATACGCGAATTTTGAATCCCGAAATTAGTTCCTGAATGTTAGTTTTCCCGAATCCCGCTTTCTCGATCAATTAGATTTTTAAAATTAAAAAGGATATCGCCATCCGATAATTATTTTTAATTTTCGAGGTCAAGGACGGAAATTATTTGCCAAACTTTACTCTTCGGTCGGAATCCGCTAAACGAGTTTTAAAAACCGATTTTTAATTCTCTTTTTCCGAAAAAAATAAAAATCCGAGCCTTTACAATGATCTTCCTGAAATACCCATTTGCCCCACTTCATTGTTTGGCTCTGATTTTTTTTGTCACAAACCCTTTTGCTGGATTATAGGAATTTCATTCCAAAATGCATGTTGTGATTATTGAGGTTTTGTGATTTTGCTTCAGAATTGGAAATAGGTTTTTGTTTGCTGAAGTTAAGATCAAACATAGTGATTTAGGGGGCTGTTGAGTTACTCAATTGTTGTTCAGTTTGCATAGTTCATCACAAAAATGGAACTGATTGAATGAAATTAGGGATTTTGTTTGTTTTTAATACTTGTAATGATACCTTCCCTTGAGAACTCTCAAGTTGCTTTCTTTGATTGAATTTAAAATTGGTTGAAATATTGATTGAATTTGCTTGGTAATTTAAACAAAGCAAATTCCTGATAATTTGAATCAAATGCGGATAGAATCAATTCAATCAAATGTACTTATGTGAAAAGGGTTAGTAACAATCTGGGTCAATAGTTTGAATCATGTTGGATTCATCGGTTCACTGCACTGGCTTTAAGGTGAAAAATCTCACCTTTTTTGTCTAATTAGAATACGTTTAAGTAATCTATGGATTATTTGTTATTATTTTCGGTAAGTTAAATTTTGTTTTGCTCAGAGTTTGCTCATGGATAAACGGAATGGAGTAATAGAATATTCCAGTTTTGATGTTGTATAAAGATAAATTCTTTTTGGAAGAAATTCTACTGAATGAAGTGAGAAGGATTTTAGGCTTGGGAATCTATAGGTTTTTTAAGAGCACTTGAGATGCATTGCTTTCTAATCTCATGAAAAATCTCAAAGCATTGCACTTCTTATATTCAGTTATCCAATGTCAAATTGATGTGACATGTCAAAGTCCCAAGGACAAAAAAGACTTACTGCAATAACAAGGAGTGCAGGAAAGTATTTAGAGGAGAGGTGTATCCAGGCTCGACCTGCTCAAGGAATCACCACCAAGAAAGTTTGGGTTTAAAAGTCTCAGCTTGGACAAGGTGCTGATGTTACAGGAGATGTGCAATAGGAAGAAAAACAAGGAGAATACGAGGTGGTTGACGAGACTGCGGTGACCAGGATTGCGAGGAACGCGTGGAGGTTGTTGTAGTGGTTGTAACAGAAACAAGGGATATGGGTTCTAGCTCACATGGAAACAAGATAATTGGGTCATAAACGCATGAAGGAAGTTGTGGCCAAGCAACGGGACAACGAGCAATAAAGAGTACTTCTATGACAGCAAATGCAACGGGTAAAGAGGTCATAGCTGCTACTGGTGGGGTTGTCTTGAGAGGTGCACCAAATTGACATCAAGATGCTGAGATTAAAAAGAGAATAAAAGAGTATGTGCAATAGGGGAGTACCACCGGATGAAGAGGGTGACCAGGCAAATGTGATACGGGGTTAGCCGTAGGATAGCCCGATCTTCGATAATAAAATAATAGACTCAAGAACTCAACACGAAACGACCAAGAACAAGACTGATGCAACTCGATTTCGACCTAAACTAAAACAAAGATGCAGCGAACTAAACTCGACCAAAGCTGACTCAAAATCGACTAGAATGAAAGAATAAGGACTCGATTCAACAGTAGAAATAAAAGACACGAAATTGATATAACAAGACCGACAGAAGGGTGATTCAAACTAAGGTAGAACGAGATAAAGACCCCAGGCCTCCTAAGAGGGTAGGAACCAAGTATCAACGACTATAATGTCCGTCTCTACAACCTTACACAACTAAGCGGACAACATGGAGGCATAAGGAGGGGACTTGTGGTTAGCAGGATCACCAAGCTCTCGCGAGGTTGATGAACTCAAAGCAAACCAAATAAGATCTATAACCAATTTGCAATCGATGAGCAACTCTTCGAGTCGATTGACTTGAACTCTTGTGTTGGATTTGCCATTGTGTTTAGATTCTTGACAAGACTCAACTGTGTAAAACCCATCAAAGTCAGTACTAGAAAATTATAAAGGCAAAAAGATTGTTGAAGATTGCTCTTTCCATCTTATGGTGGTGAATAATTTTAGCTCTATAGAGGAATATTATGTTCTTATTAGGGCGATTTTTCGTCTCTTCCTGATCCACATTTCAATTTGCATCTTTTGTCTAAGTGATGGCGAATTTTGTTCATGTTAGGACTGCTGTTTCCTTCTTTCTATGAAGGCATTTACCTTGCTTCCTTTCATCAATCCTTAGCGGTTGATGGAAAACACTTCAGGTTGATAGAGAAAAGGATCAGATCATTCGGAACATGGAAAACGAGTCCTCCATTGCTGTCAGAAGTCATAATGAAAATTGCAATTCTCTGGCCGAGGTAATAATCTTAGCCTCTTAGGGCATTGTGTTCTATTTACTATTTGATTGTGAGAGTTAAGCACACTAAACAACTTATTCATTTCCAGGTCTCCAAGGTGGAAAGAAGGATGCGGACCTCTGTACAGTCCAAGGGGCTATTGAATGCCGATGTCCGAAATATTTATCGTAAGGCTTGTGGGTTGTACGAGAAAATCTTCCTTGGGAACAATGAGCTAGAGGAACTCCAAGAAGCTGAATATTCTCTATGGAAGCTTCATTATAAGCAAATCGATGAGTTTCGCAAACAAACATCTCGGGGTCCTGAGAATATTCAGAAAGGATTCAAGTTAGTTCTGAAAGAGTCTTCTAGATTTTGCCAAGATATGATCCGTAAATTCAAGAAACATTATGGTTTCAAGGACCTAGATATGTTCTATCATAGTCATGCTGATGGTATATCCTGCTCAATTGAGCATGTAAAGTTGCATAGATGTCGACTTGTGTGCCATCGCCTTTTACTTCGACTTGGGGATCTTGCAATATATACTGGAAGTAAATAAAAAATGTGGTATTGAACAAGGAAACTAATCTGTTGTAGCAAAATACTACTTTGACGCAACAAAGATGTCATGATAGTGGAATTGCAAAAGTAGAGCGTGCGCATCCACAACTAGTATATACTACCTCCGTTAAAAATTATAAGTCTTTTGAGGTGTTTGCACACATATTAAGGAAACCATAAAAGTGTTACTTTTATACCCCTCATTAATTATCCACAACCACTAACAACCAATAACATTTTATAAAACAAATAAAAAAGTTACTTTTCTCTTAACTCAATGCCTGAAAACCTAAAAGGACTTATATTTCTAAACAAAATTTTAAGCCTAAAAAGACTTATATTTTTTAATGGAGGGAGTATAAATATGCAAGTTCATATTTATATGTGTGTACATTCCAACTTCCCAGCATAAAAGTCAATCAGATGGGTTTTTTTAATCGGCTTTTGCAACCGTGGTGGTAGCCAATACCCATTGTTAATCAGATGGCTTTTCTTACCTAATACTATGTAGTTTATAAGATTAATACATGTTGATCAAGCAATCTGCTCATACACTATGGCGTTTAGGTATGATTCATTCTCCATATTAGGTATGATTCATTGTCCGTCTTGCTTTTCTTATAGTCTCTCTTTGAACTGATATTATGTAACTTGATATACACTCATACATCTAATATTTAATATCTAATATAATACTAAAATACATGCAAATTGGGACACGTGGCGGCCATACATTTAAAGTTAGAAATTTAAGATAAATCCTCAATTACTTCTCCAATTGTTTAAAAATCAAAATTTAGGATAAATCCCTAACCGATTCTCCAATTGTTTAAAAATCAAAATTTATGATAAATCCCCAATTGATTCTCCAATTGTTTAAAAATCGAAATTTAGGATAAATCCCCAATTGCTTCTCCAATTGTTTAAAACTCTTTTATTTATAACGTTTACATTTTTTTTTGCAGAGCTGCATCTCGACATTGCACCTGAATCCAATTGAACATGATTGATACTAAAATTGAATGAATGATCAATTACAACAATGGCTTCCTGCTCTCACAGGTTCATTCTATCCAATTTGAAACGCTATCAATGCACCTGAAATGCATTTGCGTGCACAAAATGTTCACATGACACTTCTAATTTCACAAATTTTCCGTTGGACACTATAAACACTAAAAATACAAATATGAAATCTCTCACATATTCTCCTTCCACCTTTCCTAGGTGTGTATGCAGTCCATGAACGTTTCCTGGGCGTGTGGGCAGTGAATGAAAGCCTCTTGGTTATCGTGACAGTCACCTATGTTGATAACTTATCCCCCCATGCTTCCTTTCCATTTGGGTCATGGTTTGCGATGATCCTCCCATTCAAAGTGTCCGCTCCTTTCCATTGATTTCATCATCGAGGAACATCACATGGATCTCGAAACTTGAAGGACACAATGCTTCGTCTAACAAAATCAGTTGTTGTACATAAAATACTAAATAAAACACCCTAAATAAAAAAAAAATCACAAATTCAGATATACCCTCCTCCATAAATTCAACCATAAATAAAAATTAAAAAAAATACAAATTTCATATCTGTAGAGATTTGATTTTGGGCCTTATTTAACTACTTGATTTGCTTCACATCCCTATTTCATATTTGTTTTTAATTTACATGGTATCCAAATCTTTCATCCAATAAATCTTTTTAAGTTTATGACCAAGTTTCGCACCAATTTTACTCTTATTGCTATAAAATGTAACAATTTTTTTAGAAATTTTTTGATAGATGATTAAATCTAACTTGGTTGATGAATAATGAGATCTATTTTCTAAGTTCATTGGTCATAGAGTTGGTTAATTGATTTCTTTTGCATTTTCAGTAGCTGTTTGATTTGGAGAACACTAACTCGAACCTCAAGAGTGATTTAAATAATATTAAAACGATATAATATAAAAATTTTCGGTAGCTGTTTCATTTATGTTACTTTTTTTAAAAGTTCCATCCGTTAAGATAGAAAACAACATTGAGTGTGGAGTCATATGATGATAAACTTCACAAAAGACTCAAAATCCATATCCAAAACACTAGATAATATATTTATATAGTTTGACAATAAACTTCACATAATATGAATTATTTCAAATAGTTACATTATAGTTTGATTATTTCAAATAATTATAGTATATTTAATGACAATTTGCTATATTCTTATGCCTTACAGTACACTGTTTTTATATTTTGTTATTATTATTATTAAATAAATATTGTGTAGGAAGTATCTACATATTTTTCTCATATTTTCGCATCTCTAAATTTACTTATCACAAAAAAAAAACTAATAAGAATATATTAACAAGGTAGAGAACAACAAAATAATAAATAGCTATGTCGTTTTCATATTATTATAATAGTATAATACATCTAATAAATAATATAAATAAGTTATGGTAATATCTTCTATAAAATATAATATACCTTACAAATCTCGTGCGTTACGCACGGGCACTAAGCTAGCATATACTAAAAAAAACATGACAACCCCGCGGTCCCCGCGCGCATTTGGGCGCGGCTACTCATCTTAGTATGAATATAAACACGATTTCTGTTTAGCGCAGGGCAAGACAGAGTTTGCCAAAAATTTGAGTACCCCTTTTGCCCCTATATTTGCCACTGTGCTTTGAAAATTACAAAATTGTTACTTTCTCTTCTTTGCTTCTCCCTGTTCCAAAATCACCGCTTCTCCTCCATTCCTATCCCTATTGTCGTCGTGTCTTCGCCTTTCTAATTTCCCTCTTCCTCTCCTACGGTGGATGTTCGGCGAGAAGGACGCCGAGGAGGGAGCCCGGGATTTCATCGATAATGAGGTCATCGTTGGTAATGATAATCAGTGAGATTTAAGAAGCCACACCGATAACATAACCATATCGTCTCTCTCCTCCGTTCAACATGTTTTTGTCTTCTTCCTGTGTTCAGTACGTGCATTAAACTGTAGTAATTGAGATTGAAGGAACCACCATAGATTCCGCAAAAAAGATTGTTTTTATTGGTTGTTTGTTTTTGTGAACATAAAATGGGATAGGGATGGGTTGAGTTATTTTGAAGGGGAGAAAGTGATAGGTGTTCGACAAAGAGAGAGTAGGAGTGCAGACTATTCAGCGCCCTGTTTGTTCTCTAAAAGAGGTGGAATGAAAAAGAGATGGGAAAGTATAGATAAGATTTTACCCAGTTAAAAGGTGAAGACTTGAAATTAGACCTGTCAAAACACAACCCGACCCGGTCGTCCCGACCCGAACACCCGGAAAATTTTTGACCCGAACCCGAGAATTTCGACCTGGAAATTTTTTTTGACCCGAACCCGAAATACCCGGAAATTTTCTGGGTAATCTGGGTTTCGACCCGGTGACCCGATTGACCCGTTCATTTTGACCCGATTTAACCATTTGGCCCGGTGACCCGATTTACCCGATTGATTTATAATTATATATGATTAATTTTTTTTATGGAGATTCCAATTTATTATATTTTATATTTACAATCACTTGATCTTTCATTTTCAAATCAACTTTTATATTTATTTGTATTGTGTAATACTCCGTCTGATCGATAGTATTTGATTTTTTATTTTTCAACGAACTTTTTTAAGAAGATAAAAATTCTAAAAAATATTAAAATATTAAAAATTATTTGAAAATTTGATATTTTATATATTATTACATTTTATTAAAAATTATGAGAAATAATAAAAATCAAATATTTTAGATCAAATATAGTACATAATTACAAGCACCAGAACTTATGAATAACGTCTTTCACTTTAGAATTTTAAATTTATCGAAAAATTATCAAATCTTGATTTTTTTTAATTCAAAAAAGAAAAATTTGACCAACCCGAAATCGACCCGGAAACCCGGTCACACCCGTATTACCCGGGACCTGAAAATACCCGAAACCCGTATTACCCGGGACCCGTATTACCCGGGACCCGAAGTGACCCGACCCGAATGACCCGTTTGACAGGTCTACTTGAAATGGATAAGAATGGGAGAAAGATGCCAGAATTGTGGTCCCAAGTCAGAAATTTAAAATTTTGACGATTGGTCTTTTGAATTCCGCTCTTTTGATTGATGATATTTTAGAACCCAAATAGAATATTGCCGATGGAAGGAATTTTCGATTTTCGAGGTGAAAGACGAATTCGATCTTTAAAGTTAAAATTTGGGTTGGAATTCGCTTTAAGAATTTCAAGTTCGATTTATTAAATTTAGGATGAGTTTTCCTTGAAATATCTGAATTAAATACGCTTTAAATTCATTTTTCATTTACTTTTTTCGAAAATTAAGATTGTAAAATTCGAGCCTTTACATCATCCACTTGTAAAAACAAGTCTCGTCGCCGAGACTAAAATCATTCTAAAGTAGGGGATGAGGTTAGAAACAGGTAAGCCCAAGGGTCATGCCATCGATCCTGTAAGTGCCTCATAAATGCCCTATGAGATTCTCACAGTATTGCCGTCATGATCATAATATTCCTGATAGGTCGTAGCGAGAGTGTGATACGGACCCTTCCCACATCCTTACCCCGACTTCTCGGTTATATCATAACTCGAAAAATATTACAACATCTCTACTAGGTCTTACCATGCAGTCTATAAGGGCCCCTATAAAATGTCTATATCCACTTCGTGGGGCTTCATAATCCAGGCTCGGTTAGAATAATTCAAGGGGGATCTCACTTTGAAAAGGTTTGGTTTCAAAATCATCGAAGTTCTCGATCGCGTTCAACTTCTCAAAGTCCAAGTTAGTCCTTTTAAACATCATTCAAAATCCCTTAATCCGACGTTTGTAACGGCCCGGGATTATGATTCCCGAGTTACGTTTCGAGGGATGAAACCCCTCGTTGGGATCTTGCGTCCCGAGTACAAGTTGAAGGATTGAAATCGAAGATCTGTAGTTTAAAGTGGGATTTCGCACCCAAATTCGGAAGGTCTATTGGAGACCCCGGGGTAAACCCCTGTACATGTCCTAAGTCTACAATGCGGAAAATCCTTTATCATGCGAAGGGCATAAGTTCTGAAAACGATAAAAGGGGCGCCATGGCAGAGCCGGGTCAAAAACAGAGTATAAGTAGGGAGAAATCCCAAAAATATAAATTTGGTGAGATCAGGGTTCAACACTCACTCTCCGCCATATGAATGGACCCCGTCATAACAACACGAAATCAAGCAGTAAAACGGGTACCTGAAACTATACCACAAAGTCAGTCCAAGAGTTCGCCCGCGGGTCCTCTGACCGCGCTGAGGAAAAATAATATGCCTATACCTAGAATAAAGGATGCCTTCATGCAAAACTGAAATATTAACCACACTATCATGCTCCTAATTCATATATGCATAATATTAAGTAAGGCATTAACAAAGAATACCAAGTGGTATATCCTTCTTCTACCACCACCCCTCTTCCAGATAGGGTGGAGACTGGACAGCTCGATACTATAGCATGCATATCGAATATCATCATCATATGGGGGATCTTGTGAAAAGAACATAATAATGTTGATAATAGTAAAGGTGTTCCAACGACTGGAATGACTCAGGACGAAACCCGATGGAGCTGGGTTGTCCTATGACCCTAGCAAGGATTCTAGTACTCACAGATAACGATCATTCTGTATTCAAACGCAAACAGAATAAGGATGCTCATTCGTAAGTGCAATTCCTAAGCATGATACTACATGACATGCTTTTATGCATATGCAACACCTACAAACTATATGACACATCAGGCAGGAGGTACTGGTTACTGAGTAAGCCCTGGAGTATAATTCTATAGTCACTCTGAAGACATATATTACACACTCATACAAACAGATAAATAAACAAGTTCGCATCCGTCATACTTTCAGTTCATCCTTATCATCATCTCCCATCTCGCACCATTCAACATATATAATCCACCATCTCATCAGCTTAAGATAACCTCTATATCAGTCTTAGACAAATTTGAATATTATTATTTCATACACATATTTTCCATAAGGATAAATATCGTCATCATCATCGGTAATCAATATTTAACCCTTCATAATAAATCACCACAAGTCATGCTATTAGTCACACATATCATGCTGTTAGTCAAACGATCATATTATCATGCTAATTAGTCATCAAATAAGTCTTATTCCCAAGTTAGTTCCAAAACCATTTTGAAATCCAAATCAACCATTTAAGAATTATGACCCTTGAAAATACTCGTAAAATTCCTTTTTCAATTAATTTATAAAATATTTTCGAATCCCTTAAAAATACAAACCACTTTTGTTGGAGGGTAAAATTTTATGAATTTTAATATTTTATTATTCATGGCTTAAATAAATTTATCACATTCATTCTATAAAAAATGTGGTAAATTTTTCCAAAATTAAACATAAGCCTTCCAAAAAAAAAAATCAAAATTGGACCTTGAAAAATGACATTGCAAGTCCAACCCACAGAAGCCCATTAAAGCAAAAGGAGGGAAGATAACTGTAGGATAGAGCAGTTGAATGAAAACCTTCAACTGTTCCCCATGACAGAACGTGTGTCTTTCCATCTCTCCAAGAAAATAATAAAAGGGGAAAATGAGGGAGTGGCTTTTTCTTCCCCTGGGGGGGGGGGGGATATTAAACTGCAAAACCAAAGAAGGGGTTGTCCTCTCCTTCCTAGCGGTCCCTCTTGTCTTGCTTTTCTTCCGTGTGGAGCTATTCAACTGCAAGACAAAGAGAGGAGTTCCCTCTAGGCACTTTGTCTACAAAAGAGAAGAAGCACCTGCAAGCTTTTTCTTCTTCCTCGTGGCTTTTCCAGTTCCAGGAGAGGCACCTGCAACCACACAACCTAAACAAAAGAAAATAAGCAGAGGAGGCGGCAGCAACAAACAAGAAAGAAGGAGGAGCTTAAGAAAAAGAGCAGTTCTTTTCTTTGATTGCAGGTAAAAGAAAATGGAAGAAGAATATATACATACTCTCGCCTAGTGTTGCATTCCTTAAGGGTTTGAAAGATATTTGGCTTTCTTACCTGGAGTGTACCACGTAGTAAGTCGAGAGTATACTCTCCCATAGTTGGCTCGAAAGTAGATACTTTCACCGCTACACTCGATCCCGGTGTGGATCGGTTCACCTAAATGAAATGCTGCCGGATTTTTGCCTGGAGGGTTTTGAGTACTAGGGAATTGCAATCGGTTTTCTGTATTAACAAAGAGGACCACCTAAGGACAAAAAATGCAGGACATAACAAATCAAATGGTAGCTTAAACAAAATTGAGCTACCCCTATTGTCCCAACCTTCTATCAAAAGAAGCAGAACAAATCCCATAAATTAGTTTGGTTGCTACCAAATTGCAAGTAAACTAAGTCAAACAACTAATAGCCTGAATTTTTAATCAACGCTACTGTTTATTCAGGATTAAGCTTCTCTTCTTTGCTGTAAACACAAATCAGCAGAGGTAAATGGAGAAATCTCATGCCTAAATTAGATCAGCAGTGGCAAATGGAGAGCTCGCATTCCTAAATCAAAGTGCAAAACCAA
Organism: Persicaria tinctoria; assembly: GCA_037127255.1. Lineage (NCBI taxonomy): Eukaryota > Viridiplantae > Streptophyta > Magnoliopsida > Caryophyllales > Polygonaceae > Persicaria > Persicaria tinctoria. The sequence goes on from JBANSL010000015.1 coordinate 32,550,184, forward strand.
CCAAAATTGGTGATTTCAAAAAAGAGAGGAGGGAGCTGATTTAAATTGATGTTGATTAAAATTGGGCGTTATGAAAATAAACTCAAAGATTGGAACTCAAATTTCCCATCTTAAAACTATCATCCTCGACCAGAAGGCTAGACAAATCAGTCTCAGATTGAATTGAGCAAACAGGTTTCAGAAGAATAAAAAGAGAGGAGCCAAACATACCTGTGTAGAGGGAGGAGTTGCTAGCAGCCCTCGACTCCACCGGCCCGGTCCTCTGGACCCTCCTCAAATTTCCCCAACCCCTAGTCGGACCTCCCGAGCCTAGACTTCTGCCTACCCAAACCGTATAAGCCCCAAAAATCAACAAAATGACAACTCTAGAAGTTGCAACAAAATATGTCAAACACAGAAATTGGGCATACGATTAGAGGGAAGGGCAAAAGAAGTTCCTAATCCAAGCCTTAATCATTGAAATCAAAGATTTAAGAGATGAAATTCGGAATTGGAAAAAAAAACCCTAGAACATACCTAGGGGCGGAATACTCGTAGCACTTTTACGGGTTGTTAGAGCCGACGCGTCTCGCTTCTCTTGTTGCGAGCGCTTGAGTCGAGAGCCCTCTAATGCCGTGTCGCCGCTGTTGAGGGAGGCCAGACAAATCGTCAATGGTGGCTTATCGATAGGAGAATAAGAGAGGGCTAAGTCTCTAAAAAAAAGCGAATTTTTGTCTGGTGCCCCTGAGGCCTGAGGTAAGGTCAAATTCACCAGGTGTACAAAAGTTTTACATAATTCGCGAAATGCCCCTGAATTTTCCTTTTAAAAAAATAAAATTCATTACAGAGAAGTTGTGAGAGAGAAGATGGCGAGCGAAAAGCGAAGAGCGAAGAGGGAGAGAGCAAGTCGAGGGGTCCGATACATGTCGCCGATCATATTGACACCGGTGGAGCTCAGTTGGTGCCGAAGTTGGAGGTGAGTATTTCTCAGTTTAATCTAGGGTTTGGGGATTTAGGGGTTAGGAGTGATGATTTGAATTCTTCAAATTCAATGGATTTTAATATCGATTGTACCCATTTTTTGTTGAATCAATATCGAATAGAGTTTCGATTCTCGTCCTAATCTAATTCACTAGGATAGTTTTCCCCATTCTGATTCACTAGGATGGATTCCGATTCATTTGTTCGTCCCAATCTGCACCTCTACTGTCATACCCTCTTTTCCCTCTCATATTAGTACTAGAGTAGGAGTATTTATTTGTGCAAATGTGGGTCACAAGAGCTGGTATCCCCATGTGTTTCTGCATTGTTTTCCTCAAATTAGGGCCAGGATAAAAATGGAAAAAGTAAGGAGCTATTCTTATGGTTTTGCAATATGCTTCATTTATTTTGATCTCCATTACAAGTAGGATGCTTTTGCAACAAATTCCTTGGTTGTCTTTTACATATCCATTCCTGCAGATATTTAAGGAACAGATCAAGAAACTTCTTTATCTGAACATCAATTTACATTTCATTTATACATGCATCAAATGCATACCTGCGGTTCCTGAAAGGGCTTGGTACCAAAATTCTATTTGATTTCGTGCAAGAAATGGCCCGACAACAAAATGATCTCAAAATTGATGTATCATCTCTACTAAGTGCAAACCTGTTTACATATGTCATCATCGCATTATTCCCTGTAAGTAGAAAAAGATAACTGGCTTCATTCAGCTTGTATCCCATTGTTATTTACATTTTTTTGGTTATGTACTAAAGTTGTGGTGCTTGTAAGAATCATGATATGCCAGCAGAAACAAAAGAAATAAACACCATGAGAAGAGGTTTGATTTCATGTCACTTTATATATAGGTGTTGGTGTATTTTTAATAGTAATGCCCATTCATGTGACTTTAATACCTATAGTCTGCTATATGTAGGATATTAGTTGTCAAATCCATTTACCAGTTATTGATGATTCTTGGGGCAATGTCTAATGCCTTGGACAAGATGTTGTCTGGTAATTGAGTCATGTTGGCCTGTTTCTTCTCTAACTCAGGAAACAAAGGGACCAGTATAAATCACTTGTTAGAATGTGCACCAATTTATGAAAAAAGTAGTAAATAAAACCATAAGTTAAAATCTGGTTGGCTTTTATACTAGAGTTCGGTTTATTTATATAAATTAAATAAATTAATCCAAAGTAGTAAAAGAATCCGTAAGTTAAAATCCAGTGAGGAGAAAAGGTTAGAATTTGCATCAATGTATGAAAACTATACCAAGTTGCCCTAGGTTGTATTTTAAGCTTCAAGTCTGCCCATAGGTTGCATTTAATTTATCAATTTGTCTCAGGAATGCATGCACATGAAGTTATTACCTTGTTGAATGGTTTGAATTGAATATTAGCCTGCACATGAAGTATTGTTGGTTTAGAAATTGAAATCGATTTCTTGAAGCTATTTCTTAAAGCGTTTCTAAGCCTATTAGCTCAAATGATAGAGAATTGCTATCATACATTTATACTTGTAGAGGTGTAAGGTTGTGCCTCATTGAAGATAAAACATGCATGTTAGCCTCTTGCTTTGAAAATTTTGGCTTATTAGCTCAACCGGTAGAGCATTGTGCTTAGGCACAAGATGTGGGTTCGAATCCCACATAAGCCACACATACATTGTATTAGCCTCCTCCCAAAATGAGAGCGTGAGGGAAGCTAAAATGTTTATACTTGTAGAGATATAAAGTTGTCCTCTATCTAATTGCTAATTTTTAACTTTTCATTTTGTAGTCTACATGGGATTCGAACTCACATCATGTGTAACCACACATTGCTCTCCCTTTGAGCTAATAGACTTAATTGAAAACACATATAAAGATTAGAGAGTTTAATCTAAATCATACAACAGTTGGTTTATTTTGCTCTGCATTAGCTGAATCAACTTTGGCAAAGATTAACCTTTTTATTATGTTGGGCAAGAATCCACTATAACTTTGTTGAAAATTTATCACTGTTGTAGATAGGTGAGTTCATATATACAATTAATTGAGCACTATAAAATGCCCTATAACCTCAATTGGAACAAACATGTTCACATCACCGGCGTAAGTTGCGTAATGATAGGGGTTAGCTATCCAATTTCCTATTGAAGTTTTTACAAAATCACACATTCACAAGCTCACTTCGTCTTAATAGTAGGGAGTGGCACACTTTATTGGTCGAACCTCTGAACATTGTACAACTCCATGACCTTTTCATTGTTCTTTGTCCACCACCTTTGAGCTTTCAACTTGATGAAGAGCTTGTGGGTGAAGATATAACAAAAGCAAAGGCAGCATACCAATCACAATACATATGTCATATGATTCGTGTTTAAGAGGCCACTGAAGTCTGTAGCCATATGAACATACAGTTTGTCTAAAACAACACAATAGGTCAAAATCCTCAAATTCAATCCCTAAATCCCCCAAACCATCAATTCCAATCCCTAAATAAGATTAGACCACTAGTAGTTTAATGTTTATGTGATCAATTTGTTAATTCAGAATCCTAAATGCCTAAATCAAAATACCAAATCCAACCCCTAAACCCTAAAATTTAAAAAGGCATGAAGAAAACACCTGGCAGGGATCTTTGTACCAAATTCATAGGGGCAGACATTGCTGGTGTCTTTGCCCGACCTTCTCGGACTGTCTTTGCTACTCCCTCTTCTTATCTTTCCCACCACTGGCTTCGAGATCTTCAACAACTGTCCTCCTAACATGACTGAAGGAGCGAAGGCACAATTTTTCCCAGTATCAATCGACAATTTGTGAGACATAGGCAAGGAGAGAAGGTACCTTGCTCCGACGATGGTAGCGTCGTCCATGCTCTTCCTTGAAGATGTCAGTCGCCGACTTCGACCTTCTCCCTCCTATCGTCTGGCGAATGGTGCCCCAGTCTCGCCCTCTCGCCGTGAATGAAGATGTTCTTTTCTTCTCTTTCCCCCTCTTGACAAAAATACGGAGTATTAACGTTTTTTTTTTAGGAATAATCACTCAAAATAATATGAAGTATTAACTATTAACCAAAAATAATATGAACTTTAAAATTCACTAACTCATGTACAAACTATACCAATATTAAACGAAAACAATATGACTTCAAAATCCGACCCGTTTTCAAAACAACATGTTGATGTGGCATCCGGAAAACTATTTTGGGCTCAAAATGAAATAAACAAGACAAGACGGTGAAATATTGTAAATTATTTTGCAAGCCCACAACCCGTCCTCTTCCTCCTCGCCACTTTCAGCAAAGTAGTTGCAGTAGAGACACCTCGACGAAGACGACGGTTGGTGGCAACAGAAGCTAGGGTGGCGAGGAGTCCGGTGACTAGAGATACGACGACAACCTCTGCCTCTACTGGTCACAAGGGTTGCCAACGACGCGAGTTGGGGAAGGTTAAACAATGTCGAAAAGGTCGGGGTGAAAAAACAATATGAAACATCAAATTGAATACGTTTTTATCTTCCTTTTGATTTTAAGAAGCTCACCGTGTGTTCAATTTACAATAAAAATGTTGATTTCCATCCCAATTCGACAAAAGGGTAATTTTTTAGGGTTTTCGAATTTTTATGAAATTGGGGGTAAATTGGAATTGAAATCAATCAATAGAGATTCCATTACACTAGAAATTGAATTTCCGACCATTTCGGTGTTGAGGACTGTTGTAGGAGGAAATCGAGTTTAAAATATTATAAAATAGATCAAACCAGATTCGTGCCCACGCAAATAATTACAAGACCTCCTCCTGATGTAGCAGTGGGAAGTCAGGATCGATGCTCGAGGAAGCGTGTCAGCGGATTTCGGGTAGCTATAAATCTCACAGACAGAAAAGCAAACAAAAAAGACAAAAATAACAAATAAAAGCGGAAAATAAAGTAAAGCAACAGAAACTAATCGATATCGAGTACAGTTACTCGATATCGACTAAAGATGTCGATCAACAGTAACAGAAATCGACGAACAGAAACGAAAACCAAACACAGAAACTCGATCTCGGCAAAACTCTCCTCGATGTCGAGTAAAACTACTCGATGTCGACAAAACACTCCTCGAAATCGACAAAGCAAAAAAAACTTAAAAGTGCAACTTTTAGAACGCAGAACACGAATTTCAACGAAATAAATTCAATAAACTAAAATACTTCCAAGGGCAGGGTATCAACATCACAACGATAACTTTGCAAAATAACACATAAAGGCATACAAGATCATGCTTTTCATCAAATAACTTTCATTATTAAGAAATAGGAATATAGATGCTTTCGCATAAACCCTAATTGTTACTAACTTTTTTCACAAAATTAACCCAAGTTGTATTAAGATCACTTTCGCTTCAAAAACACAAACAAGGATCACCTTCAACTTTCGCAAAAGAATCATGCTCACAGGGATAGAAGACGAATTGCATAAAAAGCTCAGACCTTTACTGAATCGTCTCACATGGCTACCGTCGGGCTCACCCCGACCCTAGAAGTGGGTGGACTACTCGCTCTTCATCATCAAGAAACTCATCAATAATAAAAGGAAATAACTTTGCATTAAATAAACTAAAGAAAGCTTACAACCAATCGAAGCTAAATCCGCTTTCGCCTTTCCAACTTCTCTCGCCACAAGCTCTCTCATCTACTCTCTCTATGTGACTAATTGTAATTGAAATTGAATGCTTAGAAATCAGCCCCTAAGGCCTTATTTATAGGCTTCCAATCCTTGCTAATCAAGGTAAGAAAGTCTATCTATATCTACTTACTTAAAGATAAATCATGGAAATAAATACAACTAGGATTATATCTAATGTGGATAAAATATCTTCTCTCTTGACTAGATAGCTCTTGATAGATGTGGATAGAATTTCATCTCCAAAATATCACCATTGGTCCCGGGATAGAACCTTAACAAGATCCTCGGACTGCTCGGCGTCGGCCACTGGGATTTCCTCGATATCGAGTAGGACTCTTCAATATCGAGTAGCATTTTCTCGTCTCGTACTTAGCAACTCGATGTTGGCCAAAAGGATGCATGTCGACTCAGGTTTTCCTCGACATCGAGAAGTTTTCCTCGACATCGACAAAGGCTTGGTCCATCCTCGGTTTCAGCTCATCTTCGTCGATCTCGGCTGCAGACATGGAAATCGACTTGGGTGTTCCTCGATATCGAGTAAGCTGTGCTCCTTATCTCCTAGCCTTGCTCGATTATGGTCAATCCTTGCTGGAAATCGATTTGGATTTACTCGATATCGACAAGGTGTAGTCGATATCGACCAAAGTGTTGTCGAGTAGATTTCCTTGTTTCCAGCTCGATTTGCCCTGGTTCCGCTGCTCCTTGACCTTTGACTTATGTAGTTGACTTTCGAGCTTTTCTGCTTTTCTCAGAACTGCTGTAAATTGCCTCGAATTCGGCGAATTTAAACAAAAACTGGTGTAGATTCCATAATTTGGCAAATAAGCATAAACTACATAGATTATGTACTATTCTAGCCCAAATGCATGAAATGTATGCAGAAAACTATGTAAAATTGACTATAAAACATGGCAGATTCGGCTCACAACATGGCATATTCGACTCACAACAAACACTCTATACTCAAGCAATACTTTTATTTGTCATTCAGGGGAAGAAATCAAAACTCTCAACATCTTAGATTCATTCTCATATAACCCTGCAATCAATTACCCTCATCGAAAAGGTACTTATGTCACAAATCCCTGCACGTGCAATGTAAAAAAGCAACATCTACTCACAAAAGGAGGGTTATGCAAAAACAATTCATATGACAAAGCATTAATAATCAATAGGACTTAAATTTAAGCTCAAATAAGGAATAGATTGGTAAAAGGCTAAAGGTGGGCAAATTTTTGGCAATGTGGTGCTAATAATCCGGGGAAATGGAGTACTTTCCAAACTGAATTTCCACATTCCTTCTCCATAAGATTCATCACCTTTCATACTGCTTTTATCAACAATAATGCTTTTACCTCTCTAACCTCAGCACTGCCTTCTCGCGAGTCGCAAACATGGGTGTCATGAATGGCCCCGGATACTTAGTGCTTTGGACTCCTCACAATGTGTGTCCCATCTCGCTAAACTATTATCTCAGCGAGCAGGGTCGATCTACCTTTATCTCCGGAGGTGATCGGATTTTTTTCACTCATTAAATTTTCCATATATTTCAAACATTCCTTCCAAACTCCAAATATGATAACAACAACACAAACACCATATGATAATCTCCATAATGTAACATCATTCTCAACATAATCCCCGGATAGGATATAAGGTAAAGAATGGCAATATTTAGAACATGTGGAGCAATAATTGAAATAAGGCATAATATGGCTTTTGTGATGCTTAAGCATAGGCGTGGCTAGGAATATAATAATATGAGCATTATATGGAAATATAAAGGCCTCCATCCTCTTATCATGCAACATGTCAAAAACAACTTCAAATTTTACCTCTTTTCATGGTTTTCAAGAAAATAATGCACTTCATTGCGACTTCCCTTTACTTGGCAGTTTTATGCTATATCCTTAATGAATCCAATTTTGCATCGTAGAGTTCAATAAAGCTTCCATGGCATTAATAAAAAAATTTCAAAAAATTTCAATGGGGGTCATTTTTTTTCAAACTTTTGGAAAACATGCATATAAGCCCATAAATCAATAATGAATTCCAAAATAGCCATGTATAAGCAATTCAAGAAATAATGCACAAATAATGTCAAATATATCAAATATGCAAAAAATAAGCCCTTCCCCCACCCCATACTTAAACATTACAGTGTTCTCACTGTATAATAACAAGGGTAAAGAAAGAAACTCACTAGACAGGTGTGCAGGGCTTCATAATATCGAGTGTTATGCTGCTGGGCCTAGTCCGATTTTAGCTTGCTTCTATCCCCATGGACCTGAAAAATGTAGAAGAGAAATACCCATAATAGAAAAACAAAAAGTTCAAAACCAAAAACAAACAATAGCAACAATGTCCAAAAGTCCCAAAAAATAAATGTCTATTTACAAGCTGTAGATTTTATAGTCGCTAGGCCGACTTTCTCCATTAAGCTCAATGTGGCATTTGCAGGGCCCATGTAGCTTGGGCTTCAAATAGGACTCCATTCTTGTCCATCAGCTGCAGTCCTCCAGAATGGATCTTGTTTACCACGAAGGGCCCCATCTTCTTCTTGTTGAATTTGTTAGGAAACCAATGATCCTTTGATTTGGAAACATAGAGTTTGTCTCCAGCTTCATACTCCTTAGGCTCATCATTGGAAATCCTACATAATCGCACATACCAAGGCAAACCTCTCCCATGTATAGATAAATCTTTAATGGAAATAGGAGAGGAAAGATCCATACCTTGGCTTACCTTTGCAGAATCGGATTTGGGGACCTATGATTTTGGTCGATTTCGAGTAAGGGTACTCGATATCGAGAAGTTTTCTGCTTCTGGTGGGTTGTTGCTCGAGGATGACGAAGTTGAGGAAGGCAGTACTTGGTCGACATCAACCAGTTTGGTCGATATCGAGGAGTTCAGCTCGTCTGGTGGAATCAGCGTCGAGGAAGGCGAAGTTGAGGGAAGAGATTTTTGGTCGATATCGACTAATCTCCTCAACATCAAGGAATTCTCAGCTTCCAGTGGGTTGTTCATCGAGGGAGGAGAAGTCGACGATGGAGATTTTTGCTCGACGTCGACCAAGTTGGTCGATGTCGAGGAATTCTCGATTTCGGGTTGGCTCCTTGACGAAGCTGCTGCTGGTGGAGGGCTCTGCTTTTGATTGATGTCGACCAAATTCCTCGATGTCGAGGAATTTTGGGTGACTTTGACCCCATACTTGCATCCTGTCAAGGCATCCGAAAAATAGTTAGTCGACATCGACTTACCTTGGTCGATGTCGAGCAGATCCTCTGTGTCGTTGTTCAGGATGGCCATGATCTTCTCCACCTGGGTCTCCATATCCCTCTTTTCCAGCTCTTGAGGAGTCATATTTCTTACCTTAGGCTCCCTGCATGTAATGTAACCCGATGATATATACTTTATCTCTTCCATGGGACCTGTGTGCCTTCCAGTTTTATTAAAAGAATACTCAATTACCTCGTCGCTGATGTTGAAAGTGAGTACTCCATTCCTTACGCTTATGTTGGCATCCACCGTCGCCAAGAAGGGTCTTCCTAGAATAATTGGACAAGTAGGGTCCTCCGCCATATCAATAACTAGAAAATCAGCAGGGACAAAGAACTTACCTACTTGCACTGGCACATTGTCCACCATGCCTGTTGGGATGACCACCGTGTTGTTTGCCATATAAAGCTTGGCGTCCACAGGCTCTAGGGCACCTATCTTAATCTTGGACCATATTGTTAAAGGCATTATACTCACACTAGCTCCAAGATCACATAATGCATTAAATTTATATTGACCAAATCCAATGGTTATAGCAAACTTACTTGGATCCGACCTTTTCTCAAGTATGCCCATATGGCTGCACTCATTTGTAATCTCAGCCATTGACCGCTTCTTGCTTAGAATCTCCTTGAGAAACTTGACATGTGATGGAATTTCATTGAGAGCTTCCATGAAAGGTATGGTGACATTGAGCCTCTAAAGCATCTTGAAGCGCTGGAATTTCTTCTCTGTTGGATCCTTTGGAGATTTTGTTGGAAAATGCAGCTTCTTTTTCTGGTTCGGAGCCAGAAGAGACATCGGAGGTGTTGCAACTTTTTCGACGCCGGTTTGGTTTTCCTCGACATCGACCAGATGTTCCTCAATATTGACTACTTTTCTCGATGTCGAGTTGCTGTGCTGTGCAAACGAAGGGTGGTCCAATTTTTCCTCGACATCGAGTTGTCCTTCCTCGATATCGACCAAGTGTTGGTTGACATCGACTTGCTGCTCGTCGATATCGAGTTGTTGTTAAGCTCTGTCCTGCTGCTTTCCGATTTCTGGCTCGCGTAGTTGGTGCCCGCTCCTGAGTTTCACAACAGCGATGTGTCTGGTCTTCCCCTTGGGATTTGGTTCTGAAGATCCAGGGAGCGAACCTGACTGTCTGGGGACGCTTGCTACTAGCTGGCCAATATGTGTCTCCATTGATTTCCACCATATATCAACCTCCCAAAGCCTAGAGTTGACACCTTGTATCTGAGTGTAGACTGAGTTGAAGGACTGCTTGGTGTCTGAATGATTCCTCCGCATTTCCTCTAGAATGGTATGTAGGTCATCCCTCTTCTGGTCCCTTTTCGGATGTCCTGGAGCTCTGTATGGCGGGGGGTTCCTAGGGGCACCTTGGTTCCAATGTGGTTGCTGAAACCTTTGGTCCCCCATGTAGCGATTGGGACCCCCTGCGTAAGCTACCTCTTCGTGGTGTTCTGCCAGCCTGACTTGTTCTGTGTGTGGGCACTCACTAGTGGTGTGCTGCTGTGATCCGCATTCAATGCAAGGCTGGTTGACAGAAAGATACTTTACTTGTTTGAGGAGCTTGCGATTCTGATCTCTGTAGTACTGCTTCTTGACATCTGGATCAATCTCCTTATAGGGCTCATAAAGGGGCATGGATGGGATTGGCCTGGCATAAGAGCTCTCATCATAGTTTGTAGTAGCCCCATACTTATTATCATAGTTGGTGAGTTTGTCGAGTACAACCCATGCGTCAATTGGTGGCATCGTCAGATATTCATATCGAGTATACTGATTGATCCTATCCTTAGTGGTCTGGTCAAGAGAATTGAAGAAGATCTCCTGAATGACGTAGGGTGGTTGTCCATGATTAGGGCAAGATCGCAGTAGTTCCTTATATCGTTCCCATGCTGTTGCCAGCGACTCCCCAGGCTTCTTTTTGAAAGCTGTAATCTTCTAGCGGAGGAGTGCTGTCTTGGCAGGAGGAAAGAATTTGTTGAGAAATTCCTGCTCTACTTGAGCCCATGTCGTGAGGGATCGTGGTTTTAGTCCTTCCAGCCACTTTAATGCGGGACTAGTGAGAGACCATTGGAAAGCCTTCATCTTGACATATTCTAGAGTAGTACCTTCAGCAAGAGTACGACACATGTCAGAAAAATTGGTAATATGTTCAAGAGAGCATTCATTAAATCTTCCATAAAAAGCATTATTTTTAAGTTCAATAAGGAAGTGAGTGCGAATTTCAAAATTATTTTGAGGGATTAGAATGGCCGATTCAGGCACGACGAGAGTCGGGTGCATGTAATCCTCTACAGTGGTAGGGTGTTGGGCAAGCTCAGCTTCTTCTTGCCTCCTTCACTCAGCTTCCAGTTCCCTGTCTTCTCTCTCAGTGGTGAGAGCAGTATCTTTGGCGGCTAGTTCCCTCTGAAGCCTCTGTATCAGCTGTTCCTGTGTTTCTGCGGCTGCCATGGCTCTTTTTAGTTTAGCGTGGACGTGTACAAGGCTTTCCGGTTCATCTAAGCCGTCAAACTCTGGTGGTTGACCAGAACGGTGCATACACCTGCGAAGTAACTCAAAGCAAACGTGAGATTTAACTACCTAAGGCGCGAATGATTGCTTTCCCGGCAACGGCGCCAATTTGTTGTAGGAGAAAATCGAGTTTAAAATATAATAAAATAAATCAAACCAGATTATTGCCCACGCAAGTAATTACAAGACCTCCTCCTGATGTGGCAGTGGGAAGTCAGGATCGATCCTCGAGGAAGCGTGTCAGCGGATCTCAGGTAGTTGTAAATCTCACAAACAGAAAAGCAAACAAAACAGACAGAAATAACAAATAAAAGTAGAAAATAAACTAAAGCAACATAAAATACTCGATATCTACTAAAGATATCGATCAATAGTAACACAAATTGACGAACAGAAATGAAAACCAAACACAGAAACTCGATCTCGGCAAAAGTCTCCTCGATTTCGAGTAAAACTACTCGATGTCGACAAAACACTCCTTGAAATCGACAAAGCAACAGAAACTTAAAAGTGCAACTTTTCGAACGCAGAACACGAATTTCAACGAAATAAATTCAATAAACTAAAATACGTCCAAGGCCAGGGTATCAACACCACAACGATAACCATGCAAAATAACACATAAAGGCATAAAAGATCATGCTTTTCATCAAATAACTTTCATTATTAACAAATAGGAATATAGAGGCTTTCGCATAAACCCTAATTGTTACTAACCCTTTTCACATAATAAACCCAAGTTGTATTAAGATCACTTTCGCTTCAATAACACAAACAAGGATCACCTTCAACTTTCACAAAAGAATCATGCTCACAGGGATAGAAGACGAATTGCATAAAAAACTAAGACCTTTACCGTATCATCTCACATGGCGACCGTCGGGCTCACCCTAACCCTAGAAGTGGGTGGACTACTCCCTCTTCATCATCAAGAAACTCATCAATAATAAAAGGAAATAACTTTTCATTAAATAAACTAAAGAAAGCTTACAACCAATCGAAGCCAAATCCGCTTTCGCCTTTCCGACTTCTCTCACCAGAAGCTCTCTCCTCTACTCTCTCTATGTGACTAATTGTTATTCAAAATTGAATGCTTAGAAATCATCCCCTAAGGCCTTATTTATAGGCTTCCAATACTTGCTAATCAAGGTAAGAAAGTCTATCTATATCTACTTACTTAAAGATAAATCATGGAAATAAATAAAACTAGGATTATATCTAATGTGGATAAAATATATTCTCCTTTGACTTGATAGCTCTTGATAGATGTGGATAGAACTTCATCTCGAAAATATCACCATTGGTCTCGGGATAGAACCTTAACAAGATCCTCGGATTGCTCGGCGTCGGCCACTGGGATTTCCTCGATATCGAGTAGGACTCCTCGATATCGAGTAGCATTTTCTCGTCTTGTGCTCAACAACTCGATGTTGGCCAAAAGGATGCATGTCGACTCAGGTTTTCCTCGACATTGAGAAGTTTTCCTCGACATCGACAAAGGCTTGGTCCATCCTCGGTTTCAGTTCAGCTTCATCGATCTCGGCTCCAGACATGGAAATCGACTTGGGTGTTCCTCGATATCGAGTAAGCTGTGCTCCTTCTTTCCTAGCCTTGCTCGATTCTGGTCAATCCTTGCTGGAAATCGATTTGGATTTACTCGATATCGACAAGGTCTAGTCGATATCGACCAAAGTGTTGTCGAGTAGATTTCCTTGTTTCCAGCTCGATTTGCCTTGGTTACGCTGCTCCTTGACCTTGGACTTCTGTAGTTGACTTTTGAGCTTTTCTTCTTTTCTCAGAACTGCTGTAAATTGCCTCGAATTCTGCGAAGTTAAACAGAAACTGGTGTAGATTCCATATTTTGGCAAATAAGCATAAACTACATAGATTCTATACTATTCTTGCCCAAATGCATAAAATGTGTGCATAAAATGATATAAAAGTAACTATAAAACATGGCAGATTCGGCTCACAACAAGGACATGTAATTTGGAGTTGAATTGGCAAAACCGCCATGGGAGACTCATTGCTTACGCAGACCGGGTCCGAGCAAGGGGACGGAGTTGACTCTGGTCGGAGTGGTTGCCACTGAACTTGCCCCACCACACTGAATCTGCTGCCAGCAATTCCTGTTTGGTCGACGACGTCTTCATTGTGTACTCATTGCCGCCGGTAACCGACCACCGTGGTGAGGAAGAAGAAGTAGTTTGGCCATGTCTCTCACCCCTCTCACTGTGTAAGTAAATTATTTACAATACTCCACCTAAATTTATTGATTATTTTATTTTGAGCCCAAAAACATTTTCGATGATCGGAATTTAAAGTCATATTGTTTTCAGTTAATATTGGTATAGTTTGTATATGGGTTAGTGAATTTGAAAGTTCGTATTATTTTTGGTTAAAAGTTAATACTTCGTATTATTTTAAGTAATTTTTCCTTTTTTTTTAAAAATTTAACCAAGGGGTATTTGGCGAAAAGAATCAAAACTTCAGGGGTATCATGCGAATTATACTAAACTTTATTACACTGTGTGAAATAACCCTTACCTCAAGGTAGGGCTGTGCAGAAAAATACGACACGGTTGACACGACACGAAACCGCAACAAAACGATACGAAAAAACACGAAACGATATAGATACGACACGATTATGACACGGTACGGTAAAACACGACAATAATCATGTCGTGTTCGGATCGGCATATTTCCCTTGTCGGGTATCCGACACGACACGGTAACTTTTTTATTTTTTTTAATAATATTAGTTTCCAGTTAATCAGTTATAATACATATAGAATAAATGTTTGTGAGTATCATATAACTCAGTTAGCCCAGTTGGTCGGGCGTTTTGTTCGCGGTTAGGGAGGGACAACTGATCTCGGGTTCGATTCAACCCGGGAACCCCAAGTCCATATTTTTTTATTTTTTTTATTAAGGGCTAGGGGCCTAGGGCTTCCTCGTTGCTTCATCTTCTTTAATTCATTTCCGCCGCCAGCACCAGATACTCTTCTTCTCTCCTCTATCACTCACGAGTCCTCTCTCCCTCGCCCTCTCGAGCCTCGGTTAGATCCTCCCTCGCCCTCTCGAGCCTCATTTCACATCCTCGCTTGCCCTCTCGAGTCTCGCTCGCCGTCTCGAATCCTCTCTTCTCCTCGATCTCCGCCAGCCCCAGCCCATAGCTCGACAGTTTGTCTCTCCTCTCCGGCTCTCCTCAATCCTCAATCCTCACTCCCTCGATGGGTGTGTAATTGTTTAGACTTCAGATCCCTGTATTACAATGCTTATAATTGTTTTGTGAAATTAGATATGGTCTGATTAGGTTCCTGTATTTGATGCTCGTTTTTTGGCTTAATTTGTCCCATTGTAAATTAGAATGCTCTATCTACTGTTGTTCTACTGTTTTTTTTTTGTTGTAATTTGCACTTTGCATTGTGGTTTATTTGAAGAAGTATTGCTACTGAACGCCAAATACAAAAAAAAAAAACCAGCTTTTTATAATTATCGTGTCGTGTGGTGTTATACGGGTATCCGACACGAAATCGTGTCGTGTTTTCTTGTTCGATACCCGATACTTATCGTGTCGTGTTCGGATCGGTATTTTCCCCCTTATCGGTTTTGTGTTTTTGTCGTCTCGTGTCGTGTCGTGTCGGATACCCGGTTATGCGCAACCCTACCTCAAGGGCACCAGGCGATATTTCCGAAAAAAAAACGTAGCTTCTGAAAGTGAGGATGGGTTGGTAGACCCCTTTGACCAGGCTGAGAAGAAATTGGGCTGAGCTTAATTGATGTTAAAAAAAATGCAGTGAAGAACTGGGCTAGGTTGGGCTAACCTACCTTAGAATTAATTGGATCCCAATTGATTGCTGGGAGGTCACCCGAAGCCATTTTAGAGGAACATATATAAACACATGTATATGCCTTCGGCCTGGTTTTAATAAAATGGGTTTAATTACGAAATTAACCCACTAAAATATAAGAATTAAATTGGTATAAATTAGGAATTCGAGTTTAATAAAAAAATATATAAAATTAAACTCGTCAAAAATTCTTTGCAAATTAATTCAAGTGAGTTAATATCAAGTCAGCTCCTAAACAAAAATAGAGTCAAAATCTCAAATCGAGTTTCACCAAATATAAACTCGATCCTCGTTAAGAACTACATAAAATTTGATCCCGTTTAAACGGGTATGTAGGAAGCTTGATATAAAGCTACAAGCTCGTCGAGTTCAATCACACTCCTCAAGCGATCTAAAGATCAAATCCAAATCAAATTTGTCTTTAAAAAAAACTACGTAAAGACTTGATACTCTTTTACGAGTTACGTAGGAAATCCGGTATCAAATTCAATATATATCGGATTCAGTCACCCCCTAAAAAGTTAAATTGATTCGTAATCGAACTACGTAAAGACTTGACGCCTCATATCGGCTACGTAGGTAACCCGATATTAAATTCTCAAAATATATCGGGTACAGTCGTCGACCTCTAAATTCTCTTTACATGAATATGAGGTCAAAAGCAAATAAATTAAATTGATGTCGTTTAGAACCACGAGTGATTTGATTCTCTTCTAAGAGATACGTAAGATATTCGATACAAACCCAAAGCTCGTCGAGTTCAATCACCACCCTAAAATGATCTTACGATCAAACCCAATCAAATACAAAGGTCATTTTTGTCCCGAACTCCAGTGACTTGATTCCACCAAAAAAATGGATACGTAGGAAACTCAGTTTAAATCAAATCTCCCCGAGTCCAGTCACATCCAAAACTTCAATCAAATCTCCTCAAATTTATTTGTCGCCTCCAAGTCGTCCCAAAAATCAAATTTCCATCAAATCCAAAGTGTCTCCTCCGACTCGATACAAAGCTTTCGCTCGTCGAGTTCGGTCACGACCAAAACTTCAAAAGACCAAATACCAAATTCAAATTTATCATTTTCAAGAACTATGTGCGATTTGATCCCTTCCAAAAGGGTACGTAGGAAACTCACAAACGAGTTCAATCACGATCCCCAAATTGATCTTTAAGTCAAAACAAGTCAAATTTCATATCAAGACAAATTAAACTCCACACAAAAGTAAAATCGTTTTCTATGCAAATGATAGGCGGGTTACGTGAGTTACCCTTCCGAGAAGGTGGGCTCGGGTTACTTGGGTAGAGTGTTGTTCGAGCTACCCTTCGTAGAAGGTGGGTTTGAACTTCATCCTCTGATGCATACAAGAAAACGAAATCAAACCTAAACCAAACCAAACAGAAAATCCAAAACACTCGGAACTACGTGAGGCTTGATTCTCTTCCAAGAGATACGTAGGCAACCCACTAAATACGAGTGCAGCCCAAATCATCAAAACCATTCAAATCTTGGTATCGATACGACTTCGAATAAAGAGGATAACCAAAAAGGGTCGAACTCAAATATTAAAAATCAAATAAAATGTGTTGTACGATTATTGCGCATTTTTGTCCAACATATTTTTGGCACGCCCAGTTACCACATTTTTTATAGAATGAATGTGATAAATTTATTTATGCCATGAATAATAAAATATTAAAATTCATGAAATTTTACCCTCCAACAGTTGCCCCCCTGAACTTTGTGCGTGTGAGATATCGAACGCGTTCAAAGTTCGACATATGTGTTATTTGTGCACCATTTATGCTTCAAGTGGACTTTGCTTAAGAAAGCTTTTTGTTTGATTTGTAGTCCACAGAAAATTACAACTTGTAGTGTTGCTTGGATGAGAAATTGATCACAAATGAAAACCAATCCTATTTAGAATTTGCTTAGGACCAATGAAAGGCAATCTGGTATGGGTACCTGAGAGTCGGAAAGATTTTCCTTCTCAAAATTTGATTTCTGCCTTTGTGACTTTTCATCAAGTTTACTTTTGAGCTTTCAAACTAATTGGGTTTTTGGCTTTTTGTCGGAGATTTTCGACTTTAAGTTTGAATTTTGATTTGAAGGTTTTCTTGTAAGGGACAAGAATTTGATTTTGACGACTTGGTGTCGTAGGTTTGAGCTTTTGTCTTTTGACCAGTTTCATTTTGATTTTCGGTCTTAGACTAATCTTGGTTTTGACGACTTGGTGTCGTGGGCTTAGCTTTTGTAACCTTTTGTGGTTGAAGCTTTGTGATCTAAATATCACATGAGATGATTTTGAAATATGATACCCATACCATTTGAAGCCAAATTATTTGGCGGCTTTTTTCTTTGAGTTTTGGTTTTGAATTTTAGGGGCTTTGGATGACCATACACATATAGATAATGTAGGCCAATTTTTGTTTAAGAGCGTTTTGAGAGAGTTAGACCTTTTTGGCTTTGAGAGAGGAGAAAACTTGGATAAGCTATGAGACATTTTTGGCTTATGGCTCCTTGGGAGGAAATTTTGACTTATGAGACTTGAATTGACTACCACATTTGGACATGATAATCGAAGTCGGAAAATTTAGGCAGATGCCTTTTGTAATTGACTACCACATTTGGACGTGATAATCAACGTCGGGAAAATTTAGGCATAGGCCTTTTGTTTATCTCTTTTTGTGAGAATGTCATTGAAAGACAAAAAATTTTTCTCTCGCTTTTCCCTTTGCCTCATTTTAAGTATAGGCACAAAATGTGCAAGTCTTCAGACTATACTTGATTTTTCTCCTTGTAGTTAAGACAATGCTCATTTCACTACATAAGCAGAGGGTTTGACTTCTTTTTCTTATTTGTTGAGAAAATAAGATGTTTTGTTTGTTTTTGTGGCTGCACCTAGCACTTTGACTAGCTAGACTGCTTATGTACCCCCTCTGTGAGGGATCAAGCCGCTCGTAGTTCTTTGTGAACCCATTTTTCATGTATGTTTTCAGGTTGCTTGAATTTAGGACTGATTTCAATTCCTTTTTTTTTATGCATCACTCAAATTACTTAAGCACACCTTTTAGGAAAGGTTTCCCAAATAACTCGACTATCATGTGTAAGCCGGGAATTTTTTTTTACCGCGTCATTCAGATCACCCGGGCACACCTTCTAGGAAGGGTTTCCCGAATAACCTGACTATCATTTGCGAACCCGAAAACTTTTTTTTTGTGCGACTGAATTTGACACATTTTTTTAATGCCAAATTTCCTACGTACCCCTCATTGGGGATCAAGTCTACACGTAGTTCTAGGCAGAACTATTTATTTTTTCACCTAGAAAGATAGTTGATCATTTTGACACCCCTTACTTGGCTTTAGGTGTCCATGATTTGGTTGAGCTTATGGACGAGAACTTTTGACTGTCTCTTCCGGAGGTCTTGCTTTTAGTCCTTTTCATTTGGACCTTCTTGCTTTTAGACTCATCAACTTTTTCGAGCCTTTCAAATATCAAAGCTTTAGATTCTCCGGTTGTCGAGGCTAAATTAAGCCTTTGTAACACCGAATGTTTAGATTCTTCATTTTCCAAAGTCATTTGAAGCCTTTGAAATACTGAATATTTGGGTGCTTCATTTGTTGAGGCTAGCTCGAGTCTTTCAAATACGGAAGATTTCGGTGTCTCACATGTAGTGCTAGATCAAGGCTTTTAAACACCGAAGAGTTAGGGGTTCCACTCGAAGCCATCTCGAGACTTTCAAATGCGGACACTCTAGGCTCTATCACACTTGCAGTTAGAACACCCTCTTTGTGTGAGTTTGGAAATTTTTGACACAAGCCTCCTCGACGAGTTTTTGTGGCGCTTTACCCTTAAAAGAGGGTTTTAGCTTTTGCACTCAAACTTTATGCTTCTTGTGCATTTTTGAAGCTTCACCGAAGCTTGATTTCTTTCCCTTTGATTTCCCTCTTGATTTTGAGGAGAGAAGTTGCTTCTTGGAGTGAAGAGTAATCTTTTTAACTTTTGCTTCATTTCCGTCCATGTCATTGGTCCATGAGACCATACAACATTGAGCGATGTCTTTTTCATTCAAGGACTCTTCTTTTGAAGTGTCATCTTTCACCAATGCTGTAAGAGGTAATGAAACCGTGGAGCTGCCCCCAACTTCAATAACCATATCAGATGTTTTTTCTCTTTGAGAAGACACTTGGAGTGAGGGAATGGACTCTGCAACGTCTACCACTGAAATGGTATTTGATGAAGTTGCTTGAGTTGAGGATGTTGCCCCCTCGATTTCAATTTCTCATTTGTTAATCATCTCCTCGATGATGTCTTTGAAGACGTAGCAATCCTTGATTGGGTGACTAACGAGTTGATGATACGAGCAATATTTTGGATCACTCATTTTGCCAACCTCTTTTGGCCTTTTTGGCTCCGGGAGTGTAAAAAGTTTAGCACTCACCAATTCATAGAATATCCTTTGCACATCATCATCGTCAAATGGATATTTCTTTTGCCTTCTTTCATGAAGGGTGAGTCTATTGGCTGGTTCTTTGTCTTTCTCTTTTATTTGAGCTTGGGAACCATTCTTGTTAATTAACGAACTCTCGATCATGTTTGACGAAAGTCGTCATGGACTCATCTTCATCTTGTACCTCATTT
Source organism: Persicaria tinctoria (assembly GCA_037127255.1). Taxonomy (NCBI): domain Eukaryota; kingdom Viridiplantae; phylum Streptophyta; class Magnoliopsida; order Caryophyllales; family Polygonaceae; genus Persicaria; species Persicaria tinctoria. The sequence continues at coordinate 32,570,102 of JBANSL010000015.1, forward strand.
CCATCATTTTTGTTAGTCTCACTATCTTGAGGCTAGTTGGATCCTCGTGCTAGTTGTTTTTCAACATTGCACGCTTTAGACACCAACTCATTAAATGAACGAGGCTCGACACTTCCAACATGAACCACTAATTCTGGTATTAGGTTGTTTGTGCAAATTTGAAAACATGCCTGTTCACTTAACTTTTCATGGCACTGGAGTCTTATACTCCTCCACCTAGCGATGAAGTCGTTGACGAACTCATTAGGCCTTTGATAGGTGTTTGCGTGGTCCAGAATGGAAACTCTTGCTTTCGAGCTTACAAATTGAGCTAGGAATACTATTTGTAGATCGTCTCATGTTTGAATCGAACTTGGCTGAAGTTGAGTGTACCAGGTGAATGCCGATCCCTTCAAAGATTGGACAAATTGCCTAATTAATAAAGCATCAGTCAAGGCAGTTTCACCACAAGAAGATTAAAAATGAGCAAGGTGCTCGTGAGGTGAACCATGAAGGTGATGTGAGCCTATTTTGCCATGTTTTATACTATCTTTTATATCGATTTCTGCATACATTTCATGCATTTGGGTTAGATTAATAAAGAATCTATGCAGTTTATACTTATTTGCCAAATTATGGAGTCTACACAAGTTTTTGTTATATTTCGCAGAAATCGGAGGCACTTTGGCGCTTAAAGGAAAGTCATGAAGAAGCTAAGGATGGTGCAGCTGGAGAAAAGGGCGTTTTTCACCATTCACCATTCTGAATCAAGCTTTGATGTCTTCATGAGATTCGTAGCCCTTAGAAAGAGCTTTCCAACGCATGGTCATATGTGTCAATCCGACGAATGGGGACTCGGGAAATTGCGTTTCAAGAACAAAGCAGGATGGTGAGAAGACTGGTCGATATCGACCAATCACACTCAATATAGACCAAATTTAGGTCGAAATTCTCCAAATCGACTTAGAGTTGGCCAGAATCGACAAAGATGAAGAACAGTGGTCGATATCGACTTAACCAAGTCAATATCGAGTGCCCCATATCGAGTCAACGTCCTGGAATTGAGTCAAGAAAGCTGGAGCTGAGACATTCTAGTCAATATAGAGTAACTCAACTCGATATCGAGTACAAATCAACTCGATTTTCATCTCTGGAGTCAATATCGAGCAGCTGAAGAAAAACCGAAGAAGCACAGGTCAATATCGACTTAACCAAGTCAATATCGACTGGACCGACGGCGGCGGATTCCGAGCTTAACCGACTTCTTGTTAAGTTTCTATCCCGAATCCAATGGAGATATTTTTGAGATCAAATTCTATCAACTTCTATCAAGACCTATCAAGATCTATCAACTCCATGGAGGATTTATCCACTTCAGATATAATTCCTAGTAGATTTAATTATTTTATTCCATGATTTATCTTAAAGTAAGTAGATATTTAGATATAGATATAGATAGACTTTCTTACCTTGATTAGAAAGGGTTGGAAGCCTATAAATAAAGCCTTAGGGGCTGAGTTTTATTCATTTCAATTTCAGAGAGAACAAGTAAGTAGTTACATAGAGAGAGAGAGAAGGAGAAGAGGTTGTAAGTTTGAGTTTATTAATGCAAGTTAGTTCTTTTTCATCAAAGATGTCTGCTATTGCAATGAAGAGCGAGTAGTCCAGCCACTTCTAGGGTTGAGGTGAGCCCGACAGTAGCCATGTCAGGTGATGCGGTAAAGGTACAATCTTTTTATGGAATTCGTCTACTACCCGTATGAGCATGATTCTTTTGCGAGAGTTGAAGGTGATCCTTGTTTGTGTTATTGAAGCGAAAGTGATCTTAATACAACTTGGGTTAATTATCTGAAAAAGGGTTAGTAACAATTAGGGTTTATGCGAAAGCCTCTATCTTCCTATTTGTTAATAACGAAAGTTATTTGATGGAAAGCATGGTCTTTTATGCCTTTATGTGTAACTTTGCATGGTTATCGTTGTGGTGTTGATACCCTGGCTTTGGAAGTCTTTTAATATATTGATTTATTTCGTTGGAAATCTGCGATTCTGTCTTCGAAAGTTTGCAATTTAAATTTCTGTCTTTTATTCGATCTCGAGCAAGTTTTGTCGATATCGAATTGAATTTACTCGACACAGTCTTTTTCTGATTTTTTGTTTCTGTTGATCGACTTTTCTGTAATTGATATCGAGGAATGTTGCTCGATATCGAGTAACTTCTGTGTCCTTGCTTTCGTTTTTGCTTTTGTCTGCTTTTATTTGCTCTTTCTGTCTTTTGTCTGCTATTCTGTATGTGAGATTTACAGCTACATGAGATCCGCTGACACGCTTCCTCATGGATCGATCCTGACTTCCCACTACTGCATAAGAAGGAGGTCTTGTAATTATTTGCTGGGGTACGAATCTAGTTTGATTTATATTCTATATTTTGAACTCGATTTCCTCCTACAACAAATTGGCGTCGTTGCCGGGGAAGCAATCATTCGCGCCTTAGGTAGTCAGATCTCACTTTTCTCTTGAGTTACTTACAGGTATATACGCCGTTCTGGTCGAACACCTGAGTTTGACGCCTTAGACGAACCAGAGCGCCTTATACACATCCAAGCTAAACTGAAAAGAGCCATGGCGGCTGCAGAGACACAAGAACAGCTGATTGAGAGGCTTACGAGGGAACTAGCTGCTAAAGATACTGCTCTCACCGCTGAGAGAGCATGCACTACAAGGGAAGCTGAGTGTGCGAGGCTATTGGAAGATGAGCTTGCCCAATACCCAACAACTGCAGAGGATTACATGCACCTGACTCTCATAGTGCCTGAATCGGCCATTCTAATCCCTGAAAATAACTATGAAATTCGCACTCCTTTCCTTATTGAAATAAAAAATAATGCTTTCTTTGGTAGATTTAATGAATGCCCTCTTCAGCATATTACCAACTTTACTGACATGTGTCGTACTCTTGCTGAAGGTACCACCTTGGAGTACATCTTGATGAAGGCCTTTCGTTGGTCCCTATCTGGTCCAGCACTAAAGTGGCTTGAAGGGCTGAAACCGCGATCCCTCACGACATGGGCTGAAGTAAAGCAAGAGTTTCTCAACAAGTTCATCCCTCCTGCCAAGACAGCACTCCTTCGCCAGAAGATCACAACTTTCAAAGAGAAGCCTGGGGAGCCGCTGGCAAAGTCCTGGGAACGCTATAAGGATCTGTTGCGATCATGCCCTACACATGGACAGCAACCCTGCATAGTTAAAGAGATCTTCTTCAATTATCTGGACTTGGCTGCAAAGGATAAAATCAACACATACACTCACTATGAGTATCTGACAATGCCGTCTGCTGACGCATGGGCTGCTCTCGACAAGCTGACCAAATATGACAACAAGTATGGGACTCCAACCAATTATGAGGAGAATCTCTATGCCAGGCCAGCACCATCCATGCCCTTGTATGAGCCCTCCAAGGAAAATGATCCAGATGTCAAGCAGCAGTACTACAAAGATCAGAATTGCAAGCTCCTCAAACAAGTAAAGTATCCTTCTATCAACCAGCCCTGCATCGAATGCGGGTCCCAGCGGCACACCACTACTGAGTGCCCACACACAGAGAAAGTCAGGCTGGCAGAGTACCATGAAGAGGCAGCTTACGCAGGGGGTCCCAATCGCTATATGGGGGACCAAAGGTTCCAGCAACCACAATGGATCCAAGGTGCCTCTAGGAACCCCCACCCTACAGAGCTCCAAGACATCTAGAAAGGGACCTGAAGAGGGATGATCTACAGTCTGTCCTAGAGGAGATACGGAGAAATCATTCAGACACCAAGCAATCCTTCAACTCAGTCTACACTCATATTCAAGGTGTCAACTCTAGGGTTGGGGAGATTGATATATGGCGGAAATCAATTGATACACAGATTGGTCAGCTAGCAGCGGGAGTCCCCAGACAGTCAGGTTCGCTCCCTGGATCTTCTGAGCCCAATCCCAATGGGAAGACCGGACACATCGCAGTCGTAAAGCTCAGGAGCGGTTGCAAACTGCACGAAATAGAGACCGGAGAAGCAAAAGACGACACTGCAGATGAGGTCGATATCGACCAACACCTAGTCGATATTAACCAACACCTAGTCGATATTGACCAGCCCCAGGTCAATATCGACCCATCTGCACCAGTGATCCCGAAACCGACTCCAGCAGTCGATTTCGACCAACCACCGGTCAATATTGACCATACTACAATCGATATTGAGTCCCCTCCAGTCAATATTGACTCATCTGCAACACCTCTGACATCTGTTCCGGCTCAGAATCAGAAAAAGAAGATGCCTTTCCCAACAAAATCTCCAAAGGATCCAGCAGAGAAGAAATTTCAGCGTTTCATCAAGATGTTTCAGAAGCTCAATGTCACCATACCCTTCACAAAAGCTCTCAATGAAATGCCATCCTATGTCAAATTCCTCAAGGAGATCCTAAGCAAGAAGAGATCAATGGCTAAGATTACAAAGGAGTGCAGCCACATGGACATACTTGAGAAGAGGCCAGATCCAGGTAAGTTTGCTATAACTATTGGATTTGGTCAATACAAATTTAATGCTTTATGTGATCTTGGAGCCATTGTGAGTATAATGCCTTTAACAATTTGGTCCAAGATTAAGATAGGTGCCCTAGAGCATGTGGATGCTAAGCTTTACATGGCCAATAACACAGTGGTCATTCCAACATGCATGGTGGACAATGTGCCAGTACAAGTAGGTAAGTTCTTTGTCCCTGCTGATTTCTTAGTTATTGATATGCCGGAGGACCCTGCTTGTCCAATTATTCTAGGAAGACCCTTCTTGGCGACGGTGGATGCCAACATAAGCGTAAGGAAGGGAGTGCTCACTTTCAACATCAGCGATGAGGTAATTGAGTATTCCTTTAATAAAACTGAAAGGCATACAAGTCCAATGGAAGAGGTAAAATCTATCTCAGCTGGTTACATCACTTGCAGGGAGCCTAAGGTAAGAAATATGACTCCTGAAGAGCTGGAAAAGAGGGATATGGAAGCCCAGGTGGAAAAGATCATGGCCATTCTGAACGAAGAGGCAGAGAATCCAATCGAAATAGACCCAGGTAAGTCAATTAGGACTAACTATTTTTCGGATGCCTTGTCAAGTCTTAAGTATGGGGTCAATATCGACCCGGAGAAGTTGACAGAGCCACAAAGGCACTCAATATCGACTACCACAGGTCAATATCGACCTCCCTATGCCGACACAGCCCCACCAGATATCGAGAAAAATGACTCAATATCGACCCCCTTTGGTCAATATTGACGTGCATCTCCTGAGTCGATTCCTCCTGTTGAGCAGAAGCTAGTCAATATTGAGCCAGTCAAGTCAATATCGAGTGACCTTACTCAATATCGACTTGAAAAAATAGACCCATCTCCCTCCATATTGACTGAGAGTCCACCTAAAGAGCAGCACAACTCGATATCGAGTGACCTAACTCGATATCGACCAGACCCTCAGGAGCTTCCGACATTCGATTCTGCGAAGGTAAGCCAAGGTATGGATCTTTCCTCTCATATTTCAATTAAAGATATATCTATACATGAGAGAGGTTTGCCTTGGTATGTGCGATTATGTAGGGTTTCCAATGATGAGCCTAAAGAGTAGGAAGTTGGAGACAAGCTCTATGTTTCCAAATCAAAGGATAATTGGTTTCCTAACAAATTCAACAAGAAAAAGATGGGGTCATTCGTGGTAAACAAGATCCATTCAGGCGGACTGCAGCTGATGGACAAGAATGGAGTCCTATTTGAAACCCAAGCTACATGGGCCCTGAAAATGCCACCTTGAGCTTAATGAAGAAAGTCGGCCTAGCGACTATAAAATCTAGAGCTTATAAATAGACATTTACTTTTTGGGACTTTTGGACATTGTTGCTTTTGTTTGTTTTTGGTTTTGGACATTTTTTCTATTGTGGGTATTTCTCTTCTATATTTTTTCAGGTCCATGGGGATAGAAGCAAGATGAAATCAGACTAGGCACAACAGCATAGCACTCGATTCTAACAAATCTGCACGCCTGTCTAGTGAGTTTCTTTCTTTGCTCTATTTTTTTATACAGTGGCGACACTGTAATGTTTAAGCATGGGGTGGGGGAAGGGCTTACTTTGTGCACATTTGATATATTTGACATATATGTGCATATTTTTTAGTTTATTTCTTGAATTGCTTATACATGGCTATTTTGAAATTCATTATCGATTTATGTGCTTATATGCATGTTTTCCAAAGTTTGAAAAAATGACCCCCATTGAAATTTTTGATAAATGTCATGGAAGCTTTATATTGAACTCGACGATACAAAATTAGATTCATTAGAGATATAACATGAAATTGCCTAGTAAAGGGAAGTCACAATGAAGTGCATATTTTCTTGAAAACCATGAAAGTAGGTAAAATTTGAAGTTGCTTTTGACATGTTGCATGATAAGAGGATGGAGGACTTTATATTTCCATATAATGCTCATATTGTTATATCCTAGCCATACCTATACTTATACATCACAAAAGCCATATTATGCCTTATTTCATATATTGCTCCACATGATCAAAATATTTCCCATTCTTTCCCTTATTTCCTATCCGGGGATTATGTTGGGAATGATGTTACATTATGGAGATGGCATATGGTGTTTGTGTTGTTATATATCATATATGGAGTTTGGAAGGAAATTATTTGAAATATATGGAAAATTTAATGAGTGAGAAAAAATCCGATCACCTCAGGAGATAAAGGTAGATCGACCCTGCTCACTGAGATAATAGTTTGGCGAGATGGGACACACAGGTGAGGAGTCCAAAGCACTAAGTATCCGGGGTCATTCATGACACCCATGTTTGCGACTCGTGAGAAGGCAGTGCTGAGATCAGAGAGGTAAAAGCATTATTATTGAAAAAAAAAGCATTATGGAAGGTGATTAATCAAAGGAAAAAGGAATGTGGAAATTCAGTTTGGAAATACTCCATTTTCCCGGATCATTAGCACCACATTGCCAAAAAAATTGCCCACCTTTAGCCTTTTACCAATCTACTTCTTTATTGAGCTTAAATTTAAGTCCTCTTGATTATTGTTGCTTTGTCACATGAATTGTTTTTCCATTACCCTCCTTTTGTGAGTAGATGTTGCTTTTGTGTATTTGCACATGCATGGATCTATGACACTAGTACCTTTTCGAGGATGGTAATTGATTGTAGGGTTATATAAGAATGAATCTAATATTTTGAGAGTTTTGATTCCTTCCCCCGAATGACAAATAAAAGTATTGCTTGAGGACATGCAAGCTTAAGTATGAGGTGTTTGTCCTGAGCTGAATCTGCCATGTTTTACAGTAATTTTTATATCGTTTTCTGCATACATTGCATGCATTTGGGTTAGAATAATACAGAATCTATGTAGTTTACACTTATTTTCTAAATTATGGAGTCTACACAAGTTTTTATTATATTTTGCAAAAATCGGAGGCACTTTGGCGCTTAAAGGAAAGTCATGAAGAAGCTAAGGATAGTGCAGCTGGAGAAAAGAGCATTTTGTACCATTCATCATTCTGAATCAAGCTTTGATGTCTTCATGAGAGTCGTAGCCCTCGAAAAGAGCTTTCCAATGCATGGTCATATGCGTCAGTCCGATGAACAAGGACTCGGGAAAGTGCGTTTCAAGAACAGAGCAGGATGATGAAAAGACTAGTCGTTATCGACCAAGCACACTCAATATCGACCAGATTTAGGTCAAAATTCTCCAAATCGACTCAGAGTTGGCCAGGATCGACAAAGCTGAAGAACAGTGGTCGATATCGAATTAACCAAGTCAATATCGAGTACCCAAATCGAGTCAATATTCCAAAAGGCGGCCCAATGCAAGCAGCTGAAGAGAAACCGAGGAAGCACATGTCAATATCGACTTAACCAAGTCAATATCGACTTAACCCAGTCAATATCGACTGGACCCACGACGGCGGATTTCGAGCTTAACCGACTTCTTGTTAAGTTTCTATCCCGAATCCAATGCAGATATTTTCGAGACCAAATTCTATCCACATCTATCAAGATATATCAAGTCCAAGGAAGATTTATCCACTTTAGATATAATCTTAGATGATTTAATTCTTTTATTCCATGTTTTATATTTATGTTATAAGATAAAGTAGATATAGATATGGATAGACTTTCTTACCTTGATTAGCAAGGGTTGGAAGCCTATAAATAAAGCCTTAGGGGCTAGATTTTATTCAATTCAATTTCAGAGACAATTAGTTACATAGAGAGAGAAGGAGAAAAGGTTGTAAGTTTGAGTTTATTAATGCAAGTTAGTTCTTTTTCATAAAAGATGTCTGCTATTGCGATGAAGAGCGAGTAGTCCACCCACTTATAGGGCTGGGGTGAGCCCGACGGTAGCCATGTAAGGTGATGCGGTGAAGGTACAATCTTTTTATGCAATTCGTCTTCTATCCCTATGAGCATGATTCTTTTGCGAGAGTTGAAGGTGATCCTTGTTTGTGTTATTGAAGCGAAAGTGATCTCAATACAAGTTGGATTAATTATGTGAAAAGGGTTAGTAACAATTAGGGTTTGTGCGAAAGCCTCTATATTCCTATTGATACATAAGAGTCTAGGGACGAAATCTGGTTTGCTTTGATTTATTCGTATTTTATTGCAAGTCTTAATTTCCTCCTACAACAGATATCGAGTAACTTTTATGTCCTTGCTTTCGTTTTTTGCTTTTGTCTGCTTTTATTTGCTCTTTCTGTCTTTTGTCTGCTATTCTGTCTGTGAGATTTACAGCTACCTGAGATCCGCTGACACGCTTCCTCGTGGATCGATCCTGACTTCCCACTACTGAATAGGGAGGAGGTCTTGTAATTATTTATTGGGGCACGAATCTGGTTTGATTTATATTCTATATTTTGAACTCGATTTCCTCCTATAACAGAAGGCCATCGAACTTTTCAAAGCATGGTCTTTGGTAGCATGGGGGAAATGGAATGAAATCGTAGTGTGATAGATATGGCTTTTTATACCCGATAACTTTTGGATTTTGTGATGCATATATTTCTTTTATCCCTTAAGCCATCATCTCTTTGATTTCTTGCTGAGAGATCGACATGCTACTGCTTGACCCTTCACCATTTGGCCTTGATTGGTCTTGTCTATTTGCTTGAGCTTGAATATTGATTTGAGCGAGAAGTGATGCAATTTGGGCATCTTTCTCATCAAGCTTTCTTTGCAACTCTTGAAGCTGCTCTTCGACACTTTGTGTGCCAGTAGTCAATACCGAAATCACATCTTGTCCCTTTTGTGAGATGTTTGCTTGAGATTTAACCATTGAAGCATCTAAACTCGTTAGCTCCAACCGGTCTTTCACTCTTGCATCCACTTTGGAGACTTGACATATTTGTTGACCCTCCTTGCTCTTCTTGGATCTTGAAGGTCGAACATTTGTGACCATGAGTTGTCTCTTCCGAATACGAGGTCATATTGACTTGTGCAACCTCTTTCGGACAGATAAACATAGACCCAACGAGGATCCCTCTTGGAGAAGCTACTAGAGAAATTTGTTTTGCCCCCTGTGAGCTTGGAAGATCTTTTACCAGTGTCGCAGTAGCCCGCTCTAAATTTGATGAACGAGCTAGAACAAGAAGTGGTCTTGTCTTGTCGCGTTGAGATATGCACTTACGTCCCCTTTTCTTCATGGATTTGTTTGCCTTCTTGGCAATGGAGACAAGTTGTGCGGAAGTTGAGATTGACCCCTCATTCTTTTTGATGGCACGAATGATGGGCATTTGAGCGACTTCATTAGTTGGCTTTGTGCCTCTATAATCACTCGCCTGCATTTTAAGCTTGTTACAGATGGGTTGGTTGTTGAACTTGTTACCGCCTAGCTGGGTGATCTTGAGCTTCTTGCCCCCATAGCTTGGAAGTGCCTTAGGCTTCATGCCCCCTTCCCTTGAAAGTGTTGTGGGAGACTTCAACACCCACTTGGCGATGGTCTTGTCCTTTGGAGCTAGTGTTGTAGGAGCAAATCGAGTTCAAAATATTATAAAATAAATCAAACCAGATTATGCCCACGCAAATGATTACAAGACTTCCTCCTGATGCAGTAGTGGGAAGTCAGGATCGATCCACGAGGAAACGTGTTAGCGGATCCTAGGCAGCGGTGGAATCTCACGAACAGAAGTCAACCACAGTGCTTGATCTCGACTAGGGTTAGTCAACAGAAGATCAGGCAAGTCGAACAAAGCAGCAGCAGCTCATGGGTTTTGGTCGATATCGAGGACACTTTACTCGATATCGAGTAAAGATTTTGTCGATGTCGGGTATGTGCACAGGAAAAGCTACATCGATCGAATATCAGTAACTCGATATCGACCAGAGTTAGTCGATATCAAGGAAGGGAAAAACTTAAAACGCAATAAATAAAAGACAAGACTTGGTGAAACTCGAAATAAACTGTATGAAAGGAAACTTCCAAGATCGGGGTTTGCAACAACAATAACCAAGCATGCATAAGGTAGAAATAAAACAGATAATCATGTAACTGGCATCGAAGAATCAAGCTTTTGCCTTTTCCAACAATTAGACAACTCTTTTAAGAAACCCTAATTGTCTCTACTGATTTTATGTTTACAATCCAAGTTGTTAGTATGGACCTCCATTAGATGGGTAATAAACACATAACAAGTAGCAGATGCTTAAGAGATGATAAAAGTCGGATCTTTACCTCAAACATGCAGGGCTATCGTCGGGCTCACTCCAACCCTAGAAGTGGGTGGACTACTCGCTCTTCATCGCAATTGCAGACATTCTTGATTGAAAGGAAATAACTTGCATTAAACCAAACTGAAGAAAGTACAAACCGAACAAAGCCAGATCACTTTCGCTCCTTTGCTCCACTCGGCCTCTCTTTCTCTCTCTACTACTACTTCTCCTACTGAAATTGAATGCCTAGAACCGATCAAAATTTTAAAACCAAATCAAATCGGGTTACCTACGTAGCCGTTTTTTCGATGTCAAGTCTTTACGTAGTTCTACCGAACCGATCAAAATTTTAAAACCAAATCAAATCGGTTCAGTGGAACTACGTAAAGACTTGACGCCGGAAAAACAGCTACAAAGGTAACCCGATATTAAATCTCAAAATATGTCGGGTACAGTCGCTAACCTCTAAATTCACTTTAAAACTGAAAATGAGGTTAAAATTAAAGTGAAATTAAACAGACATGATTTTCTGTGTAAGTGATAGCCGTTGAGTTGGGAAACCCTTCCGAGAAGGTGTGCTCAATTTATTCGGGTGATACATGAGAAAATCTCATGCATATGATAGTAGGATTTATGTTAGGGCTACCCTTTCGAGAAGGTGGGTTCTAATACGATCCAATGATGCATGAAAATCTTAAAGATGCTAAAACACACAAACTTAAACACTCGGAACTACGTGAGGCTTGATTATCTTCCGAGAGATACGTAGACAACCCGCTGAAATTTGGGTGGAGCCCAAATCACCAAAACCAACAAAATCTTAGTATCGATACGACTTCGAATCAAGAGGATAACCAAAAGGGGTCGAATTCAAATATTAAAAATCAAATAAAATGTGTTGTACAATTATTTACGCATTTTTGTTCAACAACTTTTATTTAATAAAACCAACCCAATATAAATCTCTCAAAATAATATTTGATCTTTTTAAATCCCTGTATAATATTATATACTTCCTCCGTCCAAAAATACATGGACTTTGACTATTCATGCACGCTTTTTTAAGAGCTAAAAACTACATAAAATATTAACTTTTTTTAATAATTACAAACTTATTATCAATAAGTTTGTAATTATTAAAAAAAATTAATAAAAAAGTTAATATTTTATATAGTTTTTACCTTCTTAAAAAATCGTGCATGAATAGTAAAGTCCATGTATTTTTGGACGGAGGTAGTAATAATTTAAATACCACTAATTAGTTAAATAAACAAATGGGTAAACCCGAACCCGAACCGAACAGACAAAACCCAAACCCGGTTAAACCAATAACGAAACAAAGGGGGTGGGCCATAGGTGCTGACTGGGCAAGGGCCCACGCGCCTTTCTTCTTCCTTTGAAAGATGAAGGCTTCCCGCTACGCCTGCAACCAATCGACGCCGAGACACACCCCGCCTCCTGCGCTTCCGCTTCCTCGCTCTTGCTCGCGGCTCAGGCTCTCGCACCTCCGTCCCCGCGCATGCTGGTCACAGTGCACAGTCCACGTCGGGGCCCTCATGGCTCGCTCGCCCACCCAGACTCACTCCCTCGTTGCCACGCTCGCCTCGCACGCTCGGCCTCGCTCTCGAGCTGTCGAAGCTCTCGCGCAAGCCCACTTTTCTCCGACCCATCCCCGACTCTCTCTCTCTCTCGACCACCCAAGAACAAGAAGGAACCAAAACAAACCAAGGAAAAAGGAGGAGGTTCGATTGCTCAACGAGGATGTTCGCGACTTCAGAGCTCTCGATCGGAGTTCTGGGCGTCGTCGGTGGCTTGCGATGGCTCGTCGGACCTGCGTCAGACATGAGTGAGTGTGATGGTGAAGCTCGAGGACGATTCCGATCAGTAACGGAGAAGAACGGCTTGCCGAAAGCTAATCACACTCGAACAGGAACGTCGGAGCTTTGGTGGTTCGATGCTTCCGAAACAGGGGCGGAGGCAGCTCTCGGGTGGTGTCCAAGGGAAGGTGCTCGATTGTTAGTTTTCAAGAATCCCACTCTCTTGATCAATTAGATTTTTAAAATCGAAAAGGATATCGCCATCCGATAGCTATTTAGAATTTTCAAGGGTGAAAGGACGGAAATCGCTTGTCAAATTTTATATTTCGGTCGGAATCCACTAAACGAGTTTTGAATCCGAATTAAATTCATTTTTAATTCTCTTTTTATGAAAATTTAGGATTTTAAAAATTCGAACCTTTACATCATCCACATTTAAAAACAAGTCTCGTCCTCGAAACTAAAATCATTTAAAAACAGGGGATGATGTTTGAAATTGGTGAGTTCATGGGTCATGCCATTGATCCCGCAAGTTCCTCGTAGTTTCCCCTCTAAGGCTAATCCCATTCCGGCGTTAGTCAAGCAATTTCATAACTCAAGAGGTGGAATCATACACCTCTAAGGGTAATCCCATATTTCTTTCCTAGGTTCTAAGTCAGAGTCAAATTTCACCAATTCAGTTCTAGTATCTTAGAAATTCCAATTCAAGGCATCATATAACATAGCAATCGTGCAACATAGCAATTTCATCAGGCATTCCTAACCAGGTCCTACTCATGACACGAACAGTCACATACCATAACATATCTAGCATCGTATCATATATGGTAGGATTTATTACATCATCTCACAGTAGTTACACACCATATCAATCAGACAAGCACGTCATATCAATCAGATAAGTACATCATACTCATTCTAACTACAAAGTGTCATCGCATTAGAGGCAAACAAGTACTTCCGTACATTAGCATTCCACCGAGTTCAGGAGATAACTATGTTAGTACTAACAGTTCAGTACTGTCAACGACCATACATCATAGAATCAACATCGTTTGTAGCATAGAACTCGCACCACATTCGGCCCCAACTAAAGCATACGCTAGATCACATCCTCGAGAGAACCTGCCTATAACTATCAATCATGACGAGACACGACCACTACTCACCATCCCTTGCACTAAGAACAACTTCACCGAGGTCTGCCAACTCAATCCACTACTAGTTCTAGTCACCATTGTATCCCGCTTACATACAACCTTTCTAATCTCATAACTACCCGCAATCAAGGCCAAATACCCAAACCAACTACTAGGTATTCCAACTCCTATGTCAACAAGCCCTCTAAGGGTCAATCCACTTCGACATCCCGATCTCAAGTCTTACCTTCCACTCGACCATCTAAACTATTTCTTAGAGTTCCTAATCACACAGTTTCTTGATCCGACAAGCTTAACAACTCGACCAACTACGTACCAAGACTCCTTATCAAGCACACCCTCGTCCTAGGGGTCCTCTACCGGTCCCATCTTCGCCTTCTCAGAGAGATCCCAAGTCCCTAACTGAACCTCCCTCACGATCGATCTAGACGCTTCTTAACGATCTCGCTTACTCTTCTTCCTAGGCTCTCAAGACTCCGCCCGACCATCATCTTCTAAGGAGACATCTCAAATCACCTTGCTAACTTAATCATACTTCCCACGGCACTAACCACTCTCACTAACCATCCACCTCTAAGGACCCAACTCATGTTGACCATCTCACACCTAACACTCCCGACCAATTCTAACGCAGAACCCAACTAGTGGTACTCCCAATCATGAATCACCATGACCCTCAAGCCGACCCACTCTAGATCCTCTTCCCAGCATACTCTACCTCGACTAGTTCCTTCAACTCCGCATGTTTCCCTAAATTGTCTCAGATCATGCTTCCTTAAACTTCGAAATCTCCACCACTTAAACTCTTATGTACCAATCATCATTTCCACCGAATTCCTATAACATCCTCGTCCGAATTTCCTAAGTACCGCAACTTCACCGACCTTCTAAAATCTCTTATCCTCTAGAGTCCTCAATACCTTCTGCTTTGCCTAGTTCCCAAATCCATACTCATAATCTCCCTATCTCAACCTTAAGCCCACAGTCTTACTAGGAATCTCAACTACATACTTCCCTAGCTACCAACCTTTCCTCGAAGATTCATCTCACATCCTCAAATACCTCAATAGCCACAATAACCTCCACTCATAAATCCCGATTCATTCCCTATGTCAAAATCCTCCAACAACGATCTAGAAATCTTTCGCTTATAATTTCCCCAAGCATTACCGTACCAATTCTATCTAAACAATCCCAAATACTCATCACACAAACAACCCTGATGTGAATAACCTAATATCCCCGATCGATAATTTCCCAAGCAACCTCATACTACTCTTCCTTGGAAATTTCTCAACCTCATTCTTTATCGAAATCACTCCCACTCACAGCACACACTACCTAGTCCCAAATTCTACGATTCATCAGACGTTCCTTAATCAATCATCCTTATGTTGCCCAACTCCACTCCTAGACTACCTAGACACTACCCTTAGCGCACCAACCCGTCTAATAGGACTTCCACTACAAGAACTCCTTGACCACTCCTAGCCTATCCAGCCACCTCTAGAACTATCCAAACTACCTATACCCTCACACACTACTTATCTATATTTCCACCTCTAACTAAGACCTACCTAGAAGCTCATATGAGAACCCCATGACCTACTACCTCCTACCGGTCCTAACTCACTCGACTCTACCTAAGTTAATGCATTCTTTCTGTACTCCATCTCACACTACCAAAGACCACATCCGAAGACCTCAAACCCACCAACCGCTTTCAACCTAGCTTACCGAAGAACCTCACGTCCCATGTTCCTGAAAGAAGAATCATCCAACATATACACCTCATACCTTACTCATTAGCACATCAGTATACTCAAGCATCAAGACACAAGACAATCAGGCAATTACTCACTACCAGCTCAGCATATCAGTCATCACATATCTAGTTATGTCAGTTCTAGGCATATCGCACAACATCACTTCCAATTAGCATAGAAAAAACCATAATTTGGATGAAGAACGCCCTTCCTTCAGTCATTCCTAATGATCGTATCCACGATTGCCATCTTTGAAGCATAACCGTCCCTTTTGTGCCATCGGTGATGTCGGTCCTAGGGTTTAGGGTTTAGGGTTTAGGGTTTGTAGGTTATGGGCCCACCACGCTTCCGCTGCACCGCTTCGGTGCTACACGGTTGTTCACTCTTCCTTCCATGTCGACGTTCATCAAAGGGATCACAAGGAGTTAGAAGTTACGGAAATAGAGGAGGGACAAGAACGAACAACACGACTTCCTTACGGATCCAGACACACCAGGACTAAGGACAAATCGAACAGAGAAAAGAGACAAGATCCCAACCCGAGAGTTACAACGATGCATTCAAGGTATTTTGTGAGATTATAATTACGGCAAGCAACACATAGCAATCATGACAAATCTCAATCACATTATTCTACACTAGCATGCACCTATCTCAAGGAATATCGATTTATGCATTCATAACATGTTCATATAATCATATTTATATGTGCGCAGAACAAGCTAGCAACCTATCATTTCATTCACCAATCATGCTTGACAGACTAAGAACACGTATGGATAGACTGACATGGGACATATATGGCATAAGCTATGCAAGATCTAGCAACATCACATGATATAATATTCACGACTTATCACTCATTTAGATACACAGTTAAACAAGTCATAATATTTCGAAGAACATGCTAAGATGTACCCTAAAAATCATGCTAAGGGTATGGTCAATTCATGCAGGGTTGGTATAACAACTATCTCATCACATACATCCATATTGACATAGTAAGACTAGGATGTCACACAATCATATGAGGGCCTATAACTGGGAGGTATATACCTTACATGATACAAGCAATACTCATTAAACATGTACACAATCAATGAGGTCCAATTAGGTTAATCTAGCATGCTAAGTCATCTGATTCACGTGTTAAACATGCAACGAGAGTTGGCAACACTATCATGGCCCTAGTTCATAGGGAGATAGTAATCAGGGGAATTCAATACATATGATACACATATCCACTCATAAGGGCAACCATGCAAATATAGCATGTCATAAAATCATAAGGAGGCTATCATTATATATAACTGGACATAATTCTCTAAGGACAATCACCGACTCACCACCCCGTTTCCCCGTGGGACGCTAGTATGACTCGTTGGACACAAGGACATTCACACCGTTTCCGAGAGAAGATGGTAGAATTCGTGTTTAGACTCTTTTGGTATGGTATGGAGGCACGATTGACCATTACGAGACTCAAGAGGGATGACTCCATAAGACAACGCACTCCTAATTCGGAAGAATGTCGATAATCAACCTTAGGTAACCCTCACATCACACACAATCCCCGAATGTAGTTAGTTGACCGACACAATTTCCCATAGAGAACGTTGACATTAGGTGTGAGACTCGAAGGACATCTATGGTTGGAATACAAATAGGACTCAAGTCAAGAGTAACGAACACTCTCGACCCTTACTAACACATCCAGGTGCTTCGGTAGGGCGGACGACGAAATCAGGATTATCAAGGGGGTTGTACTATGGAAGAACTATTCCGACAAGACAGAAAATCCGATTACATAAGAACAAGGTTTTCTCCCGCTATCCCGTTTGCACGTACAGTCATTTACATGTTCAAGTTAAGGCATTCTGATTAGTTCGATATCCTAAGCACAATAGCACTCAACACGGAAGCAATCAACAAGATTAATATAATCCTCTTCGAGAAGGATCGCCCTCGGGCCCAATTGCATATATGTATATATAACGTAAGCATAGAGGGGATCTATGCCGTCCTTCGAGGGACAACTGACCGGAGGGGCAAGAACCTCACGGCCTCCTAACTCGACACTTTAACCTTCGTAGTGCTCCTTGGAGTCTTCTAGGCTCATCTGTAAATAAAAGCTAGTATTTTGCCTAGCGTTTCCCGAGTTCTACATCCCCAAGAGATGTCTATTGCATTAGTCTCTACCCACGAGATTGCTTCCCCTTTATTCATTTTAGGTTTAAGTTCAATTAAATTCATTTTGCCCTTTTGAAAATATTTTTCAAAACCATTTGAAAACATTAGGCGATTTTCAAAACCATCTTCAACCTAATGTACTCGGATTGCAAAACATGGCTCTGATACCACCATTGTTACGGCTCGGGATTATGATTACTGAGTTACGTTTCGAGAGATTAAACCCCTCGTTGAGATCTTGCATCCCGAGTACAGGTTGAAGGTTTAAAATCGAAGATGTGTAGTTTAAAGTGAGATTTCACACCCAAATCCGGAAGGTCCGTTGGAGACCCCGGGGAAAACCCTTGTACATGTCCTAAGTCTACAATGCGGAAAATCCTTTATCATGCAAATGGCTTAAGTTCTGAAAACGATACAACGGGCGCCACGGTAGAGCCGGATCAAAACAGAGTATAAGTAGGGAGAAATCCCAAAAATATAAATTTGGTAAAGTCAGGGTTCAACACTCACTCTCCGCCATATGAATGGACCTCATCATAACTGACAAAACCGATAATAAAAACATTTGTAAAAACATAAAAATAAAATAAAACACAACAAGTTGGCAAGAAGTAGTAAAAAATCATCACAAGGGTCATCTCGGACAGATTATCAAGGCCGTCCGCGGATGGATATCCAACGGAAAAACTGTGAGCTCACTCGAACGAAATCATCCGCGGGTGGAAAAGAGGGGCACGTGGCGGACATGCCCACCCCCCACGAGTAGAACATGTGTCGAGTAACAAAAATGGTGGCCTTTTGATTTCGAGCCTTTTCACTGGCGCCGTCTGTGGGAACCCCCTCACACTAAGGGGTTCCTCTAAAAATTCTTTATGTTCGATAAAATCAGGCAAAGACCCTCAGAACTTTAAAGGAAACATGGGTCCGCGTCTGAATCTAAAAGTATGGATATGTGCGTATGAAAATAAGTCTTTCACTGTGGCAGATTTACGACGCAGAGAAAATGAACGATATCCAAAACAATGCGACGCAGAGCATGAACCAAGGGATCCACCAGGATCAGGAGGCCTCAAGCATGTATGTCCCATTAATACCACAACCTAATCCTGATGGCGAAATAGAAGACCAGCACCTCAATACCCCTCCGCATCACCATTACAATCAGCATGGACTAGGGGGAGAGTACATACCACATAATTTCTGGTACTATGAAGCGCATCGTGAACAACCTAACCCCTTTCAGCAAGAACAATCACAGTACCTTTATTATGATCACTGGGGGCAGAATCCGCGTCAACAGGGGAATTTCCACCATGAGAAGCAACGTGGAAATTTTGATAGATTTAATACCGCATACGACAACCAAGGCAACTGGAATTACGGCTTCCAGAGTCAGGCAATGCCGCGCCATGCATGGTAGAATGATCAGTGGCAGTGTGAGAATAAACATCGACGTGGAGATAGATCCACGGATGTTTCCACCTCTACGAGGTCTGACTCAGCAGAGAAAAGAAACGAAGACGTGCCAACGGTTTTCCCATCAGTGTTTACTAAGGAAATCTGTTTCGTGACAATGCCAAAAAGGTGGAGGGACGTGAACCTTATGAAATATGATGGAACGTCGAAACTGATCCTGAAGATCATCTCTGCCATTTTACAACCGCGATGGGAATAAATGTGTACAACGATGCTATGTTATGTAGAACGTTTCCCTCAACCTTAACAAAAATCGCTCTTACCTGGTTCACGAACCTACCAAAAAACTCTGTAACCAGTTTCATCCAGCTGTCCCACATCTTCACATCCCATTTTGGATGTGCGCGGTCGAGAAAGAAGACAATGCTCGACCTGAATTCCATTAGGCAAGGAGCTAGAGAATCCTTGGGACACTTTTTCACCCGTTTTACCAGTGTGGTAGTGCAAATCCCCAACTTTAATTATGAATCGGCGATCATTATACTCATGGGGAATTTAGCAGAGGGAGATTTTAAGACATACCTATTTATGAAGAAACCAACTAGTTACGACGATTTGAGGGAACGGGTGTCTAGGCAGATCGAGGCTGAAGAAGCAGCCGCATCCAGTTCAAGAGCAAACACAAGGAGTCAAGGTCTCTTTGGGAAACTTGCTGGAAAATTCAAGAAGGAGAAAGCCAAGCTGCCCAGACATCATTCAGAAGCAGTAGATTTTCGTCCACACCGCGACGAAGTACACATGAATTCAGAAAGAGGTCAAGTGTGTCATCGAAGAGAGGATCATCCTCGTTCCTATCATCCAAGGGAGAACCCCTATGGGAATCAAGAAATAAGATTTCCACCAAGAAGAGAAGATCGACCTAACCGGAGGCCAGATTGGGAAGACCAAAACCCCAGACTTGATGACCCTCGTGATCGACAGAACCGTTACTTAAGGCAACAGGATCAACGTAGAGATCCCCCTTTGAACAACCGAGGAAGAGGAAGAGGAAGAAGAGGACGCGGAGGTAGGCAAAACTATACGCATGTAGTACAAAGATCCGTTAATCAGGGAGAAGCTTGATGACCGGAAGGAGGCCACATACCAGAGCCCGAGGGTTTCATCAATACCCTCGTGGGAGGATATTCCATGGCAGGGTCTAGTAGACTAGAAAAGAGAAACTACGAGCGAGAAGGAAGGCAACCTCCATCCGTGTTAAGCAAAAGGATCTCTCTATCACAGCATGAAGACATATCTTTTTCCCCGAAAGACGTTGAGGAAGTATTTATTGACACCGGTTCGTCGGTCGATATCTTGTCATGGGAGGCTTTCTCTCAGATGGGGATATCCGCGACATCGTTGAAACCATATTCAGGCACACTGATCACGTTCTTAGGGGGAGAAGTACAAGTGGCAGGAACAATCGAATTAACAGTAGTTTTGGGAACAGCCCCAAAAAGGCGCATGAAAAATATTGTATTCACGGTAGTAAAAATTCCAACCGTGTACAATGCTTTGCTGGGACGCGTCTCGCTCTATAAATTTCAAATGATAGTGTCAATATATCACATCATTGGGAAGTTTCCCTTGCCAGGAGGGGGAATCGGCAAGGTTTTCGGCCAGCAGGCAGAAAGTAGAAGCTGCTACTTGATTTCTATCAAGAAAAGGAAAGAAGTAATGTGTATTAGTGAGAAATGTGAATCCATGGTGGGAGACAACGACCCATCAGGACTTTCAGAGGCTGAACTTGAGGTAAGACCAACAGAAGCAAAAATACCAACTGCGGATGAAAGAGTTGCCTATACACCATTTCCAAACCCCGAAGAGAAAGTCTATTTGGGACAGGCGCTAGAACCAGAAAAAAGAGATCGGGTCATGGAAATCATAGCAAGATCAAGAGACGTTTTTGCATGGACTCCGCGATATCTGTTGGGAGTCCCATCCACAACTGCTTTGCATAGTTTAAGAATTCATCCAGGAACGAAGCCCATACTACAAAAGAAGAGGTATGGCTCCTGAGAAAGTTGCCGCGGCGAAAGAAGAAATTGACAAGTTGTTAGAAGCAGGGTTCATAGAAGAAGTTGAAGACTCAGATTGGCTCTCAAATGTGGTTCTGGTGAAGAAGTCCAATGGGAAATGGAGAATGTGCATCGATTTTACTGATATTAATAAATCTTTCCCTAAAGATAGTTACCCTTTGACATCCATAGACGAACTTATCGATGGGACCGCGGGTAACAAGGTCCTCAGTTTTCTTGATGCTTACTCTGGATACAATCAGATAAGTTTGGACCTGCTAGACAAGAAAGCAACTACTTTTATCACCAACCAGGGGATATTCTGCTACCGCGTCATGCCCTTCGGACTCAGGAATGCCGGAGCTACGTTTCAAAGAACTATTGATCGGATTTTTCGTAAACAGATTGGCAGGAATGTGTCGATATATGTGGATGATATTGTAGTCAAAAGCATGAAAGCAGAAGATCACGCGACCGATCTACAAGAAACATTTGATTCCCTTCGCAGAGGAGGTTTGAACCTGAACGCAGAAAAGTGTGTCTTCGGGGTTGATTCTGGAAAATTCCTTGGTTTGATGGTTAGACATCGAGGAATTGATGTAAATCCTGAAAGGGTGGCAGCAATCCAAAATCTTCAACCACTGCGGACGATCAAAGAATTGCAGTCTTTAAACGGAGCAGTGAATTACCTAAGCCAATTTTGCTCTTGCCTAGCGGACAAGTCATTACCCTTCTTTGCTTTACTCAAGAAAAAGGGACCAATATGGTGGACTCCAGAGTTACAGGAAGTGTTTGGGAGTCTAAAAATTTTCTTACCATCAGCGCAGTGTTGATGCGAGAAGAAAAATACCCAGTGTATTATGTCAGTCGTGTGCTACAGAATGTTGAGACGTGGTATGAACCAGTGGAGAAAATTATTCTATGTCTGGTATTCGCAGCAAGAAGATTGAGGCCCTACTTCCAGGATCACATCGTAAGAGTAATGACTGACCTACCGTTGCCTCAAATCCTTCATTCCCCGTGCCTGTCGGGGAGGATGATGAAGTGGGCAGTTGAGTTGACGGAATTTGAAATAGAATACACCCCGCGGAAGGCGGTACTGGCTCAAGCTTTAGCCGATTTCATTGGTGAAACACGTTTTGAACTGAGTGCTCAAACAGAAAAAAGCGAGTGGACGCTCAGGGTGGATGGCGCGGCCAATAAAGACGGATGCGGAGCTGGAGTTACTCTTACAGCACCTGACGAACAACAGTACAACTACGCTTATAAATTGGACTTCCAAGCTACAAACAATGAAGCTGAGTATGAGGCCCTGCTCGCGGGCCTGGAGGTAGCTTTGATCAAAGGCGCCAGGCAAGTGTCAGTCTAGACCGACTCAGAAGTGGTGACACGACAGATAACAGAGGAGTATGAGGCCAGAACTGGTTTAATGTCTGACTATCAGAGAAAAGCGCGGGCATTATCAAAGGCTTTTTTGAGGTTTTGCCTAACGGTCGTTTCCAGAAGCGACAATCAGCAAGCGGACACGTTGGCTCGCTTAGGAGCAGTCATGCCTGAAGAGGTAGGAAAGGAGGTGATCGTCGAAATAATGAACAGTCGCAGACTCCTCCAAGAAATCTATCAAGTCCAGGGGATTGAAAAAGGAGACTGGAGAACGTCACTCGCGGACTATCTGGGGAAGGGCATCCTACCCGAAGAAAAAGACGTGGCCAGGAGAGTGATCATAAAATCTTCTCGATTTACCATCAGAGAGGGAAGGCTTTACAAGAGAGGTTACTGTCTCCCGGATCTGCTATGCATATCAATAGAGGAAGGAAGTCTCATCGTAAAAGAGTTACATGATGGAGTTTGTGCACACCACCAAGGGTGGAGAGTCATGGCGGCCAAAGCAACTAGACTGGGATATTACTGGCCAACAATGAAGCAGGATCTTCAAAATTATATTTAGAAATATGACGCGTGCCAGAGATTTGGAAATTTGATACACCGCCCTTCTGAAGTACTAAAAAGTATAACTGGAGCTTGCCCTTTTTCTGTCTGGGGAATGGATATCCTTGGTCCATTTCCCACTTCCCCAGGACAGTTGAAGTATGTGCTTGTCTTGGTTGATTACTTCACAAAATGTGTTGAGGCCGAAGCAATGGGACTAATCACCGCGGAAAAAGTAAGAAGGTTCTTGTGGAAGAACATCGTCTGCCGTTTTGGGGTACCCAACTCGATAATCACAGATCATGGACCTCAGTTTGATTGTGAAACAATCAGGGATTTCTGTGCGGGATTGGGCATAAACCTCAAAATCTCGTTTGTTGCCCATCCACAGACGAACGGACAGGCAGAAACGACCAATCGGCAATTGCTGCATGGGATACAAAAGAAGCTCGGGAGCATAGCAAAGGGGCGATGGGCTGAACTTCTACCATTAGTTCTCTGGTCCTACCGCACATCATTAAAAACTCCAACTAGAGAAACCCCGTTTTCACTAGTCTTTGGTATGGACGCGGTCATTCCAGTAGAAAAGCTGGTTCCTTTGGCATGAATAATAACATATAAACAGGAAACCAATGATGAAGCATTGGAACTCGAACTCTACCTCATAGAGGAGCGCAGGATGGAAGCAACCATAAGGGAGAAAGAATACAAAAGGCGACTATCGAAATATCGGGATAGACGAGTTCGCCCGCGGCATCTCATTGAGGGAGACATGGTGCTCCGCCAAGCTACCACTTGAGAAAAACTGGACCCGAACTGGGAGGGGCCTTATGTGATAATGAAAGAAGTCCAAGGAAGAGCGTACAAACTCAGCACCCCCAAAGGCACCGTTCTAAACAAAACCCGGAATGCAGATAATCTAAAGAAGTACTATCTATAATGACCAGGGCTTATATGTAACAGGAAACTTAGTCGCCCCCGCGAAAATTAAATAAAGCGGTTAGAGGGCGCTTTTATTCTCTTCCTCCTGGTGAATTTCTTAAACAAGTCCCAAGGACGCTGGAGCTTGGCTCCGCGTCGGGCCTCCGATCGAAGCTGCATTCTCGGAGATGAAGTTTTATTAAGTCCCAAAGACGTTGAAGCTTGGCTCCGCGTCGGACCTTCGATCAAAGCTGCATTCTCATAGATAAAGTTTTATTAAGTCCCAAGGACGCTGGAGCTTAGCTCCGCGTCGGGCCTTCGATCGAAGCTGCATTCTCGGAAATGATGTTTTATTAAGTCCCAAAGACACTGGAGCTTGGCTCCGCGTCGGGCCTCCTATCGTAGCTGCATTCTCGGAGATAAAGTTTTATTAAGTCCCGAAGATGCTGGAGTTTGGCTCCGCGTCGGGCCTCCGATCAAAGCTGCATTCTCGGAGATGAAGTTTTATTAAGCCCCAAAGACGCTGGAGCTTGGCTCCGCGTCGGGCCTCCGATCGAAGCTGCATTCTCGGAGAAAAAGTTTTATTAAGTCCTGAAGACGCTGGAGCTTGGCTCCGCGTCGGGCCTCTGATCGAAGCTGCATTCTCGGGGATGAAGTTTTATTAAGCCCCAAAGTTGTTGGAGCTTGGCTACGCGTCGGGCATCCGATCGAAGCTGCATTCTCGGAGATAAAGTTTTATTAAGTCCTGAAAACGCAGGAGCTTGTCTCCGGGTCGGGCCTCCGATCGAAGCTGCATTCTCGGAGATGAAGTTTTATTAAGCCCCTAAGACGCTGAAGCTTGGCTCCGCGTCAGGCCTCCGATCGAAGCTGCATTCTCGGAGATAAAATTTTATTAAGTCCTGAAGACCCTGGAGCTTGGCTCCGCGTCGGGCCTCCGATCGAAGCTGCATTCTCAGAGATGAAGTTTTATTAAGCCCCAAAGACGCTGGAGCTTGGCTCCGCGTCGGGCCTCCGATCGAAGCTGCATTCTCGGAGATAAAGTTTTATTAAGTCCTGAAGACGCTGGAGCTTGGCTCCGCGTCGGGCCTCCAATCAAAGTTGCATTCTCGGAGATGAAGTTTTATTAAGCCCCAAAGACGCTGGAGCTTGGCTCCGTGTCGGGCCTCCGATCGAAGCTGCATTCGCGGGGATAAAGTTTTATTAAGCCCTGAAGACGCTGGAGCTTGGCTCTGCGTCAAGCCTCCGATTGAAGTTGCATTCTCGGAGATGAAGTTTTATTAAGTCCCAAAGATGCTGGAACTTGGCTCCGCGTCGGACCTCCAATCGAAGCTGCATTCTCAGAGATAATTTCTAAAGTATAATCTAAGTTCCGGAGCCCAAAATCTGCGTCAGATCTCTGCTCAAAGCATTCTAAAAAAGAAAGATGTAATTTTCATAAGCCATTCAAGAACACCCGGACTTTTCGGGTATCATAGAAAATTACGGCAATGAGCCAACAACTAAACATAAAACAAAAACAACCAGTGACCAAGGTACGCTAACACATTTGAACAGTTGTCCGGTTAAAAAAGAGAAACATGCATGCATCAACTTATGCTCGCCGAGGCCTAGCCGGGATTAGACGAGTTCTACCTTGAATCAAGTGAAATCCATTTGAAGGTGGACCTCCTGACTCTGGGGAGATCCACTCAGCATGCACCTCATCCCCCACAACATCTTAAATCTGAACCTCAAAACGATTTCCTCCTTTATAAATAAATGTCAAGGAAGAACCAATATTGATGTTGTGCGACTCGGCAAAATCATTCCAACTACCTCTTAAAAAGGGAACCCTGTAATCTCCACACATAACATTAACCGGGAAGTCGCGAAGAATCCTAGTTGACAAAAGAATGTTCCTAGGATGATCTGGCCCTAGCTCATCCTCGAAGTGTAGTGGCAGAGACTAGCAAAATACAAAGATAAGAGAGTGTTAAGAAAAAAAGATAAATCCAAAAAGAAGAAAAGCTTAGCGAACAAGAAACTAACCAAGCGGAAGAGTTGCTCGGGAAAACTGATGCGCTCGAAAAATGACCAGGGCACACTGACGGGAGAAGGCATGTTGAAGGCAAGAGATCAACTTTAAACACCTCTCCCCCTATACTCTCTTTTATAGGACGCTTGGACAAAGCTGAACACATGTGACACGCAGGGACGAGAGATCAATAAGTTCGAAAGGTCAATCAATGAGCCTAAACCACAGGCGCGCCATGCATGAGAGAATAATGAACACTATTGCTAAAATACTCAGAAGACCCGTGAACAACACATCACGACAAAGTAGCATCGAAAGACTAAAACAGTTGATATAGTTGGCATGCATGACCTCGAAAACTCCCTGGAGCAAAGATCAAAAAATTCGCAATTAATGAAAATTGTAGCCAATCTTTTGATTCTTCCCACTTAGAAAAAGCCTACTCGCGCCCGGAAATAGACCAGTTCGAAAGGTAAAACGTGTGTTAAAGAGAACTTCAAACACATCCACAGGCTAAGTAAGGTTGATAAACGAGCTTGAAACTTTTTTCTATAAACTATCATAAAAAACCAAGCTTAAGAACCATTCGAAGTTGAGCCGTGGAGATAAGGATCATCATGATTAGCCTCGCGCTCACCTCCGCGTGAGTCCACCACCTGAATTTCGAAACACGCCTCATCCATGTGAGTAAAGATCATAGAAGCCCCCCTATCAAAACCGTGTGATTCTACAAAGTCTTTCCATCCGCGGTGAAAGTAGAGAAGGCCACTGTTATGATGCTCTACACAAACCGGGAAATTACGCCACAGATGAGAAGAAAGTAAAACTCGGCTAGGGACAGCATCCGCGTACACCTCCTCAAACCTAAGTCGTAGCAGCTGAAAAGTAGAAAAAGGTAAAAACAAAGAAAGAATTCGTAAGGAAAATAGAAATTAAATACAAAAATCTTACCAAGCACAAGAACTGTTCGGGATAATCAATCGCTTGGAAGAAAGCCCATCGAGGTTCTTGCCCAAAAACCCTGTCAGCCCTAAATGCTAAGGGAGGAACTATAATGGATCCCCGCATCTCGAGAAAAGTTGGAGGAAAACAGTAAGTTCTCTCTCTTTTGTCTCATCACTCACGAGGGAATAGTGAAGTAAAGAAAGAAGAGTTGCATGCATGGCGCGCAATAGGTGATACAGTCACCAAGGGCACGCGTCCTCTGTTTTCTAAATTCAAAATTAATTGACTAAGGACGAGGCTTTTTAAGCAAACAAAATTAAGTTGAAAAAGAAAAACTAAAAATTACTTTTCAATAAAAAGCAATAAGACGGAGGGCGAGAAAGCCTCACTCAGCGGATGTAAAGCACGCTAGAACGTCCTAAAGTGATGAATACCCTAAAACAAAATGGATCCAGGTTTGCCGCCAAGGGCTTTCTATAGAGTCATCATGAGGGAGGAGCAACTTCAAAAACTTCGGCTCCCTCTCATGTACGTCCTAATTGATGAAGATGCTCACACGCAAGCTAGACTTTGGTCTCGCTCCAACCAGGAACACGAAGTAAAGGTAGAAAGAGATGGAGACGGCCTCTTTTGGTTAACACAAGGATGGCGCGACTTCACACAAGCAAATCGAGTCAATGTAGGATCAGCTCTGATTTTCACCTACATGGGAGATTCCATCTTTGAAGTTGATGTTGTTAGTCCTAACAGCGAGGAAAATGGAGAAGTAGGGCGTCCTTGAGTTTCTATTTTATCCATCACGCTATCATCTCCAGTATAATGTATTAAGTTTAAAGGGATCCAACCTCTAGGAAGGTTTCTGTATGCTACTTCGTATTATGAATAATAAAAGATCCCCCTCTAAGTTTATTTCAGAAATCACAAAGATACAATAGGTAGTGTAGGAGAATCGTGGATTCCCTTTTTTCTTCACTCGCGAAAACATAATCTATAACCAAATTACTAACTCCCAAAGCATGACGCGGGAGAAGCTCAATTTGAACTACACGAGGAAGAAACCGAGTTAAGAGTAGTCTCATAGTCGTCCCCAATTTCGCGATGTGGGCAGACTTTGAAAGAGACATTGCCCCTATGAAAAAACATCATAGCATTTCCTATCCCAAGATGATGAAGGATAAGAAACTCATCCCAACCGCTGTCGATCTGAAAAAGACCGTTCTCACTCCAGGACACATCGAGGTCAAGATACGATGAAAGAAAAGCCCATCGAGGCGGAAGTGGCCCATATTTGGCTTCAAATTGAGGAGGCATAACCTACACGCGAATAAAATTAAAGCCCAAAAAAGATAGCCCAAGCTTTTTGAATGAAAGCAAAAGAAACTCACCAGTCGAGAAAGCTGATCCACATTCTCGATCTTTTGAAAAAAGGCCCAAGGTTTGAAGCTTCCCGATGACATAACACATATGACGGTACGATCGGTTGTTAACACATAAGAAACAGCGAGGGGAATGAAAGGATTGAGTTTTTAAAAACGGAAAAAAGTGTTGTGAGCTGAATCCGCCATGTTTTACAGTAACTTTTATATCGATTTCTGCATACATTTCATTCATTTGGGCTAAGATAGTACATAATCTATGTAGTTTATGTTTATTTGCCAAATTATGGAATCTACACTAGTTTCTGTTTAAATTCATAGAATTCGAGGCCAATTACAGTAGTTCTGACAAAGGTCAGAAAAGCTCGGAAATCAATTACAGAAGTCCAAGGTCAAGAAGCAGCAGAACCAGTCAAAACAAGCTTTGAAGCCCGATTTTACTCGATCCAGAGTACTGCTACTCGACCTCGATGAAGCTGTCCGAGCACAGACCTTGTCGACCAAGAACAGTGTCGAGAACCAGAGCAACCCGACTCCTGAAGCCTACTCGATCTCGAGTACAGCTTGTCGAGATCGACAAAGCCTAGACACCACACCCGGAGTCGAAGAAGTTGTGCCATGCCGAGAAGCCAAGGACGGAGATGCCGGGACGACCCTACTCGATCTCGAGGAGATCTTGTCGAGATCGAGTAACCCATGGCGCCAACCCGAGTCCGTGACGAGCACCACCTACTCGACATCACCAATCCAGGCATCCTCGATTACACCTTACTCGATCTCGAGTTGCCTAGTCGAGATCGAGGAGCCAAGGAGCCCACAAGTCCGAGCCATGTCGAGCAGATCTACCCAAGAAGCCAAGCCACCATAGTCGACGAACCACGGTACTCGATATCGAGTACTCTTGTCGATATCGAGTAGCCCAGTTTCTGGAAACGCGTCGACGTAAGCAGTCCGAGTCAAGTTGGAGTTACTTGGGCACGAAGGAAGTCGAGTTGGCCGAGATTTTATCCAATTTGATCAAGTCTATCTATGGAAGAGAAGTTCTACCTACATTGGAGATATTTTGCAAACTTTAGATATAATTTCCTTTAAAGATTTATTTCCCTTAAGCAATTTATTTATCTTTAAGCTTTTAAGTAGATATAGATAGAAGATTCTATCATTGATTAGCAAGGAATAGAAGGCTATAAATAAAGCCCTAGGGACTGGTTTTTCATTCATTCAGAAAAACAATCAATTCCATTCAAGTAAGTAGGAGTAGAGAGAGAGAGTTTGTAGCAAGCAAGGTGGAAAGGCGAAAGCGGATTTGTGTTGTGGGTTGTAAGCTTTCTTTATTTAATTTCAATGCAAGTTAGTTTCTTTTCTTATTTGATGTCTTTCTTGATGATGAAGAGCGAGTAGTCCACCCACTTCTGGGGCTAGGGTGAGCCCGACGGTGGCCATGTAAGGTGATGCGGTAAAGGTCAGATCTTGTTATGCGATTCGTCTTCTATCCCTATGAGCATGATTCTTTTGTGAGAGTTGAAGGTGATCCTTGTTTGTGTTATTGAAGCGAAAGTAATCTTCATACAACTTGGATTAATTATGTGAAAAGGGTTAGTAACAATTAGGGTTTATGCGAAAGCCTGTATATACCTATTTGTTAACAACGAAAGTTGTTTGATGGAAAGCATGATCTTTTATGCCTTTATGTGTGTTACTTTGCATGGTTATCGTTGTGGTGTTGATACCCTGGCCTTGGAAGTCTTTTATTATATTGATCTATTTCGTCGGAATTCTGACTTTTGGGTTCGAGAAATTGCAATTTACGTTTTCTGAGTTGTAGTCGACATCGAGTAGAGTCTTGTCGAGATCGAGTAGGACCTTAGTCGATCTCGAGTTGGCTTGTCTATATCGAGTTGTCTATCTGTATACTGAGTTTTCTGTTGTCGACATCTGTACTCGATATCGAGGACAGTTAGTCGATATCGAGTAACTTCTGTGTCCTCGCTTTTGTTTTTGCTTCCCTTTGTTCTTTTCTCTTTTATTTCTGTCTTTCTTTATTTCTGTGCTTTGTTGCTTTTCTGTGAGATTTACAGCTACCTAGGATCCGCTGACACGCTTCCTTGTGGATTCGATCCTGACTTTCCATTACTGCATTGGAGGAGTCTTGTATTTATTTTATTATATTTCATACTTGATTTCCTCCTCACAACAAATTTGCGCCGTTGCCGGGGAGGCTATCATTCGTGCCTTAGGTAGTCAGATCTCACTTTTTCTTTGAGTTACTTTACAGGTGTATGTGCCGTTCTGGTCAACCACCTGAGTTTGACGGCTTAGACGAACCAGAGCGCCTTCTACACATCAGAGCTAAACTGCAAAGAGCCATGGCAGCTGCGGAGACACAGGAACAGCTGATCGCAAGGCTTACAAGGGAATTGGCCGCTAAAGATGCTGCTATCGCCACTGAGAAAGCAGCAAGGGAACAAGCAGAGGCTGAGCTTGCCCAATACCCAACCACGCCAGAGGACTATATGCACCCAACTATTGTCGTGCCTGAATCGGCGATTCTTATCCCTGAAAACTCTTTTGAAATTCACACTCAATTTCTTATAGAGCTTAAAAATAATGCTTTTTTTGGTAGATTTAATGAGTGCCCTCTTGAACATATTACAAATTTTTCTGATTGTGTCGTACTCTTGCTGAAGGTACAACTTTGGAATATGTCAAGATGAAGGCTTTTCGCTGGTCTCTCGCTGGACCTGTACTAATGTGGCTTGAAGGGCTGAAACCAAGATCCCTAACAACATGGGCCCAAGTAGAGCAAGAATTTCTGAATAAATTCTTCCCACCCGCCAAAACAGCACATCTCCGCCAGAAAATCACCGCCTTCAAACAGAAGCAAGGGGAACCGCTGGCAAAGGCATGGGAGCGCTACAAAGAACTGCTGCGATCTTGCCCTACTCATGGACATGCATCTTACGTCATTCAGGAGATCTTCTTCAACTCTCTTGATCAAGTCCTAAGGACAGAATCAACCATTATACTCGCTATGAGTATCTGACGATGCCACCAGTTGACGCTTGGGGTGTGCTGGACAAGCTCACTAATTATGACAACAAATATGGGTCTACTACAAACTATGAGGAGAACCCCTACGCCAGGCCAGCATCATCCATGCCCCTCTATGAGCCTCCTAAAGAGATTGATCCTGATGTAAGGGAACACTACTACAGAGATCAGAACAAGAAGCTCCTTAAGCAAGTAAAGTATCTTTCTGTCAACCAGCCTTGCATTGAATGCGGATCGCAACGGCACACCACTACTGAGTGCCCACAAACAGAGCAAGTCAGGCTGGCAGAGCACTACGAGGAGGTAGCCTACGCAGGGGGTTCCAATCGCTACATGGGGGACCAAAGGTTTCAGCAACCACAATGGAACCAAGGTGCCCCCAGGAACCCCCCGCCCTACAGAGCTCCAGGACATCTGGAAAGGGACCAGAAAAGGGATGATATACAGACAGTCCTGGAGGAAATACGGAGGAATCACTTAGAAACTAAGCAGTCCTTCAACTCTGTCTACACTCAGATGCAAGGTGTCAACTCTAGACTTGGGTAAATTGATATATGGCGAAAATCAGTTGATACACAGATTGGTTAGCTAGCAGTAGGAATCCCCAGACAGTCAGGTGCGCTCCCTGGATCTTCAGAACCAAATCCTAAAGGAAAGACGGGAGACATTGCTCCTGTAAAACTCAGAAGCGGCCATCAACTACAAGAGCCAGAAGTTTGAAAACAGCAGAACAAAGGAGACCAGCAAGTCGACCAGCAGCTAGTCGATGTCGACCAGAGCCTACTCGATCTCGAGGAAGGTCTACTCGATCTCGATGAGAAACTTCAAAAGCCCTCGTCTGCACTGTACAACAACTCGACATCACTCAACCTGGTCGAGATCGACAAGAGTGTACTCGACATCGAGGACGGTCAGCCCGAGATCGAGAAAACTGCAGCACCTCCGACGTCTGTTCTGGCTCCGAATCCGAAAAAGAAGCTGCCTTTCCCCACAAAATCTCCAAAGGACCCGGCAGAAAAGATATTTCAGCGCTTCATCAAGATGCTTCAGAAACTTAACGTCACCATCCCCTTCACAGAAGCTCTCAATGAAATGCCATCCTATGTCAAGTTCCTGAAGGAGATTCTGAGCAAAAAGCGATCAATGGCTGAAATTATAGAGGAATGCAGCCATTTGGACATACTGGAGAAGAGGCTAGATCCAGGTAAGTTTGCTATAACCATTGGATTTGGTCCATACAAAATTAATTCCTTATGTGATCTTGGAGCTAGTGTGAGTATATAATGCCTTTAACAATTTGGTCCAAGATTAAGGTAGGTGCCCTAGAGCCTGTGGATGCTAGACTTTACATGGCCAACAACACTGTGGTCATTCCAACAGGCATGGTGGATAATGTGCCAGTACAAGTAGGTAAATTCTTTGTCCCTGCTGATTTCTTAGTTGTTAATATACAAGAAGATCCTGCTTGTCCAATTATTTTAGGAAGACCCTTCTTGGCGATGGTGGATGCCAACATAAGCGTAAGGAAAGGAGTGCTCACCTTCAACATCAGCGATGAGGTAATTGAGTATTCCTTTAATAAAACTGAAAGGCATACAGGTCCAATGGAAGAGGGCAAATCTATCTCAGCTGGCTACATCACCTGCGGGGAACCCAAGGTGAGAAACATGACTCCTGAGGAGCTAGAAAAGAGGGATATGAAAGCCCAGGTGGAGGAGATCATGGCAATCCTAAAGGAGGACACAGAGAATCCAATCGACACAAACCAAGGTACGTCGTTATGGACTAATTATTTTTCGGATGCCTTGACAGGAACAAAGTATGGGGTCAAGGTCGACCAAGACTCCTCGACATCGAGGACCCTAGTCGACCTCGACCAAATCCGGGAGCCTCCAACAACACCAGTGTCGTCGAGTAGCAAAACAGAAACTCAGCCCTCCTCGAGATTGAGTACCGTACTCGATATCGACCACCCTCACCAGCTTCTGCATCCTCGGGCACATGCTTACTCGATACTGAAACCACCGGATCGACCAGGCTCCTTGATCTCGATGAGGCTTGTCGAGATCGACCAACACCCACCCTCCCTGGCACCTGCTTCCTCGACGCTGAAGCCACCAGACCAGCCACCCTACTCGAGATCGACCAGGCTTGTCGATGTCGACCAACCTTCGCCAGCTTCTGCATCCTCGAGCAGCTCACCACCAGAACCAGAAAGCTCGTCGAGATCGAGTACTCCTACTCGAGATCGACCAAACACTGTGGTCCCCAATTCCGTCTCCGCAAAGGTAAGCCAAGGTATGGATCTTTCTTCTCCTATTTCCATTAAAGATCTATCTATACATGGGAGAGGTTTGCCTTGGTATGTGCGCTTATGTAGGATTTCCAATGATGAGCCCAGGGAGTATGAAATTGGAGACAAGCTCTATGTCTCTAAATGAAAGGATCATTGGTTCCCCAACAAATTCAACAAGAAGCGGATGGGGCCTTTCGTGGTGAACAAGATCCATTCTGGAGGATTACAGCTGATGGACAAGAATGGAGTCTTATTTGAGGCCTAGGCTACATGGGCCCTGCAGATGCCACCTTGAGCATAAATGGAAAGTCGGCCTAGCGACTATAAAATCTAGAGCTTGTACATAGACATTTATTTTTATTTTTATTTTTGAGATTTTTTTTGCTTTTGTTTGTTTTTTGGATTTGAACATTTTTAGTTTTCTATTGTGGGTATATGTCTTCTACACTTTTCAAGTCCATGGATAGAAGCAAGCTATATTTATATTCATACTCGGCCCAGGCGATTCCTTCAATATTAAGAAGTTCTGCACACCTATCTAGTGAGTTTCTTTCTTTACCCTTGTTTTTATACAGCGAGGACACTGTAATGTTTATGTATGGGGTGGGGGAAGGGCTTACTTTATGCATATTTGATATATTTGATATTATCTGTGCATATTTAGAGTTTAAATTTTGAATTGCTATATGGCTATTTTGGAATGCATTATTGATTTATGGGCTTATATGCATGTTTTCCAAAAAGTTTGAAAAATGACCCCCATTGAAATTTTTTGAATAAATGTCATGGAAGCTTATATTGAATTCTACGATGCAAAATTGGATTCATTAGAGATATAACATGAAATTGCCTAGTAAAGGGAAGTCACAATGAAGTGCATTATTTTCTTGAAAACCATAGAAGGAGGTAAAATTTGAAGTTGCTTTTGACATGTTGCATGATAAGATGATGGAGGACTTTATATTTCCATATAATGCTCATTGTTTATAATCCTAGCCTTACCTATGCTTATGCATCACAAAAAGCCATAATATGCCTTATTTCATATATTGCTCCACATGATCTAAATATTGCCATTCTTTACCCTATCCGGGGATATGTTGAGAATGATGTTACATTATGGAGATTATTATATGGTGTTTGTATTACTATATATCATTATCGGAGTATGGTGGGAAATTATTTGAAATATATGGAAAATTTAATGAGTGAAAGAAAATCCAATCACCTCAGGAGATAAAGGTAGATTGACCCTGCTCTCTGAGATAATAGTTTGGAGAGATGGGACACATTGTGAGGAGTCCAAAGCACTAAGTATCCGGGGCCATTCATGACACCCATGTTTGCGACTCGCGAGAAAGCAGTGATAAGGCCAGAGAGGTAAAAGCATTATTATGAATAAAAGCAATATGAAAAGTGATGAATCTTATGGAGAAGGAATGTGGAAATTCAATTTGGAAATACTCCATTTCCCCGGATCAAA
The DNA here is from genome assembly GCA_037127255.1 of Persicaria tinctoria. Lineage (NCBI taxonomy): Eukaryota > Viridiplantae > Streptophyta > Magnoliopsida > Caryophyllales > Polygonaceae > Persicaria > Persicaria tinctoria. The sequence goes on from JBANSL010000015.1 coordinate 32,605,234, forward strand.
AGCACCACATGGCCAAAAATTGCCCACCTTTAGCCTTTTACCAATCTACTCCTTATATGAGCTTAAATTAAAGTCCTCTTCATTATTAATGCTTTGTCACTTATGAATGTTTTTACATAACCCTCCTTTTGTGAGTAGATGTTGCTTTTGTATAATTGCACATGCATGGATCTGTGACACTAGTACCTTTTCGAGGATGGTAATTGATTGCAGGGTTATATAAGAATGAATCTGATATGTTGAGAGTTTTGAATTCCTCCCCTGAATGACAATTAAAAGTATTGCTTGAGGACAAGCAAGCTTAAGTATGGGGTGTTTGTTGTGAGCTGAATCCACCATGTTTTACAGTAACTTTTATATCGATTTCTGCATACATTTCATTCATTTGGGCTAAGATAGTACATAATCTATGTAGTTTATGTTTATTTGCCAAATTATGGAATCTACACTAGTTTCTGTTTAAATTCGCAGAATTCGAGGCAAATTACAGCGGTTCTGACAAAGGTCAGAAAAGCTCGGAAATCAATTACAGAAGTCCAAGGTCAAGAAGCAGCGGAACCGGTCAAAACAAGCTTTGGAGCCTGAGTTTACTCGATCTAGAGTACAGCTACTCGACCTCGATGAAGCTGTCCGAGCACAGACATTGTCGACCAAGAGCAGTGTCGAAAACCAGAGCAACCCGACTCCGGAAGCCTACTCGATCTCGAGTACAGCTTGTCAAGATCGACAAAGCCTAGATGCCACACCCGGAGTCGAAGAAGCTGTGCCATGCCGAGAAGCCAAGGACGGAGATGCCGGGACGACCCTACTCGATCTCGAGGTCGAGTAGGGTCGTCCCGGGTCCGTGACGAGCACCACCTACTCGACATCACCAGTCCAGGTATCCTCGATTACACCTTACTCGATCTCGAGTTGCCTAGTCGAGATCGAGGAGCCAAGGAGCCCACAAGTCCGAGCCATGTCGAGCAGATCTACCCGAGAAGCCAAGCCACCATAGTCGACGAACCACAGTACTCGATATCGAGTACTCTTGTCGATATCGAGTAGCCCAGTTTCTGGAAACGTGTCGACGTGAGCAGTCCGAGTCGGGTTGGAGTTACTTGGGCACGAAGGAAGTCGAGTTGGCCGAGATTTTATCCAATTTGATCAAGTCTATCTATGGAAGAGAAGTTCTACCTACATTGGAGATATTTTGCAAACTTTAGATATAGTTTCCTTTAAAGATTTATTTCCCTTAAGCAATTTATTTATCGTTAAGCTTTTAAGTAGATATAGATAGAAGATTCTATCCTTGATTAGCAAGGAATAGAAGGCTATAAATAAAGCCCTAGGGGCTGGTTTTTCATTCATTCAGAAACACAATCAATTCCATTCAAATAAGTAGGAGTAGAGAGAGAGAGTTTGTAGCAAGCTAGGTAGAAAGGCGAAAGCGGATTTGTGTTGTGGGTTGTAAGCTTTCTTTATTTAATTTCAATGCAAGTTAGTTTCTTTTGTTATTTGATGTCTTTCTTGATGATGAAGAGCGAGTAGTCCACCCACTTCTGGGGCTAGGGTGAGCCCGACGGTGGCCATGTAAGGTGATGCGGTAAAGGTCAGATCTTGTTATGCGATTCGTCTTCTATCATTATGAGCATGATTCTTTTGCGAGAGTTGAAGGTGATCCTTGTTTGTGTTATTGAAGCGAAAGTAATCTTCATACAACTTGGATTAATTATGTGAAAAGGGTTAGTAACAATTAGGGTTTATGCGAAAGCCTCTATATGCCTATTTGTTAACAACGAAAGTTGTTTGATGGAAAGCATGATCTTTTATGCCTTTATGTGTGTTACTTTGCATGGTTATCGTTGTGGTGTTGATACCCTGGCCTTGGAAGTCTTTTATTATATTGATCTATTTTGTCGGAATTCTGAGTTTTGGGTTCGAGAAATTGCAATTTACGTTTTCTGAGTTGTAGTCGACATCGAGTAGAGTCTTGTCGAGATCGAGTAGGACCTTAGTCGATCTCGAGTTGGCTTGTCTATATCGAGTTGTCTATCTGTTTACTGAGTTTTCTGTTGTCGACATCTGTAGTCGATATCGAGTAACTTCTGTGTCCTTGCTTTTGTTTTTGCTTCCGTTTGTTCTTTTCTGTTTTATTTCTGTCTTTCTTTGTTTCTGTGCTTCTGTTGCTTTTCTGTGAGATTTACAGCTACCTAGGATCCGCTGACACGCTTCCTCGTGGATTCGTTCCTGACTTTCCATTACTGCATTGGAAGAGTCTTGTATTTATTTGCGTGAGGCTGAATCTGGTTTGATTTATTTTATTATATTTCATACTTGATTTCCTCCTCACAACAAAAAGCCCCACCTTAAAGCATAAAGACAAGTGGTAGAAGACTTCATACATTCGGACAAACCTTTTCAACACTTGGAAAAAAGGTCAGAACATTAACAGATAAATATTTACAGCGGGCAAAATATACAGTGATACCAAACTTTGTCCAAAGAGATATCAAACCCAAATTCTCAAAAAGAAACAAGTATCTCGATGGAATGCCAAAAATAGGGAACAAAACACAAGTCCCAAAATCAAGAAAAGTTTCATCCAACTAGAACTAAGACATCAAAGATTAATTGGTGGTGGCCGCCTTCCTATCTTCATCCTCCGCGTCCTCGGTATCCTTGTCTTCGGAGTAGGACTCTTCTGCGGCCATCTCTTCCTTTGAAAGCCCCCAATCAGCACTAGTCATACTAGGCTCAAACTTCTCTAGGGGGCGCCGGGATTAATTGCCGAACGCACAACACTCTGGTTGATCCCCACCACCATTCCCTTCCGAAAGTAGCTAAAACACTTATCTTTTAAGATACTGGCGCCTTTCGGAGTTTGGAGGCAAGCTTTGGCTACGGAAGACATGAAAGAGGCGTCGGCCTCAAGTTTTATCCAGTCAGAGGATAAATAAGCCAAACCCTCCGGACTCTGAAGCCATTGAAGGGCCACATCTTGGTCTGAACGCGCCTTGATGGTATCGAGTTCTTGCTTGGTAATGGACACTTCCTCGCGAAGGATGGAGAGATCTTCTTCCAGCTTATCAATGCTGGCCTGCCTAGCATGATGAAGTTCCCGCGAATTCCCTTCTGCCACCTCTAGCTCTTTGACGCGGGAAACAGCAACATCCAGAGAAACCTTTAGATCATCATATTTCTTCTTAAAAACTGCCATAGCTTCCTTTTGTGCCTGCACTTCTTCATGGAGTTCCACTAAGCTCTTTTTGAACTTCTCCACTGAGGCTGGGTCACCAACAGTGTTCCCCATGATCCGCAGCTGATGAGACAATTTCTTGATCTCCTCCTCTTTCTTTCTAAGACTCTCTTCACCACACACCATATGTTTCTCGACGTCCGGTTGAATCACCCTCAGCTGAGACAAGAGAAAATAGAGGAGGAAAGCCGGAGTTAAACCACGTCAAATTATTCCAAAAGGAAAGACAAAAGGCAACTAGAAAAGTTAACCTACCCACTGGATAACACGATCAAGGTTAGTCGAAAGAGTAACAACATCCAATCGACTGACATATCCTTGCTCAGGAAGACAACGTTTTTTAGCTGGAAAGCCAAGGCCTTGTAGATCAATCAAGTCAAAGCATGGAATGGGAAACTCGCGGAGAGTCGCTTCACCCTCTAAGAAGAGCCCCCTTTCATCCGCGGTCGAAGGCCCAACAACAATGCTAACCCTTCTTTTCTTCGACTTGGAAGTTTCAGGAGCGGATGGACGAACGTGTTTCTCCCGGGATGCAGGAACCAATGAAGAAGACCCTACGAGAGCGTCTGTCTCTTCTGCGACAGTCGTGTCAATAATCGGCGCCACTTCCGAAACTGGAAGAGGGGCAGGAGGATCACTGATCTCCAAACTTGTCTTTTTATTCTTTTCGGATTTTGTTTTATGTCGCTTCAGAAGCGTGTCCAAATCCATTTTATCTGAGGGCAAAAACATTCAATGATAAGTTAACCATCAAAACAAGAAAGAACATGAAGCACAAGTCTAAGCACCGAAAGAAACAATAAAACAAAAACAGCCACCTAGTCGCGGATGAGGCAAACTCAAACCAGCCATCTCAAGACGGAACGCGGATAGCATTTTATCCCAAGGAAACCTATGAGTGTGTGAAAACAATCGTTTCAACTCAGAGAGATTGGAAGCATTTGGTTTTTTTACAGAGCAGAAACGCCCTGGAACGGTCTGGCAATTGAAACCCTTTCCAGACCTGTCGCGGACCAGAAACCACTTATACCTCCAATTCGGTTTACTAGACAACCTATCCATGTATCCACAACTCGAATTGCATTGATAAAATCTTGGATCCTGGGTCCCCTTTTTCAACGAAAAGATGCTGAACATCAACTTCAAGGAAGGGACAACCCCAATCTCTTTGCACCTCAGAATAAAGCTGGTAAAAAACATCCAACCATTTGGGACAATCTGAGCGGGGCTGAGGTTGTACTCATTCAAAAACCCTGAAAAAAAGGGGTTTAGGGGAAGTCGAAAACCTTGAGATAGACTAGCCGCGTAAACAACTAAACTGTCCTCATAAGCATCCAAACAACCTCCCCCCTCCTCGGGAAGGCAAAATTCTACTCCCGCGAGCCATGGAAAGATACGAGAAATAGCATCAAGATCCGCCAAATTTAACAAAGTAGTACAACCCCTCAACTCCTCCACAAGAGATCTCCACGGGTGAACCTTGTCAATTACAACTAATTGCGGTCGGAGGGGGGCGAAAGAGGTTTGAAAACTCCCAGAAAGAGGCATGTGTCCAAATCACCTAGGTCACACACTAGGGTATCTAAGTCGGTCAAATTCTCCTTAGGGCGGATCTTCTTCGGATTTTCCGCTACACCAATAGGGGGAGCTTCATAAGAAATCCAAACATTCTCTACCTCTTGATCCGCAAAGTGAGAAGTGGAAGAAGGACCCGCATCCATAGAAGAACAAGCACTTGATTCATCCGCATCCCTCAAATTTTCATCTCCTACGCATCCCTTCGAAGAAGAAGAAACTGTGTAAGGAGAAGAATAGTAATCAGGGTCAGTACGCTTCCGGCGCCTTCTCACCTTAATAGGACTGCCCGTAGGACCAACCCGATTTGGAGTCGATGTGGATGTGGCGAAAGACGACTCTGATGAAGTACCACCAGAGCTAGAAGAGGAACTCTCAAAAGAAGAAGAGAAGACCTCTTGAGCATGACGCGGTTTAGAAGATGAAGTGACATCACCTTTCCACCCTTCACCTCTCTCGAAATCTTCTAAAGTGTCGCGCTCCCCACTGAGACTAGCCATTTCTAAAGAAGCTAGAAGAAAATCGTATGAAGATTTACTTACACAAAACGAAACCTCTTTCAAAAACACATTAAGAGACGAACTCACGCCCTAATTTTCGATCTATCCATCAAGAAAATCAAAGAATTGAAAAGAAAAAAATCAAGAACAGCTTAGAACGAGAAGAATTACCTTGAATATCTGAAGAACCTCACCGGAAACTTCAAACGAGAAATCGGAAACCTAAAAAGACCACCGCTGGAAAACCAGGAAGTGGATCAGAATAGGAATCTTTGGAAGAACAGAAGAAGACAAATGTGAGATGAAAAAGCGGAACGGGGTAACTTATCGGAAATTATCGACGTTTGAACTTCCATACAGAAATGGGCCTAATGGGCCCTAAATGGGCCCATTAGGCCCTCCTCCATATAGGGTAGAGACTGGACAATTCGATTCTATAGCATATCGAATCTCATCATCATCATCATCTCGTGGATCTTGCGAAAAGAAAATAATAATGTTGATAATAGTAAAGGTGTTCCAACGACTTGAATGACTCAGGACAAAACCCGATGGAGCTGGGCTGTCCTATGACCCTAGCAAAGATTCTAGGACTGACAGATAACGGTCGTTCTGTATTCAAATGCAAACAGTATAAGAATGATCATTCGTTAGTGAAATTCCTAAGCATGATACTACATGACATGCTTTTATGCATATGCAACACCTACATACTATATGACACATCAGGCAGGAGGTAATGATTAATGAGTAAGCCCCAAAGGACATACCTGGCTAGCAGATCAGCGAAAGAAGAAGCCAACACACACTAGTCACGATCACAGAGTATCACCTAAATACATAACGAGAATACACTGAGTATAATTCTATAGTCACTCTGAACACATATATCACACACTCATACAAACAGATAAATAAACAAGTTCGCACCCATCATACTTTCGGTTCATCCTTATCATCATCTGCCATCTCATACTGTTCAACATATATAATCCGCCATCTCATCAGCTTAAGATAACCTCTATATCAGTTTTAGCCAAATTCGCATATTACTATTTCATACTCATACTTTCCATAAGGATATATATCATCATCATCATCGGTAATCAATATTTAACCCTTGATAATAAATCACCACAAGTCATGCTATTATTCACACATATCCTGCTGTTAGTCAGACGATCATATTATCATGCTAATTAGTCATCAAATAACTCTTATTCCCAAGTTAGTTCCAAAACCGTTTTGAAATCCAAATCAACCATTTAAGAATTCCAACCCTTGAAAATACTCGTAAAATTCATTTTTCAAATAATTTATGAAATATTTTTGAATCCCTTAAAAACTCAAACCACTTTTATTTAATAAAACCAACTCTATATAAATCTCTCAAAATAATATTTGATCTTTTTAGATCCTCGTATAATATTGTATAATAATTTAAATACCGCTAATAAGTTAAATAAACAAATGGGTAACCGAACCGAACACACAAAACCCAAACCCGGTTAAACCAATAATGAAACAAAAGGGGGTGGGCCATAGGTGCTGACTGGGCAAGGGCCCACACGTCTTTCTTCTTCATTTGAAAGATGAAGGCTTCCCGCTACGCCTTCAACCGATCGACGCCGAGAAACGCCCCGCCTCCTGCGCTTCCGCTTCCACGCTCTTGCTCGCGGCTCAGGCTTTCGCACCTCTGTCCTCGCGCTTGCTGGTCACAGTGCATAGTCCACGCCCGGGCCCTCGCGGCTCACTCGCCCACCCAGACTCGCTCCCTCGTTGCCACGCTCGCCCACCTAGACTCGCTCCCTCGTTGCCACGCTCGCCTCGCACGCTCGGCCTCGCTCTCGAGCTGTCGGAGCTCTCGAGCTAGCCCACTTTTCTCCAACCCATCCCTGACTTTCTTCCCGACCACCCAACGACAAGAAGGAACCAAAACAAACCAAGGAAAAGGAGAAGGTTCAACTGCTCACCGAGGATATTCGGGACTTCGGAGCTCTCAATCGAAGCTCTGGGCGTCGTCGGTGGCTTGCGATGGCTCGTCGGACCCGCGTAAGAGATGGGTGAGTGTGATGGTGAAGCTCGAGGATGATTCCCATCGAAAATGGAGGAGAATAGCTTACCGGAAGCTAATCACTCCCGAACAGGGACATCGGAGCTTTGGTGGCTCGATGCTTCCGAAGCAGGGGCGGAGGTAGCTCTCAGGTGGTGCCCAAGGGAAGGTGCTCGGGGAAGGCCTTGGTGCCGGGCTCCTGTGTGGCTCGGGTTCTTCACCGGATGTTGATGTTCGCGAATAGATGGTTGCGGTGCCGCTGTCGGTCTATTCAACAAGGAGGAGGAAGGAGGTGGCTCTGTTTCGGTCTCGAACAGAGGCTGTGGTGATGAAGAAATGGTGATGGTGACGATAAGTGATGGTGAAGAACTAAAGATGGCAGACGATGGTGGTGATGGAGGAGGGGAGTTGTTGGTGTGGAGTTTGAGTTCAAATGGAGTGTTGTATTCCGGTCAAATTTTATATTCCGGTCAGAATCCACTAAACGAGTTTTGAATCCGATTTAAATTAATTTTTAATTCTCTTTTTCTGAAAATTTTGGATTTCAAAATTTGAGCCCTTATAACATTAGTCAAGCAAGTTTCAATCTCAGGAGGTGGAGTCATCCACCTCTAAGGGCTAATCCCCTATTTCCTTCCTAGGTTCAAAGTCGGAGTTAAATTTCATCAATTCGGTTCTAGCATCCTAGCAATTCTAGTTCAAGGCATCATATAACATAGCAATCCCACATTGTAGGATTCATCATCTCGTGTTACAGAAGTTCTGCATCACATCAATCAGATAAGCACATCATACTTTTTCTAACTACTAATCATCATCACATTAGAGGCAAATAAGTACTTCCGCACACTAGCATTTCATCAAGTTCAGGGGATAACTATTGTTAGTACTAACAACACATTATTGTCTATGACAATACCTCCGGGAATCAACATCATCTAATAAAGAATAGAATTTGCACAACACTCAGCCCCAAATAAGGCATACACTAAATCACATCCTCAAGAGAATCTGCCTACAATTACCAACAATAAAAAGACACGACCACCACTCCTTTCCTCTCGCATCAAGATCATCCTCACCTAGGTCTAGCAACTAAATCCAACACTAGTTCTAGACATCATTGTATCCCGCGCATATACAAATTCTCTAGCCTCACGACTATTCGCAATCAAATCCAATTACCCAAACCAACTACTAAGCATCCCAACTCCTATGCCATCTAGCCATCTCAGGGCAAACTTTCCTCGACATCCCGATCCCAAGTCCTACCTTCCACTCGACCATGTAAACAATCTCCCGGAGTTCCCAATCGCAAAAGTCCCTCATTCCGACAAGCTGAACACTCGACCTACTACCAAGACTCCCTATAAGACACATCCTCACCATAATGGTTCTCTACCAGTCCCATTTTCACCTTCTAAGAGAAATCTCAAGTCCTTGACTAAACCGCTCTCACGATAAATCTAGACGCTTCTTAACAATCTCGCTGACTCCTCCTAGGCTCTCAAGACTCCACCTGCCCATCAACTCCCAAAGAGACATCTCGGATTACCTTGCTAACCGAATCATACTCCCCACACCATTAATCAGTCTCACTAGCCATCAACCTCTAAGACCCAACTCATACTGATCATCCCACACCTCACACTCCGACCAACTTTAACACAAAAACCCATCTAGTGCTACTTTCAACCACGAATTATCAAGACCCTCATCACCAGCGCCTATCCTCAAAGGCCAATCAACGATTCCACCTACTCATCCCATTCTGAAACTCACGAAACCTGAACCACTCATGACCTGTCAAGATGACCTACTATAGACCCCCTTCCCGAAATTTCCCGAAACTACCTCAACTACCATTCCTTGATCACGACGTCTTAGGCCTAAGACCCTTATCCATCGACCATTTATCCCAATGAACCCTTATGCCATCTTAGCTCGAATTTCCCATAACTTAGCTACCGAACCAACTTCCTCACAATTCTCCAACCTATAAAATTCCCAACATCCTCTACCTGGACTAGTTCCCTCAACTCCAATTGTTTCCCTAAATTGCCTCATGTCACACTTTCTCAACTTCGAAATCTCTACCGCTTAAACCCTTATGTACCGATCATCATTTTCTCAGAAATCCTATGACATCCTCGTCTGAATTTTCTAAGTACTGCAACTTTACCAACCTTCTAAAACCTTCTTCCTCTAGCGTTCTCAATGATGAAAATTTTCATCATTGTACTGCAACTTTACCATCCTTCTGTCTTGCCTAGTTCCCAAATCCATGCTCAGAATCTCCCTATCTCAAGCTCAAGTTAACAGTCTCACTAAAATCTTAACGACATTCTTGCCGAGCTACCCGTCTTTTCTCGAAGATTCATCTCACACTTCAAATACCTCAATTGCCAAAATAATCTCCCCACATCAATCTCGACTCCTTCTTGATGCTAAAAATCCCCAACATTGCATCTAAAAATCCTTTCCTCATGAATTCTCTAAGCATTACCAATCTTACCTAGAGAATCCTAATACTTATCTCACACACAATCCTCACATGAACAACCTAATATCCGAGATTGATAATTTCCCAAGCGACCTCATACTACTCTTCCTAGGCAATTCCTCAATCTAATCCTTTACCAAGGCCGCTCCCAATCACCGCACATACAACCTAGTCCCAAATTCTACGATTCCTTAGACATTCCTTAACCGATCATCCTCAGCCGCCCACGACCCGCTCTTAAACTATCTAGACACCTCCCTTCGCATATCAATCCATCTAACAACACTTCCCTTTGAGAATCCCTCCGAGCTTACTGATCTACCTCTAGAACTGCACCAACCACCTATACTCACACCTACTACCTACCGACCCTTCTAGCTAGGATCTCTCCCTTGAAATCTTGCCATGCTAACCCCACTCCTCACCTAAGACCTACCCGGAAGCGCAACTATACTCACTTACCACTATTTTCGACAAGTTCTAACTTACTCGACTCTACCCAAGCTAACGCATCCTTCCTGTACCCAATCCAACACAACTAATGACCAGATACAAAGACTTTAAACCTACCTGTCACTTCCCGACCTAGCTTACTAAAGAATCTCATGACTCAAGCCCAAGAAAAAAGCACAACCACATATATAACCCATCACTTACTTACCAGCAAGTCAGTACACCAAAGCATCGAGGCACACCATCACAGAACAAGTTAGTAAGAGAATCATTCACTCCCAGTTTAGCATATCAGTCATCGCACATCCAATCATGTTAGTTCTACGCCTATTGCATTATGCCAATTCCAATCGGTACAGAAGAATTCATGGCTCGAATGAAGAACGTCCTTCTTGGAGTCATATAAGAGAATCACGTCCGCAACTACCATCTTCGAAAGATGTCCGTCCTCTGCATACCTTTTGCGACGTCTGTCCTGGGGTATATGGGTCAAGGACCCATCACACTTTCGCTGCGCTTCTTCGATGCCACTTGATCGTCAGCTCTTTCCTTCAGGTCGGCGCTCATCAAGGAATCGCAAGGGTTAGAACACTGGTACAAAGGGGGGACTAGAGCACGCTTTTTTTATGCATAGGAGCACACTTCTCGTACTGTGCTTATAGTGAGTGCGCTCCCAAACAAGCACATATACTATTTAACCATGATCCCATATTTTAAGCACGGTTTTGTGTTGAAGCGTTCTTAAAATTGTCAGACGACCAATTATGAGAACGCTTCAATTGAAGTGAGCTAAAAAAAAGTTTTAGCACACTTTTTTTCAAACCGTGCTTAATAATAAGAACGCTTCAATTGAAATGCTCTTTCATATTTCTGTAAGCACGCTTTAAATAAAAAAAGTGTGCTCTTTCATATTTCTCTCAAGACCTCTTGCACCCTCGAACCAAGAGTCGAACCCAAGACCTCTTGCACCCTCAAACTGAATTCGTCCACTTTACACTCCTGCCACCTGAGCTACGGAATTTTGTTGTAACTTTGTGCATTTACTTAATCTAATTACTAAAAAAAACTCTAAATATATATATATATAAAATATCGAGAACGGTTTATTAAAATAAATGAGAACGCTTTAAAAGAAAAATGTGTTCCCTCTAGTTAAATTTGGTTTTAGGAAGACACATTTCTTATAAAACCGTGTTCGTTTTAATTTTTTTAAGCACGCTTTACATGAAAACCGAGCTAATTATTCCTGTAGAAACAAACGAGAACAGTTCTATAGAAAAACGTGTTGAGTTTAGTTAAAGTTGGTTTTGGGAACACACTTCTAAAATGAAACCGTGTTCGTTTTAATTTATTTTTAAGAACGCTTCACATGAAAACCGAGCTTACTAGTTTTCATAAATAAATGAGAACGATTTTATAGAAAAGCGTGTTCGTTTTAGTTAAATTTGATTTTGGGAACACACTTTGAGAATTAAACCGTGTTCGTTGTAATTTTTTTAAGCACACTTTACACGAAAATCGAGTTAAATATTTTTTTACAAATAAACGAGAACGGTTTTATAGCAAAGTGTGTTTGTTTTAGTCAAATTTGGTTTTGGGAACACACTTTGAAAATTAAACCGTGTTCGTTTTAAGTTTTTTTTAAGCACGCTTTACACGAAAATCGGTCTAAATATTTTTTTTGAAATATACGAGAACGGTTTTATGGAAAAGCGTGTTACTTTTAGTTGAATTTGGGGTTGGGAACACACTTTTAATATAAAATTGTGCTTAAAATAAAAAATAAGCACGCTTGTTAAAAACCGTACCCAACTTACAGTGCTCCACTCATTAAGCAAGTACATAGTCAACGCGGTTCAATTTGATCAACTTAACCTCCTAAGAATTTATTTCACATGATACTCATACAAGAGGGTTGACCACACTATCATGGACTTAATTCAATGGAGAGTAACTATCACGGGGATTCGTATATTCGGCATATATATTCATCCATAAGTGTAGTCATGCTAGATGTATGGCAAGTCATGCTGGAATATACTAACACATCATGTCATGAAGTCAAAAGGCAGACAATCATTATAACCAGACATAATTATCTACGGGCAATCACCGACTCATCACCTCGTTTCCCCATGGGACGCTAATAAGACTCGCTTGGTAGGACACAAGGGCCTCCGTACTGTTTCCGAGAGGTTAGGGTGTTGTGAGCATAATTCGCCATGTTTTATGCTTACTTTTATATCGATTTCTGCATGCATTTCATACATTTGGGCTAGAATAGTACAGATTCTATGTAGTTTACACTTATTTGCCAAATTATGGAGTCTACACAAGTTTTTGTTATATTTCACAGAAATCGAACGCTCTTTGGAGCTTAAAGGAAAGTCATGAAGAAGCTAAGGATGGTGCAGTTGGAGAAAATCCCACTTTTCGCCATTCATCATTCTGAATCAAGCTTTGATGTCTTCATGAGGGTTGTAGAACTCGAAAAGAGCTTTCCAACGCATGCTCATATGCATCAATCGATTTACTCGGCGTCGACCAACCTTTACTCGACATTTGCTCCAGAGAACGAGATCGAGCACGAGCTGAGCATAGAACTACTCGAGACAACGAATCCTACTCGACGTCGAGGACATTCCAGAAGCAGTCCGAGTCGAGTATGAGGAGAAATTCGAGTGAGAGGAGTTACTTGCAAGCCAAGATTCGAGATATTCTATCAAGAGACATCAAGTTCTATCAAGAGAAGGAAGATCTATCCATATTAGTTCTAGTTTCCTTTTAGATATAATTATTTTATTTCCAAATTTAATCTTAATGTTATTAGATAGATAAATTTAGATATAGATAGATATTTCTTTCCTAGATAAGCTAGGGAATGAAGCCTATAAATAAAGCCCTAGGGGCTGAGATTTAATCATTCAATTCTAGTTCCAATTACACACACACACACACACACACACACACACACACACACACACACACACACACACACACACACACACACACACACACACACACACACACACACACACACATATAGAGAGAGAGGGATATCGTGTAGAGAGAGAAGCTTGTGGCCGAGTGGAGTTGTGAAGCGAGAGCGGAATTGGCTTTGTTCGGTTGTAAGTCTTATTTAGTTTATTTAATGCAATTTATTTCGTTTTTGTTATTGATGAGTTTATTTATGATGAAGAGCGAGTAGTCACCCAACTTCTACGGTCGGGGTGAGCCTGACGGTAGCCATGTAAGGTGATGCAGTAAAGGTACAATCTTTGGATGCAATTCGTCTTCTATCCCTATGAGCATGATTCTTTTGCGAAAGTTGAAGGTGATCCTTGTTTGTGTTATTGAAGCGAAAGTGATCTTCATACAACTTGGATTAATTGTGTGATTAGTAACAATTAGGGTTTATGCAAAAGCCTATATCTTCCTATTTGTTAATAACGATAGTTATTTGATTAAAAGCATGATCTTTTATGCCTTTATGTGTTATTTTACATGGTTATCATTATGGTGTTGATACCCTGATCTTGTAAGTCTTTAGTTTATTGATTTATTTCATCCAATTAGTGTTTTGTACTGCGAAAAGTTGTGAACTTTGTTTTTATGTTACTCGAAATCGAGCAGTTTTGGTCGACGTCGAGTTGGTTTGGTCGAGTTCGACTACTTGTGCTTTCATTTTCGTTTTCTATTGCTTTTTTGCTTTCTATTTTACTCGGCAGGGTGGTCGATGTCGAGTACTTTACTCGAAATCCAGGACTCTTCTGGTCGAATTCGCATTGTTTCTGGAACTGAAAAGGCGGGCGCTGACACGCTTCCTCGTGGATACGATCCTAACTGCCTTCTACTACAACATGAGGAAGTCTTTTATTTATTTGCTGAGATGGGGAGTTAGTTTTGCTTTATATTTTATTTATATTTCATACTTGACACATCCTCCTACAACAACAAATTGGTGTCGTTACCGGGGAAGCAATCAATCGCGCCCTTTTTAGTTCCTTTCTTTTTGCTTTTTAGTTCCTTTTTACTTGTTTCTTTTTTCTTTCTTGTTTTCCAGGTGCATGCGAAGAACTGATCGCACACCCATAGACCCTCTTGTCGAACCAGAACGTTTCTTCCACCTTCAGCAAAGGCTTAAGAGGAGACTTATGGCGACTCCACCCAATGACGAGAATTAGGGCAAGCTCACACCAGCACAGGAGCTTGAGCAACTTCGCCTACGGATAGAGGAGTTCACCACCAGAGAAGCAGAACACGCCCGACGAGAGGTGGAATATACATAGAACCAACAGCGGTGGGAGGGAAGGGTAGATCGCGAGGAGGCAACTTGAGGACCAGATGAGGCATATCCCAGCCAATGCAAAGGAGTATCTGAATCCTACTCTGGAAGTCCCAGAATCGCCGATCGTTCTTTAGAGCATGTCATGTAGAGCATGTCACCACTTTAGAGCATGTCACCACTTTAGAGCATGTCACCACTTTTATAGACTTATGTGAAGCTATTGCAGATGGTGCTAATTTAGAATATATGGCTTTTCCTTGGTCCCTTGCAGGAATAGCGCAATAGTGGCTGGAAGGATTGCCTGCACGATCAATTCGCACATGGAACGAACTGCAAGACTTGTTCCTCAACAAGTTCTTTCCTCAAGCAAAGACAGCTTCTCTCAGGCAACAGATCACGGCTTTCAGCCATAAGCCAGGATAAACACTTGCACAGGTCTAGGAGCACTACAAGATGCTTCTGAAATCTTGTCCTACACGTGGACAGCCGCCCTACGTCATCTAGGAGATCATCTTCAATTGTCTAGATGCGCCTACTAAGGATCGGATCAACAACTACACCGTTTATGGGTATCTCGAATACACTCCACGCCGTGCTTAGCAAGTCTTTGAGACACTGGCCAATTACAACAACACATATGGGACTTCTGCGGCCTCTTGTTGTAGGAGGAAATTGAGTTTAAAATATAATAAAATAAATCAAACCAGATTATGCCCACGCAAATGACTACAAGACTTCCTCCCGATGTAGCAACAGGAGGTCAGGATCGATCCTCGAGGAAGCGAGTCAGAGAATCTCAGGTAGCGGAAGAATCTCACGGGGAGAAATCGACTTCAGGAGTACTCGACCTCGACTAAGGTTAGTCGACAGAGGGTCAAGCCCAATCGAATTCGAGCAAGCAAAGGTCACTGCTTTTGGTCGATCTCGAGAAAGTTGATCGATGTCGAGAAATGTTTGGTCGTAGTCGAGTAAACTTGTCGATATCGAGTTACCTGCAGAGACAGAAGCAACAGTTATCTTGCTCGATCGAGAATGAGTAGTCGATGTCGACCAGATTTGGTCGAAATCGTGGAGAACAGAAACTAAACGAATGCAAATTTCGAAATAAACTATGTATGAAAAAGAACTTCCAAGATCGGGGTTTGCAACAACAATGACCAAACATGCATAAGGTAAGACAAACTGGAATAATCATGCAATCACATCAATGATCAAGCTTTCGCCTTTTCCAACAATTAGATAACTTTTTCAAGAAACCCTAACTGTATCTACCGATTTTATGTTTATAATCCAAGTTGTTAACATGGATCTCTATTAAATAGGTAATAAACACATTAAAGGTAGTGGATGATCAAAACATAATAAAGTCGGATCTTTACCTCAACCACGCATGGCTGTCGTCAAGCTCGCTCCAACCCTAGAAGTGGGTGGACTACTCGCTCTTCATCTCAATCGTAGACATCTTTGATGAAAAAGAAATAACTTGCATTAAAACCTGTTGTGAGCTGAATCTGCCATGTTTTACAGTAACTTTTATAACGATTTCTGCATACATTGCATGCATTTGGGTTAGAATAATACAGAATCTGTGTAGTTTACACTTATTTGCAATATATGGAGGTCTACACAAGTTTTGGTTATATTTCGCAGAAATCGGACGCACTTTGGAGCTTAAAGGAAACTCATGGAGAGGCTAAGAATGGTGCAGCTGGAGAAAAGGCCATTTTTCACCATTCTTTGTTCTGAATCAAGCTTTGATGTCTTCATGAGAGTTGTAGCCCTCGGAAAGAGCTTTCCAACGCATGGTCATATGCATCAATCCGACGAATAAGGACTCGGGAAAGTGCGTTTCAAGAACAGAGCGGAAAGCTGAGAGAACTTTACTTGATCTCGAGTACACTTACTCGATCTCGACAAAGGCTGTCTGAGCACACTTGGTCGAGCAGAGCTGATCGAGGACACTGAGTCAAAGACAATCCGACTCCGGAAGCCAACTCGATCTCGAGTAACTATTGTCGAGATCGGCCACACTTCGACGCCATGTCCGGAGTCGACGAGCTGTTCCAAGTCGAGAAGCCGAAAACGGAGAAGTCGAGCACCACCTCTACTCGATCTCGAGGAGGCTTAGTCGAGATCGAGGAGCCAAGGAACCAAGGAGCCAAGATCCGAGCTTCTCGAGTAGAGCTACCCGACCAAGCCAGCCAGCCCCAGTCGACGACGAATCCTACTCGATGTCGAGGAGCCCTACTCGAGATCGACGAGCCGTGTCCGGGAGCGCGTTACGCGATTTGACGAATCCTACTTGGTTTAGGAGTCCTTGGGGCCGAAGGAAGCCAAGTCTATCCGATTTCATCAAGTTCTATCTATGGAAGACAAGATCTATCAAGATGAGAAGACTTACCTATTTACAGGTCCAATGGAAGAGGTAAAATCTATCTCAGTTGGCTACATCACCTGCGGGGAACCCAAGGTAAGAAATATGACCCCTGAGGAGCTGGAAAAGAGGGATATGGAGGCCCAGGTGGAGGAGATCATGGCAAGCCTAAAGGAGGACACAGAGAATCCAATCGACACAAACCAAGGTACGTCGTTATGGACTAATTATTTTTCAGATGCCTTGATAGGAACTAAGTATGGGGTCAAGGTCGACCAGGACTCCTCGACATCGAGGACCCTAGTTGATCTCGACCAAAACCAGGAGCCTCTACTAGCACCAGCATCATCGAGCAGCCAGACGGAAGCCGAGCCCTCCTCGAGATCGAGTACACTACTCGAGATCGAGTACACTACTCGAGATCGACCACCACCTCCCTGCCTTGACTTCGCCTTCCTTGACGCTGACTCCACCAAACGGCCAGGACTACTCGATCTCGACCACTTACTACTCGAGATCGACCAGGCTTGTCGATGTCGACCAACCTTCACCAGCTCCTGCACCCATGAGCAGCTCACCACCAGAATCTGAATCCTACTCGAGATCGAGTACCCCTACTCGAGATCGACCAAACACTGTGGTCCCCGATTCCGTCTCCGTGAAGGTAAGCCAAGGTATGGATCTTTCTTCTCCCATTTCCATTAAAGATCTATCTATACATGGGAGAGGTTTGCCTTGGTATGTGCGCTTATGTAGGATATCCAATGATGAGCCCAAGGAATATGAAGTTGGAGACAAGCTCTATGTCTCCAAATCAAAGGATCATTGGTTCCCTAACAAATTCAACAAGAAGCGGATGGGACCTTTCGTGGTGAACAAAATCCATTCTGGAGGATTACATCTGATGGATAAGAATGGAGTCCTATTTGAAGCCCAGGCTACACGGGCCCTACAGATGCCACATTGAGCATAAATGGAAAGTCGTCCTAGCGACTATAAAATCTAGAGCTTGTACATAGACATTTACTTCTTTTTGGGAGTTTTTGGACTTTGTTTTGCTTGTTTTTGGTTTTGAACACTTTTAGTTTTTCTATTATGGTTATATGTCTTCTGCACTTTTCAGGTACATGGATGAGCCATATTCATACTCGGCCCAAGCGGTTCTTTCATTAAGATGCCCTGCACACCTGTCTAGTAAGTTTCTATCTCTACCCTTGTTTTTATACAGTGAGGACACTGTAATGTTTAAATATGGGGTGGGGGAAGGGCTTACTTTATGCATATTTGACATTATGTGTGCTTTATTTCTTTGAATTGCTACATGGCTATTTTGGAATGCATTATTTATGCTTATATGCATGTTTTCCAAAATTTGAGAAAAATGGCCCCCATTGAAAATTTTGAAATAATGTCATGGAAGCTTTATTGAACTCAACGATGCAAAATTGGATTAATTAGAGATATAGCATGAAATTGCCTAGGAAAGGGAAGTCACAATGAAGTGCATTATTTAGGGTTGGCATGGTAATCGAAAATTACCATACCAACCGATTACTAACCGTACCAACATGTCGTTGGTACCAAGAAGTCGGTAACTGACTGAATCGGTAACCGAAGTCTCGGTACCAAGGATAGTCGGTACGGTAACGGTATGGACAACCCAAATGCCGTGGTACCGTTGGTACCGAATATATATTTAATTTTTTTTTTTAAAAAAAATATATTTTATTTTAAAAATAAAATAAAATATATGTTTTATTTAAAAATAATAATAAAATACCGTCGTACCGTTGGTACCAAGGATATTCGGTTCGTTTTCAAGCATAATCTGTCATTGGTACCATCGGTACCAATGGTACCATAGTGTAAAAAACGAAAATCGAACAATGAAAATAGTGGCTTCGGTTACCACGGTACCGACATTCGGTAACCGATACTTTCGGTACCAAGAGTTTCGGTACCGAAACTATTCGGTTGGTACGTGGTACATAAAATCCCATACCGAGGGGTATCGGTACGGTACGTGGTAATGAAAAATTTACCATGGTACCGTACCGTGCCAACCCTACATTATTTCATGAAAACCATGAAAGGAGGTAAAATTTGAAGTTGCTTTTGACATGTTGCATGATAAGATGATGGAGGACTTTATATTTCCATACAATGCTCATTGTTTATAATCCTAGCCTTACCTATGCTTATGCATCACAAAAGCCATAATATGCCTTATTTCATATATTGCTCCACATGATCTAAATATTGCCATTCTTTACCTTATCCGGGGATTATGTTGAGAATGATGATTACATTATGGAGATTATTGTATGGTGTTTGTGTTGTTATTATCATTATTGGAGTTTGGCAGGAAAGAGTTTGAAATATATGGAAAATTTTATGAGTGAGAAAAAATCCAACCACCTCAGGGGATAAAGGTAGATTGACCCTGCTCTCTAAGATAATAGTTTGGAGAGGTGGGACACACATTGTGAGGAGTCCAAAGCACTAAGTATCCGGGGCCATTCATGACACCCATGTTAGCGACTCGCGAGAAGGAAGTGCTGAGGTTAGAGAGGTAAAAGCATTATTATTGAGAAAAGCAATATGAAAGGTGATGAATCTTATGAAAAGGAATGTGGAAACTCAAGTTTGGAAATACTCCATTTCCCCGGATCATTAGCACCACATTGCCAGAAATTGCCCACATTTTAGCCTTTTACCAATCTACTCCTTATTGAGCTTAAATTAAAGTCCTCTTGATTATTAATGCTTTGTCACGAATGAATGTTTTGCATAACCCTCCTTTTGTGAGTAGATGTTGCTTTTGTATATTTGCACATGCATTGATCTGTGACACTAGTACCTTTTCGAGGATGGCAACTGATTGCAGGGGACATATGGCAGTGAATCTAATATATTGAGAGTTTTGATTTCTTCCCCTGAATGACAATTAAAAGTATTGCTTGAGGACAAGCAAGCTTAAGTATGGGGTGTTTGTTGTGAGCTGAATCTGCCATGTTTTACAGTAACTTTTATATCGATTTCTGCATACATTGCATGCATTTGGGTTAGAATAATACAGAATCTGTGTAGTTTACACTTATTTGCAATATATGGAGGTCTACACAAGTTTTGGTTATATTTCGCAGAAATTGGACGCACTTTGGAGCTTAAAGGAAACTCATGGAGAGGCTAAGAATAGTGCAGCTGGAGAAAAGGCCATTTTTCACCATTCTTCGTTCTGAATCAAGCTTTGATGTCTTCATGAGAGTTGTAGCCCTCGAAAAGTGATTTCCAAGGCATGGTCATATGCGACAATCCGACGAATGATGACTCGGGAAAGTGCGTTTCAAGAACAGAGTAGAAAGCTGAGAGAACTTTACTCGATCTCGAGTACACTTACTCGATCTCGACAAAGGCTGTCCGAGCACACCTGGTCGAGCAGAGCTGATCGAGGACACTGAGTCAGAGACAACCTGACTCCGGAAGCCAACTCGATCTCGAGTAACTCTTGTCGAGATCGACCACACTTCGACGCCATGTCTGGAGTCGACGAGCTGTGCCAAGTCGAGAAGCCGAAAATGGAGAAGCCGAGCACCACCTCTACTCGATCTTGAGGAGGCTAGGTCGAGATCGAGGAGCCAAGGAGCCAAGATCCGAGTTTGTCGAGCAAAGCTACCCGACCAAGCCAGCCAGCCCCAGTCGACGACGAATCCTACTCGATGTCGAGGAGCCCTACTCGAGATCGACGAGCCGTGTCCGGGAGCGCGTTACACGGTTTGACGAATCCTACTCGGTTTGGGAGTCCTTGGGGCCGAAGGATGCCAAGTCTATCCGATTTCATCAAGTTCTATCTATGGAAGACAAGATCTATCAAGATGAGAAGACTTACCTATTTAGATTTATTTTTCCCTTTTAGATTTAATTTCTTTATGGTATTTATTTATCTTTTAACCCTTTTAGATATAGATAGATAGATTCTATCCTTGATTAGCAAGGAATAGAAGGCTATAAATAAAGCCCTAGGGGCTGGTTTTTCAATATTGAATTTCAGACACAATTCCATTCAAGTAAGTAGGAGTAGAGAGAGAGAGTTTGTGGTAAGCAAGGTGGAAAGGCGAAAGCGTATTTGTCTTGTTGGTTGTAAGCTTTCTTTATTTAATTCAATGCAAGTTAGTTTCTTTTGTTATTTGATGTCTTTCTTGATGATGAAGAGCGAGTAGTCCACCCACTTCTGGGGCTGGGGTGAGCCCGACGGTTTCCATGTGAGGTGATGCGGTAAAGGTCAGATCCTGTTATGCAATTCGTCTTCTATCCCTATGAGCATGATTCTTTTGCGAGAGTTGTAGGTGATCCTTGTTTGTATTATTGAAGCGAAAGTGATCTTAATACAACTTGGGTTAATTATGTGAAAAGGGTTAGTAACAATTAGAGTTTATGCGAAAGCCTCTATATGCCTATTTGTTAGTAACGAAAGTTATTTTGATGGAAATCATGATCTTTTATGCCTTTATGTGTTACTTTGCATGGTTATCGTTGTGGTGTTGATACCCTGGCTTTGGAAGTTCTTTATATATTGATTTATTTCTGTCTAAATATGAGAATCTGTGTTCGAATCTGCAATTTGAGGTTTTCTGTGTTTTAGTCGAGATAAAGTAGTAGCTGGTCGAGATCGAGTAGGTCCTTGTCGATCTCGAGTTGTCTCTTGTCTATATCGAGTTGAATTTCTGTTTCTGTTTTCGATTCCGAAGTTTCTATTTTTACTATTCCTTGTCGATCTCGAGTGGCATCTTATCGAGATCGAGTACTGTGTTGTCTGAGTCAAGTTTCTGTCGTCGACTTTCAGTTTCTGTCTTTTACTGTTGGTAGTCGATCTCGAGTTAGGCTAGTCGAGATCGAGTTAGCTTCTGTTTTGCTTTTATTTCTTGCTTTTGTTTGTTATTTCTGTCTTTCTTTCTTTGTTTCTTTGTTTCTGTCTTCCGTTTGCTTTTCTGTGACATTTACACCTGCCTAGGATCCGCTGACACGCTTTCTCGTGGATTCGATCCTGACTTTCTCTTACTGCATTGGAGGAGTCTTGTATTTATTTGCGTGGGCCTAAATCTGGTTTGATCTATTTCATTATATTTCATACTCGATTTCCTCCTCACAACAAAACCAACCAAAGCTTACAACCGATCGAAGCCAAATTGCTCTCGCTCCTTAACTCTTCTCGGCCTCCACTCTCTCTCTACCTCTTTTCCTTCTCTAGAATGGAATGAATAAAAATCAGCCCTATAGGCTTTATTTATAGGATTCTAATCCTTGCTAATCAAGGAAGGAAATTATATATATATATCTTAAAGATAAAACTTTAAATAAAAGGAACATTTATCTAAAATGGAAATATCGAAAATATCTAAATATCTTCATGTGGTAGATAAATCCTTCTTTCCATAGATAGTCTTGATAGAATAGGATGGATCCGGCCTTGCTTTGTGCCCAAGTAATCCACATATGCTCAGATTGGCCCAAGGAACTCGTGACCCAATTTTAGCTTGGTCGACTTCGACCAGTTTTGGTCGACGTCGAGTTGCTTCGTCGATCTCGTCTTCTCCTTGTCTTCTCGAGCAGCCTCTCCTTCCTCGAGCTCGGGTGTGCTTTTGGGTCTTGGTCGACATCGAGGAACTTACTCGACATCGAGTAGTTCTCGAACTCGAGTTTTATTCTTCTTCTGTCCTCGATCAGTCTGCTCTCCCAGCTGTAGTCGACTTCGAGTTGCTTAGTCGACTTCGAGTAAGTTCCAGCTCTTGTCCTCTCTTCTTGGTTTCGTCCCGGAATGGCTCCAAATTCTGTAATACTAAACCAAAACTTATGTAGACCTCTATTTCTTGTAAATAAGCATATACTACATAAATTCAACATATTCCTAGCCCAAAATATGCAAAGTATATAGAATAAGGAGCTAACATGTATATAAAAGCATGGTAACTTTAGTGGACATCACCTTTTCTGACGAAAGGTATGAAAGGTCTGCCCCATCTATGCCATTATATGTGCCACCAAAGGAGGTCGATCCAGACGTCAAGGAGCAATTTCAGAATGACCAGATATGCCGTCTTACCAAACAAGTTAAATTCATCTCTAAAAATCAGCCTTGTTTTGAATGTGGGTCTGTGAGGCACAACACCACTGTGTGCCCACACGTCGATCAAGTACAAGCGGCAGAAACCCACGAAGAGGTAAGGTATGTAGGGGGAAACTACTCAGGGCAACATCAGAACCAGAACTGGAGCTATTATCGCCAGCCCCATCATCAAAATCCCCCTCCCTAAAGAGCTCATGGTCACCCTGACAAAGAAGGTAAGAAAGATGACCTGCATACCATTCTTGAGGAGATGCTGATGAATCGTTAAGACACCAAGCAATCTATCAATTCCATCCACACTAAGCTGCATGGCATCAACTCTAGCCTTGGGGAAATCGATATTTGGCGGAAATCAATTGACACCCAGATTGGTCAACTGGCTAAATCCGTCCCCAAATAATCAGGTACGCTCCCTGCCCTAGAACCTCTGAACCTAACCCTAAGGGTAAATCTACAAGACATGTGGTTGCCATGACTTTAAGGAGTGGGCGACAGATGCAAACGCCCGAGCCCAACACAGAAGGAGAAGTTGCAGGAGACTCCTCGACGTCGACCAAGCCACTCGACGTTGACCAAAACTTGCTCGACATCGACCAGTAGGAACTCGATATCAACCAGAATGCCACACCTGCCCCGAAGTCGACCAGTGTACTCGACGTCGAGGAGACCTTAGTCGATGTTGACCACCCTTCTGCCCCTGTTGACAACCCTCCTGCACCTCCGACGAAAAAAAAGTTGCCTTTCCCATCAAAATCTCCAAAGGATCCAGTATATAAGAAATTCCAGCGTTTCATAAAGATGCTTCAAAGGCTCAACGTCCCAATACCCTTCACATAAGCTCTTAATGAGATGCCCTCATATGTCAAGTTCCTCAAGGAGATTCTGAGCAAAAAGCGATCAATGGCTGAGATCGCAGAGGTGTGCAGCCAGATGGATGTTCTTGAGAAAAGGCCAGATCCAGGTAAGTTCGCTATAACCATTGGATTTGGTCAATATAAATTTAATGCTTTATGTGACATGGGAGCCAGTGTGAGTATAACTCATTTATCAATCTGGTCCAAGATTAAGATAGGTGCTCTAGAGCCTGTGGATGCAAAACTATACATGACGAACAACACGGTGGTCATCACAACAAGCATGGTGGACAATGTACCATTGTAGGTAGGTAAGTTCTTTGTCCCTGCTGATTTCTTAGTTATTGATATGGCAGAGGACCCTGCTTGTCCAATTGTTCTAGGAAGGCCCTTCTTGGCTACGGTGGATGCCAACATAAGCGTCATGAAGGGAGTACTCACTTTCAACATCAGCGATGAGGTAATGGAGTATTCTTTTAATAAAACTGAAAGGCACACAGGTCCCATGGAAGAAGTCAAGTCTATATCAGCTAGGTGCATCACTTGCGGGGAGCCTAAGGTAAGAAATATAACTTCCGAGGAGCTGGAAAAGATGGATATGGAAGCCCAGGTGGAGGAGATCATGGCCATCCTGAACGACGACAAATAGGATCTACTCGACATCGACCAAGGTAAGTCGACGTCGACTAACTATTTTTCGGATGCCTTGACAGGATTCAAGTATGGGGTCGAAGTCGACCATAGTTACTCGACGTTGAGTACTTTGGTCGACGTCGACCAGAATTCGAGCCCAAAACCGCCTGCAACTTCGTCGAGCAATCCACCTGAATCCGACCACTCCTCGACGTCTAGTAAGTTGGTCGACGTCGGGTAAGTTGGTCAACGTCGACCAGAGTTCCTCTTCAACTCTGCCTTCCTCGACCAGCAGTCCACTCGAAGAAGGTAAGTCCTTGACGTCGAGTAACCCTACTCGATGTCGACCTGACTTCGAGGTCCCGAAATCCGAATCTACGAAGGTAAGCCAAGGTACTGACATCTCTTTTCCTATTTCCATTAATGATTTATCTATACATGGGAGAGGTTTTCCTTGGTATGTGCGATTATGTAGGGTTTCCAATGATGATCCCAAAGAGTATGAAGTAGGTGACAAAGTCTATGTTGCCAAATCAAAGGATCATTGGTTTCTTAACAAATTCAACAAGAAGAAGATGGGGCCATTCACGGTGAACAAAATCCATTCAAGATGACTACAGCTGATGGACAAGAATGGAGTCATATTTGAAGCCCAAGCTACATGGGCCCTGCTAATGCCACCTTGAGCTAAACGGAGAAAGTCGGCCTAGCGACTATAAAGTCTAGAGCTTGTAAATAGACATTTAGTTTTTGGGATTTTGGACATTGTTGTTTTTGGTTTTTGGTTTTGGACATTGTTTTTGAAGGTTCGATAAAGTAAAACAAAGTAATATAGAAATACTCTAGAAGGGGGGTTGAATAGAGTATGCCGGTTTTTCGCAGATAGTCTCAAGACTTTTGAAGCTCGTGCAAAACCCTTTGAGATTAGACTTAGTCTTTCCTCAAAAAACCTGAATCACAAAGTTAAATAATCGAACCAAGTGCGGAAATAAGGTAAAGCGGTAAATAAAGGACTCGATGAATTGTTTACGAGGTTCAGCACGAACTTGGCCTACGTCCCCGCCTAGGGTTCTTCCACAACCCTAGGATTCAACCGACTTTTATTGATTCACAAGACTTAGGATCCTAGTAGCTCCCCGAGAAGCCTCTCTCCTATACAATTGCAATCTAGTCAACTCGCGTTCCCTTGTAGTCCTAAACCAATCTAGAAGAGCCCCACCTCTCTATGCTATCTAGTACAATCCTCTTACACTTAGTGTTCACTTCCCGAGTGTATGAAAGCTTTCAAATGAATCAATCGCCTGGTGTTCACTTCCCGAGTTACAAACTCTCGAGTATAACACTATAACAAAATATATCCTATAAGCTCACTGTGTAACTCTCAAATGCTTTCAAATGAAATAACAGACTCTTAAGGACTAGCTGAGAGCACACGAAGAAGACAGATATCGCTTGAAAGCTTGAGTGTATGAAAGCTTGTGTTCAACAGATGTGCGGCTGTCTTCTCCTTCCTTTTCTTTATATTGAAACAAATCGGCGCCTAAGGATCTTCACCAATGGCTAGACTTGATCATGGCTTGAGCTGGATCTTCTATCTTTGGAAACTTCGAAGGCCATAATCTTCCGATTTGAATCTTCTCCAATTTCAACATAAGGATGGAAATAATATTCGAAAATACTTCCTGAAAGGTTAGTGTATATATGATAATATAATGGAAGTATATAATAAAATAAAATAATATTCGAGCATAATAATATAAAGAACAGGTTTTGTGTTTCATCAACACTCCTAAAGCTTCAAGACCTGTGACAAAAATAGACTGTCAAGGCCTTTGAAACTTATTCCGATTTTCATCAAGGGATGGAGTTATCAGTTTTTAATTTTTTCTATTGTGGATATTTTTCGTCTAACGAATCTTGTAGGTAAGAGACGCTACAGATCTACTCGACATCGAGAAGAACTCCTCGACATTGACCACGCATATCGAGAAGAAAGAAACACGTGGCCGAGGAGAAAAGTCACCCTAGGGTTCCACTTTACTCGATCTCGAGTAGTACTGGTCGATGTCGACCAACTTCATCGATGTCGACCAACTCAGCAGTAACATTCACACTTAATTTCCGACGATCAGCACACATGGCTAGTGAGTTTCTTTCTTTACCCTTGTTTATATACAGTGAGGACACTGTAATGTTTAAGTATGGGGTCGGGGAATGGCTTACTTTATGCATATTCGACTTTATTTGACCATATGTGTGCATATTTAAAATTTATTTATCGAATTACTTATACATGGCTACTTTGGATTTCATATTTGATTTATGGGCTTACGGGCATGTTTTCCAAAGTTTATAAAAATCACCGCCATCAAAATTTTTACTAGTGTCATGGAAGCTTTATTGAGCTCAACGATGTAAAAGTGGATCCTCCTCTTCCTCTTCCTCGTCCACCTCCTCAGCGATGACCTTCTTTTTCCCTTTCTGCTTCGCACTGAGAGGCTTCTTAGCAGAGTGTTTTTGAGAGCCCTTTGTAACAGCAGTCGTTCTCTCAGCGATGGTGCTCTAGACAACAACAAGGACGATGGCTTGAGGAGTGGGTTCAGGTGTGGGGGAAGTAGCAGTGACCTGACGTCCCTTGGGGGTGGCGCCAAGTCTTTTGTGTGTGGAAGCTTTCTTTGATTTGGGAGCCATGGAGGTAATCGGCTAAGGTTTTTAGAACAGTTTGAGAGGTTGAAGAAAGAGAATTTGGAAGGGTTTGGATAAGTCTGAGTTTGTGAGGGAGTCGGGTACAGAATTGGGTTTAAGTAGAGTGAGGTGATGGAGTTGATTGGACGGGCTTAGAGTTCCAAGGATAGTAATCATAACATTGCCAATTTGAAAATATTCCAATTCAAAATTCAAATTTTTTTCTTAACCATTTTAAAATAAGAGGGAAATATCCAAAATTATTTTGTTCCAAAAATATCTCAACGAGAAAAAATATGTGACAAATAGAATTCTCAAAGGTCTTGACATAATTCTCAAAGGTCTTGACATTGAGTAGAACTTATCTTTCGTAAAGGGAAAGCTCCCCCTACGAAAGTGCATCCTTGTTAAGCATCCCAATCTCTTGTCTAATGAAGGTGAACCCGTCCTCTGGCAAAGGCTTAGTAAAAATGTCAGCCCATTGATAATCAGCTGAAATAAAGGAAATGGACACATCACCTTTTTCGACATGGTCTCTAATGAAATGATGCCTTACATCAATATGTTTGGTCCTTGAATGCTGAACAGGATTCTTTGTAATGGAGATGGCAGTTGTATTGTCACACTTAATGGGAATGCCTTTGAGGTTGATTCCAAGATCTTACAATTTGTTGAACTATCCAAAGGATTTGAGAGCAGCATGCTCCAGCTGCTATGTACTCGGCTTCTGCAGTGGATAGGGTAACAGAGTTGTGTTTCTTAGAGTGCCAACTGATCAAGGATGCTCCTAAGAGTTGGCAACATCCTGATGTGCTCTTCCTATCCACCTTATAGCCTGCAAAATCTGCATCAAAATACCAATTAATGTGAAATTCTTTTGCTTTGGGTACCATAGTCCAAGCTCCTTAGTGCCATTGAGATATCGAAAGATCCTCTTCACAGCTACGAGGTGAGATTCTTTAGGATCAGCTTGAAACCTAGCACACATGCAAACACTAAACGTGATATCAGGTCTACTAGCTGTGAGATATAGTAAAGATCCAATCATTCCTTCATACTCCTTTTGATTGACACTTTTCCCAGTCTTGTCTTGATCTAGAGATAATGTTGAGCTCATGGGTGTCTTGGCTGCTTTGGATTGATCCATCTTGAATTTCTTCAAGAGATCCTTAGTGTACTTGCTTTGGTTGACAAAGATCCCTTTCTTGGATTGATGAACTTGTAATCCCAAAAAGAAGTTGAGTTCACCCATCAAGCTCATCTCAAATTCACTGCACATAATGTCAGAAAATTCCTTGCACAAAGATGTGTTAGTAGCACCAAATAATATATCATCAACATAAATTTGAATAACCAAAATGTCCTTTCCTTTGGTCTTGATAAAAAGAGTCTTGTCGATCAAACCCCTTTTAAAATCATTTTCTAAAAGATATTTTGGCAGGCGCTCATACCAAGCTCTTGGGGCTTGTTTCAAACCCTAAAGCGCTTTTTCATGTTTATAAACATGATTAGGAAATTCCAGACTTTCAAAACCGGGAGGTTGAGCCACATATACTTCTTCCTCTAAGAGACCATTAAGAAAAGCACACTTGACATCCATTTGATATAACTTTATGCTCATAAAGGATGCAAATGCTAATAAAATGCGAATAGCTTCAAGCCTAGCTACAGGAGAAAAGGTCTCCTCGTAGTCAATACCCTCCTCTTGATTGTAGCCTTGAGCAACAAGCCTTGCCTTGTTCCTCACGATCTTACCATTCTCATCTAGCTTGTTTCGAAATACCCATCGCGTGACAATGACTGATTGATGCTTTGGCCTAGGCTTCAAGCTCCAGACTTTGTTCCTTTCAAATTCGTTAAGCTCGCTTTGCATAGCAATGATCCAGTCTGGCTCTTGGAGGGCCTCATCTACCTTATTTGATTCAATAAGAGAAATAAACGCGTGAAAAGAACAAAGATCTTTAAGTTTAGAACGAGTTTGAACACTAGAAGTAGGGTCAGAAATGATATCCTTTAATGAGTGTGATGAGGAGTATTTGAATTTCCTTTTGCTAGTCTCAGCTCCTTGATTCGTCACACCAGTAGGATTGATTTGTGGTACATCTAACTACGTGGTCCTGTTAGGTTCAGTTACAGCAGTTTCTGACGTTTCAACACTGTTGGATTGGACACCAAGGGCTTTGGACGAATCTTCAACACCTTGGGTCAATTCTTCAGTGTTGAGAATCTGTTCCTATATGTTCCTCTTCTCTGTGTTCTTGGAAGCAGCATCATCACCTTCTTCGTTCTCTGCATGGATGTTAAGAAGTAGGGTTTACCAAGAATCTCGTTCTCACACTCATTAAAGGATATCATTTCTGACCCTACTTCTAGTGTTCAAACTCGTTCTAAACTTAAAGATCTTTATTCTTTTCACGCGTTTATTTCTCTTATTGAATCAAATAACACTAGAAGTAGGGTCAGAATCAAGAATCTCTCAGCCTAGGAAGAAGGTAAGAGGTGTAAAGGTAAAGTTTTATTACACATTGAAGTGGTAAAGAAGGACGAGGGTTTACCAACTCGAATTGGATAACAGGGGACCAAGAGAGGGGAAGCGGTGCTGCTGGCCAGGGACGGAGCAAGAAATTTATCGATGGGGGGGGGGGGGGGGAAGTTTTATACAAGTTGTTGATTCACTCTTCGATAGATTTTTTAATAGTACGTTTAGTGAACCAAAACTATGATATTTTAGATTAAACGATGATATTTTAGTTTAAACAAAGTTTTTTTTTCAAACCACAATGTTTTTTTTATTCAAAACGATTGTGTTTTAATTTAAAATTGTGTCGATAGTTATTACATATTTTTTTTCTCTTTAAACGAACAAATGATGTCGTTTTAATCAATAACTATATTTTTTTAGTCTAAAAATATATCGTTTAAAACCTACAAAGTCAATATGCAACTTGTTGTTCTGTTAGCATGTAATAACGTATAACAAGATATATAAACTTTAAACTTGCATAATTTCTTAAATAATTATCGATTTTAGTAATATAACCTCTTGCTTGGAAGTTCTTTGGTTAAATTATATTGCCGAAATATCAAATTAAGTAAAATATAACTCAAAATCCTCCATAAATCTCAACTCTCAAAATAACTCAAAATCTCATAATAAACTCAAACCTCATCTCATACTTATGCACACATATGCATACACAACACCCAACCAATCTTTCTCTTAACCAACATAAATCTAATCTTCCTCATTATGCAAAAAATGACTAAACTTGGCCCTTTTTTTTTTGTCTTTTTTTTTTAAATTGTTTTTTTTTTATTTGGACCGAAAAATACATAAATAATATATGCATAAAATGAGGGAACTATAAGCACACAACATTACATCTTCTCAAAACCATAAAACTCACACTTTAGCTTCTTTCCTCCATCAACTCTAAAATAGATATCCATAACCCACTCAATTAATTTCCCCCGGAAAAGGGTAAAGCTTATCATAGGCTAGGAAAAATGCAATTTTTTGGAGCTACAAATAAAATAGGATAAAGGCTCAAATTGGCTTTAAAGCAAGATATAACATAAGGTAAACATGGATAAAATGTGGCTAAAAGGTGCCTCTATCATTTGAACTTATCAAGCAATGATCATGTATATAATCGGTCTTGAAAATAAACAACTATGTCAATACTCAAAGAAAAATACATAGGAAGAGTGTTGTAGGAGGAAATCAAGTTTAAAATATAATAAAATAGATTAAACCAGATTCGTGCCCACGCAAATGATTACAAGACCTCCTCCTGATGCAGTAGTGGGAAGTTAGGATCGATCCACGAGGAAGCTGGTCAGCGGATACTAGGCAGCAATGGAATCTCACAGACAGACGTCGACTACAGATGCTCGATCTCGACTAAGGTTAGTCGACAGAAGATCAGGCAAGTCGAAAAGCGCAGCAGCAGCTCCTGGTTTTGGTCGATATCGAGGACACTCTACTCGATATCGAGTAAAGCCTTCGTCGACGTCAGGTACCTACACAGGAAAAGCTACAGCGACCTTCGATCGAATATCAGTAACTCAATATCGACAAGAGTTAGTCGATACCGAGGAGGGCAGAAACTTTAAAACGAAAAAAAAAAAAGGCTTTGGGGATTCGAAATAAACTATGTATATAAGAAAACTTCCAAGATTAAGGTTTGCGACAACGATAACCAAGCATGCAAAAGGCAAGAATAAAATAGATAATCATGTAAATCGCATCGAAGGACCAAGCTTTTGCCTTTTCCAACAATTAGACAACTCTTTCAAGAAACCCTAATTGTATCTACCGATTTTATGTTTACAATCCAAGTTGTTAGCACGGACCTCCATTAGATGGGTAATAAACACATAACAAGTAGTAGATGCTCAAAACATGATAAAAGTCGGATTTTTACCTCATGCAAGCAGGGCTATCGTCGGGGTCGCCCCAACCCTAGAAGAGGGTGGACTACTCGCTCTTCATCACAATTGCCGAC
Organism: Persicaria tinctoria; assembly: GCA_037127255.1. Lineage (NCBI taxonomy): Eukaryota > Viridiplantae > Streptophyta > Magnoliopsida > Caryophyllales > Polygonaceae > Persicaria > Persicaria tinctoria. The sequence goes on from JBANSL010000015.1 coordinate 32,637,022, forward strand.
ATTCTTGATTGAAAGGAAATAACTTGCATTAAACCAAACTGAAGAAAGTACAAATGGAAATAAAGCCAGATCACTTTCGCTTCTTTGCTCCACTCGGCCTCTCTTTCTCTCTCTACTACTACTTCTCCTACTAAAATTGAATTGCTGTGTGATGGAATGAATAAAACTCATCCCCCTAAGTCTTTATTTATAGGCTTCTATTCCTTGCTAATCAAGGATAAAAATCTCTATCTATATCCAAGGATAAAACATTAATAAAAGGAACTTTTATCTTAAAAGGGAAATATATCTAAAAGGCTAAAATATCTTCAACTGTGGATAAATCTTCTCTTCATGGATGGATTTTGATAGACTTGGATAGAACTCGGATAGAACTTGATAGTCTCGGACAAGCTTTGGATCCAAGCAAGCCCAAACCGCGTCGGACAGCTCACCGCATAACGCGGTCTAGGATGGCGCTCCTCGATATCGAGTAAAGTACTCGATATCGAGTAAAGTTGGCGTCGACTTGAGCTTGGCTTGGTGTTGTCGAGTAACTGGTCTTCGATCTGCTCGGACACTGGCTCTCAGGTCTTGTCGATATTAAGTAGATTACTCGATATCGAGTAAGTGTCGTCGATCATGGTTGGCCTGGTGTTGTCGAGCAGCCTCTCCTCGACATTGCTCGGGCATGTGACTTTGGTCTTGTCGATATCGAGTAGAGTACTCGATATCGAGTAAGTGTTGCCCGACATGTCTTCGTCTTCGGCTTCTTGATCAGCTTGTGTTCCTCGACTCCGGGTTGGTCGTCAGGTCTTTGTCGATATCGAGTAAAGTACTCGATATCGAGTAACTTTCTGGAGTCGAGTTGGCACGTTTTCAGTTCCTCGATCAGTGATGTGCCTGGACATTTTTTGTCGATATCGAGTAAGACTCGTCGATATCGAGTAGCTTTCAGCTTCCGTCTTTACTTCTTGGTTTTATCCCGAAATTGCTCCAAATTCTGCAATATTAAACCAAAACTTATGTAGACCTCCATTTCTTGCAAATAAGCACATATTACATAAATTCAACATATTCCCATCCCGAAATATGCAAAGTGTATAGAATATGGAGCTAAAATGTGTATTTCAACATGGCTATTTTAGTGGACATCAAATCACACCATACTTAGACTTGCTTGTCCTCAAGCAATAACTTGGATGGTCATTCAGGGGAAGTAATTTAGACTCTCAACATCATAGATTCATTCTTATATAACCCTACAGTCAATTACCATTATCGAAAAGGTACTAGTGTCACAAATCCATGTATGTGCAAATAAAAAGCAACATCTACTCACAAAAGGAGGGTTATGCCAAAAACATTTATGTGACAAAGCAACTATAATCAAGAGGACTTTAATTTAAGCTCAAAAAGGAATAGATTGGTAAAAGGCTTAAGGTGGGCAATATTTGGTAATGTGGTGCTTATTGATCCGGGGAAATGGATTATTTCCAAACTTTCATACCACATCCCTTTTTCATAAGATTCATCACCTTCTATAATGCTTTTTTTCTCAATAATAATGCTTTTCCCTTTCTAACCTCAACACTGCCTTCTCGCGAGTTGCAAACATGGGTGTCATGAATGGCCCCGGATACTTAGTGCTTTGGACTCCTCACAATGTGTCCCATCTCGCCAAACTATTATCTCATCGAGCAGGGTCGATCTACCTTTATCTCCTAAGGTGATCGGATTTTCTTTCACTCATATAATTTTCCATATCTTTCAAACAATTTCCTTCCAAACTCCAATAATGATAACAACACAAACACCATATAATAATCTCCATAATGTAACATCATTCTCAACATAATCCCCGGATAGGAAATAAGGTAAAGAATGGCAATATTTAGATCATGTGGAGCAATATATGAAATAAGGCATAGTATGGCTTTGTGTAATGCATAAGCATAGGTATGGGTAGGAATATAACAATATGAGTATTATATGGAAATATAAAGTCCTCCATCCTTTTATCATGCAACATGTCAAAAGCAACATCAAATTTTACCTCATTTCATGGTTTTCAAGAAAAAATGCACTTCATTGTGACTTCCCTTTACTATGCAATTTCATGCTATATCTCTAATGAATCAAATTTTGCATCGTCTAATTCAATATAAGCTTCCATGAAACTATTTTTTTGAGCAATTTACAAGCAATGGTAGATGTCTCATAGAACTTTCAGTTTTAGCCTTATGCATAAAAATTTAAAATTTACTCAAAATTTCACCATGTAAAACCAAAAGCAAGAATAAAACATGAAATAATGATAATGAGCCCTTCCCCTACCCCATACTTAAAATATACAGTTTCTCCACTGTATAAAATCTAATAAAAACAAGAGTAAAGGAAGGAAGTCACTGAATAATGCGTCGAGGAGGGCAGAACAGGTCATGTCGAGGAAACTGGTCTTGTCGATATCGAGTACTGTACTAGATATCGAGTAGGTTGTCTGCGTCAAGTGGAACCTGAAGTCGAGGAACTTCTTCTGGCTTGGTCGATATCGATGAACTTCTGGGCTGCTCCTCTTGATCGATTTCGACTTGGCCTTCGTTGATTTCGACTGTTCTTTAGGGACTTCTTATTCCACCTTTCGCGATCCTTTTATGCTTCTCGGCCTAAAAATGTTAGATTGCACACAAAGACAAGACTATCCACATTAAGTATTCTAAACTAAAAAAACCAAAAATAAAAACCAAAAGTTCCAAAGTCCAAACATTCAAAAGTTTTATATACATGCTCTAGATTTTAGGGTCGCTAGGCCGACTTCTTCTTTTGTGCTCAAGGACCGTTAATGTGGGGCCCGCTTATGCTTGGCCCTTCTCCTGGATCATCTAGGTCCTGATTGTAGTATGCAAGCTCAGCTGACAGGTGGTTGCTTGCATAATCTTCCTTTTCTTTCTTCTTTCTCTTCCCATCTCTCAGTTTCCGCAGATTCTCTCACCACGGGGCTTTACCTCCCCTTAGATTATTGATAAATTTCTTAATGGACTGAGGAGGAGTAGAACTCATACATGAACTTACCTTTTCGGGCCCAAAACAGAAATTTTCGGTCTTGGGGTTAGTCGATGTCGAGCAAGACTGGTCGATATCGAGTACATGGACGCCATACTTAGGCTCTTGGCAAGTCTGGTGCTCAGCAGAGGAAGTCGATATCGAGTAAAGCTTTGGTCGATATCGAGGCGCCTTTGTCGTTATCGAGTTGACTTCTAGTGCCTTCCTCCGTTGTTTGCTTGGTCCCGTGGTTGCTGATGCTTTTCACTTCTAGCCAATAAATTTCCTCTTTTGCAGGGCCAAAAGAGAAATTGAGCAATCGATGTTTGACACTAATCTTGGCATCTGTAGTAGCTAAGAATGGTCTACCAAGAATAATAGGGCTAGTAGGATCTTCAGCACAATCTATAATAACGAAATCAGCTGGGATAAAGAATTTACCAACCTGGAAAGGGACATTCTCAACCATACCTGTAGGGATGACCACTGTATTGTTTGTCATGTATAGCTTGGCATCCACATGTTCTATGCATCCTATCTTTACCTTCCGCCAGATTGATAAGGGCATGATGCTCACACTTGCTCCTAAATCACATAAGGACTCATATTTATGTTGTCCAAATCCCACAGTAACAGAAAACTTACCAGGGTCAGGTCTCTTCTCAGGGAAGTGGAGCACTTTGCATTCGCCGGCGATCTCTGAGATGGATCGCTTCTTGCTCAGGATTTCCTTCAGGAATTTGACATATGCAGGCATCTCTTGCAGAGCTTCTGTAAAAGAAATAGAGAAATTCAGTTCTTGTAGCATATTAAGAAAACGTTTGAAGTTACCTGCAGTGGGATCTTTCAGCGCTTTGGAAGGGAAAGGCAGTTGTTGTAAGAGGAAATCGAGTTCAAAATATAAAATATAGATCAAACCAGATTATGCCCACGCAAATGATTACAAAACTCCCTCCCTATGCAGTAGTGGGAAGTCAGGATCGATCCTCGAGGAAGCGTGTCAGCGGATCTCTGGCCGCTGTAAATCTCATAGACAGAAAAGCAGAAAGACAGAAATAACAAAGCAAAGTAGAAAAATAAAGCAAGTAACAGAATCAACTCGATATCGACAACAGCAAGTCGATATCGACCAAAGCAAGTCGATCATAGAAATAGAAATCAGCAACAAACAGTATCGAGTAAATTCAACTCGATATCGAGTACAGCTAACTCGATATCGACAAGAACTTGTTCGACGTTGACAAAAACAGAAATTTAAATTGCAAACTTTCTGATCACAGAACTCAGATTTCACACGAAATAAATCAATATATCAAAAGATTTCCAAAGCCAGGGTATCAACACCACAACGATAACAATGCAAAATAACATATAAAGGCATAAAAGATCATGCTTTCCATCAAATAACTTTCGCTATTAACAAATAGGCATATAGAGGCTTTCGCATAAACCCTAATTATTACTAACCCTTTTCACATAATTAATCCAGGTTGCATTAAGATCACTTTCGCTTCAATAATACAAACAAGGATAACCTTCAACTTTCGCAAAAGAATCATGCTCATAGGCATAGAAGAAGAATTGCATAAAAAGATTGTACCTTCAGCACATTACCTTACATGGCTACCGTCGGGCTCACCCCAGCCCTAGAAGTGGGTGGACTACTCGCTCTTCATCGCAATAGCAGACATCTTTGATGAAAAAGAACTAACTTGCATTAAATAAACTCAAACATACAACCTCTTCTCTGTGGAACTACTTCTCTGAAATTGAATGATGAAAAACTAGCCCCTAGGGCTTTATTTATAGTGCTCAAACCTCACTAATCAAGGAAAGAACATTTTATTTATATCTATATCTAATTATCTAAAGGCTTAAAGATAAAAAAATGCAATAAAGGAATTAAATCAAAAAGGGAAATTTTATCTAAAGTAGGTAAATCTTCCATGTGTTGATAGGTCTTGATAGATGTTGATAGATGTGGATAGATCTCGGAAAAACTCGGATTCCTTCGGCCCTAAGGACTCCCAATCCGCATAGGACAGCAAAAACGCGTAACGCGGCTCTGGACATCTTTCCTCGATCTCGACCAAGTTTACTCGAGATCGAGTAACTCTAGCGTCGACTACGGCTGGCTCGGCATGTCGGGTTGCTGCTGCTCGATGAGGCTCGGACATGTGCTCTGGGGTCCTCGATATCGACAAGTTTAGTCGATATCGAGTAGACTTGCTTCATCGACTTGGTGGCCTAGGCATGTCGAGTAGCTTCTCCTCGGTACTGACTCGGACTGGCCTTGTGGTGGTTGTCGATATCGAGTAATATACTCGATATCGAGTAGATTGGTGCTCGACATCTTCAGTCATCGGCTCCTCGACATGGTGCATCTCCCCGACTTCGGACATAGGTTCAGGAAGTTGTCGATATTGAGTAAACTTTGTGGAGTCGGTTTGGCTCTGGCGCTCAGCTTCTCGATATGGCCTTAGTCGATCACCACTGCTCGGACACCTTTTGTCGATATCGAGTAAAATACCTCAATATCGAGTAACTCTGTATTCCAGCTTGATTCGTCTTGGTTCTGTGGTCCTTTGACCTTGGACTTCTGTAGTTGATTTCCGAGCTTTTCCAACCTTTCTCAGAACTGCTGTAAATTGCCTCGAATTCTGCAAAATTAAACAGAAACTGGTGTAGATTCCATAATTTGGCAAATAAACATAAACTACATGGATTCTGTACTATTCTAGCCCAAATGCATGAAATGTATGCAGAAATCGACATAAATGTTACTGTAAATCATGGCAGATTCAGCTCACAACAACAGTGTCTTTTTCTGCTTTGGAGCCAGAACAGACGTTGGAGGTGTTGCAGAGTCGTCGACATCGGCCAACTTTTCCTCTATATCGACCAAAGGTTCCTCGATATAGACAAGAGTTGTCGATCTCGAGTTGCTGGGCTGTGCAGTGGAGTCCGAGCTTGGCTTCTGGTCTGTGTCGAGGAGGTTCTTGTCAATATCAACCAAGGGTTGGTCGACATCGAGTTGCTGTTGCTCGTTGTCGAGTTGCTGCTCTGCTTTGTCTTGGTGCTTTCCGACCTCTGGCTCGTTTAATTGCTTCGCACTTCTGAGTTTGATAGCTGCAACGTGTCCGGTGTTCCCTTTAGGATTTGGTTCTGTTTCCCCAGGGAGTTGTCCGGATGGTCGTGCAATCTGCGCCGCGAATTGACCCATTTGAGTCTCTATGCTTTTCTTCCAGATATCCAACTCTCCAAAATTTGCATTGATGTTCTAGACTGGTTGTTGATGGTGCCTTGATTCCAGCGCATCTCATCAAGGATGACCTGTAAATCCTCCTTCTTTTGATCTCTCTCTAGATGCCTTGGAGCTCTGTATGGTGGGGGGTTCCTAGGAGGACCCTGGTTCCATTGTAGTTGATAGAACCTTTGATCCCCCATATAGCGATTGGGAACCCCTGCGTAAGCTACCTCTTCGCGTGTCTCTGCCATCCTGACTTGCTCTGTGTGTGGGCATTCAGTAGTGGTGTGCCGCTGTGATCCGCATTCGATGCAAGGCTGGTTGACAGAGAGATACTTGACCTGCTTGAGGAGCTTGCGATTCTGGTCTCTGTAGAACTGCTCCCTGACATCTGGGTCAATCTCCTTGGAAGGCTCATAGAGGGGCATAGATGGTGCTAGCCCCATACTTGTTGTCATAGTTGGTGAGCTTGTCAAGTACACCCCATGCGTCAGCTGGTGGCATCGTCAGATACTCATATTGAGTGTACTGATTGATCCTGTCCCTAGTGACTTGGTGAAGAGAATTGAAGAAGATCTCTTGAATGACGTAGGGTGGCTGTCCATGAGTAGGGCAAGATCGCAGTAGCTCTTTGTATCGTTCCCATGCTTTTGCTAGCGGGTCCCCTGACTTCTGTTTGAAAGCTGTAATCTTCTGGCGGATGAGGGCTGTCTTGGTAGGAGGGAAGAACTTGTTGAGAAACTCTTGCTCTACCTGGGCCCATGTTCTGAGAGATCTTGGTTTCAGCCCTTCAAGCCACTTCAGTGCAGGTCCAGCGAGAGACCAACGAAAGGCCTTCATCTTAACATATTCCAGAGTTGTACCTTCAGCAAGAGTACGGCACATGTCAGAAAAATTAGTAATATGTTCAAGAGGGCATTCATTAAACCTTCCATGAAAAGCATTATTTTTAAGTTCTATAAGGAATTGAGTGCGAATTTCAAAAGTATTTTCAGGGATTAGAATAGCCGATTCAGGCACGACGAGAGTCGGATGCATATAATCCTCTACAGTGGTTGGGTATTGGGCAAACTCAGCTTCTGCTTGCCTCGCACGCTAAACTTCCTGTTCTCTTCCTGCTCTCTCAGTGGCGAGAGCAGTATCCTTAGTGGCTATTTCCCTCGTAAGCCTCTCAATCAGATGTTCTTGTGTTTCTGCGGCCACCATGGCTCTTTTCAGTTTAGCTTAGATGTGTATAAGGCGCTCCGGTTCGTCTAAGGCGTCAAACTCAGGTGTTTGACCAGAACGGCGCATATACATGTAAAGTAACTCAAAGCAAGATGTGAGATGTAACTACCTACGACGCGAATGATAACTTCCCCGGCAACGGCGCCAATTTGTTGTAGGAGGAAATCGAGTTTAAAATATAATAAAATAGATCAAACCAGATTCGTGCCCACGCAAATGATTACAAGACCTCCTCCTGATGCAGTAGTGGGAAGTCAGGATCGATCCACGAGGAAGCTGGTCAGCGGATCCTAGGCAGCGATGGAATCTCACGGACAGAAGTCGACTACAGATGCTCGATCTCGACTAGGGTTAGTCGACAGAAGATCGGGCAAGTCGAACAGCGGAGCTGCAGCTCCTAGTTTTGGTCAATATCGAGGACAGTCTACTCGATATTGAGTAAAGCCTTCGTCGACGTCGGGTACCTGCACAGGAAAAGCTACAGCGATCTTCGATCAAATATTAGTAACTCGATATCAACAAGAGTTAGTCGATATCGAGGAAGGCAGAAACTTTAAAATGAAACAAAATAAAGACAAGGCTTTGGGGATTTGAAATAAACTATGTATATAAGAAAACTTCCAAGATTGGGGTTTGCGACAACGATAACCAAGCATGCAAAAGGAAAGAATAAAATAGATAATCATGTAAATCGCATCGAAGGACCAAGCTTTCACCTTTTCCAATAATTAGACAACTCTTTCAATAAACCATAATTGTATCTACCGATTTGATGTTTACAATCCAAGTTGTTAGCATGGACCTCCATTAGATGGGTAATAAACACATAACAAGTAGTAGATGCTCAAAACATGATAAAAGTCGGATTTTTACCTCAGGCACGCAGGGCTATCGTCGGGCTCGCCCCAACCCTAGAAGTGGGTGGACTACTCGCTCTTCATCGCAATTGTAGACATTCTTGATTGAAAGGAAATAACTTGCATTAAACCAAACTGAAGAAAGTACAAACCGAACAAAGCCAGATCACTTTCGCTCCTTTGCTCCACTCGACCTCTCTTTCTCTCTCTACTACTACTTCTCCTACTGAAATTGAATTGATGTGTGATGGAATAAATAAAACTCAGCCCCCTAAGGCTTTATTTATAGGTTTCTAATCCTTGCTAATCAAGGATAGAAATCTCTATCTATATCTAAGGATAAAACATGAATAAAAGGAACTTTTATTTTACAACGGAAATATATCTAAAAGGCTAAAATATCTTCAAGTGTGGATAAATCTTCTCTTCATGGATGGATCTTTATAGACTTTGATAGAACTCAGATAGAACTTGATAGACTCGGACAATCTTTGAATCCAAGCAAGCCCAAACCGCGTCGGACAGCTCACTGCGTAACGCGGTCTAGGATGGCGCTCCTCGATATCGAGTAAAGTTGGCGTCGACTTCAGCTTGGCTTGGTGTTGTCAAGTAACTGGTCTTCGATCTGCTCGGACACTGGCTCTCAGGTCTTGTCGATATCGAGTAGATTACTCGATATCGAGTAAGTGTCGTCGATCATGGCTGGCTTGGTGTTATCGAGCAGCCTCTCCTCGACATTGCTCGGGCATGTGACTTTGGTCTTGTCGATATCGAGTAGAGTACTCGATATCGAGTAAGTGTTGCCCGACATGTCTTCGTCTTCGGATTCTCGATCAGCTTGTGTTCCTCGACTCCGGGTTGGTCGTCAGGTCTTTGTCGATATCGAGTAAAGTACTCGATATCGAGTAACTTTCTAGAGTCGAGTTGGCTCGTTTTCAGTTCCTCGATCTGCTGCTCCTCGATTAGTGATGTGCCCGGCCATTTTTTGTCGATATCGAGTAAGACTCGTCGATATCGAGTAGCTTTCAGCTTCCGTCTTTACTTCTTGGTTTTCTCCCGAAATGGCTCCAAATTCTGCAATATTAAACCAAAACTTATGTAGACCTCTATTTTATGCAAATAAGCACATATTACATAAATTCAATATATTCCCATCCCGAAATATGCAAAGTGTATAGAATATGGAGCTAAAATGTGTATTTCAACATGACTATTTTAGTGGACATCAAAGAGTAAATCACACAATAAAAGCAAAAAGAATATAGATGTAATCCCTTATAAGGTCAAAAATATCTCACTAGGACGAATTTTTGTTGAATATCAAGCATGCTCACAAACTTAGATTCTACATGCTCAATTACCTATGCCAAATTATATTTCACATAAAAACTAATTTTAAAGACAAGGTCAAATCATTTCAGAATTCAATGGGATATATAAGATCATGCTAGCATAAAGTTAATAGGACAAACTCAAACTAGATGGGTATCTTTAATAACACACACACACACACACACACACACACACACACACACACACACACACACACACACACACACACACACACACACACACACACACACACACACACACACACACACAGATGGGTATCTTTAATAACACACACACACTCAAACTAGATGGGTATATCCATATATATATATGCATGCATGATACTCTTTTTTTTCCCCGACATTTTCTCTTCTTTTTTTTTCTTTTTTTTTTACATTTTATATGACATATAACTAAACATGATGCTTGAATTACAATGAATTTTGAAATAAAATAAAATAAAATAACCAAAAATTTAAATATGAAACAAAAAAGTAAACATGAACTAACCTAACAATTTACTTCACTTCTCCCCCCACACTTAAATGTGGCATTGTACGTCCTCAATGCATAAACATGAACAAAAAAGAACAATGAAAAATATAAAATAGAGGGCGAAGGAAGCAAATAAACTAATCAATCACTATGAAGGTGGGGTCTGGAATGAAGACCGCCGGTAGACACTATCCAAAGCGCACAGCAGCACTGTCTGAAAACCAACAAGCTTATCAGCGATGCCAAAAAGCTTACCAGTAGTCGCTGCCTCAAACTCAACAAATTGACGGTCAAGATCATCCATAGTAGCATAAATAGGTACATTGTCATCAGCAAAGACTTCTTCTTCTTCTTCTTCTTCTTCATTCTCACTCTGCTCATTCCCTTTTGCTCAACCATATTCTTTAGGACTATGTTCCTCAAAATCATCCACAATCAGGGGCAAGGGCCGATAACGGTTGTGACTGACATTGAAATCTGATGTCCTAAAGCAGAAAGGTAGATCCCCAAGTAGGTATAGATGATGCCCACGTTGCTCTCCTGCAACCCATTTGAAACGCTCCGTTCCATCAGGACGAGGGATCCTCATAGTAATGAATGCCCTGTTGTTGATGGAGGTAATCGAGTTTAATAAATATAAATATAAATCAAACCAGACTGTGCCGACGCAAATAATTAGAAGACTCCCTCCTGTTGTAGCAAAAGGAAGTCAGGATATATCAGATCTCAGATAGCTAGGCAAATCACGTCCAGAAACCAACTCAAAGTACTCGACCTCGACTAGGGTGTAGTCGACAAGGGCCTTTTTACAGTCGATTTCGAGTAGAAACAGCAAATCCAGGCACTAGGATGTAGTCTACGTCGACTAGGAGTACTCGACGTCGAGTAGGTTAGTCGTCTCGAGTACCTGCAGAAACACAAACGGCAATCGATCTCTTGATCGAGTACATTAGTAGTCGACGTCAACCAGTTTGGTCGAAGTCGATTGGAATTGCAGAACGTAATAAACAATGATCAGGGTTGCAGATTTCGAAATAAACAGTATATGAAAGAAATATTCCAAGACCGGGGTTTGCAACAACGATAACCAAACATGCATAAGGCAAGATAAAGAGAAATAATCATGCAATCACATCAAGGATAAATCTTTTGCCTTTTCCAACTATTAGGCAACTCTTTCAAAAAACCCTAATTGTATCTACCAATTTTATGTTTATAATTCAAGTGGTTAACCTGAATCTCTATTAATTAGATAATAAACATAATAAAGATAGTGGACGATCAATACATAATAAAAGTCAAATCTTTACCTCAAGCATGCATGGCTATCGTCAGGCTCACCCCGACCCTAGAAATAGGTGGACTACTCGCTCTTCATCATAGGAAAACTCATCCATAATAAAATAAAACTAACTTGCATTAATGAAATAAAACAAAACTTACAGCTAATCGAAGCCAATTCCGCTCTCACCAAATACAACTCCTCTCGGCTCCAAGCTCTCTCTCCCAACTCGTTGTATGCTATGAATTGTGTGTTGAAAGATACCTAGAACTCAACCTCTAGGGCCTTATTTATAGTGTTCAACCCTAGCTAATCTAGGAAGGAACAATCTATCTATATCTAAAGCTTTCTATCTAAAAACATAAGATAAATTTTGATGAATAAAGGAAATAAATCTATAAGGAAATAAGACTAATGTGGATAAATCCCTCTTGAACTTGATAGATCTTCATGTGGATGGATAGAATTTCACATATATTCACTTGCAAGTAATCCATCTTCTCGGCACACACTCGATCTTGACTCGGATTGCTTTTGGTTAGTACTCAACATCGACCAAAGTACTCGACGTCGAGTAGAACTTTTCTCCTCGGATTGCACTCGAGCTCGGGTAGGATTTAGACCACCGATGGGTACTCGACGTCGACTTACTTACTCGACGTCGAGTAGAGTTGTGCTCCTCGAGTGGGTTGCTCGATCTCGTGTGATTTTGTCGTCCAAAGTACTCGATGTCTACTATAGTACTCGACGTCGAGTAGAATTGACAGCTTTCAGCAAATCTGCTCCGTCTTGAAACGCACTTTTCCGATTCCTCGTTTGTCCGATTGATGCATATGAGTATGCGTTGGAAAGCTCTTTTCAAGGGCTACGACTCTCATGAAGATATCAGAACTTTATTCAGAATGATGAATGGCGAAAAGTGGGCTTTCTCTAGCTGCATCAGGAGAAAGATAAGCATAAACTACAAAGTGCGTCCGATTTCCGCGAAATTAAATAGAACTAGTGTAGACTCCATAATTTGGAAAATAAGCATAAACTACATAGATTATGTACTATTCTAATCCAAATGCATGAAATATATACAAAAATCAATATAAAAGTTACTGTAAAACATGGCAAATTAGGCTCACAACACCAGTTCAAGTTAGCAATGTTGTAAACCTTCTCATGAGCGTAAGGTTGTAAGTCATCAAGACAAACTCCCAATCGACGAGTAATCAACGACACCAAACCTCTAAAAGCAATAACATGCTCAGCTCTCACATGAGTAGCTCTAATCACCTCCATAAAAATCCCCAGAAATAATTGAACCCAATCAGGAATATGCAAATGCATCAGGAGTCAAACAGTAGATATGTCTCTAGGATCTCATAGTAACCATCTCAGGATCAACAATACCAAAGAAGAAAGTACTCAAAACTCTGTAACATAATCTCAGCGGAGGATGGGTAATCATATAATCAAATAAATTACCGACCAACCTATAGAATCGACCAGCCACCTCTTTCCATGTATCACGAGGATGTGGAGCAGCCAACTCAAACCCAATAGGATCAGCAGACATCTTGGTAACACCCAATGTTGTTAGGATCGAGATTTTAGATCGGATCGGTGGGGGTGCAGTAGAATCGGATTGTAGGATCGGATCGTAGGATCGTAAGATCCTACTGCATGTTTAATTTTTTTTGATAAAATAATTACAAAATATTGCATATCACTTATATGTAAAGTTAAATCAATGCTCAATATCTATAACCACTTTATTTGTCTATCAATATATGAAAAATCCACACATTTGTATATAACAACCCAAAAAATTCGAGTAGTAAGTAATAATTCTAGATTTTTTTTATCCTTAAATAGAGAATGAATCAATACATTATTTAAAAAATATCAAGATAACTATATCAATCAACATATTAATTCAAATTACCTAAAAAAATATTTAAAAAATCAAATTACCAAAAAAAATTATTAAAAAAATCAACATATTAATTCATGCGGTAGGATCTAGATTTTAATCCCGATCCTACTACGATTCTACGATCCTATACGATCCTGCTACGATCTTGTACGATCCTGCTGCGATCCTGCTGCATAAGACTCTGTATGTGCGATCCAGATCGATTGGGCCACTTTGGATCGTAGAATCGTAATATCCCACGATCTGGATCTAGATTTTAACAACCATGGTAACACTAAACGCTTGTGCAATGAGATTCTTAGTCACAACAAACTTCATACCCCTCAACTGGAAACGAATCTCCAAATCAGAGCGATAATCCAAAGTAGCCATGAACTCTCTCTCCAATGCCTGATGTCTCTCTACTCCTCGAGAAGGGAGGTTTGAGTGATTTCATGGATCTTGCCGATTTAACATATCCAGGGAGGGAATAATCATCTATCAAAAGAAAAAGAAAAATATTAGAAATAATGAAAATAATAAAAGAAAATATAATATAGATAAATCAATCTAACCTAAGATAGATACAACTAACCTAAGATAAAATAAAATCTAATCCTAAAGATAGATAAAAGAAAATCTACTCCTAAAATAGATAGATAGAAAACATATAATCTTAAATAAGATAGAAAATATAAACTAACCTAAAAATCGGAAATATTCAAAAATATAGATAAAATAAGATTAAAAAAATACTCCCTTCTAATATTACAAAAATGCAGAACGCGTCTGTGAACAGTGGGGGCGGCGGGTGCCAGTTTTAGGGTAGCGGGCTCCAGTATGTGCAGAACGCCAGTTCAAGAAAATTTTGCCTACCAATAAGATTCTAACATACCACTACTCCTATATACAGTAAATAGACTAGTCCTACTTTATTGAATTAAAAAACTAAATGCAAAAATGAAACAATACTACCTAATCTACCTCGGGTTGCCACCCAAGAAGGACATTTGTTTCACGTCTTCGGCTCGACGTGATGCATTTCTTGATCAAGTTATCCCATTAAAGTCCTCCACACTTTTTCTTATCTTGACAAGAGGGGGAACCTTAGGAATTTCTCCAATATATTCATCCATTGCACCAATCAGTTCCTTATTAACATGAGTTTCTCCTGGAGGTTGCCCTGAAATTGCAAAAACCTCAATATTGTTAGGAATCAATTTCTCATAGTGAAGAATAATAGATTCATTTAAATTAGACACATTTTCATGTGGCTTAAGCAAATTCTAAATTTTCATTTCAATTTCGTCTTTCCATAATTCAAGTTTCTCATTGTTAGAAGACTCAATAATCAATGACTCATTCTCAATAGAAGCATCTAACAAATTATGAAGCATATATAAAGCAAATTGAGAAACTTGAATGAATAATAGACACTTTTGATAAAAACATGAAGTATATAGATGAATGAACATATCCAAAGTAACCATGTATAGAGCAATTTAAGAAATAATCATGAATAAGATATGAGTAAGCCTTTCCCTCACCCCATACTTAAACATTACAATGTCGTCACTGTAAAAAAAACAAGGGTAATTAAAGGAAGAAACTTACTAGATAGTAGTGTAGAAGCTCAAAATAGGTGTTGAAAGTGTTTGCAGGATGAGTCGATATCGAGTGAACCAGTCGATGTCGACTGAGTTCACTCGACTTCTGGTGTTCCAAGCTTTAGGGTGGCCTCAAGTCGACCACAAGCTCTCTTCCGCTCGACATGTGCAGTCGACGTTAAGTCTATGACTCGACATTGAGTCCTTTTGCAGCTTCTCACACCTGAAATTTCGTTAGAATAAAAATAAAAAGAAAACAAAAGAACAAACCAAAACAAGTAAAACCAACATATTCAAAACCCTAAAACTAAATAGTCTTGTTACAAGCTCTAGATTTTTTAGTCGCTAGGCCGACTTCTTCTTTTAAGCTCAAGGTGGCATCTACAGGGCCCACGTGGCTCTGGCCTCGAAAAGGACTCCATTCTTATCTCTGAGCGGCATTTTGTTCGAGTGGATCTTCTGCACCTTGAACGGGCCCATCTTTTTCTCTTTAAACTTGTTTGGAAACCAATGATTCTTGGATTTGGAGACATACACCTTATATCCTACTTCGTAGTCCTTCGGATCATCATTGGACATCCTGCACAATCTAACATACCAAGACAAACCTCTTCCATGTATTGATAAATCATGAATTGAAATAGGGGAAGAGAGATCCGTAACTCGACTTACTTTCGCATAGTTTTTCTCATTCTGACATCTCACTTGACATCAAGTGAGTTCCCTCGACGTCGAGTCAGGTTGTGCTTCTGGTAGGTCAGTCATTGCTAGAGGAGAGGACTCGAAGTCGAGTCATGTGACTCGACGTCGAGTTGCTTTTGGCTCTTGTTGGTGAATCGATCGATGTAAGAGGAGGTGATGGCTCGATGGGGGTGACTCGACATCGAGTCGTATGACTCAACGTCGAGTGGCTCTCTGCTCCCGAATTAGTCGATGGAGGTTGATGTCGTACAATGATCAATGACTCCTGGTGACATTGAGGACAACATGAAGATTCCATTCGATGGTCCGGTCACTCGTGCAAGGACCAAGAAAATTCAAACTGCAACTAAAGCCTTTCTTGTCCGTCACCATGGAACTTTAGAGCAAGGGTTCAGGCCACCCTGCATCACTTGGCTCAAGGTTACACCACCAGCATAAGAAGTGAGCCTGCGTCCACACACAGAGCTCATGAAGACTCGTCTGCACCCACCATGGGTCACTCGGCCGAGTGGGCCAGAAGCCTTGTCGAGAGAATGGGCCGAGTTACACTTGTGCTTGGGCCGGATTTATTTAATTTAATTATGTTATGCAAATTAGATTAATAAGGTGGAATTAATTATATCTCTTCTAGATATAATCCTTGGCCACCAAGTTATTAAATATCTATATTATTAGGAAATATTTATCTTAGATTGATTTCATTTATCTTTAGATAGAATAAATCTATCCAAACCCCTTTCCTTTGCAAGGAAGGATTGGTTAGATCTCCCATAGTTTTCTATATATTCATGTTATACAACTTTGAATTAATTAGAATTGAGAACCCCTTTATGGATTAAAGGGTTCTTGGTTATCAATCCCAAAACACTATCATTGTTCTTATGTTCTTGAGAATTGTCGACAACCACACAAAAACATCACCCTCCCTGTTCTTGTCGAGATCGAGGAAAGACAACACAGGCCTGCTCGACCTAGACTCCAGCGCATCCGAGGAGCCTGCACTTAGCGCCCTCGCTACCAGCCTCGCTCCCAGCGAGCGCGGGCGCCTGGCGTCTTCGCTCCTGCACTCCCGCGCGCTTGCACCCGCGTCCTCCAGTCCCAGTTCCGCTCCCGCGTCCCGTGCGCGCCTGGTCTTCGCTCCCAGCGTGCGAGATCCCTGAGGCGCCTGGCTCCGCGCTCTGTCCCTCGCTTCTCTCTCTCTCTCTCTCTCTCTCTCTCTCTCTCTCTCTCGCTACTCTTGTTTTTCTGTCGCTATTGCCTAAGTTCTCAATTGCTGAAATTTGGTTAAGTCTGAAACCGTCGCTACTACAGAAATTTAATTACTTGTTTTAAATTGTTCCAATCAGGAGATATCAAAGAGCATTGCAAGATCTAAGCAAATATACGGCGTGGTTCTTGGTCTTGAGCCCACATGCGAAGGATCGGGGATTCCAAACGTATCAAGTGGTATCGGATTTCAGGTTAATGCAAGTTCTTTCATCTCTTGATTTCTTATTTGAGTGATTTATTTATCGTGCCTATTTTTCACCATAGCTGCTGCATAAAAGTTGAATCTTTATTATTCACCCATCAAAATTGGCACTTTATTTTTGTTAATTCTTTGTTTGGATCTTTAATTTCGAAGATATTGAGTTCTTGACTGCAAATTGTGATCTTTTATTCCTAGTTGCTACATATCATGCCTATAACTGTGATTCTTGGCTTAAAAGCATTATATGAACTTGCACCACTAAAGAACCCTAATTTCTCCAGTTTCTAGCCTACTTTCCCTATTTTCTTTATTTTTGCTTACTTTTAGATCATCGTACCTTGTTATTTTTTATTTTTATTTTTTTTTCTCTTATTTTCGGTTACTGCATTACATTGTTGAGTTACATTGTTGTGATTGCTATTGTCAATTATTGAGTTAGTAACTCTCCCTTTGTTATTCTTTTCTTGCTACATGTTATATGATCTAATCGGTTTTAAGCATTACAAAAGAACCCTGCTTGTGTGATTTTGTGCTGTGCCGACACTGGAGCCTTGGTCACACCCCTCTTTCTCTGAACCGTGTTACAACCGTCAGATAATAGTTGCCGGAGTGTGTGCACTTGATTGCCCTTGTGATTGCTATTGGCAATTATTACACATTCATATTATTCAAACATCACATTGTAGTTCTTTTTCTATCCACATTAAGCCGCTTGTTCATACTTGCTATCCTTGATATCCGACTTGTGGCTGATTTAATTTGCAATTTTGATTATTCCTTGCTGTCTTCAATATTGCAAAATTCTGTGTCCAGGGGAATTGCTTGAATATTGTGCCTTCTAAAACTTGAATCACTCTTAGGAATCACTAGAGCTTGCATTACTTGGTTTCTGGTCTTTGCTTCGTTTACTTGTTGCTCTTCTGATATTGTAGGAACATGTCGAACGATAGCGACCCCAACTCTTCCCCTACCCCACCTACTACCATTTCGCCTTCTGACATGAAGTTTGTTATTGATTCTACTGTTCAATCCTCTACCCTGGCTATGCGTAAGGAACTGGCAGAAGCTGCAAATCGTCGAGCTGTCAAACGTACAGAGGACCATGTATTTTTCTCTGACCTCATCAAACAGGCAGTCACGCGGCAACTGGAGGAGGCAAAACAGGCAGAGGCTTCTGGATCTACACCTCCCTCTGGAGGTAAGCCGCCTCCACCACCCCAGATACTACACCTCCTTCAGGTAATGTCCCACCTACAGGTAACCTCTCTTATTCGGTTAAACCTCCCCATGCTGGTCAATTACATTTTCAAATTAAGTCTGCTACTCCTAACCCTTTCAATGGAGAGAATAACAAAGATCATCTAACGGGCTTCAATGGCCACCAGGATCGCCGTGAGCACACCCCACCACGGCATCAGCAAGGGAGGCCAAATCAGCGTCATCAACAGCCGTTTCATACCCGTGCTAACTGGGATGACAGCCGCAACAATAATGATCTGTATGAGACGCCACATTTGGAGGATGCTTACCATGAGGTAAATCCTAACTTTGATGATTTAATCCCTCCAAATTTTGGTCATCCTAGATTTGATAATGCTCAAGCTATACAGAGACGAGATGTTAAGCTTAAGTTAGAAACCTTTGATGGTAACACTGATCCTGAAGCTTATCTTGTTTGGGAAAATCATACTGACTATCTGCTTGAACATTTACGATATGAGGAAACGGAGAAGTTGGAAGTTGTTATATTGCATTTAGTAGGTAAAGCTCACACCCGGTGGTTCCGCACTCGTCAGATGCGCCGTCGTCAGGACAAGCAACCTGTTGAAACTTGGCCACAACTTCGCTATCTCCTGAAAAAGAGACATGTGCCTGAGGAATACACGGAGTCTATGAGGATGCAGCTCGCGTCCTGCCACCAAGGAACTCGCTCTCCTAATGACTACAAGGATGAGCTTGAACGACTCTCCCATCAGGCTAATGTTTATCTTACTAAACGTGCTTTGTGTACTCAATTTCTTGCTGGTCTTAATATTTCTATTGAAAATCCTTTCTCTATCCATTCCATTCGAGATATTAACACTTTGACTCATAAAGTACAGCTTCTGTATGAACAACAACAACATCAGCTACGGCAACAGAGGACTAGATTCGACCAGACCTCTCAAGGTCGCAGGTTTGTTCCCTTTAACCCTTCTGGTCAATCTAAACCTTCTTCTTCTAACCCTGTTATGCAGCAAAAGGGAGTTTCCAACTCACCTCAACACGGTTATCAGGTTGAAACTAGAAGAGTTGCTGCACCTTCTACAGATCGTAACAAAGATATCCGTTGCTTCACTTGTGGTGGTTCCGGGCATGTCTCTCGCAATTGCCCTCAGAAAAGAAAGGTTCTTCTCAATGATTTGGGAGACCATTACTATGAGGAGGAGACTGTTGAGGACCATGTAATTTTGAGTGAAGTGGAGGAGGACCAGCCGTTTGAGCCTATTGAGGAGATCGATAGTTCAGAGTACGACAACTTGCTTTGCATTATCAACTGGCGGGTCCTACACATTCAGGAATCTCCCATGGCTGATCAAAGGGAGAACATATTCCACGCTAGATGTTTAGTTCGCGAAGCTACCTTAAGCCCCATCATCGACGGTGGGAGTTGCTGCAATCTCATCAGTGACAAGGTAGTGGATTGCCTCCATTTAACTACTACTCCTAGAACTACTCACTATGGATTAAATGGTATTACTGATGATGGATCTGATATAATGGTCACCAAACAATGTTTAGTTTTCCTTTCAATTGGATCATATCATGAAAAAATATTATGTGATGTTGCTCGCATGGATTGTAGTCATATATTATTAGGTCGTCCTTGGTTATATGATCGTTCTGTTCTTCATGATGGTCGTGAGAATACATATGCTTTCACTTTTGATGGGAGGAGAGTTACTCTCTTACCCCTTTCGCCACAAACTATTCCGAAGGACCAGGTTCGCAAAAAGCAACAACAGGACGCCCAGAAGGAAGCTGATAGGAAGGAGAAGCTCAAGGAGCTCTCGGCCAAGCAGGCCGCCCCCGCTGCCACTCCTGTCGCGCCCGCGGCCCCCACAGCAGCACCCGCGGCTCCTTCGACAACACCCCCTTCCCCCTCGACGTCCACTCATCCCTCTTCTGCATCACTTAAGGGCTCTGTAGAACGTCGATCATTGGTCTTTCAACCTCAGAAAGGAAACATCACATGGAATGCTCATCGACCTCATATTCTTCTGGTAATGAAACTGGTATTACTTAATGTTGAATTGAGTCATATTCCTGCACCTATTGCTGCACTGCTACAGGATTATCTAGATGTGCTCCCAGCTGAACTACCCCAAGGCTTGCCTCCTATTAGAGGTATTGAGCACCAGATTGACTTTGTGCCTGGGGCAGCCTTGCCTAATCGCGCCGCTTATAGAGCTAGTCCTGAGGAAACAAAGGAGCTGCAACGCCAAGTCACAGAATTGATGGATAAAGGCTTTGTTCGAGAGAGCATGTCTCCCTGTGCCGTGCCTGTCATTTTGGTTCCAAATAAGGATGGCTATGTGTGTTGATTGTCGCGCAATCAACCAAATAACGGTTAAGTATCGCCAACCTATTCCTCGTTTAGATGATATGCTTGATGAGCTTCATGGTGCTTCTATTTTTTCTAAAATTGACCTTAGAAGTGGATATCATCAAATTAGGATGAAACAGGGAGATGAATGGAAAACGACTTATAAAACTAAGTATGGCTTATATGAATGGTTAGTAATGCCTTTTGGATTAACAAATGCACCTTCTACTTTTATGAGGCTTATGAACCATGTGCTTAGAAGACACTTAGGAAAATTTGTCGTTGTCTATTTTGACGATATCTTAATCTATAGTAAGAATATGCATGATCACTTAAGTCACTTAAAATTGGTTTTTGATTGTCTTAGGAAAGAAAAATTATATGCCAATTTAAAGAAGTGTTCTTTTGCATCCGAGTCTACCATTTTTCTTGGTTTTGTAGTGACTGCATCTGGATTGAAGGTGGATGAGGAGAAGATTCGTGCTATTCAGGAGTGGGCCAGGCCGAATACACCCACTCATGTCCGCTCATTCTTGGGCCTTGCTGGTTTCTATTGACGTTTTGTCAAGGACTTCAGCCTGATTGACGCCCCTCTACATGAGCTGACAAAGAAAGATGTGACATTTCGCTGGACTGACTCACATCAAAAGGCTTTCGACGCCCTCAAGGATCGCCTGACACACGCCCCAGTGCTGCAGTTACCTGACTTCGGTCAACCTTTTGAGCTCGAGTGTGACGCTTTTGGCACTGGCATTGGAGGGGTCCTGCTGCAGAACAAGCGTCCCATCGCCTACTTCAGCGAAAGGTTGGGCTCCGCTAAGCTCAACTATTCTACCTACGACAAGGAGCTATTTGCACTGGTTCGCTGCTTACAGACTTGGCAACATTATCTCTGGCCTAAGGAGTTTGTGATTCATTCGGATCATGAAGCTCTAAAGTACCTCAAAGAACAAGCAGTGCTCAGCAGGCGACTTGCTCGATGGGTGGAGTTTATAGAGACCTTTCCTATGTGGTTCACCACAAGAAGGGAAAGGATAATGTGGTAGCTGACGCGCTATCATGCAGGTATATCCTCCTAAACCATATGGATGCACATGTTTTGGGTTTTTCTTTGATAAAGGAACTGTATGCTTCTGATGGTTTCTTTAAATCTATATATGCTCAATGTGTGTCTAAAGGTGAAGTTGACTCATTTTTTCTTGATAATGGTTATCTGTTTAAGATGGGCAAGCTTTGTATCCCATCTTCTTCTATTCGCCGATTGTTAACTCAAGAAATTCATGAATCTAGGGCACATGGTGGTTTCGAAAAAACCTTAGTAGGACTTAAGGAACATTACTTTTGGCCTAAAATGTCTAATTATGTGCTGAGATTTGTCAAAAGTTGTGTTACATGTGCTAAAGCCAAATCGAAATCTAATGCTAATGGTCTATATCAACCGTTACTTATTGCTAATGCACCCTGGGAAGATGTTTCTATGGATTTTATTGTAGGATTGCCTAGAACTTCTAAGGGTCATGATTCCATATTTGTTGTTGTAGACAGATTTTCCAAAATGGCTCATTTTATTCCATGTCATAAAACTGATGATGTTATTCATGTTGTTCATTTATTCTTCAAAGATGTTGTTCGCTTACATGGATTGCCATTATCTATAGTTTCTCACCGTGATCCTAAATTTTTAAGTTCTTTTTGGAAAACTCTATGGTCTAAATTGGGTACAAAATTGCTATTTTCTACTTCTTGTCACCCACAAACTGATTGCCAAACTGAGGTCATAAATAGAACTCTTGGGGTTCTCCTTAGAGTAATGCTGCGAACTAACCTCCGGAGGTGGAAAGACTGCCTACCAATTGTAGAATTTGCATATAACAGGTCTAGTTACTCTGCAACAAAGCTTACCCCCTTCGAAGTGGTATATGGCCGAAATCCACTCACTCATGTGGGCATGCTGCCTCGGCCATACAAGGAAAAGGAGAGCGTGGATGCAGCTAAGCAAGTGGACTTCATCAAGCGCTTGCATGAGCATACCAAGGCGCAGCTGGAGAGGAAGACTGCGCAATACAAGGCCGCGAAGGACAAGCATCGCAAGGATGTGCAGTTCAACGTTAGTGATCTGGTCTGGATGCGTCTCAGAAAGGAAAGATTTCTGCAACAACGGAAGTCTAAGCTGGACCCAGGGGAGATGGACCATTCAGAGTGGTTCAGAAGATGTGTCCTAATGCATACAAGCTGGATCTCCTTGCCGATAAGTACATCGTCCATTCTACATTCAACGTCGCCGATCTATCCTTGTTCGTGCCAGACGATGACTCTGACGACGATTTGAGGACAAATCGAAGTCAAATGGAGGAGAATGATGTTGTACAATTATCGATGACTCCTGGTGACATTGAGGACAACATGAAGATTCCATTCGATGGTCCGGTCACTCGTGCAAGGGCCAAGAAAATTCAAAATGCAACTAAAGCCTTTCTTGTCCGTCACCATGGAACTTTAGAGCAGGGGTTCAGGCCACGCTGGATCACTTGGCTCAAGGTTACACCACCGGCACAAGAAGTGAGCATGCGTCCACACACGGAGCTCACGAAGACTCGTCTGCACCCATCATGACTCACCTGAACTCGGCATCACCATGGGTCACTCGGTCGAGTGGGCCAGAAGCCTTGTCGAGAAAATGGGCCGAGTTACACTTGTGCTTGGGCCGGATTTATTTAATTAATTATGTTATGCAAATTAGATTAATAAGGTGGAATTAATTATATATCTTCTAGATATAATCCTTGGCCACCAAGTTATTAAATATCTATCTTATTAGGAAATATTGATCTTAGATTTATTTCATTTATCTTTAGATAGAATAAATCTATCCAAACCCCTTTCCTTTGCAAGGAAGGATTGGTTAGATCTCCCATAGTTTTCTATATATTCATGTTATACAACTTTGAATTAATTAGATTGAATTAGAATTGAGAACCCCTTTATGGATTAAAGGGTTCTTGGTTAGCAATCCCAAAACACTATCATTGTTCTTATGTTCTTGAGAATTGTCGGCAACCACACAAAAACATCACCCTCCCTGTTCTTGTCGAGATCGAGGAAAGACAACACAACCCTGCTCGACCTAGACTCCAGCGCATCCGAGGAGCCTGCACTTGGCGCCCTCGCTACCAGCCTCGCTCCCAGCGAGCACGGGCGCCTGGCGTCTTCGCTCCTGCACTTCCGCACGCTAGCACCTGCGTCCTCCAGTCCCAGTTCCGCTCCCGCGTCCCGCCCACGCCTGGTCTTCACTCCCAGCGAGCGAGATCCCTGAGGCGCCTGGCTCCGCGCTCTGTCCCTCGCTTCACTCTCTCTCGCTACTCTTGTTTTTCTGTCGCTATTGTCTAAGTTGTCAATTGCTGAAATTTGGTTATGTCTGGAACCGTCGCTACTGCAGAAATTTAATTACTTGTTTTAAATTGTTCCAATCAGGAGATATCAAAGAGCAATGCAAGATCTAAGCAAATATACAGCGTGGTTCTTGGTCTTGAGCCCACAGGCGAATGATCGGGGATTCCAAACGTATCAGAGGTGCTGGCGGTTTTGGGTCAATGTTGAGTGACTCACTCGATATCGAGGGAGTTGACTCAACGTCGACCCCATGCTTAGGCTCTTCAACATAATCTAGAAAAAGGTAAGTCGATATCGAGTTACTTGAGTCAACGTCGTCTGGATTCGCAGTGTGCTAGTTCCAGATTGCCACGATCTTGTCCATTTGGGCTTCCATAGCCATTTCATCTATCTCCTCGAGGGTCATAGTTCTTACCTTTGGTTCCCCGCAAGCGATGTAGAGTCCTTTGATAGATTTGACCTCCATAGGACTGTCGTGCTTCTCACTAGTTTTGTTGAAAGAGTACTTAATTACCTCATCAGTGATTGTGAATGTGAGCATTCCCTTCCTTATGGTGATTTTGGCATCGATGGTTGCTAAAAAGGGCCTACCTAGAATAATGGGACAAGCATGGTCCTTTGCCATATTTATAACAAGAAAATCAACATGGACAAGGAACTTACCTACTTGGATTGGTACATCATCAACCATGCCTGTATGAATAACCACCGTGTTGTTCGCCATGTAGAGCCTGGGATACACAGGTTCTAATGTACCGATCTTTACCTTAAACAAGTTTTTGGGTCTAAATGCTTTGACAGAAACATGTGTTACCATACAACTCGCTGATCGATCTAGTATTCAACCTAGAGGAGTTAATGAAGATGTCTAAGTGAAAGTTAATTGCTACAAATGGCCATGACTAAGATTGATTGCTATGAAGGTTCACGAACCATGGAGTTTGACGGTAGAAAGATTGAATTTTTTATTTTTGAGCCTATTCCACTTTCTCCTAATGACTCTTTGGATGTTCCTAACACTAATAATGTTGATTGCACGGATGAATCTCATTACTTGTTAGATACATCTAAAGAAAAAGATTTATTGAATGATGAGTTTTCTAACAATGCAAAACTTGATTTAGGGAAACAAGAAATTAAGATAAAATTGAAAGTGTGATTAGTCCACATGAAAGTGTGCTTAATCCCAATGAACTTATTATTCTTCCCTATGAGAAATTGATTCCTAACAATGTGGAGGTTTTTGCAATTTGAGGGAAACTTCCAGGAGAAATTCAAATCAAAGAAAAAGGGATTGATCGAGGAAATGGATATGAATGCTTAGATAAGGCATTACACCTTCCTAAGGTTCCCTCACTTGTCAAGAAAAGGACAAGTATAGAGGATTAGAGGACCTTGGTGGGGTAAATTGAACAAGAAGAGTAACACATCGAGCGAAAGATGTGAAACAAAGGTGCTTCTTGGGAGGCAACCCTAGGTAAGTAGGTAATTTTATTTATTTTTCGTAATGGTTTTTCAATTCAATAAAGTAGGACATATCAGCTTGCTGCATATTTGCAAGGCTTTGTGTGAGAACGAACTTGTAGGTAAGTTTGATCAAAGAAATGAAAGAAGTTAGAGCACTAGCTTGACCGGCGCCCGCCGCTGCTAAATCGGCGCTCGCCGCTATCCCCAAGTGCACAATATTGAATTTTTGGAAACAAGGGACGGGAGATTCTATCCTTATAACTATATGATATCTATCTACTTACATAGAATATATCTATCTAAATTATATTTATCTATCTTATGATTTTTATCCCTTCCTGTTCCAATTTAATACCTTCCATCTTGTATCCTTTAATCTTTTTCAAGCTTTTTCTACAAGTAAACACAAGGAACCCTAATTATCCTACTTGAATCCAAATTCCAAAAACCTAACCCTTGATTTTCGGTCAAAAAGCCTTTGTTTTTCTTATCTATCATCGACATTCATCACAAATTCAAACCTCAAACACACATTCTATCAATTACTACCCTCCGTCCATCAATTTTAATTCCATATTCGAAACCCCCATCAATTCGATTCTTTTTCACACAATCACCATCCCTTTCATCAAAGGAAGACTTTGAAACCAGGTCCTGACATTCAAAGAACAATTTGGAAGGAGTTTTGATGTCAGAACATCGATGTTTCAATTCGGATTCTCGGACCTACATCACCGGCGCCTGCCGTTGACCGTAGTAGGAAGCAATACAAATTTTTGAAGGGTTGGCTAAGGCATCGCAACAATATGGGAGACACCAAGGACTTAGAGGAGTTCATAAGTTGGATAGTGCTAGAGATGGTCACAAGGATGATCTTGATAGGTTTACAGAAATAGTGAACAAGATGGCTATGCAAATGAATCAATCTCGTCAAGCTAGACCTTGTGGTGTTTGTGCAGATCCAACTCATCCGAATGATAAGTGTCCTTTGATCCAATAGGATATCGCTGATTTGAATACTATGGATTATGGACCTCGCCGCAACTTTGGTAAAAATGGCTACAATCAGGGCTACAATTCGAACTATCAAAGTGGGTTCAACGACAGAGGTAAAGAGCAACAAGTTTCTTATCAAAGAGGGCAATTTGAGAATCGTCAGAGAAACACTCAACAAGAGGATAAAGATGAAACATTGAGGTTGTTGTTGGACAAGATGAGTGTTCAAGAGAACATGTTAAGTCAAATGGCTAAGGAGATTGGAGAATTGAAAGTTAAAGATTCGGGGAAGTTGCCATCACAAGTGGTAGTGAATCTGAAGGAAAATGTGAGCACCCTGATCCTGATAGGAGGTAAACAAGTGAATGTGCCAACTAGGAATATTGAAGGGAGACCTAAGGAGGTGATTGATGTGGGAGAAGAAGAGAAAAACGAGATGGAGACTTATTGTAAAGACGGCTCCCGCCGCCCCTCACCACGGCGCCCGCCTCTCCCTCTAGTGACAGAAGCGAATTTCGACGTTGTTGAATCCCCAAGGAAATCATCCAAGGAGTGGTCTTCTAAGGTTTCAAGACCTGCACCACCCTTTCCTTATGCCTTAAGATCTGATCGTAAGTGGGAAGATGAACAAATTCTTTATGACACCTTTGCTCATTGTGAGGTAAATATTCCACTTTTCAATTTGATTAAAAATGTGCCTTGCTATGTGAAGTTTTTGAAAGAATTGTGCATGATGAAACACAAGTAAAGGATGGGAAAGAAAGAAAAGGTAATTTTAAGTGAAAATAGGTAAATATACCTTTTCTCATTATGAGGTAAATATACATGCTTTACTCCAAGTATGTTTACTATCCCATGTGCAATAAGTAATGCTAGCTTTACCAAAGTGATGATAGACCTAGGTGGTTCAATCAATGTGATGTCTTATAATTTGTACATGTTTTTGGGTCTCAATGCATTGTCTGGAACTGTTGTTACTATACAACTCGCTGATCGTTCTAGTATTAAGCCCAGAGGAGTTGTTGAGGATGTTCTAGTAAAGGTAAAAGATTTTATATTACCAGCTGATTTCTTTATTCTTGATAAGGAAGAAGGTACGCCTGAAACTCCAATTATCTTGGGAAGGCCATTCTTGCGAACGGCTAAGACTAAGATTGATTGTTTTGAAGGTTCCTTAACTATGAAATACGGAATGATGACATTGAAAGGAAAAATGAGAATTTGTTTAAGTCACATAACAATGTGTCCAATTCAAATGATTCTATTGCTAATACCTATGAGAAATCTATTCCTAACAATGTTGAGGTGTTTGCAATTTCAGGGTAACCTCCAGGAGTAACTCATTTCAATAAGGAATTGATTGGCGAAATTGATGGATATATTGGAGAAATTCCTAAAGTTCCCCCTCTTGTCTTGAAAAGGGAAAGTGTGGAGGATCTTGAGGGGATAAATTAATCAAGGAATGCATCACGTTGAGCTGAAGACGTGAAACAAATGCGCTTCTTTGGAGGCAACCCAAAGTAGTTTAGGTAATATTATTTCAATTTCGCAATTAGTTTTTCAATTCAATAAAGTAGGATGAATCGTTTCGCTGAAAATGAAGTGATGGTAAGTTCAAACCTTTGTTGGAGTTGAATTTTGGTTGATTTGAATAGGGAATGTCGCTATGAACACACGACGTCCGCTGCCCTTCACACGACGCCCCCCGCCAGTCCTGTTCACAGACGCGTCCGAATCTTTGGTAAAATTAGAAGGGAAGTAATTCTATTTTCTTTTTATCTTTGTTATTTTCGATTATTTTAGGTTAGTTTTATATTTTCTATCTATTTAGGATTAGAGTTGTTCTTTTTATTTATTTTAGGGTTAGATTTATTTTATCTATCTTAGGATTATATTATCTATCTAGGATTAGTTTCCATTTATCTTAGGATTATGATTTATCTTTTATCTTTTATCTATCTTTTATCTATTTTTAATTTATATCATTTTCTTTTTGATAGATGATCCCCTTTCCAACTCAACATATATTTCCATTCCATATTGTTGATCAATCAAATCTTGTCTCCAAGAAACCCATAAAACCCAAAGCCTACTTGAAACCACTCAAAAAACCCTAAAGCCTTGTGTTTCAATCAAGTTCTTACCCATCAAAACACTTTCCACTACTACCCTACATCCATCAAACACAATCCTTTCCGATACCATCCCCCTCCTTATCACCAAATAAGGCTATTGAAAACAAGTTATTCATCAAAGTTACATGTTTTGGGAAAGCTTGAACATCGTTCGCTCAACGTCTTCGCTCGGATTCGTGCTCGGCAATACAAGGCGCCCACTGTCACTGCAGAGAGTTCATTTTTGGACATTTTTGTGGTATTTTTCGATTTCCCTCTTTAGCTGAACATTATGTCTTCAATTCCTGCTATGGAGAAGCCTGATATTTTGTCATGGGAGGAAGAGAATAGTTGGCTTAAGCTTGAGAAGAGAGAGTATGTTTCCATACTATTCTTTCATCCCCCGATGTTGAAGCGTTTGGGACTCTTTGAGGAGATCTCTCGACTCCTTGAGAAAGGAGGTTTGGATGATTTCTTGGATTTGGATAATTTTACCTATTCAGCATTGGTGAGAGAGTTCTTGGCTACCCTGGATTATCGTTCTGATATGGAGATTCATTTCCAGTTGAGGAACAGAAAGTTCGTAGTGACTAAGGATCTCGTTGCACAAGCTTTTGGTATTACCAAGACACCTGCTGACGCCTATGGGTGTGAGATGGCTGCTCCAAATCCTCATGACCCTTGGAAAGAGGCTACAGAACAATTCTTTAAGTGGAGTCGAAACCACTACGAATCCACGATTACTCAGTCTGCGTTGAGGTTGTGCTATTTGGTGCTTTGTAGTTCTTTTTTGGGTGTGGAGAATTCTTCCGTGGTTACTATGATAGCCTGGAGCTATATTTGTTGCTTGATTCTTGAGGGAGTGCATATTCCTGGCTGGGTTCAGCTATTTATGGGGAGCTGTATGGACGTGACTAGAGCTACTCATGTGAGGCCTGAGCATCTTATTGTTTTTGGATGTATTGTATCGTTGATTGCTCGCCGAGTACATGTATGTCTTGATGATCTACACTCTTTTGATCTTGAAAAGGTTTAAAACATTGGCAATCTGAATTGGTGGGGCATTACCGAGAATGAGGGATCGGACGGAACATGGTGTTTCAAATGGATGGTCGGAGAGACTTTTGACCATCACCTTTATCTGTTAGCGGAACTACCGCATTGTTATAGAATATCATATTTCCATATCCATCACAACAAATTTTCTTTGGATCCAGACGGACATAGTCTTGAGAAGCGATGGCCTGAAGTTGTTGATGAGGCGTCTGAGGATGAGCCTGCTGAGAATATAGAAGAAGAGGTAGTAGTAAGAGAAGAATTCGTTGTGGATGATGTTGGCCCTGTCTGTGCTGCTTTGAATGATCTTAAGTGTCGATTTGCTGAGTTTGAGGTGAACACTACAGATAAGCTCGCTAGTATTGCGGATAAGTTCTCTGGTCTTCAGGATGCGTAATGGATCGCCCTAAAGGGTATCAATCAGCGGTCTGGTACCCAGACCCTGCCTTCACAATAACTGGTTAGTCATTTGCTTCCTTCAAACCCTTTATTTTATTTTTCATTGTTCCTTTTTGTGTATGTTTATGCATCGAGGACAATGCAACATGTAAGTGTGGGGCGCGAAGGGGGGGGGGGGGGGGAGAAGTGAAGTGAATTAGTTAGTTAGTTTAGTTCATGTTTAAATTTTTTGTTTCATGTTTCGATTTTTAGTTGTTTGTCTTATTTATGTTATTTGTTTTAGAAAATGTCAAAAAGGAAAAAAAAATGTCAAAAAATAAATAAAATTTGTTGTTCTCATGCATTGCATATTGTGTTATCAATGATATCCATCTAAATTGGGTTTGTCCTATTTAACTTTATACAGGCATGATCTTATAAATCCCATGGAATTCTGAAATGATTTGACCTTGTCTTTAAAATTGGTTTTAATGTGAAATATGATTAGGCATAGGTAATCGAGCATGTATGATCTAAGTTTGTGAGCATGCTTGATATTCAAAATAAAAAAAATTGTCCTTGTAAGATATTTTTGTCATTATAAGGGATACACCTATATTCCTTTTTCTTTTCTTATGTGATTTACTCTTCCTATGCATTTATCATTGAGTATTGCCATGGTTATCTATTTTCAAGACCGATTATATACATGTTCATTGCTTGATAATTTCAAATGATAGAGGCGATTTTTTAGCCACATTTTATCCATGTCTATCCTATGTTATAACTTGCTTTGAAGCCAATTTAAGCCTTTAGCTTGTTTTATTGATAGCTCGACAAAATTACATTTTTCGTAGCCTATGATAAGCCTTACCCTCATTCCGGGGAAATTGAGATTTTGAGTGGGTTATGGAATCTATTTTGGAGTTGAGGAGAAAGAAGTTAAAGTGTGAGTTTATGGTTTATGGTTTTGAGAAGATGTAATGTTATGTGCTTAGTAGTTCCCTCATTTTTATGCATTTGTCCCTTATTTTTGCATAATGAGGAAGAATTGGATCTATGTTGGTTAAAAGTTATATTGGTTGGGTGTTATAAATTGCATAAGTAAATGATGATGAGTATGAGTTTATTGATATATTGTTGAGAGTTTTGTTATAGAGGATTTTTGGAATCATTATTGTGAGATGTTGTGTATATGTGAGCTTGAGTATTTTTGAGTCGGTTTGTGTTATGTTGGGAGTTTTTAGAATCTTGTTTTCCCGTAATTTATAGCACCACATGACCAAATACAATTCATTGCCCTTATGTTTCTACCAAGCCCCATTACAACCTCGCCGAATGGGATCTTCTATGAAGGTTTCCATTGAGCGAAAGTCCTCTTGATGTTTTTATTTTTGCATTGACGTATCCGGTGGAGATTTTGTGATATAAATGTCAATATTTGAGTTGATTCTTGTATATGGAATTGAGGTGAGTGTATGCTTAAACCCTAAACACACGAGAGTGAGAGAAACACATTATCCTTGGTAAGGTTGATTTTTGAGCATGCAACCAAGTTGATCCCATATATACATGTTATGACGTTTATATGCCTTGATTATATTTGCACTATTGATGGTATTGCTTTTTATGAGTAAAATTGTGAAAGAATCTCCTATGGGATGTGTAGATGATGTTTTTGTCTTATGGTTGCTTTAAGGACACGCAAGAGTCAAGTGTGGGGGGATTTGATAATGAATATTTCATATATGCATTATTGGTATTTCTTATTGCATTTAGATAGGATTTTTGCTTATGTTTTAGTCTAGTTTCGTATATTGCCTATGAAGTATTCGAGTTCGGAATCTACGCCTGTTTATTGTTTATTCTACAGAATTACATTTCGACCTTGGAGGGATCTTATAAGAGCCTAAGAGACATGTTTTAGAGCATATGGAGGCAAAGGAAGAGGCTAGAGAGGACAAAGGAAGCACGACATCGAAGACAATCGAAGAAAAAGAGGGAATCCCTTCACTGCCTCTTGCACGGCGCTCGCCGTGGGCCGGTTTCCAGTGTTCGCGATTCCGGATCTGAAGATTCTATTTCCTATTAATCTACTAATATTATTATAGTGTTTTGCCGACTCTTTGAGAGACTTTATTAGGTTATTTTCCATCAGTTTGTGAGAGGAGAGAAGTCATTGTGAAACTATGAACACAATTAGATAGATAGAGAGAGAGAGAGAGAGAGAGATTTGGCCTATGAGTTGCTAAACTCATAGTTTCACCTGTGATTCAAAGATATTGTTGTTTAGATTGTGAGGTTTTTTTCTATTAGTTATTCATATTGTTGTTTAGATTGTGAGGTTTTTTCTATTAGTTACTATTTATCATCTTATGCTTATTGTTTATATTTGTGTTCCTTTCTATGATTGATCACCATGTCAGGAATTGCATCTTAGGTATGAATTCGTTGTTGTGTTCTTGATAGCAGAGTATTGAAGTAGTGATATTTCTTTGCCTTTGTATTGGATGATTTCAATTGATCTATGTTCTGGATATGTCGATTAGGGCTGATCTAAGGTTGTTCCGATTTTTCTTAATTGCATTTAATCAATATGTCAATTGGTCTAATTGCTTGAGTTCTTAATGCTATTTCTTAGTGATATTGAATAAGATGATTGTAACCCTGCGAATATCTCAACTTTAGTCAAGTAGACATATGTTTATGAGTAATTGATAAGAACAATCCTAGGACCATGAATTTCAACCATTGTTAGAGAATTACAAGTGAAATGTCTCCTCTACCTTATTATCGATTTACTTTGCAATCATAAAGGTGGTTACTTTACATCTTGTTTATTTGTCCTAAATCATTGTTTGGTCATAAGAGTTCTTGTTAAGAGTTATTGAATAGCGAATCACTTCTCCTTGTGGGTTCGACATCGGACTTCATTGCTATACTAGTAGTTTATTGGTTGATCAAGTGATTGATTTGCTAATTGTTGTTGCAGGAGGATGGTCAAGTATGAAATAAATATAAAGTAGAGATCAGGCTGACTTCCCTGTCTCAGCAAATAAATACAAGACTTCCTCCCGTTGTAGTAGAAGGTTGTCAGGATCGAATCCACGAGGAAGCACGTCAGCAGTTCTTAGGTAGCAACAGATCTCACAGACAAGCAACAGAAACACAGAAATAAAAGCAGAAAATAACAAATAAAAGCAATGAACAAAACAAAGACAGAAAAGACAAAGCAAAGCAGAAAATAAAATAAAGCAACAGGCGTACTCGATCTCCACAAAGGCAGTACTCGAGATCGACTAGAAATAGCAAAGACAGAAACTTTGGAATCGAAAACAAAAGCAGCAACTCTACTCGATATAGACCAAATCAACTCGATCTCGACAACAGGCCTACTCGAGATCGAGTACAGCAAGCCGACAACAGGAAACAGAAACTGAAACAGGTAATGTCGAGTAGGAACTCTCCTCGATATCGAGTACAAGCTACTCTATAAGGACTCAAAAAACTGTAAATCGCAGATTTCGAACACAACTCGGAAATTTGACAGAAATAAACTCAATATATGAAAAACTTCCAAAGCCAGGGTATCAACACCACAACGATAACCATGCAAAGTAACACATAAAGGCATAAAAGATCATGCTTTCCATCAAACAACTTTCGTTGTTAACAAATATGCATATAGAGGCTTTCGCATAAACCCTAATTGTTACTAACCCTTTTCACATAATTAACCCAAGTTGCATTAAGATCACTTTCGCTTCAATAACACAAACAAGGATCACCTTCAACTCTCGCAAAAGAATCATGCTCATAGGGACAGAAGACAAATTGCATAACAAGATCTGACCTTTACTGCATCACCTCACATGGCCACTGTCGGGCTCACCCCAGCCCCAGAAGTGGGTGGACTACTCACGCTTCATCATCAAGAAAGACATCAAAAAACAAAAGAAACTAACTTGCATTGAATTAAATAATGAAAGCTTACAACCCACAAGACAAATCCGCTTTCGCCTTTCCACCTTGCTTGCTACAAACTCTCTCCCTCTACTCCTACTTACTTGAATGGAATTAATTGTGTTTCTGAATGAATGAAAAACCAGCCCCTAGGGCTTTATTTAGAACCTTCTAATCCTTGCTAATCAAGGATAAAAATCTCTATCTATATCTAAAATTATATCTAAAAGCTTAATGATAAATAAAAGCAATAACATAATTAAATCTAAATAATGGAAATATATCTAAAGTCTTCAAGTGGATAGATCTCTCTCTTCATGATGGATCTTGATAGCTGTTGATAGATCCGGATGGAATTTGATCTCGAAAATATCACCATCGGATTCGGGATAGAACCTTAACAAGATCCGGATTACTCGACGTCGGTCACTTGGGGTTTCCTCGACATCGAGCAGCTTCCTCGACGTAGAGTAATCTCCTCAACGTAGAGTAAATCTCCTCGACGTAGAGTAATCTCCTCGACATAGAGCAATATTTGTCTTCATCTCGTGCTCGATCTCGTCCTCTGCAGCAAATGTCGAGCAAGCTCTTGTCGATGTCGACCAATGTGGTCGATTTCGAGTAACACTGTTGCTTTCAGCATTCTGCTCCATTCTTAAAACGCACTTTCCCGAGTTCTTGTTCGTCGGATTGACGCATATGACCATGCGTTGGAAAGCTCTTTCCGAGCGCTACAACTTTCATGAAAACATCAAAGCTTGATTCATAATGATAAAAGCCGAAAAATGGGTTTTTCTCCAGCTGCACCATCCTTAGCTTCTCCATGAGTTTCCTTTAAGCTCCAAAGTGCGTCCGATTTCTGCGAAATATAACCAAAACTTGTTTAGACCTCCATATATTGCAAATAAGTGTAAACCACACAGATTCTGTATTATTCTAACCCAAATGCATGCAATGTATCCAGAAATCGATATTAAAACATGGCAAATTAGGCTTACAACAAACACCCCATACTTAAGCTTGCTTGTCCTCAAGCAATACTTTTAATTGTCAATCAGGGGAAGAAATCAAAACTCTCAACATATTAGATTCATTCTTATATGTCCCTGCAATCAATTACCATCCTCGAAAAGGTACTAGTGTCACAGATCCATGCATGTGCAAATATAAAAAAGCAACATCTACTCACAAAAGGAGGGTTATGAAAAAACATTCATAAGTGACAAAGCATTGATAATCAAGAGGACTTCAATTTAAGCTCAAATAAGGAGTAGATTGGTAAAAGGCTAAAGGTGGGCAATTTTTGGCAATGTGGTGCTAATGATCCGGGGAAATGGAGTATTTCCAAACTTGAATTTCCACATTCCTTTTCATAAGATTCATCACCTTTCATAATGCTTTTTTCAATAATAATGCTTTTACCTCTCTGACCTCAGCACTGCCTTCTCGCGAGTCGCAAACATGGGTGTCATGAATGGCCCCGGATACTTAGTGCCTTGGACTCCTCACAATGTATCCCATCTCTCCAAACTATTATCTTAGAGAGCAGGGTCAATCTACCTTTATCTCCTGAGGTGATTGGATTTTCTTTCACTCATTAAATTTTCCATATATTTCAAACAATTTCCTTCCAAGCTCCAATAATGATAATAATCACAACATAAACACCATATGATAATCTCTATAATGTAACATCATTCTCAACATAATCCCCGGATAAGGTAAAAAATGGCAAATATTTAGGTCATGTGGAGCAATGACTGAAATAAGGCATATTATGGCTTTTGTGATGCATAAGCATAGGTAAGGCTAGGATTTCAAACAATGAGCATTATATGGAAATATAAAGTCCTCCATCATCTTATCATGCAACATGTCAAAAGCAACTTCAAATTTTACCTCCTTTCATGGTTTTCAAGAAATAATGCACTTCATTGTGACTTCCCTTTACTAGGCAATTTCATGCTATATCTCTAATGAATCCAATTTTGGATCGTCGAGTTCAATATAAGCTTCCATGACATTATTCAAAAAATTTCAATGGGGTCATTTTTCTCAAACTTTGGAAAACATGCATATATAAGCACCTAGATCAATAATGAATTCCAAAATAGCCATGTAGCAATCCAAAGAAATAAATTCTAAATATGCACACATAATGTCAAATAAAGTAAATATGCATAATGTAAGCCCTTCCCCCACCCCATACTTAAACATTACAGTGTCCTCACTATATAAAAATAAGGGTAAAGAAAGAAACTCACTAGACAGGTGTGCAGAACCTCTTAATATTGAATGGAAGCACTCCCTGGGCCGAGTATGAATATGGCTTGCTTCGATCCATGGACCAGAAAAGTGCAGAAGACATATACCCACAATAGAGAAACTAGAAAAAACCAAAAACAAACAAAACAATGTCTCAAAAGTCCTAAAAAGTCTATGTACAAGCTCTAGATTTTATAGTCGCTAGGCCGACTTTCCATTTATGCTCAAGGTAGCATCTGCAGGGCCCATGTAGCTTGGGCCTCAAATAAGACTCCATTCTTGTCCATCAGATGTAATCCTCCAGAATGGATCTTGTTCACCACGAAAGGTCCCATCCGCTTCTTGTTGAATTTATTAGGTAACCAATGATCCTTTGATTTAGAGACATAGAGCTTGTCTCCAACTTCATATTCCTTGGGCTCATCATTGGATATCCTACATAAGCGCACATACCAAGGCAAACCTCTCCCATGTATAGATAGATCTTTAATAGGAGAAGAAAGATCCATACCTTGGCTTACCTTCGCAGAGACGGAATCGGGGACCACAGTGTTTGGTCAATCTCGACTAGGGCTAGTCGATCTCGACGAGTCTACAGGTTCTGGTGCTGGGCTGCTCGCAGATGCAGGAGTCGACGAAGAGGATGGCTTGCCGACATCGAGTAGACTACTCGATGTCGAGTAGGATTCTGCTCCTGGTGGCTCCAGTGTCGAGGAGGGAGAAGTCGAGGAAGCAAAGTGGTGGTCGATGTCGAGTAGCGTACTCGATGTCGAGTAGCCCTCAGCTTCTGTGTTGCTGCTCGATGATGCTGGTGCTGGTGGAGGCTTATGTTTCTTGTCGAGATCGACTAGGGTCCTCGATGTCGAGGAGTCTTGGTCGATCTTGACCCCATACTTAGTTCCTGTCAAGGCATTCGAAAAATAATTAGTCCCTAACGACGTACCTTGGTTTGTGTCGATTGGATTTTTTGCGTCCTCTTTTAGGATTGCCATGATCTCCTCCACCTGGGCCTCCATGTCCCTTTTTTCCAGCTCCTCAGGGGTCATATTTCTGACCTTGGGTTCCCCGCAGGTGATGTAGCCAGCTGAGATAGATTTCACCTCTTCCATTGGACCTGTATGCCTTTCAGTTTTATTAAAGGAATACTCAATTACCTCATCGCTGATGTTGAAGGTGAGCACTCCTTTCCTTACGCTTATGTTGGCGTCCACCGTCGCCAAGAAGGGTCTTCCTAAAATAATTGGACAAGCAGGATCTTCTTGCATATCAATTACTAGGAAATCAGCAGGGACAAAGAATTTACCTAATTGTACTGGCACATTGTCCACCATGCCTGTTGGGATGACCACAATGTTGTTGGCCATATATAGTTTAGCATCCACAGGCTCTAGGGCACCTATCTTAATCTTGGACCAAATTGTTAAAGGCATATTACTCACACTAGCTTCAAGATCACATAAAGTATTAATTTTGTATGGACCAAATCCAATGGTTATAGCAAACTTACCTGGATCTGGCCTCTTCTCCAGTATGTCTAAATGGCTGCATTCCTCTGTAATTTCAGCCATTGATCGCTTTTTGCTTAGAATCTCCTTCAGGAACTTAACATAGGATGGCATTTCATTGAAAGCTTGTGTGAAGGGGATGGTGACATTGAGCTTCTGAAGCATCTTGATGAAGCGCTAAAATTTCTTTTCTGTCGGGTCCTTTGGAGATTCTGTGGGGAAAGGCAGCTTCTTTTTCTGATTCGGAGCCAGAACAGATATCGGAGGTGCTGCAGGCTGCTCGACCTCGGGTTGGGTGTCCTCGATATCGACCACACCCTTGTCGATCTCGACCAGGTTGGGTGATGTCGAGTTGTTGTGCAGTGCAGACGAGGGCTTTTGCAGTTTCTCATCGAGATCGAGTAGACCTTCCTCGATATTGAGTAGGCTCTGGTCGACGTCGACTTGCTGTTCTTCGTTGTTCTGCTGCTTTCCGACCTCTGGCTCTTGCAGTTGATGTCCGCTTCTGAGTTTTACAGCAGCGATGTGTCCAATCTTTCCCTTAGGATTTGATTCTGAAGATCCAGGGAGCGCACCTGACTATCTGGGGATTCCCGCTGCCAGCTGACCAATCTGTGTATCAACTGATTTTCGCCATATATCAATTTCCCCAAGCCTAGAGTTGACACCCTACATCTGTGTGTAGACGGAGTTGAAGGAATACCTAGTTTCTGAGTGATTTCTCCGTATTTCCTCTAGGACTGTCTGTATATCATCCTTTTTCTGGTCCCTTTCCGGATGTCCTGGAGCTCTATAGGGCGGGGGGTTCCTAGGGACACCTTGGTTCCATTGTGGTTGCTGAAACCTTTGGTCCCCCATGTAGCGATTGGAACCGCCTGCGTAAGCTACCTCCTCGTGGTGTTCTGCCATCCTGACTTGCTCTGTGTGTGGGCACTCAGGAGTGGTGTGCTGTTGCGATCCGCATTCAATGCAAGGCTGGTTGACAGAAAGATACTTCACTTGCTTAAGGAGCTTCTTGTTCTGATCTATGTAGTACTGTTCCCTTACATCCGGATCAATCTCCTTAGGAGGCTCATAGAGGGGCATCGATGGTGCTGGCCTGGCGTATGGGTTCTCTTCATAAGTTGCAGTAGACCCATACTTGTTGTCGTAGTTGGTGAGCTTCTCTAGCACACCCCATGCGTCACTTGGCGGCATTGTCAGATACTCATAGCGAGTATAATGGTTGATTCTGTCCTTAGTGACTTGATCAAGAGAGTTAAAGAAGATCTCCTGAATGACGTAGGATGGCTGTCCATGAGTAGGGCAAGATCGCAGCAATTCTTTGTAGCGCTCCCATGCCTTTGCCAGCGGTTCCCCTTGCTTCTGTTTGAAGGCGGTGATTTTCTGGCGGAGATGTGTTGTTTTGGCGGGTGGGAAGAATTTGTTCAGAAACTCTTGCTCTACTTGGGCCCATGTTGTCAGGGATCTTGGTTTCAGCCCTTCAAGCCACTTCAGTGCAGGTCCAGCGAGAGACCATCGAAAAACCTTCATCTTGACATATTCCAAAGTTGTACCTTCAGCAAGAGTACGGCACATGTCAGAAAAGTTTGTAATATGTTCAAGAGGACACTCATTAAATCTACCAAAAAAGGCATTATTTTTAAGCTCTATAAGAAATTGAGTGCGAATTTCAAAAGAGTTTTCAGGGATAAGAATCGCCGATTCAGGCACGACGACAGTTGTGTGCATATAGTCCTCTACCGTTGTTGGATATTGGGCAAGCTCAGCCTCTGCTTGCTCCCTTGCTGCTTTCTCAGTGGCGATAGCAACATCTTTAGCGGCCAATTCCCTTGTAAGCCTTGCAATCAGCTGTTCCTGTGTCTCTGCAGCTGCCATGGCTCTTTGTAGTTTATCTCTGATGTGAAAAAGGCATTCCGGTTCGTCTAAGGCGTCAAACTCAGATGTTTGACTAGAACGATGCATACACCTGCAAAGTAACTCAAAGAGAACGTGAGTTTCAACTACCTAAGGCGCGAATGATAGCTTCCCCGGCAACGGCGCCAATTTGTTGTTGCAGAAGGATGGTCAAGTATGAAATAAATATAAAGTAAAGATCATACTAACTTCCCTGTCTCAACAAATAAATACAAGACTTCCTCCCGTTGTAGTAGAAGGTTGTCAGGATCGAGTCCACGAGGAAGCACGTCAGCAGTTCTTAGGTAGCAACAGATCTCACAGACAAGCAACAGAAACACAGAAATAAAAGCAGATAATAACAAATAAAAGCAATGAACAAAACGAAGACAGAAAAGACAAAGCAAAGCAGAAAATAAAACAAAGCAACAGGCGTACTCGATCTCGACAAAGGCAGTACTCGAGATCGACTAGAAATAGCAAAGACAAAAACTTTGGAATCGAAAACAAAAGCAGCAACTCTACTCGATATAGACCAAATCAACTCGATCTCGACAACAGGCCTACTCGAGATCGAGTACAGCATGCCGACAACAGGAAACAGAAACTGAAACAGGTAATGTCGAGTAGGAACTCTCCTCGATATCGAGTACATGCTACTCTATAAGGACTCAGAAAACTGTAAATCGCATATTTTGAACACAACTCGGAAATTTGACAGAAATAAACTCAATATATGAAAAACTTCCAAAGCCAGGGTATCAACGCCACAACGATAACCATGCAAAGTAACACATAAAGGCATAAAAGATCATACTTTTCATCAAACAACTTTCGTTGTTAACAAATAGGCATATAGAGGCTTTTGCATAAACCCTAATTGTTACTAACCCTTTTCACATAATTAACCCAAGTTGCATTAAGATCACTTTCGCTTCAATAACACAAACAAGGATCACCTTCAACTCTCGAAAAAGAATCATGCTCATAGGGACAGAAGACGAATTGCATAACAAGATCTGACCTTTACTGCATCACCTCACATGGCCACTGTCGGGCTCACCCCAGCGCCAGAAGTGGGTGGACTACTCACGCTTCATCATCAAGAAACACATCAAATAACAAAAGAAACTAACTTGCATTGAATTAAATAAAGAAAGCTTACAACCCACAAGACAAATCCGCTTTTGCCTTTCCACCTTGCTTGCTACAAACTCTCTCCCTCTACTCCTACTTACTTGAATGGAATTAATTGTGTTTTTGAATGAATGAAAAACCAGCCCCTATGGCTTTATTTATAGCCTTCTAATCCTTGCTAATTAAGGATAAAAATCTCTATCTATATCTAAAATTATATCTAAAAGCTTAATGATAAATAAAAGCAATAACATAATTAAATCTAAATAAGGGAAATATATCTAAAGTCTTCAAGTGGATAGATCTCTCTCTTCATGATGGATCTTGATAGCTCTTGATAGATCCGGATGGAATTTGATATCGAAAATATCACCATCGGATTCGGGATAGAACCTTAACAAGACATCAGATTACTCGACGTCGGTCACTTGGGGTTTCCTCGACATCGAGCAGCTTCCTTGACGTAGAGTAATCTCCTCGACGTAGAGTAAATCTCCTCGACGTAGAGTAATCTCCTCGACGTAGAGCAATATTTGTCTTCATCTCGTGCTCGATCTCGTCCTCTGCAGCAAATGTCGAGCAAGCTCTTGTCGATGTCGACCAATGTGGTCGATTTCGAGTAACGCTGTTGCTTTCAGCATTCTACTCTGTTCTTAAAATGCACTTTCCCGAGTCCTCGTTCGTCGGATTGATGCATATGACTATGCGTTGGAAAGCTCTTTTTGAGGGCTACAACTTTAATGAAGACATCAAAGCTTGATTAATAATGATAAAAGCCGAAAAATGGGTTTTTCTCCAGCTGCACCATCCTTAGCTTCTCCATGAGTTTCCTTTAAGCTCCAAAGTGCGTCCGATTTCTGCGAAATATAACCAAAACTTGTGTAGACCTCCATATATTGCAAATAAGTGTAAACTACACAGATTCTGTATTATTCTAACCCAAATGCATGCAATGTATGCAGAAATCGATATTAAAAGGCAAATTAGGCTTACAACACTAATCTATTGGTTTTGTGTTTGAGTTTGGATTTTATTACTATTTTGTAAACGGGGAAAGTGTCAACGACGTTCGTTCCGCATCAGAGTTATTTGAGTTTATTGATATATTTTTATAGTTATGGTTAGTGTTGAGAGTTTCTGTTCTTATTTAAGGTTTATTGTATTTTTGAGTTGATTTGAATTATGTTGGAAGTTTTTAGGAAACTTATTTCCCGAAATTGATAGCACCAAATGACCAAATACCATTCCTTGCCCTTATGTTTTTACCAAGCCCCATTACAACCCCGTCGAATGAAATCTTCTTTGAAGATTTTCATTGAGCGAAAGTCCTCTTGATGTTCATATTTTGCTTTGATGTATCCGGTGGATATTTTGTGATATAAGTGTCAATATTTAATGTTGAAGTTTGCATATGGAATTGAATTGAGTGTATGCTTAAAACCTAACACATGAGAGTGAGAGAAACAATAATTTCCCTTGTGAGGTTTGATTAGTAAGCATGTGGGCTACTTGACCACCTACATACATGTTATGACGTTTTTATGCCTTGTTCATATTTGCACTTGTGATTGAAGTTCCTTTTGATGAGGAATAGTTATGAAGGGATCTCCTTTGGGATGCATTGATTTTGTGTATTCTTCATGGTTGCTTGAGGACAAACAAGAGCTTAAGTGTGGGTGGTTTTGATAATGCATATTTTAGATAGGCATTTGTAAGTGCAAAAATCCGCACCATATATGTTGAGGAAGATTGAGCTCCGTTGGCAAGAAATAATCTTGCGAAAGAACAAAGAACAAGGTCGGGGCGGGGCTTGTCTCCCCCGGAGGACCCTCCGACGCTCAAGTCAGTCATTGCCCGTCTCAATCGGAATCCAGCTCCTCTTATTTATACTAGTCGAGTATTAAATAAATGAAACTGTTATGATATTAAATAAAAGAAATCGTTACCGTATTTAATACAGTCAACACTCTTAATGCCCGAAACTGTTATCGAAATCAATAGGTGAATCGGTGGCATCAATACTGCATTGAATACTTTAATTTGGTAAAAGACCAGAACGTCCTTATGCTATGATGACGGCATTTTCCCTATCTCAATTTCCTCTCGGGTTTCTTCTTCATGTCTCGATGATGAAGGAAGCCGAAAAAAGTACATGACAAAGTTTGTCGAGTGAGTGATGATTTTGCCGTCGACGTTAGTCGTTTCACCCTAGTTGGCTATTAGCCATAAGTGGCTATCATTGGCTGAAGTGGCTATTGGCCGTAAGTGGCGATTTTCAGTGGCCTTAATTGGTGATTTGGATTGGCTGCAAGTGGCGATATTGTTGGCCTTAACTAGCGATTCGGATTGGCCATAAGTGGCGATTTTTTTTGCCTTAAGTGGTGATTCGGATTGGCCATAAGTGGCGATTTCGTTGGCCTTAAGTGGCGATTCGGCTTGGCTATAACTGGCGATTTCGTTGGCCTTAAGTGGCGATTCTGATTGGTTGTAAGTGGTGATTTCATTGGCCTTAAGTGGCGATTTCAGGTGGCCATAAGTGACGATTTCCGGTGATCGTAAGTGGCGATTTCCGGTGGCCGTTAGTGGCGATTTTCGGTGGCCGTAACTAACGATTCTTTTGCCTTAACTGGCATTTTCTTGGCCATAAGTGGCAAATCTTTACTTTCTCGAATAATTGTTGTAGCTTTGAAGATTTCGTTAAATGACATCTACAGTCGTTGGACCTGGTAAAAAACATTGCACTTCTACATAATTTAGAATAATTAAGT
The DNA here is from genome assembly GCA_037127255.1 of Persicaria tinctoria. Taxonomy (NCBI): domain Eukaryota; kingdom Viridiplantae; phylum Streptophyta; class Magnoliopsida; order Caryophyllales; family Polygonaceae; genus Persicaria; species Persicaria tinctoria. The sequence goes on from JBANSL010000015.1 coordinate 32,680,687, forward strand.
CATTAGAAGATTAGTATTGTAATGTGTAGTGCCCCTAGCATTTTATGTGCTGCCCATGCACGCGACTTAGCATGAAGTATAGAATACGTCCGATCATGCATTCGTGTCTCAAAACTAGGCGGGAACTCGATTAAACTAATATCAATCAATATAGAATAAATAGTCAAATAGATCAAACTTAGCATGAAATAATTAAACTAATTTCAGTTGTATTTCATCTGATTAGTGTGAAGGTTAGACAAGGTTAGACGAGTAAGTGTAATGAAAATCATATAATCAAGTAAATATGGGCGATATGATTTAGGAATTCCTTGTTGAATTTGGTTACACTGAAATTCACTTCTACGTACCTCAAGTAGTAATCTAGGTCAGAAGAGGGTGACTTACCAGTTATTCTTGAAGTTTGTACACTTTAAGTAATTGTCTGGAAAGGACGAGCCACCACTGCAATATATAAAAATTTTGAGGCAGGTTACGCAGTTACCCTAGTTCATGATCTCCTCCATTAAACGTCCAGAATTTGAGAGAGCGGTGGTGGATTCAACTAAAGCATGTAATCAAACGCCTGCTTGGCCTCGTCAATGGTGATTCTTCCAAATCTCTTTAGTTGAAGCTGTTGGTGAATTTGAAGTCACTCAAAACTTACGATTTCAATAAAACAACAACACCATGCAACGATGATCGAGTATCTCTGCGATGTTGTTTGTTGTTGATGTTTGCAATCCACCGAGCCGCCTAAAACGTCACGTCGATGCAGGCAATCGTCGCTTTACAGGAGCCGATGTCGGAGCCGAAGCTTGTGGCTAAGCACCTCCAGCTTGCTAGAATTCGCTTGTTTCTAAAGCTATCTTCATCATCTCGTATCTCAGGCGGTAATTCGACAGCTGTTCCTGAAGCTATCTTCATCATCTCGTCTCATCGACGATTCAATTGGTGGAGCCTTCTACCGCTTGTTCCCGAATCTGTTGTGGCCTTAGATCCGTCACCACTGGAGATATTTAAACAGGCCTCCCAAAGATCCAGTGAGTCGTGTTACCCTCTGGATTATGGTTCGAGGCCAGTGGCGCCCTCTCCTACAATTTGTGGACGAAGGCTGAGCATCCACCAGTTCATCGTGCCCAATCAAAAGTCAATTCTTGTTGATTTGTATATTGGGAGATCTGATCTTGTAGCTTTTTGATCGATTTTCCATGTACGGCGCCAAATGTAAGTGCAAAAATTCGCACCATAGATGTTGAGGAAGATTGAGCTCCATTGGCGAGAAATAATCCTGCGAAACAACAAAGAACGAGGTCGGGGCGGAGCTTGTCTCCCCCGGAGGACCCTCCAATGCTCAAGTCAGTCGTTGTCCGTCTCAATCGAAATCTAGCTCCTCTTATTTATACTAGTCGAGTATTAAATAAAAGAAACCGTTTTGATATTAAATAAAAGAAATCGTTATCATATTTAATCTAGTCAATGCTCTTAATGCAAGAAACCGTTAGCATAATCAATAGGCGAATCGGTGACATCAATGCCGTATTGAATACTCGAATAGGGTAAAAGACCAGAACGTCCTTGTGGTATGATGATGGGATTTTCCCTATCTCAACATTATAGACAGGTTTTATTGCATTTAAATATTCATATTGCATATGTTTTGTTCTATTTCCATTATCTTGCGTGTGAAGTATTCGAGTTCGGAATCTATGCTTTTTAGCGTTTATTCTGCATTTTTATAATCCGAGCGTGAAGGGAGACTTGGGAGATCCTAAAGATTGATTTTTAAGAATGAGAAAGGCCAAGGAAGAAGCATACGGGGAGGAAGAGATCACAACGTCAACGAAACAGAAGAATTGCGGAGCTAGAGGAGTGGCGTTCGTCGCTTTTCCAGGCCGGTGTCCCGTGTTCAGCAAACACCGATTTAATTCAAAAGACTATTATTATTATTTTATTTTTATTATTTATCTAGGGTTTTAAACGACCCTATTTAAGTTATAATTCTATCATATTAGAGAGAGAGACGGAAAATAAAGAGAAGAGAGTGTCGTGAGAAACCTATGGAGAGTATAAGAGCGGATTTGGCTATGAGTTGCTAAACTCATAGTTTCGTCTGTGATTCGAATACATTGTTGGATGAATTTTGAGGATTTAATTTCAATTAATTATTTATAAGTTTATTTATCATCTTGTTCTTCAATATTGTTTATATTTGTGATTCTTTCTATGATCGCGCATCTAGTTAGAATCCACATTTATGCTATGAATCCGTTGTTGGTTTCTCGATAGCAAACAAAGTCATTGATCCAGTGATGTTTCGATTTCCTTTATAGTGGATGATAACAATTGATCTATATCGAGTAGATGAAATTAGGGTTAATTGAGTTGTTTATTTTAAATCCTAATTGCATTGAATTGATGTGCCAATTGGCCTAAGTACTTGGTTCTTTATGCTATTATTTAGTGATGCCACATTGAATAAGTGATTGTATCTTTGTAGAACAATCTAGCCTAGGTGATTAGGCATAAGCATAAAAATAATATTGAAATCAACCCAAGGATCACGAACCCCAACCATTGTGAAGACATGGTTGTTTAGTTTACTTTGCTATTTCATTAGTATGCTACAACCTATTTGTTCGATCGACTCCTTAGTTGTCTGTTGTACTAATCTTTTGGTTAAGCATTGAGTTAGGATATTATTACTTTTAGTTGGACTGAGCCCAACGACACTGATAATGCATATTTCATATAGACATTATAGGTGTTTCTTATTGTATTTTGGTAGTAGTTTTGTTATTGTATTTAGGTTGTTTTCAGTTTGTTTTCGCAATAGGGAGTTGTTATTCTGAGACTATGAACACAATTAGAGAGAGAGAGAGAGAGAGAATTGGCCTATGAGTTTCTAAACTCATAGTTTCGCATGTGATTCGAAGACATGGTTGTTTGGGTTGTGATAATTTGATTCTATTTGATTATTCATGAGTATGTTGAGCGACTCGCCTCAACAAACTTAAGAAGGAGTTGTCCAGTATTGAGCAACCACCTACGAAGAATCTTTATGTGTATGTTGAGCGGTTCAAGAAGCTTAAGGGTATTTGTCCGCAACACGGTATACCCGAGGATGATCTAGTGCTATATCTTTATGAAGGCTTGTTTGACACCGACATGAGTTTCATCAATGCTACTAGCATAGGAGATATTTTTGATAAAACACTTCATGAAGCAATGCAGATTTTTGAAGGGTTGGCTAATGCATCACAAAAATATGGGAGACACCAAGGAGTTAGAGGAGTTCACAAGTTGGATAGTTCTAGAGATGGACACAAAGATGATATCGATAGGCTTATGGAAAGTGTGAACAAGATGGCTATGTAACTGAATCAACCCCATCAGCCTAGACCTTGTGGTGTTTGTGGAGATCCAACACATGGTAATGACAAGTGTCCCTTGATTCAGGAGGACACCGCTGAAGTGAATGCCATGGAATATGGACGTCACCGCAACTTTGATAACGATTACAATCAGGGCTACAATTCAAACTACCAAAGTGGATTCAATGGAAGAGGCCAACAACAATAAGTTCCTTTTTAGTGAGGACAATATGAGAATCGTCCTAGAAACATTCAACAAGAAGATAGAGATGAGACATTGAGGTTGTTGTTGGACAAGATGAGTGTTCAAGTGAAGTTACTGAGTCAAATTGCTAAGGAGATTGGTGAATTGAAAGCGAAAGATTCGGGAATGTTGCCATCGCATGTGGTAGTGAATCCGAAGGAGAATGTTAGCGCCATGACCCTTAGAGGAGGTAAACAAGTGAATGTACCAAAAGGAATGTGGAAGAGAGGCCTAGAAAGGAAGTTGATTTGGGAAATAAAGAGGAAGAGACAAAATTGGAGACGCACTGCATAGATGGCGCCCGCCGCCCCTCACCACGGCGCCCGCCGCCACCTTCATTGACGAAATCGACTTCTGACATTGCTCAATCCCCGAAGAAAGCTTCTAAAGAGTGGTCTTCTGAGGTTTTAAGGTCTGCACCACCCTTTCCTCATGCCTTAAGATCTGATCGTAAATGGGAAGATGAACAAATTTTATATGACACCTTTGCTCATTGTGAGATAAATATTCCACTTTTTAATTTGATTAAAATTGTGCCTCAGTATGCGAAATTTTAGAAAGAGCTTGCACGATAAAGCACAAGCAAAGGATGAGAACAAAATAAAAGGTAAGTGAGAATGTTTCTGCTTTGCTTCATAAACGATTGCCAGAAAAGTGAGGAGATCCAGGTATGTTTATTATACCATGTGCAATAGGTAATGCTAGCTTCACCAAAGCTATGTTAGACCTAGGTGCTTCAATCACTGTTATGTTTTATAACTTGTACACGTTTTTGGGTCTCACTTCATTGTCTGAAACTGGTGATTTCTTCATTCTAGACATGGAACAAGGTACGCCTGAAACCCCTATTATCTTGGGAAGGCCATTCTTACGAATGGCTAAGACTAAGATTGATTGTTTTGAAGGTTCACTAAATACGGAGTTTGATGGTAGAAAGATTGAGTTTTCTATATTTGAGCATATTGTTTCTTCTACCAATGATTCTGTAGATGATCTTCACTCTAATGAAACTAATCACAGGAATGAATCAAATGGTTTGTTAGATTCTTCTATTGAAACTGAATCTATGAATCTTGAGTTTTCTAACAAAGATGAAATTGGATTAAAGAAAGATCAAATTGAAAAGAAAATTGAGAATTTGTTTAAGTCACATGAAAATGTGTCTCATTCAATTGATTCTATTGCTATTCCCTATGAAAACTCGATTCCTAATAATGTTGAGGTTTTTGTAATTGCAGGACAACCTCCCGGAGTTACTCATTTTAAGAAGGAATCGATGGATGCAATTGATAGATATGTCAGAGAAGTTCCTAAAGTTCCACCTCTTCTTTTGAAAAGGACAAGTGTGGGGGATCTTGGTGGAATAACTTGATCAAGAATGCATCACGTCGAGCCAAAGACATGAAACAAAGGCGCTTCTTGAGAGGAAACCTAAGGTAGTTACGTATTATTTCTATTTTGCGTTTAGTTTTTCAATTCAATAAAGTAGGATCAATCATGTCGCCGAGTTTCGGAAGTTACGGTAAGTGAAAACGATGTTGAAATTAAGTTTGGTTTGATTTAAAAGACGGAGTCACATTCTATGGACACGACGCCCGCCGCCCCATCCACGGCGGCCGCCGCCTGTGTGTCCACCTGGCGAATCCGAATTTTGGTAAACTTGAAAGGGAAGGTTCTATCTTTTTATTTTTTGATATTTTTCTTCTAGGATTAGTTTATTTTTATCTTTCTTGGATTAGATTGTTTTTCCATTTTGCTCTAGGATTAGATTATTTCTATCTATCTTCTGTTAGTATTTTATCTTTTACTTATTTTCTGCTTTATTTTAGGACTAGATTTTTCTTTTTAGGACTAGTTTCCTTAATTCCTAGGATTAGATTTCTATCTTTTCAATCTCTATTCTATTTAGATCTAACATTTTTCCTTTTGTCTTTTTGATAGACATTCCTTCCAACTCACCAATATATTGCTACTCCTTATTTTGGATCAATCAACTTGCTCAAGAGGAATCACAAGACTACCAAAAGCCTACTGGAATCCAATCCAACTGCCTAAAGCCTTGCATTTCAATCGATTCTATCCACCAAATCACTTTCTGGCATTACCCTACACCCACAAAAATTCAACCTTTGCCCATTCCATTGCCTTACATATCACAAAAGAACCCCTTGAAACCAAGTTGTTCGAGAAAATTTGAAGTTTGGAGGAGTGGACGTCGGTTTTCCAACGTTTTCACTCGGATTCGTGGTTCTCCGTATACGACGCCTGCCGCCCCTGCCACGGCGTCCGCTGCCTATACATCGCGTCTGTCTTTTGGTTGTTTTTGTGGATTTTCTTTTGTTTTTCCTCGAGTTACATTATGTCGTCTGCTCCTATCAATAAATATATGCCGACTTATTTCGATAATATGGATGTGTTATGATGGAATTCACTTGGAAAGCGCACCTACACATCCATGATGTTCTTTGATGAAATCACGTTAAGACGGTTAGGTCTATTTGACTCGATGCTTGCTTTGATGGCACATGGAGGGTTGCGTGATTTTATTGGTAGAAGGGCTCCTACCTACCCTTGCTTGGTGAAGGATTTCCTCACAACTTTGGAGGTGATATCACCCAAGGATGTTCGATTTCGGATGTAGGGAGGAGCCTGTAATTCTTCATATGCGGCGAGGGGAGTTGCCTTTGGGGTTACGAAGAAGTGCTCTAAGAAGTGCAATAACGCCATGCGTGTTTTTTATTCAACGGAGAGTTGCAAGAATCTGACGGGGAGGCATGAGAACTTCAGGGATTTCATATTTGATGACATGGTTACCCATCGGGCTCTTCGTCTCTGTTTGTGATTTTTAGGTTATACTTTCTATGATTCTGGGAGCACTACCATTGTTGATCCTGGTGTGATTGATTTCTTATATTGCCTGATTCCTGAGTCTACCATTGTACTTGACTGGTACTCTTATTTTTGAAGATGTGTGAGAGGGTTCGTGGCCAGCGCATCGAGAATTATCCTCTTGTCACTCCTTTTGGAGGCATGATCACACTTCTGGCAATATTTAATGGTGTTAATGTTAATTCACTGCAGCTTGTGAGTCACTCTTATACATGGGACATCGATGCTCTTGTGTCCGCACGAATGTTGGAAAAGCTGCAGTTACCATATGCTATTGCGAGATTTCGGTGGTTATCTGGACCTCTGCAATATCATAATCAGTATTTGCCTACTACTTTACCGGTGGGGTTGAAGTTAGTTGATTTCCGCCGAAGCGAAGTCCCTATTGATACTCATTTGCAGAAGCCTGATGACCATGTGACCCCTACAAGCGATGTTGAAGATATGCAGGTCGAGATGATGACGCCGACGGTTCAAGATGACTCACGCATTGCCTTCCTGGAAAAGAGATTTACTGAATTTGAGAAGCGGCAGACAGATGAGTTGATGAAGCTTACAAAGTTCCATGTGATTCTGGTTGGGAAGATCGATCAATTACATGAGATTTTTCTCTTGTTGATGGATTTGGTCAATCAGTGGTCTGGACCCCAGACCCCGCCTTCACAGTAATTGGTCAGTCATTTGCTTCTTTCAAACCCTTTATTTTAATATTTTCATTGTTCATTTTTTGTGTCTCTATGCATTGAGGACAATGCAACATGTAAGTGTGGGGTGGAGGGGGGGGGGGGATATTGAAGTGAATTAGTTAGGTTAGTTCATGTTTGAATTTCTGTTTGTTTGTGAGTTTTTGCTTTTGAGTCTTTGTTATTTCCTTTATTTTATTTCTTTTATGTTATAGGAAATGTTAAAAAATGAAAAAAAATTGAAAAATGTCGAAAAGATGAAAAAAAAAAGCGAGTCTTGTTTCGTTTGTTGTTTTGAATATTGTGTTATCAAAGATACCCATCTAATTTGAGTTTTGTCCTAGCATGATTTATAAATCCCATAGAATTCTGGAATGATTTGATCTTATCCTGAAAATTGGTTTTTATGCGAAATATGATTGAGCAAATATAATGGAGCATGTATGATCTATGTTTGGGAGTATGCTTGAAATTCAACAAAAATTTGTCCCAATGAGATATTATTGGCCTTATAAGGGATACATCTATATTCCTTTTGCCTTCTTGTGTGATATACTCTTCTTATGCATATATTTATCATTGAGTATTGCCATGGTTATTTATTTTCAAGGCCGATTATATACATGTTCAATGCTTGATAAGTTCAAATGATAGAGGTAATCTTTTAGCCACATATTTATCCATGCCTACCTTATGTTATGTCTTTCTTTGAAGCCAATTTGAGACTTTAGCCTTTTTTTATTGTTAGCTCCACGAAATTATTATTCCTAGCCTATGATGAGCCTTACCCTTGTTCCGGGGGAATCGAGATTTTGATTGGGTTATGGAATCTATTTTGGAGATTGAGGAGAATGAAGCTAAAGTGTGATTTTATGGTTTATGGTTTTGAGAAGATATAATGTTATGTGCTTAGTTAATCCCTCATTCTCATGCATTTTGGCTCAAGAAAAAGAAATAAAAAGCTTTGACCTAGTGATGATAAAATTCACCTAGAGGTAAAAGTAAGTTAAAAAAAAAGAAAAAAGAAAAAAATCCGAAAAGGAAAAAGAAAAAAGAAAGAAATAAAAGAGCCATTTATCTTATGTTTACATAATGAGGAAGAATTGGGATTTATGCTGGTTATGAGATACATTGGTTGGGTGTTGACATTGCATGATATGTAAGATGATGAGATTTGAGATTTTTGGAGTTATTTTGATGATATTAAGAGATATTGTGCATTTGTGAGCTTGATTTATTGAGTTGGTTTTTGTTATGTTGGGAGTTTTGGAACCTTGTTTTCCCGGAATTTATTGCACCACATGACCAAATACAATTCATTGCCCTTATGTTTCTACCAAGCCCCATTAAAACCCCGTCGAATGGAATCTTCTATGAAGGTTTCCATTGAGTGAAAGTCCTCTTGATGACCTTATTTTTGCATTGACGTATCCGGGGGAGATTTTTTAATATAAATGTCAATATTTGAGTTGATACTTGTATATGGAATTGAGGTGAGTGTGTGCTTAAAGACTAAACATATGAGAGCGAGAGATATACATTTTATCCTTGGTAAGGTTGATTTTTTAGCATGCAAGCAACTTGATCCTATATATACATGTTATGATGTTTATATGTTTGATTATATTTTCACCATTGATGATGTTTCTTTTGATGAGTAAAGTTGTGAAAGATTTCATGTGGGATGCGTATATGATGTTTTTCCTTATGGTTGCTTGAGGACAAGCAAGAGTTAAGTGTGTGGGGATTTGATAATGCATATTTCATATAGGCATTATAGGTGTTTCTTATTGCATTTAGGCAGTAGTTTTTCTATTGTTTGATTCTAGTTCCGTATATTGCTTTTGAAGTATCCGAGTTCGGAATCTATGCGTTTTTAGTGTTTATTCTGCAGATTTACATTCCGACCTTGGGTGGACTTTGGGAAGAGCTTAAGAAGCATGGTTTAGAGCATTTGGAGGCTATGGAAGAGCTAAGGAGAGGCAATGAGGTACGCCATTGGAATCCGTTGAAGGAATTTGAGGAACGTCGAGCACTATAGAGACGGCACCCGCCGCCCCTTGCACAGCGCCCGCCGTTGGCCCACATCCCGGAAACGCGGTTTTGGATCCGAAGACTATTATTTTATATTATTTTCTAGACTTACTACTAGGGTTTTGCCGACCCTTGTGAGACTTATTTAGGTGTTTTTTTAGTTTATTTTCACAGTAGGGAGTTGTTATTGTGAGGATATGAACACAATTAGAAAGAGAGAGAGAGAGAGAGAGAATTGGCATATGAGTTGCTAAACTCGTAGTTTCGTATGTGATTCGAAGACATGGTTGTTTGGATTGTTAGGATTTGATTCTATTTTAATATTCATGTTCTTAGTTATCATCTTGTGCTTAATTTATATTTGTGTTCCTTTTTATGTCAGATCAACATGTTAGGAATTGCATCTCTATCTATGAATTCGTTGTTGTTTTCTCGATAGCAAACAAAGGTACGTATTGATGATAATGATGTCTCTTTGTCTTTGTAGTGCATGATTTCAATTGATCTATGTTGAGGATATTCAATTAGGGTTGAGTTCGGTATGCGCCTATTAGTATAATTGTGTAGAGTCAATGTGCCAATTGGTCTTGATTACTTGAGTTCTTAATGCTATTCTTTAGTGATATTGAATAAGATGAGTGAATCTCTGCGGATCTCTCAACTTTAGTCAAGTAGACCTAAGAATATGAATAATTGATAGATCAATCCGAAAACCATGATATCCAACCATTATCAAAGAATTACTAGTGAATTGTTGTTTCTAATTTCATATCAAATTCCTTTGTGATTTGCAATCTGGTTACTTTTACATATTTGCTACTTGTCAAGAATCATTGCTTTGCTATAAGAGTGTTTGTTTAGAGTTATTGAATAGGAAATCGCTTCTCCCTTTGGGTTCGATACCGGACTTCATCGCTATACTAGTAGTTGTTTGGTTTATCAAGTGGTTGGTTGCCCTAATCTATTGGTCGTGTGTTTAAGTTGGGATATTATTACTATTCGGTAAAGGGTGAAAGTGACAACGACGTTCGTCCCGCATCAGACACCTTTATAACATCATCAGTTCGGATGCGCTCACGATAGGGTAACCATGTGGCAGATCAGTTGGTGCATCTGGGTTGTCCTCATATTTCATTGTTGATAGTGTCCTAGCAGAGATCGATGATCTATTCCGTTGTGACACCATTGGGCGGTGGGTTAACCGCCTCTAAATCCTTGCCTTGTAAAAAAAATTCCTTACGCATGTCATTCGTTCACTCTCTTCATCAATAAGGTATTTCTCTTGATTGGCTTCCTCTCGTTTTAAAATAATGTTTCCATTTCTAACCTCGCACTGAAAGCTTAGGCCGTCGGCCAATCACACCGGTTGTTTCCCGACGTTCAGCCACCACCTTCTGCCCGCCGCCCGGTGTTGTTGCAGGAGGATGTGTCAAGTATGAAATAAATATAAATATGAAATCAAACTGACTCCCTGTCCCAACAAATAAATACAAGACTTCCTCCCGTTGTAGTAGAAGACAGTCAGGATCGATCCTCGAGGAAGCATGTCAGCGGATCTCAGGTAGCGGCAAATCTCACAGACATACAGAAATAACAGATAAAAGCGGAAAAGAAACGAAAAGCAATAATTTTTGGTCGATATCGACTACCAGTACTCGATATCGAGTAAACAAATCGATCACATTAGCTCAATATCGACTAAACATAAAGCAAAACTCAGCAACTCAACTCGACCTCGACAAACATTCCTCGATGTCGACAAAAGTCCTCAATGTCGAGTAAACTTCTCGATCTCGAGTAAAACAGTAATAAAGTGCGAAGCTTTTCGAACGAAAACGAATGTAAACACGAAATTAACTCAATAAAGTAAAGACTTTCAAGATCAGGGTTTCAACACCACAACGATAACCATGCAAAATAACACATAAAGGCATAAAAGATCATGCTTTTCATCAAATAACTTTCGTTATTAACAAATAGGAATATAGAGGCTTTCGAATAAACCCTAATTGGTACTAACCCTTTTCACATAACACAAACAAGGTATTTCTCTTGATTGGCTTTCTCTCGTTTTAAAATAATGTTTCCATTTCTAACCTCGCACTGAAAGCTTAGGCCGTCGGCCAATCACACCGGTTGTTGCCCACCGTTCAGCCACCACCTTCTGCCCGCCGCCCGGTGTTGTTGCAGGAGGATGTGTCAAGTATGAAATAAATATAAATATGAAATCAAACTAACTCCCTGTCCCAACAAATAAATACAAGACTTCCTCCTGTTGTAGTAGAAGGCAGTTAGGATCGATCCTCGAGGAAGCACGTCAGCGGATCTCAGGTAGCGGCAAATCTCACAGACATACAGATATAACAGATAAAAGGGAAAAAGAGATGAAAAGCAACAATTTTTGGTCGATATCGTCTACCAGTACTCGATATCGAGTAAACAAATCGACCACATTAGCTCAATATCGACTAAACATAAAGCAAAACTCAGCAACTCAACTCGACCTCGATAAACTTTCCTCGATGTCGACAAAAGTCCTCAATGTCGAGTAAACTTCTCGATCTCGAGTAAAACAGTAATAAACTACGAAGGTTTTCGAACGAAAACGAATGTAAACACGAAATTAACTCAATAAAGTAAAGACTTCCAAGATCAGGGTTTCAACACCACAACGATAACCATGCAAAATAACAAATAAAAGCATAAAAGATCATGCTTTTCATCAAATAACTTTCGTTATTAACAAATAGGAATATAGAGGCTTTCGAATAAACCCTAATTGGTACTAACCCTTTTCACATAATTAACCCAAGTTGTATTAAGATCACTTTCGCTTCAATAACACAAACAAGGATCACCTTCAACTTTCGCAAAAGAATCATGCTCATAGGGATAGAGATAAATTGCATAAAAAGCTCAAACCTTTACCGCATCACCTCACATGGCTACCGTCGGGCTCACCCCGACCCTAGAAGTGGGTTGACTACTCGCTCTTCATCATCAAGAAACTCATCAATAATAAAAGGAAATAACTTTGCATTAAAATAAAACTAAAAAGAAAGCTTACAACCGAACAAGCCAAATCCGTTTTCGCCTTTCCACCTTGCTCTTCTCACCACAAGCTTTCTCCCTCTCTCTCTCTCTCTCTCTCTCTCTCTCTCTCTCTCTCTCTCTCTCTATGTGACTAATTGTAACTGAATTTGAATTCTTAGAAATCAGCCCCTAAGGCTTTATTTATAGTCTTCCAATCCTTGCTAATCAAGGAAGGAAATTCTATCTATATCTATATCTATCTATCTAAATTATTAAGATAAAAACATGGAAATAAATAATTAAATCAATTAGGAATTGTATCTAATTGTAGGTAAATATCTTCTCTTGACTTGATAGCACTTGATAGATCTTGGTGGAATTTGATCTCAAAAATATCTCCATTGGACTCGGGATAGAAACTTAACAAGACTCGGACTACTCGATGTCGGCTACTGGGAATTTCCTCGATATCGAGTAGTTTCCTTGATATCGACCAACATTTCTCCGTCTTCAGCTTCTTCGTTGATCTCGGCTCCAGGATGTGAAAATCGACTAAGTTTTACTCGATATCGAGTTAACTTCCTCGACATCGACTTCTGTCTTCCATCTCCTAGCTTCTCGAGTCGACTTCTGCGTATTGACTCGATATGGCCAACTCGATATCGACTGAAGGAAGTCGATATCGACCAACTTTCTCAGCTCAGCTTGATTCTTGCCAACTTTGGTGCAAATCGACTAGATGACTCGATATCGACTAAGGTTGCTCGATATCGACCAAGTGTTGTCGAGTCGATTTTCTTCCTTCCAGCTTGATTTTTCCTAGTTCCGCTACTCCTTGACCTTGGACTTCTGTAGTTGACTTCGAGCTTTTCCTCCTTTTCTCAGAACTGCTGTAAATTGCTTCGATTTCTGCGAAATTAAACAGAAACTAGTGTAGAATCCATAATTTAGCAAATAAGCATAAACCACATAGATTCTGTACTATTCTGGCCCAAATGTATGAAATGCATGCAGAAAACGATATAAAAGTAATTATAAAACATGGCGAATTAGGCTCACATCAAACACCCCATACTTAAGCTTGCTTGTCCTCAAGTAATACTTTTAATCATCATTCAGGGGAAGAAATCAAAACTCTCAACATATTAGATCCATTCTTATATGTCCTTGCAATTAATTGCCATCCTCGAAAATGTACTAGTGTCACAAATCCATGCATGTGCAATTAAAAAGCAACATCTACTCACCAAAAGAGGGTTATACAAAACAATTCATAAGTGACAAAGCAAAAATAATCAAGAGGACTTTAATTTAAGCTCAATAAGGAGTAGATTAGTAAAAGGCTAAAGTTGAGCAATGTTTGGCAATGTGGTGCTAATGATCCGGGGAAATGGAGTATTTTCCAAACTTTCTTACCACATTCCTTCTTCATAAGAATCATCACTTTTCGCTCATTCGCTCATTGCTTTTTTCAATATTATGCTTTTGCCTCTCTAACCACAGCACTGCCTTCTCGCGAGTCTCAAACATGGGTGTCATGAATGGCCCCGAATACTTACTATTTCAGACTCTTCACTTGTGTGTCCCATCTCGCCGAACTATTATCTCAGCGAGCAGGGTCGATCTAACTTTATCTCCTGAGGTGATCGGATTTTCTTTCACTCATTAAATTTTCCATATATTTTTTTTCAATTTCCTTCCAAACTCCATATATGATATAACAACAACACAAACACCATATAATAATCTCCATAATGTAGCTTTCATTATCAACATAATCCCCGGATAGGAAATAAGGTAAAGAATGGCAATATTTAGAACATGTGGAACATAATATGAAATAAGGCATAATATGGCTTTTGTGATGCATAAGCATAGGTAATGCTAGGAATATAACAATGAGCATTATATGGAAATATAAAGTCCTCCGTCCTTTTATCATGCAACATGTCAAAAGCAACTTCAGATTTTACCTCCTTTCATGGTTTTCAATAAAAATATGCACTTCATTGTGACTTCCCTTTGCTAGGCAATTTCATGCTATATCTCTAATGAATCCAATTTTGCATCGTCGAGTTCAATAAAGGTTCCATGACACTTATCAAAATTTTCAATGGGGGTCATTTTTTCAAACTTCGGAAAACATGCACGTAATCACATAAATATATAATGAATTCCAAAATAGCCATGCATAAGCAATTCAAGAAATAATGCACAAATAATGTCAAATAAATCAAATATGCACAAAGTAAGCCCTTCCCCCACCCCATACTTAAACATTACAGTGTCCTCACTGTATATAAAATAAGGGTAAAGAAAGAAACTCACTAGACAAGTGTGCAGGACGTCGAAAATCGAGTGTAATGCTGCAGAGGTGGTCGAAATCGACAAGGCTGGTCGACTTCGAGAGGATTGGTCGATGTCGACCAAGTCTACTCGAGATCGAGTAACTTGTTGCCTCCAGGGTGATCCTTCTCGACCACAGGCTCCTTTTTGCTCGAGATGTGTGGTCGATTTCGAGTAACTTACTCGATGTCGAGTATGTCTGCAGCTTTTCCTATCCCTGCGAGATTTGTTAGAAAACAATTACCCACAATAAAAAAACCTAAATGTTCAAAACCAAAAACAAACAAAAGCAACAATGTCTAAAAATCCCAAAAACTAAATGTCTATTTACAAGCTCTAGATTTTATAGTCGCTAGGCCGACTTTCTCCATTAAGCTCAAGGTGGCATTTGCAGAGCCCATGTAGCTTGGGCTTCAAACATGACTCCATTCTTGTCCATTAACTGTAGTCCGCCTGAATGTATCTTTTTCACCGTGAAGGGCCCCATCTTATTTTTGTTGAATTTGTTGGGAAACCAATGATCATTTGATTTGGCGACATAGACTTTGTCTCCAACTTCATATTTATTAGGGTCATCATTGGAAATCCTGCATAATTGCACATACCAAGGCAAACCTCTCCCATGTATAGATAGATCTTTAATGGAAATAGGAGAAGAAGGATCCATACCTTGGCTTACCTTTGCAGAATCGGATTCGTGGACCTCAGTGTTTGGTCGATTTCGAGTAATAGTACTCGATATCGTGGAGTTGGGATCTTCTGGTGGACTGCTGGTCGAAGAATGCGGAGTCGAGGAAGAAAGATATTGGTCGATGTCGACCAATTTGGTTGATATCGAGTTGTCCTCGACTTCCAGTGGATTGCTCGTCGAGGAAGGAGAAGTCGAGGAAGACGGTTTTTGGTCAATGTCGACCAAGGATCACCTTCAACTTTCGCAAAAGAATCATGCTCACAGGGATAGAGATAAATTGCATAAAAAGATCAAACCTTTACCGCATCACCACACATGGCTACCGTCGGGCTCACCCCGACCCTAGAAGTGGGTGGACTACTCGCTCTTCATCAATAATAAAAGGAAATAACTTTGCATTAAAATAAAACTAAAAAGAAAGCTTACAACCGAACAAGCCAAATTCATTTTCGCCTTTCCACCTTGCTCTTTTCACAACAAGCTCTCTCTCTCTCTCTCTCTCTCTCTCTCTCTATGTGACTAATTGTAACTGAAATTGAATTCTTATAAATCAGCCCCTAAGGCTTTATTTATAGCCTTCCAATCCTTGCTAATCAAGGAAGGAAATTCTATCTATATCTATATCTATCTATCTAAATTATTAAGATAAAAACATGGAAATAAATAATTAAATCAATTAGGAATTATATCTAATTGTAGGTAAATATCTTCTCTTGACTTGATAGAACTTGATAGATCTTGATGGAATTTGATCTCGAAAATATCTCCATTGGACTCGGGATAGAAACTTAACAAGACACGGACTACTCGATGTCGGCTACTGGGAATTTCCTCCATATCGAGTAGTTTCCTCGATATCGACCAACATTGCTCCGTCTTCAGCTTCTTCTTTGATCTCGGATCCATGATGTGAAAATCAACTAAGTTTTACTCGATATCGAGTTAACTTCCTCGACATCGACTTCTGTCTTTCAGCTCCTAGCTTCTCGAGTCGACTTCTGAGTATTGACTCGATATGGCCAACTCGATATCGACTAAAGGAAGTCGATATCGACCAACTTTCTCAGCTCAGCTCAATTCTTGCCAACTTTGGTGGAAATCGACTAGATGACTCGATATCGACTAAGGTTGCTCGATATCGACCAAGTGTTGTCGAGTCAATTTTCATGCTTCCAGCTTGATTTGTCCTGGTTCCACTACTCCTTGACCTCGGACATCTGTAGTTGACTTAGAGCTTTTCCTCTTTTTCTCAGAACTGATGTAAATTGCTTCGATTTCTGCGGAATTAAACAAAAACTTGTGTAGATTTCATAATTTGGTAAATAAGCATAAACTACATATATTATGTACTATTCTAGCCCAAATGTATGAAATGCATGCAGAAAACGATATAAAAGTAACTATAAAACATGCTGAATTAGGCTCACATCACTCGGCCTCACCGATATTGCCCTCCCTCTAGGTTCCCCTCTCTCTCTCTCTCTCTCTCTCTCTATCTCTCTCCCTCTCCCTCCCCATCTCCCCCCTCCTCTCCTCCTCCCCACAGCCCCATCCATCTCAGCACCGCCCTCACCTGGCCTAATCCCACACCCACCGCCGGCGACGTGGCCTGAAATTCCCAACCCCCAATCTCTTAGATCCACTTCTCCTCCCCCTTCTAAGCCCTAACTTAAACGTCCCCCAACCCTTGAACCATAAAATCACCTTCAGCCCCAATTCCCACCCCTCACGCACCCCTTGTTAACTAAATCCCATCAAGCAGCCTTTCTCTAAGACCCTAATCCTAATCCCAACCGTACACAATCCCTACCTTACATCTTTTAGACCCTAATCCTAATCTCTAACCCTAACCACTAATCCGTCTCCGGCAGAAGCCCCGTACCAACATCAACCTCGTATTCTTGAGCCTAACTCAACACGCAATGACTTCTAATTGAGCTTGAACAGCGCACTATCAGTCCCAAGGCGGGTGGAGGGAAAGTTAGCCTCTTCTTTCCCCGTGAAAGGGGCGCGGTATCATCGAACCTTACCCTTATCATAGTTAAAGCGATTTTCATTGCCGATCCTCACGTTGTCTACTTATATTACTACATATTAACAATTTTTATCTCGTGCATTTGTGGTGGATTGCTCTCTGTTTCGTTTAGCTTGATCTTCTATTCTATATGCTATTTGTGATTTTATTTGTTTGGTTCTCCCTGTCTGTCGTCTGGTGAGTGGGTTGGTTGCATTTAGCTTCATCGTCTAGTACATTCAGTGTGTAGTTCTATTTGAGTTTTACTTGCCCATTTGTGTACTTTCGCATAGCTTGGTTTATTTCTTATCTCTGGTTGGTTTGGTTCTGAATTTTCGCTCATGTGATTGTGTCTGCTTGTTCGTTTCTTAGTTCTCTAGGGATTTTGAATTAGTTTCTACTTCCCTCTCATGTTGTATTCTTTGGGTTTGCTGCATCGTTTCTTGCTTAGTTTGGTGTATGATTCAGTAGCTCGAATGGCCCGTCCAACGGTTGTTGGTCCTAGTTTGGGGGTGGCTCCGGTTGGAGTAATGGGGTTGGTCAGCCAAAATGCTCGCGACATGTGTTGGTTTGTGGAATTTTAGAACCCTAATGGGTAAGTCGATTGAGCTGGTGAAGATTTTGCAGGGACAAAAGGTAGACATTGCGTGTTTGCAAAAAACCAAGTGGGTGGGGAGTAAGGCTCAGCAGGTGGATAGGTGGAAGTTGTGGTACTCGGGTATTGACATGAAGAGGAATAGGGTTGGCATTATGGTATGAGATCGATGGAAGGATAGGGTGGTGCGGGTTGAGCGAGTGAATGACAGATTGATGGCAATCAAGTTGGTGCTGAAGAACTCCGTACAACATGTGATAAGTGCCCATGCTCCTAAAGTAGGCCGGGGTGGTGAGGAGAAGAGGAAGTTTTGGGAGGATTTGGATGCTCTGGTGAGGGAGTATCCCAGCGTCTGAACAGTATGTAATTGGTGGTGATTTCAATGCACATATCGGCAAGGATAGAGACGGGTTTAAAGAGGCTTATGGTGGTTTTGGGTTTGGAGATAGAAATGAGGATGGGATTGTGCTCACTACAAGAAAAACAGCATTTTGCAACGGCAAAAGTCGTTGTAATACATGGGTTGTCGTTGCAATAGATACATTTTGCAACGAAAAATGTCGTTGTGGGGTCATTGCGGGTCGGGGCGTAGCTAAAGGGTACTACAACGACATTGGTCGTTGCGAAAAATAAACCTATTGCAACAACATTTTGTCGTTGCAATACATTTGTCGTTGCTAAACGCTTGTGTTGAACAAAAATGCGTGAATAATCGTACAACACATTTCACTTGATTTTAATATTTGAGTTCAACCCCTTTTGGTTTTGGTGATTTGGGCTGCACCCGAATTTTAGCGGGTTGCCTAAGTATCTCTTGGAAGAGAATCAAGCCTTACGTAGTTCAAAGTGTTTTGAGTTTTGATTTTGGTGTTTGGTTTAGTTTGGATTTGGTTTCGTTTTCTTTTATGCATCAGAGGATGAAATTCAAGCCCACCTTCTAGGAAGGATAGCTCGAACAACACTCTACCCGAGTAACCTGAGCCCACCTTCTCGGAAGGGTAACTCAAGTAACCCGCTTATCATTTGCATAGAAAACGATTTTAGGTGGACTTAGAGTTTGATTTGACTTGTGTTGACTTAAAGGTCAGTTTGAGGATCGTAATTGAACTCGTTTGTGAGTTTCCTACGTACCCTTTTGAAAGGGATCAAATCACACGTAGTTCTTGAAAACGACAAATTTGAATTTGGTATTTGAGTTGTTGAAGTTTTTGTCGTGACCGAACTTGACAAGCGGAAGCTTTGTATGGAGTCGGATGAGACACTTTGGACTTGATGGTAACTTGATTTTTGGGACGACTTAGAGCCGATAGATAAATTTGAGGACATTTGATTTCAAAGTTCGGATGTGACTGGACTCGATGAGAATTTGATTTACATCGGGTTTCCTACGTATCAACTTGTTTGGTGGAATCAAGTCATCGTAGTTCGGGACAAGAAATGAATTTTGTATTTGGCTTGACCCTGAGATCATTTGAGGGTAATGATTGAACTCGACTAGCAGAAGCTTTGTATCGAGTCGACATGGACAATTTGAATTTGTTTCATTTTGACCTCATATTCACTTAAAGAGAATTTAGAGGTCGATGACTGTACCCGATATATTTTTAGAATTTAATACCGGGTTACCTACGTAGCTGATAGGAGGCGTCAAGTCTTCACGTAGTTCTAAAAAAAATGAAATGATTTAATTTGGTGGGATTTAACCTCATATTCATTTGAGAGTGAATTTAGAGGTCGACGACTGTACCCAATATATTTTGGAATTTAATATCGAGTTACCTACGTAGCCGATATAAGGCGTCAAGTCTTTACGTAGTTACTTTTGAGAACAAATTTGATTTAATATGAGACGGGCAACTGAATCCGATATATAGTGAATTTGATATCGGATTTCCTACGTAACTCATAAAAGAGTATCAAGTCTTTACGTAGTTCTGCCCAACCGAGTTTAATTTAGGAAAATTCGGTTTAAGCTTTTGACTCCGTTTTTGTTTAGGAACCGATTTGAGATTGACCCACTAGAATTAATTGACAAAGAATATTGGACGAATTTAATTTTGTGCTTTTATCAAACTCGAATTCTTAATTTGTGCCAATTATAATTCGTATATTTTAGTGGGTAGATTTTATAATTAGGCATATTTTCCTTACTAATCCGAAGGCATGTACGTGTGTACACTATTACAAAACTTCAATTATACATCTGTTGTTAACAGATGTCTTCCAAAAAAAATTCCGATCTTTATGTGCGTGTAGTAAAAGATCAAAATTTTCACATCGGTTTTAACCAGATGTCTTTTCTTGGTTAAAACATCGGTTTTATTTTGGATATAGGTATAAATCAACCCCTCAATTTTTTTATTACAAGTTCAATTGTTATTAAACCCTTGTTATTTTTCATTTTTAAGATTTTGAAGATGTTCGCACCAGGCCTAAATTTTACATTTACATCACTTTTTTTAAAAATAACTAATGTATTAAAAAAAAACAGACATCATTTTTATTATATTGATTACATATATATTAATTTCATATTTATAATTTGTGATTTTATATTGTTTTCAGATAATATACCACATGAAATATGTGCACAACAGATGTACTAACATGACATAGACATCATTATAGATTTTTATACAGATGATGTTGTTAGCAATATATATCAATTTATATTAACATTGTGATGTAAATATATATGTTACACGTTGATTTAGATTATTTGAACGATGTCTATAATGATACTAGCATCCGTTTTTATGTAATGGTTCCATTTTATAGCTATTAAGGCACTACACTTTTCATCTATAATTAGATTTTTTTTCCTTTGATATACAACACTCTTTGCTCATAAAATAAGATTTTACAAATGAAGAGTAGTTTAATGAACATGTAGATAAACGTCAAATCAACCTTTACAAATGTTTTACAACGGGTAGGTACTTGAAAAATACACTTTTACAAATAAAGGGGACTTTTAAATCATAATTGAAGCAAGAGTTGCAGATTAAGTAACACTAAGTTTCAGCCATAAGAAAACTTTAGCGACCTCAACAGCAGGTTCATAGATATTTGGAACTTTAGCAGGCAGAGCACTTCCCCGGAATGCAGGTGGCATGTGCTCCAATTTGATGGCAGCAGACTAAATCAGTGAAGCAACCTTAGGCTGAGGATACCTGGCTGATTCCATATGCTACAAATATTTGCAAGGTATAATCAATAACACATACAGATTAAAGATGTATTCAAATTTAGAATTACCATGAAAATGGACAAGTTAAAGTGGGTGCACACAAGTCCGGCACCTAAATCAATAATACCATTAGCAACATGAAACCAGTTCCTAACAATTTTGAACATGGATATAAATGAGTTCATATAGTGTACGTCTTGGTAACATTCAATGATCAGAGTTGTGTCCAAACATCGATCTATTACTCGAAATTTGCCAAGTTTGTGAGACCATGATGAAAAAAAAGACGGGGCAATTATGAACTATGATAATAGTTACTATAAAAGAATAAGAGAGCAGTAGTTATTCAGAGGGGATACAAAAGAGTGGTACGAAAAGAAATTTGCAAAAGCAAATGAGAAAATAAAAACAAATAGCTAACACAACGAAAGAGTGCCACTATCCAGTTGATAGGGAGGTTGCCTCTACTCGCACTACAGGTCCAAGTGTCCAACTATCCCTCATGTCAATCCCCCCAATTCTGTGTCACAAGAAGGGAAAACAAAACAGCTTTAATTACCTTGAAGTTGGAAAGCACTTCAAGCATTATCACCACTGCTATTTGTAGAAGACCAGATAGTGTTTATTGTATCCCTTAAATGTCTTATTTGGTAGAAGATCATCAGCAACAATATCTCTGACTCCACAAATACAGATCGACTTAGAGATAATGTAGTCCTTTATACCTGAATAAAATGCAAGCAGCTGTCAATCTGTCATAGATTAGATCCACAAAAATGTGAATACTTGATCACATCAATCAAAGAAAAAAAATTTGAAACTCTTGTTATGAAATTCAAGCCAAAAGCATTATTCACAGCTACAACATGTCAAAGTTTAATCACAAGATGCAAGTGCACATTCAATCGATAAGAAAGCCCACCAATCAAAGGTAGCTACACAACACCAAATAATGAAATACATAGATTTTCTGTTTCTAGAAATCGTAATATCCTAGCTGAGTGACATGCTACTTAGCAACATTTTCTCATACAAATTAAGAGATTACTCAGTGAAATAATCAATAAAGGTCACAGCTTATAGACCATCATATAACCAGTTGTAATAAATCTTCGAGAGAGTAAAGGAAAAGTTGAATCATTTAGATAAATGCCAAAACCCCTCTTGTCCCGTTACTCGGTCCCGCCCCTCTAAAATAAATAAAGAACCAAAATTTCTAAATATAAAATATAAGTAGTGATTAGAAAGTAAAATGAATACACACAATTCCATAATCTGGAATCATAATTTAGAATAGCTTGAAATTTCCAATTATCAAAATAAAATGATCCAGATAAAACCATTGTCCATAATTTAGCCACCTTATATTTGTCAATGATCGGGGAAATCACATCATTACGCAGACACACTTGTTCTCATTTAGAGGCCGAGTCATTTTCTTTCCTTTCATGAAAGAAAACAATGTTTTAAGTAATGGAAAAAACCATTAAATATAACCGAAGTTGAGAATGTGTATGGTTAAGAAACTTTTTTGCCTTAAGTAATCAAAATGTCTGGACATTTTCATCGGGAGAAATGATAGAAACTACTCATTATATCGCTCGTTTTCCTTCCTATTTTTACAAAATGCAAAAACAGTTTTCATTAAAGTGTGTAGCTATCTACATGTTGAAAGAAGAGTAGTGGACGAAGCAAGTATATTACCTCCATAACAATCTATTTCAGAATCTCTATGATCTCGAAGAATTCAGCTCCTACCATTGGATCTTTATGCCAACATCTAGGTTAGCAAGCTTTGGATGAGTACCCTTTGGAATAGGCGGTGCATATTCTGATTTAACAATTTTGGAATTAAATAGTAACTACTTACTAATGTTTTTTTAAAAAATTAATCATTTCCTGATAGGGTAAAGAAGATGCAAGTATCCACTATTTATTTAGATTTATAGAAATAATAGGAGAGTGAAACATTAGATGAAGAATTGGACCAAAGATTTAAAAGAAGATTTCAAATTAGGTTAAATAAGAACGCACTGCGAAGAGGGAAAGACAAGTGATGCATCTGTGTTTCAGCTGCTGTACAAAACTACAAAATGGGGATGAAAACAAGCAATTCATAATGGGGATGAATGACACAAGGGAAAGGGAAAAGAGCATGTTTGCTCAAGTAGAAATATAACACAAGGGAACCAAGCAAGACTGATTTTCAAGCTACAAATTAGGCATTTTGCCTGAAATCTTAAACTCATAATCAACACCAGAAGCAGTAATAACTGAAGTTAAGAGCCAGAGCGCATGAATCAGTAACAAGCAATTTGACATTTTGCCTGAAATTAGGCATTAAGTCTGACAAACTGATCTAGCCTAAAACATTGATCTAGCCCATTCTAGATCTAGAAAATAAAACACTGAACTCATAAAACCATAGAGATAGAGCTACTAACCTAGAAACCCTAATAAATCAAATCTAGAAATCTCTAAAAGGGGAACTATAAAAGAATCGACTCAAATTTCGTTTGGAACAAGCATCTATTACCTGAAATAGAGGAGCATCCAAACGTACCCCAGAAGGCTTCAAAATCTCCTCTCTCTTGTCTGTATGTTCTTCAAAATCATAGTGAACTGAGAAAAAAGCATAAGATCCGAGAGTCCAAACTTCAGAATCTCAAGAAAATTGAAAGTAAAGCCAAAAATGAGAGAAGTTGCTGGAATCCACAAAATCAAACCCTAAACAAACTTCAATGGCCCTCGAAATCAAACCCTAACTAAACAGTAATCAAGATTTTGAATTGAAATGAAAAGGGTTTGAAGAGATTACCGGACAATGGAGACGTAAGAGATATGAGAAAGGTGCTTGAGATCCGCTTATGTTGAAGGTGGTAGAGATCTACTTTTGAAGGTGCAGGAGATCTGACCGCAAACGAGCATCAATTTTAGCCTGACGAAGTCGCGGCGCCAACGGAGGCACCCTTTCTGTCAGATCTGGTGATGGAGAAGACCCCGACGATGGAGGAGGAGGTCGTGCTCTGAATGGAATGGTGACGAGGGTTTTGATGGGGTGCGGGATAGAGGGGAAGAGAAGTCGCAAATGAGAGGTCGATGAGGGTTGAGCAGATTTCAGATCTCAGATATGTGGAAGAAGGAGGAGAAGTGGAAGATTGGTGTAGGGAGAGAGAAGAGAGGAGGCGGCTGTTTTGGTGGCGGCGGCAATGGGGACAGAGGCGTTGGCTGCGGCGACGAGGACAGAGGCGTTGGCGGCGGCGACAGGGACAGAGGCGTTGGCCGTGGTGACGGGGATAGAGGCGGTGGCGGGGGGACAGAGGCGGTGGCGGGGGGGACAGAGGCGGTGGAGGAGGAGGAGGAGGAGAAGTGGACCAGATCTGATGGATGTGGAGGGAGCCGGTGAGAGAAGGAGAAGTGGAAGATTGAAGTAGGGAGAGAGAAGAGAGAAGACGGCTGTGTTGGTGGCGGCGGCAACGGGGACAGAGGCGTTGGCGGCGAAGACGAGGACAGAGGTGGTGGAGAAATGGTGAGAGAAGAGAGCATTTTGAAAGATAGTCGAGAGAGAGAGTTTTGGACCAGATCTGATGGATGTGGAGGCAGGGGCAAATTATGTTAAGTGTTAGTAATATTTTCCCCTCAAATTTGGAACACCCTCCCTCTATGTATTTCAATTAGGCTCATTTCAACTTTAAAATTTTAAACCCGCGCTCATTTTTATTTTTTTCAGAACTACTAATTTTACATCTGTTCAAATATTTGACTGTTGTGTAAATTTTTTAAAACATCAACAAAAAAGTTATTGATGTAATAGATGAATTTAACATCGGTTGGTTTTTTGACAGACTTAAATCGTATGATGTCTAATTGAAGTATTCTAGTAGTGTGACCATCATCAAACATCTTCTTCACGTGATTGACAGAGAAGAAGCGGCAGTAGCAGGACGACCGCTCACTGACCGGCGATAGCTTGGGCGAGCTCCAACTTGGACAATTGAAAGAGAGGACCACGGCCTCGTCTCTTCGATTTTCAAGGAGGGCCAAAAGTTTTCACACACAACGTCTTCCCGAACAGGTATGCTCAACTAACTTGTTTTTTTTTTTTCGGATATTTCGCCAGGTGCCCTCGAGGTATTGCGTTTTTCGCGAGGTATACAACTCTTTTGCATATTTCTCATGGTACCCCTGATGTTTGTATATATTTCGTCTCGCGCCCTTCCTCGGTTAAATTTAACTGAAGCTCTAACCTCCGTCTGTTTTAATTAAAAAAATAAAAAAGAAAGAAAGAAAGAAAGTACGATTGAAGCGATGAAGGCGACACAGAGAAAGAGAAGGAGAAGGCAACGTGATAAGCGAGAGAGAGGCCGGTGATTTTCGCGTGGTACTGGACGCCGCTAGCGCCGGAGGGATAGACTAGAGGAGGGACGACGACGGCGACTGTGAGCTCTTGATTGCCTTGGTAACAAAGACGATTCTTTCACATGAGAGAGAGGGAGTCAATTCGATCGGAGACCGACGACACAAGGAAGGAGAGGAATTTAGATAGACTAGAGGAGGGACGACAACGGCGATTGTGAGCTCTTGATTGCCTTGGTAAGTCATTTTTGAAAATTCCTGAAATTTTGTGTTTCGAATTAGGATTTTCAGTTTGAGTTTATGAATTTGAGTGTGGAATTTAGATAGATGTGGACTGAAATCTAGATAGATTTGAATTCGAGTTTGAGTTTGTAAATTTGGGCATTAGGGCTTCAGTTACAGTGAATTCGAGTTTGGAATTCTTTGAGTTACTAGTGTTTGAGTTGATGGAATCTGACCTTCACCGAGTAATAAAAGCTAATGATGATCTCACTCCGGAACATCATCAATTTTTCCTGTACCTACTTCTTCATGGTCTAAAATATATACTTGCTAATGCTGATTGCAAGGTGGAGATTTGTGATTTTGGGCTTGCTCGTGTATCATTTGATGATGCACCATCAGCTATATTTTGGGCGGTTTGTATTCATCGATGTTGGCTATATGCTAGTAACTTCATTGTGCTGAATATACATGAAATAGCTTGCTCATTACTATGTTACATCTTCAGGATTATGTCGCAACTCGGTGGTATAGTGCACCTGAGCTTTGTGGCTCCTTCTTCTCTAATGTAAGTATACATAGTGATTTAATTACTGTTACAGTTCTTATCAACTTGTGCTGGCTGATCATTTAATTAATGTTACAGTTCTTATCTGACCTTGAAATGATCATTCTTCTTGATAGTTCCCGAGTTCATTCTTTGATATTACAATGTGATGTCAGATTCTTGAATATCACCCCAAAATGCTGGAAGAGTACCTTCAAGGCAGTAGTCAATGTCAAACTAGTTTCTTGTATCCAAGGTCAGATATTATACGTGTTATGGTTGCTCTGTTTCTAGTGTAGAAGGCCTATTGTCTCCTGATCTCTATTTATTTACACTACTCACTTTGGCTAGTATGTTTCAAATAACTCTGTGGTGGACAGTTAAAAAATGCATAATTAGTAACTAGGAATCATTTTCCAGGAAAGCTGTATGCAGCCTATTTATGGCTATATAAGAGGATTTCATCCCTGTGTGCATCTATATAATAATATATGTATAAGAGGATTTCATCCTTGGTTTATTATCAATTAATCATTCGACATCCTATGCTACTTTGAGTGTGATCAATTGCAAAGTCGAAAAGTCCAATTTGTGCTAGCCTGAATGAATGTTTATATTGATCCAGTGGAGTGAACCAATTTAAACAGCAATTTGCTCATTTCTAGAGAGCTATCTTTGCCAATGAATTCAAGATACCTGCACACAACATTTTATAAAGCCTATTAGCTCAGCTGGTCGAGCGATGTGTTTATACACATAAAGGTGGGTTCGACTCCCACATAGGCTAAAGTGGAATAAGGATTGAAACCTTAAATCCGAATAGCTTTCAATCTATTAGTTTCTTTCATAAGCTATTTTACAATGCATCTTGTTTGTTGTCATAATCTATTTTTGCTATCATAAGCTATTTTACAATATTATAAGCTATTTTTACAATGCATCTTGGTTCTAGAATTCGATTAGCCTATGTGGAATTCGAACCCACGTCTTTGTGCATGAGCACAATGCTCTTCCGTTTGAGCTAATAGGCTAAAAACAACACCCATATTGTCAACTCAATCATGTAGTTAAGCTTCACAAAATTATAAAGCTAAGCTAACAACAAGCTTGTTTATTTTCCAAAATCACCAATCCTAGAAATAAACCACACAACTAGGCAAGTAGAAACCACCAATCCTAGAGATATCTAACTGATCAATCAACTTGCTATAAGAAAGCAAATTAAACTTGCATTCTAGGAAAAAAAAAAAACAAAACCAAAACAAAACATGATGTTGGGTAATATCAGGCATGATTTGCACTAAGCCATGGAATTGGATAGTGATAAAAGATGCACTTGGTAAGGAGACCCTATACAGTCATCACTCTCACTTACAATTCCAATTGCATACAAGTTCGGGTTAAGAAGGCACTCCTCAGTTGTAAGACATGTCCCTGAAAGAAAAAAGGGTAAAAAGTATATCTTTTCTGAGCATAAATGTTTCTTACTTGAGCATCTACATATGATAAAGTCGATACAACCTAGTCAACAGAAGTTCTTTTTACTCAAAGCACAAGTTCTAGTTAGCAGCAATGATCAATGGTTTTCTTAAAACAGAATTGAAACTACATTGTACCTTCCCCGTCAACATGAATGCTGCCACCTTCTAAAATCATGGAATGAGGAAACCTTGGTAGACTTTCAACACCCAAAATCTAGTGGTGAAAGAACGGTTAACAATCATCAAAGTTGGGTTGAAATTACGTACTATTTGATAATTGATAAAATTCACTAACTAACCTGGCTCCCAATCCCAATTCAATTCAAGAACGGGTACTACTAAACCTGATTCTTTATTGCTATTAGAGTTTGAATCAATAACAAGTACCAAACTTAATTCTCAAATTCCAAATCCTCCACAGATGCTTAGAAAATTAGGGATACAAAATCTCAAAGAGAGAAAAATAAAGATCAGTACGTGCAGTATAATTCCAATTGCACACAGTCATCACTCTCACTTCACGGATTCGGGGCTTTTGTGGATTAATCATCATTCAATCGAATTCATCCAAGTGAATCAGATTGGGGAAGATTTGTGGACGGTGAATTAGATTGGGGACGATTTATGGAAGGTTCGGCACCAAATACTCACATGCCTCACCCCTAACCCCCAAATTCCCAAACCCTAGAATAGGGTTCGGCACCAAAGACTCACCTGCCTCTCCTTCGAGCAGCAGCGGCGACGTTCTTCTTCGAGCCGCGGATCCGACCTGGCTTGGCGACCTTCTTCGAGCAACAGCTTGTCTCCTTCGCGTTCATGCTCTCTTCGCTCTCTTGTCTCCGTCCTTTCCTTCTTTTCTTTTTTTTTTAATGGAGAACTAACGGAAAATCACAAGGTCCGTTAAATTTAACAATAAGCGGCGCGAGACGAAAATTTTAAAAACCTCAGGGGTACCACGCGAAATATGCAAAAGAGTTGTATACCTCGCGAAAATTGCAATACCTCAGGGGCACCTCGCGAAATTTCCGTTTTTTTTTTGGCAAACCTCGAATTCGATATTTGACCTGGCATTTAGGTGATCTGTGCCCCAGATTTTGAATCCTTTCTTTAAGCTACCTCCAATAAAACATTCAATTTTGACATTTGACTGATTTCGGTTTCACTCTCTAGGGTTTCATTTTGTGCCCTTTATTGAAAGAAGAGGCTGATTGTAGGCTCGGGGTGACTAAGAACGAACTAGCCGGGAGAATACCGATCAACCCAGAATTGTCAATTCGGTATGTGGATATCTGGAGATTTTAGTCCAGAATCTACTTCTCTCTGTTTTTGGTTCATCATTCAACCTCAATACCTGAATTTAACTTGAGCAAACCGGCTATTGTTGCTTTAATTAAGACTTTTCTATTTTTGCAATCTCTCATTTCGCTTGACTTCATATGTTCACCAGTTTTGACATTTTTGGGCGAATTTCAGGAACCTCTAGCTTAATATTTTGCCAACTGATTTTAGTTCCAGTTTGTGTGAATGAATTGAGTTCACTTGTTAGAACTTCACTTAGGGGAATTTTAGCAGAACTTAGCCCTTGATTAGAACAGTTTTTATTTCAATGTCCCATGTCAGGCTGGATTTTTTTTTCTGCTTGTATGAGATTGCTAGTTGGCCTGTTTAGGAAAATTGGGCAGCATTTCGTCCCTATGAACCGATCCTCACTGGGATCGAATGTAGTGGCGAAAGAATATACTTTCAAGCCAACTACGAGAGTTGATGCTCTCAACCTATTACGTGATGACCTCTAGGCGAAAGAAAATACTTTCAAGCCTATTACGAGCCCAAACACTAGGTGAGAACATATGAGCCCAATCCCGGGTTGGTCTTCTCGATTGTAATGCTTAATTTTACCTACAAAACAAAGAAAATAAGTGAGGATATATACCCTCTGTTTTGGTGTTTAGACAGGAGCACTGATGGAGTCCTTTTCTTTTGCTGATTTTTTGTTTGGTTTGTGTGTGTTGCAGGTGCACCAAGAGGAGGGGAAGACAACTGCTTTCTTAAGGGTTTTGCAGTTGAATAGCTTGAAATGGAAGAAGGGCCAGCCGAAAGGTGAAGATAGGTTTACTACTTTTGATGGTTTTACAATTGAACAAGCCAAAAGAGGAAGAAGCCAACACTATGGAGCCTTACTTATAGGGAGTAGAGAGTAGCAGTTACTAGGCTTTAGATAACTGTCCACTACCTCATTTTCCTTTTTAGCATTTTCTTGAATAATTGCCCCACGTACTGTAGAAGAGATGGGGAGCAGTTGAAGTTTATTTATTTATTTATTTATTTATTTAACTGCTATATCTTACAATTAACTGACTTTCTTCCTTTTGATTTAATGGGTTTGTATGAGACTTTTTTTTAAGGCCCATTTTTTTATTTATAAATCCTGTCTTTAATTTTAAGAAAATTCATCACACATTATTTTTATGTATAATGAATATGATGATTCGAAATCATGAATCTTAAGGGGAAAAAATTCATGAAATTTTACCCTCCAACAGCTTGCATCTTGTAAAAATACTAACACATTTAAGCAACTAAAACGTCGTTGCGATTGACATTATTCTTTTACGACGACTATTTTCGTTGCTATAAATGTCACCTTTTGCAACAAAAAGGTCGTTGCAAAAGAGTGTATTATGATTAATTAAATCTTTTGCAATGACATTTTTCGTTGCAATAGAATCTATATTGTGATAAATAAAATCTTTCGCAACAAAAAAATCGTTGCGAAAGATAAAGGTTATATTTAGCAACAATTTTTTGTTGTAAAAAAACGAGGTTCTTGCAATTCCCCGTTTGAATACATGCAATTCCTATAGGTTCCTTACACATTCATTTGTACCATTGTATACAAATACACATGAGTTTCTTCAAATCAATACGCATAGATTATGCATGAAACCATACAAAATGTACATGTTCCAAACTAACTAGCAAAATATATTTCCCCAAATCCATCTCTATGACATGCTAGATATACTAAAGTTCTTACCTAAGGCAAAATTTATACACAAATTCTTCCATAAGCAAACTAACCAGCAAAAGACCAAAAGTTTACATCCACCATCCTTGCTCATTTTCCAATTCCTACAAAAAAAGACCAAAAATATACTCAATAATCAAAGCTGCCAAAAAATTCTAAATCTTGAAGGCATTGTAGGAAGCTTTGACAAAGCCCAGGAACCGGTCCTAATTACATTATGTTATCATGAATCACATCATCTAAGATATCATAGATTTAAGAAAGTAGTAGAAATTCATATACATTTGAATTATAAAAAAATTACACGAATCAAGAATAAAAGAAACAAGGCACACGTTACTCTGGCATTTTGCATTTTGCATCTTGTAACTCTTCAAAGCTTGCATAGCTTTTTTTCAAATAAGATACGTGGAAGATCATTAAGTGTGAGTAATAAGTTTAAAATTTAATAAATAGAATTGGACACCCTAAAAATACACAGGGAAACATCAAAAAAATAAACCAATCTGAATCTGTAAATTAAAGACAATAATATCTGGAGAATCGAGACCAAAGCAAAGAGTGTCAGGTTGCATTAACAAGGTGACCTCATAGGTGTAGTGCTTTATATAAGGGTTCAAACAAGAAAAGCACTTCATCTGAAATTAGAAAAGAAATCGTTGAGAGAAAAAAGAGATTTGAAGCTTCCAAAGAAGGCTCGTATTATAAACTAACACCAACTAAACAAAGGGATACTAGTCAGGTCATCAACCGTAAATAACAACAATATGCAGCAAAGCAACAACAATAATAAACAATAAAAAAACATCTAAAAACTCATCCCATATACAACAACAGTAAACATCAATCAACAACTACAAAAAAAAAACAGCACTAAAGAACAAAATACAGCAGCAAAAAAACTCAGCCCATGCACACCAGCAATATACAGCAGAAAAAGCAACAAAATACAGCAGAAAAAAAAGCCAAAAGCAGCAATAAACAACACCAAAACTTAACAACAAACAACAACAATACATATATATAAACGACAACAATATACACCCATTAACAACACCAAACAACATCAATAAAAACACCAACTGATCTGAGTTAGCGCTAGAATATATTTACCTCAAAGAGTAGATAGAAGTAACCAACCCTAGTTACCGATTGGACAAATAGTTGCTGAACCTGAGAATAAAGACATATACATTCTTGTTCTTAAAAAAAAGAAACAAACATGATTTACTTCGTATTCAAAAGCACAATACACAAGGAAAGGGGAAGATGCAATCAAATAAGGATGAACTCCTAGGTCACCAAAAATGAACATCCCATAGAGCATATCATGTTATCTTGGACTAAATTATATTTACTCTTTTCCTCTAAAGGGGTCTTATGAGTTGTGATGGATCATATAAGCAACCCCAAATTGAGAGAATGTGTAATTTATTAGAGATGTACATACTGAGATAACCATAAACATAGTGTAAATAATAGAAGCATCATCTAAATATTGTATGGGCACAATTACATGATTTTCATGATGCTAGACATTTCTATTAGCGAATGTTTGGAGCATCTCTTACCTTGAAAGCTTGCATTGCCCATTGTTGATCTTCTTTATATTCTTCCAATTCCCTTTGTTGTGTTTGCTTGGTTTCTTCCATCATTTTCTCCAACTCTTGCCTCTTTTGTTGTTATTCTTGTAATTGCCTTTGTTGTTGCTCCACAATTTTCTCTGTTGTGAGATCGAAGATCAAATAAGCTGGCAAAAAATCTAAGATTTCATGAAAATTGGAATGAAACTTATTACCCGTTATTGATTATGTATCCCTATTAAATATTGCCTTTTGCTTTATATTAAGTTTACTATATTCAATTTATGATTCATTCATGCCTTACTAGTTGAGTGGTAGTTTTCTACTTCTTGTCTTGGAGGCATCAAGAAGCAACTCTATTTCATCTGCTGCCAGATTAGATTTGCCTACAAGGAACTTGAAATTAACCCTGGTCTACAAATCCATGTTCATGTATTTCATTTCTTCACAGGTGTCCATTTTCTTTCATGTTGTTTGACAAGCAATTCAGTCCTCTTTTCCTTGTATACTATTCCTAAGAAAAAAAGTACTCTACAATTTTAACTGGAATTAAATCTCTGAGCCTATTTTTCAAATTAAAACTAGTTTTATAAGTACCCACCAAGTACCACACTAAAGGGAAAAAGAGTTACATAAGTTAATAAAGCAAACAACTCATACAACATACGTGCAGAATGCCTTTCAACATTATAAGGGGAAAAAAGTTTAAAGTTACCCGACTATCCAATGGAAAATGCATCCATCATAACTCCTGCTCACAAAATAATCCTCATAGAAGGGGTTTCATGCCAATGCTGCAAAAATTCAACAACAAGAATAAGTATGTTCCCCTTAATTAAACCAAGAGATGAGGAGGAAACTAAAGAGTATAGAAGGAAAATATGTCCTATTTTTTTTATGTGTATTTCATATTTCACAGTCCGATAACTGTTGATGATTAGCTACAGCTCTACAGAAGAATTCTTAATCTCAACAAACATGTTCAGTAGCCCCCCTATAGAAACTAAAGCAAATAAAAAGGATGTATGCTTATTTTATTTAGGGCAATTTGCACAACTATACAACTTTTTTTGTGGGTTTGCAAAAATGCCATTTTTTTGGAAAATTTGCACAACTAACATAGGTGGTATTAGAATGAATATTAAACAACATATTTAGCTAGAGCAACCTGTCAACAGAGCGGGCGATTTCTTGGGCGATTCTTCCCTCTTGCTCTGTGCCTCCCGGCGGCGGCCGGTCTCGGGGGTTCTTCCCGTCCGTCTTTCCTCTGGGATATGGCTAGAGGTAGGAGGGGGCGCGGTGGGGTCAAACATGGGACCAATACTCAGGAACGCGAGGAATTGGCGAGGGTACTTTGCTCCTCCATGTTCAGATCTAATTCGAAACAGGATTATCAATCAAATCAGTCCGACTCGGTTGAAGATGAGGCGGAGAATGAGAAGTCCAAGAAGTTTCAGTCGGAAGGGTTCTCGCAGCCGTCGGCCTCGGTGGATGGGGGCTCGTCAACGAGATCTGACGAAGATGGGAAAACGACTGACCAAGTTGGTTCTATGGGGGCAGGAACTGCTGATATGAGTGCTCCCAACGGGGATCTGGAATCCGCCGGGGGGGGGGGGGGGGTTCTCATCGGACTGTAGTACCAACGGAGGGTTCTGGGTGCGCGGGTGAGGCTTGTTCCGGGCAAACGGCTGGGACTAAGGTTGATGCTCCTGCTGGTGGCTCTGTGTCTAGCGCTTCCCATACCAATGCCAGGACCTATGTGGGTCGTTCCGGTTCGTATGCTCAGGCTACTCGTGGTCCCAACAACGTCGTCGTGTCGTTCAAACTGGAATTTATCCCAAATGTTTGTGGAGATTGCATCATGTATTGCGATGATGATATAGCAGATTCAAAGAAAGTGTGGGGGGCTACCTTGCTTGGGGCAATCATAGGGCCTGCAACCCTAACCAGAGTCATCGCAGATTTCATTCGCAATAACTGGAAGGTGAGCGCTCTTAAATTCTATGTCAAAGAAAATGGAATTCTAGTGTTTAGGTTTTCGAATTTGGATTATATGAATTGGGTTATGGAAAAGGGACCCTGGTCCATTGGTGGTTCACACCCAATCCTGCTGAAACGGTGGTTGGATGGCCTACCCGTGGATAGGAGGTTATTTCGATCGGTTCCGGTGTGGGTTCACTTACCTGATCTCCCGCCTTTGTTCAATTCGAAGGATATATTGAGCCGAATTGGTAGTGGTATGGGCACACCTTTATGCGTGGATGAATACACTGCGAGTCATGAGCTGCTCGCGTATTCCAGATTACTAGTTAAAGTGGATGTGGATCAGGCTCGTCGGTCGCACGATAAGCTTAGGAATGGAAGAGGGGAGGAAGTGTTGCAGAAGGTAATTTTTGAATGGCTTCCGTGGAGCTGCACCCATTGCAAACACTTTGGCCACACCGAAGCCAAGTGCACACTGAAAACACCCAATGCGGCGCACTTTTCCTCTTCGTAGGACAAGCTCTCTGTTGGCGAAGGTGAGAATAACAAGCCGAAGGCCGCTGATGCTACTCTGCTGTCCAACGAGCAGTTGGTAACTCCCCCATTCGGTGGCAGCAGCTCTGGAGCACATACCAATGCGGGTGGGTCTGTTGATGCATCTAAATCGGTGTGCTGTTCAGCAACACAAACTGATTTGGCTATTGAGGATGCAGATAACGACCAGAGGAGAGAACTTAATGGAGGTGTGGATACAACAGGCTGGGCGCGGGAGAAGAGTCCTTCCAGGACTTCAAATGGGACGCAAATCGAGAGTGCAGGAGGTGTTGTGGAGAACGACGAGGTATCCAACCATGAAACATCCCTCATCTGTGCGAGGATGGTTGCATCTTCTTGGGCTGCGGCGTCAGGCATCTTGGCGACTAAAGAGGGGGAGCTTGAAATTAATAATTGCAAGAAGCCGGAGCTGATGAGATGGAAAGTAAAGGATGGTGTTAAGAAGGGAACTTACCTCCTTCGTGGTACTAAATCATGTATAGCTGGAGACATCAAAATGGCTCTGACTATGGATGAGCTATTCCATGCTATGTCCAATATCAAAGATCCTAATTACGGTAAGGAGGCTGCTGCTCACGTCATGGATGAGGCCGAACTTGAGGAGAGTAAAGACTCCTCGACGGGTGACGAAACCTACCAACCGAGCAGATGACGAGGGCGAGGCATATGCCCTTGTAACGGTTGATGACGTGAGGGATAGTCAGATGAGCGGCCTGGTGTTGTTTGCTATCATAGTTCGACTCTGCTGTCATATTAGGTGTTGTTAACAGTTGGACCGGTTTGAGGAGGAGTATGCTCGGACTCGGGGCTCTCTGGTGGTTGTTTGCTGGTAGTTGGATTGTGTGCGTGATGGTGTTATCGTTGGCTGAATGTTATTTGGCAAAAGCTTTTGGTTTTGGTGTCATACTTTTGTAAAGGGATTTAGAATTAGGAGATTTGCTATCATACTTTTGTTATGGAGTAGGCTTATACTGTTGGGCTGGTAGTTTAGTGAATTAGGAAGTTTAAGAGGAATGCCCAGCCCGTTTGGTTCATCTCGTGTTGACTTTGGCCGGCTTATATATTTGCAAATGATTATCTTATCATTTGCACATATATATTGGGTCCAAGTTTTACCTTGATGAACTGCTGACGGGGTGGTCTAGGGTGATGACGCAAGGCAACGCTTGGTGGTATACTTTTGAGAGGATATCCCATTTTATGTAAGACCCATTATATGGTCTTACTTTTTGTTAACCCTTGGCTTCTGCCACATCTATATATTTACCGGTTCAGAACATAGGTGGTATTAGTGCAAATAAAACTAGGGAAGGGTAATGTCGGTTGCAGGTTCTCACAAGGAGAGAGAGAGAGAGAGAGGACATGAGTTTTGGTGGGGGATTTTGGCGCCAAAAAGAGGAGAGAGAGGAGAGTAATCATTGGATATGTGTAAAGGTGATGGGAAAGGGGTTTCCCTCCATTTTTAAAGTATAATAGGAGAGGAGGAGAGAGGCCATCAGTTTCTTCCTCCCATGGATAAGAGAGCTGGAGAAGAAGGCCACCATTGGATAATAACCCATCCGCATCAAGGTCCAGTTGCAGAGCACGTGTCGGGCGCATTATTTGTTCGTGTCAGTGTTAGTTAACTTCCGTGTCACAGAGGTACCTGAGAAACCCTAATTCTCACGTGCAATGGGTAGACTTCTCTCCTGTTTCTCCTCATCTTTGGCGAAGAGTAGATACCCATTAACAATGGTGCTGATCCGAGTTTTCATTTGTAGAGCAAAACGCCAAAGTCTGTGTCACTCTCATCTTCAACGGTCGTTGGTTGTTCGATGGTGTCGGGTGGGTGTATTCTGGTGAAACCGAGCGGAAGAATGTGATCATTGAAGAGGGCATCGACTTCGCCTATCTGAATAAACTGTTGAGGCTCAAGGTCGGCCATGATTGTTCATATGAAGATTGACGGTTGTCTTACATGCCAAAGGGGGAAGAAGTGGGTCATCCGATAACGATAGGTGATGATGAAGACCTTGAGGCTTTTAAGTTTCTGAACTCGATGTCTAGGGAACATCCATGGCCCATGGTGATATATGTTGGTCCAGTGGTGAAAGAGAGCATTCAAGTACCACAACCCGGCGTCGGGGAAGAATGCTTGAGTGGGCCTCGTAACTCCCAAAAGGTGGACGAGCTGGAGGCAGAAGGTAAGCTACAACCAAACCCTATGTTTGTAGATGTGGGGTTATATGGTGGAGGAGAGGTTAGCGAGTCAATAGGGAAGAGAAACGATATAAGGGTGAAAAACAAGGTTGACACGGGGTTTAGAAGGGGTGACAAGGATATATGTGCAAGTGACAAAGGTAAGGGTCCGAAGGTGATCCTCTTGGCTGAGGTGATAGGGAAGAGCCAGGATCATGTTACTGACATGGGTTTTGGAACTGGTGATAGACTTATTTTTGAAGGTGACAAGGGTAAATGTCCAGAGTCGAACCACATGGGTGAGGTGATAAGGAAGAGACAAGAGGATGCTACTAACAAGGGGTTTGGCACTGGTGAAAAGCTTATGAGTGTAGGTGACAAGGGTAAAGGTTCAGAATTGATCCAGTTGGGTGGGGTGAGAGGGAAGAGCCAGGAGCAGGAAGCTGACAAGGGATTTGGAACTGGAGACAAGAACATTCTTGAGGGTGACAGGTGTGAGGGTCTAGATGTTATCCACTTGGGTGACACAGACTCCTCCTCCGATGACACGGTAAAATGTCAAGGTGACATGTATAAGGGGTTGGATGTCATATCAATTATCAGTCGGGAGGAGGAGGATGACTTCGATGCCGGAGTGAAGAGGGAAGAAGTTTGGGATGATTTTGACTGGCAGGATTTTGAGGAAGACCCGGGTACGAGGGTGTCGACGGAGGGGGACGAAGTTGAGGATGAGTGATGAGGGAACTTGAAGATTGGGTTCCTAGGTCCAGCACATCCACACCTACGATGGAGAAAGTTGAAGCTATGGTGGACAGAGCAACGCCTCAGACCCAGCATCCACGACGCAACCTGATAGAAATTTCGGAGGGATAATTGTTCGCCTCGAAGGCTAAAGTACAGAGTTGCCTTAAGTGGATTGCAGTGCAGAAGTGCTTCGAGTTTGTAGTGAAGAGGTCGTGTAAATCGACGTATTTAGTTGGTTGTGTGGACACCAAGTGCACGTGGATGTTAAGGGCGTCGACTTACCGGCGCACGACTATGTGGTCCATCTGACAATATGTCCAGAAGCATACATGTGACCTGAGCATGATGCACAACCATAGCCGACATGCTACGTCGAACATGATTGGACGCAACCTCGTGACCACGTAAGTGTTACTTTAGTTGCGAACAACTATTTATGTCACACAACATTATTCCACATGTCACATAATGTAACTCACCATGACACCATTATATGCAGGTTCACCGGGACTCGAAAGGACCTCGTTCCCGAGAAAGTGCATAAAATGACGAAGTCCGAGTATGGAGTATCGTGTAGCTACTGGAAGGCATGGCACGACTGACAGCGAGGGAGGTGAAGCATGGGACCGATAAAGACAACTACCGAGATATTATTCCATACTTGCACATGTTGGAGCAGACTAACCCCGGGACATATACTAGGTTAGAGTTGGATGCATCCCAAAGAATCCAGTATGCCTTTGTTAGCTTCAGGGTATGGCGCAAGGCGATCCCCTACCTTCGAAAGGTAAAACCCCATGTCGGTACTATAACATTGCATGTCACCTAACATAAATATCCATGTCACCTAACCAGCTGGTATCGATATGCCTTTCCAGGTGATTTCAGTGGATAGGAGTTTCCTGAAAGGGCAGTTCAGGGGCACACTTCTATTTGCCACAACCCAAGATGCAGACCACAGTGTATACCCGATTGCGTTTGCGATTGTCGATGGTGGGAATCACGGGTCATTGGGCTTCTTCTTCAAGAACATGCTACATGTCGTCGAGGATGCACCGGACGTAATGTTTGTCTCTGATCGGCATCTTAGTATTGCCAAAGGTTTGAGGAACCACTATGTGTTTGCCAAGCAAGGGGCCTGCCAATGGCATCTATTTCAGAATGCCAAGGTGAAGTACAAGGAGGTGACAAGCCTGCAGACGTTGTACTTCAAGGTGGAGAGGCCGTACACGAGGGCAAAGTTCGAGAAGCACTTCGCTGATTTCTGCGCTTAGTCACCCCCTACGGGAAATACCTGAAAGAGGCTGGATTCCAGAACTGGGCCCGGGCATACTTCTTGGGGATGCGCTACAACATATTGACGACGAACAACTCTGAGTGTCTGAATTCCGTGTTCAAGGAGCCCCGCAACCTACCCATCACAACCCTGATTGATGTTATCATCGAAACAGTATCCAAGTGGTTTTACGAGCGTAGGGAAAAAAGCACCAAATCAGGGTCGCCGGTGAGCGATTACGTTCAAGGTGAGCTAAAAACAAGCTATGCATTGGCAACATTCATGGATGTCAGAGCGC
Source organism: Persicaria tinctoria (assembly GCA_037127255.1). Taxonomy (NCBI): domain Eukaryota; kingdom Viridiplantae; phylum Streptophyta; class Magnoliopsida; order Caryophyllales; family Polygonaceae; genus Persicaria; species Persicaria tinctoria. Next base: position 32,720,010 of record JBANSL010000015.1, read on the forward strand.
TTAGCGCACACGAGTACACTGTTCGCAGAGGGTCCTCCACCTGGGTTGTGAACCTGAGTGCCCGGACCTGCACATGCAAGCGGTTCGACATTGACCAGTTTCCATGCCAGCACGCAATAGCCGCTGCAAGGTTTCGAGGTACCAATTTCTTCTCTCTCATGAATGACTTCTACAAAGTCGTAGCATGGAAGGCGTGTTACGAGAATGTGCTATATTCGCTTCCTCCAAGAGTAGATTGGCGAATCCCCTCAGCCATGTCCACCGCGGTGTGTCTCCCCCTGGACGTGAAGCGGCGCCCTGGTTGCCCGAAGACTTGTTGATACCCATCTCGGGGAGAATTTACCCGTTTCAAGCGCCTTCGTTCATAGATGTGTTCCTCCATTAGTGGTCCAACGCCTTACCTCAGCAGTTGGGTCTTCTTTTGCATTTGCAGTTTGGGGTCAGTGGTTGGACCATTCTCCGTCTATGTTATTTTGTGATCGAGCTATGTACTTGGTAGTGTAATTAGGCTGTTTGTACCTACGACAAACTCTAAGTAAGCTGTTGTACTTTTGGGAATGGGTTACATACTACACTTAAGTGGTGAAGAACTTCGTAGTACTTTTGGAGATGGATTCTATAAAATAACCCCGATCACCCTCTTTGTATTCCCTTGTCAGGTTGAAGGGGTTATCATGTCACAGCTTTCAATTTGATGTGTGACATTTCGGTGGTTGACGCTATGACAACGAATTCACCCATGCATTGGCACTTGTTTCAGCTCATGTTTACATTCCTGAGTGTTTGTGCTAGTCTTGTTAGGAAATCACCCTTGTGACCATATTGAAATCAGCATTATGACAATGTTGAAGGGGTTATTATGTAAGTTGACACGGGATTCCAACTTTGGTGACACAGGTGATTTCCTGACAAATTATAACCAATGTTCCGAGAATGACAACATAGTCAACCACTGGTCATAGATAGACCAAATTTTTGCCAAACTTGCAAAAATAGCACAATGGGGGAAAATTTGCAAAAATTGACCCTATCCCATTGATTTGCAAAAATTTGCCCGTACCCTCACCCTTTTTAGCCGAGTTTGGGCGGGAAAAGAAAAAAAAAGAATATTTTTGGGTGAGTTGAGACGCGTCCCGGATATCACCACACACACACACTCTCTCTCTCTCTCTCTCTCTCTCTCTCTCTCTCTCTCCATCGGGACACCATCTCTAAATTTCCATAACTCAAAAGTGTTCGAAATGGGTAGAAAGAAGAGACGCCGGCGACGAGAAACAACGGGTTGAAGATGAGACGGTTGGGAACTGTCGGATAAGGGAAGAACGCCGGGAGGAAAGTGAGAAGGTACGCCCCCTTTCTCTGTTGTACGTTTTCTTCGAATCTGGGGTTCGGGGTGGGTGGATGAATGAACCTGCTATGGTAGTAAGGGATTGAACGTCAAGGAGCGCGGTTTTGGGGATTGTAGAGGGGTGACAATGGTGGTTGCGAATGAAAGAAAAGGAGCGTGGTTTTGGGGATTGGATAGGGCAAACCTGCGGGTAGGGTTTAGGAAGCCCTAAGAGAATGGCTATGGTGGGGGTCGAAATTGGGAATGGGGAAGATTATGGGTTTGATTGGGAATGGGGAAGATTAAGGGTTTCCATTAATTTGAAATTGAGATTTGGGGAGTTGATGTGGAATGTATGTCGTCAGTGGTTTAGAAACTGTCTAACATTGGTGACATGGGTTTAGAAATTGAGTAACATGGGTTTACAAAGTGAGTGACATTGAATATAAAATTTCTCAATAACTTATTGTTGCTCTTAAACTGCAGGAAACAAATGGTTCGGACAAAAAAAGCAAAGAGTGACAAACAGCGAGAGCCCCGTTACTGTGTCCCGGAAGAAAAGCACTTCCGGGCACGGGTAAACCAAGGGTCGAGGTTGGCGATGCTTGCCAACATCGCCAACTACGTCGAGGAGACGGACGCTGCTAGGGATATCGTGGTGAAGACACTCGAGAAGATTATGGATACCTTGGAGAAGATGGATGATAAGGTACTTCAGTATTTCGCATTATTTTCTGCATAATCTTATTAAGTTCAGTGCTTAGGGTAAATAGAGTAATGACATGGGACATACAGTAGGTGACACGGGAAATAAAATTGTTGGAGGAGATGGTGGATTTATTGTAACAACTTATTGTGTGCAGATAAAAGTGTTGGAGGAGAAGGTCCATGAACTGCGGCATGGAAAATTGATTGGAAGAGGCAAGGAACAAAGAGTAAGGGATAGTGAAAACGAGGTTGTAGATGTTGAGAAAGAGGAAGATGGATCTGAAAACGAGGTTGTAGATGTTGGAATCCATCTAACTTGTAGATCGGTTTTGCAGGTTGTTGATGTTGATATTGATGTACCAAAGGGGACTCGTATTGAAGCTGTGGAGAAGCCCCGACAAGTTGCTAAGGTACGCTCCCTATGGCCCGTTCCATTTATCCTTTATGTTTTCAATTGTGGCATGGAGATGTTAGCAAGACGATAGGGGTTATTTTGTTTGGTGACATGGGAAATGTGTTTGGGAATTCAGAGGTTGTTCGTCGACTAGGAATTTGAGAGAAAGGCGTCGAAGAATACGAAACCGCGGGCCTCTAAAGGGAAGAACGTCGTCGTTCCCGGTGAAGTCGTTGCCATGGGACTAGTTTCTGCGACCGACTATGAGGCCTTACAGGGGTGGCTCGCAAGGTAACCCATCATCTCATTTCAGTCTTCATTATACGACACAGTTACCCTTTGATTGTTTCCACTCCATTGTACGGTCCAGTGCAGACGGTGAGAACCGGTCAACGGGTTGCGGAAAGGACCTGTCGAATGAGTTTTTTACCACCCTCCAGATGCCCCACTATTGGATCCACTCAGAGGTAGGAAGCTGGTATATTGTAGTTATCACATTTGATTATGATTTGCCTTGCATACGCATTTGGGTTACACTTGGAGTATGTTGTGGGTTATAATGGGGGTTAACTTATCGCAGCACTTCGACCAGTCATGTTTTCTGCTACATAAACAAAGCGCAGAGAGGGGTTACGACATTGGACGTCGAGTCATCGTCTTGGACACCTACTTCTCCAGCTATCTGGAGAAGGAGTGGAAGGAGTACCACTCAGACGTCGGGGGGTATGAGGCGAGTGGCATAGTCCTCTCATACTTCGATGGCCGGTCCCCGGCGCCCATGGCCCGTCCGTTGGCAGGCGTGGACCTCGTCCTCCTACCCCTCAACCCGAGGGGCAGACATTAGGTTGTCGTTGCTCTTGATCTGAAGAAGTGGCAGGTGAAGCTGTATGACTGCGATGTGCACTGCGTGATAGATGCCCAACTCCCACCCCTGTTGATGCATGTTACCCACCTCCTCCCCATCATCATGGATGCACACGCTGAGTTGAAGGTAAAGTATGCATCGAAGCTGCCAGGCCCGTTTCGCATACACCGCGACAAGCGCGTTCCGCAAAACAAGCTCAGGTATGTTTGGTGCGACGCCTGTATTTCATTTCACTGGATGATATCTCCTCCTCTGTTTTGACAAAATGTCCGTCATTGAAGTGGTGATTGTGGCCCTTACACGATCAGATTCATGGAGCTCCTCCTGGAGACCGATCCCACCTTCGATGGGCTGGACGACACGTTTATTGGGGCATACAGACAGATGCTAGCGGCTGCCATCTTCAATGGTCGACTCAATGAACGCATAATTTGATTGTCGTTTGGGTGTAGTTATGGAAGTGAATTGTTGTTGTTTTTTGTGAACAACGTTGCTCTTAATCTTGTCCTTTGGTTGTTTGGATACAATTACTTTTGGGAACGGGTTACACTCTACAGGTAAGTGGTTAAGAACTTCGTAATACTTTTGGGGATGTATTCAGTAAATAACCCCTATCACCCTCTTTGTATTACCGTGTAAGGTTGAAGGGGTTATCATGTCACTGGTTTCAATTTCATGTTTAACGGTCCGGAGGTGACACTTTGATAATGAAATCATCCATGCATTGGCACTTGTTTCAGCTCATGTTTACATTCCTGAGTGTTTGTGTTGATAGGGGAAATCGAGTTCAAAATATAATAAAATAGATCATACCAGATTCCGTCCCTTGCAAATAATTACAAGACCCAATTTGACGAGGAAGAGATCGAGAATGCAAATAAAATACGAAAAAATCAAAGCAAACCAGATTCCGTCCCTTGCAAATAATTACAAGACCTCCTCCTGATGCAGTAGTGGGAAGTCAGGATCGATCCACGAGGAAGCGTGTCAGCGGATCCTAAGCAGAGGATGAATCTCACGAACAGAAGTCGACAACAGATTGCTCGATCTCGAGTAAAGTTACTCGACAGAAGATCAGGCAAGTCAAACGAGCAGGCGGCAGGCTACGGCAGTGGTCGATATCGAGCAGAGGTTACTCGATATCGAGTAGATCTTCGTCGACGTCGAGGAGGCCTTGGTCGAGTACCTGCAGTTCAGAAGCTACAACAATCTAGGATCGAAGCTCAGTAGTCGATATCGACCAAATTTGGTCGAGATCGAGGAAGAACAGAAAGTAAAAACAAGCAAATTTCGAATCTTAACTTGATAAATGAAATAGAACTTCCAAGATTAGGATTTGCAACAACGATAACCAAACATGTATAAGGCCAGAATAAAACAGATAATCATGTAAATTGCATAGAAGGATCAAACTTTTGCCTTTTCCAACAATTAGACAACTCTTTCAAGAAACCCTAATTGTATCTACTGATTTTATGTTTATAATCCAAGTTGTTAGGATGGATCTCCATTAGATGGGTAATAAACACATAACAGGTAGTAGATGCTCAAAACATGATAAAAGTCGGATCTTTACCTCAAACACGCGTGGCTATCGTTGGGCTCACCCCAACCCTAGAAGTGGGTGGACTACTCGCGCCTCATCGCAAACGCAGACATTGATTTAAAAGAAATAACTTGCATTAAACCAAACAGAGCTTTACAACCGATCGAAGCCAACTTGCTCTCGCTCGTTAACTCCTCTCAGCCACAAACTCTCTCTCTACTTCATACTTACTTCTCCTTCTAAAAACTGAATGAATAAAACTCAGCCCCTAGGGCTTTATTTATAGGCTTCCAATCCTTGCTAATCAAGGAAGGAAAGTCTATCTATATCTACTTACTTAAAGATAAATCATGGAAATAAATTAAACTAGGATTAATGTGGATATAATATCTTCTCCCTTGACTTGATAGCTTTTGATAGATGTGGATAAAATTTGATCTCAAAAATATCACCATTGGCTTCGGGATAGAAACTTAATAAGACCCACGGACTGCTCGACGTCGGCTCCCAGGGTTTACTCGATATCGACTAGCGCTTTCTCGTCTTCCGCTCAGCAACTCAATTCCGGCCTCTAGAACACATGTCGAATTGAATTTTACTCGACATCGAGTAAATTCCTCGATATCGAGCAAGGCTAGCTTGGTCCGTCTTCAGCGTCTTCGTCGATCTCGATCCTGGAAGTGAAAATCGAGCAAGGCCTGGTCCGTCTTCAGCGTCTTCGTCGATCTCGACATTGAATAAATTCCTCCATATCGAGAAAGGTTTTACACGATATCGACCAAATCATGTCGACATCGACTAACCTGCTCTAGCTCCTAGCTTCACTTGTCGATGTCTGGTGCTCCAGCTCGATATGGGTTACTCGAAACGCACTTTCCCGAGTCCTCGTTTGTCGGATTGATGCATATGACCATGCGTTGAAAAGCTCTTTCCGAGGGCTACAACTCTCATGAAGACATCAAAGCTTGATTTAGAATGATAAATGCCTAAAAATGGTCTTTTCTCCAGCTGCACCATTCTTAGCTTCTCCATGAGTTTTCTTTAATCTCCAAAGTGCGTTCGATTTCTGCGAAATATAAAGAAAACTTGTGTAGACCTCCATATAATGCAAATAAACATATACTACACATATTCTGTAGTATTCTAACCCAAATGTATGAAATGCATGCAGAAAACGATATAAAAGTAAGTGTAAAACATGACGAATTCGGCTCACATCAAACACCCCATACTTAAGATTGCTTGTCCTCAAGCAATACTTTTAATTGTGATTCAAGGGAAGAAATCAAAACTATCAACATCATAGATTCATTCTCATATAACCCTGCAATCAATTACCACCCTCGAAAAGGTACTAGTGTCACAAATCCATGCATGTGCAATTTAAAAGCAACCTCACAAAAGGAGGGTTATGCAAAACATTCATTCGTGACAAAGCAACAATAATCAAGAGGACTTTAATTTAAGCTCGAATAAGAAGTAGATTGATAAAAGGCTAAAGGTGGACTTTATATGGAAATATAAAGTCCTCCATCCTCTTATCAAGCAATATCAAAATTTACCTCATTTCATGGTTTTCAATAAAATATGCACTTCATTGTGACTTTCCTTTACTAAGCAATTTCATGCTATATCTCTAATGAATCCAATTTTGCATCGTCGAGTTCAATAAAGCTTCCATGACATTTATCAAAATTTTCAATGGGGGTCATTTTTCAAACTTTGGAAATCATGCATGTAAGTACATAAATTAATAATGAATTCCAAAACAGTCATGTGTACGCAATTCATAAAATAAAGTTTTGAAAATGCACACATAATGTCAACTATGTCAAATATGCATAAAGTAAGCCCTTCCCCAACCCCATACTTAAACCTTACAGTGTCCTCACTGTATAAAAAATAAGGGTAAAGAAAGAAACTCACTAGATAGATGTGTAGGGCTTCAAAATATCGAGTGAAAATGTTGTTGGGCCGAGTCCGATTTTAGCTTTCTTCTATCCCCATGGACCTGAAAAATGTATAAGAGAAATACCCACAATAGAAAAAACAAAAGTTCAAAAACCAAAAAATAAACAAAAGAAACAATGTCCAAAGTCCAAAAATAAATGTCTATTTACAAGCTCTAGATTTTATAGTCGCTAGGCCGACTTCCTCCATTTAGCTTTAGCCTGGCTCATCTTTGTCCGGAGGTATAGGTGGATCTGGTGGTTCCTCCGGTGGTGGGAAGCGTGGGATGTCATCCGGGGGCATCATGTGAAGAAGCTTAAACCTCCCCGAGTGGACGATCCATGGCTCCACCCATTCATCTTCCCTGGCTCGAGCTAGCATGTATAAGGGAAGATATAAAGAAAATATACATACCTCATCATCATACCTCTTCCGCTTCATAGGTTGACTTGGTTGCGCGTCTCCACCACAGAAAAATGGTGGAGTGGGAAGGGATATTTCTACCTCATCATGTAGAGCTTCATGCCACTTTGCTAGGACCCCATACTTGAATATGAACATCGGTTGCTCAAAATTGTCGGGGATGACCTTCACCTTGTAAGGTAAAAGCAACCTTGAAACATTATGGGCAACAACATCCAACTTCTGCGTTGGTGGCTCTTCTTCTTCTTGGGATCCTTCCAAAGATTCTTCAAAGATAGATAGCGAAGTAGATATGGAAATAGAGGAAGGACATACCTGGGTTTCTGTGATACAGACGATTTCGGCTGGTGTTTTTGGATCAGTTCCTCCAGAATGTGTATATGTCGAGTCCAGGTAGTCGATGTCGACTGGCTCATAGAAGGGGACGTTGTCCCTTTTACGCTAGACATCCAATAGTTCCCTGATCCGGCGGGTCTCGGCGGCATCGGCATTCGCGAGACGGGCTAATTCCGCCTTCTCTCTTTCTATCTCCGCTATTCGTTGGCGAAGCTCTGCTATCTCAGCCTCCATATCATATCCGCCTTGCATTCCAGAACATCGCATATACCTGCAAGGTAACTCAAAAGAAACGTGAGATCTAACTACCTAAGGTGCGAATGATTTCTTCCTCAGCAACGACGCCAATTTGTTGATAGAGAAAATCGAGTTCAAAATATAATAAAATAGATCAAACCGGATTATGCCCACGCAAATGATTACAAGACTTCCTCTCGATGCAGTAGTGGGAAGTCAGGATCGATCCACGAGGAAGCGTGTCAGCGGATCCTAGGCAGCAGATGAATCTCACGACAGAAGTCGACTACAGATGCTCGACCTCGAGTAAAGTTACTCGACAGAAGATCGGGCAAGTCGAACGAGAAGGCGGCAGGCTACGACTTTGGTCGATATCGACCAGAGGTTACTCGATATCGAGTAGATCTTCGTCAACGCCGAGGAGGCCTTGGTCGAGTACCTGCAGTTCAGAAGCTACGGTGATCTAGGATTGAGGGTCAATAGTCGATATCGACCAAATTTGGTCGAGATCGAGGAAGAACAGAAAGTAAAACCAAGCAAATTTCGAATCTTAATTTGATAAATGAAAGAGAACTTCCAAGATTAGGTTTTGCGACAACGATAACCAAACATGTATAAGGCCAGAATAAAACAGATAATCATGTAAATTGCATCGAATGATCAAACTTTCGCCTTTTCAAACAATTAGACAACTCTTTCAATAAACCCTAATTGTATCTACTTATTTTATGTTTATAATCCAAGTTGTTAGCATGGATCTCCATTAGATGGGTAATAAACACATAACAAGTAGTAGATGCTCAAAACATGATAAAAGTCGGATCTTTACCTCAAACACGCGTGGCTATCGTTGGGCTCACCCCAACCCTAGAAGTTAGTGGACTACTCGCGCCTCATCGCAATCGCAGACGTTGATTTAAAATAAATAACTTGCATTAAACCAAACAGAGCTTTACAACCGATCGAAGCCAACTTGCTCTCGCTCCTTAACTCCTCTCGGCCACAAACTCTCTCTTTACTTCCTACTTACTTCTCCTTCTAAAAATTGAATGAATAAAACTCAGCCCCTAGGGCTTTATTTATAGGCTTCCAATCCTTGCTAACCAAGGAAGGAAAGTCTATCTATATCTACTTACTTAAAGATAAATCATGGAAATAAATAGAACTAGGATTAATGTGGATAGAATATCTTCTCCCATGACTTGATAGCTCCTGATAGATGTGGATAGAATTTGATCTCGAAAATATCACCATTGGCTTCGGGATAGAAACTTAACAAGACCCTCGAACCGCTTGGTGTCGGCTCCCGGGATTTACTCGATATCGACTAGGACTCCTCGATATCGACTAGCACTTTCTCGTCTTCCGCTCAACAACTCGAGTCCGGCCTCCAGAACACATGTTGACTTGACTTTTACTCGACATCGAGTAAATTCCTCGATATCGAGCAAGGCCTGGTCCGTCTTCAGCGTCTTCGTCGATCTCGGCTCCTGGACGTGAAAATCAACAAGTGTTTATTCGATATCGACTAACCTGCTCCAGCTCCCAGCTTCACTTGTCGATATCTGTTGCTCCAGCTCGATATGGGTTACTCGATATCGAGTACAACAACTCGATATCGACTAAGTCTCTCAGCTTTCTACTATGTTCTTGAAACGCACTTTCCCGAGTCCTCGTTCCCGAGGGCTACAACTCTCTTGAGGACATCAAAGCTTGATTCAGAATGATGAATGCCGAAAAATGGCCTTTTCTCCAGCTGCACCATTCTTAGCTTCTCCATGAGTTTTCTTTAAGCTCCAAAGTGTGTTCGATTTCTGCGAAATATAACAAAAACTTGTGTAGACCTCCATATATTGCAAATAAACATACACTACACAGATTCTGTATTATTCTAACCCAAATGTATGAAATGCATGCAGAAAACGATATAAAAGTAAGTGTAAAACATGGCGAATTCGGCTCACATCAGTTTGTGCTAGTCGTGTTAGAAAATCACCCTAGTCACCATATTGACATCAGTGACACGATATTTATGTAAGTTGACACGGGATTCCAACTTTGGTGACACAGGTGATTTCCTTACAACTTATAACCAAAGTTTCGACCATGCCAACATCGTACACCACTGCCTAAAAAATATCATAAAAATAAATTATAAGTCTATAACACATAATCACCGACTGAAGATAAAGAAAGCGAAATAGTTCATAGCAACGTGCAGAAATACCAACCTAGTGAACTACCGTCCACAACTAAATGTTCCGAGCAGCAACCATGTTCATAAAAATCAAACACAATAAAAACGATGTTCATAACAACCTTCTACCATAACATCAAAGTTCATAACATTGGGCAATGGTGATCACAACTGCGATCATAACCGTCTACCATTGAAGATGCCATAGTGAGCATTTGCCTGTACGCCCCGATGAATGCGTCGTCAAGACCGTCGTAGGTGGGGCGTCTTTCGTGAGGAGTTGCATGAACCTGATCGTGTATGGACCGCAGTCTCCACTGCAATAGGGATTTTGTTATATTTCGCAGAAATCAGACGCACTTTGGAGCTTAAAGGAAACTCATGGAGAAGCTAAGAATGGTGCAGCTGGGGAAAATGCCATTTTTCACCATTCTTCATTCTGAATCAAGTATTGATGTCTTCATAAGAGTTGTAGCCCTCGAAAAGAGCTTTCCAACGCATGGTCATATGCGTCAATCCGACGAACGACGACTCAGGAAAGTGCGTTTCAAGAACAGAGTAGAAAGCTGAGAGACTAAGTCGATATCGAGTTGTTTTACTCGATATCGAGTAACCCAAATCGAGTAAAGACCCTAAAAATCGACAAGAGAAGCTGGGAGCTGGAGCAGGTTAGTCGATATCGATAAGAACTAGTCGATATAGAGAAAACACTTGGTCGATTTCCATGTCCTGAACCGAGATCGACGAAGCTGAGCACTGGGGAGCCGAGCAGAAGTTAGTCGATATCGACTAACTTTACTCGATATCGAGGACAACCCAAGTCGACATGTGTTCTGTTGGCCGACATGGAGTTGCTGAGCACAAGACGAAGAAAATGCTAGTCGATATCGAGGACTCCTACTCGATATCGAGGACGTCTCGGCGGCGGATTCCGAGCTACCCGAGTATCTTGTTAAGTTTCTATCCCGAAGATGATGGTGATATTTTCGAGACATTCTATCCACATCTATCAAGAGCTATCAAGTCAAGGGAGAAGATATTTTATCTACTTTAGATATAGTTCTAGATTTAATTATTTATTCCATTGTTTTATCTTAAGTAAGTAGATATAGATATAGATAGGATCTTCTTTCCTAATTAGAGAGGGAATGAAGCCTATAAATAAGGTCTTAGGGGCTGATTTCTAAGCATTCAATTTCAGAGACAATTAGTTACACATAGAGAGAGTAGAGGAGAGAGCTCGTGGCGAGAGAAGTTGGAAAGGAGAAAGCGGATTTGGCTTCGATTGGTTGTAAGCTTTCTTTAGTTTATTTAATACAAGTTATTTCCTTTTGTTTATTGATGAGTTTCCTGATGATGAAGAGCGAGTAGTCCACCCACTTCTAGGGTCGGGGTGAGCCAGACGGTGGCCATGTGAGGTGAAGCGATAAAGGTTTGATCTTTTTATGTAATTCGTCTCCTATCCCGATGAGCATGATTCTTTTGCGAGAGTTGAAGGTAATCCTTGTTTGTATTATTGAAGCGAAAGTGATCTTAATGCAACTTGGGTTAATTATGTGAAAAGGGTTAGTAACAATTAGGGTTTATGCGAAAGCCTCTATCTTCCTATTTTTTAATAACGAAAGTTGTTTGATGGAAAGCATGATCTTTTATGCCTTTATGTGTTATTTTGCATGGTTATCGTTGTGGAGTTGATACCCTGGCCTTGGAAGTATTTAGTTTATTGAATTTATTTCGTTGAAAATCTGCATTCTGTGTTCGAAAGTTTCCATTTTTAAGTTTCTGCTCTTTGTCGACTTCGAGCAAGTTCTTGTCGATATCGAGTTGCTTTACTCGATATCTTGGTCTCTTCTGCTGGTCTTCATTTCTGTGGTCGATATTGAGTCTCTGTTGTCGATTTTTGTAGTCGATATCGAGTACTTGTTGTCGATATCGAGTAGTTCTGTGCTTTGCTTTTGTTTTTTTGCTTTTGTCTGTTACTTCTGTCTTTCTGTCTGTGAGATTTACAGCTACCTGAGATCCGCTGACACGCTTCCTCGTGGATCGATCCTGACTTCCCACTGCTGCATCAGGAGGAGGTCTTGTAATCATTTGCGTGGGCATAATATGGTTTGATTTATTTTATAATATTTTAAACTTGATTTCCTCCTACAACATTGCACAACCACAACCACAATGTTAGGAGAATTGAGTCATGTATGCAATCACTTAGGTACGTCTACTAATGATTGTCACCTATCCATCCAGCGGAGGAAGCCATCATTGTTTGACACGGATACAAGACCCAGCTTAATCGCGTCCGCACTTTTGACAACGTTCTTCCCTTTTCGGCGCCGCAGTTTCTTCTAAGGCGGGGACTTCACTTCTTCTTCACCTCCTGTTACTCTCTTACTCTCCCTGCCTCAAACGGGCTCCGCTCTTGCAGCCTCTGAGATCTGGCAATTGGTTAGACAGTTTCAACGGTCAGGGCAAATTTGTTTTTACCCTCGTGTCACCCCAACAATTATCCGTGTCGGCTAACACTGATACACTTGTCACTTACGTACTACCATAGATTCAAATGAAAATGTCAAGTGACAACCAATTTACCTTCTCATCCTGTCGTATCGGCGTTGGCTGGTCGTCCATCGTAGGTGGTACCTCCGTTGACCCGACCTCAAGGTTGTTCTCCTACCCTTCTTATGTTTCCCGTCATTCTCTCCACTGACATCTCTCCCAATTCCTCCAACGGTCTCGGCTTTCTTAGCCTCTGAGATTTGGCAATTGGTTATGGTTATTTAAAGTGTCATTCAGATAATTTCTTTGTTCCCTTGTCACTTTACATATTAAAACGTGTCGCTTGACATTAACAACCGTGGCAGCTCTCTACAATATATTGAAATATGAAACTATTGATTCTATTAACCCTTGACCATTGGGAGAAAATACCATCTCAAGTAACAACTAATTTACCTCCTCTGGTCCTTCTGGTGGTTGGTCGTCCACCTTAGTTGGTCCCTCTGTCCCACCGATATTTTGGTCGTTATCCTATGATGCGGGTCAAGATGGCCTTCTCTGGGTCAAACAACGATCTTGATCCAGGCGACGACTCGAGGACGAGTCGATTTCAATTGGAGGAGAAGGATGTCATCCTCAAGCGGAAGAAGAAGGCTCCACCTTGGGAGTCGTTAAAGAAACGATGTTAATTATTTTATTATTTATATTTCTTTTTTTTTTGGCTATGAAATAGGCAAACCACTATCGTCACTTTCATGTTCTTGTTACTTCGGCCTTCACAATCACCATCACCGTACGTTCACCTGGTTCACCTTCACCGAACCAACAATCCAAACACCAACTTAATCCCTACACCGTCAGAAGGAGGACAGGCCAGCCCTTGGCGTCGCTCGTGTCCAGCCTCGCTCCCAGCGAGCGCGGCCTCGTCGGCTCCACGCGTGCAGACGCTCGCGCCCCAACCCTCGCTCTCTCGCTGTCTCGCCTCGCTCACACTCGCTTTCGTCTCCATCGCACCTGCTCTCGTTCTCAGCGAGTGTGTCCCCGACATAGCTTACGCACACCCTGAGAAGCCGTGCTCCTGTGTGCTCGGCATCCCCCGCCAGCGACCGTGACGAACCTTCGCCGCTCCAGGCCGCGCGCACCTTCTTCTTTGCTTACCTTGTTTCCCTTTGCGTTGCTGATTCTTAGTTTAAATTAGTTAAATAGTTTCCATCTTTATTAGTAGATTAACTTTCTTAAGTTATCAATGTTTCCTTTTAATTAGTAATTCATTAGTTTAGATTTAATTAGTTTATTTGCCGTAACTATTACTAGTTTAAATTTCTTAAGTTAAGAATTATTGCTTAATTAGTTTAATAATTGCTTTACTTAATTGGTTAATCAGGAGATATTGGAAGAGTATTGCAAGATCGGAAAAATATACGGCATGGTTCTTGATCTTGAGCCCACGGGCGAAGGATCAGGTATCCCAAACATATCATTGGGATTGATAATCAAGAACCCTTTAATCCTATAAAAGGGTTTCTCAATTCTATTCAATCTGATTCAATTCAATAGAACTACAATGTTTAAATAGAAAACCTAAGAACCAATTCTACCGTGCAAGATAGAGTTTTTATTTCTTAAAGATAGAATTTTAATCCTAAAGATAAAGTAAACCTAGAAGATAAAACTTAATCTAAAATCCTAATATATAAAATAATAAAATATGATAATTAAGAAAGCCTAAAGATAGACTCTCCTAACCATCTTATTTAACCTAACTAAAAAATACTAAAAATAAGCAATTCTATAATTAGACTCCAACTAACATAGGACTTACTAAAAATAAAATATATAAAAAACAAGAAATATAAATAATAAAATAATTAACATCGTTTCTTTAACGACTCCCAAGGTGGAGCCTTCTTCTTCCGCTTGAGGATGACATCATTCTCCTCCAATTGAAATCGACTCGTCCTCGAGTCGTCGCCTGGATCAAGATCGTTGTTTGATCCACAGAAGGCCATCTTGACCCGCATCATTCTCCCCTCTTATCTTCGATTCGTCCTCGAATCGAGTCATTGAAGAGAAGTAGGGAAGGAGCAACCACCAAAAAGTAACTTCCTTGACAATCAACTTGAGATGGTGCCAGCAGAATTTGAGGCAAAGGAACCTCAAAAACAACACCTGTCTCAGGGATCTTCGAGCAATCAAAAGGAACAAAATCAAAAGGCTCAATAACCTTATGAACTCCATAACTCTCAACATTAGAAACATTCTCAAGAGGTACAGTAGCTAACTCAAGAGAAGTGTCCCCAACGTCCTCATCATTGTCGTCAAAAGCACCCAACAGTTCATGCGCAACACTGTAGTCCACTTGCAGAGCAGATTCAGGTGCCTTAACGGAAGAGTGTGTTACCCCCCGTTGGAAGGCTCGTCGAGTTAGCTTCGCAACAAGACTGAGGTGACTCAATTTCGATGTCGGAGTCAACGGGAATATGCGAAACAAGTTCGACGCGCTGTGGGTGATTAATTGTATATTCTATTTCATAGCCAAAAAAAAACATTACTGATGATACTAAGCGCCTTTGTATAGCTTGAGAATTATCAAATATAGGATAATGAGGAAATCCACTACCTTTGAAAAGGTAGTGGATTTCCCCCATTTAACTACTACTCCTAGAGCTACTCACTATGGGTTAAATGGCATTACTGATGATGGATCTGATATAATGGTCACCAAACAATGTTTAGTTTCATTTTCTATTGGATCATATCATGATAAAGTATTATGTGATGTTGCTCGCATGGATGGTAGTCATATATTGTTAGATCATCCTTGGTTATATGATCGTTCTGTTCTTCATGACGGTCGTGCGAATACATATGCCTTCACCTTTGATGGGAGGAGAGTTACTCTCCTACCCCTTTTGCCTCAAACTATTCTGAAGGACCAGGTTCACAAGAAACAATAGCAGGACGCTCAGAAGGAGGCCCAAAGGAAGGAGAAGGTTCAAGGGAGCTCGGCCTAGCAGGCCGCCCCCGCAGCTCGGACAACCACGCCCGCAACCACCCCACCCGCGCTCGCAACCCCCTCGGCATCACCTCCTTCCCACTCGGTGTCCACTCAGCCCTCTTATGCTTCACTTAAGGGCTCTGTAGAACGTCGATCACTGGTCTCTCAACCTCAGAAAGAGACCGTCACATGGAATGCTCATCGACCTCATATTCTACTGGTAATGAAGGAGGTATTGATTAATGTTGTAGATTTGAGTCATATTCCTGCACCTATTGCTGCTCTTCTACAGGATTACTTAGATGTGCTTCCAAATGAACTACCCCAAGGCCTGCCTCCTATTAGAGGTATTGAGCACCAGATTGACTTTGTGCCTGGGGCAGCCTTGCCTAATCGCGCCGCTTATAGAGCTAGTCCTGAGGAGACAAAGAAGCTCCAACGCCAAGTCACGGAGTTGATGGATAAGGGCTTTGTGCGAGAAAGCTTGTCCTCATGTGCCGTGCCTGTCATTTTGGTTCCAAAGAAGGATGGCTCATGGCGCATGTGTGTTGATTGCCGTGCAATCAACCAAATAACGGTTAAGTGTCGTCACCCTATTCCTCGTTTAGATGATATGCTTGATGAACTTCATGGTGCTTGTATTTTTTTCTTAAATTGACCTTAGAAGTGGATATCATCAAATTAGGATGAAACAGGGAGATGAATGGAAAACGACTTTTAAGACTGAGTATGGCTTATATGAATGGTTAGTAATGCCTTTTGGATTAACAAATGCACCTTCTACTTTTATGAGGCTTATGAACCATGTGCTTAGAAGAAATATAGGAAAATTTGTCATTGTCTATTTTGACGATATCTTAATCTATAGCAAGAATATACATGATCACTTAAGTCACTTAAAATTGGTCTTTGATTGTCTTAGGAAATAAAAGTTATATGCCAATTTAAAGAAGTGTTCTTTTGCATCCGAGTCTACCATTTTCCTTGGTTTTGTAGTGACTGCATCTGGATTGAAGGTGGATGAGAAGAAGATTCGTGTTATACAAGAGTGGGCTCAGCCGCATACACCCACAAATGTCCGCTCATTCTTGGGCCTTGCTGGATTCTATCGACGCTTTGTCAAAGATTTCAGCCTCATTGCTGCCCCCCTACATGAGCTGACAAATAAAGATGTGACATTTCGCTGGACAGACTCATATCAAAAGGCTTTCGACGCCCTCAAGGATCGGCTCACCCATGCCCCAGTGCTGTAGTTGCCCGACTTCGCTCAACCTTTTGAGCTCGAGTGTGACGCTTCTGGCACTGGCATTAGTGGGGTTCTACTTCAAAACAAGCGTCACATCGCCTACTTCAGCGAAAAGTTGGGCCTCGCAAAGCTCAACTATTCTACCTACGACAAGGAGCTATTCGCACTGGTTCGCTGCTTACAGACATGGAAACATTATCTATGGCAACATTATCTATGGCCTAAGGAGTTTGTGATTCATTCGGATCATGAAGCTCTAAAGTACCTCAAGGGACAGGCAGTGCTCAGCAGACGACTTGCTCGATGGGTGGAGTTTATAGAGACCTTTTCATATGTGGTTCACCACAAGAAGGGAAAGGATAATGTGGTAGCTGACGCGCTATCATGCATGTATGTCCTCCTAAACCATATGGATGCACATGTTTTGGGTTTTTCTTTGATAAAGGAACTCTACGCTTCTAATAGTTTCTTTAAGACTATATATGCTCATTGTGTGTCTAAAGGTAATGTTGATTCATATTTTCTTGATAATGGTTATTTGTTTAAGATGGGCAAGATTTGTATCCCATCTTCTTCTATTCGTCGATTGTTAACTCAAGAAATTCATGAATCTAGAGGACATGGAGGTTTCGACAAGACCTTAGCATGAGTTAAGGAACATTATTTTTGGCCTAAAATGTCTAATTATGTGCTAAGATTTGTCAAAACTTGTGTCACATGTGCTAAGGCTAAATCAAAATCCAATGATAATGGTCTATACCAACCTTTGCCTATTGCTAATGCAACCTGTGAAGATGTTTCTATGGATTTTATTTTAGGTTTGCCTAGAACTTCTAAGGGTCATGATTCTATCTTTGTTGTTGTAGACAGATTTTCCAAAATGGCTCATTTCATTCCATGTCACAAAACTGATGATGCTATTCATGTTGATAAATTGTTCTTCAAAGATGTTGTTCGCTTACATGGATTGTCATTATCTATAGTTTCTGATCGTGACTCTAAATTCTTAAGCTCTTTTTGGAAAACTTTATGGTCTAAATTGGATACAAAATTGCTATTTTCTACTTCTTGTCACCCACACTCTGATGGCCAAACTGAGGTCACAAATAGGACTCTTGGTGCTCTCCTTAGAGTCATGCTGCGAACTAACCTCCGGAGGTGGAAAGACTGCATACCATTTGTAGAATTTGCTTATAATAGGTCTAGGCATTCTGCAACAAAGCTGGCCCCCTTCGAAGTGGTATATGGCCGAAATCCACTCACTCTTGTGGACATGATGCCTCGGCCATATAACAAGAAGGAGAGCATGGATGTAGCTAAGCAAGTGGACTTCATCAAGCGCTTGTATGAGCGTACCAAGGCGCAGCTGGAAAGGAAAACTGCGCAATACAAGGCCGCGAAGGACAAGCATCGCAAAGATGTGCGGTTCAACGTTGGTGATCTGGTATGGCTACATCTCAGGAAGGAAAGGTTTCCGCAACAACGGAAATCTAAGCTGGATCCCAGGGGAGATGGACCATTCAAAGTGGTTCAGAAGATGGGTCCTAATGCATACAAGCTGGATCTCCCTGCCGATAAGTACAGAGTCCATTCTACATTCAACGTTGCCGATCTATCTATGTTCGTGCCTGACGATGACTCTGACGACGATTTGAGGAAAAATCAAAGTCAAGTGGAGGAGAATGATGCAGTGCAATTATCGATGACTCCTGGTGACATTGAGGACAATATGAAAGTTCCGTTCGATTGTCCTATCACTCGTGCAAGGGCCAAGAAG
This sequence comes from Persicaria tinctoria, assembly GCA_037127255.1. Classification (NCBI taxonomy): domain Eukaryota; kingdom Viridiplantae; phylum Streptophyta; class Magnoliopsida; order Caryophyllales; family Polygonaceae; genus Persicaria; species Persicaria tinctoria. The sequence continues at coordinate 32,738,510 of JBANSL010000015.1, forward strand.
ATTCAAGATGCAACCAAAACCCTTATTGTCCGTTACCAAGGAACTATGGAGCAAGGGTTCATGCCACCCTGGATCACTTGGCTCAAGGTTACACCACCAGCACAAGAAGTGAGCTTGCGTCCACACACAGAGCTCATGAAGACTCGTCAGCACCCACCACGATTCAACCATACTCGGCATGTCTTGGATCACTCGACATCACCACTAGCCGAGTGGGCCTAGATCTTTGTCGAAAACATTGGGCCGAGTTACTCTTGTGCATGGGCCGGATTTATTTAGTTAATTAAGTTGTTATTTTATGCAATTTAGATTAATAAGGTGGAATTAATTATATCTCTTAAAGATATAGTCCTTGGCCACCAAGTTAGGAAATATTTATCTTAGATTTATTTATTTATCTTTAGATATAATAGATCTATCCAAACCCCTTTCCTTTGCAAGGAAGGATTGGTTAGATCTCCCATAGCTTTTCTATATATTCATGTTTATACACTTTGAATTAACCAGATTAATAGAATTGGAGAAACCCTTTATGGATTAAGGGTTCTTAGATTATCAATCCCAAAAGCTCTTGTGTTCTTAAGATTTTCGGCCATCACAACCATCACCACCATCTTGGTTACATTCGACATCAAGATAACAAACACAAACCCTAAACCGTGGAAACCGTCGCAACAAAGGAAGCCCAGGTTTGGCATCGCTCGCGTTCAGCCCCTCCTCAGCGAGCGCGGAGGCTCCCAACTTCGCGTGTGCAGGCTCCCGCGCATCCCCGGCATCGCCCGCGTCTTCGCTCTCGCATGCGCGCCAGCTTCCACTCGCCAGCACTCTCGCTTCCAGCGAGCGCACCCACCTACGCACACCCTGAGGACCCGCGTCCTGTGTGCCCAGCGTCCGCGCACTCCGCTTCACTTCTCTCTCGCTTTCTCTCGCTGATTTCATGTCACTATTACTTAGCTGAAATTGCTGGAATTTTATCAAGTGTAGAACTGTCGCTATTTCATAATTTTAATTACTTGTTTAAATTGTTCCAAATTCAAGAGATATCAAAGAGCATTGCAAGATCGGGAAAATATACGGCGTGGTTCTTGATCTTGAGCCCACAGGCGAAGGATCGGGGATTCCAAACGTATCAATCGGTATCAGATTTCAGGTGTATGCAAGCTCTTTACTCTCTTCATTATTTAATTGAGTGATTTCATTTTCGTGCCTTACTTTTCACCATCCCGCTGCATAAAAGTTATATCTTTATCATTCACCCTGAAAATTGGCACTTTATTTTAGTTATTTCTTGTTTGGATCTTTAATTGGAAGATATTGAGTTCTTGATTGCAAGTTTTAATATTTTATTCCTTGTTGCTACATATCATGCCTATGAATGTGATTCTTGGATTTAAGCATTATATGGACTTGCACCACTAAATAACCCTACTTTTTCCAGTTTCTAGCCTATTTCCCTTATTTTTTTTATTTTTGCTTACTTTTAGATCATCGTAGCTTGTTATTTTTTTTATTCCTTCTTGATCTTATTTCCGGTTACTGTTCATACATTACAACAACCATTTCTTAGTAAAAAAAAAACATACATTCATCTTTACCTTTGATTGAGTTAGTAACTCATAGCATCTTGTTCTTTCTTTCTTTGCTACTTGTTAGATGACCTATTTGGTTTCAAGCATTTACAAAAGAACCCTACTTTGTGTGAATTTGTGTTGTGCCGACACATGAGCCTTGGTCACACCCCTCTTTTTTTGAACCGTGTTGCAACCGTCAGATAATAGTTGACGGAGTGTGTGCACTTGATTGCCCTTGTGATTGCTATTTTCGATAGCTACATATTCATATATTTTGAGCATCACATTGTATATCTTATTCTAGACACATTAGCCCCTTGTTTATACTTGCTATATATCATTGATATCCAACTTGTGGCTGATTTAATTTGCAATTTGATTTTTACTTGTTGTCTTCAATATTGCAAAATTCTGTGTCCAGGGGAATGGCTTGAATTTAGTGCCTTGTTTTCTCGCCTCTTTGATTTCTAAAACTGAATCACTCTTTGGAATCAATAGGTCTTGCATTACTTGGTTTCTGGTCTTTGCTCCGTTTACTTGTTTCTCTTCTGATATTGTAGGAACATGTCGAACGACAATAACCCCAACCCTTCCCCTACCCCTTCTGCGCCACAGGCTGGAGAGATCGACACTACAAAGTTCGACGACGTTCTCTGGCTTGTCAATCGACGGGTCCTACATATTCAAGGGTCTCCCATGGCTGATCAAAGGGAGAACATCTTCCACACCAAGTGTGTGGTTCGCGAGGCTACCTTAAGTGTCATCATCGACGGTGGGAGTTGCTGTAATCTCATCAATGAAAATGTAGTAGATTTCCTCCATTTAACTACTACTCCTAGAGCTACTCATTATGGCTTAAATGGCATAACTGATGATGGATCTGATATAATGGTCACCAAAAAATGTTTAGTTTCATTTTCTATTGGATCATATCATGATACGGTGTTATGTGATGTTGCTCGAATGGATTGTAGTCATATCTTGCTAGGCCGTCCATGGTTATATGATCGTTCTGTTATTTATGATGGCCGTGCCAATACATATGCCTTTACCTTTGATGGGAGGAGAGTTACTCTCCTACCCCTTTCGCCTCAAGCTGTTTTGAAGGAACAGGCACAACAACGCCTATACAAAGCCGAGAAGGCGGGTGCGGCAAGACGGGAAGCGCACTGCGGCACATACACCAATCAGGCTGCACCCGCGGCCATACCATCCGGCACCCCTGATTCAGTCGTGCCCGCAGCCCAGGATGAGATCAAAATCGTGGGCCCAGATTCAGCACAGCGCGTCGAACTTGTTTCGCAGATTCCCGTTGACTCCGACATCGGAATTGAGTCACCTTAGTCTTGTTGCGAAGCTGACTCAATGAGCCTTCTAAGGGGGGTCACACGCTGCAGGACTCTTCCGTTAAGGCACCCGAAACTGCTCTGCAAGTGGACTGCAGTGCTGCGCATGATGTGTTGGGTGCTTCTGACGACAACGATGAGGACGTTGGGGACACTTATCTTGAGTTAGCTATTGTACCTCTTGAGAATGTTTCTAATGTTGAGAATTCTTGAGTTCACAGGGTTATTGAGCCTTTTGATTTTGTTCCTTTTGATTGCTCGGTGATCCCTATGACAGGTGTTGTTTTTGAGGTTCCTTTGCCTCAAATTCTGCTGGCACCATCTCAAGTTGATTTTCAAGGAAGTTACTTTTTGGTGGTTGCTCCTTTCCTACTGCTCTTCAATGACTCGATTCGAGGATGAATCGAAGATAAGAGGGGGAGAATGATGCGGGTCAAGATGGCCTTCTGTGGGTCAAACAACGATCTTGATCCAGGCGACGACTCGAGGACGAGTCGGTTTCAATTAGAGGATAATGATGTCATCCTCAAGCGGAAGAAGAAGGCTCCACCTTGGGAGTCGTTAAAGAAACGACGTTAATTATTTTATTATTTATATTTCTTTTTTTTATATATTCTATTTTTAGTAACTCTTATGTTAGTTGGAGTCTAATTATAGAATTGCTTATTTTTAGTATTTCTTAGTTAGGTTAAATAAGATGGTTAGGAGAGTCTATCTTTAGGGTTTCTTAATTATCATATTTTATTATTTTATATATTAGGATTTTAGATTAAGTTTTATCTTCTTATGGGTTTACTTTATCGTTAGGATTAAAATTCTATCTTTAAGAAACCAAAACTTTATCTTCCACGGTAGAATTGGTTCTTAGGTTTTCTATTTAAACATTGTAGTTCTATTGAATTGAATCAGATTGAATAGATTTGGAGAAACCCTTTATGGATTAAGGGTTCTTCGATTAACAATCCCAAAAGCTCTTGTGTTCTTAAGATTTTCGGCCATCACAACCATCACCACCATCTTGTTTACATTCGACATCAAGATAACAAACACAAACCCTAAACCGTGGAAACCGTCGCAACAAAGGATGCCCAGGTTTGGCGTCGCTCGCGTTCAGCCCCTCCTCAGCGAGCGTGGAGGCTCCCAGCTTCACGTGCACAGGCTCCCGCGCATCCCCAACATCACCCGCGTCTTCGCTCTCGCGTGCGCGCCCGCTCCCACTCGCCAGCACTCTCGCTTCCAGCGAGCGCACCAGCCTACGCACACCCTGAGGACCCGCGTCCTGTGTGCCCAGCATCCGCGCACTCGACTTCGCTTCTCTCTCGCTGATCTCCTGTCGCTATTACTTAGCTGAAATTGCTGGAATTTTATTAAGTGTAGAACTGTCGCTATTTCAGAATTTTAATTACTTGTTTAAATTGTTCCAAATTCAGGAGATATCAAAGAGCATTCCAAACGTATCATCCTATCCACGGACATCGCCCATTGGTTTCTCCACACCTCGTGCATTCGACTGGCCATCTCGCATCCCATTCACAACACCTTCCAAGACCTTCATCTGATACACAGAGTACATAAATGAGGGGGGGGGGGGGGGGTTCGCAATTTTTTTTGGCATTGGGCGAAAAGTTACCCGTGTCAAGTTTGGACAATACCCGTGTCACTTTTGTAATATACCCGTGTCACCACTTGGGGACAAGTTACCCGAGTCACTTATAGAATATACCCGTGTCACTTATGGGAGAAAAGTTACACATACCTTTTCATCCATGCTCCGCATCCATCACTACAAAAAAAATTCCTTTTGCTACACTAGTTAGAAACGGCAAGAATTTATTGTGGCAAATAATAGGCTTTTGTGACTGCCTTGCTACGGCGTTCGAGGACGCCCTCAACATTATCAACGGCAAAGGGGCGTCGTTGCTAGCCACTACCCAAAAAAAAAACAAAAGCTACGCCAAATATGAAAGTCGTAGCCATTGGCATATATTTCTTTTTTTTTTCCATAACATAACCCAAACCCTAATTGAACGCCACCCCCTCATTTTTCAGATCTCTCTCATCCTCAACCTCTTACAGTTCTTCTCACCCTCTACTCTCCTCTCTTTCAAACACCTCCATGGCTACGACTTGTTTGTCATGGCTGGGAGCCAGGAGCGTTGCGAAGACATTCCTGGCCGTGGTGCCCAGATCCAAGGCTAGGACGCCGACGATCTCAGGTCCTCACCTCTCTCCAGATCTTGCCTTTTCTACTGTGTCCAAGGGCCAGGAGCGCTCCAATGATTTCCCTTGTCGTTGTGCCTAGATCCAAAGCTTGGCTATTCTATTGGTACCTTTCTCTTCCTTGTTCATCCTCTCTGACTCCAACAATAATGCTCCTTCAATCTTTGCTTCATTTTCCAATGGAATTAGGGTTTTCTTTCTACTGGTACCCACTCAGTCGCTTCTCTTCAATAGACAAGACTGAGAGGAATTAGGGTTTGAGGGACGGCGACTGATTTCAGATCGAGTGTTCGAGCAAGTGGTTAGCAAAAAAAGCTTCGAGATACCTCGAGTGCGAGCCATCCTGGGAGCGATTTTGAGCTCGAGATCCAATCTATGAGTGAAGATGAACTCGAGGGAGAGGCTTTCCAGCCTCGGTCCTCCTCTTGCGCGATTCACTGGTGCCTCTTGGCCTTTCTTGAGACTCATCCGTCATCTCTTTGCCCAGGCCACCATCGTTTTACTGTGCATCTTTGGCTAATGTTCAGATTCTGAATTGGACTTGATTAAGTGCAGGTATGTGGTCTCCCTATTCTCTTTTAGGTTGCTAATTTCTTGAATTTGTGATAACTTGTTGATAGGGTTGTGTGTATTATGGTGTTAGAAATTGCATAAACGGGGATTCTTCCCGATTTAGTCTGATGTTGTCCATTCACTTGTTCAGATTTTAGTTATGTAGGAATTAGGATTAATAAATTTGAATATGATAATCTAATGTGTGAATTGCAAAATATGGCTGAGATTCGAGGTGTTTTGTTCTTGCTTCTCTTGAGTACTTATTACATGTTGCATTTACATTGCATTATACCTTCAGATTTAATCGTACTTCATGAAATTTGAAGAAATAAGCTAAAGTGAAAGCATATCAGTGAACTTATCTTCAGCTTCTGATTTATTTTTTTTCTTAACAATGTGCAGTGACTTTTTAACCAGATCCTATGACATTGGTGGTGTTGTCAATGTCATGGCTCTCAGCGGCTTGTTCATTTTGATGACACAATATGGTTTAGAATATCCCAACTTCTATGAGAAGTTTTATGCTCTTCTAGTACCTTCAATACTTATGACCAAACACCATGCAAAGTTCTTCGAGGTGAGGCCAGTTGCTTATGTGAAATACTTCTCAGGTCTCTTTGATTAAGGTGCTGAAATAACTGATGTGGTGGGGTTTATCATAGTCATGCTTGGAGGTTTACAAAAACTTAATGTGGGCACTTGGGGGTGCAGGGAAGACGGGTACAGATTAAATATCTCACTACAAAATGAATATCTGATTAATTTGTCACCGATTGCAACATCTGTGGAATGAGACTGGAAATGTTATCAATTGATGCATCACGGCTTTTATATCCTGCCACAATTTAGTTATCGACATCATTGTTTGGATAAATGTATAAATCTTTTATGGAGCTCCCTGAGAACTTTTTAACTCTTTGCATGCTGTTTGAATGCAGCTTCTTGACTCATGTCTGAAATCTCCACTCCTTCCAGCTTACCTGGCTGCTGCTTTTAGCAAAAAATTGAGTAGATTGTCACTCGTGATCCCTCCTTCAGGGGCAATGGTTATAATAGCCCTGGTTCATAACCTTTTACGTAGGCATCCTTCAATAAACTGCTTAGTTCAGGTAAGTTGATCAATTCATCATTTGGCCTTATATGGTGCAGTTAACTGTGTTGTAGGTTTATGTGAATCGTTGGGTGGGAAGGGTTTTGAACTTCATCTCTCCATTTTTTCTTCTCTTCATTTTTTTTAACTGTCCTCTTCATCATAGATGTATGTTGAACCTATCATTGGTTTGATTTAATATCTATTGCAGTATAATAATGTATCGCAAACCTGTCATCCTGTTTATTTCATTTATTATAATATTCAATGGGCTTATGATTGAATAAGCAAATGACTTGTAGGACAACTGCAAAGTACTTTTCAAGCCGTTCATCATAGCCTGAAGATGAGTTTAGAAATAGTGAGATAGTTCAAGATGAAGGCGATAGGGGCCCTTATAAATTTCAGTTTTGAACACCACCTACCATTGTGCATATTTACAATGTGATTGGTGCTCATAAATTTTGTTTGTCAACTGATTAAAATTTCCTACTACATTGCATATGTCGGATCTTAATTATTGGTACTTGGTAGCAGCATAATCTAATTTTTGGTTCGTTTGGTTCGTGATGTACTTCGTGGGAAGCTCAAAATCACATGAAGTAGCAGTAAACGTAAATCGAATTTATGAGCACCAATCACATTGTTTAGGACTTGAACAATTTCTTTCACATAAATGGGGCATGATATAATTTTTGATAAAGTACTAAAAATTAGTAAAAATTGACTTAACTTTATTTTTCAATTGTCTTAGTAATTGCAGTTTATTGATTATCATCTTCATGATTCAAGGCTTGCTTCGATCGGCCTATGTCTCCTGATTTCTTTCGATTGATGCCCAATGCTAAAGCAAAATGAGTAGTAAGTAAACTAGTCTCCATTCATACTCATCCTTTTTATGATTACTATTTGGCACATCTCTTTTTAGTTTGGTCCTTCAAATGTAGAGAAGATGATTCTTCAAGTTAGATATGTGAAATTTCTACTTCCTAATAGAAATGATCAACTTCTTTTCTTTAGTTTGTATTATGGTAATAGACTTCTTTTAAGAAATTATAGCAATTTGCATTATGGATAAACTTTATATCTATTTCCAAAATAAAAAATTTCTATAAAACTTTCCTTTGATCTTGTAATTTTTTTTTGAAATTATAGCCATTTTATCAATCTGGATTGCCTCGTCCATATCCAATAATAATATTTTGACATCAAGAAAAGCCCTTCATATCCAATTATAACCTATATTCAAACACATTCTCCCACTTCCAGGATAAACACTCAGTCACTCAGATTCTTTGACATAATCATTTTTTAGCCTCAAGTATGAAGGTGAGCTGAGATGTTGAGTTGGAGGACCTAGAGGTGATATTACTTGCCTTCTCGATCAAGGTTTTAAAATCAAGCATTAATGTTAACATGATATAATTTGCGTTAATTCTCTAGACTAAATTTTGTTTGCATTAGTTTCTCTCTAGTTCTTTTAGTGCAAGGTTTTGTTTTGCATATTACCATCGTGTTTTTTTATTTGTTTTCGTTATTAAACACTACTTCTAACCTCGCATAATAGGTTGTGTTTCTTATCATTGTCATTCATTTTCATGATCAAGTCATTTTCTATGCTATCCTCTCCGTGTGGAACTCTAAGGGTTAGAAAGGCAATGGATACAAGGCTAATCAAATGCATGGGCTTTTCATGTAAGTGAATTCGTTTGTACTAACTCCTGCTCGCGTTTTAATCTCATTGTTGTTTCACTAGTGACCAGTCCCTGTTGGTCCTGTTAATTCGTTTATTCATTCTGCATCTTTCAAAGCAATTATGTGAGCACATGAGATTACACTCCTTTTACATCTAAACTGATTGTAATTTAAATGTTTATTTGATTCTTTTTCAACTCTGAAATATACTAAATGACTTATTGTTTGCAAACTGGGACATCAAAATGTCGATGTTTCACATTCCTTCGGTTATTTGATGGAACAATTACAGCTGCTGTAATGGTTTACTTTACCTGTGATCAACTGCCTTCAGAATGACAAAGTATTTGCTAGAAACCTTTAGTTTTTAATTGGACTATACCCCTTGAATATGAGTATTTTTTTATAGTTATTGTAGGTGATTTCAACCTTTTAAGTTCGTCTCGTGCTATATTTTAGTAACCCAAGCTAGGCTACAGCAAAACCTGATTTACCTTGCTGCGATTCAGATGCTCAGCCTCCTACAATGCATTATCAGGTGAGCATTCATACACTAGGATTCAGTTGTGAAGTTAAACTTTCGACTGCGCTTTTATTCTGCTTTTGTGCTTTTTGCCATGTTGCTTTCTTGAAACTTCTATTTGTTAAATGATAAATTTGAAATTAAGATGGGATTCAAGTGGTCATATGTATTTCCTAGTCATCTATTTTATTATATGGGTCTTAGGATGATAGTGGTGGATACACCAATATAGTCCACCTTGGTTTTATGAATGATGTTCTATTTCTCCTTCTTACTTAATTGTCTTCTAACTCATTTCATTTTACTTGTTTGCTACTGCTTTTATGTTGTCTATACTACTAATGAAGTAAGGTTAATGCACATTGATGTAGGTTCAAATCCTGCATAGGCTACTATTATCATTTTTTTTTAATTTTAATAAACCCATTAGCAACGGGATATTTACCGTCGCAAAAAAGGGTAATGTTGTGCCATGAGGGAAAAAGCCGGGGAAAAAATATTTGCTACGGTGATTTCCATCGCTAAATATTATTTGCTACCCTAGAGCTAGCGACCCTCGATTTGCCGTCGCATAGCCGTCGCAAAAAAGTATTTGTGACGGAAAACCTAGCTTTTGCGACGGAAAAGTGCCGTTTCTAAAGCAATTTTTTTTGTAGTGCATGTTGACATAGTTCCCAGCCTCTCCAAGATCAGTTCTAGTGACTTCCCAACCTTATCTTCCCAGGATTCCCTTGTCCCATCTCGTTGCTCCGAACTCGGACCGGGCTTGCTAGAGCCTTCACCGTAATACTGGGTGCCAACACAGCCTTAATGTCATCAAAGTAGAGGTCCGGATCCTCATGCTGGTAGAAGCACCCGAGCATCAATTCATACTCGTCGGCCTTCGGTACTAGTATCGGGTTGTCTTCGACCTTTATGCCATCCGATTTCTCAGGGTCCATGCGTGACTGGATCGTCTAATAGCTTAGATTTTCCTCCTCGACTATCCACCTCAGCATACGAGGCAATGCCGTCTTGGACACCTGGTTCGCAAACGCCTCCCCAATCCCCGGGACTGCTTCGTACATCCAAATCTACAACAACCACACATGACACTCGAATTCATCAATTGCACTTAATAGTTAAAGTATAACTTCAGTCAAGTAGGTAACCTGGAACGCATATGGAAAACCCGTTAGCCCATATCCATTTCGGTCGTCCTTCGCCTTCGGCTTCAAGTCAGCGACACGTCGTTCTATGACACCCGACAGGGACTCGTGGGTGACCTCGTACACAATCCTGCCCCAGGGGTAATCCAGAAATCGATCAACGTTCTCCATAAGCTTCACAATCCACCCTCGTATTGCTTTCCTTGGTTCTCCCCCAGCAGAACTCCTTCGACGATGAGGAGGAGAGCGATCTTAAAACGCCTTCTCGCACTCGGCTCCTTCAAGATGGAGTTCTTGAAGGCGTTCTCTAGCTCACCCATCTTCATGTTGTCTGTTCCGAATAAGTCATTGAGAGCCTTCTTTGTCTTCTTGTCATCCTCCGTCTCTGTGTCTTCCCCCTGAACTCGACCACACTGCAGCCTAGTAACGAGCGCAAACTCCTTGATAGAGAAGCGATAGAGCTTGTCTTGAAGCATGTACCAAGTCTCCCACTTCTTTTCTGTCACAAGCTGTCGTTGTAACACGTAATGCAGAAGTTGCGACGAGAATTGAACCCGATTTGCCATTTTCACAATACCCCCAAATTGGCTTCGCAACAGCTTCTCCTAATCGACGGGGTCGACCCATTCGTCCAAGTTCACGAGTAGCGACACTCTCGAACCATGGTTGACCCGCCCTCGGAAATGCTTCTCCTCCGGCACTGCGAGTCGTGGCTCCACCTTCTTCGGTGGCCGGACACCCTTCCTCCTCAAATTCTGGGACCGAACCATGTTCTTCCTGCAATTAGGTGGACATGAACATAATCAATATCCACACAAATTCACCCCCCTACTTAGTAAATCTGTATGCGAGTGTTTCACGATAAATTTCCCATGTCACCTAAGGGGGTAACCCTTGTCACCCAACAGAATAAGCCATGTCATGAATGTCAGTTGGCTTCTCCCAATACTCCTACATTACCCGTTTATGACAGGGGTTATTCTCCACTCTCACATTCTGGGTTAAAGGACCCGCAACCCTCCCATGCCCATCTTCAACCTCCCTTGCTCTTCTCTGTCAATTCCTCAAATCCCCATACCCCTTTTACCCCAGATCTCTCTCCCTTGTGGTGGTGGTTTTATTCCCCTACTGGAATGAATGCAAGTTGGTGAAAGTTACTTTTGCTTTTCTTTTCTTTACCTTTTATTTTCGAGAGACACAATATTTTGTTTTTCTTTTTTTCTATTTTTTAAAGTAGGTCAAAGTAACTGTGCAACCAACTGCCACCCTGAAAGATTCCTTTTCAATTGTCGTTTTGTTGTTTTGTCCCAGTATCGGGTCATGTGTTTGCATGCACGTGTCACCTCACAGGTTTTTTCGTGTCACTATTCACTCTCTCATATTCCTACGTATAGTCTAAATGACCCATGTCACCCCTTTTAATCCTCGTATCATGTAACAACATATACCTTGTCTCCAAATTGGGTAGATATATATAACTACACTGCCAAGTTTAACAAAAAATATCTCCGCATACCTAAAATATCCCAATGTTCACATTCGACAGTTACCAAGTTTCCCAAAATATCCAAATGTTCTACTTCAAATATTACAGGAAGGTGTTATGATTGGAAGCAAGTGTTTACAACAAACATTCATGACACACTCCAAAGTCTATCATCCGAGTCAACCATGGAATACCCCAACAGCTAGCATCTGCCGGTAGGCCTCAATGTACGTGGCGTCCAATCCATCGAAGGTCGGGGCGGTCTCCAGAAGGAGCTGCATGAATCTAATGGTGTACGGGCCACAAACACAGCTGCAATGGGGAACAATCGGTCAGAACGCGGACACCTATTCCACATCCAATGAAACGAAATTGAAGCATGTGAACCAACTTACCTTAGCTTGTTCTGTGGAAGGCTCATGTCCCGACGAATGGCAAACGGCGTCGGGACCTTATCCGCATACTTCACCTTCAGATCGGGGTGTGCCCGCATGACGACAGGGATGAGGCTTGTCACATGCATTTAGAGGGGCTGGAGCTGGCGTTCCGTCACGATGTGGACGTCGCAGTCATACACCCTAACCTCTCACTCCTTTAGATCGATTGCAAGCGCAACCCAATGTTTGTTCATCATGTTCAAGGGGAGAAGGATGAGGTCCGTACCTGACCACGGTCACCCCAACGGCTTCGGGGACCGGCCATCTAAGTACCCCAACAATGCATCACTGGGCATGTACGCTTCGGAGCTGGCGCTGTACTCCTTCCATTCCCGCGGTAGATAAATTCCCGTCAAGCACGTATCCACAACGATGGCTCGACTGCCAATGTCAGTCGCCCTGTCTGTGACCGCTTTGCGCAGAAAGTAGCAACACTCCTCCATCTCCTGCATGAAGTGAACCGCAATTACAATCCAAAATCCTGACATGTGAAATTTGATAGGTGACACGTGTTCATACCACTGTACCAAACCAATCTTGGGGTTTCTTCAGGCAGTTGAGTAACTCCTTCGTCACTTCCACACAGCAAGGTGACTTGTGCACCTCCATGTCCCCACTGCACGGTAATGTTTTTGTCAGCTATAGTGGACGTTCAACTATCTACCTTCGTCGTCTATTCGAAAGTAAGACACATAAGTTACGTACCTTGTGAGCCAACTTGTCATGGCGTCCTTGTCCATCGCGGAAACAATTCCTAGCTCAATAGCATCAGCGGGAACACTGGCTACCTTCTGGACTCGCGGTTTCTTGGCCGGGGGAGCCAGCTCCTCTCCAACACCCTTCCTCATCTTCTTCGCCCCCTTAGATGCATACACTTGCGCTACCCGGGGCTTCACCCTATCATCACCTTGAATTTTCTTTCCCCCTTCATCAGGACCAGACCCCTTGACACCAGCCTCTCCCAACTGCAAACATATCAAACTTCAGCTAAGGTTGACACTATCCCTTGTCACATAACAGATATACTCATGTCGTACAACTACATTGTCCCTGTCACCATTAACTAATAGAAAAAACTTATATCCTTGCTCTCTCTTGCCGCCCCATCCCATGCCTTGAGGGATTCACCTTCAGCTACCTTGTCCCCGACATCAACTTGCTTGTCCCCTGCCTTGGTTTGAAAATTTTTCGTGTCAGTTGCCATAATCCTTCATGCCACAGAGATAATTTTCCTTGTCACCTTTATTTCATAAATAAACCTTACCTCCTTGGTCTTTCCTCCCCCCCCCCCCCCCCCCCCATCCCCTGCCTTGACAGATTCAGCTTCATCTTGCTTGTCCCCGACATCATCACCTACCTCATTGCTCTCTCCTAGCCCCCCATCCCTTGCGTTCATAGTTTGAACTTCAGCGTGCTTATCCCCGCCATCATCCACTTCAGTTCCCTTCTCAACAGCAGCTCCAAACTGCAAATGAAATCAACATTCAATTAGGCCTCAAACTTTTCAGTGTCACTTAACATAACAAATCATGTCACACAGCTACATTCTTCCTGTCACACTGGATCGATAAATTCTTCCTGTCACACTGGATCCGACTTGGAGGTGTGCTTCAATGGAGTTTCAAGAGGATGAAGAAGGAAGATGAAGAGGAAGCAATGACGAGGGGGCGGCTATGTGAGAAAGAGGAAAGGAAAAAAAAATGAGTGGTTAGGGTTTATTATGTTTGGCAAGTGGGGGCCCACACGGGCCCCTAAAATTTTTTCCATCTGAAAGGGGCCGCGGGGCGGCCTGGGTGGGCGACGGGGCGGTTGGCGATTCCGCGAAGGATTTCGCTCGTCGCCTCGGCCGCGGGGCGGCCCATGCTGGAGACGGGGCGGCCCGTCCTTTTTCGCCATTTTCCCTTCTTCTTTTCCTTTCTGCAGCGTTAGTATCCCAAACAAAAACCAAAACTAACCTCAAAAGTAGTAACATGCACAAATAAAATAGAGTCTAAAATACTTACCTTGGGTTGCCTCTCAAGCAGCGCCTTTGATTACCGTCGTTGGCTCGACGTTATATTCATCCACTCATTCAAGACTCAAGCGGACATCGACAGCGTCCTCAAAAGCAAATCAAACTCTCGTCCCCAACCGATATTCGAATGCACACTGAAAATGAAACAATTGGTGATTAGAAATTCAGCAATGAGAACCATTACCAACTTACCCTTCATTTTAGCTTGATTCTCCCTCGAGGGTATGTAAGACCACCAACACAGTTCTGTTGGTGGTTTGTTGAAGTAGTGGCTCCATGGATCAACATATTCACCAAAATCTCCCAATTTGAAAAAAGTACCAGTTTCTTGTTCGGGAACCACAGAAATTAGTTCCAGACTTGGCTCCTTGATAGGCGAGTTGGGGATGATTTCTACGAATGAAGGGGGCATCAAAACATCTTCAATCTCTAGGGACGTCCCCTGAGATTTCGTGTCGATGACCACTAGATGCTCTTCTTCATTATCAGAGAATTCATCGTTGCTTGCATCTTGGTTTTCATCAAGTTGAGGAATATGACATTGTTGAACTATCAACTCCTTTAATGTCTTAAAGAGTCGGATAATTGCTTCCCCATTTTGATTCATAGCTTCCCCAGTTTGATTCATAGCTTCCCTAGTTTAATTCACTATCTCACGTAATTGCCCTATCTGCTCCATCAAGATAATGGTTGACTCTTCCATGGATGGGTCGGAGTACTCCATTGGTTGAAACGTCGAAGTGTAGGATTCTTCCTCCACCGATTTGTCACCTATGTAGCAGAGAAGATCCCATAATCCCGACACTCCTAAACCAGCAAAGCTTCCATTGTTTATGGACCTGGCAAGTTCTCGGGTCTGAGGAGCCATGCCCTCAAAAATGAAAACCACCACATCTCGCAAACTATCTCGGAAACCCCGTGAATAACGGATGTTAAATAAATTTTGCACTCTTGTGAGGTAGTTGTGAAAATATTCTCCCTGAAACTGCCATAACTTCAACATCTAGAAATATTAGTAATAAGGTGTCTTGAACCGTAAGATAGGTCCACGATGGGGTTAGATGTAAATATATACAAAAGTAAGCGATTAAATTAAACATAAGAAATTGATAAGAATTCCCCGGCAACGGCGCCAAATTTGACAAGAGGAAAACCTGTCGTTGTTCTTGCCAAAGAATACTCAAACTCACAACTAGTATAGTGTGTAAGCAAGAGATCGATCCACAGGGAAATCTATTCAATTGAAGTATAATTCTAATCGCTATTAGAGAATATGGGGTTTTTTGGTGTGTAAACGGTCCGCCTTTTATCGAAGCGGAAGTAAGCAAACAAGGTAAATAGATTGTAGAATGCAGTGGAGAGAAATAGGTTCACCTACAATTTATCACTTCGATTGATGAATTCGATCCTTGTTTCAGCCTCTAGTTCTTGTCTTTTCCTATTGTTGTTGCAGGAGGATGGTCAAGTATGAAATAAATATGAAATAAAGTTCAGACTGACTTCCCTGTCTAAGCAAATAAATACAAGACTTCCTCCCGTTGTAGTAAGAGAATAGTCAGGATCGAATCCACGAGGAAGCACGTCAGCAGTTCTCAGGTAGCTGTAAATTCTCACAGGCAAAGCAGCAAAAACACAGAAAGGAAAGAAACAAATAAAAGCAGAAAAACAAAAGCAAAGAACAAAGCAAAACACAAAAGACAAAGCAAAGCAGAAACTTAAAAGCAAAGGCAGAGGCGTACTCGATCTCGGCAACAGCTTCCTCGAGATCGACCACAGCAGTGAACAACAGAAACTCAGAAAGTGAAAATCGACGAAAACAGAAGAAAACCAACTCGACCTAGACCAGCTTCTACTCGAGATCGACAAAGGTTGTACTCGATCTTGACAAGGCTTACTCTATGTCGATAAGAAACAGAAACTTTAATTTGCAGAATCTCGAACAAAACTCAGAATTTCGACAGAAATAAACTCAATATGCTAAAAGACTTCAAAAGCCAGGGTTTCAACACCACAACGATAACCATGCAAAGTAACACATAAAGGCATAAAAGATCATGCTTTCCATCAAATAACTTTCGTCATTAACAAATAGGCATATAGAGGCTCTCGCATAAACCCTAATTGTTACTAACCCTTTTTCACATAATTAATCCAAGTTACATTAAGATCACTTTCGCTTCAATAACACAAACAAGGATCACCTTCAACTTTCGCAAAAGAATCATGCTCATAGGGATAGAAGATGAATCGCACAAAAAGATCTGACCTTTATCGCGTCACTTCACATGGCCACCGTCGGGCTCACCCCAGCCCCAGAAGTGGGTGGACTACTCACGCCTCATTGCAATAACAGACATTGATTGATGAAAAGAACTAAATTGCATTAAAACTAAATTCAAAAGCCTTTACAATCCTGGCAATCAACTTTCGCAGAAAGCCAAAACCTTAAAAACCTTAGAACTCCTAAACTTCTCTATGGAACTACTTGTCTTTTTCTGAAAATTGATTGTTAAAACTGAGCCCCTAAGGCCTTATTTATAGGCTTCATTCCCTAGCTATTCTAGGAAAGAAGATATCTATCTCTATCTAAAATTATATCTAAAACTTGAAAGGATAAATAAATTGTTTTATGGAAATAAATCTAAAAGGAAAAGATAAAACTAAATAGGGTAAGTCTTCATGATGTTGATAGATCTTGTCTCCTTGGAGAGAACGTGATGGATTAGGATAGAATCTCCCTCCTTTTGCCCCAAGGAATCTCAAGTCTACTCGGACAGGTCTTCGTCGACGCGTTTCCGGACACTGGTCTACTCGACCTCGACAAGGGCTCGTCGACCTCGAGTAGGGTGGTTCGTCGACTGGACTTCCTCGGCTAGATCTACTCGATGTGGCTCGGTCCTGGCTCACTGGCGCTTCATCGACCTCGACAAACCCTAGTCGATCTCGAGTAGAAAAGTGTTGCCGACTAGGTCTCCTCGGGTAGGTTTACTCGACTGGCTCGGATCTGGACTCAGGCGCTCGTCGATCTCGACCAACTCTTGTCGAGATCGAGTTGGTTGTACTCCCTTCCGCTTCCGCGAGTTGCCTCTTCCGCTGCCGCGAGTAGGCTTCTTTGTCGACTTGGTGCATCCCGCTGGCAGCGAGTTTTTCCACGGCAGCGAGCCGTCCGCTGCAGCGAGTGGAATCGCTGGCAGTGTCGTCTGGTCATCCTCGTACTTGTCGACTCCGGGTGTGGCTTGTCGATCTCGACAAGGGTTGGTCGAGATCGAGTAAAGGTGTGCTCGGCTTCTCGTCCTCGGCTTCTCGGGCAGCTTCTCTCTTCGTCGACTCTGGGTGTGGCGCTGGGCTTCGTCGATCTCGACTAGGGCTTGTCGAGATCGAGTAGACTTCCGAAGCTGGGTTGTCTGGCTTTCTCGATCAGGCTTGCTCGACCAAGGTTCTGTTGCTTCCTTCACCTTGGACTTCTGTAGTGGTTTTCCGAGCTTTTCCGACCTTCTGTAGAATTGCTGTAAAATGCTTTGATTTCTGCGAATTAAACAGAAATTGGTGTAGATTCTAAAATTTGGCAAATAAAGATAAACTACATAGATTCTGTACTATCTTAGCCCAAATGAATGAAATGCATGCAGAAATCGATATAAAAGTTACTGTAAAACATAGCAGATTCAGCTCACAACAAACACCCCATACTTAAGCTTGCTTGTCCTCAAGCAATACTTTTATTTGTCATTCAGGGGAAGAAATCAAAACTCTCAACATCTTAGATTCATTCTTTATATGTCCCTGCAATCAATTATCATCCTCGAAAAGGTACTAGTGTCACAGATTCATGCATGTGCAAATATGTAAATGCAACATCTATTCATGAAAAGGAGGGTTATGCAAAACATAATTCATTCGTGACAAAGCATGGATAATCAAGAAGACTTTAATTTAAGCTCATGAAGGAGTAGATTGGTAAAAGGCAAAAGGTGGGCAATTTTTGGCAATGTTGTGCTAATGATCCGGGGAAATGGAGTATTTTCCAAACTGAATTTCCACATTCCTTCTCCATTTGATTCATCACCTTTCATAATGATTTTCTCAATAATAATGCTTTTACCTCTCTAACCTCAGCACTGCCTTCTCGCGAGTCGCAAACATGGGTGTCATGAATGGCCCCGGATACTTAGTGCTTTGGACTCCTCACAATGCGTCCCATCTCTCCAAACTATTATCTTAGAGAGCAGGGTCAATCAACCTTTATCTCCTGAGGTGATTGGATTTTCTTTCACTCATTAAATTTTCAATATATTTCAAACAATTTCCTGCCAAACTCCAATAATGATAAACACAACAACCATATAACAATCTCCATAATGTAACATCATTCTCAACATAATCCCCGGATAGGGTAAAGAATGGCAATATTTTAGAACATGTGGAGCAATAATTGAAATAAGGCGTAATATGGCTTTTGTGATGCATAAGCATAGGTATGGCTAGGATTATAAACATATGAGCATTATATGGAAATATAAAGTCCTCCATCATCTTATCATGCAACATGTCAAAAGCAATTTCAAATTTTTCCTCCTTTCATGGTTTTCAAGAAATAATGCACTTCATTGTGACTTCCCTTTACTAGGCAATTTCATGCTATATCTCTAATGAATCTAATTTTGCATCGTCGAGTTCAATATAAGCTTCCATGACATTAATTCAAATTTTCAATGGGGGTCATTTTTCTCAAAATTTGGGTCATTTTTCTCAAAATTTTGGAAAACATGCATATTAGCACATAAATAGATACTGCATTCCAAAATAGCCATGTAGCAATTCTAAGAAATAATGCACAAGTAATGTTAAATAAATCAAATATGCATAAAGTGAGCCCTTCCCCTCACCCCATACTTAAACATTACAGTGTCCTCACTGTATAAAAAAACAAGGTAAGGGTAAAGAAAGAAACTCACAAGACATGTGTGCAGAGCCTTATATTTTCGATTGGAGCACCTCCTGGACCGAGTATTAATGTAGCTTGGTCTTATCCATGGACCTGAAAAGTAGAAGACATATACCCATAATAGCAAAACTAAAAGTGTTCAAAACCAAAACAAAAGGCAACAAAGTCTCAAAATGTCCTAAATGTACATGCTCTAGATGTTATAGTCGCTAGGCCGACTTTCCATTAATGCTCAAGGTGGCATCTGCAGGGCCCATGTAGCTTGGGCCTCAAATAGGACTCCATTCTTGTCCATCAGTTGTAGTCCTCCAGAATGGATCTTGTTCACCACGAAAGGTCCCATCTGCTTCTTGTTGAATTTGTTGAGAAACCAGTGATCCTTTGATTTGGATACATAGAGCTTGTCTCCAACTTCATATTCCTTAGGCTCATCATTGGATATCCAACACAATCGCACATACCAAGGCAGACCTCTCCCATGTATAGATAAATCTTTAATGGAAATAGGAGAAGAAAGATCCATACCGTGACTTACCTTTGCAGAGACGGAATCGGGGACCACTGTATTTGGTCGATCTCGACTAGGGCTAGTCGATCTCGACAAGACTGCAGGTTCTGGTGGTGGTCTGGTCGAAGAGACAGAAGTCGATGAAGAACAAGGCTTGTCGACATCGACAAGGCTGGTCGACTTCGACAAGGATCCTGCTCCTGGTGGCTTGCTCATCGAGGGAGGCGGATCTGGTGGCGCCGGGTGGTGGTCGATCTCGACAAGGCTGGTCGAGATCGACGAGGCTGGTCCGTCTGGTGGAGTCAGCGTCAAGGGAGATGAAGCCGAGGCCGTCGAGTGGTGGTCGACCTCGACAAGTCTAGTCGAGATCGACGAGCCTGGTTTGTCTGGTTCGCTACTCGACGATGCTGGTGCTGGTGGAGTCTCCTTGGTCTGGTCGAGATCGACTAGGGTTCTACTCGATGTCGAGGAGCCTTGGTCGATCTTGACCCCATACTTAGTCCCTGTCAAGGCATCCGAAAAATAATTAATCCACAACGACTTACCTTGGTCTGTGTCGATTGGATTCTCTGTGTTCTCCTTGAGGATTGCCATGATCTCCTCCACCTGGGCCTCCATGTCCCTCTTTTCTATCTCCTCAGGGGTCATATTTCTGACCTTGGGTTCCCCGCAGGTGATGTAGCCAGCTGAGATAGATTTGACCTCTTCCATTGGACCTATATGCCTTTCAGTTTTATTAAAGGAATACTCAATTACCTCATCGCTGATGTTGAAGGTGAGCACTCCTTTCCGTACGCTTATGTTGGCATCCACCGTTGCCAAGAATGGTCTTCCTAGAATAATTGGACAAGCAGGATCTTCTTGCATATCAACAATTAAGAAATCAGCAGGGACGAAGAATTTACCTACTTGTACTGGGACATTTTCCACCATGCCTGTCGGAACGACCACCGTGTTGTTGGCCACGTAAAGTCCAGCATCCACAGGCTCCAGGGCACCTATCTTTGTCTTGGACCAAATTGTTAAAGGCATAATACTAACACTGGCTCCAAGATCACATAGGGCATTAATTTTGTATGGACCAAATCCAATAGTTATAGCAAACTTACCTGGATCCGGCCTCTTCTCCAATATGTCCAGATGGCTGCACTCCTCTGTGATTTCAGCCATCGATCGCTTTTTGCTCAAAATCTCCTTCAGGAACTTGACATAAGATGGCATTTCATTGAGAGCTTCTGTGAAGGGGATGGTGACGTTGAGTTTCTGAAGCATCTTAATGAAGCGCTGAAATTTCTTTTCTGCTGGGTCCTTTAGAGATTTTGTGGGGAAAGGCAGCTTCTTTTTCTGATTCGGAACCAGAACGGACGTCGGAGGTGCTGCAGCCTGCTCAACGTCGACCAGGGGCTCCTCGACATCGACAAGGCCTTTGTCGACATCGACCAGATTGGGCCCAGTCGAGTTGCTGTGTGGTGCAGACGAAGATTCTGGAAGTGTCTCCTCGAGGTCGACGAGGCTCTTGTCGAGATCGACCACGGCTTTATCGAGATTGACTTGCTGTTCCTCGTCATTTTGCTGTTTTCCAACTTCTGGCTCTCGTAGTTGATGGCCGCTTCTGAGTTTTATAGCTGCGATGTGTCCAGTCTTTCCCTTAGGATTTGGTTCTGAAGATCCTGGAAGTGACCCTGACTGTCTGGGGATTCCTGCTGCTAGCTGACCAATCTGTATATCAACTGATTTCCGCCAGATATCAATTTCCCTAAGCCTAGAGTTGACACCTTGCATCTGAGTATAGACTGAGTTGAAGGACTGCCTAGTTTCTGAGTGGTTCCTCCGTATTTCTTCCACGACTATCTGTATATCATCCTTTTTCTGCTCCCTTTCCGGATGTCCTGGAGCTCTGTAGGGTGGGGGGTTTCTAGGGACACCTTGGTTCCATTGTGGTTGCTGAAACCTTTGGTCCCCCATGTAGCGATTGGGACCCCCTGCGTAAGCTGCCTCCTCATGATGCTCTGCCAGCTTGACTTGCTCTGTGTGTGGGCACTCAGGAGTGGTGTGCCGCTGCGATCCGCATTCAATACAAGGCTGGTTGACAGAGAGATATTTGACTTGCTTGAGGAGCTTCTTGTTCTAGTCTCTGTAGTATTGCTCCCTAACGTCTGGATCGATCTCCTTAGGGGGATCATATAGGGGCATAGATGGTGCTGGCCTGGCGTATGGGTTCTCTTCATAGGTTGCAGTAGACCCATACTTGTTGTCGTAAGTAGTGAGCTTCTCTAGCACACCCCATGCGTCACGTGGAGGCATTGTCAGATACTCATAGCGAGTATAATGGTTGATTCTGTCCTTAGTGCCTTGATCAAGAGAGTTGAAGAAGATCTCCTGAATGACGTAGGGTGGCTGTCCATGAGTAGGGCAAGATCGCAGAAGTTCCTTGTAGCGCTCCCATGCCTTTGCCAGCGGTTCCCCTTGCTTCTGTCTGAAGGCGGTGATTTTCTGGCGGAGATGTGCTGTTTTGGCGGGTGGGAAGAATTTGTTCAAGAACACTTGCTCTACTTGGGCCCAGGTTGTGAGTGATCTTGGTTGCAGCCCTTCCAGCCATTTCAGTGCAGGCCCAGCGAGAGACCAGCGAAAAGATTTCATCTTGACATATTTCAAAGTTGTACCTTCAGCAAGAGTACGGCACATGTCAGCAAAGTTTGTAATATGTTCAAGAGGACACTCATTAAATCTACCATAAAAGGCATTATTTTTAAGTTCTATGAGAAACTGAGTGCGAATTTCAAAAGAATTATCAGGGATAAGAATCGCCGATTCAGGCACGACGAGGGTTGGATGCATATAATCCTCAGCAGTTGTTGGATATTGGGCAAGCTCAGCTTCTGCTTGCCTTGCGCGCTCAGCTTCTTGTTCCCTTGCTGCCCTTTCATTGGCTATAGTGGCATCCTTTGCGGCTAGCTCCCTTGTAAGCCTGGCAATCAGCTGTTCTTGTGTTTCAGCGGCCGCCATGATCCTTTTGAGTTTAGAGTGGATGTGTAGGTAACGCTCTGGTTCGTCTAAGCTGTCAAACTCGGGTGGTAGACCAGAACGGCGCATACACCTGAAAAGAAACTCAAAGAAACAGTGAGAACTGACTACCTAAGGCGCGAATGATTGCTTCCCCGGCAACGACGCCAATTTTGTTGTTGCAGGAGGATGGTCAAGTATGAAATAAATATGAAATAAAGTTCAGACTGACTTCCCTGTCTCAGCAAATAAATACAAGACTTCCTCCCGTTGTAGTAAGAGAATAGTCAGGATCGAATCCACGAGGAAGCACGTCAGCAGTTCTCAGGTAGCTGTAAATTCTCACAGGCAAAGCAGCAAAAACACAGAAAGGAAAGAAACAAATAAAAGCAGAAAAACAAAAGCAAAGAACAAAGCAAAACACAAAAGACAAAGCAAAGCAGAAACTTAAAAGCAAAGGCAAAGGCGTACTCGATCTCGACAACAGCTTCCTCGAGATCGACCACAGCAGTGAACAACAGAAACTCAGAAAGTGAAAATCGACGAAAACAGAAGAAAACCAACTCGACCTAGACCAGCTTCTACTCGAGATCGACAAAGGTTGTACTCGATCTCGACAAGGCTTACTCTATGTCGACAAGAAACAGAAACTTTAATTTGCAGAATCTCGAACAAAACTCAAAATTTCGACAGAAATAAACTCAATATGCTAAAAGACTTCCAAAGCCAGGGTTTCAACACCACAAAGATAACCATGCAAAGTAACACATAAAGGCATAAAAAATCATGCTTTCCATCAAATAACTTTCGTCATTAACAAATAGGCATATAGAGGCTCTCGCATAAACCCTAATTGTTACTAACCCTTTTTCACATAATTAATCCAAGTTGCATTAAGATCACTTTCGCTTCAATAACACAAACAAGGATCACCTTCAACTTTTGCAAAAGAATCATGCTCATAGGGATAGAAGATGAATCGCACAAAAAGATCTGACCTTTATCGCGTCACTTCACATGGCCACCGTCGGGCTCACCCCAACCCCAGAAGTGGGTGGACTACTCACGCCTCATTGCAATAACATACATTGATTGATGAAAAGAACTAAATTGCATTAAAACTAAATTCAAAAGCCTTTACAATCCTGGCAATCAACTTTCGCAGAAAGCCAAAACCCTAAAAACCTTAGAACTCCTAAACTTCTCTGTGGAACTACTTGTCTTTTTCTGAAAATTGATTGTTAAAACTGAGCCCCTAAGGCCTTATTTATAGGCTTCATTCCCTAGCTATTCTAGGAAAGAAGATATCTATCTCTATCTAAAATTATATCTAAAACTTGAAAGGATAAATAAATTGTTTTATGGAAATAAATCTAAAAGGAAAAGGTAAAACTAAATAGGGTAAGTCTTCATGATGTTGATAGATCTTGTCTCCTTGGAGAGAACTTGATGGATTAGGATAGAATCTCCCTCTTTTTGCCCCAAGGAATCTCAAGTCTACTCGGACAGGTCTTCGTCGACGCGTTTCCGGACACTGGTCTACTCGACCTCGACAAGGGCTCGTCGACCTCGAGTAGGGTGGTTCGTCGACTGGACTTCCTCGGCTAGATCTACTCGATGTGGCTCGGTCCTGGCCCACTGGCGCTTCATCGACCTCGACAAACCCTAGTCGATCTCGAGTAGAAAAGTGTTGCCGACTAGGTCTCCTCGGGTAGGTTTACTCGACTGGCTCGGATCTGGACTCAGGCGCTCGTCGATCTCGACCAACTCTTGTCGAGATCGAGTTGGTTGTACTCTCTTCCGCTTCCACGAGTTGCCTCTTCCGCTGCCGCGAGTAGGCTTCTTTGTCGACTTGGTGCATCCCGCTGGCAGCGAGTTTTTCCGCGGCAGCGAGCCGTCCGCTGCAGCGAGTGGAATCGCTGGCAGCGAGTGTCGTATGGTCATCCTCGTACTTGTCGACTCCGGGTGTGGCTTGTCGATCTCGACCAGGGTTGGTCGAGATCGAGTAAAGGTGTGCTCGGCTTCTCGTCCTCGGCTTCTCGGGCAGCTTCTCTCTTCGTCGACTCTGGGTGTGGCGCTGGGCTTCGTCGATCTCGACTAGGGCTTGTCGAGATCGAGTAGACTTCCGGAGCTGGGTTGTCTGGCTTTCTCGATCAGGCTTGCTCGAGCAAGGTTCTGTTGCTTCCTTCACCTTGGACTTCTATAGTGGTTTTCCGAGCTTTTTCGACCTTCTGTAGAATTGCTGTAAAATGCTTTGATTTCTGCGAATTAAACAGAAATTGGTGTAGATACCAAAATTTGGCAAATAAACATAAACTACATAGATTCTGTACTATCTTAGCCCAAATGAATGAAATGCATGCAGAAATCGATATAAAAGTTACTGTAAAACATAACAGATTCAGCTCACAACACCTATCAATGTCCTTGTCCAGATCTTAGGTAAATTACTAGTCCTACGAGTCCTAGCAACCCTTATCTCTAAATAACCATAACACAGTTAAGATTCAACCTAGAGATAACATTAAGATTATGAATTAACCAAGGTACACATAATATCAAGCTACGAGTCGATATTCAACATGTATTCAACTTCCTACACATCCAATTAGTCCTACGAGTCCTAAAGGGATATGATTGCCACTTGGGTTAAGGTTCACTACAAGGAATCTAACCCTAGCAATTGAATGAATCTACTCTAACTAGTTGATCAAGCCAGAGAGAATAAAACAAATTCAAGGAATTAAGCACAAAGAAGTCAAAACACTGCAATAGGAATAAGAACTAGATTAAGAAACTCACAATTCAACAATCAAAGATCCAAACTGTAGGCGAAACCTTGAGAGTTTAGTTGCTCATGCTCAACGGCGCTCTCAACAATGGAATAATGTGCATAAGGTTCATGAAAGAATAACTAGAAAAGCCTTAAATAGTCTTATGAAAATCGGCCCAAAATAACTTAGACAAAACCCTAAGTAAAATCTGTAATTGAAGCTCAGTCTCTGCACGGGCCGCGGGGAGGCCGACGATTGCGAACTTCTCCGTTTCTTCCTTCGAGCCGCGGGGCGGCCTGCGATGTCGCGGGGCGGCCTGCGATTCTTCCGAGCTGCTTCATCTTCGTCTCCAGCAGCTCTGTTGTGAGCTGAATTTGCCATATTTTACAGTAACTTTAATATCGTTTTCTGCATACTTTGCATACATTTGGGTTAGATAGTACAGAATCTATGTAGTTTATGTTTATTTGCCAAATTATGGAATCTACACCAGTTTCTGTTTAAATTCGCAGAATTCGAGACGTTTTACAGCAATTCTAAGGAAGGTCAGAAAAGCTCGGAAAATAACTACAGAAGTCCAGAATCCGAAAATACAGAACCAGGACAAACCGAGCTAAAGCCAGGGCTACTCTATGTCGAGTACATCTTACTCGATGTCGAGTAGAGAGCCAGGCGGACTTGATCGACAAAGCCCGGTCGAGAAAGCTGAGCCAGACCAACCCGGAACGCAACTCGATCTCGACAAGATCTAGTCGAGATCGACGACGCCTCAGCGCCACACCCGGAGTCGACGAGAAGAGGAGGCAAGCCGAGGACGAAGACGACCAGGCAGCACTCGCTACTAGCGACTAGACTCGCTGCAGCGAGCCTCTCGCTGCCGCGGAAATCCTCGCTGCCAGCGGGATGCACCAAGACGACGGAGCTCGCCAACTCGCTCCAGCGGAAGGGGGCTCTCGCACCTGCGGATCGACGAACTCGCTACAGCGGAAGAAGTGGCTCGCTGCAGCGGAAGAAGCCACGTCGAGGACCTGCTAGCCGAGACGACGAGCCAGCCCAGTCGACGACTTTCCTACTCGACATCGAGGATGTCATACACGAGATCGACGAAGACTTCCGAAGCCGCGTGACGCTTTGATGGAATCCTACTCGGAGTTGGAGTCCTTGGAGCCGAGGATAGCTTAGTCTATCCGAATTATCTACATCCATCATGGAAGAGAGTTTTATCCACTTAAGACAATTTAGATATATTTAGATTTAATTTCTTTATCGCTTTTATTTATCCTTAAGCATTTTAGATATAGTTTTAGATATAGATATAGATATTCTATCCTTGAGTAGAAAGGAATAGAAGGCTATAAATAAAGCCCATGGGGCTCAGTTTTATTCATTCAATTTCAGTTAAAGAGGTAGTTCCACAGAGACGGTTTAGGGAGTTCAGAGGTTTTAGGGTTTTGGCGTTCAACGAGAGTTAGATCGCCAGGATTGTAAAGGCTTTGAATTTAGTTTAATGCAAGTTTCTTTTCATCAATCAATGTCTGAGTTTGCGATGAGGCGTGAGTAGTCCACCCACTTCTAGGGTTGGGGCGAGCCCAACGATAGCCATGCGTGTTTGAGGTAAAGATCCGACCTTTATCATGTTTTGAGCATTTTCCTACTTGTTTATGTGTTTATTACCCGTCTAATGGAGATCCATGCTAACAACTTGGATTATAAACATAAAATCAGTAGAGACAATTAGGGTTTCTTGAAAGAGTTGTCTAATTGTTGGAAAAGGCGAAAGCTTAGTCCTTTGATGCGATTTACATGATAATTTGTTTGGTTCTGCCTTATGCATGCTTGGTTATCGTTATTGCAAACCCCAATCCTGGAAGCCCTTTTTACATTAAGTTTATTCGAAATCCCAAAGCCTTTGCATTTATTTTATTTTGTTTTAGTCCCTGTCTTACTCGAGATCGAATAGCACTCGTCGATCTCGACTACTGATCTTCGACCCAAAGTCCCTGTAGCTTACTTGTGCAGGTACTCGACGAGACGAAGCGAAGTCGACGAAGACTCTACTCGACATCGAGTAGGCCTTGTCGATATCGACGAGCCTCTGCCTGCAGCTGTTGCGCTGTGTTCGACTGTGCCTGACCCCTGTCGACTAACCCTAGTCGAGGTCAAGTATCACTGTTGTCGACTTCTGTTCGTGAGATTTCTTCGCTGCCTAGGATCCGCTGACACGCTTCCTCGTGGATCGATCCTGACTTCCCGTTGCTGCATCAGGAGGAGGTCTTGTAATTATTTGCAAGGGACAGAATCTGGTTAGCTCTGATTTATTTCTATTTTATTATTTTAAGTCTCGATTTCCTCCTATACAACAAATTGGCGCCGTTGCTGGGGAAGCAATCATTCGCGCCTTAGGTAGTTAAGTCTCACGTTTCTTTTGAGTTACTTCGCAGGTGTATGCGTCGTTCCGGTCTACCACCTAAGTTCGACGCCTTAGACGAACCGGAGCGCTACCTACACATCCACTCTAAACTCAAAAGGATAATGGCGGCCGTTGAAACACAAGAGCAAATGATCGAAAGGCTTACAAGGGAACTAGCCGCAAAGGATACCACTATCGCCAATGAAAGGGCAGCGAGGGAACAAGAAGCTGAGCGCGCAAGGCAAGCAGAAGTTGAGCTTGCCCAATATCCAACTACGGCTGAGGATTATATGCATCTAGCTCTCGTCGTGCCTGAATCGGCGATTCTAATCCCTGATAACTCTTTTGAAATTCGCACTCAATTTTTGATAGAGCTTAAAAATAATGCTTTTTATGGAAAATTTAATGAGTGCCCTCTTGAACATATTACTAACTTTCATGATATGTGTCTTACTCTTGCAGAAGGTACAACTCTGGAATATGTCAAGATGAAATCTTTTCGCTGGTCGCTCGCTGGACCTTCGCTGAAGTGGCTTGAAGGGCTGAAGCCGAGATCTCTCACCACCTGGGCCCAAGTAGAGCAAGAGTTCCTGAACAAATACTTCCCACCCGCCAAAACAGCACTTCTCCGTCAGAAAATCACCGCCTTCAAACAGAAGCAAGGGGAACCGCTGGCAAAGGCATGGGAACGCTACAAAGAACTACTGCGATCTTGCCCTACTCATGGACAGCCACCCTACGTCATTCAGGAGATCTTCTTCAACTCTCTTGATCAAATCACTAAGGATAGGATCAACCATTATACTCGCTATGAGTATCTGACGATGCCACCAAGCGACGCATGGGGTGTGCTAGAAAAGCTCACTAACTACGACAACAAATATGGGGCTCCTACAAACTATAAGGAGAACTCCTATGCCAGGCCAGCACCATCAATGCCACTCTATGAGCCAGCAAAGGAGATTGACCCGGATGTCAGGGAGCAGTTCTACAGAGACCAAAATCGCAAGCTCCTCAAGCAAGTCAAATACCTATCTGTCAATCAACCTTGCATCGAATGCGGATCACAACGGCACACCACTACTGAGTGCCCACACACCGAGCAAGTCAGAATGGCAGAAACACATGAGGAGGCAGCCTACGCTGGGGGTCCAAATCGCTACATGGGAGACCAACGGTCCTACCAACCACAGTGGAACCAAGGTCCTCCTAGGAATCCCCCTCCCTACAGAGCTCGAGGACATCCAGAGAGGGATCAAAAGAAGGATGATCTGCAGCTGATCCTTGAGGAGATGCGTCGGAATCAGGGCACCATCAACAACCAGTTTCAGAGCATCACTACAAAGTTTGGAGAACTGGACATCTGGAAAAGGGGAATAGAAACGCAGATGGGTCAAATCGCTGCACAAATCCCACGACCGTCCGGACAACTCCCGGGGCAAACTGAACCAAATCCTAAGGGGAAAACCGGACACGTCGCAGCTATCAAATTGAGGAGTGGACATCAATTACACGAGCCAGAGGTCGGAAAACAGCAAAGCAAGGCAAAGCAGCAACTCGATCTCGAGGAGGGTGTACTCGATGTCGACAAGCCGCTACTCGACACAGACCAGAAGCTGAGCTCGGACTCCGCTGCGCAGACCAGCAACTCCAGGTCGACAACCCTACTCGATGTCGATGAGCCCGTGGTCGAGATCGACGAGCAGCGTCTGGCCGACGTCGACTACTCTGCAGCACCTCCGACAGCTAATCAGGCTCCGAAACTGAAAAAGCCACTGCCTTTCCTTTCAAAAGCACAGAAAGATCCCACTGCAGGTAGGTTTACCAGATTTGTTAATATGCTGCAAGAACTGAATGTTTCTATTCCTTTTACAGAAGCCCTGCAAGAGATGCCTGGATATGTCAAATTTCTCAAGGAAATCCTAAGTAAGAAGCGATCCATCTCAGAGATTGCAGGCGAATGCAAAGTACTCCACTTCCCTGAAAAGAAACCTGACCCTGGTAAGTTTTCTGTTACTGTGGGTTTTGGCCAATATAAATATGATTCTCTATGCGATTTAGGAGCAAGTGTGAGCATCATGCCTTTATCAATCTGGCGAAAAGTAAAGATAGGATGCATAGAACCTGTGGATGCCAAGCTATACATGGCAAACAATACAGTAGTCATCCCTACAGGTATAGTTGAGAACGTCCCTGTCCAGGTTGGTAAATTCTTTGTTCCAGCTGATTTCCTTATCATTGACTGTGCTGAAGATCCTACTAGCCCTATTATTCTTGGTAGACCATTCTTAGCTACTGCAGATGCCAAAATAAGTGTCAAGAATAGATCGCTCACCTTCACCATAGGCGATGAGGTTTTGGATTTCTCTTTTGGCCCTGCAAAAGAGGAAATTTCATGGCTGGAGCTGAAAAGCATCAACAACCACGAGACCAAGCAAACAGCGGAGGAAGGTGCTGACGCTGTACTTGAGATCGACAAGACCAACTCGATCTCGACAAGGGACCTACTCGACTTTGACAAGCCTTCGTCGATGTCGACAACCGCTGCAGAGCCAGAAACTTGCCAAGAGCCTAAGTATGGGGTCCCTATACTCAAAGTCGACCAGTCGTACTCGATGTCGACTAGCCCCAAGCCCAAAGATTCCTGTTTTGGGTCCAAAAAGGCAAGTTCAGGTATGAATCCTACTCCCCCTCAGTCCATAAAAAAATTATCAATGATTTAAGGGGAGATAAGACGCCGTGGCAAGAGAATCTGCGAAAACTGAGAGCTGGAAGGAAGAGGAAGAAAGAAAGAGGAGATGATGCAAGCAACAACCTGTCAACTGAGCTTGCATACTACCATCAGGACCTAGATGATCCAGGAGAAGGGCCAAGCATGAGCGGGCCCCACAATAATGGTCCTTGAGCGCAAATGGAAAAGTCGGCCTAGCGACTCTAAAATCTAGAGCATGTATATAAAACTTTATGAATTTTTGGGACTCTTGAATTTTTTTGGTTTTTGGTTTTTGTTTTTGTTTTTTTGGTTTTATGTCTTTTATAATACTTCATGTGGATAGTCTTGTTTTTGTGTGCAATCTAACACTTTTAGGTCAGCAAAGCATATAAAGATCGCGAAAAGTGGAATAAGAAGTCCCTGAAAAACAGTCAAAATCGACGAAGGCCAAGTCGACGGCGACAAGGGGGAGCAGCCCAGACACTACTCGGTCTTGAGTAGGCCAACTCGACATCGACAAGCCGCCAGAAGCTCCTCGACTTCAGAATCCACTGGACGCAGAAAAGCTCCTCGAGATCGACTACCCTGTACTCGATATCGACAAGAACAGTTACTCGACAGCCCAGATCCGCCTTCCTCGATGTTTTATCCTGTGAGTTCCTTCATTTACTCTTGTTTTTAGTTGATTTTTATACAGTGGGGACACTGTAAATTTTAAGAATGGGGTGGGGGAAGGGCTTACTTCATGTATATTTGACATATTCGACATTATTTGTACATATTTAGAAGTTTAGTTCTTTGAATTTCTACATGGCTATTTTGGAATGCATTATTGATTTATGAGCTTATATGCATGTTTTCCAAAAATTTGAAAAATAACCCCCATTGAATTTTTTTGAATAATGTCATGGGAGCATATATTGAACTCGACGATGCAAAAATTGGATTCATTAGAGATATAGCATGAAATTGCCTAGTAAAGGAAAGTCATAATGAAGTGCATATTTTTATGAAAACCATAAAAGGAGGTAAAATTTGAAGTTGCTTTTGACATGTTGCATGATAAGATGATGGAGGACTTTATATTTCCATATAATGCTCATTGTTTATATTCCTAGCCTTACCTATGCTTATGCATCACAAAAGCCATATTATGCCTTATTTCAATTATTGCTCCACATGATCTAAATATTTGCCCATTCTTTACCTTATCCGGGGTTTATGTTGAGAATGATATTACGTTATGGAGATGTCATATGGTGTTTGTGTTGTGAGTATTATCATTATTGTAGTTTGGAAGGGAATTGTTTGAAATATATGGAAAATTTAATGAGTGAAAGAAAATCCAATCACCTCAGGAGATAAAGGTAGATTGACCCTGCTCTCTGAGATAATAGTTTGGAGAGATGGAACACATTGTGAGGAGTCCAAAGCACTAAGTATCCGGGGCCATTCATGACACCCATGTTTGCGACTCGCGAGAAGGCAGTGCTGAGGTCAGAGAGGTAAAAGCATTATTGTTGATAAAAAGCATTATGAAAGGTGATGAATTTTATGAGAAGGAATGTGGAAATTCAAATTTTGGAAATACTCCATTTCCCCGGATCATTAACACCACATTGCCAGAAATTGCCCACCTTTAGCCTTTTACCAAATCTACTCCTTATTTGAGCTTAATTTAAGTCCTCTTGATTATCAATGCTTTGTCACTAATGAATGTCTTTGCTTAACCCTCCTTTCGTGAGTAGATGTTGCTTTGATATAATTGCACATGCATGGATTTTTGACACTAGTACCTTTTCAAGGATGGTAATTGACCACTGGGTTATTTAAGAATGAATCTGATATGTTGAGAGTTTTTTATTTCTTCCCCTGAATGACAAATAAAAGTATTGCTTGAGGACAAGCAAGCTTAAGTATGGGGTGTTTATTGTGAGCTGGATTTGCCATATTTTACAGTAACTTTAATATCGTTTTCTGCATACTTTGCATACATTTGGGTTAGATAGTACAGAATCTATGTAGTTTATGTTTATTTGCCAAATTATGGAATCTACACCAGTTTCTGTTTAAATTCGCAGAATTCGAGACATTTTACAGCAATTCTAAGGAAGGTCAGAAAAGCTCGGAAAACAACTACAGAAGTCCAGAATCCGAAAATACAGAACCAGGACAAACCGAGCTAAAGCCAGGGCTACTCTATGTCGAGTACATCTTACTCGATGTCGAGTAGAGAGCCAGGCGGACTTGATCGACAAAGCCCGGTCGAGAAAGCTGAGCCAGACCAACCCGGAGTCGACGAGAAGAGGAGGCAAGCCGAGGACGAAGACGACCAGGCAGCACTCGCTACCAGCGACTAGACTCGCTGCAGCGAGCCTCTCGCTGCCGCGGAAATCCTCGCTGCCAGCGGGATGCACCAAGACGACGGAGCCCGCCAACTCGCTCAAGCGGAAGGGGGCTCTCGCACCTGCGGATCGACGAACTCGCTGCAGCGGAAGAAGCGGCTCGCTGCAGCGGAAGAAGCCACGTCGAGGACCTGCTAGCCGAGAAGACGAGCCAGCCCAGTCGACGACTTTCCTACTCGACATCGAGGACGTCGTACTCGAGATCGACGAAGACTTCCGAAGCCGCGTGACGCTTTGATGCAATCCTACTCGGAGTTGGAGTCCTTGGAGCCGAGGATAGCTTAGTCTATCCGAATTATCTACATCCATCATGGAAGAGAGTTTTATCCACTTAAGACAATTTAGATATATTTAGATTTAATTTCTTTATCGCTTTTATTTATCCTTAAGCATTTTAGATATAGTTTTAGATATAGATATAGATATTCTATCCTTGAGTAGCAAGGAATAGAAGGCAATAAATAAAGCCCATGGGGCTCAGTTTTATTCATTCAATTTCAGTTAGAGAGGTAGTTCCACAGAGACGGTTTAGGGAGTTCAGAGGTTTTAGGGTTTTGGCATTCAACGAGAGTTGGATCGTCGGGATTGTAAAGGCTTTGAATTTAGTTTAATGCAAGTTTCTTTTCATCAATCAATGTCTGAGTTTCCGATGAGGCGTGAGTAGTCCACCCACTTCTAGGGTTGGGGCGAGCCCAACGATAGCCATGCGTGTTTGAGGTAAAGATCCGACCTTTATCATGTTTTGAGCATTTTCCTACTTGTTTATGTGTTTATTACCCGTCTAATGGAGATCCATGCTAACAACTTGGATTATAAACATAAAATCGGTAGAGACAATTAGGGTTTCTTGAAAGAGTTGTCTAATTGTTGGAAAAGGCGAAAGCTTAGTCCTTTGATGCGATTTACATGATAATTTGTTTGGTTCTGCCTTATGCATGCTTGGTTATCGTTGTTGCAAACCCCAATCTTGGAAGCCCTTTTTACATTAAGTTTATTTGAAATCCCAAAGCCTTTGCATTTATTTTATTTCGTTTTAGTCCCTGTCTTACTCGAGATCAAATAGCACTCGTCGATCTCGACTACTGATCTTCGACCCAAAGTCGCTGTAGCTTACTTGTGCAGGTACTCGACGAGACGAAGCGAAGTCGACGAAGACTCTACTCGACATCGAGTAGGCCTTGTCGATATCGACGAGCCTCTGCCTGCAGCTGCTGCGCTGTGTTCGACTGTGCCTGACCCCTGTCGACTAACCCTAGTCGAGGTCAAGTATCCGCTGACACGCTTCCTCGTGGATCGATCCTGACTTCCCGCTGCTGCATCAGGAGGAGGTCTTGTAATTATTTGCAAGGGACGGAATCTGGTTTGCTGTGATTTATTTCTATTTTATTATTACAAGTCTCGATTTCCTCCTATACAACAAGCTCCTATAACTTGTTTCCGCTCTTTTCAATATCATTTCACCTCCAATCTACTTTTCCTGAAATAAAACATAAAATCATTTAGATTCCGCCTCTTCTAACTCAACAAGTGATAATGCAAATTCAACTAAATAAATGCAATATTCACACCTAAATTATGCTAAATGCAATCTATTATGCACTACTAAATATGCTCTATCACGTGACAACTGTGATGAGTAATCAATACCCAACTAATGCAAATTCACACATCATATCAGACTAAGGTCACCTAATTCACTTCTAAACAAACACATATCAGACTAGCCCCCCCTCAATTTCATAGCGGATTCGTTCAATATCTACACTATGTGTCACTTGTCCAATTTCACGTGTCAGGACTCCATTTACCCTTGTCACCATAGTTCTCCAGAGTCTCCACAAAATGAATATATGGGAATTAATTGCGTAACTTTTCATCCATCTTCTCCATCCCTGTTGACATTGTCTCAAGCTTGTCCATAACTGCTTCCAGAGTCTTGGCCACGTCCTCCACCCAGCTGTCCTTCTCATTGCCTCCTCTTCGCCTCTTTCAGGAGCTCCCACCAGGGGCTTCGAAATGGCTCAGGAAGGGTGCCACTACGTCGTCGAAGAGGAGGTCGGACTTCTCATCCTTGTAGACACAACCATCCATCAACTCCAGCTCAGCCTCCTCTGGTATGAGTATTGGGTTATCGTCAATCTCAATGGTCGCCTCTCCCTCAACTTTAGTGCGGCTGGCTATATCAGCATAAGCTAGGTTCTCGTCGTTGAGGGTCCATCTCATGCAATGAGGGAAAGTCGTGGTCGACACCTTCGACGTAAATCGGACCCCCCATTTTGGCATGGATTCCAACAACCAAATCCGCACCGCATCCCCACTCAAATTAATACATTTTCAGCATATGAATTACAAAATGATCATGGGTGTGGTCGAGAAGGTTACCTGAAAGGATAGCGGATAACCCATCAGACCATAACCATTGCGCTTCTTTCGATCTTCTGCCTTCAACTCAACCTCCCGGCGCTTTACGGCGCCGTCCAGCGAGACGTGTGTTGCAGCATAGATGACCCGCCCCCATTGGAATGCCAAAAACCGATCCACATTCTCCACCAACTTGACGATCCAGCTCCGCGGCCCCTTCCTCTGTTCCTCCCCTAGCAACACGCCTTCCACAATGTAGAGAAGCACTAGCCTGAATCGTCTTTGCGAGCTCCGCACCACCAACAATGAGTTCTTCAGCTCGCTCTCCAGGTCACCGACTGTCGACTTCTCATTTCCAAAAAACACCTTGATAGCTTTCTCGTCGTCCTCCATCTCACTCGCTCTTGGTTGATTGCACCGCAACCCGGTAACTAAAGCAAACTCCTTGAGGGAGAAGTTCCGGAGCTTCCCCTTTATCCGGTACCAGGTCTCCCACTCCTTATCGGTTTCAAGCTGGCGCTGGAGTGCATAATGCAAAATTTGTGAAGAAAATTTGACGCGGTGCGCCAACTGCACACCCCCACCGAGCTGGGATTCAAGGAGCTTCTACCAGTCACCCGCATCGACATAGTCATCAATGTTGTTGAGCATCGACAGTCTTAAGCCCTGTTTTACCCGGGCCCGGAAGTGCCTCTCTTCCGGGACTAGGTATTCAGGCTCCCGCTTGTTCGACCTAAGATTCTTCGTCCTCACCATTTGTTTCTTGCAATTTCCATCAGACGAACAAAGTCAGTTTAAAAATTATATTCATCTCCCTCTGTCACCTAGCAGACTAACCCATGTCACTGTACCCTTATCACTCAAGGTGAATCCCATGTCACCCCTTATGAATCGGAAGTCTATAACCAATACCTTAAACCTCTTTCAATCGGTCACCGACGACATCCACATATCCCAATTTCCAAAGATCGTCATTTCCCCTATTCCGCCTACCACAAAAAATTTCGGAACCCTTCTCTCCAAAATGGAAACCCCTGTCACCCAATTTCAAACCCCTGTCACCCAATTCGAACCTCAAACCACCAATTTCCCCTATCCATAGTTCCCCGACCGTTGCCCAAACCGATTCCGAAAAACACTGTCACCCAATTGGAAACCCTAGCCACCGATTATACCCGAAAACCACCCATGCCACCACCACCCACCATTCTCCAAACATGAAAACCACCACCCCGACCCACCATTCAGGCCACCATTGCCCTAACCCCTTCACCCACTGCTTCCCCGGCCCACACCCGTGCACAGTACCACCAAAGGGAGAAGAGTAAAAGGGCGTACCTGATCTCTATATCGTCGCCGGTCGTGGCTGGTGTGTACTTTCCGGCGACGGTGGACATGCCTGCTCCCTCTCCTTTGATGTTCCTCTCTCGAAACGGCGTCTCTGCAACTGCCGAAGAAGAAATCGCCCTCTCTCTCTCTCTCTCTCTCTCTTTCTATGCGTCGCTGCAACTGCCGATGAAGAAGCCCTCTCTCTCTCTTTACTATCGGTTTGTTTTGAAACGGGAGAGAGATATGTGATTGGATTGACATTTACTAACCCTCCCCCTATTTCTCCTTCCCGCCCTGTCTCTCTTCACTAGGCAATGATGCCTCTAATTTAAATTTTTTTTGGGCAAAAAACATAGGATAGCCGATTTTGGGGGGGGGGGGGGGGGGGGTTTACCTTGACATTTTTGTAAATTTGGGTAAAATGGCATTTTTGCAATCTTTCCCAAAATGCCGGCATTTTTGCAAAGATTTTTGGAATTGTGGTATTTACTACCATTTCCTCTTTTATTTATTCAAACCAAAGAACTCAACACCCAATACACAAAATACATTCTTAAGATTCACAACATAATGATCGATGAATGAAAGGCAACCCATCATGTAGTTAAAGAAAAGAGATGATGAAGAAGCGAATGAGTTTCTATAATCCAACACATCAAACATATAAAACAAGTGTTGTTTGCATACTTGTCACATCCTTTGATGACCACGAAACAACTCCATCTCTTTCATTGCTCTTATATCTTAAAGCTGCGAAATGGAATATATGTGATCAACTTGACAAATCAAGGAAAAAAGGGTTGGATAAGTAAAATGCTAATCTTCAATTATAAGGTCCCTAGCCTCTGAGTCACTACCTCATGCCAACGAAGCCCTTACTTCATCGTTCCTACAAACGCAATGCACTCTTCTTATAAGCTTGAAAATCGATAAGTAAAGAGAGTTTAGGATAGCATATAGGCTGTCATGACTCGTGTGAGATCCTTCACAAGTCGTGAAAGAGGGATTCAAGCGATCTTCAACTACCGTAGGCAATCATGACTCGTGGGAGACCCTTCCCGAGTCGTGAAAAGAAGATCCGTGTGTTACGAGAGCTACTGCAGGCTGTCACGACTCGTGGGAGACCCTTCACGAGTCGTGACAGTGTCAGATACGCCTTTACAGCTTTTCAGGAGTTTCTTTAATTTGTTTTGGATTTATATTGAGCTGATATAAATACTCGGATTTAAGATTATCTAGCCTATTAGTTTACTCACCACAAGCTATGCTCTTCTTAGGGATCAGACTTGCAACTCCCTCTCCTTCTAAATCCATAGAAACTCTACTAGAGAGCTTAGAAATTCTCTTTCTTTTATCTATGAAAATCAAAATAACATATGCTTATATTTATGAGAGTGTCATTAGAATATCGATCAGTAAATATAAATAATTTATGAGTTTTCTATAACATACCTTCTTCTCTTGAAGGAACATGACCTTCAACTTGACTATCATTTGGCTCATTAATTAACCTGCATTTCCCGTGAACTATTTTGATGGAGATTATTGTGTCTCAAAGTTTGTGACTCTAGTACAAATAGAAATATAAATAAAACCATAAATAACTTTTAACTTACTTATGCCTATAACAAACAAAATAGAATGCAGAGTGTAAACAAAATCAAAGCCTTTATAAGAAAAATAGAATGTGTTCATTCTTCCAAGCATAAATAACTCTGAGCTTACTTATTCTCTTTCTTTTACCTATGAAAATCAACATTTGGCTTTGTTAGGTAGATTGAATGTGTTTCCCATCGGAAGTGATCGAACCATCAGAATACTATATAAAAAACATTTCCATTTGAGCATCTCATTCACATGAACATAGTTTCTGAAGTAGCCAAAGAAAAATCGGCCAGAGAATGAGTACCACAAGATTTAAAATATCACAAGAATATGTCACAAATATTGACTAAAGTAATGACATAAAACAGCAATCAAACGGTTGCAGGACTAAATTTTTCGGAGAAGCAGCAGCATAGGAAACAACACTGAAACAACCTTCGAACCATTAGAAAATCAAGCCATAATCTAAATTTTTTTTTCAACACAACAGCTCCCGAATTTCAACCGAAAATCCACAAAAAATAGCCCTTGAACACAATATGAAATTGAAAGAGGCAGAGAGTATAAACCATACCATGTAGCCAAGTGTGCACCCAATTTGTGAAGTCAAGTCCTCAATCCGCTTGCTACCTAAACCTCTGTCAATTAACACAACCTGAAACAACCTTCGAACCATTAGAAAATCAACTCCACAATATAAATTTTTTTCCAACACAATAGCTCCCAAATTTAACCCGAATATCCAAGAGAAAATAGCCCTTGAACACAATCTGAAATTGAGAGGGACAAGAGAGTAGAAACCATACCTTGTAGCCAAGTTCGCACCCAATCTGTGAGCCCTCTTCCGACACCATCCAGAAGCAGCGAGACTCACGCCCTCGAACCTTCACCAGCAGCACTTTTCAACACCAACAAGCACCAGCGAGCCTCACGCATTCGAGCCTTCACCGACAGCACCTTACGACACCAGCAAGCACCAATGAGCACCATCGAGCCCTCAAGCCCTACTCTGACACAAACAAGCACCACCGAGCCCTGAAGCTCCCAAATCCTCATGCCTTCACCTTCACCAGCGAGCACCAACTCCGACACCAGTGAGCACCGATTCAGACGACTGCGATCCCTAAAGCGTTCACCAACGAGCTTTCAAGCCCTCCTCTCTCGACGACTTAAGCCTCTTCACAACCCACAGATCTTGCCCTCGCAAATCGACTCATAGACAGGAAGATTTGAAGAGATATTTTGGATTTGGTAAGAGTTCAGTGACAATCCCCATTTCTTTTGAAGAAGATGGGAAACAATCGAGGACTGGGAGTTTGGCAGAATAGGGTTTCAAATTGGGGATTTATTTTTTATTATTTTTTTCAATTCTAATGATTTTATTTTTATAAAATTCTAGCAATAATTTTTTCTGGCCATATTTCTATTTCACTTTTAACAACAAAAATTGTCGTTGCGAAAAATAACCCATGTATAACAACGACCAAAGACGTTGTTGCGTGACCTATGAAATCTCTATTGCAACAAAAATGTTGTTGCCAAAAATTAAGTCAAAATTTTCAGCCACCCACCAAAGTATATAAGGCGTGGCAAAATAAATTTACGAAAAGGGCAACGACCTTTTACAACAAAATGTTTGAGTCATTGCAAAAAATTATCTTTTGCAACGACAATAAATTTGTCATTGCAAAATGTCGTTGCGATAGACTGTTTTTCTTGTAGTGACTATTGGAGTTTTCGGTGGCGTTCGAGAGTGTCATATGCAATTCTTGGTTCAAAAAGAGGGATGATCACTTGATTACCTTCGACAAAACAAGTGGTAGATCGCAAATAAACTAGTTTTTTTGTCAGAAAGGAGGACAGATGCAGGTGTAGAGATTGTAAGGTGATCCCGTTTGGTGGTCTCTCTGCGCCTCACCACCTACTTGTTCTAGACTTGGAAGTTCAGGGTCGCGTTAGAAAGAGAACCCTCTTCGGGTCCTCTAAAATCAGGTGGTGGCGACTCTCTGAGGCCACTGGCCCTTTATTGAAAGAAAAGGTATGGCGAGCGGCAGAGCAATAAGGGATTGGAGAGATGCAAGGCAATGCAGATGCAATGTAGAGTTGCTTGGCTGGTTGCATTCGTATGGTTGGAAGAGAAGTTGTGGGAGTGTAATCAGGCGGGCAAGGGCCCAATCGGGGTGTTGCTTGGTGGAGCAAGGAGGTGAAGGTTAAGGGGAGGGAGAAACAGATGGCAATCCGGAAATGGTTGCACTGAGACAGTGGAGAGGATGGAGCGGGGCTCAGGTTGAGGTAAAACGTGGGAAAGAGGGAGGCCAAGCGTGCAGTTGCAGAGACTTAGGACAAAGCATTTGAGGGTTTATATAAGGCTCTAGACGAGAAGGGAGAGGAGTGGGTTCTATTTCGTTTAGCTCGAAATAGAGAGAGGTTGAGCAAAGACATCGACGTCGTCAGGTGCGTCAAAGATAATTCTGGTCAAGTGTTGGTTGACGATCAGTTGATTAAGGCGCAAATGGCAAAGGTACTTCTCAGAACTACACAACGAGGATGTCAACTCTTAGGATATGAGTTCCGATCTTATGGAACACATTGACTACGCTACCATCGACGTACCCCACTGAGGAGGTTAAGACTGTTGTTTGTAAGTCGAAGAACCATCGATATTCAGGTCCAGACGATATTCCGGGTGATGTTTGGAAGTAGGGGTGTTATTCAAGCCGAACGAGCCGAGCTTGACATGTTCAAGCTTGACTCAAATGGGATACGAGCCGAGCCGAGCTCGAGCCCAAAATTTAAACAAGCTTTTTTTTTGCGCTCAAGCTCGGCTCGCGAGCCCAATACTAAACTCGAGCTCGGCTTGACAGGCTCGATCAAGCCGAACGAACAAGCTCAGGCTCGTTCAAGCTCGTTGCCCAAGCTCGTTCGTTCGGGCTCGATAAGCTCGTTTAAGTTGTTCATTCACCGACAAATGATTGTGTACACATACCAATTTCCAAATTATCATTCACCAAACAGTCCAATAATATACCCCTAAAATTTTATTGACTTACTGAAATCTATAATAAACATACTGAAATTAAGTGTAAAACATACAAATTACATACTGAAATTACATACTGAAATCTACAATATACAAAATTACATACGGAAATCTATAATCTATAATTAAGTGTAAAACATGAAAATTACATTCTGAAATCTACAATATACACTTCAAACAGTAAAATATATCAAACTGTTGAATCATTGTATTTGTACATTTGTCTATCCAGTTACAAATGGGGGGACTGAAGCCAAGTGACGAAGTCGAGAGATGGGAGATTTGTGATTATTTCAACGAATTTGAGACAAGAATCCATCAAAATCGGGATTTGAGAAGATAGAAATCAATTTCAACAAAAGGGTTCGAAGGATACGCATACCCTTCACAACAACTTTCACAACTGACGCTCAGAACAGAGAGAGAGCAGATTCGCCAAGACTCGAGAGCCGTCAAGAGCTCTTGGAGAGAGATATTAGATCTGCGGGGAAGAGTGAAAGAGGAAGCTTGAACGGCTGAATCGCCGAACTCAGATCTACGGGGACAGAGATTTCAATCGAGAGAGATCTTGGAGAGAGATCTCAGATCTGCAAACCCCGAGTCGCCGTGGGGAAGAGAGTGAAAGAGGAAGTTTGAACGGCTGAATCGTGGAACTCAGATCTGCCGGGAGAGAGATCTCAATCGAGAGAGACCTTGGAGAGCAAACGTCGAGTCTAAACGGAGAGAGATCTCAAATCCTGGGAAAGGGAGTGAAAGAGGAAGCCTAAACGGCTGGACTTGTGGAAACAGAAGAGGCAGACGACTCAAGACTATTAAAATCACAAGTAACCCTAGGGGTAAACTTGTAATTTCCCTACCCTAAACGAGCTTTTGGGCTCGGCTCGGGCTCGGTTCGAGCCTAAAACAATGTTCAAGCTCGGCTTATTTCACCTTTACGAACGAGCTGAGCTCGAGCTTTTTCGAGCCGAGCCCGAGCCGAGCTCGAGCTGTTCGCCTCAGATAACAGCCCTATTTGGAAGTGGTTAGGGGCCAAAAGTTTAGTCTGGCTAACATCCCTTTTCAATGTTATCCTTAGATCAGCTAAGATGCCGGCGGAGTGGAGACTTAGTAAACTGGTCCCGGTCTTCAAGAACAAGGGTGATGTCCAGTGTTGTAGTAACTACAGAGGAATCAATCTGTTGAGTCATACGATGAAATTGTGGGAGAGAGTGATAGGGGGAGGCTTCGGAGGTTGGTTCAAGTGTCTAAGAACAAATTTGGGTTCATGCCAGGCAGATCATCTATTGATGCTATTCACTTATTGAGATGTCTGATCAAGATACACAGAGATAAGAAGAAAAATTTGCATATGGCTTTCATAGATATCGAAAAGGCTTATGA
Organism: Persicaria tinctoria; assembly: GCA_037127255.1. NCBI lineage: Eukaryota > Viridiplantae > Streptophyta > Magnoliopsida > Caryophyllales > Polygonaceae > Persicaria > Persicaria tinctoria. The sequence goes on from JBANSL010000015.1 coordinate 32,781,068, forward strand.
CAAGGTTTCGAGATAGCTTCTCTTGAGTTGCTTGGCTGAGAAGAGAGTGTCGAGGTCGTATATCAGAGTTATCAGAGATATGTACGAAGGTTCGCTGACTAGTATGAGAACTCCGTGGAGATTCTGAGTACTTTCATGTTCGAGTGGGGCTTCATCAGGGCTCTGCTTTAAGTCCGTTCTTGTTAACCGTAGTTAGGGCTACACTTAGCATGCCTCTCCAAGAAGAGGTGCCCTGGAGCATGCTGTTTGCCGATGACATAGTACTAATGGACAACTCAAGAGCAGGTTTGACACGCAGACTTGAAAGCTGGAGAAGGGTTCTGAAGTCTAAGGGGTTCGGATTGAGTAGGACCAAGACCGAGTATGTTCGTTTCAGTTTTTGGAGAGGGTAGGGAGGCAGAGATTTCTGTTTTATTGGGGGAAGATCTTGTCTATCGAAAAGAGTTTTTCAAGTTCCTTGCCTCATACGTTCAAAGTAGTGGGGGTATAGACAGGGACATCGAAAATCGAATCCAGGCGGGGTGCCAAAGATGGAGAAGAGCTTCAGGAGTGTTGTGCGACAAGAAAGTGTCGGAAAAACTAAAAGGAAAATTCTACAGGATGGTTGTTCGACCGACCGTACTTTATGGTTCTGAGTGTTGGCCTACAACTAAAGCACAAGAACATAAACTATCAGTGGATGAGATGAGAATGTTGCGATGGATGAGTGGACACATGAGATTCAACAAAATCAGAAAGGAAGACATAAGGAACAAGGTTGGAGTTGCGAGTATAGTGAACAAGCTGCGGGAGTATAGACTGCATTGGTTTAGACATGTGCGTAGGAGACCGCGTTCGACTCTGGTACGTAGGTGTGAGAATTTGGATCTTGGAGATTTCCGTAGGGGGAGAGGTAGACCGAGGAAGTGTTGGATGAAGGTCATTCGGCATATTGATCTCAATCTTCTGAACCTGTCGGAAGATATGACTGCGGATAGGGACCACTGGAGGAGGTGCATTTGGGCTGCTAATGTATAGAGTTCTGGGCCTTCATATATTGTCCTTTTGTCCGTGCTTTCTTTCTCTCTTCTTCTTTGCTTCTTTTTCTGAGTCTAATGTCCCTTTGTGAGTTCTGCTTTGTTGTAGCTCTTTTTTCTTTTGGGTCTATCAGAAACCCTCTCTCGCCTCGTTCGGGGAAAGAGTGCGTACACCCTAACCCCCAGACCCTACTTTTGCGGGATATACTGGGGTTGTTGTTGTTGTTTACCATTTCTAAATTTCATAATTAGTGTTTTGAATTTTGTGGTAATTTTTAAAAACTAGGTTTTGAGTTGTATTACTTAATTAATTGCTTAATCATGAAGAATTCTGTTAATTAAATTTTTAAACCTTCAATTGAACATAGATGACTAAATTGTCAATTTTGATTCCTTATGTTCTTATGCAACTTTTGGTGCATCATTACATCCCTCTATTGGTTAAACACTCTTTTCTGTATAAATGGTAAATAACTCTTGCAATTGATATATAAATCATAGCTTAAATATTGTTTTGGATTGTTATATATATGAACCATATATTTGGCTTGCCACATTTTTTTTTCTCTTGTAAGGCCGGAAATATTTTTTCGCTAACCTGGATTTGAAATATTGGATCCACCATTGGACCTGGTGAGTCAGCACCATGAAAACGCTATACATGCACCGCACAGATCATATATACTCCCCCCCACACAAATAGACCATGTATAAATAGATTTGTCTTGTTGTACGTTAAAGTCGTCGTTAATGTCACTAAGTTAAATAACATATATGTTTTGTAATTATAATATGTTGGGCTCACTTATTTGTATACATATGATATTTTTAGATTTAGAATATTTATATGACATAATAATAATAGTACTTACAAATATAATTATATTATTATTATTTAATTGAATTTCATATATTGATATTATAATCTAATTTTAATAATATTGTTATATTATTAAAGTATTCAAAAAGTTATAAGTTCTTAACCCGATGAGTTAACACGAAATCAACCGGGACGAACCCGATTTTACTCGATCCAAAAGCTGCCGGGTTGATTACTCATCTAACTAGTCGGGTCACGGGTTAACCTGACCCATGAACAGCGCTACTAATCTATCTAAAAGAATCCAAACCCCATTGAAATCACTCAATTGACCAGGGCTATGTTTGAAATGAATGCACACGGCCTTATCTTTTTGCTTTCCATTACCGTAGGCCAACCTCACAATTATTTTTTATAATTAAGAACAAAAAGCTGGGTTGTTAAAGTGCCCCCCAACTTGGAGTACGTATGATATCTTATAATAATAATAATCTATACAGTATTCGTAAGCTCCTAGTATCCCTGCTGTAATTCTTGCTCTTTATAATTATTCGCTTGCTTTGATGGCACCAGTCCTTATCTGTTTATATATAACCCACCCCTCACAGACTCTCTCTCTCTCTCTCTCTTTCTCGTCACACATATGCACAACTTGAACAACCCTCTTGGTTGAAAGCAGCTGAACCTCATCGCATCACCGCTCATTTCAAAGGTACTTAAACTTGGCATCATTAATATTAATTGTAGGTAGACGGAAGATACAGTTAAATGTATACGTTCCAATATTGCATATGCATGTTAGCTAGCTAGCTTGCTTCAAACTCTTTTTCCGAAAAATCATGGCGGCTCTGACGTCCATATATATATCTTTCAGCAAATTGGACCATCATCATATTCATATGTCATGGCCTTCTTAATACGACTTTGCTACATTCTCACTCCTCATTAATTTATAGCACTGGTGGTGGGTTTTTCCGTTGCAACAGCTGCCTACCTCGCTCCCATATTATAATTTAGTTGGTTCCCAATTTCCATCTTGTTCTACTTCAATTCTACTCTTAATCTGAAGATGGATCGGCCGGAGACCTGATCATATATTTTGGTTCAAATTTTTAGTTTTGCTAATTTTGAAATAAATTAACAGGGACGATCGAAAACATTGAGAAAGCGATCGAGCCGGGACATTGAAGCTGGAGCCGCCAGTTAAAAATGGAGACACTAGCAGCAGCTAACTGGGAGGGTGAATGGACCACCTGCAGCCATCCGGGCCGCCAGCATGCAGAGCCCAGCTGCTGCTGCTTTAACTCCGTGCCAAGGGAAGAGGTCTTCGAGCCATCTGATCAGCTAATCATCAGCCAGCTGCCGGCTCACTCGTCTGTGGACCACCTCCTTATGGAGGATGAGGATGGGTTCGTAGCTCATCATCAAGCGTTGTGGAACCTACCCGCCTCCGGATCCTCCTGCATATCCAGCAGCAGGTTCCAGCCCCGCCCTCAGATCCACACCCATGATTCTTTCAAGAAGAGAAAGAGGGACTGGAACTCGGATAAGGATCCGGAACAGTACGGGTACCCAGCTAGTTCAAGGACGTTCAATCTGATAAGTCATGACACCAAGTCGTCGTCGTCGTCATGGTCGTCGTCGACGTTAAACTTCCAGCAGGGAGGGGCGAGGGGGGACGTGGACGCTGAAGCCATCCAGCAGATGAAAGAGATGATGTACAGGGTAGCGGCATTGAGGCCGGTGAATCTAGGGGCGGAGGTGGTGGAGAAGCCGAGGAGGAAGAACGTGAGGATATCATCGGACCCGCAGACGGTGGCGGCCAGGCAGAGGAGGGAGAGGATAAGCGAGAGGCTGAGGGTGCTGCAGAAGCTGGTCCCTGGAGGCTGCAAGATGGACACAGCTTCAATGCTGGACGAGGCTGCCAACTACCTCAAGTTCCTCAGGTCTCAGGTGAAGGCCCTTGAGGCCATGCCTCCAGCCTCTGCAGCTCCACCACCTACTACTTCTGCTTCCATTTCTTCCTCTCCCTCTCCAAATTCCCACATTTCGGCCAACCAGCTGATCACGCCCGGTGTCGGCACCTTCAACTTGCCCAATTGCTTCCAATTCCCTTCAGCTTGTTATAATAATAATAATTATAATAGCAGTAGCAATGATGATCGTAATGATGAGGATGATGACGACGGGGGTGGCCGGATCTCCATGATTAGTTATCATCCCATTCCCATTCCAATCCCAATTGCGGCGCCCATTCGCCATAACCCTACCTCCAACCCTCCTTTTCTTCTTCAACAATATGCCAAGAGTTGACACTTCCGCAAACAACGTCGACCATTTCCATCTCTACCTTTAATATTAATTTTGGCATACGTTCAGTACTTTCTTTGTAATTTTCCATTTAATACAATTAATATACTCGTCAAATTCACCTAAATTGCATTGTATTTTTTTTATAAATAGTTTCTTATTTATTAATTTCATATATATGTTAACGAGTTTGTGTTATTGGTTATTAATAAACTTGTACAGAGGAACTCACTACTGAAAAACTATGCAAATTCCGACGATTTACTCTCGACGCTATTTATATGTGTCGGAAATTACCGACGTTTAAAAGCGTTGAAAAAAAGTCCTAACCCTTCTCGACATGTGTATGTGTTGAGAATGGCAAAAGTTTAATATTAAAAAATAAAAACCCTAGTATTACAGTCTCGCTAGAGTCATCTCTCTCTCCGCTAGACCTAAGAACTCGCCACCCTCTCTTTCACCTCAATGGCTAGATCCATCTTTCTCCTCTCCCTCTCCGCTCGAAAAGGAGTTCAAATTACAGGCGATTCTGCCATCACGGCTTCATTTTTGTCGTTGAGGACGAGCGATATGTAGGCTAGGTGTTCCAGTGAAGAAAAGTATATCGGCAAAAATTACAGGCGACAGGGCTTCGACTTCAAGCGGTGATGGCAACAGATTGAAGGCGGAGCTTGGCGGCGGAGGTGCGGCGTAGGTCGTGAGCTTTGTGAGGGAGCAAAAAAATTCGAAGAGCTTGGATGTTCTTGCCGCGATGCAGAAGGTGAAGAGAGAGCGAGGATCGACCACCAAGGAGAGGATCAGTAAGATGTCGCCTTGTACCGCCGACAAGCGCAGCTCCAACTACTGCGGATTTGCTAGGTTTGACCTTTTTTCCCTTTCGAATTTAACCCTACCTGTGGCTAATTCGCGAAATCGGCATGTTCTCCCCCCCTATTAAAACTTGAATTTTTCAAGTTGAGTTGAAGAAGCAGATCTCTTGCACCATGCAACTATCAAACAAGACAGATAGCCATGTCGCTTTCAAGGTCGGTTTTGTTTCGAAATCTAGTCGTTTTTCTATTTCTTGATTTCAATTTCCCAGTTTTTTATTCTATTCGTGTTATTCTTTAATTTTAGTTAAACCATCTGTTTATTTGATTTTAAATCTGGAATCGAATTGCGATTTGAGCTGTTTCTTAGGTGAAGACGACGAATCCAAAAAAGTATTGCGTAAGACCTAACACTGGAATTGTGTTGCCCCGTTCTTCCTGTAACCTCTTAGGTGAGATTCTCCGTTTCCACCTTCATTGAATTTCTCCCTCTCTTACCAGTTTGTCTTCCCCAATATTTTTAATTGTTTATAACGGATAGACAAAAGATCATCAAAAACATATGACCCTAGCTTCCCGAATTGCAAGCAATGTAGTTTAAACTTTTTGTAACCAACAAGTCATCTACATTTTAAGGTAAATGGATTCCAACTAGCGCATGCAAAAAGATTACTTATCTGAATGTTGTTGCTGATGAAATGATATCATTACTATAGCTCAAAAAGGTGGAAATATGAATCCACACTGCATCTGACTGGAAGGATGTTGAGGAAGATGCACTGCAGCTATAAAAACAATTACTAGGTGGTAAAAGACAGGTTCAGGAATTGCAAAACCAGAGTTCTAATAAGGAGTTAAGGAATTGACTCTGATTTCCAAAGAAAAGGTTTGGTTTCTTTATGTGCACCTTAAAATGTAGATGACTTGTTGGTTATAAAAAGTTTAAGTTAATTTTTGGAGCTTTGGATGCAGGATACATTCATTCGTGCTAAAAGACAGGTTCAGGAATTGCAAAACCAAGGTAATCATGCAATATTAGATGAACTAGTTAGTTTTGTTCTAGATTCCTGGTCTACTGCATTCATCTTATTTGATATTTTCTAGATGTGTCAACACCTATGATACTTAATACAGGTCCTGTAGCGGATATCCTTATTGCTAAATAAAATGTCAAGGACAAATATGTATTATCGGCGTTAGTGATGGTCCTTGTAGAGAATTGAAGTATGTATTTTCTTAACCTTGTATTCTTTTAGTTGGATATGCTTGAATTTATCCTCTTGCTGCTGTAGATTCCTCTTGTGTAGATCAAGTTGTTAGGAGTTAATCGATTATGATTTGTTGAAAGAAATAAGTAGCTAGATAGAAGTTCAAAGTTGAATGGTACAATGAATTCCAAAGTTTAACTTGTGTTTAGGAACTATGGTTGTTTCTGGCTAAGCTATATATGTTTGTCACTAATCAGTACAAACCAGTTTTGAAATTATTTATATTTTGAAAACAATAAATGAGCTTCACCTAGTTTAAAAACTAGTTTAATTTCAAATATGGCCTACTGGCTGCTACTTCTATCATGATTGACCTTTATTATAAGTAGTCCTTCCTGTGGGCTATGGCTATGCCCTCTTGAATTGATTTCAGCCCCTAAATTGCACTCTTACACACTGTTTTCAGATTGGAGATTCCATGGCTACCCATGTTCTACGACCTTAATTTGTGGCTTCCAAAACCCCACCCTAAATTTTAACCTCCTTTCCACTTTGTTTATCTGATAGGTCATTGATCATAAAATTGTATATAGAGGATCATCTCTTTCTCTGTGAAGTCTTAATAGCAGAGCCGTCAAAAAAGCTAAGACCATCTATCTAGGACAGGGACAATGATGGACACCCATTTAAGGTATAAGTTTCTTTTGTACAATTCAATTTTGATTGGAAAACCACACTTCCTTTAACTTATGCTTCATGAATTTTTCTCTCCAATTTATTTCTGTAAAAAGTTTTTCAAGAGCAATTAGGATCAATAAGTTTTTTTTGTAGTAATAGGTGAATTGAATCACGAGTAAATTGTATTCTTTTAGGGATGTTTGCTAGGGAAAAATCTTGATGTAATCCTAATCGGCTTTTCGTTTTAGGGATTTCAATTTTACAAACTAAAGTGGACCAAGTCTCCATCTTTTTTTTTTTGTAGTAATAGGTGAATTGAATCATTGAATTTACCCATTTTAGGGATGATCCATCTCGAGATGAATTATAGTATGAATTCAACAATGCTTTGCTTTGCACAATAAATGAGTTGGGACCTTAATCTCATCCATCCATTCCCCTCTCAGGACACAGTTTATGATGCCTTTGCTCTTACCTGTGGGTATATCTTCTCTGACATTTGTGCTTGCTCGGCGGCATCTGTGGCTATTGTGGATGGATTGAAGGCAGCGAGTCCTGAGAAGAATTGCCGCATGTCTCGTGAGGTATGTTTCATTCTAATCTAATTGAATCCAGTTTCCAGTTTCAGGTTATAGGATGTATACCTCTTATAATTTAATTTCACTCAAGAAGGAAACTAATGAATTCTTGAAACTAGGGTTTTTATATTATTTTTAATTCACTCATGTAAGAAATTATACAAAACAAAGAATCCCTTCTTTTCCAGGTGTGTACTGCTGAATTGTCACATATTGTTTAGCATCTAAACTTGTGAACATACTGATTTTTTGCTTTTTTTGGTTAAATTAACAGATTGAATACCCACCCTGAGATTGAGGACAATACTAAACTTTTTATAGGTTTTTTGGTTAAATTAACAGACTGATCATGTATTTCGTACTTATTGAATCCGCAACAGTTCTCCCATAACTAATTGGTTCTTGGGTTATTATTTTCTGCCTACAGAAAGTTGAAAGCTATGACAAGAGTTTCCAATACCTTCTATTTCATGCTGAGCCATATGAGATCATTGCTTTCAAGGTGAATGTTCTTTTTCTGGATTATTGTTGTATTCTACTATTGGTTGTTGCAAAGACTGTTTATTCACTAAAATGGAATCTTGTTATGAGGTTCCTAGCACTGAAATTGATAAATCAACGCCCAAGTTCTATTCACATTGGGATCCCGACTCCAAAATGTTCATGGTTTGTCTCTTTTTCTTATTTTGTGATTTATGGTTTTAAAAAAAGATAACCGGAACATTCATCCAATTTGTTGAGTATGCTTGAATTGGATGTGCAGCTGTAGTTATATTTCAAGGTCAAGCCACCGGAAGCTTTTCCAGATGTGGGCTCGATTTGTCTATACTTGTTGTCAGATTCACATGGGTCAACCCCATCTACACTTCGCCAGAAGTGGGCTCAATTCGTAGTAACATGCTTCATGGTACTTGTTTTTTTTTAGTCCAGAGCTGTCATGTATATTATTTTTTATTCACTCATGTAAGATCTTGAGTCATTTGACTAATGCTTTATTGGATTTGTGTTCATGATTTTTTATGTTAATTAAAGGATTTGAATTAATGTGTAATGAAAGGGGATGAAAGAAGAAAAATAAGCCTTTTTTTTTTAAAAAAAAATAACATGCCAATTTCGACGCTTTAGGGCGTCGAAATTGGCATGTCATTTCCGACGCCCTATGGCGTTGAAAATAACTTGCCATTTCCGACGCTCTAGGATGTCGAGATTGGTTTCGACAGAATTCTGCGTCGAAAATGGCACTTGCCATTCGTGACGCAAGAATTTTCGACGCTTTTTAAAAGCGTCGAAATTCAAATTTGCGACGTTTCAAAGCGTCGAGATTGGTCCTAAAAAGTGTCGAAAATGACACTGTTTTCCTTTAGTGATTGTTTTCACGAGTTATACCATTATATCAAAATATCGTGATATTCTTTATTAAGGATGACAATTGGTTTAATTGTTAATAATTAGTTAACTCAAATTAACAAAATAATTAAATATCTATCTATCTATCTATCCATCTATCTTTCTATAAATCTATCTCTATATCTATCTATCTATATATGCACTAAAATCGATGCATTGTCCCCTACGTGTCGGCACGTGAGTGAATTTGCATACGTGGCGATGCGTGAGTGCATCTCGGAAAACTTCCTCCGGTCAAAAAGGAAATCTAATGCTCCTATAAGTGGATAGTTCTAATCTATATAATTAACAATTAACTCATGTAATTGGATTGATGAAATATCTTATAAACGAGTAATAAATAGTATATACCAGAAAAGCTATATCAATATAGTTAAACGTAGTAATAGGTAGTAGTTGTAGTATATTTCATAGTCATACTTGCCAAAAATATTAAGAGATATATATGTAGTATTTGATATGTGCATTTATTTATATCTAGATTATTTTGAATTATTTATATCTAAATTAATTATTTAATAACTAATATTTCATTTATATCTATATTTTTGAGGCCAAAATATATTATTAAAATACTATGTAATCGTAATATGTATCCACAATCTATACGTGCATAGATATTTTAGTAAACTAACGTAATAAATATATAATACATACAATATTTAATTAAAAAAAGAATATTAAAATATTTTTAAAAATCAACTATCTATTTAATTACATGAAATGTAATTAACGATATATTAGGATAAAAATACTTTTATCTTATAAATATGAATTTTATTTATATTTTGAGATACTCCAAATAAAAGATAATTAGATTATATTATAGGGTTGACATGGTACGATAACCACCAAAAATGATGATTACCACGTACCAACCACCAACTGGTGGTACGCAAATTTTCATACCACGTACCAACCACAAGTCGTGGTTACCACATATATGGTAACCACAACTTGTGGTTACCATCGGTACATTACCATGGTTACCATGCTATAATTGTAACGGCCCGGGATTATGATTCTCGAGTTATGTTTCGAGGGATGAAACCCCTCGTTAGGAGGATCTTGCGCCCCGAGTACAGGTTGAAGGTTTGAAATTCTAAACTAATGTTTTCAAAGTAGGATTTCATACCCAAGTTCAAAGGGATCGTTGGAATCCCCGAGGAAGTCCCCTGTACCTATCGTAGGTCTAAACGTGGAAAACCAATGGTCACACAAATAACGGAGGTAAAACATAATACAAGGGGGTGCCACGGCAGAGACAGGTCAAAACAGAGTATAAGTAGGAAGAAATCCCAAAAGTATAAATTTGGTGAAGTCAGGGTTCAACACTCACTCTCCGCCATATGAATGGACCCCGTCATAACAGCACGAAATCAAGGAGTGAAACGGGTACCTGAATCTAAAAAAAGAGGGGGATCTGGGTCAATCATCAGGTCACTCATGCGCGTGTGTAAACACACTCTAAGAGGCATATATATAATAAGTATCCTATCCCTAAGATGAAATGTGTAATGCAATGCGGAAATTAAATCACACACACACACACACACACACACACACACACACACACACACACACACACATATATATACTGACAGTTTAATATAATGCAGGAAGCGATAAATGGATCCACACCGAATGCCAAGTGGCATGTCCCTCTTTTACCTCCACCCCACTTCCGATAGGCCGGAGACTGGCCAATTCGGTGCTATAGCATAGCAATTTCCTCGTGGTGGTGCAAAAACCACGACATCATCATATCATATCATCTCATCGCTTGCTCGATGGTGCTGGGCTATCATATCATGCTCATATAGACTCCATTGACTCAGGGTACCCGATGAGGCTGGGCTACCCTATGACCCTAGCAAAGACTCTAGGACTATCACAGATAACGACCGTTCTCTTGCAAGGACATATAACAATCATATGATTTTTATTTTAGCTCCTAAGCGTGATTCTATGTCGTATGGTGCATGGACACTAGCCTACTATATAACACCCAGTGCATAGAGCGCCCATCATGAGTAAGTTCGAAGAACTTACCTGGAGAAGCGCAGAATCCAAACAATGATCAGCAATGGCAAGCAATCCAACATATCAGAGATCACCTAGTAATCCCATAAATAACATAATAAGTCTAAGTCTAATTTACACAAAGCACACAAGGCACATATGAAACATGTAAGATACACACATATGATAACTCAACCATCTTGTCATTATTAACATTATCATCTCATCTTCAATTCTCATATTGTCTCATCATATCTCATAAATTAACATCTTTCTCAATTCGATCATAACATCATCCTCATCAGCTCATGACAACCTCCATATCATACTTAGCCAATTTCACATATTACCGTTTCATACTCACACTTGGCATACAGATATATATCAACATCATAATATCTAACATTTAATCTCATATAGTAAATCACCGCAAGTCATGCTATTAGTCACACATATCATGTCGTTAGTCAAACACTCATATTATCATGCTAGTAAATCATCGAATAAGTCTTATTTCCAAGTTTAGATTCAAATCTGTGTCAAATCCGCGTTAGAATCCCGACCCTTGAAAATACTCGCCAAATTCCCTTTTAAATTTATTTATTAGATTACTTTCCAACCTTGAAATTCTTTTCCAAATTCTTTATAAATCTTGAAGTCCCAATAATATATTTTAAATCTCAATAGTATTACATGATATTTTAAATACCATTTATTTGACACCTTTATAAATTATTTCCAAATTCTCTAAAATCCCGACCATTTTTATTTAATAAATCAACCCTTATAAGTCTCCCAAAATATAATAATTTATCTTTTAAATCATCAATTACTATTATAATATATTTTAATTACCATTAATTAGTTAAATAATAAAGGGATAACCCGAACCGTACCGAACCGAACCGAACCCGCTTAAATCCCAACCGGTTAACAAATAACACAATATATATAATGTTAGCAAAAGGGGCCCACGAGTCCACATCAGCGTCTTCCTCCTCCATATTCAAATGAAGCCGCCGCCCGCGCCATTGCCCAGCTCGACTTCGCTCCTACCGGCGCCGACGCACTGTTCGACGGAGCTGGCTACGTCCTTCAGCCTCGCCCAGCTTCTGGGCTCTCCCGTCTCCTTACACGCACCTGCTGCTCCCGACCTTGCTCTCGACGCTCGCTCACCCCTCGCTCAGCTCGCCCTCTTGCCTGTCGAAGCTTGCTCACCGCCGCTCTTGAGCTCGCCGGAGCTCCCGAGCTCCACCCGACTTCCCGCACTCAACTCACACACGCTCACACTCAACCACAGCCTGATCCCGATTAGAAATCGATTAGAAATAGAGGAAGGGAAAAGGTGGAACTCACCGACGAAGTTCGTGACTTTGGAGCTCTCGATCGGATTCCTGAGCATCGTCGGAGGCTCTCGATGGCTTCTCGGACCTGCGTCGGATATGGGTGAGTGTGATGGTAGGGCTCGAGAATGGTTTGGATCAGAAATGAAGGATAACGGCTTACCGGAATGTTACTCGCGCTCAACAAGGCAGGTGGTGCTTCGGTGGCTCGCCGGTGGCTCCGATGGTCCCTAGGCGGCTCTTGGGTGGAATTGGGCGGCTCAGGATGCTGTTGGTGACTCTGAGGATGGGTCGAGGGCTGCCGATGTTCCTTGGGTGGAAGTAGAACGAAGGAGGAAGAGGTGGGCTTGGTTTGCTTCTTGCGGAAAAACAGAGGAAGGAAAGAGTAGGGCTGCGGTGGTGGTGATCGACGGCGATAGAGGTGACTGAGACGGTGATGGCTGCTGAAATGGCGGAGGTGATGGAGTGGTGATGGTGAAGACGGGATGGTGGTGGCGTGGGTATGGTGAATGAAGAGAGCAGAAGATGATAGTGATGGGTATGGTGATGGAGGGAGTTGGTGAATGATGGGAATGAAGAAATGACGAGGAGTGGGGTTCCAATTTGAAGGGTATGGTGAAGTGAGGGCAGAGTGGGTAAGGGTGGAGTGTTAAATTGGTTAAATCAATACCCGAAAATAAATTCCGAATATGCGAATCTCAAACCTCAAAATTAGTTCTCGAATGTTAGTTTCCCTGAATCCCACTTTCTCGATCAATTAGATTTTTAAAATCGACAAGGATATCGTCATCCGATAATTATTTTGAATTTTCGAGATAAAAGGATGGAAATTATTCGTCAAATTTTATATTCCGGTCGGAATCCGCTAAACGAGTTTTAAAACGATTAAATTTCATTTTTAATTATCTTATCCTTTTTTTTCGAAAAATTAGGATTTGAAAATCCGAGTCTTTACATCATCCACCTCTAAAAACAAGTCTCGTCCCCGAGACTAAAATCTTTTTAAAACAAGGGAGGAAGTTTGAAATCGATGAGTCCAAGGATCATGCCATTGATCCCGTGAACATCTAATAAGTGCCCCTATGAAATGCCTGTATCCACTTCGTGGGGCGTCATAATCCAAGCCCGGTTAGAAAATTTCAAGAGAGGTCCTTAGTTTTAAAAAGTTTGGTCTCAAAATCATTGAAGTTATCGATCACGTTCGATTTCTCTAAATCCAACACAGTCCTGTTTAACATCATTCAAAATTCCCTAACCCGACATTAATCAAGCAATTTCAAATCTCAAGAGGTGGAATCGTCCACCTCTAAGGGCTAATCCCCTATTTCCTTCTTAGGTTTCAAGTCAGAATCAAATCTTATCAATTCGGTTCTATCATACTAGCAATTCAATTCAAGGCATCATATATCATAGCAATCGTATCAGACCTTCATAATAAAGTCATAATCATGTCACAGATAGTCACATATCATAACATATCTAGCATAATATCATATGGAGTAGGATTCGTCACATCAATCATATCAATCAGATAAGCACATCATACTTATGCCAACTACCAAGCATCATCACATTAGAGGCAACAAATACTTCCGCAAGCTAGCATTTCATCAAGTTTAGGGGATAATTGTTGTTAGTACTACATCTCACTATCACCTATGACAATACATCAATGAATCATCACCGTCTAAAGCATAGAATTCGCACAATACTGCCCCAAATAAAGCATTCACCAGGTTACGTCCTCAAGAGAATCTGCCTACAACTACCAACCATAACAAGACACAACCACTACTCCTTATCTTTCGCGTCAAGGTCATTCTTACCTAGGTCTACCAACTCAATCCAATACTAATTATAAACCCCATTGCATCCCGCTCAAATACAGACTCTCTAGCCTCACAACTGTCCGCAATCAAGGCCAATTACCCAAACAAACTACTAAGCTTCCCAAGTCATACGCCATCAAGTCATCTAAGAACCAGCCTACTTTGACATCCCGACTTCAAATCCAACTCGAGCACCTAAAACCATATTTCGGAGTTCCCGATTGCACAATTCCCTTATTCCGACAAGCCTAACAACTCGATCGACTACCAAGACTCTCTATAAAGTATACCCTCATCCTAGAGGTCCTCTACCAGTCTCATCTTTACATTCTAAGAGAAATCTCAAGTCACCTCAACTTAACTGCTCTCTCGATCGACCTAGACACTTCTTAACAATCTCGCTTACTCTCTCTAGGCTCTTAAGACTCCGCCTGAACATCATCCCCCAAAGAGATATCTCGAATCACCTTGCTAACTTGATCATATTCCACGCACCACTGACCACTCTCACCAACCATCCACCTCTAAGAATCCAACTCATACTAATCATCTTACACCTGTCACTCTCGACCAACTCAAATGCAGAAATCCATCTCGTGCTACTCCCAACCACGAATTACCAAGACCCTCATCACCAACGCCTATCCTCAAAGACAAACCAATGATTTTACCTACTCATCCCATTCCATAACTCACGAAACCTGAAACACTCAAGTTACCACTCCTTCACCAACCTTCTAAAATATCTTATACTTTAGCATCCTCAATACCTTTTGCTTTGCCTAATTCCCAAATCCATACTCATAATCTCCCTATCTCAACCTTAAGCCCACGGTCTTACTAGGAATCTCAACTACATCCTTGCCTAACTACCAGCCTTTCCTCGAAGATTCATTTCACATCCTCAAATACCTCAATAGTCACAATAACATCCACTCATAAATCCCGATTCATTCCCTATGCCAAAATCCTCCAACAACGATCTAGAAATCTTTCACTCATAATTTCCCCAAGCATTACCAATCCTATCTAAACAACCCCAAATACTCATCATACGAACAACCCCGATGTGAACAACCTAATATCCTCGATCAATAATTTCCCAAGCAACCTCAAACTACTCTTCCTTGGCAATTCCTCAACCTCTCACCCCTTACCGAAATCGCTCCCACACACAGCACACATCACCTATTCCCATATTCTACGATTCCTCAAACGTTCCTTAATCGATCATCCTCGACACCGCCCACGATCTGCTCCTAGACTATCTAGACACCCTCCTTAGCGCACCAATCCGTCTCATAACACCTCCCCTCAAGAATCCCCCGATCAACTCCTAGCTCGCCCATCCACCTCTAGAACTATCCTAACTATCTATACTCACACCCACTCTTAAGGTCACCCTCATGGAACTAGTCTAGACTTCAACCATTACCCTCCTAGCCTAAATGCTCACACCGCGCACCCACTACCTATCGACACTTCTAGCTAGGACATCTCCCTCAAAATCTCAACATACTAGCCTCACTCCCCACCTCAGACCTACCTGGAAGCTCTTCTATACTCACGGACCACTATCTTCAACACATCCCAACTCACTCGGCTCTACTCAAACTAACGCATCATTCCCGCACCCTATCTCACACAACCAAAGACCCAATTTGAAGACCTCAATCCACCTGCCACTTTCCGACCTAACTTACTGAAGAATCTCTCGACTCATGCCCAAGAAAAAGCACCACCACACATATAAACCATAACCTACTCAACAACAAGTCAGTATACCAAGCACCAAGGCACATCATCATAGAAACAAGTTAGTCAGGCAATCATTGCTACTAGTTCAGCACATCCGTCATCACACATTCAATTATGTCAGTTCTTGGCCTATCACACAACATCAATTCCGATTAGTATAGAAGAACCCATGATTTGAATTAAGAATGTTCTTTCTCGTGTCAGCTGGGAGGAACCTTTTCACGATTGTCCTCTTTGAAGCATATTCGTCCTTTTTGCCATCGGTGACGTTGTTCTTGGGGCCTATGGGTCATGGACCCATCACACTTCCGTTGCGCCGCTCCGGTGCCACTTAGTCGTCGGTCTTCCTTTTGTGTCAACGTTCATCAGGGAATCGCAAAGGTTAGAAGTTACAAGGATAGGGGAGAGACAAGGGCAGACGACAAACACCCTCAAGGATTTCAGACATGCACCAGGACTAGGGACAACGAGACCAAGATAGAATCCCTACCCGAGGATTATAACGATGTCCTTAGGGTATTCTATGAGGTTATAATTGTGACACACAAACACATAATACTCATGAATATCATCACATCATTCCACACTAGCATGTACCTTTCTCAAGGGATAGCGATCTATACATTCATAACATATTCATATAATCAACTTTTCATGCACGCGGAACAAGCTAGCAACCTACCGTCTCGTTCACTAATCAGGCTCGATATATATTAAGATCACATATGCACAAACCGAAAATAGACATATACAGAATGAGTTGTGTACGACATAACGAGCATTGTAGAATGTCACAGGTAGGATTCATCACTCATTTTAGGAACACACATAAGCAGATCGAGACAATGCGAAGTCAATTACAAGCATGTTGAGATGGACCCTAATAATCATGCTAGAGGATAAGGTCATATGGGCATAGTAACGATCACATCAAATACAACCATGTTCATATACCAAGACAAGATGACACACAATCATGCGAAGGCCTATGATTAGAAGGCATACGTCCTACATGGTACTAGAAACACTCATTAAGCATGTACACAATCAACACAGTTCAATTTGATTAACGTAGCATGCTAAGAATTTATTTCATATGTTAATTATTCAACGAGGGTTGACCACACTATCAGGGACCTAATTCAAGGGAGAGCAAAAATCATGGAAATTCATACATGCGGCAAATATACTCATTCACAATTGCAATCACGCAAGATATCAGCTAACTCATGCTGAAATATATCATTGTATTATGTCCTGCAATTAGAAGGAGGGTTACTGTTATAACCGAACAGAATTCTCCAAGGACAATCACCGACTCATTACCCCGTTTCCCGTGGGACACTAGTATTTCTCGCTCGGTAGGACACAAGGACATTCACGCTGTTCCCGAGAGGTGAGGGAAAAACTCGTGTTTAGACTCTTGGGGATAGAAGACATGGCGGACCATTACGAGGATCAAAGGGGTGACTCCATGAGACAGCTCACTCCTAACTCGAAACTACTTCAGTCATCACTCCCACTGACATACTCAGGTAACCCTCACATCCAACACGATTTCATGAAGGTAATCAGTTGACCGACCCAAATTTCCCGGGGAAGACCCCAACCTCAGGTACGAGACTCGATGGAAGCATCAATGGTGGGATATGAAATATGACTCAAACAGGGAGAGTAGATGCTTCTCGACCCTTGCTAACATGCCTATATGTTTTGGTGGGGCGGATGTGTCAGAACCATCAGGGGGGTTGAATTATGGAAGGGCTAATCCGACAAGACAAGAATTCTGATTACATAAGAACAAGGCTTTCTCCCACTATCCCGTTTTCACGGTTATTCAACACATGATTCAAGTCAAGGAATATTGATTAGTTCGCTATCCTAAGCACAATAGCACTCATCACATAAGCAATCAACAAGATTAATATGATCCTCTTCGAGAAGGATATAAGACATAAATGCACATAGACGATCTATGCCGTCCTTCGAGGGACGGCTGACTGGAGGGGCAAAAACCTCACGGTCTCCTAACTCAATACTCCAACCTTCGTGGTGTACCTTGGAGTCTTCTAGGCCCATCTGTAAGTAAAAGGTAGTATTTTGCCTACCGTTCCCCGAGTTCTACATCCATAATGGATGCCTACCGCATAGTCTCTACCCCACGAGATTGTTTCCCTTTTATTCATTTTAGGTTTAATTCCAATTAAATTCATTTTGCCCTTATGAAACATTTTTCAAAACCATTTGAAAACATTGGGCAATTTTCAAAACCATCTTCAACCTATTATACTCGGATTGCAAAACCTCAGCTCTGATACCACCTTTGTAACGGCCCGGGATTATAATTCTCGGGTTACATTTCGAGGGATGAAACCCCTCGTTAGGATCTTGCGCCCCGAGTACAGGTTGAAGGTTTGAAATTCTAAACTAATGTTTTCAAAGTAGGATTTCATACCCAAGTTCGAAGGGATCGTTGGAATCCCCGAGGAAGTCCCCTGTACCTGTCGTAGGTCTAAACGTGGAAAACCAATGGTCACACAAATAACGGAGGTAAAACATAATACAAGGGGGTGCCACGGCAAAGACAGGTCAAAACAGAGTATAAGTAGGGAGAAATCCCAAAAGTATAAATTTGGTGAAGTCAGGGTTCAACACTCACTCTCCGCCATATGAATGGACCCCGTCATAACAGCACGAAATCAAGGAGTGAAATGGGTACCTGAATCTAAAAAAAAGAGGGGGATCTGGGTCAATCATCAGGTCACTCATGCGCGTGTGTAAACACACTCTAAGAGGCATATAATAAGCATCCTATCCCTAAGATGAAATGTGTAATGCAATGCGGAAATTAAATCATATATATATATATATATACTGACAGTTTAATATAATGCAGGAAGCGATAAATGGACCCACACCGAATGACAAGTGGCATGTCCCTCTTTTACCTCCACCCCCCTTCCGATAGGGCGGAGACTGGCCAGTTCGGTGCTATAGCATAGCAATTTCCTCGTGGTGGTGCACAAACCACGACATCATCATATCATATCATCTCATCGCTTGCTCGATGGTGCTGGGCTATCATATCATGCTCATATAGACTCGATTGACTCAGGGTACCCGATGAGGCTGGGCTACTTTGTTGTTGCAGGAGGGTGGTCAAGTATGAAATAAATATAAAATAAAGATCAGACTGACTTCCCTGTCTCAGCAAATAAATACAAGACTTCCTCCCGTTGTAGTAGAAGGTTGTCAGGATTGACTCCACGAGGAAGCACGTCAGCAGTTCTTAGGTAGCAACAGATTCTCACAGACAAGCAGCAGAAAGACAGAAATAAAAGCAGAAAAGGCAAATGAAAGCAGAAATAAAAGCAAACGAAAGTAAAGAACAAAGCAAGGCAGAAGCTTACTCGATCTCGACAAGCAGTAACTCGAGATTGACAAGGGACAGTAAAAACAGAAACTTTTAACTCGACGACAGAAGCAGAAACTCAACTCGACATAGACTAAAGCCAACTCGATATCGACTAAGGTCCTACTCGATATCGACAAGGTTTCTCCTCTGCATCGACTAGAAAACTCAGAAAAATTAAATTGCAAATTCGAACACAGAACTCAGATTTTCGACAGAAATAAATCAATATAATAAAAGACTTCCAAGGCCAGGGTATCAACACCACAACGATAACCATGCAAAGTAATACATAAAGGCACAAAAGATCATGCTTTCCATCAAAGTAACTTTCGTTACTAACAAATAGGCATATAGAGGCTTTCGCATAAACCCTAATTGTTACTAACCCTTTTCACATAATTAATCCAAGTTGCATTAAGATCACTTTCGCTTCAATAACACAAACAAAGATCACCTTCAACTCTCGCAAAAGAATCATGCTCATAAGGATAGAAGACGAATTGCATAAAAAGATCTGACCTTTATCGCATCACCTCACATGGCCACCGTCTGGCTCACCCCAGCCCCAGAAGTGGGTGGACTACTCACGCCTCATCGCAATCGCAGACATTGATGTATAAAAAGAAACTTGCATTAAACTATATTCAAAGCCTTTACAATCCCGGCAATCAACTTTCGCAGAATGCCAAAACCCTAAAAACTTTAGAACTCCTAAAACTTCTCTGTGGAACTACTTCTCTCTCCCTAAACTTGTATGATTGAATATATGAAAAACCAGCCCCTAGGGCTTTATTTATAGCCTTCTAATCCTTGCTAATCAAGGATAGAATCTTCTATATATATCTAAAATTATATCTAAAAGGCTTAATGATAAACAAAAGCGATAAAGAAATTAAATCTAAAAGGAAAATAATAAATCTAAACTAGCTAAGTCTCTTTATGTTGATAGATTCCCCTTCCCCTTCCATGGATAGAACTTGATAGATCTCGGCCTACTCGACTTCCTTCGTGCCCAAGGAACTCCAGCTCGACTCGGACTGCTCACGGCGACGTGTTTCCAGAACTTGGTCTACTCGACATCGACAAGGGCTCGTCGACATCGACTAGGATTCATCGTCGACTGATCTTCTCGGGTGACTCTACTCGACAAGCTCGGATCTAGGCTCCTAGGCGTCGTCGATCTCGACTAGGGCTCATCGAGATCGACTAGGGTTGTGGTCGAGGATGGTTCTCTGGTGATGTCAAGGACTCCTCCTTGGCATGGCCTCGGACTAGGGCATGGTGGCTTCTCGATCTCGACAAGGGCTCATCGAGATCGAGTAGGGTTGCTCAGCGCCTTCGTCCTCGGCTTCTCGATCAGCTTCTCTTCTTGTCGACTCCGGGTGTGGCGTCCAATGTCGTCGATCTCGACTAGGTGGTCCTCGAGATCGAGTAGGGTCCCAGATCTGGGTTGGTCTGGCTCTCGACACTGCTCCTAGTCGACAAGGCCTGTGCTCGGACATGTTCGTCTAGATCGAGTAAGTTTTACTCGAGATCGAGTAACTTGGGCTCTCAACTTGATTCGACTGGTTCCGCTTCTTCTTTGACCTTGGACTTCTGGAGTGGTTTTTCGAGCTTTTCTGACCTTCCTTAGAGTTGCTGTAAAACATCTCGAATTCTGCGAATTTAAACAGAAACTGGTGTAGATTCCATAATTTGGCAAATAAATATAAACTACATAGATTATGTACTATTCTAACCCAAATGTCTGTAATGTATGCAGAAAACGATATAAAAGTTACTGTAAAATATGACAGATTCAGCTCACAACAAACACCCCATACTTAAGCTTGCTTGTCCTCAAGCAATACTTTTAATTGTCATTCAGGGGAAGAAATCAAAACTCTCAACATCTTAGATTCATTCTCATATAACCCTGCAATCAATTACCATCATCGGAAAGGTACTATTGTCACAAATCCATGCATGTAAAATTTAAAGAGCAACATCTACTCACAAAAGGAGGGTTATGCAAAAACATTCATAAGTGACAAAGCATTGATAATCAAGAGGACTTTAATTTAAGTTCAAATAAGGAGTAGATTGGTAAAAGGCTAAAGGTGGGCAATTTTTGGCAATGTGGTGCTAATGATCCGGGGAAATGGAGTATTTCCAAACTTGAATTTCCACATTCCTTTTCATAAGATTCATCACCTTTCATAATGCTTTTATCAATAATAATGTTTTTACCTCTCTGACCTCAGCACTGCCTTCTCGCGAGTCGCAAACATGGGTGTCATGAATGGCCCCGGATACTTAGTGCTTTGGACTCCTCACAATGTGTCCCATCTCTCCAAACTATTATCTTATAGAGCAGGGTCAATCTACCTTTATCTCCTGAGGTGATTGGATTATCTTTCACTCATTAAATTTTCCATATATTTTAAACAATTTCCTTCCAAACTCCAATAATGATAATAATCACAACACAAACACCATATAACATCTCCATAATGTAAGATCATTCTCATCATAATCCCCTGATAAGGTAAAGAATGGCAAATATTTAGATCATGTGGAGCAATAATTGAAATAAGGCATATTATGGCTTTTGTGATGCATAAGCATAGGTAAGGGCTTGGAATATAACAATGAGCATTATATAAAAATATAAAGTCCTCCATCATATTATCATGCAACATGTCAAAAGCAGCTTCAAATTTTACCTCCTTCTATGGTTTTCATGAAAATATGCACTTCATTATGACTTTCCTTTACTAGGCAATTTCATGCTATATCTCTAACGAATCCAATTTTGCATCGTCGAGTTCAATTAAAGCTTCCATGACTTTTATCAAAATTTTCAATGGTGGTCATTTTTCAAACTTTTTGGAAAACATGCATATAAGCACATAAATCAATAATGCATTCCAAAATAGCCATGTAGCAATTCAAAGAAATAAATTCTAAACATGCACAAATAATGTCAAATATGGCAAATATGCACAAAGTAAGCCCTTCCCCCACCCCATACTTAAACATTACAGTGTCCTTACTGTATAAAAACAAGGGTAAAGAAAGAAACTCACTAGACTGGTGTGCAGAACCTCTTAATATTGAATGAAGGAATCGCCTGGGCCGAGTGTGAATATTGATATAGCTTGCCTCTATCCATGGACCTGAAAAGTGTAGAAGACATATACCCACAATAGAAAAACTAAAAGTGTTTCAAACCAAAAACAAAGTCTCAAAAGTCCTAAAAAGTCTATGTACAAGCTCTAGATTTTATAGTCGCTAGGCCGACTTTCCATTGAGCTCAAGGTGGCATTTGCAGGGCCCATGTAGCTTGGGCCTCAAATAAGACTCCATTCTTGTCCATCAGCTGCAGTCTTCCAGAATGGATCTTGTTCACCACGAAAGGTCCCATCCGCTTCTTGTCGAGGAGTCTTGGTCGATCTTGACCCCATACTTAGTTCCTGTCAAGGCATCCGAAAAATAATTAATCCATAACGACGTACCTTCATTCGTGTCGATTGGATTTTCTGCGTCCTCCTTTAGGATTGCCATGATCTCCTCCACCTGGGCCTCCATGTCCCTTTTTTCCAGCTCCTCAGGGGTCATATTTCTGACCTTGGGTTCTCCGCAGGTGATGTAGCCAGCTGAGATGGATTTCACCTCTTTCATTGGACCTGTTTGCCTTTCAGTTTTATTAAAGGAATACTCAATTACCTCATCGCTGATGTTGAAGGTGAGCACTCCTTTCCTTACACTTGTGTTGGCATCCACCGTCGCCAAGAAGGGTCTCCCTAGAATAATTGGACAAGCAGGATCTTCTTGCATATCAATAACTAGGAAATCAGCAGGGACAAAGAATTTACCTACTTGTACTGGCACATTGTCCACCATGCCTGTTGGGATGACCACAGTGTTGTTGGCCATATATAGTCTAGCATCCACAGGCTCTAGGGCACCTATCTTAATCTTGAACCAAATTGTTAAAGGCATTATACTCACACTAGCTCCAAGATCACATAAAACATTAATTTTATATGGACCAAATCCAATGGTTATAGCAAACTTACATGGATCTGGCCTCTTCTCCAGTATGTCCAAATGGCTGCATTCCTCTGTAATTTCAGCCATCGATCGCTTTTTGCTCAGAATCTCCTTCGGGAATTTGACGTAAGATGGCATTTCATTGAGAGCTTCTGTGAAGGGGATGGTGACGTTGATTTTTTGAAGCATCTTGATGAAGCGCTGAAATTTCTTTTCTGCGGGTCCTTTGGAGATTTTGTGGGGAAAGGCAGCTTCTTTTTCGGATTCGGAGCCAGAACAGATGTCGGAGGTGCTGCAGTCTTCTCGATCTCGGGTTGACCGTCGTCGATGTCGAGTAGCCCCTTGGCAATCTCGACCAAATTGGGTGCAGTCGAGTTACTGTGTAGTGCAGACGAAGGTTTCTGAAGTTTCTCCTCTACATCGACTAGGCCCTCCTCGATGTCGACTACAGTGTTGTCGATGTTGAGTTGCTGTTCTTCATTGTTCTGCTGCTTTCCGACCTCTGGCTCTTGTAGTTGATGTCCGCTTCTGAGTTTTACAGCAGCGATGTGCCCAGTCTTTCCCTTAGGATTTGGTTCTGAAGACCTAGGGAGCGCACCTGACTGTCTGGGGATTCCTACTGCCAGCTGACCAATCTGTGTATCAACTGATTTTCGCCATATATCAATCTCCCCAAGCCTAGAGTTGACACCTTGCATCTGAGTGTAGGCGGAGTTGAAGGAATGCCTAGTTTCTGAGTGATTCCTCCGTATTTCCTCCAGGACTGTCTGTATATCATCCTTTTTCTGGTCCCTTTCCGGATGTCGTGGAGCTCTATAGGGCGGGGGGTTCCTAGGGACACCTTGGTTTCATTGTGGTTGCTGAAACCTTTGGTCCCCTATGTAGCGATTGGGACCCCCTGCGTAAGCTACCTCCTCGTGGTGTTCTGCCATCCTGACTTGCTCTGTGTGTGGGCACTCAGGAGTGGTGTGCCGTTGTGATCCGCATTCAATGTAAGGCTGGTTGACAGAAAGATACTTCACTTGCTTAAGGAGCTTCTTGTTCTGATCTTTGTAGTATTGTTCCCTTACATCCGGATCAATTTCCTTAGGAGGCTCATAGAGGGGCATGGAAGGTGCTGTCCTCGCGTATGGGTTCTCTTCATAAGTTGCAGTAGACCCATACTGGTTGTCGTAGTTGGTGAGCTTCTCTAGAACACCCCATGCGTCACTTGGCGGCATTGTCAGATACTCATAGCGAGTATAGTGGTTGATTCTGTCCTTAGTGACTTGATCAAGAGAGTTGAAGAAGATCTCTTGAATGACGTAGGGTGGCTGTCCATGAGTAGGGCAAGATCGCAGAAGTTCCTTGTAGCGCTCCCATGCCTTTGCCAGCGGTTCCCCTTTTTTCTGTTTGAAGGCGGTGATTTTCTGGCGGAGATGTGCTATTTTGGTGGGTGGGAAGAATTTGTTCAGAAACTCTTGCTCTACTTGGGCCCATGTTGTCAGGGATCTTGGTTCCAGCCAGCGACCAGCGGAAAGACTTCATCTTGACATATTCCAAAGTTGTACCTTCAACAAGAGTACGACAGATGTCAAAAAAGTTCGTAATATGTTCAAGAGGACACTCATTAAATCTACCAAAAAAGGCATTATTTTTAAGCTCTATAAGAAATTGAGTGCGAATTTCAAAAGAGTTTTCAGGGATAAGAATCGCCGATTCAGGCACGACGAGGGTTGGATGCATATAATCCTCAGCAGTAGTTGGATATTGGGCAAACTCAGCTTCTGCTTGCGTTGCGCGCTCAGCTTCTTGTTCCCTCGCTGCCCTTTCATTGGCTATAGTGGTATCCTTTGCGGCTAGCTCCCTTGTAAGCCGGGCAATCAGTTGTTCTTGTGTTTCAGCGGCCGCCATGATCCTTTTGAGTTTAGAGTGGATGTGTAGGTAACGTTCTGGTTCGTCTAAGCTGTCAAACTCGGGTGGTAGACCAGAACGGCGCATACACCTGAAAATTAACTCAAAGAAAAAGTGAGATCTAACTACCTAAGGCGCGAATGATTGCTTCCCCGGCAACGGCGCCAATTTTTTGTTGCAGGACGGTGGTCAAGTATGAAATAAATATAAAATAAAAATCAGACTGACTTCCCTGTCTCAGCAAATAAATACAAGACTTCCTCCCGTTGTAGTAGAAGGTTGTCAGGATCGAATCCATGAGGAAGCACGTCAGCAGTTCTTAGGTAGCAACAGATTCTCACAGACAAGCAGCAGAAAGACAGAAATAAAAGCAGAAAAGGCAAATGAAAGATAAAATAAAAGCAAACGAAAGTAAAGAACAAAGCAAGGCCGAAGCTTACTCGATCTCGACAAGCAGTAACTCGAGATCGACAAGGAACAGTAAAAACAGAAACTTTCAACTCGACGACAGAAGCAGAAACTCAACTCGACATAGACTAAAGCCACCTCGATATCGACTAAGGTCCTACTCAATATCGACAAGGTTTCTCCTCTGCATCGACTAGAAAACTCAGAAAACTTAAATTGCAAATTCGAACACAGAACTCAGATTTTCGACAGAAATAAATCAATATAATAAAAGACTTCCAATGCCAAGGTATCAACACCACAACGATAACCATGCACAGTAATACATAAAGGCACAAAAGATCATGCTTTCCATCAAAGTAACTTTCGTTACTAACAAATAGGCATATAGAGGCTTTCGCATAAACCCTAATTGTTACTAACCCTTTTCACATAATTAATCCAATTTGCATTAAGATCACTTTCGCTTCAATAACACAAACAAGGATCACCTTCAACTCTCGCAAAAAAATCATGCTCATAGGGATAGTAGACGAATTGCATAAAAAGATCTGACCTTTACCGCATCACCTCACATGGCCACCGTCTGGCTCACCCCAGCCCCAG
Source organism: Persicaria tinctoria (assembly GCA_037127255.1). Lineage (NCBI taxonomy): Eukaryota > Viridiplantae > Streptophyta > Magnoliopsida > Caryophyllales > Polygonaceae > Persicaria > Persicaria tinctoria. The sequence continues at coordinate 32,807,203 of JBANSL010000015.1, forward strand.
AAGTGGGTGGACTACTCATGCCTCATCGCAATCGCAGACATTGATGTATAAAAAGAAACTTGCATTAAACTATATTCAAAGCCTTTACAATCCCGGCAATCAACTTTCGCAGAATGCCAAAATCCTAAAAACCTTATAACTCCTAAAACTTCTCTGTGGAACTACTTCACTCTCCCTAAACTTGTATGATTGAATATATGAAAAACCAGCCCCTAGGGCTTTATTTATAGCCTTCTAATCCTTGCTAATCAAGGATAGAATCTTCTATCTATATCTAAAATTATATCTAAAAGGCTTAATGATAAACAAAAGCGATAAAGAAATTAAATCTAAAAGGAAAATAATAAATCTAAACTAGGTAAGTCTCTTTATGTTGATAGATTCCCCTTCCATGGATAGAACTTGATAGATCTCGGCCTACTCGACTTCCTTCGTGCCCAAGGAACTCCAGCTCGACTCGGACTGCTCACGGCGACGCGTTTCCAGAACTTGGTCTACTCGACTTCGACAAGGGCTCGTCGACATCGACTAGGATTCGTCGTCAACTGATCTTCTCGGGTGACTCTACTCGACAAGCTCGGATCTGGGCTCCTGGGCATCGTCGATCTCGACTAGGGCTCATCGAGATCGACTAAGGTTGTGGTCGAGGATGGTTCTCTGGTGATGTCGAGGACTCCTCCTCGGCATGGCCTCGGACTAGGGCATGGTGGCTCCTCGATCTCGACAAGGGCTCATCGAGATCGAGTATGGTTGCTCAGCGCCTTCGTCCTCGGCTTCTCGATCAGCTTCTCTTCTTGTCGACTCCGGGTGTGGCGTCTCAGTGTCGTCGATCTCGACTAGGTGGTCCTCAAGATCGAGTAGGGTCCCGGAGATGGGTATGTCTGGCTCTCGACACTGCTCCTAGTCGACAAGGCCTGTGCTCGGACATGTTCGTCTAGATCGAGTAAGTTTTACTCGAGATCGAGTAACCTGGGCTCTCAACTTGATTCGACTGGTTCCGCTTCTTCTTTGACCTTGGACTTCTGGAGTGGTTTTTCGAGCTTTTTTGACCTTCTTTAGAGTTGCTGTAAAACGTCTCGAATTCTGCGAATTTAAACAGAAACTGGTGTAGATTCCATAATTTGGCAAATAAATATAAACTACATAGATTCTGTACTATTCTAACCCAAATGTATGTAATGTATGCAGAAAACGATATAAAAGTTACTGTAAAATATGACAGATTCAGCTCACAACAGGCTACCCTATGACCCTAGCAAAGACTCTAGGACTATCACAGATAACGGCCGTTCTCTTGCAAGGACGTATAACAATCGTATGATTTTCATTTCAGCTCCTAAGCGTGATTCTATGTCGTATGGTTTATGGACGGTTTTTAGTCGCATAAATCGTATCAAAATAAAACTCAAACCTACAAACTAGTATAGCAAGTAAGTAAGAGGTCGATCCCACAGAGAATCAAGTATTTCTCCGCAATGTGTATTTACCAATTAGTGAAAGGGGGGTTTTGGTTGATTGAGATTGAAAAGAAAATAAAATAAAATAAAAACAGATTGATGCAAAACAATTTAGAGAAAATCGATCTACCTACAACTATCCACTTTATTTGGTTGAATTTGTATTGTAACTTCCTCTTGTCCTTTTAGTCTTCCTATGAATGCCCTTGTCCCGACCTAATATAGTTACTAGTCCAATCAGTCCTAGAAACCCTTATCAATCGAACAGTCCCTAAAGAAAGATTTAACCCAATTGATAGCTTTAAGTTCAGAGATTAACCAAGGTATTTGCAGTCCCTAAAGAGGGATTTAACAACACATCCAACTTCCTACCCATCCAATTAGTTCAATCAGCTCTAAAGGGATAAGTTTGCTACTTGGGTTAAGGTTCGTAATCAGGAATCTACAAAACCCTAGCAATTGAATTGATCTAACAAGTTGGCCAGACAAGATAGAACAAAACAATAAACAATCAAGCACAAAGAAGTTGAAGCATTCAATATAGGAAATAAGGAACAAGATTCAGAAACTCACAATCAATCCAAATAAAGCTTCAAATTGCGAGTAGAACGAAGAGAGTTTAGCTGCCCATGGCGAACATCGCTCTCTCTCTCTCTCTCCTGTTGTTTTATGAATGAAAGAGTAGAATAGAAGTTATGGAAAAACAACTAAAAGTGGCCTTATAAAAGATCCAAAACAAAAACATCTAGGGTTTTTAATTATTCAAAACGACGCGTATCCGCGCTGGCGGCAGATGCGGCGGCCGCCGCATGCATGCTGCGGCCGCAGCATCGGTATTCTTTTTGCATCGTCCCTGGCGGCGGCCGCTGCACACCATGCGGCGGCCGATGCATTGGTCTTTCACGAAAAATCCGTCTTGAATCAGCTCTTGACGTCAACATGAAAGTTGTAGCTCTCTGAAAGACCTTTCCAACGCATGGTCATAATAGTTGATCGGACAACCGAGGCCTCCAGAAAGTGCAAAACAAGTTCAGCATGTCTAGCGACAACTTTTGCAGACTTGTTCTTCGTTAGGTTTGCTTCTTCTTCTCAGGACCTCTTGAGATCTTCATGTAAGTTTCTTCGATCAACTAGACATTCTCATCCAATGCGTTATCAACCCATTTATCCTTCTCGGATCCACATTTACCTGAAATAATCAATAAAAACGTGTAGATTCCGACTCCACCAACATAGAAAGCAAATATGCAAATTCTACTTCAATCATGAATGATATGCGTCTTAACTAAGCTAAATGCAACCTAATATGCCTACCTAAATGCATGCTATCAATGGTGCATGGACACTAGCCTACTATATAACACCCAGTGCATAGAGCGCCCATTAAGAGTAAGTTCAAAGAACTTACCTGGAGAAGCGCAGAATCCAAACAATGATCAGCAATGGCAAGCAATCCAACATATCAGAGATCACCTAGTAATCCCATAAATAACATAATAAGTCTAAGTCTAATTTACACAAAGCACACAAGGCACATATGAAACATGTAAGATACACACATATGATAACTCAACCATCTTGTCATTATTAACATTATCATCTCATCTACAATTCTCATATTGTCTCATCATATCTCATAAATTAACATCTTTCTCAATTCGATCATAACATCATCCTCATCAGCTCATGACAACCTCCATATCATACTTAGCCAATTTCACATATTACCGTTTCATACTCACACTTGGCATACAGATATATATTAACATCATAATATCTAACATTTAATCTCATATAGTAAATCACCGCAAGTCATACTATTAGTCACACATATCATGTCGTTAGTCAAACACTCATATTATCATGCTAGTAAATCATCGAATAAGTCTTGTTTCCAAGTTTAGATTCAAATCTGTGTCAAATCCGCGTTAGAATCCCGACCCTTGAAAATACTCGCCAAATTCCCTTTTAAATTTATTTATTAGATTACTTTCCAACCTTGAAATTCTTTTCCAAATTCTTTATAAATCTTGAAGTCCCAATAATATATTTTAAATCTCAATAGTATTACATGATATTTTAAATACCATTTATTTGACACCTTTATAAATTATTTCCAAATTCTCTAAAATCCCGACCATTTTTATTTAATAAATCAACCCTTATAAGTCTCCCAAAATATAATAATTTATCTTTTAAATCATCAATTACTATTATAATATATTTTAATTACCATTAATTAGTTAAATAATAACCGGATAACCCGAACCGTACCGAACCGAACCGAACCCGCTTAAATCCCAACCGGTTAACAAATAACACAATATATATAATGTTAGCAAAAGGGGCCCACGAGTCCACATCAGCGTCTTCCTCCTCCATATTCAAATGAAGCCGCCGGCCGCGCCATTGCCCAGCTCGACTTCGCTCCTACCGGCGCCGCTGCACCGTTCGACGGAGCTGGCTACGTCCTTCAGCCTCGCCCAGCTTCTGGGCTCCCCCGTCTCCTCACACGCACCTGCTGCTCCTGACCTTGCTCTCAACGCTCGCTCACCCCTCGCTCAGCTCGCCCTCTTGCCTGTCGAAGCTCGCTCACCGCCGCTCTCGAGCTCGCCGGAGCTCTCGAGCTCCACCCGGCTTCCCGCACTCAGCTTACACACGCTCACACTCAACCACAGCCCGATCCCGATTAGAAATCGATTAGAAACAGAGGAAGGGAAAAGGTGGAACTCACCGACGAAGTTCGTGACTTTGGAGCTCTCGATCAGATTCCTGGGCATCGTCGGAGGCTCTCGATGGCTTCTCGGACCTGCGTCGGATATGGGTGAGTGTGATGGTAGGGCTCGAGAATGGTTTGGATCGAAAACGAAGGATAACGGCTTACCGGAATGTTACTCGCGCTCAATAAGGCAGGTGGTGCTTCGGTGGCTCGCCGGTGGCTCCGATGGTCCCTAGGCGGCTCTTGGGTGGAATTGGGCGGCTCGGGAAGCTGTTGGTGACTCTGAGGATGGGTCGAGGGCTGCCGATGGTCCTTGGGTGGAAGTAGAACGAAGGAGGAAGAGGTGGGCTTGGTTTGCTTCTTGCGGAAAAATAGGGGAAGGAAGGAGCAGGGCTGCGGTGGTGGTGATCGGCGGTGATAGAGGTGACTGAGACGGTGATGGCTACTGAAATGGCGGAGGTGATGGAGTGGTGATGGTGAAGACGGGATGGTGGTGGCGTGGGTATGGTGAATGAAGAGAGCAGAAGATGATAGTGATGGGTATGGTGATGGAGGGAGTTGGTGAATGATGGGAATGAAGAAATGACGGGGAGTGGGGTTCCAATTTGAAGGGTATGGTGAAGTGAGGGCAGAGTGAGTAAGGGTGGAGTGTTAAATTGGTTAAATCAATACCCGAAAATAAATTCCGAATATGCGAATCTCAAACCTCAAAATTAATTCTCGAATGTTAGTTTCCATGAATCCCACTTTCTCGATCAATTAGATTTTTTAAATCGAAAAGGATATCGCCATCCGATAATTATTTTGAATTTTCGAGATAAAAGGATGGAAATTATTCGTCAAATTTTATATTCCGGTCGGAATCCGCTAAACGAGTTTTAAAACGATTAAATTTCATTTTTAATTATCTTATCTGTTTTTTTCGAAAAATTAGGATTTGAAAATCCGAGTCTTTACAATAATTTTGTTTGTATTTTTTTTTGAAACCCCTTGGCTACAGCCTAGTAGCCATCAAAGTTATTGAACGAAATAATATGGTTACAAAAAATAATATGATTATCACATGTTAAAAATTCAAACAAACCAAGTTCACAACCAAAAGTACATACAAAACAATTCAAACAGACCAAGTTATCAGTCTTCAAATAAACCAAGTTCAAGTGTATGAGAGCTTTTGTATAATTAGAGAAATAAGCATTCCCACATGTAAATAGAATAGCAGTGTTTGTTAGGTTGTTACCTTGTGCTATATAAGCACTCGGATCACCTCTGTACAACTTACGCTTAATGAAACAGAAATTGTTTTCCTCCAATTGATCACACTCTCTCTAAAGCTTGGTTTTCGGTTCTTCAATTGGGAATTGATCACCATCTCAAATATTATCAAAGCACAGGTAAAAAAGAGTGTTCGAGGTGTGATTTCTGATCACATATTTAGTTCTAACAAAAGCTCATATACTCTTATATCTCCAAAGTAGTATGACAGATCAACAACTTAATAGAGAAGTTATTACTTTCATTGACAAAATGCAATTCAATTCAATTACATGTAGGAGCAATTCCTCACATTCAAATGATAGGAAGCATCAATTCAACTAATTAAAGAAATACCTTGAGAGTGCTGATTGGAGGCCGCTCGATGTTCTTTGACCTGAATTTCTGGTTCACGAGACGAAAATTTATCGCCTTTAACCCTAATTTCACAAAAGGAGATGCAGCTGACGGTGGAAGGAAAATTAGCGAGGAAGAGGGGTTGTTAGGAGGAAAATCAAGTATGAAATTTAAATAAAATATAAAAGCAAACAGACTCCCTGTCTCAGCAAATAAATACAAGACTTCCTCCCATTGTAGTAGAAGGCAGTCAGGATCGATCCATGAGGAAGCGTGACAGCGCCCAATTTTTCAGCTCCAAACTCAGCAGATTTTCGACCAAAAGAGCACTCGATATTGACCTGTCCAGTCGATATCGACCACACTGTCGACAACCTGTAAAACGCAGAAAATAGAAACGAAAACAGAAAACACACACTGGTCGATTTCGACCTAACCCACTCGATATCGACCTAAAATTATTGACCAACAGTAACTCAATTTCGACTAAAAACAAAAAATTTTCGCAGAACATAACTCAAAACTTATGAAATAAATCAATAAAATAAAGATTTCCAAGAACAGGGTTTTAACACCACAACGATAACCATGTAAAATAACACATAAAGGCATAAAAGATCATGCTTTTCATCAAATAACTTTCGTTATTAACAAATAGAAATATAGAGGCTTTCGCATAAACCCTAATTATTACTAACCCTTTTTCACATAATTAACCCAAGTTGTATTAAGATCATTTTCGCTTCAATAACACAAACAGGGATCACCTTCAACTTTGGCAAAAGAATCATGCTCGTAGGGATAGAAGACGAAATCGCATCAAAAGATTGTACCTTTACCGGATCACCTCACATGGCTACCGTCGGGGTCACCCCGACCCTAGAAGTTGGGTGACTACTCGCTCTTCATTATCTAGAAAGACATTAATAATAAAAGGGAACTAAATTGCATTAAATAAAATAAAAGAAAGCTTACAACCAATCGAAACCAAATCGTCTCTCAACTCTCTTGCTCCTCCTCGCCATAAGCTCTCTCTCTCTCTCTCCTACTTACTCGATATTGTTGGAACTAGATTGAATGAATAAAATCCAGCCCCTAGGGCTTTATTTATAGGCTTCATTCCAAGCTAATCTAGGAAAGAAACTTTATCTATATCTAAATCTATCTATCTAATACTTACAGATTAAATTATGGAAATAAAACAATTATATCTAAAAGAAAACTAGGATTAGTGTGGATAGATCTTTCTTCTCTTGATAGAACTTGATAAATCTCCTCTTGAGTTGATAGAATATCTCTTGCTTAATGTGGAAGAAATCCCGCTCAGCAACTCGGACTCGCTCTAGCTAGAAATCGGCTACTAGATACCGGTCGATATCGACCAAAAGTGGTCGCTATTGACCTATCTTCTCAGCTCCGTCTTCTGACACTCGATCTCGGCTCCCGGAGGATTTTCGACCGGATTTTCACTGGATATCGACCAAGGTGGTCGAAATCGTCCTGTTCCGTACTTCTCCACTCGATTATGGGCTTCTGGTGGATTTTCGACCAAATTTGACTCGATATCGACTAGAGTGGTCGATATCGACCTATCCTTTTCCGCTCCATCTTTCTGGTCGATTCCCGGCTTGACTGCCCGATTTGGTCCACTCGATATCGACCTATTTTAGTCGATATCGACCTCTTTTTATCGAGTTCTTCTTTCCTTGTTTCCAGCTCGATTTGTCCTGGTTCAGCTGCTTCTTGACCTCGAACTTTCTATAGTTGAGTTCGACCTTTTCCTCCTTCTTTTGAATTTTAAACAGAAACTAGTGTATACTCCATAATTTGACAAATAAGTGTAAACTACATAGAATCTGTACTATTCTAACCCAAATATATGAAATGCATGCAGAAATCGATATAAAAGTATACGTAAAACATGGCAAAATAAGCTCACATAAGGGGTCTGATGTAGGAGATTGGGGACTTAAGGCTCAGTTCTGGATCTGAGCTCTCGGTGTTGGTCACGTCGTCTGCCTGCGAGGACGAGTTGTTGCTCCTCGTCGGCGACGACAACTAGGAATGAGGTGCGAGGATGAGCGAGAGGGAGAGGGCTTCAGGAAGACGAGATTTGAGAGATGTGAAGGTTGCCATGGCCGACGACGTCGAAGCTTCACCTCCAGATCCGGCGACGAGTGTTGTAGGAGGAAATCAAGTTCAAAATATAGAAATATAAATCAAACCAGATTTGTGCCCACGCAAATAATTACAAGACCTCCTCCCTATGCAGTAGTGGGAAGTCAGGATCGATCCACGAGGAAGCGTGTCAGCGGATCTCAGGTAGCTGTATCGTGAGAAGCAAGCACAGTTGGGAGCGGAGAATTCGAAGAACGATTTGCAAGTCTTGTTCAATCGGCTCAAAGCTCTAGCGCATGAGGCCATCAAGAACCACGACGAGAGCAATAGGAGTAAGGACCAATTTGCCTGTAGCAATGGAGTGGGGGTGACTGCAATTTGTTAATTGAGATTTTTAAGCATAAAAAAAAATAATAATAATTTGTGCCGAAGGCATAAATTTTCGCTCTCATTGGAGGAGTATCCTATTTTTTGTAAAAATTGATAGAGTGTTCATTTCTATTAACCTATTAAAAAATAAGGAAGAAAAATAAAAAATAAACAAACCCTAAACAAAAAAAAAATCGTCCCCTCCCCTGTGTTCATTGTGAGATCTTAGAACTCCACATCGTCTCTCACCTCCGTCCCTGCCTCCCTCACCACCACCTCCACCATCAGATCTAGGTCCGAGAACTTGTCCTCGTCGAGAGCTCAGATCCAAGGTCGAGCCTTAACCTCCGATCTCCTGCATCAGAAGACCAGGTTGCCCCCGCCTCCCTCTCTTTCTTCTCCCGCATCAGAAGACCAGAGCAGAGCCTTAACGCCGCTGACCTCCTCGGCCACGGCCGCTCCAACGGCGTCCTCTGCTACCTCGACCGCCTCGTGGATGAGGTCGCCCCCGCATCCCTCTCTTTCTTCTCTAGCGTCCGTAATAGCGATATAGGTAAAATTCGATGGTGAACGAGGCGGGATTCGACTCGAATTCGGGTGATGAGGTGAACGGGAACGGGAATTAGTTATCTAGGAGTAGCAGAGGATGTCTCTGGCTAATTTCTTCTCCCATGTCCTCCTCCTTTACCTTTTCTGATTCGGAATGTTATTGAAATACCAGTTCCATCGGTTTTGAGCTCATTTTAGCAAAAGAGAATGTTGCTGTGTTTGATTCAATCCGATTGATTGAATTTTAAAATATGTATCACTCTCCTTGTAAAATATACACTTATAAGATGCTTTCCTTTAGGTTTTAGGCACTGTCTAGTCTTTTGAGTTGCCTATTCCATTGATTATATGGTGAAATATATGTCCAAATTTGAGATATAAACCTTGAGTGTTGTGTGATTATTGAATTGTAACTCTCTCTTAACGCTTTGTTGTGTTCATAAAGAGCTTAGTTGTGTTGATAATGAGCTTAGTTGGGGATGCTTTCGTAGATTACAACAATTTGAGCATAAGCAGATTCCAAGTATTCAACAATTAAGGGTGCTGACATGTTTTTTTTTTGTTAAATAGAAATTAGTGAATTTTGTTGTTGTAGCTTCTGCATTTGTATCATCTTGTGGCTATTGTAGCTTCTGATTTTTCCTTGCATCTTGCTTCTGCTGATTTCGGGTCTCTTTTCGAGGTTGTTGTAGGTTTTGAATTTCGCTTGCCTCTTGCTTCTATTGATTTCGGGTCTCTTTTCGGGGCTGCTGTAGCTTCTGAATTTCATCTTATGTAGTTGTATCTGTATTGAGCTTGTTTGTGGAACCATGAGGCTTATCATGTCAGATTCTGAAGAAATTGGAATATAATCTTGCACATTCCATTGGATTACACTTCTAAGGTGCTTTCCTTTGAGGGTATTTTATCACATAATTTGGAATTAGTTATCTAGCAGTAGCTATTGTCGTTGTGTAAATGCTGACATCTATCTGTTGATGGGCAAAAGCTTTATCTTTTACAATATCTTTTAGGTGAAAATGTATAAAACCACCCACTATTCATTGTTGTTTGCAAATAACCACCTCTTATTCAAAAATTGTCAAATAACCACCCACTATTCATTGTTGTTTGCAAATAACCACCCCTTATTAAAAAATTGTCAAATAACCACCCATTAAATATAGTTTGTTTGCAACTAACCACCCATACCTTTTTTCTTGTTAAACCTCACTTAATTTAATATGAAAAGGCAATTATACCCGAAAATCCGAAAATTTTTCGAGTAATCTGTGTTTCGACCCGGTGACCTGATTGACTCTGTAATTTTGACCCGATTGTCCCGGTTGATTTATAATTATATATGATTAAATTTTTTTATGGAGAGTCCAATTTATTACATTTGATAATTACAATCACTTGATCTTTCATTTTCAAAGCAATTTTTATATTTATTTGTATTGTGTAATAATTCGTCCGATCGATAGTATTTAATTTTTTATTTTTCAACACATTTTTTTAAGAAGATAATATAAAAAATTTTAAAATAATTCTATGCTTATAAATAATTACATGAAATTATTTTTTAAAAAAATATTTAAAATTTTGATATTTTATATATTATTACATTTTATTAAAAATTACGTGAAATAATAAAAATCAAATGTTTTTAATAAGATTTAATAATATATAAAATATCAATTTTAAAAACAATTATTTAAAATTTTGATATTTATATATTATTACATTTTATTAAAAATTATGAGAAATAATAAAAATAAATATTTTAGATCAGATATAGTATATATTTACAAGCACCAGAATTTATGAACGACGTCTTTAATTGTAGACTTTCAAAATTATCCAAAATTATCAAATCATGATTTTTTTAATTTAAAAAAGAAAAAATTGACAAACCCAAAATCGATCCAAAATCACCCGAAAGTCGGTCAAACCCGGGTTCGAGACAACCTGGATGTACCAGGAACCCGTTTTACTCGGGACCCGAAGTGACCCGACCCGAATGACCCATTTGACAAGTCTAATTGTAATACCTGAAAATTCAAGCAACAGAGACAAGTATAATTGTCTTTTTACTAAAAATGAAACATTAAATAATAGGGGTATAATTGTCTTTTCATATTAAATTAAGTGAGGTTTAACAAGAAAAAGGGTATTGGTGGTTAGTTGCAAACAAACTATATTTAATGGGTGGTTATTTGACAATTTTTGAATAAGGGGTAGTTATTTGCAAACAACAATGAATAATGGGGGGTTATTTGACAATTTTTTAATAAGGGGTGGTTATTTGCAAACAACAATGAATAGTGGGTGGTTTTATGCATTTTCGCCTATCTTTTATTAGAGGATTAAAGAAGTTTGAGATTCTGATCTCATGTAATATGATATCAATTTTGGGAATTATCTTATTTGTAAACATTATCTTTTATTGTATATTTTATTAAATGTTGACATCTTCTGTAACTTTAGAAATTCATTAAATGTTGAAATCTAGCTCAATATGGGCAAAAGCTTTATCTTTTACAGGATCTTTTATTAGAGGATTGTAGAAGCTTGAGCTTCTAACCTCATGTAATATGATATCAATTTTGAGAATGGTCTTATTTGTAAACTTTATCTTTTACAATATCTTTTATTAAATGCTGACATCTTCTTATAACTTTAGAAATTCATTAAATGTTGACATCTAGCTGTTGATGGGAAAAAGCTTTATCTTTTACATTATCTTTTATTAGAGGATTGTAGAAGTTTGAGCTTCTTATCTCATGTAATATGATATCAATTTTGAGAATGATCTTATTTATAAACTTTATCTTTTACAGTATCTTTTATTGAATGCTGACATCTTCTGGAAACATTAGAAGTTCATTAAATACTGACATCTTCTGGAAACTTTAGAAATTCATCGTTTTGAGATTTGTACTTGCATAACTCTTTACTTGACTTATTGCTGGAGGAATATGATTTTTCACATTATTTGCTTAAAATTAAAAGAGAAAAAAAATCTTGTTGACCTCTGGTGTCAGCAGTAACAATTTGCACTTTTTTCACTTTTTTTCACTTTTTTTTTACTTCAGATTGCATGTTTTTGAATTTTTTTTCACTTTTGAATATGTTTTCAACAATCTCAAGTAGGTTCTCATCCCTTATCTCTCCTTTGTTTATCTATAAACATGTCGTTGGCTCCTACGCACTAAATTGGTCGAAATCGATTCACTAATTCTTGTTTATGCCAATTTTAATCCTGATGTCAAACTTCTTGATGTATCCTTTAATGAATGTGAGATAGGAAATACAATGACGACTTTTTTGGTTACTTTTTGTGATTGCTCACTCTTAGGTTTTGCCTAGATATACACCGTGTCAGCAAGTGTGACCTTTAATGCTAGAACTTGCATTATTTTGCACATTGCCCAGATATACACATGTGAGCAAGAGTTTTACATATTGTAGAGGCTCTGAATCAGGGTTAAATTTTCCGTACATTTTTGGAACTTCTTTGCAAGGTTATTTTCATCCATGATATTTACGAATTATTTCAATGTTTTTCTCGATTTTTATTTCTTGTTGTCAAGTGATGTTTCTTCTGCTGATTTCGCTTGCTCTTTGTTCATTTCGCTTGTTGTGAGTGTTGTTTCTTCTAGTTTCTGCATTTTCGGGGCTGCTTTTGCTCTTAAATTTCAAGTGCCCTTATTGCTTATCATGTCAGCACCTTAGGTTGGATAATAATACATTGGATTCTAAAGAAATTGAGTATTGGATGTGATTTTGATGTTGATTTTTATGAAATCTGGAACCTACTCTGGTTTTATGAATTTATATGAAATTTGGAACCTACTTTGGTTGTTAGGGCTAATGTTGTTGACACTCCTAATAATTTGCACAACAGATTGTTATTTTTGCACATCATAAAGTTATAATTGCACAACATATTGTTATTTGAACACATCAAAGGTTACAATTTTTTTTGTATGTCAGCATTCAATTAGTTGTCTTTTTTATAAGTCATTCTAGTGTAAGCTTAATGTATATGACTCTAAAGCTTCAACTGATGTTATTAAAGTTCTCAGAAGCACTCATCTTCTCTAAACTTTAAAAATTTATTAAATTTTGACACATAGTTGTTGATGGGCAAAAGTTTTATCTTTTATATTATCTTTTATTAGACGATTGTAGAAGTTTGCGCTTCTCATCTCATGTAATATGATATCAAATTTGAGAATGATCTTATTATTAAACTTTGCGCGTGTTCGGCTAGCAGATTTCAGTAGATTTCAATAGATTTGGAGATTAAAAAAAAAGAATCTCGTTGATATGGTGTTTGGTTGCTCCATGGAGATAGTGATTAAGGGGATTTTAGGAGATGAAAAAAAGGAAGAATCTGAAATCTAGGGGGGAGAAGATTATGGAGATTTGGAGATTCTATGATTCACATTCTTGCCCCTCCTCTCTATTTCACGTGTTTCTTCAGATCCGGAGGACACCCTGTATCGTCGCTTCCTCCATTGTCATCTTCTCCCAAATTCAAAGTCTAGGGTTCACATAAATGGGTAGATTCGAACCCGAAATTGTCGAATCGAAGTCCAAGGTGGCTGCGAGGTGGGTATGCACAGTCGAAGCCACTATTTCCGCTGCCTGGAGCACCGACGGGAACGGCGCCGCCTTGGCCGAAGGCGAAGCCGGTGTTGCCCATCCCTACGGTGCCGGCGTTTCAGATCTGGAGAACACCCCTTGCACCGTCGCACCTCCATTGTCATCTTCTCCCAAAATCAAGTTATATTCCTCTGCTCCCTCACCTCTACTCCCCTTTCTTTCGATTTCTCTATCGTAATTCACACTGGAAGAAGAAATCCTCTGCATTCAATTTCAAGGTCTAGGGTTCACATAAATGGGTATATTCCTCTGCGCATAAGGAGATTGAAAAGGAAGCGACGAAAGATGAGACAGAGATCCAATTTCACGTTTGATAATTTGCATTCAATTTCACGTTTCATTAATTGGATTTGGAATCCCCTAAATCGACTGCTTGTGAATTGTGATACAAGCTCAGTTACACAAATGCAATTTTACGCAGTGGTGTTGAAGGTGAAGCACTTCCGTCGAGGTGATGTCGGGGTGACTACAGCTGGCGGCGTTGGACCCTTAAGCTGCGGGCGTCAGTCGGCAGTTTCGCCATGAGGAGGAGCACGATGGGGAATGAGGAGGAAGACGATGAACTCATGAGCAGGGTTGGGGTTTAATACTTTTAGGGGTAGAAAGGTAATTTTCAACCCTTCAAATCCATCAAAATCTTCTACCCACCAAACACATTTAAGAGATTTACGACCATATAAATCTCCATCTCATGACATCTACAAAAATACCATTAATCTACAAAATCTGTCTACATCTCCTAACATCTACAAAAATCCCATTAATCTACAAAATCTCCATCTACTGTCAAACACGCCCTTTATCTTTTACTGTATCTTTTATTAAATACTGACATCTTCTGGAAACTTTAGAAATTCATTAAATGTTGACATCTAGTTGTTGATGGGCAAAAAATTTATCTATTAAAGTATCTTTTATTAGAGGACTGTAGAAGTTTGAGATTCTCATCTCATCTAATATGATATCAATTTTCAAAATGAACTTATTTGTAAAATTTATATTTTATTATATCTTTTATTAAATGCTGACATCTTCTAGAAACTCTAGAAATTCATTAAACGTTGACATCTCATGTAATATGATATCAGTTTGTTGTAGAGTTATATTGTTTATCTGAATGTTATGTTATAATATAATTAAAAACATTTTAGCTCAATGGTAGAGTGATGTGCTTATGCGCAAATACCTGGGTTCGAATCCCGAATAGGCTAAAGTTTATAAAAAATCTAGTAATTTACAAAATTATCCAATAAATGTTCAATAATAAGATATATTAGTGCAATTTTAAAAAATAATTGCATGTGCATATCCTTTTTATAAAGTTGTTTAACCAAATATAATATAAAGATTATATCTGCACAGCACAAAGTTACATTTGCACAACATAATATTATATGTGCACAACATCATATTATATTTGCACACCAGAAAGTACTGACACGAAAAAAAGCATCTTCGACGTCGGTGTCAACAGCATCAATGTCGGCATCAGTGCTGACATGAAAAATAAAATTGTTGACACGAAGAAAAAAAAGTGATGACCCAAAAAACAGCATCCCCGACGTTGGCGTCATCATTATCGCATCCTCGACGTCAGCGTCATTAACGTCAGCATCTGCGATGTCGGCGTCAGCAACTCCGATATCGACATTAGCAATGTCAGCGTCAGTAAAAAAAAGTGTTCACACGAAAAAAAAGCATCCCTGACGTCGGCGTCAACAACGTCAGAATCTTCGATGTTGGTGTCACCAACATCAGCGTTAGTGTTAGCATCTCCGATGTCAGCGTCAGCAATGTCAACGTCAGTGTTGACACGAAAAAAAAGTGCTGACACGAAAAAAACATCTTTGACGTTGGTGTCAGTGATGACATCAAAAATAAAAGTGTTGGCGCAAAAAAAAGCGATGACACGAAAAAAAAGCATCCTCGGTGTTGGCGTCAGCAGCATCACATCCTCGACATCAGTGTCAGCTACATTAACATCTCTGATGTCGGCCTTAGCAATGTCAGCATCTCTGATGTCGGCGTCATCAACGTCAGCGTCAGTGCTGACACGAAAAAAAGAAGCGTCGACACGAAAAAAAGCATCCACGGCCTCAGCATTAGCAATGCCAACGTCAATGCTAACATTAAAAAAAATCTTCGACGTCGATGTCAGCAGCGTCAGCAGCATCGATGTTGGCATGAGCTGCGTTAGAATCTCCGATGTTGACGTCAGCAACGTCAACGTCAGTGTCAGCATCTCTGATGTCGGCATTAGCAATGTCAACGTCAGTGCTGTTGACACGAAAAAAAAGTGTTGACACGGAAAAAAGCATCTTCGACGACAGCGTCAGTAACGTTAGCATCTCCAATGTCAGTGTCAGCCGACATCAGCGTCAGCGCTGACACAAAAAATGTATGTGGTGTTCCCAATGTTAGTGGTGACAGTGTCAGCAGTGCTAGTGTCAACGACGTCAGGAATGTCGGTGTCAACAACATCGACGTCGACAACATCAACATAAGCGGCATCCTCGTTGGCAATGGTCTAGTAATAATTGTGCTTTAAAAGGCTCTTAGGTCAATGGTAGAGCGACGTGCTAATGTGCAAATAAGATATATTAATGCAATTTTAAAATCCAAATGCATGTGCATATCATTTCCATAAGGTTGTTCAAACTTGCACAACATAAAGTTATATTTGCACAACATAATATTATATGTGCACAACATCGGGTTATATTTATACAGCAGAAAGTGCTGACGTGTCAATTTAAAAAAAAAAAAAAACTGGACACGCGAGGGGGGCCCGGGGGGCACTGAGGAAGGGGGGCTTGGGG
This sequence comes from Persicaria tinctoria, assembly GCA_037127255.1. Taxonomy (NCBI): domain Eukaryota; kingdom Viridiplantae; phylum Streptophyta; class Magnoliopsida; order Caryophyllales; family Polygonaceae; genus Persicaria; species Persicaria tinctoria. The sequence continues at coordinate 32,823,498 of JBANSL010000015.1, forward strand.
GGCAAAAGGGATGGACACTCCACCAATTTTTACAAATTTTTGGACACTTCTCTAATCAGAGCAACTTTTTTGGATATTTTTCAAATTGCCCCCAAAAATAACTCACCATTGGAAGATTTATTCTCCTCTTCGCCAACAACAATAGAGGAGGATCGATGCCTGCAATTCGATCTCATCACTGCAACTGTTGGTGATTTTTTATAAAACCAATTGACATCTTTTTTTTTTAGTTAAAAAAGCACTATTAACATATAAAACACATATTTATTTTTTTTAACCAAGCATTAATTAGGGAAATAGGGTTATATGTTTCCTTGAACCATTTAAATATGGGTTATTTTGGTAAGTGTCCATATTTTGGGTAAAAATTATGCCCTAGGACAAAAAATGGGAAAAATTAGGTAGGTGTCCACAAATTCCAACTTTTCCCCTTCCTCCTTGTTCCCGTTTCTTTCTTCCCCTTCCCCAATTTAATCGATCGATCTCCTCCGGCATCCGTCGCGGCGCTCTCGCTCTCATTTCCATCGCGTCCCTCACCCTCTTGGCCTCTCCTCCGAGATCTATCGCGGCGCTCTCACTCTCGCTCTCCTCCGGCCTCTCGTCGCAGCGCTCTCGCTCTTGTCGCGGTGCTCTTCGTCTCCGATTGATGAGGACAGGTTACCCGGTGTCGCTCTTCGGGAACGGATTTTTGGTTGATGAGGACAGGTTCCCCGGCGGCGATGGATTTGGATACGGGAGGAGGTGTTGCGGCGATGATAGTAGCATTGGAGGAGGACAGGAGGAAGATCGAAGCGAGATCGATCTTGCGCCGGTTGCTTGGAAGACTCCATAAACATGGTGCGCCTGTTGCTTCATCTGCTCCTGAAGAAGAAGATGCACAGTGAGAGGACATTGAAGAAGAAGATGCACATGGTGCGAATTATGAGTTAATTCGATTGAAGAAGAAGATGCACATGGTGCGAATTATGAGTTAATTAGATTGAAGAAGAAGATATGGTTGCAGATTTGTGTGAGCAGAGAGAAGAAGATGTGGCTTCAGAAGAAGATATGGATACAAAATACATGTGGTGAGTAAACGACTCCATGTTTGGGTGCAATTAATTAATTCAAACGACTCTATCTCGATCCAGCGATAACGCCACTGTCACCACGATGCTTCTAGATGTTGCCTGCTCAATCACATTCTACATCTCTCAAGGATGGTTTTCGTGCAAAAACCACTCTCAAATTTATACAAAATCGCTAACAACCATTGTCGGACACCTTGGAGCTTCGTGAAACAGTCGCTTAACAGCCACTATTCAAGCACTCGTCTTGGTGTGTCGGATCATCCTTCGACAAAATCAACACAACGAGGCTGAAGTACAGATTGCACTCGTTAGTTTGATAGGTTATACGCGTCAAACAGAGCTTTGTGTAAGGAGAACGAGCCGTCGGAAGATCACCGAAAATCACTATTGAAGCTGCTCGAGTTATTGTCGAGATGGGGGAAGAAGAAGAGTAACTACGCCAAACCTCCCAGAGTTTCTGTTTTTATAAAATATGCCTCTGTGATAGTTTCTAAAATTTCAGAAATTATCCCGCAGTTTCAAAAATTATCCCGCAGTTCTGGGAAGTAGACACTATAATCATGGCCATATTGCATCTAATTTCGTTTGTTCCTTATCCAAATTAATTTTGTTCCTTATACAACCCAATGGTAACCACTATATGCCTAAGACAAATTCTCCTTTAATATATAAATGAGTAAGAGGGTCATAGACATTATAACCAAAATAAAAATAGGGTCATAGACACTATAACCAAAATAAAAACAGCGTCATATCCACTGTCACCACTATAAAAATGGTGTCATAGACACTATAAACAAAGGAAAACCCTTGCACAAGGGAAGCACAAACCCTAAAAAAGCTAATTAAAAGCCAAAATACATGTGGTGACAGTTCTTCTCTAATTTCTAATTTCTAGTTTTCTAGATTTATTTAAAGTAATGTCACCACAATAAAAAAAATGTAACTACTGTTATAACCATTATAAAAAATAAAGTCATAAATACTGTCACCACTATAAAAACATGGTCATAAACACTGTAATCATAGGGAAATCATATGATAAGGGAAACACAAACCTTATATGGGCTAATGAGAAGCCAAAATAAATGTAGTGATAGTTCTCCTCTAATACATGAATGGGTAAGAGGGTCATAGACACTGTAATCAAAATAAAAACAGTGTCACAACAATTGTCACCACTATCAAAACAAAGTCATAAACACTGTAATCAAAAGGAAAACCCTATAGAGGTTGTAACCAAAATAAAAACAGATTTATAGACATTGTAACCACTATGAAAAAAGGTTCATAGACACTGTAATCACAGGAAACCCCTAGAAAAATGGAAGCACAAACCCTATAGGGGCTAATGAGAAGCTGATATTCATGTGGTGAAAGTTCTCCTCTAATATATGAATGGGTAAGATGGACATATACCTTGTAACCACTGTTAAAACCATGTAATCCCTATAAAAAAAAGGGGACAAAAACATTGTAACAACTATTAAAATAAGGTCATAGACACTTGTAACCAAAAGGAAAACTATATGATTAGGGAAGCACAAATCCTAAAGGGGCTTATGAAAAGCGAAAAGAACATGTGATATACAATATGGTTTAGTGTTTAGGGTTAAGTCTTTAGGGTTTAGGGTCAAGGTCCTAACCCCTAAATCCTAAACCCTAAACCCTAAAATGTTAAGTACAGTACGTCATTAAGAGATGATTGTTGTCACCAAATGGAAAACCCTAGGACAAGGGAAGCACATACCTTAAAGGGGCTAATGAGAAGCCAAAAGACATTAGGTTGACAGTTCTCCTTCAATATATGAATGGGTAAGAGAGTCATAGACATTGTCACCACTATGAAAACAGGATAATAGACACTGTCACCACTATGAAAACAGGATAATAGACACTGTCACCACTATGAAAAAAGGTAATAAACACTATAATCAAAGAAAACCATATAGACGTTGTAACCAAAATAAAATCAGGGTCATAAACACTGTCACCACTATGAGAAAATTGTCAAATACACTGTAATCAAAGGAAAACCTATGAGAATAGAAGCACAAATTAATCCTATAAGGGATAATGAGAAGCCAAAATACATGTGGTGACAGTTCTTCTCTAATATATGAATGGGTAAGAGAGTCATAGACGTTGTAATCAAAATAAAAACAGAGTCATTGGCACTGTAACCAAATGAAAACCCTAGAACAAGGTAAGCACAAATTCTAAAGAGACTAATGAGAAGCCAAAAGACATTAGGTGGACAGTTCTCCTTCAATATATGAATGGGTAAGAGAGTCGTAGACGATGTCACCACTATTGAAATAGGGTTATAGATATTGTCACCGCTATGAAAAAAGGGACGTAGGCACTGTAATCAAAGGAAAAACTATAGACGATGTAACCAAAATAAAAATAGGGTCATAGACACTGTTACCACTATAAAAACAAGGTCATAGACACTGTCACCATTATAAAAATATGGTCACAGACACTGTAACCACAGAGTCTGTCACCATTCTTATCACTGTCACCACCACCCTTATCGCTGCCGCCACAAATGGAGAGAGGAAATTCGGGGCGGTAACAGTGTTAAAGAAATCGTTTCTAGGCAGTGAGGTATAGGAACTCAAGGAGGGTAAACGTACAAAGTGAGGTATAGGAACAATATATGTCTTTGTAAAAGTGTTAAAGAAATTGTTTCTAGGCAGCAAAATAATGAAACCATTAGATAATCAATAGTTTTATACCTCACTTTGTTTTGGTTTGCCACTGCTCAATTACACATACATTTAAATCAAGAAACCAATGCTAAACACAAAAATTAATCCCAAAACAAATTTAACATGTAACAAGCTGAGCTCGATCAGATCAAAATACAATCGATCACATAACGTATTTCATCTTCCCCTCATTGTCAGTGCCGTTTTTTGTCATTAACTCCTGCTGCACATTCACATAATTCCCTCTATGTGTTGCTGTCACACTGGAATTACTATTTTGTTGTACAACAAGCCGTCGTGTATCTCCGGCACCGACCATCCATGGCAGCTGTTGACACTATACAGCACTGCCTCGCGAACGACCACTCAATCAGATACTCCCTCCTGGAACGCCGAAGACCTCCACCGTGACGTCCGACCGCCCGATCAACGACAATCTCCGCACGCTGAAGATCGGCTTCGACCCCTCCGCGCCCTCTCCGGCGAAGCCTCCCACCTCTTTTGCAGGCTCGGCATCTATCCCTAATTCCAATGCATCAATTCAATTAATCAGAAAAAAAAAAGCCGAAGAGAGGGAACACGAGAGAGAGGAGGAGGTGGATAGATCTGGAGAACGAAGGAACGAAGTTTGAGATGTCGTTCTCAGATCAGGAAAAAGCGAAAGGGAAGACAAAATTAAAGGGCAGGGGTAGTGTTGGTATTACGAAAATATTATGGACATTTACTAGCAAGGCTCAATCCTTGGGACATTTTCTATGGGGCATTTTGCAAAATAGCCACGAAAATGGGCTAATTTTGCAAAATATCCGCGTTTTGGGACATTTTTGCAAAATGTCCTAAATAAAAGGCTTCACTGTCTCTCAATACCCGATTTTCTCTCTCCTACAACTCTCCAACTCCGAACGCTCTGTCTCTCTCTCCCGGCCTGCTCGCCGGTGATTGCTAGGATTTGCGAGAGATTACCATTCCGACATCAACGAAGCTATCGATTTTGAAGTGTAATCTAGAGAATCAGGTAAATCAATTTACTAGAATTTTAAGTCGATTAGAATTTGCGTCAAAGACACAAATTTACGCTGAAGGCGCAAATTTTGGATTACTTCTTTAGTTTTGAGATTGCTCCTTCAGTCTATGTTTATCTATGCTTCGGTTTTGCAATTACTGCTTCGGTTTTGCGATTACTGCTTAAATTTGCGCCAAAGGCGCAAATTTCTAAGAATTTTTTGGTTTGCGATTACTACTTGAGTGTTGCGATTACTGATTCAGTCTGTGTTTATGTATGCTTCAGTTTTGCAATTAGAGATTCAGTTTTGCGACTATTGCTTCAATTTGCGCCAAAGGCGCAAATAACTGGTTCAGTTTTATGATTACGGATTGGAATCGTGTGATTACAAGTGTAGATTACGCCAAATTTGTGTTTATCTATGCTTATAAATGCTATAACAGTATGGAAATATAGTTGAACAGAATTATTAATGTTTATGAGAATTTTTTTCTGTATAAGTGTAAAATTCAAGTTTCAAATCGAATCTGTGTATGTTTATGGTTATTTATGCTTATTCATGTTTTACATTGCTCAAGTAATTCTCTATGATTGCTTAGGATGTGATTTCAATATGATTGTTTCAACTAATCAGTAGACCTTAATCATAGAAGTTCACCACAAGAAGTGTATTGTATTCATTTTGTTGTTCATGTCATCATTACACTTGAATCTGCACTCTATATTGAAGTATTGATTCCTTATTAGACTTTGATTGCTAATGTCATCACTAGACTTCCTTATTCAATATTGATTAAGCCATGTCATCAATGCAATGGAGTCATAATAAAATTGCATAGGAGATGCCAGTATAGAATATTTTATGCTTATATATGTTATAACAGTATGGAAATCTATGCTTATACATACAGTAGGCGCAAATTTTGATTGATTTTTTAAACATGAATTAATATTTATGAGATATCTTTTCTGTATAAGTGTAATATTCAAGTTTCAAATCGAATCTGTGTATGTTTATGGTTATTTATGCTTATTCATATTTTACATTGCTCAAGTCATCTCTATGGTTGCTTAGGATGTGATTCTCTAGAATTTTAAGTCGATTAGAATTTGCGTCAAAGACGCAAATTTGCGCCGAAGGCGTAAATTTTGGATTACTTCTTTAGTTTTGAGATTGCTCCTTCACTCTATGTTTATCTATGCTTCGGTTTTGCAATTACTGCTTCAGTTTTGCGATTACTGCTTAAATTTGCGCCGAAGGCGCAAATTTCTTAGAATTTTTTGGTTTGCGATTACTACTTGAGTTTTGCGATTACTAATTCAGTCTGTGTTTATGTATGCTTCAGTTTTGCAATTAGAGCTTCAGTTTTGCGACTATTGCTTCAATTTGCGCCGAAGGCGCAAATAACTGGTTCGGTTTTGTGATTACGGATTGGAATCGTGTGATTACAAGTGTAGATTATGCCAAATGTGTGTTTATCTATGCGTATAAATGCTATAACAGTATGGAAATATAGTTGAACAGAATTATTAATGTTTATGAGAATTTTTTTCTGTATAAGTGTAAAATTCAAGTTTCAAATCGAATCTGTGTATGTTTATGGTTATTTATGCTTATTCATGTTTTACATTGCTCAAGTAATTCTCTATGATTGCTTATGTTGTGATTTCAATATGATTGTTTCAACTAATCAGTAGACCTTAATCATAGAAGTTCACCACAAGAAGTGTACTGTATTCATTTTGTTGTTCATGTCATCATTACACTTGAATCTGCACTTTATATTGAAGTATTGATTCCTTATTAGACTTTGATTGCTAATGTCATCACTAGACTTCCTTATTCAATATTGATTAAGCCATGTCATCAATGCAATGGAGTCATAATAAAATTGCATAGGAGATGCCAGTATAGAATATTTTATGCTTATATATGTTATAGCAGTATGGAAATCTATGCTTATACATACAGTAGCAACAAAATTTGCGCCTTTGGCGCAAATTTTCATTGATTTTTTAAACATGAATTAATGTTTATGAGAAATCTTTTCTGTATAAGTGTAATATTCAAGTTTCAAATCGAATCTGTGTATGTTTATGGTTATTTATGCTTATTCATATTTTACATTGCTCAAGTCATCTCTATGGTTGCTTAGGATGTGATTTCAATATGATTGTTTCAAATAATCAGTATATCTTAATCATTGAAGTTTCCCATGAAAAGTGCAACTTTTATATAATTCGCCTCACAACAGGTGTATTGTATTCATTTTGTTGTTCATATCATCACTACACTTGAATCTGCAATCTGTATTAAAGTATTGATTCCTTATTAGACTTTGATTGGTAATGTCATCACTAGATTTCCTTATTCAACATTGATTAAGCCATGTCATCATTGCAATGAAGTCATAATAAAATTGCACAAGGGATGCCTGTTTAGAATATTTTATACTTATAATTGCTATAACAGTATGGAAATCTATGCTTATTCATACAGTAGCATCAAAATTTGCGCCTTTGGCGCAAATTTTTCATAACAGGTTTATTCTACTCACTTTGGTTGGTCGTGTCATCGTTATTGAACATTGATTGAGCAATGTCAGCACTACAATTAAGTCATAGAAACATTGCACAAGGTGTGCAAATCTATTGTTGCTTTTGACAATGCAAATCTATTGTTGCTTTTAAGTAAGATGTGTATTTTACTCACTTTGGTTGATCATGTCATCGTTTTTAATCAGATTGTGTTTGTTATTACTTAAATGTATTTATCCTCTTAAATTCATATTCTGCAGATTACAATGGCAACCCACATTATTACGGTTGTATGTGGTGGGAAATGGTTGTTTAATGATTCATGTCCAACCTTTGTTGGAGACACTACTTCAAAGGTGTTTATGATTGACGAGACAATAACATTACAGGGTTTAACTGAAAAAATTCAAAACAGATTCAATATAGATAGTGCATTGGAATTGAAATTCAATCATTTACACCCTTTCAAACCGTTGAGAGCTCCGCTTCTTGTTGAATGTGAAGCTGATTTGAAAGAGTTTTTAAGGTTGTCCGAGCTAGAGAATGTTAAATTTGCTGTGGAGTTGTGTGTCAACATTAAATCAAATAGTGAAGAAGTTGAAGATTAACAGGCATCCTCAGCTGAGAGTTTACAGTTGGTGGCATGCAATCCAACTATTAACAATATTGTTACAGGGGAAAATAACATGACATTGATCGGTGACACCAGGATGAAAGGTGTATTGTTGGAAGATGTTGGAGATGACATGAATTCTCTAAACAATGACACTGCAAGTGATGAAGATTCAGCAGATGAAATATGGAGAGCATTCTATTCTACAACACACAAGAGAGAAACTACACTAGAAGATTGGGATGATGATAGCTCTACTGTGCCAAGTGTGAATCTCAATTCACAAAACTTGATTTGCGTAGGCAAAAGCTTTGCATCAAGGAAAGCAGTTAAGCATGCTTTAGGAATCTTGTCAATAACTGAGATATTTGGTTATCGCGTGGTAAAAGCAGATACAAAGTATTATAGAGTGCATTGTGTAGATCCTGACTGCAAATGGAAAGTGCATGTCAAAACCTTTGGTCCAACTTGGCATGAGGTCATAGTGTATGTGGAAATGCACACCTGTACATGGGATTTCAGGACAAAACACTGCAAACAGCCTTCAACTTCTGTGATTACAAGTATCATCAAATCAAGGTGAGAACTTTTTTTAAGAGATAGTATTTATATTTTAACTTGCTTTCTAATATATGATTTATTCTAATTTGAGTATAATTACACAGTGTTGACGCTGGATACAGACCAGCACAAATAACGGATAAAATGAGAACAGAATAAAAGATGCAAATTAGCTACTAGAGAGCATGGAAGTCATCAAAAATAGCTCATGAAATGGTTAAGGGGACATCAGAATCAAATTATGCAGATTTACCATCATTTTGCCATATGCTCGTGGAGAGAAACAATGGGACTATAGCTTTAATTTCAAAAGACAAAGAAGATAGATTTCAGTACTTCTTTCTGTCATTTGGATAGTGCATAAGAGCATCCCCCCTCTTAAAGAAGGTATGTCTTAAACAGTGTCAGCACAAATTTTGTTGTCATCGATTTCCTTAACTTTGATAACATAAGTAATTTTATTTGTTTATATATCAGGTTGTTGTTGTTGATGGAACATTCCTAACTGGAAAATACAGAGGAACGTTACTTGGAGCAGTTCCACAAGATGCAAATAGACAAATCTTTCCACTTGCCTTTGGTATTGTTGACTCCGAAAACAACAGCTCCTAGGAATGGTTTATGTATCAGCTGCTGCAGGTTGTGCCTCCTTCAAATGACTTAGTGTTTGTCTCTGATAGACATGCTAGCATTTCAAGGGCTCTCTCTTTAGCTTACCCAACAGCTACACACTGCATATATATGTGGCACTTGAAACAAAACATCAAAGCGACGTTCAAGAAAAAAGAGCTGGGGAAAATCTTCAAAAAAGCAGCAGAGAGTTACATTATCCAAGAGTTCAACAACCACCTTGCACAAATCAAAGCAACTTGTCCAAAACTATCAGAATATCTAGTGTCAGCAGGTTTTGATAAATGGGCCAGAGCACATTCAAAGTGTGATAGATACAACATGATGACATCCAACAATGATGAGAGTTTGAACTCTGTTTTCAAAGGCAAAAAGGATTATCCCATTGTGGCACTTGTGGAGTTTGCTAGGGAAAAGCTCACATCATGGTTTCTGGACAGGAGAGAAAAAGTACTGGCAAATCAAGACAGAGTAACTCCTGAGATCCTTAAGTTGATAAGAGAATCACAAGCGCAAGTTGGAGCATGCAGAGTAGAAAAGATGAATGAATCACAATTTGAGATCAATGGTCAAGGAGTTGTAGCTATAGTTGATTTATCAGCGAGGACATGTACATTGTTGTGAGCTGAATCTGTCATATTTTACAGTAACTTTAATATCGTTTTCTGCATACATTGCATACATTTAGGTTAGATAGTACAGAATCTATGTGGTTTATGTTTATTTGCCAAGTTATGGAATCTACACCAGTTTCTGTTTAAATTCGCAGAATTCGAGACGCTTTACAGCAATTTTAAGGAAGGTCAGAAAAGCTCGGAAAACAACTACAGAAGTCCAGAATCCGAGAGTACAGAACCAGGACAAACCGAGCTAAAGCCAGGGCTACTATATGTCGAGTACACCTTACTCGATCTCGAGTGGAGAGCCCGGGCAGACTTGGTCGACAAAGCCTGGTCGAGAAAGCTGAGCCAGACCAACCCGACTCCCGGAACACAACTCGATCTCGACAAGACCTACTCGAGATCGACGACACCTCAGCGCCACACTCAGAGTCGATGAGAAGAGGAGCTGATCGAGAAGCCGAGGACGAAGACGCCGAGCACATCTCTACTCGATCTCGATGACCTTGTCGAGATCGACGAGCCACCTAGCGCCTGTCCGAGTCCATGCCGAGGAGGAGTCCTCGACATCACCAGAGAGCCATCCTCGACCACAATCCTAGTCGAGATCGACGAGCCCTAGTCGAGATCGACGACGCCCAGGAGCCCAGATCCGAGCTTGTCGAGCGGAGTCACCAGAGAAGATCAGTCGACGACGAATCCTAGTCGATCTCGACGAGTCCTTGTCGAGGTCGAGTAGACCAGTTTCTGGAAACGCATCGACGTGAGCAGTCCGAGTAGAGTTGGGATTCCTTGGGCACGAAGGAAGTCGAGAAGGCCGAGATTCTATCCAAATCTATCATCATCTATCCATGGAAGGAAGGTCTATCATCATGAAGACATATTACCTAGTTTAGATTTATCTTTTCCTTTTAGATTTATTTCCTTTATTGTTTTTATTTATCATGAAGCCTTTTAGATATAATTTTAGATATAGATAGGAGATTCTATCCTTGATTAGCAAGGAATAGAAGGCTATAAATAAAGCCCATGGGGCTCAGTTTTATTCAATTCAATTTCAGAAGGAGAGAAGTAGGTCCACAGAGACAGTTTAGGGAGTTCAGAGGTTTTAGGGTTTTGGCGTTCAACGAGAGTTGGATCGTCGAGATTGTAAAGTCTTTGAATTTAGTTTAATGCAAGTTTCTTTTCATCAATCAATGTCTGAGGTTGCGATGAAGCGCGAGTAGTCCACCCACTTCTAGGGTTGGGGCGAGCCCGACGATAGCCATGCACGTTTGAGGTAAAGATCTGACTTTTATCATGTTTTGAGCATCTACTACTTGTTTATGTGTTTATTGCCCATCTAATGGAGATCCATGTTAACAACTTGGATTGTAAACATAAAATCGGTAGATACAATTAGGGTTTCTTGAAAGAGTTGTCTAATTGTTGGAAAAGGTGAAAGCTTGTCCTTGATGCAATTCACATGATTATCTGTTTTATCTCTGTCTTATGCATGCTTGGTTATCGTTGTTGCAAACCCCAATCTTGGAACCCTTTTACATACAGTTTATTTCGAAGTCCCAAAGCATTTGCCTTTACTTTATTTCTTTGTTTCGTTTTATTCTCTGTCTACTCGATCTCGACCAAGCTTGGTCGATCTTGAGTTACTGATTCTCGATCTAGCATCGCTGTAGCTTCTGTGTGCAGGTACTCGACAAGACAAGCCGAAGTCGACGAGGACTCTAATCGATATCGAGTAGCCTCTAGTCGATATCGACTACACCCGGTGCTTGCTGCTGCGCTGTGTTCGACTGTCCGATCTTCTGTCGACTACCCTAGTCGAGATCGAGCACCCTGTTGTCGACTTCTGACCGTGATATTCCATCGCTGCCTAGGATCCGCTGACACACTTCCTCGTGGATCGATCCTGACTTCCCACTGCTGCATCAGGAGGACGTCTTGTAATTATTTGCAAGGGACGGAATCTGGTTTGCTGTGATTTATTTCTATTTATATTTTATTTGCATACTTAATTTCCTTCTATCAACATACATGCAGAGTATTTGATGTAGAGAAAATACCTTGTGTACATGCTCTAGCAGCCATTACACACATAAAAGCAAATGTGTCTGATTTTGTTGCAAAATTTTACAGCATTGACGCATGGCATATGACATATGCAGAAACAATATATCCAGTGTTGGATGAAGATGAAGGAAACATCCCTAATGTGATCAAATCTATCAACTGTTACCCCCCCCCCCAGTAGTAAGAAAATGAGCAGGAAGACCACCTACAAATAGAAAGCTTTCATTGGGAGAGTACAAGAGGAGGATGAAGCATTCAAGATAAGGCTGTCAGCACAAATTCTATCATCAGTATTATATAAGAATAATGTTAGTAGATAATATAGTTTATAAATTTGTAAATGACATTTCTTTTTGAAAATTAACAATAATTCAATAATATAGAATAAATTCTGAAATTTTACCATGTACTAATACAAATTTTACCATGCTGAGCAAGTTTTCCCCATTTGTAATATGTTGTGCAGTTTTATTCTATTGATGAGCAATAATAAGAGCATGTTGAGCAATAATCTATAAAGCAACTTTGAAAACAAAATTACATGAAAATTAGATGTCATTGCAAACAAAGTGTTGTTGTGCAATATATGTACTATCGTTGAGCAAAAATAAGGTGATGCTGAGCAAGTTTTCCCCATTTGTAATATGTTGTGCAGTTTTATTCTATTGATGAGCAAAAATAAGAGCATGTTGAGCAATAATCTATAAAGAAACTTTGAAAACAAAATTACATAAAAATTAGATGTCATTGCAAACAAAGTGTTATTGTGCAATATATAAACAATCGTTGAGCAAAAATAAGGTGATGTTGAGCAAGTTTTCCCCATTTGTAATATGTTGTGCAGTTTTATTCTATTGATGCGCAAAAATAAGAGCATGTTGAGCAATAATCTATAAAGCAACTTTGAAAACAAAATTGGATAAAAATAAGATGTCATTGCAAACAAAGTGTTGTTGTGTAATATATAAACAATCCTTGAGCAAAAATAAATTGATGTTGAGCAAGTTTTCCCCATTTGTAATATGTTGTACAATTTTATTCTATTGATGAGCAAAAATAAGAGCATGTTGAGCAATAATCTATAAAACAACTTTGAAAACAAAATTAGATAAAAATTAGATGTCATTGCAAACAAAGTGTTGTTGTGCAATATATAAACAATCTGAAGGTTCAATAATTAAAACAAAGTAATATAAAGATACTCTAGAATGGGGGTTGAATAGAGTATGCCCGTTTTTCGCAGAAAGTCTCAAGACTTTTGGAGCTTGTACCAAAACCTTTGAGATTAAACCTGAATCACAAAGTTAGATAATCGAACCAAGTGCGGAAATAAGGTAAAGCAATAAGTAAAGAACACGAGTAATTGTTTACGAGGTTCAACACGAACTTGGCCTACGTCCCCGCCTAGGGTTCTTCCACAACCCTAGGATTCAAAAGGCTTTATTGATTCGCTTAGCTTAGGATCCTAATAGCTCACCGAGAAGCCTCTCTCCTATACAATTGCAATCTAGTCAACTCACGTTCCCTTGGAGTCCTAGACCAATCTAGAAGAGCCCCACCTCTCTCAGCTATCTAGTACAATCCTCTTACTCTCACAAATCAATAGCCTAGTGAAACTTCCCGAGTTATAAACTCTCGAGTAACACTATAAATGAATATATCCTATAAGCTAACAGTGACTCTCAAAGGCTTTGAAATAAACAACAAACTCTTGAGCGCTTAGCAGAGAGACACTTTGGAAGACAGATCTTGCTTGAATGAATGAAAGCTCGTGTAGCACTTGTTATCTCTGTCTTCTTCTTCCTTTCCTTTATATAAGAGCATGGAGCGTGAGGGTCTTCAACACCAGATCTTTATCAACGGCTCTTTCGAATCATGACTTGATCTTGAATCTTCTATTTATGGATACTCCGAAGCCATGATCTATTTTGAATTTGATCTCCTCAATATGTACTAAAGGAAAGATATAATCTCGAAATACTTCCTGAAAAGGTTAGTCAAACATATATATATAATATAAAGGAAGTATATAATAAGATTAAATAATATTCGGACTAATAAGACAGGTTTTGTATTTCATCAACTGTTAATGCCCCAAGGCCTTTGACACAAACATCCTGTCAAAGCCTTTGAAACATTTATTCCAATTTTCATCAAGGGAGGGAGTTATCAATCTCCCCCTTGATGAAAGACAAAACATGTGCATCCCTGCAACTTAGTCAAGCATAGATAATAAAATAGAAATCGGACTAAGTACCTGCAAGGGTTAGACAAATGTTGGATCAAATTTTTAAAGCATGCAAAAACCATCCAACCGAAAACCGTAAATCAAAAACCAAGGTCTTCCAAGACCTTTAAGCAGAGGTTTTCAAAGTCTAAGCACCACAGATCATCTCCCCCTTTTTGTCTTTCAACAAAGGGAGGAGGTAAAGCAGTCAACAAAAAAAAAAATTACCAAAGGTTTTGAAAACGTTTCCAACAAACCAGCAATGTATCAAGTTCTCAGGGGTGGGATAGGGTAGGGTAGGGTTTAGGCTTAGTCATCCGGAGCATCATCAGTGAGCCTCGTCCACAGTCCTTCCAGCATCTTGGAAATCCCGCTCATCTCCGTCATAATCTCCTTCTGCAGCTCCTTGATATCCAAGCGAACTTCCTCCAACCCCAACTCTAGGTTATCCATGCGTTCATCGAAAGCTGGAGCAGTGGGAAAGGCTTTTGAAGGAGTGGCAAGACTCAAGATCCCTTGGGAAGACCGAGTGATGCCAATCTTTTCAAGGCCTTTAGAGTCGAACTTACCCGTATGACGCAGTTGTTCTTCATTTTTGACATCAATTCCAGAAGCTTTGAAGAGTGGGGTCAAAAGGGTAGCAAAGGGGAGGGGAGAGCCTTTTCTAGCTTTTCTGGCATGAGCCATGGTTCCAAGGATAGTATTGGCCAGATCAAGGTCAAGGCCATTTAAGATGCGGTAAAGAAGGACCATGGCATTGTCAGTAAGGAGTGAGCCAGAGTTAAGACGGGGTAAGAGGCATCGAACAATGATGTTGAAAATAATTTTTGCCTCAAGGGTTAGGGATGAGTGGGTGAGTTGCTTTGAGAAGCTGTTGGATGCTTCAGGTAGGAGGTACTTGGCTCGGGCAATGATGATGCAATTCTCTTTTGAGGGGTGTATTTCAGAGGGTTGAACTGGGGTAGGTAAGCCAAGGAAATCTGCAAAATCATTGGAATTGAGAGAGATTCTAACCCCTTTGACAACAGACTCCAAAGACCAACCATCGGTGTCGTTTTTGGCTTTTAGGTTAATGTAGAAAAGTCAGGTAAGCTGGGGGTAGTAGACAGTTTCAAGGTTAAGAAGGGTCCAGTCCAGGCTGGGGAATTTTTTAGAAGCTCAATGCATGGTAACTTCAAAGCTTCGAAGAACTCAAAATCCAAAAAATCAGAGCAGCTAATCTTACGAGTTTGAAACACGTCTAACCACTTACCAGTAGTCTCAGCATCTTGAAACCAAGAGGAGGGCAAAGATTAATTTACCTGGATATAGGCCAGGGGGTCGGCATTCTTTCTGCGAGCAACTGTTGGAGCAGCTCTCTTGACAGGCGCTACAAGACTCTTGACAGTGCCCTTCCTGGTACGCTTGGGGGATGGAGGCTTGACAGCAGCAGGGGCTTTCCGCTTCTTCGGAGACGGGGGAGGAGGAGGAGAAGGAGAGGGAGATTCTTCCTCCTCTTCCTCAGACCCCGAGTCCTCACCGGACCCCGCTTCATCTCCGTCAGCATCCTCGTTATTTCCAGATCCCTCTTGCTCTTCTTCTTCTTCCTCAGGCTCCTCTTCGGATGGAACCTCCTCGGCTTCGGCTTCCTTCCGAATCCGCTCAGCTTCTTCCTCGGCCAGTTTCTTAGCAATCTCGGCCTCCTCATCGGCCTTTTTCTTCCACAAGGCCTCCTCCTCGGCTTCCTTGGCAGCATCTCTTTCCAGGAGGGCGTCTAGGTCATCTTCCTCCTCTTCCTCGTCCACTTCCTCAGCCAAAATCTTCCTCTTACCTTTCTGTTTAGCACTGATCGGCTTCTTAGCAGAGTGCTTTTGAGAGCCCTTGGGAACAATGGTCGCGCTCTCAATGATGGTGCTCTGGACGACAGTTGGGACGATAGCTTGAGGAGCGGTTTCAGGTGTGGGAGAGGTAGCAGTGGCCTGACGTCCCTTGGGGGTGGCGCCAAGTCTTTTGGGTGTGACAGCTTTCTTGGTTTTGGGTGCCATGGAGGAAATCGGCTAGGGTTTTCTTAGAACAAATTGAGAGGTTGAAGAAGGAGAAGGTGAGGGGTTTGGATTAGTTCTAAGTGTGGGTTGTAATCGGGTACAGGATTGAGTTTAAGCAGAGGGAGTGATGGGGCGGGTTTAGAGTTCCAAGGAAAGAAATCATCACATTGCCAATTTGAAAGGTTTCCAATTCAAAATTCAAATTTTCCATTAAACTCGGACTGAATAACCAAAATATCTAGTTCCAAAAATAAAATATCTTTAACGGTTAAGAAAATCACTAAAAGGGCAATTTTTGAAATCCGATTAAAACAAATATAATTGATTAAATATCTAAAAAGATATTAACCAAAAATATATGATCCGATATATGTAATCCACCATTTAGTTCACACACCTTGACATAGTTCTCAAGGGTCTTGACACTAAGTGGAATATATCTTTCGTAAAGGGAAAGCTCCCCCTACGAAAGTGCATCCTTGTTAAGCATCCCAATCTCTCGTCTTATGAAGGTGAACCTGTCCTCTGCCAAAGGCTTAGTAAAAATGTCAGCTGATTAATAATCAGTAGAAATAAAGGATATGGACACATCACCTTTTTCAACATGATCTCTAATGAAATGATGTCTTACATCAATATGTTTGGTCCTTGAATGCTGAACAGGATTCTTAGTGATGGATATGGCACTTGTATTGTCACACTTAATTGGGATACCTTTGAGGTTGATGCCAAGATCTCACATTTGTTGAGCTATCCAAAGGATTTTGGAGCAACAGGCTCCAGCTGCAACGTATTCGGCTTCTGCAGTGGATAGAGCAACTGAGTTTTGCTTCTTTCAGTGCCAACTGATCAAATATGCTCCTAAGAATTGGCAACATCCTGATGTGCTCTTCCTATCCACCTTATAGCCTGCAAAATCTGCATCAGAATATCCAATTAAAGTGAAATCCTTTTGCTTTGGGTAACATAGTCCAAGCTCCTTAGTGCCATTGAGATATCGAAAGATCCTCTTCACAGCCACGAGGTGAGATTCTTTTGGATCAGCTTGAAACCTAGCACACATGCAAACACTAAACATAATGTCAGGTCTACTAGCCGTGAGATATAATAAGGATCCAATCATTCCTCGATACTCCTTTTGATTGACACTTGTTCCAGTCTTGTCTTGATCTAGAGACAATGTTGAGCTCATGGGAGTCTTGGCTGCCTTAGATTGATCCATCTTGAACTTCTTCAAGAGATCCTTAGTGTACTTGCTTTGGTTGACAAAGATCCCTTTCTTGGATTGATGAACTTGTAATCCCAAAAAGAAGTTGAGTTCACCCATCAAGCTCATCTCAAATTCACTGCACATGATGTCAGAAAATTCCTTGCACAAAGATGTGTTAGTAGCACCAAATAATATATCATCAACATAGATTTGAATAACCAAAATGTCCTTTCCTTTGGTTTTGATAAAAAGAGTCTTATCGATCAACCCCCTTTTAAAATCATTTTCTAAAAGATATTTTGACAAGCGCTCATACCAAGCTCTTGGGGCTTGTTTCAAACCATAAAGCGCTTTGTCAAGTTTATAAACATGATTGGGAAATTCTGAACTTTCAAAACCTGGGGGTTGAGCCACATATACTTCTTCCTCTAAGAAACCATTAAGAAAAGCGCACTTGATATCCATTTGATATAACTTTATGCTCATAAAAGATGCAAATGCTAATAAAATGCGAATAGCTTCAAGCCTGGCTACGGGAGCAAAGGTCTCCTCGTAGTCAATACCTTCTTCTTGATTGTAGCCTTGAGCAACAAGCCTTGCCTTGTTCCTCACAATCTTACCATTCCTCACAATCTTACCATGCTAATAAAATGCGAGTGCCAATGACTGATTGATGCTTTGGCCTTGGCTTCAAGGTCCAGACTTTGTTCCTTTCAAATTCGTTAAGCTCATTTTGCATAGCAATGATCCATTCTGGCTCCTGAAGTGCCTCATCTACCTTCTTTGGCTCAATAAGAGAAACGAACGCATGAAAAGCACAAAGATCTTTAAGTTTAGAACGAGTTGGAACACTAGAAGTAGGGTCAGAGATGATATCCTTTAAAGAGTGTGAAGAGGAGTATTTGAATTTCCTTTTGCTAGTCTCAGCTCCTTGATTCGTCACACTAGTAGGATTAACTTGTAGTACATCTGACTCCGTGGTCCTGTTAGGTTCAGTTACAGCAGTTTCTGACGTCTCAACACTGTTGGATTGGACACCAAGGGCTTTGGACGAATCTTCAACACCTTGAGCCAATTCTTCAGTGTTAAGAATCGGTTCCTGCATGTTCCTCTTCTCTGTGTTCTTGGTAGCAGCATCATCACCTTCTGTTGTGAGCCTAATTTGCCATGTTTAACAGTAACTTTTATATCGATTTCTGCATACATTGCATACATTTGGGTTAGAATAATACAGAATCTGTGTAGTTTACACTTATTTTCAATATATGGAGGTCTACACAAGTTTTTGTTATATTTGTCAAAAATCGGACGCACTTTGGAGCTTAAAGAAAACTCATGGAGAAGCTAAGAATACTGCAGCTGGAGAAAAGGTCATTTTTCACCATTCTATGTTCTGAATAAAGCTTTGATGTCTTCATGAGAGTTGTAGCCCTCGAAAAGAGCTTTCCAACGCATGGTCATATGTGTCAATCCGACGAACAAGGATTCGGGAAAGTGCGTTTTAATAACAGAGCAGAAAGCTGAGAAATCTTTACTCGAGATCGAGTACACTCTACTCGAGATCGAGGAGAGCCTGGTGGAGAAAGAGCTGATTGAGAAGCCGAGGACGAAGACGCAGACCACCTCTACTCGATCTCGAGGAGGCTTAGTCGAGATCGAGGAGCCCGGAGCCAAGGTCCGAGCATGTCGAGTAGATCCACCCGGGAAGACCTAGTCGATGAGCAAATCTACTCAAGACAGAGTAGGGCTACTCGAGATCGACTACACCTGTGAGCCCAGATAGGAGCCTTGTCGATCAGAGCCACTCGACCAAGCCAGCTAGACGACGAATCCTACTCGATACAGAGTAGGGCTACTCGAGATCGACTAGACCTCCGAGCCATGTCCGAGCCTTGTCGAGCACCAGTCACCCGAGAAGCCGAGCCACACCCGTCGACGACAATACTACTCGATCTCGAGGAGCCCTAGTCGAGATCGACGAGCCGTGTCCGGGAGCGCGTTACGCGGTTTCGCTGTCCTACTAGGATTGGGAGTCCTTGGATCCAATTCTATCCAATTTGGCCGAGATCTATCAACATCTATCAAGTTCTATCTATGGAGAAGACATGGAAGACATATTACCTATTTTAGATTTATTTTCCTTTTAGATTTAATTCCTAAATTGCTTTTATTTATCTTTTAAAGTTTTAGATATAATTTTAGATATAGATAGAGATTTTTATCCTTGATTAGCAAGGATTAGAAGGCTATAAATAAAGCCCTAGGGGCTGGTTTTTCATTCAATTGAATTTCAGTGAGAGATAAGTAGTTCCACAGAGAAGTTTTAGGAGTTCTAAAGTCTTTAGGGTTTTTGCATTCTGCGAAAGTTGATTGTCGGGATTGTAAAGGCTTTGAATATAGTTTAATGCAAGTTTCTTTTCATCAATCAATGTCTGCGATTGCGATGAGGCGTGAGTAGTCCACCCACTTCTGGGGCTGGGGTGAGCCCGACGGTGGCCATGTGAGATGATGCAGTAAAGGTCAGATCTTGTTATGCAATTCGTCTTCTATCCCTATGAACATGATTCTTTTGCGAGAGTTGAAGGTGATCCTTGTTTGTATTATTGAAGCGAAAGTGATCTTAATACAACTTGGATTAATTATGTGAAAAAGGGTTAGTAACAATTAGGGTTTATGCGAAAGCCTCTATATGCCTATTGTTGATAACGAAAGTTATTTTGATGGAAAGCATGATCTTTATGCCTTTATGTGTTACTTTGCATGGTTATCGTTGTGGTGTTGATACCCTGGTCTTAGAAGTCGTTTATTATATTGATTTATTTTGTCAAATTTCCGAGTTGTGTTCGAAATTTGCAATTTAAGTTTTCTGTCTTTCCAGTCGATACAGAGGAGGAGCTCGTTGAGATCGAGTAGGCCTTAGTCGATCTCGAGTACGGTCTTGTCTAGGTCGAGTAGAGTTGCTGCTTTTGTTGTCGATTTTGCAGTTTCTATCTTCACTGTTGGTAGTCGATCTCGAGTAGGTAGTTGTCGAGATCGAGTACGTCTGTTGTCTTGCTTTGTTCTTTACTTTCTTTTGCTATTTTCTGTCTTTGCTTTTGTTTCTGTTTTGCTTTGTCTTTTCTGTTTTTGTCTTTTCTGCTGCTTGTCTGTGAGATCTGTTGCTACCTGAGAACTGCTGACGTGCTTCCTCGTGGATTCGATCCTTACAACCTTCTACTACAACGGGAGGAAGTCTTGTATTTATTTGCTGAGACAGGGAAGTCAGTCTGATATTTATTCTATATTTATTTCATACTTGACCATCCTCCTTCAACAACAAATTGGCGCCGTTGTCGGGGAAGCTATCATTCGCGTCTTAGGTAGTTGAATCTCACGTCTACTTTGAGTTACTTTTCAGGTGTATGCGTCGTTCTGGTCTACCACCTGAGTTTGACAGCTTAGACGAACCGGAGCGTTACCTACACATCCCCTCTAAACTCAAAAGGATCATGGCGGCTGCTGAAACACAAGAACAGCTGATTGCCAGGCTTACAAGGGAATTGGCCGCTAAAGATGCTGCTATCGCCACTGAGAAAGCAGCAAGGAAGCAAGCAGAAGCTGAGCTTGCCCAGCTCCCAACCACTGCAGAGGATTATATGCATCACACTCTTGTCGTGCCTGAATCGGCGATTCTAATCCCTGATAACTCTTTTGAAATTCGCACTCAATTTCTTATAGAGCTTAAAAATAATGCTTTTTTTGGTAGATTTAATGAGTGTCCTCTTGAACATATTACAAACTTTTCTGACATGTGCCGTACTCTTGCTGAAGGTACAACTTTGGAATATGTCAAGATGAAAGCTTTTCGCTGGTCTCTCGCTGGACCTGTACTGAAGTGGCTTGAAGGGCTGAAACCAAGATCCCTGACAACATGGGCCCAAGTAGAGCAAGAGTTTTTGAACAAATTCTTCCCACCCGCCAAAACAGTACATCTCCGCCAGAAAATCATCGCCTTCAAATAGAAGCAAGGGGAACCGTTGGCAAAGGCATGGGAGCGCTACAAAGAACTGCTGCGATCTTGCCCTACTCATTGACATCCACCCTACGTCATTCAGGAGATCTTCTTCAACTCTCTTGATCAAATCACTAAGGACAGAATCAACCATTATACTCGCTATGAGTATCTGACAATGCCGCCAAGTGACGCATGAGGTGTGCTAGAGAAGCTCACCAACTACGACAACAAGTATAGGTCTACTGCAACTTATGAAGAGAACCCATACGCCAGGCCAGCACCATCCATGCCCCTCTATGAGCCTCCTAAGGAGATTGATCTGGATGTAAGGGAACAGTACTACAGAGATCAGAACAAGAAGCTCCTTAAGCAAGTGAAGTATCTTTCTGTCAACCAGCCTTGCATTGAATGCGGATCGCAACGGCACACCACTCCTGAGTGCCCACACACAGAGCAAGTCAGGATGGCAGAACACCACGAGGAGGTAGCTTACGCAGGGGGTCCCAATCGCTACATGGGGGACCAAAGGTTTCAGCAACCACAATGGAACCAAGGTGTCCCTAGGAACCCCCCGCCCTACAGAGCTCCAGGACATCCGGAAAGGGACCAGAAAAAGGATGATATACAGACAGTCCTGGAGGAAATACGGAGAAATCAGTCAGAAACTAGACATTCCTTCAACTTCGTCTACACACAGATGTAGGGTGTCAACTCTAGGCTTGGGGAAATTGATATATGGCGAAAATCAGCAGATACAGAGATTGGTCAGCTAGCAGCGGGAATCCCCAGACAGTCAGGTGCGCTCCCTGGATCTTCAGAACCAAATCCTAAGGGAAAGACTGGACACATCGCTGCTGTAAAACTCAGAAGCGGCCATCAACTGCAAGAGCCAGAGGTCGGAAAGCAGCAGAACAACGAACAACAGCAAGTCGACATCAACAACACTGTAGTCGATCTCGAGGAGGGCCTCGTCGATCTCGAGGAGAAACTTCAGAAACCTTCGTCTGCACTGCACAACAACTTGACTGCACCCAATTTGGTCGAGATCGACAAGGGGCTACTCGACATCGACGACGGTCAACCCGAGATCGAGAAAGCTGCAGCACCTCCGACGTCTGTTTTGGCTCCGAATCAGAAAAAGAAGCTGCCTTTCTTCACAAAATCTCCAAAGGACCCGGCAGAAAAGAAATTTCAGCGCTTCATCAAGATGCTTCAAAAGCTCAATGTCACCATCCCCTTCACAGAAGCTCTCAATGAAATGCCATTCTATGTCAAGTTCCTGAAGGAGATACTGAGCAAAAAGCGATCGATGGCTGAAATTACAGAGGAATGCAGCCATTTGGACATACTGGAGAAGAGGCCAGAACCAGGTAAGTTTGCTATAACCATTGGATTTGGTCCATACAAAATTAATGCTTTATGTTATCTTGGAGCTAGTGTGAGTATAATGCCTTTAACAATTTTGTCCAAGATTAAGATAGGTGCCCTAGAGCCTGTGGATGCTAGACTTTATATGGCCAACAACACGGTGGTCATTCCAACAGGCATGGTGGACAATGTGCCAGTACAAGTAGGTAAATTCTTTATCCCTGTTGATTTCCTAGTTATTGATATGCAAGAAGATCCTGCTTGTCCAATTATTCTAGGAAGACCCTTCTTGGCAACGGTGGATGCCAACATAAGCGTAAGGAAAGGAGTGCTCACCTTCAACATCAGCGATGAGGTAATTGAGTATTCCTTTAATAAAACTGAAAGGCATACATGTCCAATGGAAGAGGTGAAATCTATCTCAGCTGGCTACATCACCTGCGGGGAACCCAGGGTCAGAAATATGATCCCTGAGGAGCTGGAAAAGAGGGACATGGAGGCCCAGGTGGAGGAGATCATGGCAATCCTAAAAGAGGACGCAGAAAATCCAATCGACACAAACCAAGGTACGTCATTATGGACTAATTATTTTTCGGATGCCTTGACAGGAACTAAGTATGGGGTCAAGATCGACCAAGACTCCTCGACATCGAGGACACTAGTTGATCTCGACAAGAAACAGAAGCCTCCACCAGCACCAGCGTCATCGAGCAGCAATACAGAAGCTGAGGGCTACTCGACATCGAGTACGCTACTCGAGATCGACCACCACTCGGCTGCCTCGACTTCGCCTTCCTCGACGTTGACGACTCCAGAGCCTGAATCCTCGTCGACATCGAGTACGCTACTCGAGATCGACCACCATCCTGCTGGCCCAGCTCCTGCTTCCTCAACACTGAAGCCTCTAGGAGCAGAATCCTACTGGATATCGAGTAGGCCACTCGATGTCGACAAGCCCTTTCCTTCGTCGACTCATGCATCTTCGAGCAGCCCACCACCAAAGCCTGCAGACTTGTCGAGATCGATTAGCCCTAGTCGAGATCGACCAATAAATGTGGTCCCCGATTCCGTCTCTGCGAAGGTAAGCCAAGGTATGGATCTTTCTTCTCCAATTTCCATTAAAGATTTATCTATACATGGGAGAGGTTTGCCTTGGTATGTGCGCTTATGTAGGATATCCAATGATGAGCCCAAGGAGTATGAAGTTAGAGACAAGCTCTATGTCTCTAAATCAAAGGATCATTGGTTCCCTAATAAATTCAACAAGAAGCGGATGGGACCTTTCGTGGTGAACAAGATCCATTCTGGGGGATTGCAGCTAATGGACAAGAATGGAGTCTTATTTGAGGCTCAAGCTACATGGGCCCTGCAAATGCCACCTTGAGCATAAATGGAAAGTCGGCCTAGCGACTATAAAATCTAAAGCTTGTACATAGACTTTTTGAGACGTTTTTGGACATCGTTTTGTTTGTTTTTGGTTTTGAACACTTTTAGTTTTTCTATTATGAGTATATGTCTTCTACACTTTTCAGGTCCATGGATAGAGGCAAGCTACAATCCATATTCATACTCGGCCCAGGAGGTGCTTCCATTCGAAATTTAGAGGCCCTGCACACCAGTCTAGTGAGTTTCTTTCTCTACCCTTGTTTTTATACAGCGAGGACATTGTAATGTAAAGCAATAAGTAAAGAACACGAGTAATTGTTTACGAGGTTCAGCACGAACTTGGCCTACGTCCCCGCCTAGGGTTCTTCCACAACCCTAGGATTCAAAAGGCTTTATTGATTCGCTTAGCTTAGGATCCTAATAGCTCACCGAGAAGCCTCTCTCCTATACAATTGCAATCTAGTCAACTCACGTTCCCTTGGAGTCCTAGACCAATCTAGAAGAGCCCCACCTCTCTCAGTTATCTAGTACAATCCTCTTACTCTCACAAATCAATAGCCTAGTGCAACTTCCCGAGTTATAAACTCTCGAGTAACACTATAAATGAATATATCCTATAAGCTCACAGTGACTCTCAAAGGCTTTGAAATAAACAACAAACTCTTGAGCGCTTAGCAGAGAGACACTTTGGAAGACAGATCTTGCTTGAATGAATGAAAGCTCGTGTAGCACTTGTTATCTCTGTCTTCTTCTTCCTTTCCTTTATATAAGAGCATGGAGCGTGAGGGTCTTCAACACCAGATCTTCATCAACGGCTCTTTCGAATCATGACTTGATCTTGAATCTTCTATTTATGGATACTCCGAAGCCATGATCTATTTTGAATTTGATCTCCTCAATATGTACTAAAGGAAAGATATAATCTCGAAATACTTCCTGAAAAGGTTAGTCAAACATATATATAATATAAAGGAAGTATATAATAAGATTAAATAATATTCAGACTAATAAGACAGGTTTTGTATTTCATCAACTGTTAATGCTCCAAGGCCTTTGACACAAACATCTTGTCAAAGCCTTTGAAACATTTATTCCAATTTTCATCAAGGGAGGGAGTTATCACAATCGTTGAGCAAAAATAAGGTGATGTTGAGCAAGTTTTCCCCATTTGTAATATGTTGTGCAGTTTTATTCTATTGATGAGCAAAAATAATACAATGTTGAGCAATAATCTATTAAGCAACTATAAAAGCGTAAATATATAAAAATAAGATGGTGTTGCTACCAAAGTGTTGTTGTGCAATATATGTATTATCGTTGAGCAAAAATAATACGATGTTGAGCAAATCTAAGGTATGGAATTCTAAGTAAAATAATAACAAATAAATAAAGTTTCACAAAATTCCCGATTTATTGGCAAACAAAAAAAAATAAAAGGAAAACAGTTTTCCTAAAAAAAATATAAAAAGCAAATATGTGTTAATGCCCAAAACGCTTTTCAAGTTCGAGAAGTTTTCCATCACCTTCTTTTAGTTTCTTTCTCGAGCTAAATCTACTCTCTCCATTTCTCTGCGAGATTTCCTGAGGCTTGATTGTAGGCTTGTAAGAAGATCTATCATATACATAAAGATGTCTTCAGATCCGAAAGGTTTGATTTCGTGTTTTCTGTGTATTAAAGTTTAAATTAGAACGAGTATGGTTTAGGGCTTAGTTTTCCACGAAAATTAGGAAAAATCGCACTTATTCAAGCGAATTTAATGTTTATAATCAAGCAATTATTCAGCCTTACAAGACCTACCGTTGCTATTTCAATTTCTTTTGCATAATAAATTGAAGTTAATGTGATTAATCTGGAGGCTGAATTTGGGAATTTGATCATTTGGGGATTTGGGAATTTGTTCGGCATAAAATACAGTCTCTTACAATGTCATCTCTTCAAATATATTTGTAGAAATTGATTGTAAGTGTTCATTCTATAGGTAAACGTCCGCAGAGTGTAAGTGATTCACCTGTTCTAGACAATCAAAATAGAAATTCGAAAAGATCAAAACGATCAGGAGTTAAACCTCCAGTAGTTGATTTATCTAGAGATTCACCTCCCTTCAAGGATGACCTGTCTGTTGATACTGAGACTGGTAAATCCTTGGAAGTAGGGGAGGGTTGTAGATCGCTTGAATCCAAAGATTCGCAACCGCTTTTAAGAAAAAACAGTAAGAGAGAAGTGCACCCTGGGATTGATCTTCGTGTTAGCATTGTTGCTGTGGAGACCATTGAAATTGCAAGGCTGGAAAACCATTCACCTAATGAGACAGTTGTTCAACATGTAAACCCAATTGTGCATATCATAACATCTGATGAGCAAACAGATACCACAGACATACAACCCATAGCAGAAAACAGGCAGCTAGTTATGAGGAATGAGAGAAACACTAGACAAAAAAATCTCCCATCATTGAAATCACGGTCAAGCCCACGCTTGCTGGTGTCGTCCTTGAAAAAAATGAATGCCAAGCAAAGGAAAATGATTAAGGATATTGGCTTTGGATTTTTGTTCAACTTGGAGATTGTTACCCTACCACTGCTTCTTTCATATTGGTTAGTGGATCAGTTTGACCCTAACAAGTGTTGCTTGGTGTTGGCTAATGGAGGCGAACTGGAAATTGCAGAAATAGACGTGCATATCACAATGGGATTCCCAATGGGGAAAGTTTTAGTTGGAAAAAAATCAGCTAAAGAGAATTTCAATCTTGTGCAAGAGTGGAAAACCACATTTGATGTCCAGGACAATATAACAACAGCTATGGTTATGGAAAAATTGATAGCTGACACTGACTGTGGTGATCAATTCCTTCTGAACTTTATCGTTATACTGGACTCTATCTTGGTTGATACACTAGGAAATGGACATGCCAACCATAGTTTAATAAGAGTAGTTCCTGAATTGGGTGACCTGCAAGACCTAAATTGGTGTGCTATTGTGTTGGAAAGTTTGGTCGATGCAAAGAGAAGCTGGGAAAAGAACAAGAATGGCCATTTCAGAGGGCCTCTATTATTCTTGGTTGTAAGTATTTTTTTCAAACCTTCGCTCTGATGTTAACTTAATTTCTTTACCATGTCAGTAGTACAAATGTCACCCCCCTACTTTTATCTACATGTCTACAGTATTCTTTATGTCAGCATTCCCTAATCAATCGTTATACTGATATATGTTTATCCCCTTGGTGTGCCAGTTGTTTTACATGGATAGGGTGAAATTATTCATAAGCACAGCACTAAGAAGAATGACTCGTTCTTTCCCGGTTTTCGTTGGCATAAATTACAAAATCTTGCGCCAACGAGAAACTGATGATATAAGTACAGGAGGCTTTGGGTGTGGCTTAGTCCAAGCTCGCCAAGTTGTTCCTCACCATCAAGACGTACCATCTACAGCTTGTACACAACCTACTGCACAAAACGATGAAGGCACCAGTCACCCTGCTGATCAAGAAAAAGAGACACCCCCAGTTGAGGTTTGTATGAATTATTTAAACCAATTCAATGTAATATTAGTACAGTATAGCAATGTTCTGATATTTACTAATGACTTTTTATTCTTATTTTTTATGTGATGTTATCTTCTAGAGTTGGATAAAGTTGTTTGCTCAAAAGACTTTTGCACTTGCATCTGCTATTTCTGATTTTGCTGAGTGGTCTACAAAAGTCCCGATTGAACTACAACAGGATGACAAGGTGAAAAGGCTTCTACATGGAGCAAACCAGCTTTTAGGGGTGGAAAATGTCATTTCTGAGGCACCTACGGCTACGGATGCTGCTGACATGTCAAATATGAATGACCCTGTAAGCCCATATTTTACCGAATCACAAGAGAAATTCTGGGCAGATCCTGTTTTATTGGATTGCATTACTCAGATCGAAATGGCATATCAGAACAAGCAAAAAATGAAATCAAATATCAAAGTGGACGGGGAATTTTCCTTTGATATATTTCTAGATGACCCTGCTTTTAAGAAAGATGAAGGGACATCATTGAACACATCGGTTGAAATGAAGAATGCTAATGAAGCAGCACAGGCTCCCCTAGACAGCCATGGCCAGTCTCCAATACAACAGGGTGTTGAAGCAACTCCTAATCCCCTACCCACTCAATTTAAAGCTGATACTCCACTAGTGAACCCTTTGAGAGATACAATAAAATGCATTCCCCTTGCTGCCTTGCCACCAAGAAGGTCGCCGCGGATCAACATAGTTGATGGAAATGCTGCGGACCAACTTAATAACATGAAGAGAGAAGAAGCTACAAGGAGAGCACATAAACCTTTTGCATCTTTGAGAAGCCCATATTACTCGCGTGTTGTTGACATTACAGATCCTATCTCTGAAATTGAGCGCACTGTTTCAGCCTATTTAGCAATGAAAATACCACACAGCAGGTAAGTTCATTTTAAACTTAATCTTCTTAAAGTATGTTCAGTTACATGTAAAAGGTTATTTTCATATAATCCATCCAACAGACTTGTGCTTAAACAAAATTTCCCTCCAATGTCAATCATTTTGAAGGAGGGAAATTTTGTTTAAGCACAAGTCTGTTGAAATTGTTATAACAGACATGGCTACGCTTGAGGATGAAACCCACTTGTCTAGAGTCATTATTGATGCATGGACAGCTATCCTCAACCACAAGGAACAGTATAAAAGTGCTCAATCACCAGCAAGACTTTTTGTCAATATCAACAAAACTGTAATATTCTTACAATTACACTCCATTGTTAGCCGTTATTACAATTCGTATGTTTTTTTTACTAATTTCTATTCTTCATCCAGTTTAATGTAGCGAGTGTATCATTACGAGCTTGTGATGAACAATTCAAGAGGTTTAACCTCCACATGGATATTGTATTGTCATTGTCACCACACCTTTCTTTGAAGGATATAGACATGGTACTCCCTTGCAATTAAATAACTAAAGTTCACAAGACCAATCACTAATGTCTGTTTGTTTTTTATTATGTTGATTAGATTGTATTTGCGGTTGAACGAACAGAAGACTATGTCATGGTTGTCTTCAACTTTAAAAACAAAATGGTCCAAATTATTGATGTCACACCATCTTGCGGTGATCCAATTTGCCCCTTCACATCGCCCTTTGAATGTTTGGTAAGTTTTACTACTGATATCTAATATTTCTTTCCTTGTCATAATTTCATTTAAATATCAACTCATTTTATAATTAAAATTACATGAATTCTAATTAAATCCATGTAGGGGGATATGCTGATTGCTTATCTAACAGATAAGGGACTCCTAGCAAAGGCAGAAATAGTGTCAGATGCAATGACATCAAAAGTCCCCATCACATGGGCTGGAGAGGAGAAAGTTCAATATTCTGGGGTATGCCTCATGCGCCACATGGAGACCTTCTTTGGGACAGAGAGAGGGTACAAGTGTGGATTGGAAAAGGGCAATTTCAAGAATATGTCAAAGCTAGGTGTGAAGTATCTGACAGATATAGTATGTTCAGAGTTGAATGAAGTGAACGCAGATGTTGTGAAGGCAGCAAAATCCCATGCAAGAATGACTTCAAAAGGAATTCAGGGGCAAAAACTGAATCTTGGTTGAACAACCACAACGCAATTTCGTGTTTTATTTTCAAACTTTGGAATGTATTTTGGTGTAGACAGTTATATACGCTACTTCTGAAAAGTTTTCTCGTACCAATTAAGACAGTTGTTGTCCATGTGGTCAATTTTCTCGTACCCGTTAAGACGTTTGTTGTCCCTGTGGTTTTTTGATGGATAATATTTGTCAAGATGCGTACAACTATAACTGCTTCTAAACAGTTGTGTTTGTTCTTCAATGTGTCAGCACAATTCTCTGCCCTTATAATCAAGTGGTCTATGTTATTCAAACAATTGATTTAGTAATATCCATTCGTTTGTTGTGCAATTATAAACTATTGTTTAGCAAAACTAAGATGATATTGAGCAAATTACCAGTAACATAAAAACTTAGTTAAACAGTGTCAACACTACTTTTACCAAAACAATCCACAAACTAATCAAATGTGTCTGCAGTATAACAAAGGATAGACGTAAAACTTCAATCCCAATTTATAATTTGAAATATGAAGAAGGAAATTATAAAATAATTATATGATTATTATGATATTAATATGTTGCATCATATCATTAGGATGGAACACATATAAACTAAAATAACAAAAAAAATAAAAATACATTCAACATATAAATAAGTACCAATGTTATTACGTATTAATATAGTAGAACTACGGTCCTAAGAAGTCATCAATCTTCTTCCTCCTTTCCATTTCTGCATCTAAAACCTCTTTAACACACCCTATTAGATTGTCCTTTGCGTCTTCAAACAACTGTCTTTGATTGCCCAGTTCTCTTTCCATCTATATAAAAGATAAAAGACAAGACTCAATCACAGTATGGAAAAAAAATTATGGATAAAACTTTGAATATCACCTTTGATAATGCTTCACCATCTTCATCTTTGGACGCAATACGGATGTGATGTTCAGTTGCTATTATGGATCTTTGGGATTCCTCATATAATGTGTAATGAACCACGACAGCCTCCAACAACTCGGCCCTGCGAGCCTCTTTGTTAGTCTCGCATGCTTCATCAACTAGATTCATGTGATAACCACGGTAAACAACACTATCCAGCACGTCCATCAATTGATGGAAACTCGTGCAAAAGCCGACAGTGTTACCATAGTTCATCTTTTTAGAGAGGGATGTATTTCTGTTAAAACCAGTTTTCAGGCGCCAATGGATAACAAAGAATGATAAATGGATATATATAGGCAACAATTAGACAGTTTTCAACGAGTAACAGTTATTTGTGATAGTTTATTTCAGAGTAACTATAAAAAAAATTGTCAAAACTGTAAAACTATAAACTGAAAACGGATTACAGTTATTTGAGTTACAGTTACAATTGGAAGACATTACCTAACTCGTGTCAGCACTACATTTGGCCTTATCCACCTAGTCTCATCACAAATACATCAAAAACAGAAAACAGCCAAAATTATAACAATAGTGTCACCAATATATCCAACTACTCTAACCAACAATGTAACAAAAAGACTTTGAACACTTGTCAATTCGTGCAACAACATAAACTTCAAAATCACAAAAAGAATACTAGCCTAGGGTCTCAAGTAAATGTACCTAATATCATTGTCAACGCTACTTTGGGACTTACCCTAATAGTGTCACACACATAAGTTTTAATATCAGAAAATGTCAAGCCATAAACTTCAATAGCAGAAACCACCAATATGATCAACTAGTGTCACACCAAATGACCTACTTAAATGTCAAAGATTACCATAATTTGAATATAAATCAGAAAGAAATGTGATCAAGGACAAATTTCATTCATAAAATGTATTTTAGGTTACATCAGTACCATACAAAATTACATACTACACTTATAACAACTAAAGCTAGAATTCTGCTTGGCAAAGAGGACAATTGTTTTGAACTAAAATCCAAGATCGTAAACAATTTGGATGAAAGTGATGTTGGCATGGCGTTTGAAGAACAGGATCTGACTCAAACATTGGAAGCAAGCAAATTGTACATTTTTCATCATCAAGATCAAGGTGATATATCTCCCTTAATCCGTCATCCATAGGCTCTGGAGGTGCTGGAGGATCTGCTTGGTCAACCTCCATATGAATGTCATCGTTTATGCCGGACTCATAGCTTGAATCAGACGAAGAATCATCATAAAAATGTACATTGATGTTGATGTTGGGACAAAGACCATATTCAATAAGATCAGCATCGGCGTCAAACCAACTTCTAGTGTAATCCATTAGAAGCCGATTGGCTACCTGGGTTCTAACCTCAACAGTTACTCCTGCATCCTGTAGCACTTCGTTGCAGCGGGCTAAACTCATAGGCAAACCATTCCAAGTAGACGTGTGATAGAATGTTAAGGGAATGTTGTCAGAGTGGATGGCCACAACAAGTAGACTAGGTCTATACCAGTATGACTCAGATCCTGATATTTCAACTTCATAAGTACCAACGATGTAGTCGTAGTCTAGTTCGGTATAGGTTGGGAATGCCATTGAAGGAAAGAAATTCTACACAGACAAAATCAAAATATACTCATACATTAGACATTGACTTAAAAATAAAACATTACATCGATATTATTAAGAAATAAACATTAGAGAAAGACAAAAGAGAAAAAATTCCTGAAAAACTGGAAAAACTCTAACTGATGACTTCTAATGACAGTAAGAATAACATAACACCAACGGAATATAATGCAATAGGAAATAAGCAAGACAAACACCAATATATGAACATTAATAGACTAAAAAGCAAGGGGAAGTTCAACGGAAATCGGAGAATACAACAATAAAAAATTTGCTGAAGCAGTACATCAAAATAACAGATAACGTTTTTTTTATAGGAAGAAAACAGAAAGGAGTACATACCACAACAGGAATCGCACCTTGAAAGCAAGAAATCTTGATGAGAACGAGAGAGGATGAAGATGAACAAGAAGAAGAAGATGAAATGACTTGCAGACAATCTGAACAACGTTTAAGCACAGTATAAATAAGCGGGAAATGGGTCGGGCATCTCTAAACGAAGCCCAACAGTTATGTTGAAGGCAATATCATCAATTTAAACATTTGTGCAAAATTAATGTGTTGATAAGCAAAAATAAGATTATGTTTAGCAAATTTCCACCAATAGCCAATGTTCAGAAATTTTAATCTGATGATGAGCAAAAATAATAACATGGTGCAAAAAAAAAAATTATTAGAAATTTTTAAAATTATATTGACAAAAAATATAATCATTATGATAATATTTCAACTATAAACTACTGTTGTGGAACTATAACCTACTATTGAGCAAAAATAAGTTAATGTTGAGCAAAATTACTCCAATCACCCCCACACATTGTGTAACTTTATTCTATCATTGAAAAAATTAAGACCACGTTGTGTAACACTCTATTAAGAAACTATAAAATTAGATTGACAAGTAAAATTGAATCATAATGGACAAAATTTCACAAGTCTCAATTGTGGTGCAAAAATAATCTATTGTTGAGCAAGTTTAACTTACACAACATACACTCGCAGAACCATATAATAGAAGACTGGTATCACCAGTAGTTGTAACTAATACAAGTCTGGTGTCAATACTATGTGCATTAAACACTCCTGGCAACCACATACACTTTGAAATAAAAATATACAAGTGTAGTGTTACCAATATTTGTAACTAGTATCAGTGTCAGCACTACATTGGGTCTAAAACACCTAGTGTCACCATATGAAATTCAAATATCAAAAAACGATCAAACTGGTGACACCACAAATTCAAACTAATATAACCCACAATGTCAACAATAATAACACCTCTTTCACCCCGTACACTTAAGAATAAAAAAATACAACACTCGTGTCATCACTACTTGTAATATAATATGAGTGACACCAATACTTGGCATCTCAAACACATAGTGTCCATCACATACACTACAAAATAAAAAAAATACAAATACATACACTTCAAAAATCATAGAATACAATACTTGAATATCAGGGGGGGATGGGGGGAAACCAGTGTCACCACTAATTGTAACTGATATCAGTGTCAGCACTACTTGGGACACCAAACACCTAGTGTCACCACACACAATGCAAAATCAAAAAATACAAATATGGTGTGGGCATTACTTTAAACTAATCAGACAATAAATGTTAACAATACTTTGGGCATGAAAAACACAGAATCATACACAAACAAATTTAACAGTGCACGAATTTCATTAATATTATACATTTCCAAACACCAGTTAGGACTAATAGTTACAAAATACATTGGTATGATTAGAATGGAAATCATATACAAAAAGGTGCCAGATACCAACTTCCATTCATACCATACATTCCATTAGCTTAACTACCAGAAAATAGATGCACCTACAATGTCTTCTCAAAGCAAATATACATTACAAATAAGCCTAAAAGGGTGATCGACATAGTGGACAAATGGGTTCATACGACAACCACTCTAGAATACACCCTGTGTGGAAGGTTTGATCACACAGTGACCGAAGGGTTGGCGTTGATGGCAGCATCGGATCAAGACATATAGAGCACTGGTCCACATCCTCTAGAGAAGCTGGGGGATCCACATGCTCTTCAGAATCTATGCTCATCTCATATTGAGAGCTTGAATCAGAGCTCATGTCATCTTCAGATTCTTCAATGAAACGTACATCGATAATGAGATCAGAGCAAAGACCATATTCAACGAACTCAGCATCGCCTGAAAACCACCTGTGAGTATAATCCATTAGCATCAGGTTGGCTACTTGAGTTCGAACCATAGCAGTGACCCCTGCTTCATGTAACAACTGATCACACTGTTCATAAGTCATCGGCAACCCATTCCACTCAGTGAAATGGTCCAGGAACAGCTCCGGGATCCTTTCAGAATTGATTGCCACGTGCAAGATGCTAGGTCCATAAACAGGCGTCCGCCTTGGTGTGATTACCACTTCAAAAGACCCAACAGTGTAATGGTAACCAATTTGAACTTCAATTGGAAGTGCCATCTAAGGATACAAAACATACACAACACAAAATAAATATACACTCATATAAATTGCTGAAATCAAAACCCTAACCGACTGAAAGATGATGAAAAACTCATCTAAAAATTAGGAAAAAACAAAATAAAACTTGCTGCAAAATGTAAAAACCCTAACCGATTTTATACAGTTTACAAGAGATCGAAAGGGAGAGAAATAGGGCGCACCTTGGGAAGAAGACTCCGGAAAGAGGAAGAGATTGTGGAGGACGACGAAAAGACTTGGAGAGAGGGTAAGGATGAAGACAGTGGAAAGGGTTTGAATAACGTTGGACTATTGAAGAAACGAGGAAGAACACTGCTTTAAATAAAGTTACCGACTTGGGCCAACTTCTTTCATCAGTTATTGGGCCAAGGGCTCATGTCTTGAGGTTTAAAATAAACCAATAACCAATTTCGTCCAAATTCTAATGTTGTGCAAAATTTAACCTATTGTTCAGCAAAAATAATATCATGTTGAGCAAATTTCCACAAATCGACCATGGTGTGCAATTTAATTTTAATTATGGCCAAATAAAGGAAAACATGATGAGATAAATATATTTGAAAATTCAAAAATTATATTAAGGAAAAATAATATCATATTGGGAACAAATTCACATAGATCAATTGTTGTGCAAAATTTAACCTATTGTTCAACAAAAATATGATCATGTTGAGAAAATTTTCACTAATCGACCATCGTATGCAATTTCATTCTAACGATAAGCAAATAAAAGGGGGCATTGTAAAAAAATATATATTTAAAGATTCAAAATTTATATTAAGCAAAAATAAGATGTTATTGGGCACAAATTCACAAAGATCAATTGTTTTGCAAAATTTAACCTGTTGTTCAGCAGAAATATGATCATGTTGAGCAAATTTTCACCAATCGACCATGGTATGAAATTTAATTCGAACGATGACCAAAAACAAGAGAGCAGCGTAAGAAAATATATATTTAAAAAGTAGAAAATTATATTAACGAAAAATAGGATCATAATGAGCAAAAAATCACAAAGATCAATGTTTGTGCAAAATTTAACCTAATGTTCAGCAAAATACAACAACAGTCTCAATGCTGCTTGAAACTAACATCAGTGTCACCACTATTTTCGTACTTACGCAGCTGGTGTCAGCCCATAATGTTCTCTTATCTATCTTGAGCACTTAATTTGTCAGATTACATCCGAACTTCATCACTTACCCAACAACAACCTATCTAACTACTCATTCTAAAATTTAAAACTCCAAGTTTTTTTGATCAGATCTGCACACATGAGTTCTCTGAAACGAAAGATCTTTTCGTTGTTGAAATTTTTAACATCTCCCCCAAATACAGAAGCTTCAATCGCTTTTAATGTAAACACACCACATGAAGCCATGTAGACAAAGAAAGAAACAATGTAATGTAAGAACATAAATAACAAGTATCTAAACGTAACCAAAGAACAAAACAAGATAAGAAATATATGCCCAGTAGAATCATGCATTAACCCAGGAACCATGTATAGCTGGAAAGGAGAGGAATCAAAGTTTTCAAATAGCCCAGCCTTTGCTAAATGAATTGGGAGCCAAATAGCAAACGGTTGCAATTGGTCATCAAGAACATCTTCCCTAACAGCCGGAACATTGCAATCGAACACATTGATTACCCTATCCTCAATTTTAATCTCCAACGCCACCCAGTGCTTGTTTATAACGTTGAAAATTGTGTAGATTTTCTTTACCAATGCCCATGGCTTCCCATAATCAGCAGGGCATGTACCAACAAAATAATCCTCAGTGCTGGATTCAAGATCTATGTCTTCCCCATAACATGAGGCATAGTCGGGAAGGTACTTCAGATAAAATAGCCAATCAAGAACAAGAACATCTCGATACTTAACAGGGTCCTCATGAATGCGCTTCCTAATGTGAATCAAACCTGCTTCTAGATGCTAAACAAAGTAATAAAAAAGTGAATTCAACAATCAAATAATACAATAAAAAGTAATCCACAAATATATATAAATATATATATATATATATATAAATATATATATATAATGTAGAAATTCAACCAGTTATTACCTGACAATCAAACCACATATTCTTCAATAAAATCCGCTGGAAAAACTTTCTATCAACCCTTGAGATTGGACCAACAACGGAAAAATTCCTGCCAAAGAGTACCTTATGCACAAATCCGGACCATTGATCTAAAAGAAATTGATGGCCATGATTATTCCACGTAAATAGGGGAAGGTTTTTAAAAAAGGAATAAAAAAAGTCCTACTCCCTGCAAGAACCGCGTGTATTAATCCATCTTCAAAACTCTGGTCGTCTTCATCCTCTTACTCCGTAGCAGTTGCCGTCGCGCCGACCGTTTCCCCGTCTCCCGGAGCCGCCCTCGCACAGCCACACGTCGACCAGTCGCCTGCCTTTAGCCCTCGCGTGCCTTCTCGACCCCGTCTCCCGGAGCCGGCTCCTATAAACAGCAGCGCCGACCTTCTCGACCCCGTCTCACGGAGCCGCCCTCGCACAGTCGCGCGTCGACCAGGACGCCCGCCTTTAGCCCGTGCCTGTTGCTCTCCTTCTCAGGTTCCTAGTTCATCGGTCTATTCGTTTAGGAAATTCATTCGTCCTCCGCAACTTCGTAGAAATTTGTAATTGGAAATTGATGATTAATCACTTAAATTATGAATCGTTATTCAAGAAATAGGTTAATTCTGAAATTGGAATTTGATGTTTAGGAAATTTTGAATAATTAGTTGAATCTGACATCGAGTTCTTCTATGGTGAATCTGAAATTGGAATTTGATGTTTGTTCCCCGTGTGTGTGATCGTTGTGCTTATATATACTGTATTCCCTTGCAAAACTTGGACTGAAAGTAGGACCTAATGGCATTCATGTTTAGCTAAGTGACTTCAAATCAACCCGACACAATTCTAAATGATAATCAACTGCTTTGTGGAATACTGCAGGTTTTGCCGCAAACGCTGCTGTTGTTTTGTGTACATCATCCTAAGATCCACCAATTATCGTTCAATATACGCGTTAAATCGACTTATTCAACCGAATAATTCTAAATATTTAATGATAATGCAC
Organism: Persicaria tinctoria; assembly: GCA_037127255.1. NCBI lineage: Eukaryota > Viridiplantae > Streptophyta > Magnoliopsida > Caryophyllales > Polygonaceae > Persicaria > Persicaria tinctoria. Next base: position 32,861,269 of record JBANSL010000015.1, read on the forward strand.
GCTTCTGTATACCTCATAAAAATAAGAATTCCACTGAATAATCTCTCAATTATCGTTCAATGTATGTTTTAAATCGACCGATTCAACCGAATAATTGTAAACATTTAATGATAATGCAATTATTCATCACTTCTGTATACCTCATAAAAATAAGAATTCCACTGAATAATCTATCAAATATCGTTCAATGTACGCATTAAATCGATCGATTCAACCGAATAATTTTAAAAATTTACTTATTCATAACAGTCATGTAATTATTCGATGAAATGAAAAGAATTAGTCGTTGAAATACGAAGCATTATTCGTATAAATCATAAGTATTGTTTGAGGATTTTGGGTTTCTTTTATCTGAAATTGATGGGAAAAAATAAAACATTATTTGGTAGTATGAGACAAATTGTTCATTGGAATTGATAGTTTTTAATCTAAACTGAGTGAAAAAAGATAATATAACATTATTCGATGGAATGCAAAATATTATTCGGTGAAATTTTCAAAATTTTAAAATTGATTTAGATAGGTAATAACAAAAAATTGTCAAATCTTTATAACATTATTTAGAATTGCCGGATCTTTGTATCAAAAAAATTGATTTACAATTATTTGAGTGGATATTTACCATTATTGATTTTTTGGATCCACTAACCATTTTTTTTTAAAAAAGAAATCCACAAACCGGTACTTCACATTTACAATTATCTACTAACCAATTTTCCCTTTTTTTTTCTAATCCATTAAACATTTTTTTTATAAAAGAAAAACAAAAAGATTTGGAAATGACGTTATGACCTATGTATTTAAATAATAAAAAAAACATCTCCAAATTTGCAATTTTTACGATTAAGATTTGGAACAAAAAGATTTGGACATATTGTGTTGATCTACCCACTAAAACTAACATGTAAATAAATACAGTAAATTAAAAAGGTTCCATTGGTCAACAGTCAACACATTCAACCCACACACACAAACACTGCCCATTGAAGCGGGGCTCATTTTTGTCTTAATATTATTTGTAGAAATTTGGGGTTTAATTATTATTCGTAGAAATTGAAGTATTTGAGTTTTGATTATTTAAGGATTTGGGGTTTGATTATTATTCATAGAAATTTGTCACAATTATTTGTATAATCATAAATATTTCTTTTAGATATTTAGGGTTTTTAAATTTTAAAATAGAAATTTTGAAATATTATTCACCTAAATTTCAGTTGATTCATTATCTGTATGAGAATACTATGAAAATACCCTCAAAAAAATTACTCTAAAAAAATCAAAACAGTAAATTATCATTGCCCAATTACAAAAGAGTTGACCATTATTTTCAATTAAAAAAATTATGGATTGACTTTTTGGACATACATTTGAAAATTGTGCGTAATTGATGAAGTTCATCATTTGAAATTGCCTTCCACAGTTCCACACTCCACTCGCGCTTGACTACGGAGGTAAGTTGGTTTTTTTATGGGACCCACATTTTTTTAATTAAAAAATAGGAAAAAAAATTAGATTAATCTCCACCATCTATCATAACTCAATTAATGGTCCAAATTTGTGCACAAGGTACACCCTAAGCCTTGTGCACAATTTACCCATTCCCTATATGTATTTTGTATGAAATGTTGTTGTTATTGTATAAGTTACAGCATCTTATGCTATATATATATATATATATATATATATATATATATAGCATAAGATGCTGTAACTTATACAATAACAACAACATTTCATACAAAATACTAAACATAAAAATAAACCATATCTTTGCTTTTTTACGAGTCCATAAATAAATTCATGATCTTCCGAGCTGATCAGTGATTTCTTAGGGGCATGCTTTGGCATCCTCACTTTGTTCACTTCCACAACTGGACCATACAAGAATGTATTGTTTGATGGGATAAGATTGGGAGACTTTAGTTGGTCAACTTCGATTTGGATTGCAGGATCCTTGGCGAACGAATCCTAATCAACGCCTGCACCCTTGTCATCATCATTGTCAGACAGGCAAATGTACTTTTCCAGGGATGGGTCAACCGTAACTCCAGCAACTTTACCACCAGTGCCTTCACCTTCACACTTTGTAGATTGAGGCACTTCAGCTGAAGTTGCTGGAATCCCAACCTCATCTCCAAAAACATTAAAATCAGTGTCAGCAACAACAGGTGGAGACTCCTTACCCACTCCTAGAACCACAGTACTTAATGAAGGAAAAGACACGGGCACAACTTCACCAGAAGCGGCAGATGATTTGAACATTAACTCCTCGTCAGGGAAAGACTGCTGAAGATCAGACACAACATCATTCAAAATTTTGTTCACATCTTCAACAACAGCTTTCACAGGTGTGGCCTGGGGTTCACCACCACTGACAAGTTCATCAGCCTTCGGGCTTGCCAGGAACGTGATTATCATCAGCCTTCACGGGTGTGTCCTAGGGCTTACCAGACCTGACATGTTCACCGTCAACTATCGCAGGAGAGCTCGCAGACTTACCAGCAATGTGCTTATCATCAGCCTTCACAGGTGTGCCCTGGCACTTACCACCACTGGTGCTTTCATGATGAAATACCGCAGGAGAGCTTGCAGTCTTACCAGCAATGTGCTTATCACGAGCCTTCACATGTGTGTCCTGACACTTAGCACCACTAACACTTTCGTCATCAACTTTTGCAAAAGTGTCCTTAACATCAGGCTTGACAGGGTTTGACTGCAACCTCTCAAACAAAGCTTCATAATTAGCAACCCTAACCTCAAGCTCATCGTACCTCTTCGCCATCTCACCAAACACTTGAAGGCTCCCATTCAATTCAACAATCTTTGTTTCAATTTCATCTACCCTTGCAGACAACAGATGCATAATTTTAGGGACCTCTTCAAGCTTCGCAATCCTCCTATAAATCTCCTTCACCCAGTCAGGATGAGATGGGAGAGAAGAAGCAAAAGCATCACCATGCGATTTGGGAGGCAACTCACAAGTTAGATCATCGTTAGCATCCATTTAAGGAGAAACATCTTCAATATCTTCCACTTTCTCTGATGACACTGCTATTTTGTCACCTTCATCACTTGAAATGCGAACATCTTCATTTCCACAAGCAGCAGATGTTTGCCCCAACACAGACTGCCCAACAACAAAATCATGTGCTTCAACACTCCCCAGGGGGGACCTCTGAACAGAAGGGGTCGGCACATCACCCTCTCCATCACTGTCAGCAGAAGGTGTCTCAACTCCTTCAACGGTGTCACCACAATCAATGCCATCTGCAAGGTCCGCCAAAACATATAGCCTCGCAGTTTGACAAGCATCCAATTTATCGGATTTAGGGGAATGGGTGTCAGAGTGCAAAACATTAACCTTGTCATCGCAAACAGGAACGTCACCACAAGATTTGGAAGTATAGGTGTCAGCAGTAAAATCTTCACCCTTGTCATCACCAACACTGACTTCACACCCAGATGTAGAGACTGCAACATGAATATCTACAGGCTTCACTACATGTGCACCCTCAGTATCAACAGCAGGAACTGAAGGAATAATAAAAGACTTGTCAACAGTACTATCATATAATGCCCTACCACTACTTACACCACCGTTCTTCTTCATCTTATACCTCCGCTGAAAGACAATATTCAGTGGGACATCATCTTCTAAAAGGTCACATGAATCAGTACCCAACCGACATCGCTTGGAAGGTGAAGCAACCACATCAACCTCCTTATGCAATTCTGTGTCAGCAGTAACTCTCTTCACCTCCTTAGAAGGAATAACTCTACCACATGTCCTCACTGCTAAAGCCTTCTGTCAAGGCTTCTTTACATCACTCTTAACAGATTTTTTACGGTCTAGAGCAATGTATGGATTGAACAGAACACGACTTGCAGAACGACCCCTCCTCAGGAGAACCCGTTCCTCAAAGGTATCGCTGGACTCCACCTTCTGTTTCTTTTTACCACCCATCACTCCAGTGGAAGATTTCCTCTTCTTTGAGGTCCCTACATCTTCTTTATCCCCCTCTGGGAAAACTTCAAAAGCAGTTTCAAAGGACTTACCATCCTGTTTCTTTCTAGCAGCCTTGCCTCTCTTAGCAGGTGTCTTCTTCTTTGAGGTCTCACCTTCATCATGTTTTTGCAACACATTAGCTTCTTCCTCCTCAACCTGGAGAGCCCTATTTGAAAACTTAGCTTCATATGCCCTTCTACGAACACGACGACTCTCATACAAAGTCGCATCAACAGGTCCAGAAACTATTTCTTCAACTGATGCAACAACTACTGCATCAACTACAGCATCAGCTTTTTCACCAGCAAACGCCATTCTTTCGGTGCGTGCAAACTCCCCATAAATAGGAAACAACGGAGTCTGGACAAAACGCATGTATCAGAATAAAAACCCAAAGATGCATCAAATATAAATGTTATTTCAGAGAGAAAATGTAAAATTATTACCAAATCGCCATGAAAGAACTTCTCAGCTTCAGCGTATACTTGGCTATAATCACATTGCCAGTGCAACGAGTATGGATCTAGTTCAGGCATCTTAAAATTACAGTCAAAATTAACGGATATAGCTGGGAAAGCTTCTAATATCCAAGCCTGTTACAAAAGAAAACTCGTTATGACACTACAAAACAATATTTAAATAATGCTCACATAAGCATTAAAGTTGTGCTGACACAGACAAAAAAAATGATGACATAAGACAAGCAATAACTAAAGCACAATACCTGGAATGCAAGGCAATACCCATACATTTGATAAGAACCCCTAACCCCATTCCGATCTGCAACAGAAGAACTCTTCAATGACTTCAACAAACGGGTATATGACTCTCTACCCCAAGGATATAGTTCAAACTCCTTCTCATTGCACGCAAGAGATAAGAATTGTGCACTTACAACTTCTGACCTCCTATAAACAATTAACCTCTCAATCAGCAACAACTTTGCCATAATCAACTTCTTCTTAGACATCTTTTTTTCAGATATGAAACGATCAATTAACTCATCATGAGTCATTTTCTTCTGGCCAAAAAATTCAAATATTGACACTTTCTTTGGGGTATTACAAACACGGTCTTCACAAGGAAGGCCTGTAATAACATGAAACTCAGCAATTGAAAAACGTGCAAGATGTCCACCAACTCTAAACCACAGCTCATTCTCTTTTTGTGTTTGTACTTGACGGAGCACCATTTGATGCATAAGATGAAAATTCATAACCATTTTGGTGCCTTGCGTCAGCACCCATCCAACGCAACTTTTTTGCAAAGTATTGTAGTGAGAAGGACACAAATGCTCCTTGATCAGATCACAGACAGAAGGATGTGAATATATGTTAGATCTACAACGAAATCGCTCAGAAACAGGAATGCAATATTCCAAACCCTGATCAATAACAGACAATTAAGCAAAAAAACAACCATCAGATTAAGAAAAAACTACAACTTGCTCATCAAAATAAAAAATAACTTACATCAGACCCACGATAAGAGGTGGATGAATCAGAAGATTGAGTTCCTGCAAGCAACAAAATACAGAAAAATGTAAATAGACAATAACAGAATATATGATGACATAAACAACAACAAACAATAACAATATAATGTTACACAGACATAGTAAAATAACATAAACATCACAAAACACAACACAAAATACCAAATCCAAACACATACATTGTTGGAACTACAACAAACTAACACAAAAACAGACAGTGTCAGCGCCATACACTTGAACATAGAAGCAGATAAGTACAGTATCATCGACACAAACAATCAAAAGCATGGAAAACAGGCCCACATACACGAAGAACACTAAAAAGGCACTTACAAAGTGCCACACCGCAAACTTGACGAAAAGAAACAGTTCAAAAACCCGAATTTACATATGCAACTTCCAAAAACGACGGAAAGTACTAAAAACCGCACATAAGAATGCATATAAAGCATTGATTTACCATAGATTGTCAATAGTATAATGAACAAACAATAAAATCAACATAAACGAACATATTCCAAAACCCTAGCACGACAAAATTCGCAAAAATCCCCCAAATTTATACCTGAGCTAGTGGATGACGACATTGAAGTAAACGATGCAAACTCCGAGCTTTACAGAAGCAAGGAAGAACAATCGAGCCGGAAAAAGCACCAAACCGGAGATGGAGAGCCGGAAACGCCAGTTGAAAATTTTCGAGCAAAGGGAGAGTTGGAATGAGGAAGAAAGCGATTTTCTGGAAACACGTAAAAATGTCCGTACAGAAACTAAATTAGGTATATATAGGGGCCATTTCGCAAATTTGTCCAAACACGCATCTATTTCGCAAATACGTCCAATTAATGTGCCTATTTCGCAAAATTTTTCTTTTTCTAATCGGCTTTTGGGCCAAATTTGTTCTTTAAATATACCAATTTGTCTCTAAGTGATATTTTAATATATCAATTCATCTTTTCGGTCAATTTTCTCTATGTATATATTTGGTAATATAATTTAATAAATTATGGTAATATATTTATTTTTGGCTAGAGAATATTTTTACAAAATTAAATACTTAATGTCACATAAGATATTATCTATCGTGTGATCGGTTGAACTTTTGATTAGCTAACAAACATGTATATAATTAAATCGGATTTTTCTAATGTGTTTGAATTAGCACCCATTAAACACCCTAAACATGAAAATATATATTCACTTTTTAAAAATCTTTTATTTCCTAATTTTAGATACATTAACGGATTAACCTCTAGTCTTCTATAGTCAATGTATTTAAAGAGGGAATGTAGTAGAATAGACCTTTTTGAGAATATTGTTAGGTATTTAGCACCTTTAAAATATTAATGAGTCGTGCCAGCCTCCACAAAAAACAATTAGCCGGTTAGCTTCTTACCCTACCTCCTGCCTCCTCGCTCTCTCGCTCTCCCTTTCTTCATTTCAGATCTCTCTCCGTCAGCCCTTCGACCTCCGACCTCCGACCTTCGTTCCCTTCTCCTCTCTCGCCTTCACCGCCCTCGCCAACCCGTCCCCTCTCTCTCCATCTATGTCTCGCCTTTGTCACTGCTCACCTCTTTCCACATCTCGGCTCGCCTGTCTCGCAGCCAAACCTGTCTCGCCTCTTGTCACTTGAATCCTCAAATCGATTCCAAGCTTGAATCCTCTCATTGTCTCGCTTCCAAAGTTGAATCCTCAAATCGCTTCCAAACTCAATCGAATCTGCTTGAATCTGCTGGCTGATTGGGATTATCGATTGAACAAGGCCAATCCAACGTTCAATTGATGATTTAGATGCGGTCTGACAACATCAGTTTTATATTTCATCTTTCAATTTCTTTCTCATTACAAAATAGAGGCAGATCCAATGTTCAATTGGGTGAGGTAAGAGTTGCATCCAAGGTGTTCGATGAAATGCCTATAGATGAATTGAGTCCGTTTTTTTATAACTAGAAAAGATTTTTGTAATATAGGGTCTCATTACAAAAGAGAGGCAGAATTTGGATCCTACATCGGCTCCCTTTGCTAGAAACCCTGCTGAGAATGATGGACTCGATCAGGGAGGCGCTACTCTTCTTGAAGTGGTAAACATTTGCTTCTTTGCTTATTGGTAAGTATGGTGCGCGCCTAATTATCTATACGATGAAGTTATAGGACAGATTCAAATGGGGCTTTATATGTGTGATTGTGTGCGTGTTTTTTTTCCCTTTAAAATTGTGATTTTGATACTGATTATACATTTTGGACTGGGAAAAGGTGTTGTTTCATTGTTTGGAATCAAATATGGGTTGAAGTTGCTTTCAAATAGCAACATATCCTTAAAGCTGGAACGATGATAAAATTCCTAGTTAAGAGGTGAGGAGCTTTTCTTGGTGTGATTATCCTTTAGCAATTGATCATCTGTTACACATATATAGAAACTAGACCTCTTATGGATGGTATCCAGTTAGTGTAATTTGAGGCTTGTTGCCTAGGGGGCTATGCTTGTATTCATACGGTACCCTAAGTTTATGTGTGTGATTCCGATTTTGTTACCTTCATCATCACTAATTTGTTTTTTCTAGCAATTCCTTTTCCCTGGAGTTACATCACATGAACAAATTGAAAATGTAGGAAGCAGGAGCAATTTGTGATAGTCTTGATTGTCACAGCACAAAATGAAGTAGCTGACAATGTAAACGACTGCTTATAAAATGTCGTTTTGCATTTGATGTTTTCTTAAGCATACTTTACTAAGAAATTTTCTACTGCAGTTTTGACAATGAAGTGCTCCACATTTCTGGATCTCTAGCTCCTGCTAATACTAGAAAGTCTGGAAGCATTCGATGGTTGGATAGTAATTTGGAAAAATCCTTCAGTGTAAACAATTTGAAGCTATAGTGATTAAGGGACTTTGTTCAAGTTCTAAAGAGTAGCTGTTTGAGAAAGTATTTCTAATACAATATAAAAATATGCAGGATCTCTAAGAAACGGATGGAAAGTGAGGGAAAGAGAGACACATGGGAACTTATTAGTGATTTAGTTTACAATGGAACACTTTCTGCCAATAGCCGTGTAGTCAAGAAACCTAAGAGAAGAAAGAGTGAAGAAGCACATTGAAGAATCTATTGTTAATGGTAATCTTTTCTTTCATGTCACGTTAATAGAAGCCTGAAAATCATTTAGTCACTTCTGCTTTTAAATATGTTTAGCTTATTATACAACATAGCGAGAATTGTATCAGCAATTTGTATAACCTCTTTTATTCTCCTGTTTTCTCATACAAATTGTTTTCTCTATTTATGATTGCAGGACGAAGAACTTGCATTACAGAATTTATAATGGAATTTACCTTATTCTAGAGATGCTGTTTAATGAAACACCTAGGCAAGGAAACAATGACTCAGAATTTGTGGAACGCAATCCTCCCATGGAAGAAGTTGTACATCTTGGTGTTGTTCCTTGTTTTGTTAAATTCCTCGTTTGGTGACACTATTTAAATTTTATATTATATACTTACGTTGAAGCATTTTTGAGTTTTTTTTTTAACAGTAGGTAATAATTGATGCATGTTTTTGAGTTGTTGACATGTTATAATAAGTGTTTATATATGTGCAATAAGGTGACAATATTTTGATTCCACGTTTTAAGCTCTTATGTCATCAATTATATAAAATTGTCATCATAAACAATGGTGATTAATGAAGCGTAATAACAAATGTCATCCATGAATAAAAATTTAATGAACATGTCACCATAAGTGATTGCATCAATAAAGAGTAATCGCAAACGTGTCATCAGTGAATGGAAGTATAATCGATGAAAATAAATCGATATACAATTGATTAAATTAAAAACATGTGGCATCAATCGATTTAATTAAAAGGTGGCATCAAATAATTACATTATAAAAATGACATCAAAACATCATTTTGAAAAAGTTGTATCACAATAAAGAAAATAATGTCATCAAAATACTACTTTGAAAAAAATATCATAAAAAATATGGCATCACGGTAAAAAAAACATCATCAAAAAATTGGCATAAAAAAAGTGGCATCAGTCGTTAACAGTAAAAAAATGGCATCAATAATCAACGTGACATTACTGTAAACAAAAAATGTCATCAAGGTTTAAAAAAAGTGACATTAAAAAAGTGTCATCCAATCATTTCATCAGAAAAGTGGCATCAAAGTGAAAATAAAATATAGTAAAATTTTGGCATCAAAACGGTAAAATATGGAATCACTAAAAAAAAAAAAAAGTTGGCATCAAAACGGTTAACAGTAAAAAAAAATGACATCAATGATCAACGTGACATTACTGTATACAAAAAATGTCATCAACGTTTAAAAAAAGTGACATTAAAAAAATGTCATCCAATCATTTCATTAGAAAAGTGGCATCAAAGTGAAAATAAAATATAGTAAAATTTTGGCATCAAAACGGTAAAATATGACATCACTAAAAAAAAAAAAAGTTGGCATCAAAATGGGTTGGTCAACGTTGACCGGTCAACGGTTAACGTTGACCGGTTAATGGTCAACCGTTGACCATTGACCAACCAACTATATTGGGAATGGGTCTAGAGCAAAACTAATTAAATTAATTTAGGGTCTAAGTGTCCAATTGAATATTCAAAAAGGGCCAAGTACCAAAATCACCCTTATTTAAACTAGGTTTTTTTCCTTATAATATAGGGTTTTTTCTTTCTTTTTCTCTAAACACATCAGAACAGCCAATATAAATATAGATTGATACGCATGCATGTTACATGCACATTTTTCTGTGTAGTGGAACTTCATCAGAATATTGAAAGTGGTGGTGTTGCAGAGGAAAAATAGCGCCTTTTATTTTGAATTCATAATTACACCCTTTTTGCTGTGAATACCTTTTTGATAAATCATACATGTAATTATAGCTCATATGATCAACTACTTGGATATGTAAAAGTCCTTTAGCTAGAAAGTTATCTTTATCCCAAATTTCTTTAATTACTTTTCTTTTGACCTTTCCTAAGAGCATGTTGAATGGTGAATATTTAAGCTCTTATAGTTGCCATATAGAAAAAAAATGTGAGAAAACAAAAATTTAATGTAAGGGTCTCTTTCTTATATATGAAACCCAAAAAGTAGAGCTCATAACTGCCACGTGACAGAACTTATGTTTTATTTACTTTTAAATAATTTTCAGTTATTTTTCATTTGTTTAAAAAAAACTATTTTTGAATTTAATTTACTTTTATCTACATATAGACACTCATCTTGCATATGTTTGTTGGAAAAAAATTCATTTGGATAATACCCATATTTTCCTTTTTAAACATTCAAAAATCATTATTTTTATGCTATGTTATTATAAATTAATTACTTAATATTTTTATTATTATTAATAATAAAAGAATGGTTTTTTTTTGTAAGTGTCCATTTTAGTTAGGTTGTTTTGCTAAGTGTCCATTTTAATTAAGTGTTTTGCTAAATGTCCTATTTTGACATTTTCACCCCTGTTGTATATTTTAGAACAAATCACCTGGCACGCGAACGAGAGGAAGACGAGGAAACAGAGTTCGAGACCGAGTCGGATACCTCGTTCTCCTCTTCAAGATCCTTCCTTTCTCTAACCTCCTCCAAACGCTCGCCGCTCAGAGGAAGAAGAACAAAAAGGGACTTCTAAGGAGATGAATGGAAGATTCGCGATGGTGAAGAGCTCTAGCGCGACTCTTACAGCGATTTCAGGGGTTCAGGGGTTCGCGGTGGTGAAGATGAATGCTCTGCTTTTCAATCGATTAGGCCTGTAATTCTGTAAATGTAATCAAACTTTTAATTCTGTAAATTTAATTAATGTCACATTTCTATGTTGTTGCTTTGTTTCATGGGTTGTTGCTTTAATTAATGTCACATTTAATTGAAGAACAGGGTCCAGAAGTGGGTGCGGTGTCATGGGAAAAGGAAAAACGGGGGTTTGTTGATTCAATATTGATGAATTTCTTTAGCTTTACTTTACTGGCATGAAAATTTTGTGATTATGGATTTTTTTTTTTCTTGTTTGGAGTTTGATTGATTAATGATTTCCCCCAAATTTGCTTATGCTATAATAGGATTGCTGATCCTCTTAAGAGCTAATTCTAAGTACGTAAAAGACCATTTGAATTGATGTTTAATATAATTCATAACAAAGTTTAAGTATTGGTGTCGCCACCATAAAAAGTATAAAAAGTAAAAACAGTGTAATCACGTCACACAATTGTATTTCAATTGTAGAGTTAATATGTGTCACCAGTCACCACCATGTCATCACCCTTATATAATACCAAGTAAAAATATAGCACACGTTTCACCATATATATGTGTCACCAATGGTGACGGTGATCTCGTAAAAAATTAAATTAAATAAAATAAAAATAAAGCTGTAAAAAAAGTTGTCACCAAATAAAAAATCGTAGAGTTGTTCAGGATATGTCATGACAAATAGTCTCATCGGATCAAAAAATTTAGAGTTGTCACCAGATCAAAACTTTAGAGTTGTCACCAAACAGTATATAAGGGTGGTGACACTGCCATCATAAAAAAAAGTTGTCATCACCTTGACCTCGTTTAAAAAATGTAAAGAAAAAAGAGTTGTCACCACTGCTGACACTGCTGTCACCAAAGTCAAACCCTAGAACAAGAAAAAATGTTATTAGTATTGTCACTACAATAAAAAAAAATAAAACCATTACTGTCATCAAAGGAAAAACCTAGGACAACGGGAGCACAAAACCTTAATTCTTAGTGTCACCACCATAAAAACGGTGTCACCACAAGCGTACAAAGTGGTGTCACCGCCAGTGTAACAGGGGAAAGAATGGTCAAGTGTTATTAGTGGTGTAACCAAGGAAAAATAGTGTCACCAAACGAAAAACCCTAGGATAAGAGAAAGTGTTATTATTACGTAGTGTCACCACAATTTAAAAAAAGTAACCACTACTGTAGCCAAAAGAAAAAAAACCCTAGGACAAGGGAAATTGTTATCAACAGTGTCACCACAATTAAAAAAAAAATGTAATCACTACTGTCACCAAAAGGAAAAAAACCTAGGACAAGAGAAATTGTAATTAGTAGTGTCACCACAAAAAAAAATTAAAAATGTAATAACTATTGTCACCAAAGAAAGACAAAACAAAATGTTATTATTAGTGTCACCACAATAAAAAAAAATGTAACCATTGCTGTCACCAAATGAAGACAACACTCCTTTAAGAGATGAATGACTAAGTATGTTAATGGTGGTTTCACCAACACAAAAACAGTGTCACCACAAGTGTAACAAGTAGTGTCACCACCAATGTACCAAGTGAAAGAATGGTCAAGTGTTCTTAGGTGTCACCAAAGGTAAAAACAATATAATTAAGACTGTCACCAAAGGAAAACTCTAGAACAAGGGAATAAAAAAAACCATAGAGAGGCTAATGATGAGCAAAACAACTTCTGTCACCAACGCAAAAACCTAGGACAAATTAAAGAAAAATGTTATTAGTAGTGTCACCACACTAAAAAAAAATGTAATCGTTGGTGTCACCACTATAAAAACAGTGACATCACAACTGTCACCAAAGAAAAAACTCTTATCGTTGTCACCACGCTTATCGTTGTCACCACACTTATCGTTGTCACCATTGTCACCACCCTTATAACTGTGATGACATCTTTATTTTTAGAATTCTTTTTACGAGATCACTGTGGTGACATTTTCGGTGGTGACCCATGCGAGAACATCTTTTTTTTGGTGACAGAGTTATTTTTAGAGTTTTTTTACGGGATCATTATCACCACGCTTATCGATCAATGGTGACACATGTAATGATAACTTTTTTTTGAGTAATGATGACATCTTTGTTTTAGAGGTTTTTTTTTACAAAAACACTCTTACCAACAGTCACCACCCTTATCATTATCACTACCCTTATCAATGACCACATTTGGTGACACGAGACAATAAAGCTCCATCTCCTCAACTGTAACATATATCATATAGTATATGCCAGTAACTCAATTCCACCAACTGCACTAACATATACATAATTAAGTACCAATCCAAATATATTTTAATCATATAAATTCATTTGGATATGTTTAATGAATCGATTCCACTTGCATTAAATACATGCGAGACTAATGAATTGTTTCCAGTGCACAATGCATGAGGTTTCTACAAAACCAGACGCTGTAATTATTTTTAGAAAGAGGGGAAAAGCCAGCAATTCAAACCTGTCAGCAATTTCAGGATATTTGCTTGCGATTCACATTCCCGATCGCGAGAATGAATTCTTCAACAGGTGACTGGGAGTGAATTGATCAGCAACACAAGAACGAGAGAAAGAGAACAAGAACGAGATTTACATGTATATACACGGTACGTACACACATCGAACATTAAGAACAAAGAAACTCGATGATTGACCTCCATGAAGCCGGAATCGGAGATCAATTAGGGTTCATAGCCGCAAGCAAACAGTGTCGTGGTAAAATTGACGTAAGATTTGAGAGACAGAGGCGTTGAATCTCCTTTTATAGGTTCGATTTGCCTCCCTCCCTCAGATTCGTGGGGACTCCATGGAAAAATTAATCTAAACCAAATTCGATTACAACCAGAAGAATGAGAGAGGGCAAGTCGGCGAGAGATTGACTGCGAGCGGGTCTGTCGGCACGCTGCGAGCATGAGAGAGGACGAGAGGACTGAGCGACAGGCCGAGATAGTAAGAAGGAGGAGGACTGAGCTCCGGATCTGGAGATCGGAATCACGAGACTAAGAGAGGACTCCACAAACACTGACATTGACGAAGAGGAAGACACCGGCCGCCGCCATGGACGTTGAAATACATAACATAGGGGTAAAAGGGGGTTTTGATAAAAATTTAGGACATTTTGCAAAAACTGATTTTAAGTGGACATTTTGCAAAAAATGGTTGACAAAATGGACATTTAGCCAAATTTAATCTAAAAGAATTGAGTAAATAAAAAGGAAAAATAATAAAAGGTAATTTAAGGGCCCAAGACTTGGGCTCACGAATGAAGGTGAAAAATTTAAAAATTACAATAAGGCTTTTAAGCTGATGTGTTATAAGAAAAGTAAGTTAAGGGTCCAAGGTTGGGGCTCACCTTGTTTTTTTTTATGTAAACTTCATAAGCGGAAAATAGAGAAATACACACTTAAGTAGGGAAGTCAAATCCACTCGATCGAGGCTTTTAATGATCGAAAGGAGACAAACGCACCAGTCACTGGCATTGATTAAACACATTAATAGACCACTCTAATCAAATTCTCCATCCGTTTCCTTTTAATTGACTTTTTACTATTCATTTACTCCCTCCGATTCAAAAAGATTATCGTTTGACTTTTTAACACGTATTTTAAGGAGCTAAAAACTATATAAAATATGAACTTTTTTTAAATTATTTTTTTACAATCTAATACTTATTACCAACAAATATTAAGTTGTAAAAAAATAATTTAAAAAAAGTTGATATTTTATATAGTTTTTAGCTCCTTAAAATACGTGTTAAAAAGTCAAACGACAATATTTTTGGATCGGAGGTAGTATATTTTTTAAGGTGTAAAAAACTATACGAAATAATAATTTTTTAAAATATATTTTTCAATAATCTCATACTTATTGGTGATAATTATAATATTATTAAAAAAATATTATTAAAATATTAATATTTAATATTATTTTTATCGTTCTAAAAATACGTGGATGACTTGAAAAAGTTAGTTAAAAGGAAACGGAGGGAGTAGCTAATTATATTTGACTATGAACCTATGCATATCCATCCATATATATTTTTTTTTTATAAATCACACCCACCAGCTGGCCTATGGCCACCAAAAATTCCTCTTTCAAATATAGCCAACTAAACTTGATAAACCGAATTAAACCCTCGATTAACCAACCCCACAAATCAGACATTCAAAGACATTGTAATAAGAAAAGGGGTGGGGCGAGTCTGTCTCCTAGATTCAATCCAAAGCGTGCCCTTGAAAATCACCCTTTGGCCATTAAAACATTCGTAATGCTTAGCACATGATTATTCTTCTTTTTTGTCAGTCTATGCCTTGTTTATTTGTGTTAACCCCAATTTTTGTCCATTTCTTTTCTTCCAACTTCCACCCACTATTTTTTACCCCTATTCTTTGGATTTCTTACCATTTTTTTTTGTCCATTTCAAAAGCTACCATATTAGTAAAACAAATTTAGTATACATGTAAATATGTAATACACACATATTCGGATGAAAAATAAAATTATGATAGAGATTGATATTGAATGCAAGTATGAGACTAGCTCGAACATGGGAGAAGCATGTCAATGCTTGTAGAGTTTGCAATCGGACAAGTCTAGTTGGGTTATATAGTTTCGAGTCATATCGATCATATCATATTTAAGTTGATATATAATGTGATAATAATTTAAATATATTGGGATCAGGTCCGATTTACTCGGGTATTATTTTATCAAATATAATAGGATTTTCAGGTCCAATTTGGTTTTGGCGTTATTTTGCTATTGTACTTGTGTTGTTGTAGATCCTATATAAGATATTTTAGGAGAAATTCTAAGATTGTTGTAAGTTTCAGATTTAATTGGGTTCAAATTGTTTCGGGGGTCGGGTATTGGTGATGGATAGAATGTCTTGCTTCTAACGACCAAATAGTAATATATTCCTTCAACTAACAGATTAGTATTAACAGCAAGTAAAGATCGATCTCGTAGAGAGTGTGTGCGACTGACTAAATGTATTTTGTAAGCAAGATAATAAAATAAATAGCGATTAGTAATGAAACTAAAAGAACGAGAGTAGCAATGATTGGAGATGAGAATAATATGATGAGATGATATAACTCTACTTACAATCGCAACATTGGTAACTTCATTATCATTGGGCTGTTTGGTTATGTGATAATGCATGATTTGTATATGCATTTTGAGTGATTCTTAAGTTATTTAGGTTGCATTTAGACATGGTTTAAGCCTAAAGTGCATTCATTGTCTCTTAAGTTGCAAAGTTTGGAATCTACCCGGTTTATGTCTATTCTATGCAAATTCTCGAAATCAAGTCTCAAAAGAGAAGAGACGCTACACTTTGGAACTATGGAAGTCTACAAAAAGTCAAGAAAGAAAACAAGAGAAGAAGCGTAGAAGTCAAGACGCAAATAAAGTAAGGAAAAGGTACTCTGCAATGGCGACGCCCGCGACACCACAGCGGCGTCCGTCGATCCAGTAGCACCCGCGGAGGAATAGCAACGCCCAATGTGTCGGCGTCTTTCGATCTCGTACCTTTAGCATATTCTAACGCGGCTGAATCCGGGCCATTGGGCCTCACTACTTTTGCTGACTCCTAGCACTATAAATATAGCTCTCTTCTCAGCCATCTCACACACCCACACAACACACATCACTCCATATTCGCCTCTCTCTCTCTCTCTCTCTCTCTCTCTCTCTCTCTCTCTCTCATCTCTCGCCCTTCCGAAGATGATTTCGTAACAGAAGTCATCTTCCTATCCTTTTCTGTTTACAATTTTCATGTCTATTTCAACATTTGATGTTTTTAGGTATGTTATGAGTACTTAAGACCCTTTTTCAGTTTCTTAAAGATTCTAGACAAGGCTGGTTTGTGAGGATTATGCTTTATAGTTACATATATTATGATTATTTCCATCTCCTTTGTGCTTAATTGCTTATCTCATGATTATATTATCTTCACGACCTAGATATAATTACATATTTCTAGGGTTTTGATTACATCCGCTAAGCAGGGTCGAATCTATAGTAGCAAATACGTCTTGATGAAAATATGCTTCATAGTTACATATATTATGATTATTTCCATCTCCTTAGTGCTTAATTGCTTATCTCGTGATTATATTTAGCTTCACGACCTAGTCATAATTGCATATTTCTAGAGTTTTGAATACATCTGCTAAGCAGGGTCGAATCTATAGTAGCGAATACATCTTGATGAAAAAGTTAGGATTCTAGATAGTTTCACATAGGCCAATTCTCTCTCCCCCCCCCCCCCCCTCTCTCTCTCTCTCTCTCTCTCTCTAATGATGTTCATAGTTTCACACACAATAGCCACACATGGCTAATATAACTGAAAAACTTCTAATAATGCCTCCTCAAAGTCGGCAAAACCCTAGTAGGAAAATATAATAAAATAATATAAAATAATGTCTTCGGATCCAAAACCGCGTATCCGGAAACAGCGTTAACGGTGGGCGCCGTGCAACGGGCAGCGGGCGTCGTCTATCCAGTGTCCGACGTTCCTCAATTGTCTTCAATAGCTTCCAATGTCGTGCTTCCTTGCTCCTCCTTAGCTTCTCCTCAAGCATCCATATGTTCCAAAACATGCTTCTTAAGTTCTTCCCAAAGTCCATCCAAGGTCGGAATGTAATTCTGCAGAATAAACACTGAAAACACATAGATTCCGAACTCGAATACTTCACAAGCAATATGCGGAACTAGACTCAAAACTTAGCAAAACAACTACCTAATAGCAATAAGAAATACATATAGTGCCTATATAAAATTTGCATTATCAACGCTGAATCGGACACGAGGATGTACTGCTGCAGAAAACTAGTCTACGTTGAGTCCGAATAATCAACATCGAGTAAAAGATCAATACAAACCTGGGCTGAGGAATCAGTCAATGTCAAGTGGTTGACTAGAAATCGAGTGAGCAGAGTCGATTCCGGGAGAAGATGTACCTACAGAGAAAAAGGGAGTCAACGTCGAGTCATCAGACTCGACGCCAAGTAAGATAGAGGGACGTACCTGTTCTGGAGAAGCTGTCGATATCGAGTGAGGCTTTGATGACTCAACGTCGAGTGAATCCAGTCGACGACGACTGGATTTGCTAGATGTCGAGTGAATCTTCCAGCTCCGCTGATAGGGCATCATCGAAAAATTCTTCCTCGCTCATGTATGTTGTATGCAGCTCCATCTCCAGCTCAGCCTCTTCATGTGCAAGGCCCTTCTTGTTGTTTCATTGCAAGAGATAACATTGATTTTAGTATAGACAACTGTGATTTCCATTACCTCTTCCATGTCGGGGTTGAATGAGTATTCAATGATCTTATCTCCTATCGTTAAGGTGAGAAGTCCTCTTCTCACGCTAATGTTGGCATCTGAAGTGGCGAGGAAGGGCCTCCCAAGAATGATGGGGCAAGGATGGTCCTTCGTCATCTCTATCACAAGAAAATCTGCAGGTGATGTCCATGTTTTATGCCATGTTTTATATCTACTTTTATATCAATTTCTGCATGCATTTCATGCATTTGGGCTAAAATAATACAGAATCTATATAAGTTATGTTTATTTGCAATATATGGAGGTCTACCCAAGTTTTTGTTATATTTGGCAGAAATCGGACGCACTTTGGAGCTTAAAGGAAACTCATGGAGAAGCTAAGAATGGTGCAGCTGGAGAAGAGGCCATTTTTCACCATTCTTCGTTCTGAATAAATCTTTGATGTCTTCATGAGAGTTGTAGCTCTCAAAAAGAGCTTTCCAACTCATGGTCATATGCGTCAATCCGACGAACGAGGACTCGGGAAAGTGCGTTTTAAGAACAGAGCAGAAAGCTGAGAAATCTTTACTCGAGATCGAGTACACTCTACTCGAGATCGAGGAGAGCCTGGTCGAGGAAGAGCTGATTGAGAAGACGAAGACGAGGACAGATCGGGTTACACCCTACTCGAGATCGAGGAGCCCGGAAGCCGTGTCCGAGCATGTCGAGCAGAATCACCCGAGAAGACCTAGTCGACAAGGCCAGTCTAGTCGAGATCGACAAGGGGTACTCGAGATCGACTAGACCCGTGAGCCAAGTCCGAGCCACATCGAGCATCAGTTAGCCGAGATGACGAGCCATGCCCAGTCGACAACACTCCTACTCGAGATCGACAAGACCCTTGTCGAGATCGACGACGGTTCCAGAATCCGCGTTACTCGGTTTGACGAATCCCACCCGGTTTGGGATTGCTTGGGCCCGAAGATTGCCGATTCTATCCGAAATTATCAAGATACATCATGAAGGAGAGGATCTATCCACTTTAAGACTTTTAGATATATTTCCTTATTTTGGATTTAATTCCTTTGTTACTTTTATTTATCATTATGCTTTTAGATATAGATATAGATATTCTATCCTTGAGTAGCAAGGAATAGAAGGATATAAATAAAGCCCATGGGGCTGATTTTAGAAGAATTCAATTTCAGAAGTAGAGAGGTAGTACACAGAGACAGTTTAGGAGTTCGAAGGTTTTAGGGTTTTGGCGTTCAACGAGAGTTGGATCGCCGGGATTGTAAAGTCTTTGAATTTAGTTTAATGCAAGTTTCTTTTTATCAATCAATGTCTGAGTTCACGATGAAGCACGAGTAGTCCACCCACTTCTAGGGTTGGGGCGAGCCCGACGATAGCCATGCGCGTTTGAGGTAAAGATCTGACCTTTATCATGTTTTGAGCATCTACTACTTGTTTATGTGTTTATTACCCGTCTAATGGAGATCCATGCTAACAACTTGGATTATAAACATAAAATCGGTAGAGACAATTAGGGTTTCTTGAAAACCTAATTGTCTCTACCGATTATCTGTTTATCTCTGCCTTATGCATGTTTGGTTATCGTTGTTGCAAACCCCAATCTTGGAAGCCTTTTACATTAAGTTTAGTTTGAAGTCCCAAAGCATTTGCCTTTACTTTATTTCTTTGTTACGTTTTATTCTCTGTCTACTCGATCTCGACCAAGCCTGGTCGATCTCGAGTTACTGATCTTCGATCTAGCATCGATGTAGCTTAATTGTGCAGGTACTCGACAAGACAAGCCGAAGTCGACGAGGACTCTACTCGATATCGAGTAGCCTGTAGTCGATATCGACTACACCCGGTGCTTGCTGCTGCGCTGTGTTCGACTGTCCGATCTTCTGTCGACTACCCTAGTCGAGATCGAGGACCCTGTTGTCGACTACCGTGAGATTTCTCCGCTGCCTAGGATCCGCTGACACGCTTCCTCGTGGATCGATCCTGACTTATCTTACTACATTAGAAGGAGTCTTGAACATTATTTGCTGGGATTTGATCGGTTTGCTTTACTTTATCTGCTTATTGTTTTGCATTCTCGATTTCCTCTTACAATAGCAGGGACAAAGAATTTACCTACTTGGACAGGGACATCATCAACTATACCTTTAGGGATTACCACTGTGTTGTTTTCCATGTGTAGTCGGGTATCCATAGGCTCTAGTACATCGATCTTCACCCATGACCAAATAGATAGGGTCATGATGCTCACACTTTCCCCCAAATCACAAAGTGCCTTGAAGCGATGTTAGCCAAGTCTCACGGTGATTGAGAACTTACCAGGGTCAGGTCTCTTCTCAGGGAAATTCATCTTCTTGCATTCTCTGGCGATCTCGGTCATTGATCGCTTGTTACTAAGGATCTCCTTGAGAAATTTGACATAGACAGACATCTTATGAAGAGCTTCTGTAAAAGGAATAGTAATATTAAGACCCTAAATCAATTTCACAAAACGCTTAAACTTAACGTCGGTTGGATCTTTCAGCATCTTGGAAGGAAACGAGAGTTCCTCTCGGTGCAGTGAAAGGGAATCAGGTTCGATCCATGAGGAAACGTGTAAGCGGATCCCAGAAAGCCCAAAGTCTCGTTTATACTCCAAAGTATATTTGGGTATTTATGTAAATATAAAAATAATAGTAAATGTGAAAATTTTTGAAATAAAAGAATTTGTAAAATTCTTTATGAAATATATACCTTATTATTTGGTTCTTAGTAATTAGAACATAAAATTTGGTGGACATTATTATTTTAACTAAAATAAACATTATTATTGTCATTGTTATTTAATAGTATAATTACTTTTATAAATAGTGATGTGAGTTCATTATTTTTAAAAGGTGTTTTACGTAAATTATTTCAATACTCAATGCGATATCATTTTTTGCAAAATAAGTATGATTTATTTCCTAACTTATTCTATTTAACATATCTTATAACTAAAAGGTTATAAAGAATTTATGATTTAATAATATTGATTATAAATTTTGAATGCTATTTCTAGTAAAATAATTATGTTATGAAATCTCATTTGAAATAATTATTTAAATAAAAGCATTTATCATAAGTTATTTATTTATTTGATTATTTTTTTTTGTAAAGGATATGTGTGTGTGGGTGTTTGTCGGATTTTATCTTTTATCTATTATTCAAAATTCAATAAAGGGCAATTTGCAAAACTAGACAAAAAAAAAAACTTTGCAAAACTAGACTAGTACATTGGAAATTTGCTAATGGTAGAATATGGTGTAGTTTTGCAAAATTTTGGGGCAACCGGATGGGAAAGTAGCAGGTGAGGGGGGGGGGGGGGGGGGGGGAGGCACTGTAGCTACACTATAGGTGTCAGTGACATTTGGCACCAAAAGGTATCCTCCGTTCATTTTAGCAAACTGTACACTGCCCATCTTACCAATAGAAAGAATTGGTCCTAACAGTAGGCTAAACCTGTCTTTCCATACCTGGAGATATTTTGGAGAGAACCTGGAAGGGATTCACTGTAGCTAATTTGGCGGGCTGTCAATGCAATTTTTGCGCCAAAACAGGGTTCCTTCTTTGGGAAAAGGGGAGCATTTATGAGGGGAAAATTCAATGATTGCATTGGAGGGTGTCCCCCAAGAACATATATAAGCTTGAGAGGAGGATCTGAAACACCATAACATGCTCTGCAAAAAAGTGAGGCAAAGTAGGAGAGAAGCGGAAAGGACGGGGAAAAAGTTACATGTTCATCCCAGGAAACGATACAGTCCTCATCCTACCAATAGAATATTTTTGTCCTACCAATAGTGTACAACTGTCCTTTTCATACATGAAAAAGTGCAAGAAGTTTGTCTGGTGTCAGTGGAAGGGATGGGTAAGTGATCTTTTACCTATCCTTTGTAGTTGTTCTTTTTTCTTATAACAGAACTACCCCCTAGTGATGGTTTCACGAGACCAGTTGCAGAGAGTTCGTAATTTATACTCTCTCTTTTTTATCAATTGCAGAACTTGCAAATTAAGATTACAAATTTATACTCTCTCTTTTTGATCAATTGCAGAACTTGCATATTAAGATTACAAATTTATACTCTCTCTTTCAGATCAATTGTAGAACTTGCAAATTAAGATTACAAATTCAAGCGCTATTTTTGTTTCCTGTGAAATTATCAATTCTTGATGCCTGGACGATCATAAGGACCCATTGAAAATAGCCTATTAGCTCAATTGGTAGAGCGTTGTGTTTCCACAAACAGATGTGAGTTCAACTCTCACAGAGGCTAATACGGAGTATATGTTCATGAATCTCTCTGAACTTATACAATTATGAACTTGGTAGAAAATATATATACTAATGGTAGGACAAATTTATGAACATGTTAGGAAAAATTCATAAATCTCTCTGAACTTATACGATTATGAACATGACAGGAAATATATACACTAGTGGTAGGACAAATCTGTGAACATGGTAAGACAAATTAATAAATCTCTCAAGACTTGTATAATTATGAACCTGGTAAGAAATATATATACTATTGGTAGGATAAATTTGTGAATCTGGTAGGGACAATTCCCCATTTTCTTTTCCACTTTCTCACTTTCCCCCTTTTCTTTTCAAACTTAAGGTTTTACTCATTTTTCTTTCTCCAAATGATGATCATGAACTTTTCCGCGATGGCTAGGTACTTTTGATTGTCAATCTTCACTACTTTGATCTTGTCTTTTAGTGCAACACTAGTTTTATCCATGATGTCTACTAAAATAGCCATGTTGAAATACACATTTTAGCTCCATATTCTATACACTTTGCATATTTCGGGATGGGAATATGTTGAATTTATGTAATATGTGCTTATTTGCAAGAAATGGAGATCTACATAAGTTTTGGTTTAATATTGCAGAATTCGGAGCCATTTCGGGAGAAGATCTGAAGACCAGCCCGGAGTCAAGGAAGACCACCTGATCGAGAAGTCAAAGACGAAGACATGCCGAGCAGCCTTTACTCAATATCGAGTACTTTGCTCGATATCGAAAACCCCAGAACCACCTGATAGAGCAAGTATCGGGGAGAGGTTGCTTGACAACACCAGGCCAGCCATGATCGACAACACTTACTCGATATCAAGTAGGTTACTCGATATCGACAAGATCAAAATCACCTGTCCGAGCAGATCGAGGTAATGTTACTCGAGCAAGCCAGTGAAGCCAAGTCGACGACACACAATTACTCGACATCGAGGAGTTTACTCGATATCGAGGAGATCTTTCCTGGGCCGCGTTACACGGTTGGGCTGTCCGACACGGTTTGGGATATCTTGGGAGCGAAGGAGTCCGAATCTATCAAGTTTGATCAAGATCTATCCATGGAGAGAGGATTTATCCACACATGAAGATATTTAGCCTTTTAGATATATTTCCCTTTAAGATAAATGTTCCTTTTATTAAAGTTTTATCTTTAGATATTAGATAGAGATTTCTATCCTTGATTAGCAAGGATTAGAAGCTTATAAATAAAGCCTTAGGGGCAGATTTCTAGGGAATATTCAATTCAACACACAATTAGTTACGTAGAGGTAGAGAAAGAGAGTGAGTGGCCGAGAAGAGTTAAGGAGCGAGAGCAAGTTGGCTTCAATCAGTTGTAAAGCTCTGTTTTGTTTAATGCAAGTTATTTCCTTTCTATCAATGATGTCTGTCATTGCAATGAAGTGCGAGTAGTCCACCTACTTCTAGGGTTGGGGTGAGCCTACCGATAGCCCGACGTGGTTGAGGTAAAGATCCTACTTTTACCATGTTTTGAGCATTTACTACTTGTTATGTGTTTATTACCCATCTAATGGAGGTCCATGCTAACAACTTGGATTGTAAACATAAAATCAGTAGATACAATTAGGGTTTCTTGAAAGAGTTGTCTAATTGTTGGAAAAGGCGAAAGCTTAATCCTTCGATGCGATTTACATGATTATCTGTTTTATTCTTGCCTTTTGCATGCTTGGTTATCGTTGTCGCAAACCCCGATCTTGGAAGTCTTTCATATATAGTTTATTTCGAAAATCCATCAAGCTGTGTTCTTTCTTTATTGCGTTTTTACGTTTCTGTTTCCTTGATATCAACAAACTTTGGTCGATATCGATTACTAATCCTCGATCCCAGATCGCCGTAGCTTCTCCTGTGCAAGAACTCGAAAAAGCCTTTGTTGTGAGCTGAATTTGCCATATTTTACAGTAACTTTAATATCGTTTTCTGCATACTTTGCATACATTGGGGTTAGCTAGTACAGAATCTATGTAGTTTATGTTTATTTGCCAAATTATGGAATCTACACCAGTTTCTGTTTAAATTCGCAGAATTCGAGACGTTTTACAGCAACTCTAAGGAAGGTCGGAAAAGCTCGGAAAACCACTACAGAAGTCCAAGGTCAAAGAAACAACGAAACCAGTCGAATCAAGACGAGAGCCTAGGCTACTCGATCTCGAGTAGACCTTACTCGATCTAGACGAGCACGTCCGAGCACAGGCCTTGTCGACTGGGAGCAATGTCGAGAGCCAGACCAACCCAGCTCCGGAGCCCTACTCGATCTCGAGGACCACTAGTCGAGATCGACGACACCTCAGCGCCACGCCCGGGGTTGACGAGAAGAAGAGCTGGTTGACAAGCCGAGGACGAAGCCGAGGACGACCAGGCGGCACTCGCTGCCAGCGACTCGACTCGCTGCAGCGGACCGCTCGCTGCCGCGGAAAAACTCGCTGCCAGCGGGATGCACCAAGCCGACGGAGAAGCCAACTCGCTCCAGCGGAAGGGGGCTCTCGCACATGCGGATCGACGACCTCGCTGCAGCGGAAGAGGCAACTCGCGGAAGCGGAAAGGAAGAACCCAACTCGATGTCGATGAGCCTTGTCGAGGTCGACGACGCCCAGGAGCCTTGTCCGAGCCTTGTCGAGCAGAGTCACCCGAGGAGTCCAGTCGACGACGAATCCTAGTCGACATCGACGAGCCCTTGTCGAAGTCGAGTAGAACAGCTTCTGGAATCACGTCGACGTGAGCAGTCCGAGTAGAGTTGGGATTCCTTGGAAGCCGAGAAGACCAAAATCTATCCGATTTTATCTACATCTATCATGGTAGAGAGTTTTATCCACTTGAGACATTTTAGATATATTTAGATTTAATTTCTTTATCGCTTTTATTTATCATTAAGCTTTTAGATATAATTTTAGATATAGATAGAAGATTCTATCCTTGATTATCAAGGGTTAGAAGGCTATAAATAAAGCCCTAGGGGCTGGTTTTTCATTCATTCAATCACACAATACAATCTTAGGAGGAGAGAAGTAGTTCGACAGAGAAGTTTTAGGAGTTCTAAAGTTTTTAGGGTTTTGGCTTTCTGCGAAAGTTGATTGTCGGGATTGTAAAGGCTTTGAATATAGTTTAATGCAAGTTTCTTTTTATACATCAATGTCTGCGATTGCGATGAGGCGTGAGTAGTCCACCCACTTCTGGGGCTGGGGTGAGCCCGACGGTGGCCATGTGAGATGATGCAGTAAAGGTCAGGTCTTTTTATGCAATTCGTCTTCTATCCCTATGAGCATGATTCTTTTGCGAGAGTTGAAGGTGATCCTTGTTTGTATTATTGAAGCGAAAGTGATCTTAATACAACTTGGATTAATTATGTGAAAAGTGTTAGTAACAATTAGGGTTTATGCGAAAGCCTCTATATGCCTATTTGTTAATAACGAAAGTTGTTTGATGGAAATCATGATCTTTTATGCCTTTATGTGTTA
The DNA here is from genome assembly GCA_037127255.1 of Persicaria tinctoria. NCBI lineage: Eukaryota > Viridiplantae > Streptophyta > Magnoliopsida > Caryophyllales > Polygonaceae > Persicaria > Persicaria tinctoria. The sequence continues at coordinate 32,887,611 of JBANSL010000015.1, forward strand.
CTTTGCATGGTTATTGTTGTGGCGTTGATACCCTGGCTTTGAAAGTTCTTTCATAAATAGAGTTTGTTTTCGTCGAAATTCTGAAATCTCTGTTCGAAGTTGCGATTTACACTTTCTTCATTTTTGGTCGATACAGAGTAGCCTCTACTCGATATCGAGTTGGATCTAGTCTATGTCGAGTTGAGTTTCTGCTTCAGTCGTCGAGTTTAAAGTTTCTGTTTTTACTGCCCTTGTCGATCTCGAGTTACTGCTTGTCGAGATCGAGTACGCCTGTTGCTTTGTTTTATTTTCTGCTTTGCTTTGTCTTTTCTGTTTTCATTTTGTCCATTGCTTTTATTTGTTATTTTCTGCTTTTATTTCTGTCCTTTCTGCTGCTTGTCTGTGAGAATTTGTTGCTACCTAAGAACTGCTGACGTGCTTCCTCGTGGATTCGATCCTGACAACCTTCTACTACAACGGGAGGAAGTCTTGTATTTATTTGCTGAGACAGGGAAGTCAGTCTGAACTTTATTTTATATTTATTTTATACTTGACCATCCTCCTGCAACAACAGCCTTCATCGACATCGACAACTTTACTCGATATCGAGTAAACCTTGCTCGATATCGACAAACATCATGTGACTGTTTCTGCGTTGTTCGACTTGTCTGATCTTCTGTCGACTAACCCTAGTCGAGATCGAGCAACCTGTAAGTCGACTTTCGTCCATGAGATTCCACCGCTGCCTAGGATCCGCTGACCAGCTTTCTCGTGGATTCGAACCTGGCTTTCTCTTGCTACATCGGGAGGGAGTCTTGAACATTATTTGCTGGGATTCGATCGGTTTGCTTTACTTTATTTACTTACTGTCTGCATTCTTGATTTCCTCTTACAACAAATTGGCGCCGTTGCCGGGGAAGCAATCATTCGCGCCTTAGGTAGTTAAATCTCACGTCTACTTTGAGTTACTTCGCAGGTGTATGCGCCGTTCTAGTCAACCACCTGTGTTTGATAGCTTAGACGAACCGGAGCGCCTCTTACATGTCCACGCTAAACTAAAAAGAGCCATGGCGGCCGCAGAAACACAAGAACAGCTGATTGAGAGGCTTCGGAGGGAACGAGCCACCAAAGATACAACTCTTGCCACTAAGAGAGCAGCTAGGGAACAGCAGGCTGAGCGTGCGAGGCAAGCAGAAGCTGAGCTTGCCCAATATCCCACCATTGCAGAGGATTACATGCACCCGACTCTCGTCGTGCCTGAATCGGCTATTCTGATTCATGAGAATACTTTTGAAATTCGCACTCACTTCCTTATTGAACTTAAAAATAATGCTTTTCATGGAAGATTTAATGAATGCCCTCTTGAGCATATTACCAATTTTTCTGACATGTGCCGTACTCTTGTTGAAGGTATAACTTTAGAATATGTCAAGATGAAGGCCTTCCGTTGGTCTCTCGCTGGTCCTGCACTGATATGGCTTGAAGGGCTGAAACCACGATCCCTCACGACATGGGCTCAAGTAGAGCAGGAATTTCTCAACAAATTCTTTCCTCCTGCCAAGACAGCACTCCTCCGCCAGAAGATCACAGCTTTCAAACAGAAGTCTGGGGAGCCGCTGGCTAAAGCATGGGAACGATATAAGGAACTGCTCCGATCTTGCCCTACTCATGGACAACCACCCTACGTCATTCAAGAGATCTTCTTCAATTATCTTAACCAAGTCACTAAGGGACAGGATTAATCAGTATACTCGATATGAGTATCTGACGATGCCACCAACTGACGCATGGGGTGTACTCGACAAGCTCACCAACTATGACAACAAGTATGGGGCTACCACAAACTATGATGAAAAATCCTATGCCAGGCAAGCCCCATCTATGCCTCTCTATGAGCCTTCCAAGGAGATTGACCCAGATGTGAGTGAGCAGTTCTACAGAGACCAGAATCGCAAGCTCCTCAAGCAAGTCAAGTATCTCTCTGTCAACCAGCCTTGCATCGAATGCGGATCACAGTGGCACACCACTACTGAGTGCCCACAGACAGAACAAGTCAGGATGGCAGAGACAAACGAAGAGGTAGCTTACGCAGGGGGTCCCAATTGCTATATGGGGGATCAAAGGTTTTATCAACCACAATGGAACCAATGTCCTCCTAGGAACCCCCCGCCATACAGAGCTCCAGGACATCCAGAAAGGGATCAAAAGAAGGATGACTTACAACTCATCCTTGATGAGATGCGCCGGAATCAAGGCACCATCAACAATCAGTTCCAGAACATCAATACAAAATTTGAAGAGCTAGACATCTGGAAGAGAAACAATCAGTTCTAGAACATTAATACAACTTGGATTAATTATGTGAAAAGGGTTAGTAACAATTAGGGTTTATGCGAAAGCCTCTATATGCCTATTTGTTAATAACGAAAGTTGTTTGATGGAAAGCACGATCTTTTATGCCTTTATGTGTTACTTTGCATGGTTATTGTTGTGGCGTTGATACCTTGGCTTTGGAAGTTCTTTCATAAATAGAGTTTGTTTTCGTCGAAATTCTGAAATCTCTGTTCGAAGTTGCGATTTACACTTTCTGCATTTTTGGTCGATACAGAGTAGCCTCTACTCGATATCGAGTTGGCTCTAGTCTATGTCGAGTTGAGTTTCTGCTTCTGTCATCGAGTTGAAAGTTTCTGTTTTTACTATCCCTTGTCGATCTCAAGTTACTGCTTGTCGAGATCGAGTACGCCTGTTGCTTTGTTTTATTTTCTGCTTTGCTTTGTCTTTTGTCTTTTCATTTTGTCCATTGCTTTTATTTGTTATTTTCTGCTTTTATTTCTGTCCTTTCTGCTGCTTGTCTGTGAGAATTTGTTGCTACCTAAGAACTGCTGACGTGCTTCCTCGTGGATTCGATCCTGACAACCTTCTACTACAACGGGAGGAAGTCTTGTATTTATTTGCTGAGACAGGGAAGCCAGTCTGAACTTTATTTTATATTTATTTCATACTTGACCATCCTCCTGCAACAACCAATTGGCGCCGTTGCCGGGGAAGCAATCATTCATGCCTTAGGTAGTTAAATGTCACGTCTACTTTGAGTTACTTTTCAGGTGTATGCGCCGTTCTGGTCTACCACCCGAGTTTGACAGCTTAGACGAACCAGAGCGTTACCTACACATCCACTCTAAACTCAAAAGGATCATGGCGGCCGTTGAAACACAAGAGCAGCTGATTGCCAGGCTTACAAGGGAGCTAGCCGCAAAGGATACCACTATAGCCAATGAAAGGGCAGCGAGGGAACAAGAAGCTGAGCGCACAAGGCAAGCAGAAGCTGAGCTTGGCCAATATCCAACTACTGCTGAGGATTATATGCATCCAACCCTCGTCGTGCCTGAATCGGCGATTCTTATCCCTGAAAACTCTTTTGAAATTCGCACTCAATTTCTTATAGAGCTTAAAAATAATGCCTTTTTTGGTAGATTTAATGAGTGTCCTCTTGAACATATTATGAACTTTTCTGACATGTGCCGTACTCTTGCTGAAGGTACAACTTTGGAATATGTCAAGATGAAGTCTTTCCGCTGGTCGCTGGCTGGACCTGCACCGAAGTAGCTTGAAGGGCTGAAACCAAGATCACTGACAACATGGGCCCAAGTAGAGCAAGAGTTTCTAAACAAATTCTTCCCACCCGCCAAAACAACACATCTCCGCCAGAAAATCACCGCCTTCAAACAAAAGCAAGGGGAACCGCTGGCAAAGGCATGGGAGCGCTACAAGGAACTTTTGCGATCTTGCCCTACTCATGGACAACCACCCTACGTCATTCAGGAGATCTTCTTCAACTCTCTTGATCAAGTCACTAAGGACAGAATCAACCACTATACTCGCTATGAGTATCTGACAATGCCGCCAAGTGACGCATGTGGTATGCTAGAGAAGCTCACCAACTACGACAACAAGTACGGGTGTACTGCAACTTATGAAGAGAACCCATACGCCAGGCCAGCACCTTCCATGCCCCTCTATGAGCCTCCTAAGGAAATTGATCCGGATGTAAGGGTACAGTACTACAGAGATCAGAACAAGAAGCTCCTTAAGTAAGTGAAGTATCTTTCTGTCAACCAGCCTTGCATTGAATGCGGATCGCAACGACACACCACTCCTGAGTGCCCACACACAGAGCAAGTCAGGATGACAGAACATCACGAGGAGGTAGCTTACGCAGGGGGTCCCAATCGCTACATAGGGGACCAAAGGTTTCAGCAATCACAATGGAACCAAGGTGTCCCTAGGAACCCCCCGCCCTACAGAGCTCCAGGACATCCGGAAAGGGACCAGAAAAAGGATGATATACAGACAGTCTTGGAGGAAATACGGAGGAATCACTCAGAAACTAGGAATTTCTTCAACTCCGTCTACACTCAGATGCAAGGTGTCAACTCTAGGCTTGGGGAGATTGATATATGGCGAAAATCAGTTGATACACAGATTGGTCAGCTGACAGCGGGAATCCCCAGACAGTCAGGTGCGCTCCCTGGATCTTCAGAACCAAATCCTAAGGGAAAGACTGGGCACATCGCTGCTGTAAAACTCAGAAGCGGACATCAACTGCAAGAGCCAGAGGTCGGAAAACAGCAGAACAACGAAGAACAGCAAGTCGACATCGACAACACTGTAGTCGATCTCGAGGAAGGCCTCGTCGATGTAGAGGAGAAACTTCAGAAACCCTCGTCTGCACCAAACAGCAACTCGACAGCACCCAATCTGGTCGATATCGACAAGGGTGTAATCGACATCGAGGAGGATCTTGTCGACGTCGAAAAAGCTACAGCACCTCCGACATTTGTTCTGGCTCCGAATCCGAAAAAGAAGCTGCCTTTCCCCACAAAATCTCCAAAGGACCCGGCAGAAAAGAAATTCCAGCATTTCATCAAGATGCTTCAGAAACTCAACGTCACCATCCCCTTCACAGAAGCTCTCAATGAAATGCCATCTTACGTCAAATTCCTGAAGGAGATTCTGAGCAAAAAGCGATCGATGGCTGAAATTACAGAGGAATGCAGCCATTTGGACATACTGGAGAAGAGGCCAGATCCAGGTAAGTTTGCTATAACCATTGGATTTGGTCCATATAAAATTAATGCTTTATGTGATCTTGGAGCTAGTGTGAGTATAATGCCTTTAACAATTTGATCCAAGATTAAGATAGGTGCCATGGAGCCTGTGGATGCTAGACTATATATGGCCAACAACACAGTGGTCATTCCAACAGGCATGGTGGACAATGTGCTAGTACAAGTAGGTAAATTCTTTGTCCCTGCTGATTTCCTAGTTATTGATATGCAAGAAGATCATACTTGTCCAATTATTCTAGGGAGACCCTTCTTGGCGACGGTGGATGCCAACATAAGTGTAAGGAAAGGAGTGCTCACCTTCAACATCAGCGATGAGGTAATTGAGTATTCCTTTAATAAAACTGAAAGGCATACAGGTCCTATGGAAGAGGTCAAATCTATCTTAGCTGGCTACATCACCTGCGGGGAACCCAAGGTCAGAAATATGACCCCTGAGGAGCTGGAAAAAAGGGACATGGAGGCCCAGGTGGAGGAGATCATGGCAATCCTAAAGGAGGACGCAGAAAATCCAATCGATACAAACGAAGGTACGTCGTTATGGATTAATTATTTTTCGGATGCCTTGACAGGAACTAAGTATGGGGTCATGATCGACAAAGACTCCTCGACATCGAGGACCCTAGTCGATCTCGACAAGATACAGAAGCCTCCACCAGCACCAGCGTCATCGAGCAGCAACACAGAAGCTGAGGGCTACTCGACATCGAGTAAGCTACTCGACATCGACCACCACTCGGTTTCCTCGACTTCGCCTTCTTCGACGCTGACTCCACCAGACGAACCAGGCTCCTCGATCTCGACTAGGCTTGTCGAGATCGACCACCACCAGGCTCCACCAGCTCCTGCTTCCTCGACGCTGCAGCCACCAGGAGCAGAACACTACTCGACTTCACCAGCTCTTGCATTCTCGAGTAGCCCACCACCAGAACCTGCAGACTCGTCGAGATCGACTAGCCCTAGTCAAGATCGACCAAACACTGTGGTCCCCGATTCCGTCGCTGCAAAGGTAAGCCAAGGTATGGATCTCTCTTCTCCTATTTCCATCAAAGATCTATCTATACATGGGAGAGGTTTGCCTTGGTATGTGCGCTTATGTAGGATATCCAATGATGAGCCCAAGGAGTATGAAGTTGGAGACAAGCTCTATGTCTCTAAATCAAAGGATCATTGGTTCCCTAACAAATTCAACAAGAAGCGGATGGGACCTTTCGTGGTGAACAAGATCCATTCTGGAGGATTACAGCTGATGGACAAGAATGGAGTCTTATTTGAGGCCCAAGCTACATGGGCCCTGCAAATGCCACCTTGAGCTAAATGGAGAAAGTCGGCCTAGCGACTATAAAATCTAGAGCTTGTACATAGACTTTTTAGGACCTTTGAGACTTTGTTTTTTTGGTTTGAAACACTTTTAGTTTTTCTATTGTGGGTATATGTCTTCTACACTTTTCACGTCCATGGATAGAGGCAAGCTATATCAACATTCATACTCAGCCCAGGAGGTGCTTCCATTCGAAATTTAGAGGCCCTGCACATCAGTCTAGTGAGTTTCTTTCTCTACCCTTGTTTTTATACAGTGAGGACACTGTAATGTTTAAGTATGGGGTGGGGGAAGGGCTTACATTATGCATATTTACTTTATTTGACATTATATGTGCATTATTTCTTTGAATTGCTATTTTGGAATGCATTATTTATTTATGTGCATATATGCATGTTTTCCAAAAAGTTTGAAAAATGACCCCCATAGAAAATTTTGAACAATGTCATGGAAGCTTATATTGGACTCGACGATGCAAAATTGGATTCATTAGAGATATAGCATGAAATTGCCTAGTAAAGGGAAGTCATAATAAAGTGCATATTTTTATGAAAACCATGAAAGGAGGTAAAATTTGAAGTTGCTTTTGACATGTTGCATGATAAAATGATGGAGGACTTTATATTTCCATATAATGCTCATTGTTTATATTCCTAGCCTTACCTATGCTTATGCATCACAAAAGCCATATTATGCCTTATTTCAATTATCGCTCCACATGATCTAAATATTGCCCATTCTTTACCTTATCCGGGGATTATGTTGAGAATGATGTTACATTATGGAGATTATCATATGAAGTTTGTGTTGTGATTATTGTCATTTATTGGAGTTTGGAAGGAAAGTGTTTTGAATATATGGAAAATTTAATGAGTGAAAGAAAATCCAATCACCTCAGGAGATAAAGGTAGATTGACCCTGCTCTCTGAGATAATAGTTTGGAGAGATGGGACACATTGTGAGGAGTGCAAAGCACTAAGTATCCGGGGCCATTCATGACACCCATGTTTGCGACTCGCGAGAATGCAGTGCTGAGGTCAGAGAGGTAAAAACATTATTGTTGATAAAAGCATTATGAAAGGTGATGAAACTTATAAAAAGGAATGTGGAAATTCAATTTGGAAATACTCCATTTCCCCGGATCATTAGCACCACATTGCAAAAAATTGCCCACCTTTGGCAATGTGATGCTAATGAAAGGTGATGAAACTTAAATTGAAGTCTTCTTGATTATCAATGCTTTGTCACTTATGAATGTTTTTTTTTGCATAACCCTCCTTTTGTGAGTAGATGTTGCTTTGATATAATTGCACATGCATGGATTTGTGACACTAGTACCTCTTCGAGGATGGTAATTGACTGTTGGGTTATATAAGAATGAATCTGATATGTTGAGAGTTTTTGATTTCTTCCCCTGAATGACAAATAAAAGTATTGCTTGAGGACAAGCAAGCTTTAGTATGGGGTGTTTGTTGTGAGCTGAATTTGCCATATTTTACAGTAACTTTAATATCGTTTTCTGCATACTTTGCATACATTTGGGTTAGCTAGTACAGAATCTATGTAGTTTATGTTTATTTGCCAAATTATGGAATCTATACCAGTTTCTGTTTAAATTCACAGAATTCGAGAGGTTTTACAGCAACTCTAAGGAAGGTCAGAAAAGCTCGGAAAACCACTACAGAAGTCCAAGGTCAAAGAAACAACGAAACCAGTCGAATCAAGACGAGAGCCCAGGCTACTCGATCTCGAGTAGACCTTACTCGATCTAGATGAGCACGTCCGAGCACAGACCTTGTCGACTAGGAGCAATGTCGAGAGCCAGACCAACCCAGCTCCGGAGCCCTACTCGATCTCGAGGACCACTAGTCGAGATCGACGACACCTCAGCGCCACGCCCGGGGTTGACGAGAAGAAGAGCTGGTCGACAAGCCGAGGACGAAGCCGAGGACGACCAGGCGGCACTCGCTGCCAGCGACTCGACTCGCTGCAGCGGACCGCTCGCTGCCACGGAAAAACTCGCTGCCAGCGGGATGCACCAAGCCGACGGAGAAGCCAACTCGCTCTAGCGGAAGGGTCTCTCGCACCTGCGGATCGACGACCTCGCTTCAGCGGAAGAGGCAACTCGCGGAAGCGGAAAGGAAGAACCCAACTCGATGTCGATGAGCCTTGTTGAGGTCGACGATGCCCAGGAGCCTTGTCCGAGCCTTGTCGAGCAGAGTCACCCGAGGAGTCCAGTCGACGACGAATCCTAGTCGACATCGACGAGCCCTTGTCGAAGTCGAGTAGAACAACTTCTGGAATCGCGTCGACGTGAGCAGTCCGAGTAGAGTTGGGATTCCTTGGAAGCCGAGAAGACCAAAATCTATCTGATTTTATCTACATCTATCATGGAAGAGAGTTTTATCCACTTGAGACAATTTAGATATATTTAGATTTAATTTCTTTATCGCTTTTATTTATCATTAAGCTTTTAGATATAATTTTAGATATAGATAGAAGATTCTATCCTTGATTAGCAAGGGTTAGAAGGCTATAAATAAAGCCCTAGGGGCTGGTTTTTCATTCATTCAATCACACAATACAATCTTAGGAGGAGAGAAGTAGTTCGACAGAGAAGTTTTAGGAGTTCTAAAGTTTTTAGGGTTTTGGCTTTCTGGGAAAGTTGATTTCCGGGATTGTAAAGGCTTTGAATATAGTTTAATGCAAGTTTCTTTTTATACATCAATGTCTGCGATTGCGATGAGGCGTGAGTAGTCAACCCACTTCTGGGGCTGGGGTGAGCTCGACGGTGGCCATGTGAGATGATGCAGTAAAGGTCAGGTCTTTTTATGCAATTCGTCTTTTATCCCTATGAGCATGATTCTTTTGCGAGAGTTGAAGGTGATCCTTGTTTGTATTATTGAAGCGAAAGTGATCTTAATACAACTTGGATTAATTATGTGAAAAGGGTTAGTAACAATTAGGGTTTATGCGAAAGCCTCTATATGCCTATTTGTTAAGAACGAAAGTTGTTTGATGGAAAGCATGATCTTTTATGCCTTTATGTGTTACTTTGCATGGTTATTGTTGTGGCGTTGATACCCTGGCTTTGGAAGTTCTTTCATAAATAGAGTTTGTTTTCGTCGAAATTCTGAAATCTGTGTTCGAAGTTGCGATTTACACTTTCTGCATTTTTGGTCGATACAGAGTAGCCTCTACTCAATATCGAGTTGGCTCTAGTCTATGTCGAGTTGAGTTTCTCCTTCTGTCGTCGAGTTGAAAGTTTCTGTTTTTACTGCCCTTGTCGATCTCGAGTTACTGCTTGTCGAGATCGAGTACGCCTGTTGCTTTGTTTTATTTTCTGCTTTGCTTTGTCTTTTCTGTTTTCATTTTGTCCATTGCTTTTATTTGTTATTTTCTGCTTTTATTTCTGTCCTTTCTGCTACTTGTCTGTGAGAATTTGTTGCTACATAAGAACTGCTGACGTGCTTCCTCGTGGATTCGATCCTGACAACCTTCTACTACAACGGGAGGAAGTCTTGTATTTATTTGTTGAGATAGGGAAGTCAGTCTGAACTTTATTTTATATTTATTTCATACTTGACCATCCTCCTGCAACAACAGCCTTCATCAACATCGACAACTTTACTCGATATCGAGTAAACCTAGCTCGATATCGACAAACATCATGTGACTGTTGCTGCGTTGTTCGACTTGTCTGATCTTCTGTCGACTAACCCTAGTCGAGATCGAGCAACCTGTAAGTCGACTTTCGTCCATGAGATTCCACCGCTGCCTAGGATCCGCTGACCAGCTTTCTCGTGGATTCGAACCTGGCTTTCTCTTGCTACATCGAGGGGGAGTCTTGAACATTATTTGCTGGGATTCGATCGGTTTGCTTTACTTTATTTACTTACTGTCTGCATTCTTGATTTCCTCTTACAACAAATTGGCGCCGTTGCCGGGGAAGCAATCATTCGCGCCTTAGGTAGTTAAATCTCACGTCTACTTTGAGTTACTTCGCATGTGTATTCGCCGTTCTAGTCAACCACCTGAGTTTGACAGCTTAGACGAACCGGAGCGCCTCTTACATGTCCACGCTAAACTAAAAAGAGCCATGGCAGCCGCAGAAACACAAGAACAGCTGATTCAGAGGCTTCGGAGGGAATGAGCCACCAAAGATACAGCTCTTGCCACTAAGAGAGCAGCCAGGGAACAGCAGGCTGAGCGTGCGAGGCAAGCAGAAGCTGAGCTTGCCCAATATCCCACCATTGCAGAGGATTACATGCACCCGACTCTCGTCGTGCCTGAATCGGCTATTCTGATTCATGAGAATACTTTTGAAATTCGCACTCACTTCCTTATTGAACTTAAAAATAATGCTTTTCATGGAAGATTTAATGAATGCCCTCTTGAGCATATTACCAATTTTTCTGACATGTGCCGTACTCTTGTTGAAGGTATAACTTTAGAATATGTCAAGATGAAGGCCTTCCGTTGGTCTCTCGCTGGTCCTGCACTGATGTGGCTCGAAGGGCTGAAACCACGATCCCTCACGACATGGGCTCAAGTAGAGCAGGGATTTCTCAACAAATTCTTTCCTCCTGCCAAGACAGCACTCCTCTGCTAGAAGATCACAGCTTTCAAACAGAAGTCTGGGGAGCTGCTGGCAAAAGCATGGGAATGATATAAGGAACTGCTGCGATCTTGCCCTACTCATGGACAACCACCCTAGGTCATTCAAGAGATCTTCTTCAATTATCTTGACCAAGTCACTAAAGGACAGGATTAATCAGTATACTCGATATGAGTATCTGACGATGCCACCAACTAACGCATGGGGTGTACTTGACAAGCTCACCAACTATGACAACAAGTATGGGGCTACTACAAACTATGATGAAAAATCCTATGCCAGGCAAGCCCCATCCATGCCTCTCTATGAGCCTTCCAAGGAGATTGACCAAGATGTCAGTAAGCAGTTCTACAGAGACCAGAATCGCAAGCTCCTCAAGCAAGTCAAGTATCTCTCTGTCAACCAGCCTTGCATCGAATGCGGATCACAGTGGCACACCACTACTGAGTGCCCACAGACAGAACAAGTCAGGATGGCAGAGACAAACGAAGAGGTAGCTTACGCAGGGGGTCCCAATCGCTATATGGGGGATCAAAGGTTTTATCAACCACAATGGAACCAATGTCCTCCTAGGAACCCCCCGCCATACAGAGCTCCAGGACATCCAGAAAGGGATCAAAAGAAGGATGACTTACAACTCATCCTTGATGAGATGCGCCGGAATCAAGGCACCATCAACAATCAGTTCCAAAACATCAATACAAAATTTGAAGAGCTAGACATCTGGAAGAGAAACATTGAGACTCAAATGGGTCAATTCGCGGCGCAAATTCCACGACCAACCGGGCAACTCCCTGGGCAAACAGAACCAAATCCTAAGGGGAAGATCGGACACGTCACATCTATCAAACTCAGGCGCGGGCACCAATTACACGAGCCAGAGGTCGGAAAGCACCAAGACAAAGCAGAGCAGCAACTCGATAACGAGCAACAGCAACTCGATGTCGACCAACCCTTGGTCGATATCGACAAGAATCTCCTCGACACAGAGAAGAAGCAAAGCTCAGACTCCACTGCACAACCCAACAACTCGAGATCGACAACTCTTGTCGATATCGAGTAACCCCTGGTCGATGTCGAGGAGAAGTTGGCCGATGTCGACGACTCTGCAACACTTCCGACGTCTTTTCTGGCTCCAAAGCAGAAAAAGACACTGCCTTTCCCTTCCAAAGCGCTAAAAGATCCCACTGCAGGTAGGTTCAAACGTTTTGTTAATATGCTTCGAGAACTGAATGTCTCTATTCCTTTTACAGAAGCTCTGCAAGAGATGCGTGCATATGTCAAATTCCTGAAGGAAATCCTGAGCAAAAAGCGATCCATCTCAGAGATCGCCAGCAAATGCAAAGTACTCCACTTTCCTGATAAGAGGCCTGACCCTGGTAAGTTTTCTGTTACTGTGGGATTTGGACAATATAAATATGAGTCCTTATGTGATTTAGGAGCAAGTGTGAGCATCATGCCCTTATCAATCTGGCGGAAGGTAAAGATAGGATGTATAGAACCTATGAATGCCAAGCTATACATGGAAAACAATACAGTAGTCATCCCTACAAGTATGGTTGAGAATGTCCCTATCCAGGTTGGTAAATTCTTAATCCCAGCTGATTTCCTTATTATAGATTGTGCTGAAGATCCTACTAGTCCTATTATTCTTGGAAGACCATTCTTAGCTACTGTAGATGCCAAGATTAGTGTCAAACAACGATTGCTCACCTTCACAATCGGCGATGAGGTCCTAGATTTCTCTTTTGGCCCTGAAAAGGAGGAAATTTCATGGCTGGAGGTGAAGAGCATCAGCAACCACGGGATCAAGCAAACAACGGAGGAAGACATCAAGATCCTGCTCGATATCGACAAGCCTAACTCGATATCGACCAAGCTTCTACTCGATATCGATGAATTGTCCTCGACATCGACTTCCTCTAATGAGCACCAGAGTTGCCAAGAACCTAAGTATGGGGTCCTTGTACTCGATATCGACCAGTCTTGCTCGACATCGACTAACCCCAAGCCCGAAGATTTCTGTTTTGGGCCCGAAAAGGTAAGGTCAGGTATGAGTTCTACTCCTCCTCAGTCCATTAAGAAATTTATAAATACTCTAAGGGGAGGTAAGGCCCCGTGGTGAGAGAATCTAAGGAAACTAAGAGTTGGAAAGAAAAAGAAGGGAGAAAAGGAAGATTATGCAAGCAACCACCTGTCAGCTGAGCTTGCATATTACAATCAGGACCTAGATGATCCAGGAGAAGGGCCAAGCACAAGCGAACCCCACATTAAAGGTCCTTAAGCACAAACGGAGAAGTCGGCCTAGCGACTCTAAAATCTAGAGCATGTATATAAAACTTTTGAATTCTTGGGACTTTGGAACTTTTGATTTTGGTTTTTTTTTGTTTAGTTTAGAATACTTCATGTGGAAAGTCTTGTCTTTGTGTGCAATCTAACATTTTTAGGCCGGCAAGCATAAAAGGATCGCGAAAGGTGGAATAAGAAGTCCCTGAAAAACAGTCGAAATCGACTAGGCCAGTCGAGAACGACCAAGAGGAGCAGCCCAGAGTTACTCGATATCGAGTAGGCCAACTCGATATCGACCAAGCCAGAAGAATCTCCTCGACTTCAGCATTCCACTCGACGTTGACAGCCTACTCGATATCGAGTACAGTACTCGATATCGACCAATCCAGTTTACTCGACATGCCCTGTATTGCCTTCCTCGACGCATTATTCGGTGAGTTCCTTCCTTTACTCTTGTTTTTATACAGTGGGGACACTGTATATTTTAAGTATGAGGTGGGGGAAGAGCTCATTATCATTATTATATGTTTCATTCTTGTATTTTTTTTTTGGTTTTACATGGTAAATTTTGAGAAATTTTTAAATTTTTGCATAAGGCTAAAACTCAAAATTCTTTAAGACATCTCCCATTGCTTGTAAATTTTTCAAAGAAATAGTGTCATGGAAGCTTTATTGAACTCAACAATGCAAAATTGGATTCATTAGAGATATAGCATGAAATTGGCTAGTAAAGGGAAGTCACAATGAAATGCATATTTTCTTGAAAACCATGAAAGGAGGTAAATTTTGAAATTGCTTTTGACATGTTGCATGATAAGAGGATGGAAGACTTTATATTTTCATATAATGCTCATTGTTATATCCTAGCCTTGCCTATGCTTATGCATTACACAAAAACCATAAAATACCTTATTTCACATTTGCTCCACATGATCTAAATATTGTCATTCTTTACCTTATTTCCATCCGGGGATTATGTCGAGAATGATGTTACATTATGGAGATTATCATATGGTTGTTGTGTTATTATTATCATTATTGGAGTTTGGAAGGAAATTGTTTGAAATATATGGAAAATTTAATGTGTGAAAGAAAATCCGGTCACCTCAGAAGATAAAGGTAGATCGACCCTGCCTGCATTGAGATAATAGTTCCGCATGATGGGACACAATGTGAGGAGTCCAAAGTACTAAGTATCCGAGGCCATTCATGACACCCATGTTTGCGACTCGCGAGAAGGCAGTGCTGAGGTTAGAGAGGTAAAAGCATCATTATTGATAAAAGCATTATGGAAGGTGATGAATCTTATGAAGAAGGGATGTGGTTTGAAAATTGGAAAGTACTCCATTTCCCCGGATTATTAGCACCACATTGCCGAATATTGACCACCTTTAGCCTTTTACCAATCTACTTCTTATTGAGCTTAAATTGTTGTCCTCTTGATTATTAATGCTTTGTCACATGAATTGTTTTTGCATAACCCTTCTTTTGTGAGTAGATGTTGCTTTTTATTTGCACATGCATGGATTTATGACACTAGTACCTTTTCGAGGATGGTAATTGATTGAAGGGTTATATGGCAATGAATCTATGATGTTGAGAGTTTAAATTCTTCCCTTGAATAACTATCCAAGTTATTGCTTGGGGGCAAGCAAGCTTAAGTATGGGGTGATTTGATGTCTACTAAAATAGCCATGTTAAAATACACATTTTAGCTCCATATTCTATGCACTTTGCATATTTCGGGATGAGAATATGTTGAATTTATGTAATATGTGCTTATTTGCAAGAAATGGAGATCTACATAAGTTTTGGTTTAATATTACAGAATTTGGAGCCATTTCGGTAGAAGATCTGAAGACCAGCCCGGAGTCAAGGAAGACCACCTGATCGAGAAGCCGAAGACGAAGACATGCTGAGCAACCTTTACTCGATATCGAGTACTTTGCTCGATATCGAAAACCCCAGAACCACCTGACAGAGCAAGTATCGGGGAGAGGTTGCTTGACAACACCAGGCCAGCCATGATCGACAACACTTACTCGATATCGAGTAGGTTACTCGATATCGACAAGATCAAAATCACCTGTCCGAGCAGATCGAGGTAATGTTACTCGAGCAAGCCAGTGAAGCCAAGTCGACGACACACAATTACTCGACATCGAGGAGTTTACTCGATATCGAGGAGATCTTTCCTGGGCCGCGTTACACGGTTAGGCTGTTCGACACGGTTTGGGATATCTTGGGAGCGAAGGAGTCCGAATCTATCAAGTTTGATCAAGATCTATCCATGGAGAGAGGATTTATCCACACATGAAGATATTTAGCCTTTTAGATATATTTCCCTTTAAGATAAATGTTCCTTTTATTAAAGTTTTATCTTTAGATATTAGATAGAGATTTCTATCCTTGATTAGCAAGGATTAGAAGCTTATAAATAAAGCCTTAGGGGCTAATTTCTAGGGAATATTCAATTCAACACACAATTAGTTACATAGAGGTAGAGAAAGAGAGTGAGTGGCCGAGAAGAGTTAAGGAGCGAGAGCAAGTTGGCTTCAATCGGTTGTAAAGCTCTGTTTTGTTTAATGCAAGTTATTTCCTTTCCATCAATGATGTCTGTCATTGCAATGAAGCGCGAGTAGTCCACCTACTTCTAGGGTTGGGGTGAGCCTACCGATAGCCCGACGTGGTTGAGGTAAAGATCCGACTTTTACCATGTTTTGAGCATCTACTACTTGTTATGTGTTTATTACCCATCTAATGGAGGTCCATGCTAACAACTTGGATTGTAAACATAAAATCAGTAGATAATATTAGGGTTTCTTGAAAGAGTTGTCTAATTGTTGGAAAAGGCGAAAGCTTAATCCTTCGATGCGATTTACATGATTATCTGTTTTATTCTTGCCTTTTGCATGCTTGGTTATCGTTGTCGCAAACCCCGATCTTGGAAGTCTTTCATATATAGTTTATTTCGAAAATCCATCAAGTTGTGTTCTTTCTTTATTGCGTTTTTAAGTTTCTGTTTCCTCGATATCGACAAACTTTGGTCGATATCGATTACTGATCCTCGATCCCAGATCGCCGTAGCTTCTCCTGTGTAGGAACTCTACAAAGCCTTCATCGACATCGACAACTTTACTCGATATCGAGTAAACCTTGCTCGATATTGACAAACATCCTGTGACTGCTGCTGCACTGTTCGACTTGTCCGATCTTCTGTCGACTAACCCTAGTCGAGATCGAGCAACCTAGGCAATCGAATTCTGTCCGTGAGATTCCACCGCTGCCTAGGATCCGCTGACCAGCTTCCTCGTGGATTCGAACCTGACTTTCTCTTGCTACACCGGGAGGGAGTCTTGAACATTATTTGCTGGGATTCGATCGGTTTGCTTTACTTTATATACTTACTGTCTGCATTCTCAATTTCCTCTCTCAATAATCCAGGATAGGGACCATAAATTCGACGTAGACATGGTCTTATACGACATTGGGCTCACCTACCTCCCTCATTCGATGGAGAGGGCCACTCCGATTCAAATCCGGGACGACGATGAAATTGTTTAGATTGAGATTGATTTTCCATTGCAATTGTTTCTTGATCTATAGGATGACAAAAAGCCTATTAGCTCAATTGGTAAAGCGTTGTGTTTGCACACAAGTATGTCAGTTCGATTCTCACATAGGCCAATGTAGAGTATGTGTTCATATCTCTCTAGACTTATACGATTATGAACTTGGTAGGAAATATATACACTAGTGGCACGACAAATTTTTGAATCTGGTGGGACAAATTTATGAATATCTCTGAACTTATAAATTTTTGTATATACTTCTTACCATGTTCCTAATCGTATAATTCATCCATTACTGTGAGGGGCTGAACATAGGGAATTGATTGTTGTGGAAATAAATTTGCCTTGGACATTTCCGTAGTGTTTGACACAAAATATGGCTTGAATTGCTTGACTCAAGGTTTCCACCACTTTGCCAATTATTTGTTGTGGAAGTAAACTATTTAAACTAGTATGATAGATGCACAAAAATGGTAGGATAGATGGAAACAAATGGTAGGAGAAAATAACGATATTGGTAGGATCAGAATGGTAGGATAGATGAAAACTAATGGTAGGAGAAAACAACGATTTTGGTAGAATTAGAATGGAAACCCCATAATTCCTGTATAACTTGACACTAATGGTAGGATAGATGCACAGTAATGGTAAGATATATTTATACTATTGGAAATATGTAAATGCATAATTGGATTTACCAAAACATAATATATCAGAGACTTATGAACACACACTCCGTATTAGAATATGTGAGAATCGACCTCACATCTCTGTTTGCAAACACAACGCTCTACCAATTGAGCTAATAGACTATTTTCAATGGGTATTGCTTATGATCACCTACCCATCAAGAAGTGATAAACTAACAGAATATTGCTAGGCAAACATTTGAAAACTAAATAACAATAATATATTATGTATAATTATTTGAACACGAAAGCTAAGAACTATGGATTGATTTTGTAGCCACATAGATCCAAAATTAAAGGCTCTTAACAAATTCAATAAGCACTAACAAACTTTTCAATTTGAGAACTGTAGACATCACTCCCTGAGCTAATGGAAACAAGTTGGATGAATCAGTAAAAAATCAATAACCTGATTTGTTAGAGCCTTTAGTGAATCTTCAGCAAGAAGCCAGGATATAAGAACTAAGCATACAAACAAGCCACTACAAAGATTGCAACCTGAATCAAAATATGCCTTTAACAAACTATATAAACCACAACATCAATGAACAATCAAATGCATAAACAAATGAGAATTTCGAAACAAACCAATAGAATCAACATCAGACCGAGCAAACAACCTGAACTTTCAATTGTACATGGAAAAACAAAATTTGCTATTAAAAAAAGAGATTCTACATTGAGTTTGTTCTTAATCTACCTTATGTGTGAGTATTTCAAATAGGGGATTTGGCCAAATTGAGAGGATCACTGTTGCATTTCTAAAGCTCGACCGAATTCGGAGGCATTGTGGCACCGAGTCCTCTCGCTTCGCTCTCTCTGTTCACACATCAAAACCCATTCCCGTATTACACATTGAATTAATTTTCCACAAGATATAAGTGAACGGGCCTTTTATTGCACTTAGTGGTCTATGCTTTGGTGAATTACGGTTGTATACTAATTTGTCAAAGACGGTAAGTTTAACAGGCACTCACCAATGGGGCTAATAGTTGCACCCCTATCAGCTATCACCCAGGATCACGAACCTTGTGCCTCCGGTTGGTCATCCTGTAGAATAAAGGTATAATTGGAGCCAAAATCAAGGTTATTGGTCTCACTCCCACAAATGATAATAAAATAGCCCTAGCTAGAACAACAATTCAAAAACTCATCAAAACCCTAGAATTTAGGGGCAATGCTCCAGAATCAACAACTAATGCGAGGATTAAATAGCGCAGGGTCGACTACAAACCACCACAATATCTTCGACTGGAACAATTCGAAAACTCATCAGAACCCTAGAAAATTGTAAAATAAAACACAGATAGAGCAAGCAACTGAGAATTGGGAGAGAAGGAGGAATGTAGACCTCGAGGGAGAATGAAAAGAGGGTGGCGATGGCTTCTTCGACTGGAACCCCCACGTGTGCGACCTCGGAAGTGAGCCCTCTTAAGATTTGCGAAATTGGGGAAAGGTTGGTCCTCCTTTGTGAAATCAATGTAAGAAAGGGCGACGATGGTGGCGTGTCGGAGCAGGCAAGGTGGTGGTGGCGCCGAAGCCAGAAAGAGAGAAACGAAAAGAGGAGGGAGACGGTGACTGCCTTATCCCCTTCCCCTCCCTCACCTGCTAATCCCGGTCACCAACAGTTATAGAAAAAACGGGCTTTTTTTTTTTTTGCAAAGGGCGGACTTGTTTACTTTTGCAAATTTTGGGCCTGCTATGTCAATTTTGCAAATAGGCCCATTTTTTAGTCTATTTTGTACCATTTCCTCTTAAATAAATAGCCTTATATACAAAATACAAATATAACCAAACCAACTTTTTGTTGGACCGGCTTAGCCGAAATGAATAAAAACAAAAAGGGGGGGTCCGGTTCAATTTAACCGCTTCTTCTTCTTTCAATGTTTTCTTCTTTCACGTTAAACGCCAGAGATTGAAGCTCCAATGGTGATTTTAATGTTTGGGCGTTTCACCTTTAAAATGTCTCCATTAAATTCTAATCAATACCACCTTATCTAAAACGTGGATTAATCTTTAATCAATGGTTGAATCCATCCCCAATTCTGTCCAAATTCGCAAACCCTAACTCTGAAAAGTCATCCAATTGACGTGGTAGATAAGTTTAAAAGACCAAATTGATTATAGAAATTGAATCCCGTCATCAATAGGAATTCTATGACACCTTCAGTGCTCGATTCCGTTCACATTTCAAGCTCGGACTATAAAAACGTCCTTTTCGAGTTTGGACTCAATCTGCCATTATTAGTCAAAATCCAAGCTTCTAACCTACAATTTTACACTCTAAACACATCTAGCAATATTTTCTTTCAAAAATATTTCTCATAATCATCCCGCTTTCGAAACCCCCAAAACTTGTCGACTCTATCTCATCGCCGGAACCACCAAGAGGTTCGCCTTTCGCCGCCGCTATCGTCACCGGAGCCACCACCCTTTACTACAGGAGCCACCGCCAGAATCTCTCAGAGCCGCCGTTCCGTATCAATCCACCACCACCGAGCCACCATAGCCATAGGTGAGGACTTGTATGGGGCACTGTTCAAGCGACGGGAAGAAGAAGAAGTTGTGGAAATTACGTAAAGCCTCCCTATATTTTCTATTCCTACAAATTATGTCCTATTTCAGTTTCTAAAATTATAAAAGTTATCTCAGGGTTTTAGAACGTATTTTAACCGCGTCCATTCTAAAAATTCACAGCGGTAATCTCAAGTTCCGACACACCCATTGCGCAAAGGTCTCGAAGAAGATTAAAACTGGTATAATTCCCAACTTGATAATTAATTCGATATTTATTTCGAATTAATAAGTCAATATGTGTATAAAATACCAATTAGTAAATTCTTTTTCGTCCTCATAATTTATGTGTGTAGATCCTCTGCTAATTTATTCAACTCCGTCATCAAGTCTATGACGTCCATAGTTGGTATCGAAATCCAACAAGACGAAAAAGGCAAGTGACATTCCGAGCCTTCTATGCTCATATGCGTGCCTTCGTGTCTTGTTGTTTTCTTGCCTTGACATGCCTACCGAATCGATTAAAATAAATTATAAATCACTTGCTTTGTGTAATTTATTCACCCGTTATTTTGAACTTGGCTTGTAATTGGGTAATGTTATTATTTGACCTTATTGTAAAATAATAATGTAGATACCAATTTTATAAAATGCATGATTTATCCTTCATCCTTTCATGCAAAATAAGTAGATATGGAGCATATTATCCATTTGATGCATCCATGCATATTATATAGTATTAACATCCATTTTATTTTTATTAAGATGGATTATTTTATTTTGTGTGATCACCTAGTTTGATAAATTGCTATTAATCACTACTTAATATGTGATGATGTGTGTGAGATGTGAAACTCAATTGAATCATGATAAAATAAAATATAGTGTGCGTATCGATGAAGATACGGGGTCCAACCCAATGGGAATTGGGCGGTGTCTCAACTTGGGGTTAACTAATGAGTTGAGTTTGGATTGAATGGGTTAAGACTATGTTGCGTCTTAAACCGAAACAGTTTCATGAAACTAACATTCTCAAGATACAATATTTGAGATGAAACCTGACTACAAAATCGTAGGTAGGTCGGATGTTCTATCCAGACTGGACCGGTATAATATAGTTAATGTTAAAATAAAAGTGAGCAAGTCACATATGAAATTCATGTGATGTGTTAAAATATATTTATATATAAGGTATGCAGTGTGAGATAGTGAGTGAATGATATTATTCATTTGGCTAAAGTTTTTGTTTAGACTTGATATCGAGTGACACGAAGTCAACCCTCTTCCCACTCCTAATAGTAGTCTCTCCCTAACGTCTGGGTAACTACTAGCGGGACGGATTTGGGCAACACGGAGTACCTCATAATCCGATATCGATTCTGAACTGAACAAGAAAAATATTTTGATGGTGGTCACAAAACAAATTTCTAAAGCTATGTCATATCCCATCCGTAATCGGGGTATGGTTCCTATGGTGCTCGTCACCTACTTCACTTTCTCATTGTTGTGAGCCTAATTTGCCATGTTTTATACTTACTTTTATATCAATTTGTTTGTGAATTTCAATGTGGCAGAAATTCATCTTACATTTCTAAATCCATCTTACATTTCTGCATGCATTACATACATTTAGGCTGGAATAGTACAAAATCTATGTAGTTTATGCTTATTTGCCAAATTATGGAGTCTACACTAGTTTTTGTTTAATTTTGCAAAAATCAAGGCATTTTATAGCGATTCAGAGAAAGGAGGAAAAGCTCGAAGTCAACTACAGAAAGTCCAAGGTCAAGGAGCATCGAAAATAGGACAAATCGAGCAAAGAACGAGGAAAATTGACTCATCACAGACTTTGGTCGATATCGACCACTTTTGGTCGATATCGAGGGAGCAGGTCGATTTTCCACCAGAGGCTCAAGATCGAGTGAAGAACATGGAAGAGGTCGATATCGATCACAACTTGTCGATATCGAGTGGATCACGTCGAGCTGAAATGCAGAAATTGACCCAAAGAGCTGGAAGAGGAAAGCACAGGTCGATATCGACCTATATTGGTCGACATCGAGTCAACTTTGGTCGAAAATCTTCCTGGAGCCCTATATCGAGTGTCTGAAGATGGGTCCGAGAATACGAGCTCGATATCGACCATAATGGGTCGATATCGACCAACCTACAGAGGCCGAAATCGAGTGAATCCGAGTCCGAGTGTTGAGCTGGCTTTCTTCCACATGAAGCAAGAGATATTCTATCAACTCAAGAGTAGATTTATCAAGTTCTATGAAGAGAAGGAAGATCTATCCACATTAGATATAGTTTCCTTTATGGATTTAATTGTTTTAATTCCCAAATTTTATCTTAAGTATTAGATAGATAGATTTAGATAGAGATATAGTTGTTCTTTCCCAATTAGCTAGGGAATGAACACTATAAATAAAGCCTTAGGGGCTGAGGTTTGGGCATTGAATCTTAGAACACATTCAATTCGAGTAGGAGAGAGAGAGAAAGCTTGTGGCGAGAGAGGTTGGAGAAGGCGAGAGCAGGGTTTGACTTCGATTGGTTGTAAGCTTTCTTTTATTTTATTTAATGCAATTTAGTTCCTTTTTATTATTAATGTGTTTCTTGATGATGAAGAGAGAGTAGTCACCCAACTTCTAGGGTCAGGGTGAGCCCGACGGTAGCCATGTAAGGTGAAGCGGTAAAGGTACAAGCTTTTAATGCGAATTCGTCTTCTATCCCTATGAGCATGATTATTTTGCGAAAGTTGAAGGTGATCCTTGTTTGTGTTGTTGAAGTGAAAGTGATCTTAACACAAATTGGATTAATTATGTGAAAAAGGGTTAGTAACAATGAGGGTTTACGCGAAAGTCTCTATCTTTCTATTTGTAAATAACGAAAGTTATTTGATGAAAAGCATGATCTTTTATGCCTTTATGTGTTATTTTACATGGTTATATCATTGTGGTGTTGAAACCCTGATCTTGGAAGTCTTTAGTTTATTGAGTTTATTTCATCAGTTTAAAGTTTTGTTTCGATTTTTAAGTTTCTGAGTTGGTCGAAATCGAGCACTGTTGGTCGACATATTTGGTCGATATCGAGGGACATAGGTCGATATCCACCGGTTTGCAGTTTTCGTTTTAGTTTTTGTTTTCTTCTGTTTTATAGTTTACCGACGTAGTGGTCGATATCGACTAGATAGGTCGATATCGAGTGCTCTTCTGGTCGATTTTCTGCTGAGATCTGGAACTGAAAAGGCGGGCGCTGACACGCTTCCTCCTAACACTCATTCTACCCTTCAGGGTTATCCGTGTCATAGAAGTTGGGTCATTGTAATGGCCCGAGATTATGATTCCCGGGTTACGTTTTGACCTCGTTAGGATCTTGCGCCCCAAGTACAGGTTGAAGGTTTGAAATAAACAATTTCACTTTGGAAGTGGGATTTCATACCCAAAATTCGAATGGATCGTTGGAATCCCCGGGGAAGTCTCATGTAACTGTCGTAAGTCTAAGCGTGGAAAACTCATGGTCATACAAAACCGGAAGTAAAGTATAATACAAAAGGGTGCCACGGCAGAGCCGGGTCAAAACATGAGCTAACATTCAAATCCGAACCGTAATTAAATTGGTGAAGTCAGAGTCCCCAACTCTCTCTTTCTGCCATGTTAGACCTCGCGGTCATGGAGCCAAATCAACATCAATAGTAGTAAGCATAACGGATACCTAAAAAAATTGGTAGTGGACGGGATCAGATCAATGCCCACTTTGGCTCTGCATCCCAGCCCTAAGTACACACATACGCTATACCTAATTAAGATGCTTCTAGATGCAAAGCGGAACATTAACACACTAACATGCTCCTAAGATCAAGTGCATAATAATAATAATAAGGCCTTAGCACAAAATACCAAGTGGTATATCACTCTCCTACCTCAATCTCTTTCCGATAGGGCGGAGACTGGCCAGCTCGTGAATGCATTCCATAATATTCGGGCGGCACGCATGCCCAACCCGCTCCACAAGAAAAATAAAGCCCGCGGGCAGCTCATAATATAAGTACAAGAAGTTCAATGACTCGATTGCCTCAGGACGGGACCCGATGGGACTGGCCCGTCCTATAACCCTAGCAAAGACTCTAGTCACTTCATAGATAACGGCCGTTCTGTTTACATACGCATAAAGAAGTAGAATGCTCAATGATCAATGGAACCTAGCATGGCTACATGACATGCTGATTATTAATGCAAGAACCTAGTATATCATGCACCTAATTAAAGCAGGAAATTTCTCTATTTCAATCTGAGCAAGCTCCGAAGAGACTTACCTGGCGGTGAAGAACAACAAGGCAAGCATTACGATAGATGAAGGATCACCTAGATACATATTAGAACACATATATAAGTCTACGTCTAACCATTTAAGCATTGAAAGGATACATCATTAAACGATAATAACAACCATATCACAATCATCGTTCCATCAAGTTCAACCATTCATCTCATTGCCACATTCCGTAAGACCTCATCATTTCATTCAACCACATTCATATTTCTGCAATAATAAATCCGCATAGCCATTTATCTCAAAGTTCATCATATTCATCATATCTCATAAGGCATAAGTTAACGATACATAACTTTAATATTTCATCATGCCATTAGTCAATCAACATGCCATTAGTTTCACAATCATGCTATTTGTCAATCAATCAAATAATCATGCTAATTAGTAATCGATCACATAATTCCGAAGTTAGTCTCGAAAACCGTTTCAAATTTAAAGTCAAATAGTTTAAAATTCCAACCTTGAAAAATGTTCTTCAAATCCCTTTTTCGATTTGAATCCAGATAATATCTTTTTTAAATCTTCAAGTCTCATAATATTATATTTTTAAATCTCACATAACAATATTATATTTTAAATCTCATCACTAATATTATATAATGTTATATTCCATTTGTTTAATATTAATATAATATCTATATAAATCCTTAAAACTCCTTTTATATTTCGACACAATTTATTCAAATTAGGCCCAAATGAGGAAAGACCCAAACACTTTTATAAATATCGAATCAGCCCAGCCCACACCAAATTCATCTGATTTTTAAAGAACCGAACCGGTTTTATTTTAATTAAATCTGAACCGGACCAAATTAAAAGAAAACAAACCCAACCCAAATCACTGTTCACTCCCCCCCCCCCCCCCCTCCCAACACCAATGTTCGACAAAACTAGGAGAAAGGAATGACAGCAGGGGTGGCCGGCGATGGTTGCTTGCTCCGGCCACCGTCCCGACGCCAATCACCAGAGAATCGGACAAGGAAGGAAAGAAAGAGAGGGTGCTCACCGAGGTTTAAAATCTTCATCGGAGAATTCGTCGGAGTCGATTAGGGCTCGCCGGAGACTGGATTGGCTTCGTCGGAGGCTGAATCAGGCGAAATTGGCCTAGGAAGAGTGCAAGGGGGGTTAAAGGTGCGACCTTGCTCGGTTAGGGGGCGAAAGAAAGTGAAATCGAGCCTTACCACACTTAGACCAAAACCAGAGAAAGGGATGTCGATGGGCTTACTGGCGGCTCTCTGGGCGCTTCGGGGTGGCTTCTGGTGCGCTTGAATGTCGAAGGAGGGGAGCTCTGCTACTGGGGGTGCTTCTCGGTGTAGGTGAGGGAGGAAACGCAAAGCATCTAGCAGATCGATGGATTGGTGGCTTTGGTGCTACTAAGACAGGGGAGGGATGTGCTCGGGTTCTTCTTCAGAAATGGAGGAGCGAGGAGGAGGCTCCAGTGGCTGCTGGCTGCGCCTGGAGGTGCTCAGGTGGTTGCTACTGGAAGCAGAGAAGGTGGTCGGGGGTGGCGATGGGCAAAGAAGGTGGAAGGGGTGGGAAATTAAAGGGGAGGAAAGAGAGTAAAAGGAAGGGGAGGAATTCCACTTTCCCACCAAATTCCACCATTTTGGTGGGTTGTGAAATCCCACCAAATTGAGCAGTTACTCAATTTTCAGATCACTTCCCTTCCTTTAAATTGTTCATCCAAACACATGATTTTTTTCCTTCAATTCCCTTCCTTAAAATCCCACCAAATCCCACCATCTAAATAGGATGTTAAGGTGTGTTTGGTACTTGGCTTGTGTGGGGAGTGGATAAGAAATTTGATTTGATGGGATTTGATGGGCAATTGGGGCTGAGTTTGGATGTTCAAAGGGACAAGGAAGGGCCTTTGTCTTGTTTCCAATTCAAGGGGGTGTAAGGAAAGGAAATGGAAAAGTAATTTGTGGGTGTTGGGTTAGATGGGGAAAGAGGGAAAAAGACAACCAAATTTTCTTTAATTTCAAATTTAAATCTAAATCACAAGGGGACCATGGCTGAATGTTGGATAAGGATGGGAGAAAAGACAAGAACTTGTGATCCTGGAAGCGCTAAGTTGAATTTCAAACGTTAGGTCCGATGTTAGTTTTTCTAATTCCCGCTCACTCGATTAGTTAGATTTTCGAAATTCCGAGGAAAGATGTTGCTATGTTAGTTCTCAAATTTTTATTCAGGTCAGAAATCAGCTTTATGAGTTTTTCGTTAGTGAGTTTTTCGTTAAATTCCGCTTTTAATTTCGTTTTGATTTTCTTTCTTTTTTTCGAAAAATTAGGATTTAAAAATCCGAGCCTTTACAACATCCACCTCTAAAAACAAGTCTCGTCCCCGAGCCTAAAACCAAAATAAGGGAGGGGATGAAGTTGGAAGTAGGTGAGTCCAAGGACCATTCCATTGACCCTGCAAGTGCCTCATAATTAAGTGCCCCTATGAGATTCTCACAACATCGTTGTCGTGATCATAATATACCCGATAGGTCGTAGCGAGAGTGTGATATGGGCCATTACCACATCCTTACCCCAACTTCTCGGTTATATCATAACTCAAAAAACATTACAACATCTCCACTAGGTCTTAATAAGCAGTCTATAAGGGCCCCTATAAAATGCGTATCCACTTCGTGGGGCGGAATAATGCAAGCTTGGTTATAAAATTTTAAGGGGGTCTCAGTTTGAAAAGGTTCGGTCTCAAAAATCGTTGAAATTCTCGATTGCGTTCAATTTCCCAAAGTTCAAGTTAGTTCTTTCTTGACATCATTCAAAATCCCTTAACCTGATGTTAGTCACGCATGTTTCAAATTTCAGGAGGTGGAATCATCCACCTCTAAGGGCTAATCCCATAATTCCTTCCTGGGTTCCAAGTCGAAATCAAATTTCATCAATTCGGTTCTAGCATCCTAGCAATTCCAATTCAAGGCATTATATAACATAGTAATCGTATCACACGTTCATAAACAGATCACATATATTGTCAAGGATAGTCACATCTCATAACAGATATAACATATCATCATACATAGTAGGATTCATCATATCATATGGGGAGTTGCACTTTAGATGAGCACATCGTACTTACACTAACTACCAAGCAGCATCACATTAGAGGCAAACAAGTACCTCCGCACGCTAGCATTTCATCAAGTTCATGGGATAACTATTGTTAGTACTGATAACTCGCTATTATCTATGGCAATACATCAAGGAATCAACATCGTCTAAGCAGAGAATTCGCACCACATCCAGCCCCAAGTAAAGCATACACTAAGTCATATCCTCAAGAGAATCTGCCTACAATTACCAACCATAACAACACTCGACCACCATTCCCTACCTCTCACATAAAGATCATCACCACCTAGGTCTACTAACTCAATCCAACACTAGTTCTAGACACAATTGCATCCCGCTCATACACAGACTCTCTAGCCTCACAACCATCCGCAATCAAGGTCAATTACCCAAACCAACTACTGGGCATATTTCTCAACTCCTATGCTATCAAGCTATCTAAGGGTCATTCTACTTTAATCCCCAACCTCGAGTCCTAATCTCTCACTCAACCATCTAAAACTCATATCTCGGAGTTCCTGGTTACACAATTCCTTATTCCATCATGCTTAAGAACTCGACCAACTACCAAGATTCCCTATATAGCACACCCTCGTCCTAGGGGTTTCCTACCAGTCTCATATTTACTAAGAAAAATCTCAAGTCCTTTACTAAACCGCTGTCACGACCGATCTATAAGCTTCTTAACAATCTCGCTTACTCTTCATAGGCTCTGAAGACTCCGCCTGACCATCATCTCCCAAAGAGAGATCTCGAATCACCTTGCTAACCTAATCATACATCACGCACCACTAAGCACTCTCACTAACCATCCACCTCTAAGAACCCAACTCATACTAACCAACTCGCACCTGTCACTCCCGACCAACTCCAACGTCGAAACTCATCTAGTGCTAACTCAAAACCACGAATCACCAAGTTCCTAATCACCCGCGTCTATCCTCAATGACCAAAAACAGATTCTACCTACTCGTTTCATTCTGAATCTCACAAAACCTAAACATCCACGAATCCTCAGCCGACCTATTTTAGATTCTCGTCTCAGCATATTCCCAAATTTCCTCATTCCAAATCTTACTAAACATTAACCATTCGAAATCCTCAAGTCATCCTACTACAGTTCCTCATCTCTTCATATTCCTAAATTGCCTCAAGCTCCTACTTCATAACCATGACACCTTATCATCCAAAGCCCTCTTTAACTGATAATCATTTCCACTTAATCCCTAAATGGTCCTCATTCGAGTTTCCCAAGTATCGCCATTTCGCAAATCTTCTGAAATCTTTCATCCTCTAACGTTCCCAATACATTCCGCTCTGTCCATTTCCCTATTCCAAGCTCTAAATCTCTCTATCTCAACCTCAAGGACATCGTCTTACTAGAAATCTCAACGACATCCTTGCCTAGCTACCAAACTTTCCCCGAAGACACATCTCACATCCCCAAATACCTCAATAGCCACAATAACCTCCACTCATAAATCGCGATTCATTCCCTATGCTAAAATCGCCCAACAACGTGTCTAGAAATCCTTCACTGATGAATTCTCGAAGCACTGCCAATTCTATCCAAACAATTCCCAAATACTCATCATACGTAGAGTGCTGATATGAACAACCTAATATCCAAGACTGATGATTTTCCAAGCACCCTTACAGTACTCCTCCTTAGCAATTCCTCAATCTCATCCTTTACCAGAACTGCTCTGAATCATTGCACATAGAACCTAGTCCCCAATTCTACGATTCCTTAGATATTCCTCAATCACTCATAATAACACTACCACGATGCGCTCCTAGCTCACTCATTCACCTCTAGGACTGCACTACTCGCGCATGCTATTGCCCTACACTACCTCTAACACAGACCTCTCCCTCGGAATCCCACTATACTGCCTCCACTCTTCACCTAAGACCTACCTTGGAAGCTCACTATACTCGTTGACTACTATAACGGACAAATCCCAACTCACTCGGCTCTACTCTTGCTGACAAATCTTTCCCGCACCCCATCTCGCACAACCAATGAACTAATCCGAAGACCTCAATCTACCTGCTACTTTCCGACCTGTCTGACCAAAGAATCTCATGACTCAAGCTCAAGAGAAAAACACCACCACCGATATAACTCACAATCGATTTACTAGCAGGTCAGTACACTTAAGCATAAAGGCACATCATTACAGACACAAGTTAGTTAGGCAATCATTCATTACCAGCTCAACATATCAGTCACCACATATTCATTTAGTCAGTTCCAAGCCTCTCGCACGACACCAATTCCAAGAATGTCATTCTTTGAGTCATCTAGGAGGATTACGTTTGCAACCGCCACCTTCGAAAGGCGTCCGTCCTTTGGTGACGTCGGTCCTAGGGTCCATGGGTCATGGGTCTAACAAGTTTCAGTTGCGCCACTCTGACGCCATTCGATCGCTCGTTTTCTCTTCTATGTCGATGTACATTAGGGGATCGCAAGGGGTTAGAAGTAACGAAGATAGGGGAGGGCAAGGGAGGACAACACGACATCCTTAAGGATTCAGACACAGACCAGGACTAGAGATGATGAGACTCAAGACAAGACGCGGACCCGAGAGTTACAACAATGCCCTTAGGGTATTCTATGAGGTTACAGGTGCAGCAAACAAACACATGGCAATTACGAAATATCTCAGTCGTATCATTCCACACTAGCATGTACCTATTAAAAGGAATAGCGTCCTATGCGTCCATAACATGTTCACATAATCAACTTTACATGCATGCGGAACAGGATAAAACTTATCATCTCATGCACTAATCATGCTTGACATATTAAGATCATGTATGCACGAACCGACAATAGACATATGCCGCATAAGCTATATATGACATAGCGAGCATTATAGGATATCACATGTATGATTCATTTCTCACTTTAAGTGTACACAAAAGGAGGTCAAAACAATGTGGGTTCCAGGTAAGCATGTTAAGATGCACTCTAATAATCGTGCTAGATGATATGATAAGGTCATATGGGCATAGTAACTATCACATCAGATACAACCATGTTCATATAAGAAGACAAGTATGGCACAAAATCATGCGAAGGCCTACAATTGGGAGACATATTTCCTACATGATACTAGAAATGCTCATTAAACATGCACACGGTCAACATGGTCTAATTAGATTAATTCAACATGCTAGGACAATCATCTCATATATTGATCATACGAGGGTTGACCACACTATAATGAACCTAATTCATGTGAAGACAATAATCATAGAAGTTCCATACATATGGCACATACATCTTCTCATAAGAGTAACCATGCAAGATATTAGGCAAGTCATGCTGAATACATTAATATACTATGTCATGCAATCGCCAGAATGGATACTACTATAACCGACGGAATTCTCCAAGGGCACTCACCGACTCATCACCTTATGTCCCCTTGTGATGCTAGCATGACTCCCTTGGTAGAACAGAAGGGTTTTCACACTGTTTTTGAGAGGTGATAGTAGGACTCAGGCTTAGACTCTTGCGGCAGGAAGACAGGGCTGACCATTACGAGGATAAAAGGGGATGACTCCATGAGCTAACTGTAACACCCCTTGCTATAAACGAGGGAATGTTACAACGCCAGTGATTACTCGGACTTTAATGTCTTCGTAACCACCTTAGGCTTATAGGGACATGCTACCATGCTCCCATAAACAAGATGATAATAAAATTACATATAAATAACGGAAGTCATAAAATACAATAAATATTTTTTTATTAAACGTATAATTCAAATTACAATATTCAATACACTAAAACATTACAACGGAAGACTTGGTAAAAATAAACACTTAAATCTTTATACAATATTTTCTAACAACTTTAAATAATTAAATCTTAAAAATCAAATGCCTTCTTACTCTTCTTAAATTTCTCTTCGGAGACTCGACCTTAACCTGCGAACTGGCGGCTGGGGTATTGTATGAAGACAATGAACCCCTAGCCGTCCAAATTAACAAAGGACGGTTAGTTTGCCAGAACTAGCAAGTGACGGCTCGAAACTGGGACTACTTCATATTTATACTCATTGACCTTTAATGGTATGAATTAAACCCAAATGTGATTATTAGAGTATTTTCGAAGGGCTAATAATTCAACGGCACTGTTGAAGGGTAAAATTTCATGAATTTATTTTTTTTAATTCATGATTTTATGTCATCACATTCATTACCTATTTCAAAAAAAAAAGAGGGATGAATATTCTTTAAATTAAAGAGAGGATTTAGGAAAACAAAATGGGCATGAAGAAACCCATTACAAGCCCTTTCCAAATATGTTGAAACTGGATTAGGAAGTTAAATGGGAGGTGGTTCTCTCTATTACGGTTGACAACAAGGAAGAGGATAAAAAAAGCTAAATTAAATGGGAGGTGGTTCTAAAGTTGTACATAACGTAGGGTGAAAAAGAGTTTTAATTAACTTCCCCCATCCATCTCTTCTATAAAAGGCAATCGGCTCCTTCATACTGACTGGCCTTTTCTCCCTGTTGGACAGTTTCTTACAGTTCCTTCTTAGCTTTTCCTCCTCCTGGGCAATTACTTGCACAAAACCCACATAAACAAGAGAAGATCATAAAAGTAAATACAGAGAGGGAGAGAAAGAGTATAGAGAGAGAGCGGAGAGAAAGAGTACAGAGGGAGAGAGTGAAAGAGAGAAAAGAGAGAAAAGATACAAAGAGAGAAAGGGCAGGCGAGAAAGGAGAGTAAATACTCCCACCTTCATTCCTGCTTAAAATCAGAAACAGAGGGTAGACCTCTACCTTTTTACTCTCTTCTTGTTTGCAGGTACAAAAAATAAACAAAACAAAAGATGAGATGGATCCTAGCGGCTTGAGAGTTTAGTCTCTCGTCGCGATCTTCGATCCTGGCTTAGCGGCTCGAGAGTTTAGTCTCTCGTCGCTACCCCGATCCCGGCGTGGATCGATTCATAGTGCCGAAAGGCTGTCGAATTTTTGCCTGGAGGGTTTTGAGTACTAGGGGATTGCAATCGGTTTCCTGTATTAACAAAGAGGACTACATGAGGACAAAAATGCAGGACATAACAAATCAAATGGTAGTTTAAAGAAAATTGAGTTGCCCCTATTGTCCCAACCTTCTATCAAAAGAATTTGTAATCAACGTTAATTTGTAATCAACGTTACTGCTTAATTTGTAATTAGACTATGTCTAGCAATTCATAGCCTTAATTTGTAATCAACGTTACTGCTTGTTCAGGATTCAGTTTCTCCACTTTGTTGTAAACACAAATCAGAAGTGGTAAATGGGTGGTAAATGGGGAACTTGTGTTCCTAAATCAAAGTGCAAAACCAACAAAAATTGAGGAAGCTGATTTAAATTGACGTTGATTAAAATTGGACGTAATAAAAATAAACTCAAGGATTGGAACTCACATTTCCCATCTTAAAACAATCCGTGCTCAAGCTAGCAGCAAATCACACGGATTGAAATTTAAATCAAAATCAAATTAAGGAAGGAAAGACGAGGCTGCCGAGCCTACCTAATTAGAGAGGCCGAGTTTGTATTCACTCTCGGATTATGAGGCTTGGAGGCATCCTTGCAGCTCTGCAATCCCTTCCGATTGCCCAAGTCGGAACACCGTCAGCCTGTTTCAGATTTTTGGAAGCTTTGGAGTTGCTTGGTTTGACCTGTCGATTACCCTAGGCCGAGAGCCCCAATCTTGTCCGCCAAAGCGCCACCGCTGTCAAAGGTTATAGGCGTTGGCGACTTCGGTGGCTCTCGGGTGTTGGCAAAGCCCCTGGATGACGGGAAGACAGAAAATTGGGCGTATATCGGCAAATCCCTAAAAGCGAATCAACTAATTCAGCTTGCGTCGGCGACTTTCGAGGGTTGTCATCGTCGAATTCACACCGCAAGCCTCAGAGGGATGTCATCGTCGAATTACACTCCGTTTGGATGATGGGATTTGATGGGAATTTTAGGGAGGGAATGGAAGGGAAAATGAATTGAGTGTTTAGGTAGACCATTGGGAGGAATGGAAGGGATTTTAAAGTTGGATAACTGCCCCATTTGATGGGATTTCACACCCCAGTAAATTGGTGGAATTTGTGGGAAAGTGAAATACTTTCTCTTCCCTTCCCTTCCCTTCTCTTTCTCCATTTCCAATCCCTTCCCTTCCCTAAAATACCCACGTGCCAAATAGGGTGTTAGGACCGGTTTCAATTGACGCTAAAAAAAACAATGAGATGAGGAGCTCGGCTCGGTTCTCTTTTAAAGTAAAAAAGAAAAGGGATTGGAATGGGCTCGATTGAAATCAAAATGGGTTCAACCCCATTACTTAGTTTTGTTCATTAAAAAAAAGGGGGAATGGGTCAAAGCCAGCAACTAACACACACGTATATATCTGGCACCTTTGAAAAGAATTTTGCTTATTTGCAAAATTAACCCACAAAATTATTAGAATTATAATTGGCACAAATTACGAATTCGAGTTTGATCAAAACATAAAATTAAACTCGTCAAATATTTTTTGCCAATTAATTCTAGTGGGTCAATCTCAAGCCGGCTCCAATAAAAACGGAGTCAAAACCTCAAATCAAGTTTTACCAAATATAAACTTGGTTTGAAAGGAACTATGAGTGATTTGATTCTCTTCCAAGAGATACGTAGGAAACTCGATACAAACGGGTACGTAAGAAGCTCAACATAAAGCTAAAAGTTAGTCGGGTTCAATCGCCAAACCAAAAACAATTAAAGTGGTTAGGTAGAACTACGTAAAGACTTGACGCCGTAAAAACGGCTACGTAGGTATCCCGATATTAAATCTCAAAAATATATCGGGTACAGTCGTCCGCCTCTAAATTCCCTTTCAATGAATATCAAGTCAAAACCAAACAAATTAAATTTCTCTCGTTTAGAACTACGGGTGATTTGATTCTCTTCTAAGAGATACGTAGGACACTCGATACAAAGACAAGGCTCGTCGAGTTCAATCACCAAAAACAAATTCAAATTATCCATGCTGGCTCGATATAAAGCTTCTGCTAGTCGAGTTCAATCAGCCCTCTCAAATGATCTCGTGATCAAACCCAAACACAAAGTTCATCTTTGTCCCGAACTACGGTGACTTGATTCCACCAATCAAATGGATACGTGGGAAACTTGGTGTAAATTAAATTCTCACTTTGTCCAGTCACACCTAAACTTTCAATCAAATTTCCTCAAAATTTATCTATCGACTATAAGTCATCTCAAATACCAAAGTTTCATCAAATCCAAAGTGTCTCCTCCGAATCAATACAAAGATTCCGCTCGTCGAGTTCGGTCACGACCAAAACTTCAAAAACCCAAATATCAAATTCAAATTTCTCATTTTCAAGAACTACGTATGATTTGATCCCTTCCAAAAAGGTACATAGGAAACTCACAAACGAGTTCAATCACAACCCCCAATTTGACATTTAAGTCAAAACAAATCAAATCAAATCAAACTCCACCTAAAATGGTTTTCTATGCAAATGATGGGCTCAGGTTACTCGGGTGGAGTGTTGTTCGAGCTACCCTTCGTAGAAGGTGGGTTTGAACTTCTTCCTCTGATGCATATAAGAAAATGAAACCAAACCCAAACAAAACAAAAAATAAAATCCAAAACACTCTGAACTATTTAAGGCTTGATTCTCTTCCAAGAGATACGTAGGCTACCCGCTAAAATTCGGGTGCAGCCCAAATCACCAAAACCATTCAAATCTTGGTATCGATACGACTTCGAATCAAGAGGATAACCAAAAGGGGTCGAACTCAAATATTAAAAATCAAATAAAATGTGTTGTACGACTATTGCACATTTTTGTCCAACATATTTTTGGCACGCTCAGTGGGACCCTTTTTGCCTTTTCATCTCTTAGTCATATTTATACTAGTACATCGTTATATTTTTTTTTCTCTAAGGTACAAATGGCACCTCAAGTGATTGTTAACTTCAACGAGCATCCTACAACCTTCATCATCAAAGGAGGTCGTTGGATCAAGAAACGATCATTTGAAGCTCACGTTGATATCACTCGGGACTCAATGTCTGCAACGATCCTGGTGAACAACATCTTTGGAGCTCTTCATGTTTTGGAGAACAAGAACACCGTCAAGTGGGTATCGAGGTCTCCCCTAATGCTCACAAGGCAAGGGGGTATGAAGATTGAACCCCTTCCCATCCATGGGGGCAGGAAGCTCAAGATAACCCGACTCGACGATAAAAAGTTCAACAACCAACCCATCTGCAACAAGCTCAAAATGAAGGAGGGTGGTTACAACGGTACAAAGCCCACTATTGAAGTCACTCAAAGGCCCATCATTCATGTCATAAACAAGAATGAGAGGGCAGTCGAAACTTCCGCACCACCCGTCTCTATTGCCAAGAAGGCAAACAAATTCATGAAGAGGAGGGGACGTAAGTGCGGATCTCAACGCAACAAGACAAGACCTCTTCTTGTGCTAGCTCGTTCATCAACTTTAGAGCGAGTGAGTGCAACCTTTGCAAAAGATCTTCCTAGACCGCAGGGGGCAAATGAAACTCTAGTGGCTTCTCCAAGAGAGATCCTCGTCGGGTCTATACCTGTCTATCCGAAAGAGGTTGTACAAGTCAACATGACCTCATACTCGGAAGAGACGGGACCCATAGCCACGAAGGTTAAACCTTCAAGATCCAAGAAGGGCAAGAAGGTTCAACAAATATGTCAAGTCTCCAAAGAGGATGCAAGAGAGAAAGGCCAGTTCGAGATAACAAGTTCAGATGCTTCAATGGTTAAATCTCACGCAAACATCCCACAAGATGGACTAGAGGTGATGTCGGTATTGACTACCAACACACCAAGTGTCGAGGAGCAGCTTCAAGAGTTATAAAGAAAGCTCAATGAAAAAGATGCTTAAAAATCATCACTCCTCGCTCAAATCCATATTCAAGCTCAAGCAAATAGACAAGAGCAATCAAGGCCAAATGGTGAGGGGTCAAGCGGTAGCACATCGATCTCTTCGCAAGAAATCAAAGAGATGATCGCTCAAGGGATAAAAGAAGCTTATGCATCACAAAATCTGAAAGTGCTCGGGTATAAAAAGTTGTATCCAACACACTATGATTCGATGCCATTTCCCCCGGGCTACCAAAGACCAAGCTTTGAAAAGTTAGATGGCCTTCACGGTTCACCCCACGAGCATCTAGCTCATTTTTATTCTGCTTGTGGTGAAACCGCCTTAAACGATGCCTTATTATTTAGGCAGTTCGTCCAAACTTTAAAGGGATCGGCATTTACTTGGTACACTCAACTTCAACCAGGGTCGATTCAAACATCGCACGATCTACAAAGAGAGTTCCTAGCTCAGTTTGTGAGCTCGAAGGAAAGAGTTTCCATTTTGGATCTTGCAAACACCTATCAAAGGTCTAACGAGCTTTCCAACGACTTCATCGCCAGGTGGAGGAGCATGAGACTCCAATGCCATGAAAAATTAAGCGAACAAGCTTGTGTTCAAATGTGCACCAACAACCTAATATCGGAATTAGCAGTACATGTTGGAAGTGTTGAGCCTCGTTCATTTGATGAGTTGGTGTCTAAAGCGTGCAATGTTGAAAAAAAGCTAGCACGAGAATCCAAATGGCCTCAAGATAGTGAGGCTAACAAAAATGATGGCGATGAGCTACAAGATGAAGATGAGTCCATGGCGACTTTCGTCAGACATGATCGAGAGTTCGTTAACAAGAATGGTTCCCAAGCTCAAATAAAAGAGAAAGCCAAGGAACCAGCAAATAGACTCACCCTTCATGAAAGAAGACAAAAGAAATATCCTTTTGACGATGATGAGGTGCAAGGGATATTCGCGGAATTGGTGAGTGCTAAACTTTTAACACTCCTGGAGGAAAAAAGGTCAAAACGGGTTGGCAAGGCGAGTGATCCAAAATATTGCTCATATCACCAGCTCGTTGGCCATCCAATTAAAGATCGTTGGCCATCCAATTAAAGATTGTTACATCTTCAAAGACATCATAGAGGAGATGATTAACAAAGGAAAAATTGACATCGAGGGGGCAACTTCCTCGACTCAAGCACCTTCATCAAACACCATTTCAGCGGTAGATGTTGCAGAGTTCGCCCCCTTGCTCCAAGTGTCTTCTCAAACAGAAAAAATATTTGCTATGGCTATTGAAGCTGGGGGCAGCCCCATGCTTTCATTGCCTTTTAAAGCATTAGTGAAAGATGACATTTCAAAAGAAGGGTCCTTGAAAGCCAAAGACATCGCCCAATGTTGTATGGTTGCATGGGCCGATGACATGTGCGAAAAGGAAGCAAGAGTTAAAAAGATTACTCGTTGCTCTAAGCATCAAACTCCCTCCTCAAAGTCAAAAGAGAAATCAAAATTCGGTGAAGCTTCAAAAGCATACAAGAAGCATAAAGTTCAAGTGCAGAAGCCAAAACCCTATTTCAAGGGTAAAACGCCACAAAAAATCATTGAGGCGGCTGGTGTCAAAAATTTCCAAATCTCATACGAAGAGGGTGTTCTAACCGCCAGTGTGATAGAGCCTAGAGTGTCCACGTTTGAAAGGCTCGAGATGGCTTTGAGTGGAACCCCTAACTCTTCGGTGTTTAAAAGACTTGATCTAGCCCCTACATGTGAGACACTGAAATCTTCCATATTTGAAAGACTCGAGCTAGCCTCAACAAATTAAGCATCCAAATCTTCAGTGTTTCAAACGCTTGATATGGCATTGGCAGGTGAAGAATCCAAACCTTCGGTGTTTCAAAGGCTTAATATAGCCTCGACAAGTAGAGAAGCTAAAGCTCCGATATTTAAAAGGCTCGGAAAAATTGATGAGTCTAAAAGCAAGAAGGTCCAAATGAAAAAGACTAAAAGCAAGAGCTCCGGAAGAGAATTTCAAAAGTTCTCATCCATAAGCTCAACCAAATCAAGGACACCTAAAGTCAGGTGAGGGTGTCAAAATGATCAATTAGTCTAAATGGCGGATAAAAAACAAATAGTTCTGCCTAGAACTATGTGAAGACTTGATCCCCAACAAGGGGTACGTAGGAGATTTGGCATAAAAAAAATGAGTCAAATTCAGTCGCACAAAAAAAAGAGATCTTCTAGGTTCGCATATGATAGTCAGGTTATTTGGGAAACCCTTCCTAGAAGGTGGGCCCGAGTAATTTGAATGATGCGGTAAAAATAAAAAAGAGAAAGAGAAATCCCGGTTTGCAAATGATAGTCGAATTATTTTAGAAACCCTTCCTAAAAGGTGTGCTCAAGTAATTCGAGTGATGCATAAAAAAAAGGGAGTTGAAATTAGTCCGAAATTCAAATGACCCGGAAGCATACATGAAAAAGGGTTCGCAAAGAACTATGAGCGGCTTGATCCCTCACAAAGGGGGTACGTAGGCAGTCTATCTAGTCAAAGTGCTAGGTGTAGCCAAAAAAATAAACAAATCGTCTTCTTTTCTCAGCAAAGAAGAAAAAGAAGTCAAATCCTCTGTTTTTGTAGTCAGATGAGCATTGTCTCAACTACAAGGAGAAAAATCAAGTATGGTCTAAAGACTTGCATGTTTTGTGCCTATACTGAAAATGAGGCCAAGGGAAAAGCGAGAGAGAAAATTTTGTCTTTCAAATACATTCTCACAAAGAGAATCAAATAAAAGGCATTTGCCTAAATTTTTTTGACTTTGATTATCAAGTCAAAGACATTCTCACACAGTTAAACAAATAAAAGGTTTAGGCCTAAATTCTTCGACTTTGATTATCACGTCCAAATGTGGTATTCAATTCAAGTCCTACAAATCAAATTTTCCTCCCAAGGAGTCATGAACCAAAATGCCTCAAAACTTGACTAATCAAATGGTCAATGTGTTCTTCTCTCTCAAAACCAAAGAGGTCCAAGCCTCCCAAAATCCTTCAAACCCTCCCAAACAAAAATTGGCCTACATTATCCGCATATGTACGGTCATTCAAAGCCCCCAAAATTCAAAACTCAAACTCAAAGGAAAAAAGTCATCAAATGCCTTGACTATAAATGGTATGGGTACCATATTTCAAAATCATCTCATTTGAGATTTTGATCACAAAACTTCAACCACAAAGGTTACCAAGGTCCAAATATACGACATCAAGTCGTTAAAACCAAATTTAGTCTAAGACCGAAAATCAAAATGAAATCGGTCAAAAGACAAAGGCTCAAACCTATGACATCAAGTCGTCAAAGCCAAATTCTTGTCCCTCGCAAGAAAACCTTCAAATCCAAGTTCAGCTTAAAGTCGAAAAATCTCCGACCAAAAGCCAAAAATCAAATTAGCCAAAAGTCAAACGACCAGGTCGGCAAAAGTCAAAGCCAAATATGACTCAAGCCAAAAATCCAATCGGTTCGAAAGCTCAAAAGTAAGACTGGTTGAAAAGCTAGAAAAACAAAAATTAAAATTAGAGAAGGAAAATAATTCCTCCTCTCACCTACCCATACCAGATTGTATCGTATTGGTCATAAGCAAGTTCTAAGTAGAATTGCTTTTCTTATTTAATCAATTTTAATCGGTACAATTTAAGCTCAAATTGTCTTCGGACTACAAATAAAACAGAAAGCTTTCTTAAACAAATGTCCACTTGAAACACAATGGTGTATAAACAACAAAATATTGAACTTTGAACGTGTTCGAGATCTCACGCGCACAAAGTTCGGGGGGAAACCGTTGGAGAATAAAATTTCATGAATTTATTTTTTTTAATTCATGATTTTATGTCATCACATTCATTACCTATTTCGAAAAAAAAGGGATGAATCTTCTTTAAATTAAAGAGAGGATTTAGGAAAACAAAATGGCCCTGAAGAAACCCATTACAAGCCCATTCCAAATATGTTGAAACTGGATTAGGAAGTTAAATGGGAGGTGGTTCTCTCTATTACGGTTGACAACAAGAAAGAGGGAAAAAAAAAGCTAAATTAAATGGGAGGTGGTTCTGCAATTGTACAGAACGTGGGGTGGAAAGGAGTTTTAATTAACTTCCCCCATCCGTCTCTTCTATAAAAGGCAATCGGCTCCTTCCTACTAACTGGCCTTTTCTCCCTGTTGGACAGTTTCCTACAGTTCCTTCTTAGCTTTTCCTCCTCCTGGGCAATTACCTGCACAAAACCCACATAAACAAGAGAAGATCATAAAACTAAATACAGAGAGGGAGAGAAAGAGTACAGAGAGAGAGCGGAGAGAAAGAGTACAGAGGGAGAGAGTGAAAGAGAGAAAAGAGAGAAAAGATACAAAGAGAGAAAGGGCAGGCGAGAGAGGAGAGTAAATACTCCCACCTTCATTCCTGCATAAATCAGAAACAGAGGGTAGACCTCTACCTTTTTACTCTCTTTTTGTTTGCAGGTACAAAAAATAAACAAAACAAAAGATGAGATGGATCCTAGCGGCTTGAGAGTTTAGTCTCTCGTCGCGATCTTCGATCCTGGCTTAGCGGCTCGAGAGTTTAGTCTCCCGTCGCTACCCCGATCCCGGCATGGATCGCTTCATAGTGCAGAAAGGCTGTTGGATTTTTGCCTGGAGGGTTTTCAGTACTAGGGAATTGCAATCGGTTTCCTGTATTAACAAAGAGGACTACTTGAGGACAAAAATGCAGAACATAACAAATCA
Source organism: Persicaria tinctoria (assembly GCA_037127255.1). Taxonomy (NCBI): domain Eukaryota; kingdom Viridiplantae; phylum Streptophyta; class Magnoliopsida; order Caryophyllales; family Polygonaceae; genus Persicaria; species Persicaria tinctoria. The sequence continues at coordinate 32,928,791 of JBANSL010000015.1, forward strand.
AATAGTAGTTTAAAGAAAATTGAGTTGCCCCTATTGTCCCAACCTTCTATCAAAAGAATCAGAACAAATCCCATAAATTAGTCTGGTTGCTACCAAATTGCAATTAGACTATGTCTAACAATTCATAGCCTTAATTTGTAATCAACGTTACTGCTTGTTCAGGATTTAGTTTCTCCACTTTGCTGTAAACACAAATCAGTAGTGGTAAATGGGTGGTAAATAGGGAACTCGCATTCCTAAATCAAAGTGCAAAACCAAAAAAAATTGAGGAAGCTGATTTAAATTGGCGTTGATTAAAATTGGGCGTAATAAAAATAAACTCAAGGATTGGAACTCAAATTTCCCATCTTAAAACTATCTGTGCTCAAGCTAGCGGCAAATCACACGGATTGAAATCCAAATCAAAATCAAATTAAAGAAGGAAAGAGGAGGCTGCCGAGCCTACCTAATTAGAGAGGCCGAGTTTGTGTTCGCTCTCGGATTATGAGGCTTGGAGGCACCCTTGCAGCTCTGCAATCCTTTCCGATTGCCCAAGTCGGAACACCGTCAGCATGTTTCAGATTTTTGGAAGCTTTGGAGTTTCTTGGCTTCTCCTTTCGATTACCCTAGGCCGAGAGCCCCAATCTTGTCCGGCAAAGTGCCACCGTTGTCAAAGTTTATAGGCGTTGGTGACTTCGGTGGCTCTCGGGTGTTGACAAAGCCCCTGGATGACGGGAAGACAGAAAATTGGGCGTAGATTGGCAAATTCTTAAAAGCAAATCAACTAATTCGGCTTGCATCGGCGACTTCGAAGGTGTATCCATGTCCATCCCTTTCTGTTCTGACTGCCCAAAGCGGAGCTCACAATGATCCCGGCAGATCGGCGTTTGTCCAACAACGGCATTTTCTCTGTGATTCACATCGCTAGGCTCAGAGGACAGTCATCGTCGAATTAGGGCTGGTTTCAATTGACGCTAAACAAAACAATGAGATGAGGAGCTCGGCTCGGTTCTCTTTTAAAGTAAAAAAGAAAAGGGATTGGAATGGGCTCGATTGAAATCAAAATTGGCTCAACCCCATTACTTAGTTTTGTTCATTAAAAAAAAGGGGAATGGGTCACAGCTAGCAACTAACACACACGTATATATCTGGCACCTTTGAAAAGAATTTTGCTTATTTGCAAAATTAACCCACAAAATTATTAGAATTATAATCGGCACAAATTAAGAATTCGAGTTTGATCAAAACATAAAATTAAACTCGTCAAATATTCTTTGCCAATTAATTCTAGTGGGTCAATCTCAAGCTGGCTCCAATAAAAACGGAGTCAAAACCTCGAATCAAGTTTTACCGAATATAAACTTGGTTTGAAAGGAACTACGAGTGATTTCATTCTCTTCCAAGAGATACGTAGGAAACTCGATACAAAGCTATAGCTCATCGAGTTCAATCACACGGTCCTTAAATGATCAAATTTGTCTTTTATGAGAACTGCGCAAGATTTCATCCCGTCCAAACGGGTACGTAGGCAGCTCGACATTAAGCTAAAAGCTAGTCGGGTTCAATCGCCAAACTAAAAACAATTAAAGTGGTTAGGTAGAAATACGTAAAGACTTGACGCCGTAAAAACGGCTACATAGGTAACCCGATATTAAATCTCAAAAATATATCGGGTACAGTCGTACGTCTCTAAACTCCCTTTAAATGAATATGAGGTCAAAACCAAATAAATTAAATTTCTCTCGTTTAGAACTACGGGTGATTTGATTCACTTCTAAGAGATACGTAGGGCACTCGATACAAAGCCAAGGCTTGTCGAGTTCAATCGCCAAAAACAAATTCAAATTATCCATGGTGGCTCGATATAAAGCTTCTGCTAGTCGAGTTCAATCAGCCCTCTCAAAAGATCTCGTGACCAAACCCAAATATAAAGTTCATCTTTGACCCGAACTACGGTGACTTGATTCCACCAAACAGATGGATACGTGGGAAACTTGCTGTAAATTAAATTCTCACCAAGTCCGGTCACACCTAAACTTTCAATCAAATCTCCTCAAATTTATCTATTGACTATAAGTCGTCTCAAATACCAAAGTTTCATAAAATCCAAAGTGTCTCCTCCAACTCGATACAAATCTTCCGCTCGTCGAGTTCGGTCACAACCAAAACTTCAAAAACCCAAATATCAAATTCAAATTTCTCATTTTCAAGAACTACGTATGATTTGATCCCTTCCAAAAGGGTACATAGGAAACTCACAAACGAGTTCAATCACATCCCCCAAATTGACATTTAAGTCAAAACAAATCAAATCAAATCAAACTCCACCTAAAATGGTTTTCTATGCAAATGATAGGCGGGTTACTTGAGTTACTCTTCCGAGAAGGTGGGCTCAGGTTACTCGAGTGGAGTGTTGTTCGAGCTACCCTTCGTAGAAGGTGGGTTTGAACTTCTTCCTCTGATGCATACAATAAAACGAAACCAAATCCAAACAAAATCCAAAACACTATGAACTACGTAAGGCTTGATTCTCTTCCAAGAGATACGTAGGCAACCCGCTAAAATTCGGGTGCAACCCAAATCACCAAAACCACTCATATCTTGGTATCGATACGACTTCGAATCAAGAGGATAACCAAAAGGGGTCGAACTCAAATATTAAAAATCAAATAAAATATGTTGTAAGATTATTGCGCATTTTTGTCCAACAGGCACAACTGTTATGACACGGATAATCCCGAAGGATTGAAGAACATAAGAAGTGGGTGACAAGCACCCTTAGGAACCATATCCTGAGTACGGATGAGATATGATATAGCTTGAATTAATTGTGATCACTATGAAACCAAATATCTATCACACACTTCACTCACTTTCCTTGTGTTGGATAGCTTAAACACAACTTTACACGACGTTACACATTTTAACACTTTGATATAGTTTACACGCTTCATAACACACACTTTGATAGGTTACACATTTCATTCGACACATACCTCTTAATTAATTAAGAATCATAGGATACCGGTCCCGCTCTCAATAGAGGATAACGACCTAAAACTTTTTTATTTGATAGTGTAACATTCCGATAGATAATATATGCACGTTCGGAATGTGTTAGTTTCATGAAACTTTAAGACCGGGGAATAACGGCCCCGACCTGACTATTCAACATCACTTTCAATTAACTTTACACATTACACAGTTCACTTTTGCTTTGCATTGATTGATACATTTTAGTTGAATTGATCTTGATTTAGTTCAGTTCTGATCGTAACACACAATCCTCACATTCTCACTATTGATTAATGACCTATCTTAAGTGATCACACATTACAAAAGTAATCCATATTATTTAAAGGTAACATGGATACCTAATAAAATAATGGATGGAAACATCAACGAAATGACTTGTTCCATACCTAACCATTTTAGCACGAAAGAACAATGATAAATCATGCTTTAAAGAAATGATGGGTAAACTATGTTATTATTTTATATTAAGGTCAAATTATAACTTTACCCAATTTTACTTGTCAAATCCAAACTGATTGTTAAATAAATTACACAAAACATGTGAATTGTAATTTATTTTATTTAACTTGGCAAGCAACCAAATGAAAGAAAACAACTAGACACAAAAGCACCAAAATGAGCAGAAAAGCTCGGGAAGTCACTTGCCTTTTTCAACTTGTTGGATTTCGATACCAACTATGGACTTCAAAGACTTGTGAACGAGTTTGACTCACTTAGTAACGGCTCTACACATGAAATACGAGAAACGAAGAAAAGTTTAATAATTGGTATTTTATGCACATAATTGACTTATTAATTCAATTAAAAATTGAATTAATTATAAAGTCATTTATACCAATTATATATATCCTCTTGGAAATATTGTCTCGGAATGGGTGTGTATGGATTTGAGATCATCGCTGCGAATTTAAGAATTAACGCGAGTTAGATACATTCTAAAATTGTGGGTTAATCTTTATAATTTTCGAATTGAACTGGGGCATATTTTACCAAAACTGAAAGTTTGGGAGGTTTTGTGTAATTAAACCAGCCCCTTCTCCCATACGACAGCACCTCTGCAGAAACTTTCCGGTGATCCTCCGGCGCGGCTTCGACGGCTTCCTAACACCTCGACAAGGCACGGAAGTTGAAGGGGTTGGTGGATACGGACTCCTAGCGGAAGGGTGCTCCTCACAGACGGTTCTAGCGGCGCAGGAAGCGGCTGGGAGGTGGCGCCATGTGGTGTCTGGTGGAGCGAAATTCCGATTTGAGCATTTTTTTATCTTATATGCTTTTCTCGGAAAGTTTTGAATGGGATTGCTTCTGAAGGTGTTTAGGTTGTAAAACAGTAGGTAAGGAGCATGGATTTTGGGACAACAATAGCGGATTTGAGTTCAAGCTCGAAAAAGGTATTTATAGGTCGAGCTTAAAATTTCAACGGAATAACAAATTGAATATGTCAATGAATCGGTATTGATGAGAGGATTCAATTCATACAATCAATTGAGCGTTTTAGACTTATCTTCCACGTCAATCTTTCATATCACAAATCGCATGGTTTATGAATTTGGATGAAATTGAGGGCAAATTCTCATTCCAAACGTGAATTGATGACACATTAATATTTCTAATTCAATTTGGGATGTAATTCGTGTTTAAAACGTCTTCAATTGAAGTTGAAATTGAAAAATCACCATTGAAGGCCATTAAAGTATAGGGGGAAGAAGAAGAAGCAACCCAGTTCTAATCCGATTTCATGTGCCCCAAACCGGTTTAGTTATAGGTTTTTGATCCACTTATTTATCTTATTCCGTTTTTTACTTTGATTTATTTTGTAAAGAATAGTTTTTAACCTATAAATAATACAATAATATGTATTTAATTATTTCACTTTAAATAAATAAAATATTTACCTAACTCAAAATACATTTAATAAATACTAACATAATAATATCTTTTATAAAATTTATACCACATCCAAATTATATTTTATCCTCTCTTGGAATATAATAAATAATTATTGTCTAAATTTATTCTATGTAACATTTGAGGCTTTAACAGATGATTATGATTAGGACCTTAAACTTTTAATTATAATTAGCATTAGTATGATAAGTCGGGTCATAATTCATAATATTTTTTTTTTAAATCTATAACTTATTTTATATCAAAATTTTTAATCTTATTTTTACATAAATTAAAATAGAAATACCCAAAAATACTTTAGGGTATTTCACTAACTCACTCCTAACTCAAATCTATTTAAATCATCACCCCCACTAACATAACCCCCAAGTCCGACACAATTTCCAAAGGTAATTAGTTGACCAAACCGAATTTTTCCGTGGAAGACTCCGACCTCAGGTACGAGACTCGATAGAAGCATAGATGGTGGGCTGCCAAGCAGGACTCAAAACGGGGGAGCGGACGCTCCTCGGCCTTCGCTAACATGCTTAAATGTTTTGGTGGGACACATGACGAAGTCAGAATCATCAAGGGGTTGGAATTATGGAAGGGCTATTCCGACAAGGCGGTAATTCCGATTACACGAGAACAAGGTTTCCTCTGGCTATCCCGTTCACACATTCCGCTATTTACATGTTCAAGTTAAGGCATACTGATTAGTTATCTATCCTAAGCACAATAGCACTCAACATGGAAGCAATCAACGAGATTAATATGATCCCCTTCGAGAAGGATCGCCCTCTGGCCCAATTGGATATAATGCATACAATCACAGAGACGATATATGCCCTCCTTCGAGGGACGGCTGACCGGAGGGGCAAATATCTCACGACCTCCTAACCCATGCTACTCCAACCCTCGGGCTCCTTGAAGTCTTCAAATCCCGTCTGTATAAGAAAGCTGGTATTTTGGCTACCCGTTCCCAACTACATCTAATAAGGATGGTCTATCGCCTTTACTACCCCATCGTTTCCCTTTGTTTGATTACCGGATTTATTGATTCAAGTTCATATTTAGTCCATTTGAGTTAGCCTTATTAAATTCATTTTTCCCTTTCTAAAACATTTTGAAAAGCCATTTGAAAACATTGGGCTATTTTGAAAACCACTTCAACCTATCATACTCGATTTGCAAAACCTCGTTCTGATACCAACTTTGTAATGGCCCGAGATTATGATACCTGGATTACGTTTTGAGGGATGAAACCCCTCGTTAGGATCTTGCGCCCTGAGTACAGGTTGAGGGTTTGAAATCAATAATTTCACTTTGGAAGTGAGATTTCATACCCAAAATTCGAAGGGATCGTTGGAATTCTCGGGGAAGTCCCCTGTACCTATCGTAAGTCTAAGCGTGGAAAACTCATGGTCATAGAAAAGCGGAAGTAAACTATAATAAAAAGGGGTGCCACGGCAGAGCCGGGTCAAAACATGAGCAAACATTCAAATCCGAACCGTAATTAAATTGGTGAAATCAGAGTCTCAACTCTAGGGGTGATATTCGAGCCGAACGAGCCGAGCTTGACATGTTTAAGCTTGACTCAAACGGGAAACGAGCCGAGCCGAGCTCGAGCCCAAAAATTATTCGAGCTTTTTTTGGCGCTCAAGCTCGGCTCGCGAGCCCAGAGTGAAACTCGAGCTAGGCTTGTTTGAGCTCGAACAAGCTGAACGAACGAGCCTAAGCTCGTTTGAGCTCGTCAGATGGGCTCGTTCAAGCTCGTTCGGCTCGGTTTGTATCCAAAGGCCTAAATGAAAATTATAGAAAGATGAACATTGAATAGTAAGATGGACAAGAACCAAAGACGAAAGGAAGACAAACAAATTTCTTATAAAAAAAAATTCATCAATTAATACAAGTTCTACAAATTTCTGATCAACCATCAACCATATTTGTTAATTATTTATTAATTAAGAGCGACATTTTAGTTGTACAACAAGATGAACATTGAACAGGAGATGAACATTGAACAACATAGAAAAATTTCTAATCAACCACATTTTAAGTTGTACAAAGAACAGAAGGTGAGAAGGATGAAGAGGAGGGAATGAGACTAAGGAACCATGAGGAGCCGAGGAGGGAGTAATAGGCACTGAGTTCGTCGGCGCCGCTTGAACTAGAGGACTAAAGGACTAGAGGAGGGACATACCTAATTCAGATCTGGTGGTAGGACAGATGATCGACGCCATATCTTAAGTGAAACCCAATTTATAGCGACTCGAAGAACCCTAGGAGGAAATTTAGGAGAAGTCTCAGATCTGTCAAAAATAAACACACAAATTACAACCACCGAAGGTTAGAAAGAAACCTAATTACAACTTCCATAACTTCAATTAGAGAAAAACGAAAGCCATACCTACGAATTTCCGGTCCAAAACTTCGATCGAAGGAAGGCAAACTCGCTGAGAGAAGGGATAACTTCGACCGAATGAAGGCACCGACGTTGTGCCAGGGAAGAGTCGAAGACGAAGTAGCGAGTAAAGTCGGAGAGAGGGAGAGAGAGAGAGAGAGAGAGAGAGAGAGAGAGAGAGAGTTGAATCTACCGGAAAGAGTCGGAGACAAATAGAGAGAGAGGAGATCTGAAGGGAAGGAGACAAAGACAAAGAGAGCAGAGTTGGAGAAAGTAGGAGACGAGACGGCACAACGCCTTCAATCTTCAAGCGTTTCCTTGCCTTTCATCCTAGTTTGCCCTAGGGGCATTTTTGGAAAGAAAAACAAACGAGCTTTCGAGCTCGGCTCGGTTCAAGCTTGAGCTCGGCTCGGGCTCGATTCGAGCCCAAAACCTTGTTCAAGCTCGGCTTGTTTTACATATTCAAACAAGTCGAGCTCGAGCTTTTCCGAGTCGAGCCCGAGCCGAGCTCGAGCTGTTCGGCTCAGGTAACAGCCCTACTCAACTCTCTCTTTCTGCCATGTTAGACCCCGTGGTCATGGAGCCTAATCAGCATCAATAGTAGTAAGCATAACGGATACCTAAAAAAATTGATAGTGGGCGGGATCAGATCGATGCCCACTTTGGCTCTGCATCCCGACCCTAAGCACACACATACGCTATACCTAATAAAGATGCTTCTAGATGCAAGGTGGAACATTAGCACACTAACATGCTCCTAAGATCAAGTGCATAATAATAATAAGGCCTTAGGATAAAATACCAAGTGGTATATCCCTCTCCTACCTCCACCCACTTCCGATAGGGCGAAGACTGGCCAGCTCATGAATGCATTCCATAATAATCGGGCGGCAGACATGCCCAACCCGCTCCAAAAGAAAAATAAAGCCCGCAAGCAGCTCATAATATAAGTACAGGAAGTTCCATGACTCGATTGACTCGGGACGAGAACCGATGGGACTGGGTCGTCCTATAACCCTAGCAAAGACTCTGGTTTCTTCACAAATAACGGTCATTCTGTTTACATACGCATAAAGAAGTAAAATGCTTAACGGTCAATGCAACCTAGCATGATACTACATGACATGCTGATTATGAATGCAAGAGCCTAGTATATCATGCACCAAAAGCAGGAAATTTCTCTATTTCAATCTGAGTTAGCTCTGAAGAGACTTACCTGGCTATGCAGAACAGCAAGGCAAGCATTACGATAGATTAAAGATCACCTAGATATATATCATAAAACATATATAAGTCTACGTCTAACCATTCAACCACTGAAAGCATACATCATTAAACGAGAATAACAATCATATCACAATCATCATTCCATCAAGTTCAACCATTCATCTCATTGCCAGATTCTGTAAGATTACATCATTCTCATCATTTCATTCAACCACATTCATATTTCCGCAATAATAAATCCGCATAGTGTTGTTAGGGAGGGAAATCGATTTAAAATATAATGAAATAGATCAAACGAAATTCGTGGCCACGCAAATGATTACAAGACTTCCTCCCGATGCAGTAGTGGGAAGTCAGGATCGATCCTCGAGGAAGCGTGTGAGCGGATCTCAAGTAGCATCAAATCTCACAGACAGAAAATCAAATAGAGAGACAGAAATAACAGAGAAAAGCAGAAAAGAAACGAAAGCAGATAACTTGGGTCGATATTGACTGCTATTACTCGATATCGGGTACGGAAATCGACCAACAGCAAGTCAAAATCGAGTGGAAACAGAAACCAAGCAAAGGCAGAAATCTGGTCGATATCAACAAGTGCTACTCGATATCGACTAAAATTTACTCGAAATTGACTCAGAAACAGGCAAAGAACAAAGGCAGAAAACTTGGTCGAAATCGACCAATTAACTCGATGTCGACCAAAAATGTCGACTTTGTAGAGACTCGATTTCGACAAGACAGTAACTTTAAAACCAAAATTTTAAGAAATAAATCAATAAAATAAAAGACTTCCAAGATCGGGGATTCAACACCACATAGATAACCATGGAAAATAACACATAAATGCATAAAAGATCATGTATTTCATCAAATAACTCTCGTTATTAACAAATAGGAATATAGAGGCTTTCGCATAAACCCTAATTGTTTCTAACCCTTTTCACATAATTAACCCAAGTGAAATTAAGATCACTTTCGCTTCAATAACACAAACAAGGATCACTTTCAACTTTCGCAAAAAAATCATGCTTGGAGGGATAGAAGACGAATTGGATAAAAAGATCAAACATTTACCGCATCACCGCACATGGTTGTCGTCGGGCTCACCCCGACCCTAGAAGTGGGTGGACTATTCGCTTTTCATCATCAAGAAAGACATCAATAATAAAAGGAAATAACTTTGCATTAAATTAAACTAAAAAGAAAGCTTACAATCTAACAAGCCAAATCCGCTCTCGCCTTTCCACCTTGCTCTCTCTCTCTCTCTCTCTCTACTTACTACCTCTTCTCCTTCTCTAGAATTCAAATGTTTAGAAATCAGCCCCTAAGGCTTTATTTATAGCATTCATTCCAAGCTAATCTAGGAAAGAAAACTATATCTATATCTAATTCTATCTATCTTTTATCTAAAGATGAAAGCATGGAAATAAATAATTATATATCTAAAAAGTAACTAGAACCAATTGTGGATAAATCCTCATTTGACTTGATAGATCTTGATGGAATTTGATAGAATTTGATCTCGAAAATATCTCCATCGGCTTCGGGATAGAATCTTAACAAGACTCGGATTACTCGATGTCGGCTATTGAGGGTCTCCTCGATATCGACCAAAGTTTTCCCGTCTTAAGCTCAGCAACTCAATATCGGCCAACAGGATGCTTGTTGACTTGGTTTTTACTCGATATCGAGTAGATTTCCTCGATATCGAGCAACGTCTTCTGCTCCCAGCTTCCTCGTCGACCCCAGAGTCTCCAGCTCGATTTGGGCAACTCGATATCGATTAAAGTAACTCGATATCGACTAATTCTCTCAGCTCTGCTCGATTCTAGGCAGCTTTAGTGGAAATCGACTTCTTGTACTCGATATCGACTAAGGGTGCTCGATATCGACCAAGTGTTGTCGAGTAGATTTCCTTCTTTCCACTTGAATTGTCCCGGTTCCGCTGCTCCTTGACCTTGGACTTCTGTAGTTGACTTCGAGCTTTTCTTCCTTTCTCAGAACTGCTGTAAATTGCTTTGATTTCTGCGAAATTAAACAGAAACTGGTGTAGATTCCATAATTTGGCAAATAAGCATAAACTACATAGATTTTATAATATGTACTGTTCTAGCCCAAATGTATGAAATGCATGCAGAAAACGATATAAAAGTGACTATAAAACATGGCAAATTAGGCTTACATCAAACACCCCATACTTAAGCTTGCTTGTCCTTAAGCAATACTTTTAATTGTCATTCAGGGGAAGAAATTAAAACTCTCAACATATTAGATTCATTCTCATATAACCCTGCAATCAATTGCCATCCTCGAAAAGGTACTAATATCACAAATCTATGCATATGCAATTAAAAAGCAACATCTACTCACAAAAAGTGGGTTATGCAAACTATTCATTCGTGACAAAGCATTAATAATCAAGAGGACTTTAATTTAGCTCAAAAAAAAGAGTAAATTGGTAAAAGGCTAAAGGTGGGCAATTTTTGGCAATGTGGTGCTAATAATCCAGGGAAATGGAGTATTTCTAAACTTTTATACCACATTCCTTCTTCATAAGAATCGTCACCTTTCGCTCATTCGCTCAATGTTTTTTTTTTCAATTTTATGCTTTTACCTCTCTAACCTCAGCACTGCCTTATCGCGAGTCACAAACATGGGTGTCATGAATGGCCCCGGATACTTAGTGCTTTGGACTCCTCACAATGTGTCCCATCTCGCCAAACTATTATCTCAGCGAGCAGGGTCGATTCTACCTTTATCTTCTGAGGTGATTGGATTTTCTTTCACTCATTAAATTTTCCATATATTTCAAACAATTTCCCACCAAACTCCAAATATGATAACAACAACACAATCACCATATAATAATCTCCATAATGTAACATCATTATCAACATAATCCCCGTATAGGAAATAAGGTAAAGAATGGCAATATTTAGATCATGTGGAGCAATAATTGAAATAAGGCATAATATGGCTTTTGTGATGCATAAGCTTAGGTATGGCTAGGATTACAATAATATGAGCATTGTATGGAAATATAAAGTCCTCCATCCTCTTATCATGCAATATGTCAAAAGCAACATCAAATTTTACCTCCTTTCATGGTTTTCACGAAAATATGCACTTCATTGTGACTTTCCTTTACTAAGCAATTTCATGCTATATCTCTAATGAATCCAATTTTGCATCGTCGAGTTCAACAAAGCTTCCATGACATTATTCAAAATTTTCAATGGGGGTCATTTTTATAAACTTTGGAAAACATGCATGTAAGCACATATATTAATAATGAATTCCAAAATAGCCGTGTATAAGCAATTCAAGAAATAATGCACCAATAATGTCAAATATATCAAATATGCACAAAGTAAGCCCTTCCCCCACCCCATACTTAAACATTATAGTGTCCTCATTGTATAAAAACAAGGGTAAAGAAAGAAACTCACTAGACAGGTGTGCAGGACGTTGAAAATCGAGTGTAATGTCGAGTAGTATTAGTCGATATCGAGGAGCGCCTTCTGGAGCCGCGTTACGCGGTGAACTGTCCGATGTTGTTTGGCTTTCCTTGGAGCCGAAGGAATCCGAGTTTGCCGAGATCTATCTACATCTATCAAGGCATAGCAAGATCTATCAACACATGGAAGATTTACCTACTTTAGATATAATTTCCTTTATGGATTTAATTCCTTTATTGCATTTATTTATCTTTAAGCCTTTAGATATTTATATTGAGATATAGATAGACTTTCTTACCTAGAATAGCTAGGGAATGAAGGCTATAAATAAAGCCTTAGGGGCTGGTTTTTAATCATTCAATTTCAGAGACAATTAGACACATAGAGAGAGAAGGAGAAGAGGTTGGAAGTTTTGAGTTTATTAATGCAAGTTAGTTCTTTTTCATCAAAGATGTCCACTATTGCGATGAAGAGCGAGTAGTCCACCCACTTCTGGGGCTGGGGTGAGCCCGACAGTGGCCATGTATGGTAATGCGGTAAAGGTACGATCTTTTTATGCAATTCGTCTTCTATCCTTATGAGCATGATTCTTTTGTGAAAGTTGAAGGTGATCCTTGTTTGTATTATTGAAGCAAAAGGGATCTTAATGCAACTTGGGTTAATTATGTGAAAAGGGTTAGTAACAATTAGGGTTTATGCGAAAGCCTCTATATGCCTATTTGTTAATAACGAAAGTTATTTGAAGGAAAGCATGATCTTTTATGCCTTTATGTGTTACTTTGCATGGTTATCGTTGTGGTGTTGATACCCTGGCTTTGGAAGTCTTTTAGTATATTGATTTATTTCGTTGAGAATCTGAGTTCTGTGTTCGAGAATTTGCAATTTAAAGTTTCTGTCTTCGTCGATCTCGGGGAGTTTTTATCGATATCGAGTTCTGCTTAGTCGATATCGAGTAGGGTTGTCAAGATCGAGTTTCTGTGTTTGATTCTGAGTTTCTGTCGTCGTTGTGTTTACTCGATATCGAGTTCTGCTTTGTCAATATCGAGCAGTTTTGTGTTTTACTTTATTTTCCACTTTTGTTTGCTTTTTTCTGTCTTTCTGCTTTTCTGGCTGTGAGATTTACAGCTACCTGAGATCCACTGACACGCTTCCTCGAGGATCGATCCTGACTTACCACTACTGCATAGGGAGGGAGTCTTGTAATTATTTGCAAGGGACGAAATCTGGTTTGCTTTGATTTATTTATATTTTATTGCAAGTCTCAATCTCCTCCTTACAACAAATTGGCACCGTTGCCGGGGAAGCAATCATTCGCGCCTTAGGTAGTCAGATCTCACTTTTCTCTTGAGTTACTTTGCAGGTATATACGTCGTTCTGGTCAAACACCTGAGTTTGACGCCTTAGACGAACCAGAGCGCCTTATACACATCCAAGCTAAACTAAAAAGAGCCATGGCGGTTGCAGAGACACAGGAACAACTGATTGAGAGGCTTACGAGGGAACTAGCTGCTAAAGATATTGCTCTCACCGCTGAGAGAGCACGCACTACAAGGGAAGCTGAGCGTGCAAGGCTATTGGAAGATGAGCTTGCCCAATACCCAACAACTGCAGAGGATTACATGCACCCGACTCTCATAGTGCATGAATCGGCCATTCTAATCCCTGAAAATAACTATGAAATTCGCACTCCTTTCCTTATTGAAATAAAAAATAATGCTTTCTTTGGTAGATTTAATGAATGCCCTCTTCAGCATATTACAAACTTTACTGACATGTGTCGTACTCTTGCTGAAGGTACCACCTTGGAGTACATCTTGATGAAGGCCTTTCGTTGGTCCCTATCTGGTCCACCATTGAAGTGGCTTGAAGGGCTGAAACCGCAATCCCTCACAACATGGGCTGAAGTAAAGCAGGAGTTTCTCAACAAGTTCTTCCCTCCTGCCAAGACAGCACTCCTTCGCCAGAAGATCACAGCTTTCAAACAGAAGCTTGGGGAGCCGCTGGCAAAGGCTTGGGAAAGATATAAGGATCTGCTGCGATCATGCCCTACACATGGACATCAACCCTGCGTAGTTCAAGAGATCTTCTTCAATTCTCTGGACATGGCTGCAAAGGATAGAATCAACACATATACTCACTATGAGTATCTGATGATGCCGCCTACTGACGCATGGGCTGCTCTCGACAAGCTGACCAATTATGACAACAAGTTTGGGACTCCAACCAACTATGAAGAGAATCCCTACGCCAGGCCAGCACCATCCATGCCCCTCTATGAGCCCTCTAAAGAGATTGAACCAGATGTCAAGGAGCAGTACTACAAAGATTAGAATCGCAAGCTCCTCAAACAAGTAAAGTATCTTTCTGTCAACCAGTCTTGCATTGAATGCGGATCACATAGGCACGCCACTACTGAGTGCCCACACACAAAGCAAGTCAGGATGGCAGAATACCACGAAGAGGCAGCTTACGCAGGGGGTCCCAATCGCTACATGGGGGACCAAAGGTTCCAACAACCACAAGGGAACCAAGGTGCCCCTAGGAACCCCCCCACAATACAGAGCTCCAGGACATCCGGAAAGGGACCAGAAAAGGGATGATCTACAGACCGTCCTAGAGGAAATACGGAGGAATCATTCAGAAACTAAGCAGTTTTTCAACTCCATTTACACTCAAATTCAGGGGGTCAACTCTCGGCTTGGGGAGATTGATATATGGCGGAAATCAATTGATACACAGATTGGCCAGCTAGGAGCGGGAGTCCCCAGACAGTCAGGTTCGCTCCCTGGATCTTCTGAGCCCAATCCCAAGGGGAAGACCAGACACATCGCAACCGTAAAGCTCAGGAGCGGACGCAAACTGCACGAAACAGAGACCGGAGAAGCAAAAGACGGCACTGCAGAGGAGGTCGATATCAACCAACACCTAGTCGATATTGACCAACACCTAGTCGATATTGACCATCCCCAAGTCAATATCGACCCATCTACACTAGTGAACCCGAAACCGACTCCAGCAGTCGATTTCGACCAACCACCGGTCAATATCGACCATACTACAGTCGATATCGAGTCTCCTCCAGTCAATATTGACTCATCTGCAACACCTCCGTATTCTGTTCTGGCTCAGAATTAGAAAAAGAAGCTGCCTTTCCCAACAAAATCTCCAAAGGATCCAGCAGAGAAGAAATTTCAACGTTTCATCAAGATGCTTCAGAAGGTCAATGTCACCATACCCTTCACATAAGCTTTCAATGAAATGTCATCCTATATCACATTCCTCAAGGAGATCCTAAGCAAGAAGAGATCAATAGCTGAGATTACAGAGGAGTGCAACCACATGGACATACTTGAGAAGATGCCAGATCCAGGTAAGTTTGCTAAAACCATTGGATTTTTTCAATACAAATTTAATGCTTTATGTGATCTTGAAGCCAGTGTGAGTATAATGCCTTTAACAATTTGGTCCAAGATTAAGATAGGTGCCCTAGAGCATGTGGGTGCTAAGCTTTACATGGCCAATAACACAGTGGTCATTCCAACAGGCATGGTGGACAATGTGCCAGTACAAGTAGGTAAGTTCTTTGTCCCTGCTGATTTCTTAGTTATTGATATGCCGGAGGACCCTGCTTGTCCAATTATTCTAGGAAGACCCTTCTTGGCGACGGTGGATGCCAACATAAGTGTAAGGAAGAGAGTGCTCACTTTCAACATCAGCGATGAGGTAATTGAGTATTACTTTAATAAAACTAAAAGACATACAGGTCCAATGGAAGAGGTAAAATCTATCTCAGCTGGTTACATCACTTGTGGGGAGCCTAAGGTAAGAAATATGACTCTTGAAGAGCTGGAAAAGAGGGATATGGAAGCCCAGGTGGAAAAGATCATGGCTATCCTGAACGAAGAGGCAGAGAATCCAATCGAAATAGACCCAGGTAAGTCGATTTGGACTAACTATTTTTCGGATGCCTTGCCAGGTCTTAAGTATGGGGTCAATATCGACCCGGAGAAATCGACAGAGCCACAAAGGCACTCAATATCGACTACCACAGGTCAATATCGACCTCCCTATGCCGAGACAACCCCACCAAATATCGAGCAAAACAACTCAATATCGACCCCCTTTGGTCAATATCGACCTGCATCTCTTAAGTCGATTCCTCCTGTTGAGTATAAGTTAGTCAATATTGAGCCAGTCAAGTCAATATCGAGTGACCTTACTCAATATCGACTTGAAAAAATCGACCCATCTCCCTCCATATCGACTGAGAGTCCACCTGAAGAGCAGCACAACTCGATATCGAGTGACCTAACTCGATATCGACTAGACCCTCAGGAGCTTCCGACATCCGATTTTGCGAAGGTAAGCCAAGGTATGGATCTTTCCTCTCCTATTTCAATTAAAGATCTATCTATACATGGGAGAGGTTTGCCTTGGTAAGTGCGATTATGTAGGGTTTCCAATGATGAGCCTAAAGAGTATGAAGTTGGAGGCAAGCTCTATGTTTCCAAATCAAAGAATCATTGGTTTCCTAACAAATTCAACAAGAAAAAGATGGGGCCTTTCGTGGTGAAAAAGATCCATTCTGGAGGATTACAGTTGATGGACAAGAATGGAGTCCTATTTGAAGCCCAAGCTACATGGGCCCTGCAGATGCCACCTTGAGCTTAATGGAGAAAGTCGGCCTAGCGACTATAGAATCTAGAGCTTGTAAATAGACATTTACTTTTTGGGAATTTTTGGACATTGCTGCTTTTTGTTTGTTTTTGGTTTTGAACATTTTTAGTTTTTCTATTGTGGGTATATGTCTTCTATATTTTTCAGGTCTATGGGATAGAAGTAAGCTATATTCGGACTCGGCCGAAGCATTTACACTCGAAATTTTGAAGCCCTGCACATCTGTCTAGTGAGTTTCTTTATTTACCCTTGTTTTTATACAGTGAGGACACTGTAATATTTAAGTATGGGGTGGGGGAAGGGCTTACTTTGTGCATATTTTCCATATTTGACATTTTGTGTGCATATTTAGAATTTATTTCATGAAATGCTTATATATGGCTATTTTGGAATTCATTTATTGATTTATGTGCTTATATGCATGTTTTCCAAAGTTTGAAAAAATGACCCCCATTGAATTTTTTTTAATAATGTCATGGAAGCTTTATTGAACTCGACGATGCAAAATTGGATTCATTAGAAATATAACATGAAATTGCCTAGTAAAAGGAAGTCACGATGAAATGCATATTTTCTTGAAAACCATGAAAGGAGGTAAAATTTGAAGTTGCTTTTGACATGTTGCATGATAAGATGATGGAGGACTTTATATTTCCATATAATGCTCATATTGTTTATAATCCTAGCCTTACCTATGTTTATGCATCACAAAAGCCATAATATGCCTTATTTCATATATTGCTCCACATATTCTAAATATTTTCCATTCCTTACCTTATTTCTTATCCGGGGATTATGTTGAGAATGATGTTACATTATGGAGATGTTATATGGTTATTGTGTTGTTATTATCATTATTGGAGTTTGGTAGGAAATTGTTTGAAATATATGGAAAATTTAATGAGTGAGAAAAAATCCAATCACCTCAGGAGATAAAGGTAGATTGACCCTGCTTGCTAAGATAATAGTTTGGCGAGATGGGACACATTGTGAGGAGTCCAAAACACTAAGTATCCGGGGCCATTCATGACACCCATGTTTGTGACTCGCGAGAAGGCAGTGCTGAGGTTAGAGAGGTAAAAACATTATTATTGAGAAAAAGCATATTGAAAGGTGATGAATCTTATGAGAAAGGATGTGGTAAAGAAAGTTTGGAAATACTCCATTTCCCCGGATCATTAGCACCACATTGCCAAAAATTGGCCACCTTTAGCCTTTTACCAATCTACTTCTTATTGAGCTGAATTAAAGTCCTCTTGATTATTAATGCGTTGTCGCGAATGAATGTTTTTGCAAAACCCTCCTCTTGTGAGTAGATGTTGCTCTTAAAATTGCACATGCATGGATCTGTGACACTAGTACCTTTTCGAGGATGGTAATTGATTGCAGGGACATATGACAATGAATCTAAGATGTTGAGAGTCTTGATTTCTTCCCCTGAATGACAATTAAAAGTATTGCTTGAGGACAAGCAAGCTTAAGTATGAGGTGTTTGTTGTGAACTGAATCTGCCATGTTTTACAGTTACTTTTATATCGTTTTCTGCATACATTTCATGCATTGGGGCTAGAATAGTACAGAATCTATGTGGTTTATGTTTATTTTCCAAATTATGGAATCTACACCAGTTTCTGTTTAAATTCGCAGAATTCGAGACAATTTACAGCAGTTCTGAGAAAGGTGGGAAAAGCTCGGAAATCAGCTACAGAAGTCCAAAGTCAAAGGACTACAGAACCAGGACGAATCAAGCTGGAAACCAGAGTTACTCGATATCGATGAAATATAATCGATATCGACAAAGGATGTCCGAGCACAGGCTGGTCGAGTAAAGCATGATCGAGGAGCTGAGAGCCAGAGCCAACCCGACTCCACAAGCCTACTCGATATCTAGTAAGTTACTCGATATCGACAACACCATGAAGCTATGTTCGGAGTCGAGGAAGCCACACCAAGTCGAGAAGCTAAGGGCTGGACATGCCGAGCACCAAGTTAATCGATATCGAGGATCTTACTCGATATCGACAAGATCAGCCGCGCTTGTCCGAGCCAGTGTCGGGGAGCAGTTCCTCGACCAAGACCAGCAACACAGAAGATAACAAGTCTACTCAATATCGATAAAATTTATCGATATCGAGGACCTCGGATCACCTGACCGAGCTTGATCGAGCACCAGCAACAAGAGATGCCCAGCCAGCCGAAGTCGGCGCCAACTTTACTCGATATCGAGTAGAATTAGTCGATATCGAGGAGCGCCTTCTGGAGCCGCGTTACGCGGTGAGCTGTCCGACGCGGTTTGGCTTTGCTTGGGGCCGAAGGAATCCGAGTTTGCCGAGATCTATCCACATCTATCAAGGCATAGCAAGATCTATCAACACATGGAAGATTTACCTACTTTAGATATAATTTCCTTTATGGATTTAATTCATTTATTGCATTTATTTATCTTTAAGCCTTTAGATATTTAGATTTAGATATAGATAGACTTTCTTACCTAGAATAGCTAAGGAATGAAGGCTATAAATAAAGCCTTAGGGGCTGGTTTTTAATCATTCAATTTCAGAGACAATTAGACACATAGAGAGAGAATGAGAAGAGGTTGTAAGTTTTGAGTTTATTAATGCAAGTTAGTTCTTTTTCATCAAAGATGTCTGCTATTGCGATGAAGAGCGAGTAGTCCACCCACTTCTGGGGCTGGGGTGAGCCCGACGGTGGCCATGTAAGGTGATGCGGTAAAGGTACGATCTTTTTATGCAATTTATCTTCTATCCCTATGAGCATGATTCTTTTGCAAAAGTTGAAGGTGATCCTTGTTTGTATTATTGAAGCGAAAGTGATCTTAATGCAACTTGGGTTAATTATGTGAAAAGGGTTAGTAACAATTAGGGTTTATGCGAAAGCCTCTATATGCCTATTTGTTAATAACGAAAGTTATTTGATGGAAAGCATGATCTTTTATGCCTTTATGTGTTACTTTGCATGGTTATCGTTGTGGTGTTGATACCCTGGCTTTGGAAGTCTTTTAGTATATTGATTTATTTCGTTGAGAATATGAGTTCTGTGTTCGAGAATTTGCAATTTAATGTTTCTGTCTTCGTCGATCTCGGGGAATTTTTATCGATATCAAGTTCGGCTTAGTCGATATCGAGTAGGGTTGTCGAGATTGAGTTTCTGTGTTTGATTCTGAGTTTCTGTCGTCGATGTGTTTACTCGATATCGAGTTCTGCTTTGTCGATATCAAGCAGTTTTGTGTTTTACTTTATTTTATGCTTTTGTTTGCTTTTTCTGTCTTTCTGCTTTTCTGGCTGTAAGATTTACATCTACCTGAGATCCGCTGACTCGCTTCATCGAGGATCGATCTTGACTTCCCACTACTGCATAGGGAGGGAGACTTGTAATCATTTGCAAGGGACGAAATCTGGTTTGCTTTGATTTATTTATATTTTATTGCAAGTCTCAATCTCCTCCTTACAACACTTCTCCGGGTCGATATTGACCTCATACTTAAGACCTGGCAAAGCATCCGAAAAATAGTTAGTCCAAATCGACGTACCTTGGTCTATGTCGAGTGGATTCTCAGCTTCTTCATTCAGGATGGCCATGATCTCTTGAACCTGGGCTTCCATATCCCTCTTCTCTACCTATTCAGGAGTCATATTTCTTACCTTAGGCTCGCCGCAAGTAATGTAGCCAGCTGATATAGATTTTACCTCTTCCATGGGACCTGTATACCTTCCGGTTTTATTAAAGAAATACTCAATTACCTCATCGTTGATGTTGAAAGTGAGCACTCCCTTCCTTACGCTTATATTGGCATCCACCGTCACCAAGAAGGGTCTTCCTAGAATAATAGGACAAGCAGGGTCCTCCGCCATATCAATAACTAAGAAATCAGCAGGGACAAAGAACTTACCTACTTGTACTGGCACATTGTCCACCATGCATGTTGGGATGACTACCGTGTTGTTTCCCATATAAAGCTTAGCATCCACAGGCTCTAGGGTACCTATCTTTATCTTGAACCACATTGTTAAAGGAATTATACCTACACTAGCTCCAAGATCACATAAAGCATTAAATTTATATTGACCAAATCCAATGGTTATAGCAAACTTACCTGGATGTGGCCTCTTCTCAAGTATGTCCATATGGCTGTACTCCTCTGCGATCTCAGCCATTGATCGCTTTTTGCTTAGGATCTCCTTGAGGAACTTGACATATGATGGCATTTCATTAAGAGCTTCTATGAAGGGTATGGTGACATTGAGCCTCTGAAGCATCTTGATGAAGCGCTGAAACTTCTTCTCTGCTGGATCCTTTGGAGATTTTATCGGGAAAGAAAACTTCTTTTTCTGTTTCGGAGCCAGAACAGATGTTGGATGTGTTGCAGCTTCCTCGATGTCGACTTGATTCTTCTCGACATCGACAAGATTTTCCTCGATATCGACCAGTTTCCTCGATGTCGAGTTTGAGTGCTGAGCAGACGAATTTTGGCCAAGCTTCTCCTCGACGTCGACTTGATGTTGCTCGACATCGACCAAATTCTGGTCGACATCGACTTGTTGCTGGTCGACATCGATTTGTTTCTCAGCTTCTTCGTCCTGCTGCTTTCCGACCTTTGGCTCGCGTAGTTGATGCCCGCTCCTGAGCTTTACTGCTACGACGTGTCCGGTCTTCCCCTTAAGATTTGATTCTGTTCACCCAGGGAGTTGCCCGGTCGGTCGTGGAATTTGTGCCGCGAATTGACTCATCTGAATCTCTATGTTCCTCTTCCAGATGTCCATCTCTCCAAATCTTGTATTGAGGTTCTAGAGATGATTATTGATGGCGCTTGTAGATTGCTGTTGTTGTGCCTGATTCCGGTGCATCTCATCGAGGATCATTTGTAGATTATTCTTCCATTGATCTCTTTTTGGATGTCCTGGAGCTCTGTATGGTGGGGGGTTCCTAGGGGCACCTTGTTTCCATTGTGGTTGCTGAAACCTTTGGTCCCCCATATAGCGATTGGGACCCCCTGCATAAGCTACCTCTTCATGGGTTTCTGCCATCCTGACTTGCTCTATGTGTGGGCACTCAGTAGTGGTGTGCCATTGTGATCCGCATTCGATGCAGGGCTGGTTGACAGAAAGATACTTGACTTGCTTGAGGAGCTTGCGATTCTGATCTCTGTAGTACTGCTCCTTGACATCTGGGTCAATCTTCTTAGAAAGCTCATAGAGGGGCATGGATGGGGCTGGCCTAGCATAGGCGTTCTCATCATAGTTTGTTGGAGTCCCATACTTGTTGTCGTAGTTGGTAAGCTTGTCGAGGGTAGCCCATGCGTCAGCTTGCGGCATTGCCAAATACTCATAATGAGTATACTGGTTGATCCTATCCTTAGCGGCCAGATCAAGAGAATTGAAGAAGATCTCCTGAACAACGTAGGGTGGCTGTCCATGTGTAGGGCAGGATCGCAGTAGATCCTTATATCGTTCCCATGCTTTTGCTAGCGGCTCCCCATGCTTATGTTTGAAAGTTGTAATATTCTGGTGGAGGAATGTTGTCTTGGCAGGAGGAAAGAATTTGTTGAGAAATTCCTGCTTTACATCAGCCCATGTTGTTAGGGATCGTGGAGGGAGACCTTCAAGCCACTTCAATGCTGGACCGGCTAGAGACCATCGAAAAGCTTTCATCTTGACATATTCCAGAGTAGTACCTTCAGCAAGAGTATGACACATGTCAGAAAAATTGGTAATATGTTGAAGAGGACATTCATTAAATCTTCCAAAGAAGGCATTCTTTTTAATCTCAATAAAGAAATGAGTGCGAATTTCACAGTTGTTTTCAGATTAGAATGGCCGATTCAGGCACGACGAGAGTCGGGTGCATGTAATCCTCTGCAATGGTAGGGTATTGGGCAAGATCAACTTCCACCTGCCTCCTTCGCTCAGCTTCCTGTGTAGGGCGCGCTCTCTCAGCGGTGAAAGCAGTATTCTTGGCGGCTAGTTCTGTCCTAAGCCTCTATATCAGCTGTTCTTGTGTTTTTGCGGCTGCCATGGCTTTTTTTAATTTAGCGTGAACCTGTATAAGGCATTCCGGGTCGTCCAAGGCGTCAAACTCAGGCTGTTGACCAGAACAGCGCATACACTACAAAATCACAACTTAAAGAAAAAGTGAGTTCTAACTACCTAAGGCGCGAATGATTGCTTCCCCGGCAAAGGCACCGATTTGTTGTTTGGGAGGGAAATCGAGTTTAAAATATAATGAAATAGATCAAACTAGATTCATACCCATGCAAATGATTACAAGACTTCATCCCGATGCAGCAGTGGGAAGTCAGGATCGATCCTCGAGGAAGCGTGTCAGCGGATCTCAGGTAGCAGCAATTCTCACAGACAGAAAATCAAATAGACAGACAGAAATAACAGAGAAAAGCATAAAAGAAACGAAAGCAGAAAACTTGGGTCGATATTGAGTGTTGTTACTCGATATCGAGTACGAAAATCGACCAACAGCAAGTCAAAATCGAGTGGAAACAGAAACCAAGCAAAGGCAGAAATCTGGTCGATATCGACAAGTGCTACTCGATATCGACTAGAAAATTCGACTAAAATTTACTCGAAATTGACTCAGAAACAGGCAGAGAACAAAGGCAGAAAACATGGTCGAAATCGACCAAATAACTCGATGTCGACCAAAAATGTCGACTTTGCAGAGACTCAATTTCGACAAGACAATAACTTTAAAACCGAAATTTTAAGAAATAAATCAATGAAATAAAAGACATCCAAGATCGGGGATTCAACACCACAACGATAACCATGCAAAATAACACATAAAGGCATAAAAGATCATGATTTTCATCAAATAACTCTCGTTACTAACAAATAGGAATATAGAGGCTTTCGCATAAACCCTAATTGTTTCTAACTCTTTTCACATAATTAACTCAAGTTGTATTAAGATCACTTTCGCTTCAATAACACAAACAAGGATCACCTTCCAATTTCGCAAAAGAATCATGCTTGGAGGGATAGAAGCCGAATTGCATAAAAAGATCAAACCTTTATCGCATCACCTCACATAGCTGTCGTCGGGCTCACCCCGACCATAGAAGTGGGTGGACTACTCGCTCTTCATCATCAAGAAAGGCATCAATAATAAAAGCAAATAACTTTGCATTAAATTAAACTAAAAAGAAAGCTTACAATCGAACAAGCCAAATCCGCTCTCGCCTTTCCACCTTGCTCTCGCCACAAGCACTCTCTCTCTCTCTCTCTCTCTACTTACTACCTCTTCTCCTTCTCTAGAATTCAAATGCTTAGATATCAGCCCCTAAGGTATTATTTATAGCCTTCATTCCAAGCTAATCTAGGAAAGAAAACTATATCTATATCTAATTCTATCTATCTTTTACCTAAAGATTAAAGCATGGAAATAAATAATTATATCTAAAAAGTAACTAGAACCAATTGTGGATAAATTCTCCGTTGACTTGATAGATCTTGATGGAACATGATAGAATTTGATCTCGAAAATATCTTCATCGGCTTCGGGATAGAATCTTAACAAGACTCGGATTACTCGATGTCGGGTACTGAGAGTCTCCTCGATATCGAGTAGTTTTCTCGATATCGACCAATGTTTTCCCGTCTTCAGCTCAGCAACTCAATATCGGCCAACAAGATGCTTGCCGACTTGGTTTTTACTCGATATCGAGATGGGACACACAGGTGAGGAGTCCAAAGCACTAAGTATCAGGGGCCATTCATGACACCCATGTTTGCAACTCGCGAGAAGGGAGTGCTAAGGTTAGAGAGGTAAAAGCATAATATTGAAAAAAAGCAATGAGCGATGAGGGAAAGGTGAGAAATCAAAGGAAGAAGGAATGTGGTATAAAAGTTTGGAAAGTACTCCATTTCTCCGGATAATTAGCACCACATGGCCAAAAATTGCTCACCTTTAGCCTTTTACCAATCTACTCCTTATTGAGCTTAAATTAAAGTCCTCTTGATTATTAATGCTTTGTTACGAATAAATGTTTTGCATAACCCTCATTTTGTGAGTAGATTTTGCTTTTTAATTGCACATGCATGGATTTGTGACACAAGTACCTTTTCGAGGATGGTAATTGATTGCAGGGTTATATAAGAATGAATCGATGTTGAGAGTTTTTGATTTCTTCCCTTGTATGACGATTAAAAGTATTGCTTGAGGACAAGGAAGCTTAACTATGGGGTGTTTGATGTGAGCCGAATTCGCCATGTTTTATAGTTACTTTTATATCGTTTTCTGCATACATTTCATACATTTGGGTTAGATTAGTACAAAATCTATGTAGTTTATGCTTATTTGCCAAATTATGGAATCTACACCAGTTTCTGTTTAATTTCGCAGAAATCAAAGCAATTTACGGCAATTCAGAGAAAGGAAGAAAAGCTCAAAGTCAACTACAGAAGTTCATGGCCAAGGAGCAGCGGAACTAGGACAAATCGAGCTGAAAGCAAGGAAAAATCGACGCAACACAATTTGGTCAATATCGAGGAACTTTGTCGATATCTAGTAAATCCAAGTCGATTTCCAGCAAAGTTGATCAAAATCGAGCAAGACTAGGGAAGAAGAACAACAACTTAGTCGATATCGAGGGTTTTACTCGATATCGAGTAAAACCCAAGTCGATTTCCAATTCTGGAGCCGAGATCGACAAGCTGAGCACTAGGAGTCGACAAGTGAAGCTGGGAGCTGAAGATGTTCCTTGATGTCGAGGAAATTTACTCGATGTCGAGGAACAACCCAAGTCGACTTTGCTCCTGGAAGCCGGAATCGAGTTGCTGAGTAGAAGATGAGGAAAGTGCTAGTCGATATCGAGGAATTCTACTCAATATGGAGGAAATCCTCAAAAGCCGACGTCGAGTAATCCGAATCTTGTTAAGGTTCTATCCCGAAGCCAATGGTGATATTTTCGAGATGAAATTCTATCAAGATCTATCAAGTGCTATCAAGTCAAGAGAGAAGATATTTTATCCACATTAGATATAGTCTTTGTTGATTGATTTGTTTATTTCCATATTTTAATCTTTAGATAAAAGATAGATAGAATTAGATATGGATGTAGTTTTCTTTCCTAATTAGAGAGAGAATGGAGGCTATAAAGAAAGCCTTAGGGGCTGATCTATAAGCATTCAATTTCGGTTACAATTAGTCACATAGAGAGAGTAGAGGAGAGAGCTTGTGGCGAGAGCAAGGTGGAGAGGCGAAAGCGGATTTGCCTTGTTCGGTTGTAAGCTTTCTTTAGTTTAATTTAATGCAAAGTTATTTCCTTTTATTATTGATGAGTTTCTTGATGATGAAGAGCGAGTAGTCCACCCACTTCTAGGGTCGGGGTGAGCCCGATGGTAGCCATATGAGGTGATGAGGTAAAGGTTTGATCTTTTTATGCAATTCGTCTTCTATCCCTGCGAGCATGATTCTTTTGCGAAAGTTGAAGGTGATCCTTGTTTGTGTTATTGAAGCAAAAGTGATCTTAATACAACTTGGGTTAATTATGTAAAAAGGGTTAGTAACACTTAGGGTTTATGTGAAAGTCTCTATATTCCTATTTGTTAATAACGAAAGTTATTTGATGAAAAGCATGATCTTTTATGCCTTTATGTATTAGTTTGCATGGTTATCATTGTGGTGTTGAAACCCTGACCTTGGAAGTCTTTAGTTTATTGATTTATTTCGTCGAAATTCGTGTTCTGGCTTGCAAAAAGGTGAGATCTTTTTTACTGTTTTTAGTCGATCTCGAGGAATTTTTAGTCAACATTGAGGTATTTTGTTGACGTCAAGGAAGTTTGTCGAGATCGAGTACTTTCTGTTGGTTTTCGTTTTCTGTTTCATTTTTTGCTTTCTATTTTACTCGACAGGTTAGTCGATATCGAGTACTTTGCTCGCTATCGAGGAAATCTTCTGGTCGATTTCGATGAGATCTTTCCGCTACCTGAGATTCACTGACGTGCTTCCCCGTGGATCGATCCTGACAACCTTCTACTACAACGGGAGGAAGTCTTGTATTTATTTGCTAAGACAGGGAAGTTAGTCTGATCTATATTTTATATTTATTTCATACTTGACCATCCTCTTGCAACAACAAATTGGCGCTGTTGCCGGGGAACATAAGCGTAAGAAAGGGAGTACTCACTTTCAACATCAGCGATGAGGTAATTGAGTATTCTTTTAATAAAACTAGAAGGCAAACAGGTCCCATGGAAGAGGTAAAATCTATATCAGCTGGTTACATTACATGCGGGGAGCCTAAGGTAAGAAATATGACTCCTGAAGAGCTGGAAAAGAGGGATATGGAAGCCCAGGTGGAGAAGATCATGGCCATCCTAAACGACGACACAGATGATCTGCTCGACATCGACCAAGGTAAGTCGACGTCGACTATTTATTTCTCGGATGCCTTGACAAGATGCAAGTATGGGGTCGAAGTCCACCAGAGTTACTCGACATAGGGTAATTTGCACTACTAAAAACACAGGAAATAGACACGGTCAAATAGCCACGAATAGGCCACAAAAGATCGTGGCTAAATGGTTTAGCGACGGGCATAGACACGATTTTCACGTTCGTGGCCATTCGTGGCTATATGCCTCGTCGCTAAATGTCAGATTTCCAACATCCGTGGCTAACAGCCATGAACTGACAATGTCGTGGCTAAGTTCGTGGCTAGGACATACTCGAGCAATTCGTGGCTATAACCACAAATTCAGCCACGGTGTGGTCGTGGCTGATGTCGTAGCGACACACGTGCGAGTCTCCATTGAGGCTTAACGACTGTCTTGGCTGATGTCATGGCTAAATTCGTTGCCATATGTTTTGCTAATTGTCGTGGCTAAAGTTGTGGCTATAGTCGTGGCTAGCGGGTGAACCTAATGTGGCTATATTCGTGGCAAAATATTATGCCGTGGCTATGGCCGTGGCTAATGTCTTGGCAAATATGTTGCTATGGTCGTGGCTACAATGTATGCCCGTGGCTAATTTCGTTGCCACATCTTATTTAAATCTGTAAATATAATATATTTAATAATGTTGGACGCCTGCACAAAAATATACCAAAATAAAATACCATTCAACCATTGACATAATTTGTTCATTACAACCACATGCAACACACAACCACCGGTTCAACCAACCAAAACACAAACATAAGTTCAACCATCCAAAACACAATCAAACCACAACAAAAAAAAAA
This sequence comes from Persicaria tinctoria, assembly GCA_037127255.1. Lineage (NCBI taxonomy): Eukaryota > Viridiplantae > Streptophyta > Magnoliopsida > Caryophyllales > Polygonaceae > Persicaria > Persicaria tinctoria. The sequence goes on from JBANSL010000015.1 coordinate 32,956,671, forward strand.
CCCAAAAGTTCAGCAGTACGTACGAAATGAATACAACAAAGTCTTAAGGTAGTGGCACCCAAAACAGCAACACACAACTTACTTTCACTTGTCTTTACTTTGACAGAACTGCATCATGGTGTTGAGGAGCTTCTCCTGCCACTCTTCGTTGGCCTTCCTAGTCTTGCCCATTAGTTGCTCCCCAATAGCTACCATGTCTTGTCGGACGCTTGAGCTAACTTGTTCCTGCACTCGCTCTCTGAAGGACGACATTTCTTGCCTAAGGTTTGTGGTCACTTGGGTCTGTACCTGGTCCCCTAACTCCACCATTTCGATCCTCAAGTTCTGCCTAATATTTGAAAGCTCAGATATCACATAGTCCTTCAAAGGGGCATCAGTAGGAGCTGCAATAGTTGGGGCTGCAGCTTTTGGAATCGGTTTTGGCTTTTTGATAGCCGGCGACTCTGATCCCATGCCGACAACCCGTCATTTCTTCACACCTCATGTAGCCTTGATCCAAGCAGCATGCATATCAACTGAGTGAGATCCATTCTCAGAGATAGCGTCATCAAGCAGGCCTTCTTCTTCTTCTTCTATCATCTGGTCATACTTGTCCTAAGTCAAAGAAAACAACCAAGCCATCACAATCAGGCAGCACTAGTGAACTGACCATCACAACCAAGCTTTAGCAACACCCATGAACACCACAACAGTAACACAACATATAGAAAGCAGCAGCTAACAACATAGCATGTTTAATACATCATCACAAATATAAACAAGCAAAACATACAGTCACAAAAGCTGAATGAGAGTTTAAATTTTTTCATGTAACATGTTGAGAGTCATTTCCTGCAATTGTAAGAATGCAATGAAAGATGATGATAGCATCTATTTTAGTCATATTTTAGGCATACATTTGCATATTAGTTTAGGTCATTTTCATGCATATTTATCATATTTTATGCTTTATTTATTTTATTTTGCATTTTCGGAGTCTACACCTTGTTTTTATGTGTTTCAGGCATTTTGAGACTAATATTGAGGAAAATCAAGCTTTAACGCGGAGCGGCAATCATTATGGATCGGACCCGAGGAGCTAACTTGTCAAGTGCGGAAGTTGCAAAATGTGGAAGCTGTTTTGTGGAGTTAATTTATAATTGGGTGTTGGGATGCAATTTAGTTATTTAAGTCTGTGGGTCAAATTTGTAATTTTCTAAAAATAAAACTATATACTCCCGTATGTTCTAGAATTGAACGGGGGGTTTCGAAGACTTTGGCCGCACAATAGGCTTCGGCCTCCTAGTTTCACTACCACAATAAAGAGCAAAAACAACGGTTGTTGGTGGCGGTTTTTCTATTGAAGCGGTCGATGGCAGCGGTTCAACCTATAGGTGCGGTTCTAGCAGCGGTTTTTCAGTTCCATATCTAAGGAGGCGGTTTGGTAGTCCCATGTGTAATAAAGTGGATTGTATTATATAGCAAAGGAGGCGGTTCATGGGAATTAAAAATAAACTAGACGGATTCTCTTTATTTCTCAGTAAATAAAATAGGGTTTCGAAGAGAGAGAGAGAGAAGCGATAGGGTTCAGAAGAGGAAGAGGAGGAGGAAGAGAAAGTGATTTATGGAGGAATTCAGAGAGGGTCGGCGTTGAGAGAAGATTGTCTCACCTAATTGAAGATTGGAAGCCATTAGAAATTCTAAATTTGGAGTTAAAATTTTCAAATAAACCACGAGCCTCAAACTGGAAGGAAGGATTGGACGGCGATTCTGGTTTCTCCTTTGCACTCTCAAAACCTCAATATCCATAGACGACCATCGAGACAGCAACGCCGGCGGCAGTAGGGGCAAACGAAGATGCCGGAGAGCGTGGGTGGTGCGAGGATAGAAGCGTCGACTATTATTTGTTCACGTGAGGAGAGACGAACAAGAGGTATTTGTTCTCTTTTCGTTTTAAAATTCCCGATTCAAGGTTTAGGGGATTGGATTTCGCAGTATTAACTCCTTTCTAATACAATAATATGAGGATTTGTATTTATGTCTAGTGCAATACGAATTTGTGATTTTTGTGATTGAATTTTTAGGGTTTGGTGTTTTGGTTTGGGGATTTCCTCTCAAATTAGCTTGCCGTAGAACTTGTTAATTTCATCCGTTCCAATTTCCATAAAGGTAGTATATGTGATTGCAGTTAGGCTTTAGGGGTTTGGATTTTGGCGTTTAAATACCTTTCCTAGAGAATATAAAGTCTTAGTTATAGATGGAAATGGAAGGTCAGGGGAACATCATTGAAGTTTTTTTTTTAACTGCAAAGGACTAATTGTAGGTTGTTCTGAAAATGTTCTTAGGGCTGTGCACAACCGGGTATCCGACACGACACGACAAAAACATGAAACCGATAAGGGGAAAAGTGCCGATCCGAACACGACACGATAAGTACCGGGTATCCGACACGATAACACGACACGGTTTCGTGTCGGATACCCGTATAACACGACACGATTTGTACACAAACCTCCTCTTTTTTTCTTTTTTTTTTTCTTTTTTCCTAATGTTTCCGTACATGAACACTAAACAACGCCGGATTTGAGGGCGACCGTCGAGCGAGGCTGAGGGCGACCGTCGAGCGAGGCCGAGGGCGACGGCAAGCGCCAGATCTGAATCGAGGCTCGAGAGAGGGAGCGAGCGAGGAATCGAGATGAGACTGAGGAGCGAGGAGAAGATTACCAAGTTATACAACCTTCAACCATGCTCTTGAGTCTCCAATTACACTAGTATTACCGTAGATAAAATTAAAAATTAATAAAGCTGAAAAAATTACATATGCTCCAATTACAGAAGCTGAGAATTTGACAATTGAAACAAACAATCAACCAATCAAACAAAAAATCAAACACAAACAAACAATCAATTACACAAGGCAAACAACATCAATTTTAAACACCCACAGTCTCCAATTCAACCAACAGTTGAACTGATTGAAAATTGAAAAACAAAAAAGAACAACCTACCGGGTCTGAAATGAGCGTAGAGCGAGGTCGACGATGACTTGAAGCGCCGGATCTGAAGCGCGGCGAGTCTAGGGGTGAGAGGAGTCCGGCCGCCGCTGCCTAGAATGAAGGAGGAGGAAGAAGACCGAAGAACGGTGACGACGAGACTGGCGAGTGAAGAACGGACGGCCACCGACTGCCGAGAAGGCGAGAATGAAGGAAGAGGAGTCCGTCGAGAAGGCGAGAATGAATGAGGAGGAAGAAGACTGGATCGGTCTGGAACGGTGACGGCGAGTGAATTGAAGACTGAAGAACAAATGAAAGATTTGTAACCCTAGCCTTTTAGAAAGGCTAAAAGGCTAGACAGGGAAAAAAAATGAAAGGCAAAAATTAAAAAAAGGGCAATTCTCAGATTCGAACTCAAGACCGCACGGTAAGGTCAAGAGAAGACATAGGCGTCCCTCATCAACTGGGCAAACCGCCTTTTATGTTCCTCTATGACGGTTTTTGTATTTCTATTATCTCTACAGGTTAATATTAAAAAAAAAAAAAAAAATATCGTGTCGTGTTTTACCGTTTCGTGTCATAATCGTGTCGTATCTATATCGTTTCGTGTTTTTTCGTATCGTATTGGTGCGGTTTCGTGTCGTGTCAACCGTGTCGTATTTTTCTGCAGAGCCCTAACTCCATGTGTTCACATAAATGCCTAATTGACAACCTTGCGAGAAACATAATCTGACAGAGCAGTCAATAAGGGACCAAATAGTAAAATGTTTTCTAAATGTTTTTTACATCTTTAATGGTATTTACTCTATAGGCTAAGTTTTCAATGTTTGACTGATTTTAATATTTCCCGTATAAATGCTTCTTGTTGTTATGTTAGCTAATTGAGTATTTATTTCAATTTTAGCCCTCTTCCCGGGTGGCAGAGGGATGAGCGTTGAATTCGCCAAGAACCAATGCCACCAAGCTTTCCACTATGGTGTCTCAGGGCTTGCCGTTTGTTTGGCCAGATGAGAATGGTTGGGAGGGAGCTAAGGCTACTAAGCCTCCTTTGTAAGTAACAACTATTCTTGGTAATCCTTTTAGTTGCTGCAGTATTTTTTTTAAATAATGAATTTAAAATAATATGAACAAGCTTAGGAATCTTAATTGACCTGATTAGATTAAGGAAAATCTTATCTTGATGTATTTAGTGGTAGATGCATAGTAGACATAAAAAGAGCAAGGAAAATTGAGCAAAGGAGACAAAGGCAAAGTAGGAAGAATAAAAGCAAACAAAATGTGTAGCAGAAATAGAAGTAATAGACACAAAACTAAGCATCAATGGCCCAAATACTCCTCAGGTGGTCTTGGTCACAAAGCTAAGCATCAATGGCCCAAATACTCCTCATGTGGTCTTGGTCCATGGTTATATCTTCCTTGAGGACCAAGAGAGTGAGGTCTTGACAAATAACCTCTATCCAACTTTTCTTGGGTATACACTTGCTCCTTTGGAAATCCCCTAGTACCAAACTCTTTCTTGCATGCACGCACAGTTGTGGTTGGAAGTCTCCTCTGCACATGGGTAAACCAACGACCCAACGACGCATAGCCTCCTGTAGATATCTCTAATGTTGATCACTCCAAGCATGTTTTGAATGACTGCATATACATTTATGAATATATGAAGTCATTTGGAACAAGGTTGCATGTTAATTGTATGATTTGGCGACACATATGAATTGTCCTCCATGGATAGCAGGGGAAGCCTTGATTTTAGTACATGTTTCATTTAGAGCTTTTATAACTATGAGTGGACCAACTTTAAAATTGATGACTAATTGTACCATCACAAGGACACTTGAGCAATCCAATTCACGAGCAAGCTCATCATATTCATGTATTCTCTTGTTGAAAGTAACTATCAGTTTTTTACCCGTTTCTGTTGATTGGTAATGACTTCTTACTATTGTAGGATGAGGAGGATGAGGAGGATGAAGCCAATGAGGAGGAGGGAGGACTAAGTAAATCAGGAAAAGAATTGAAGAAATTGCTTGGGCGAATGAATGATTCTGATGAAGAAGATGATGATGACAGTGATGATGTGAGGTTTTGCAAGACAGTTATTTTCTTAAGAGGAGATATGCTGATGTGGTTCTTGAGAAGCTTTTACAAATTGTCTTTTGATCAATACATAGCTTGCTCTTCGCTCTCTTGTATTCTCATAGTGATTATTTTGAATTGTTCAGATGGAAGAGGAGGATCGTACTTCTTCTGTGTTGGCTCCAAAAGTGAAGGATGCTCCTAAAGAAGAGCCTTCAGATAATAGTCCTGCAAAACCAGCTGGAAAGGGAACACCTTCGACCTCCAAATCAGCTAAGGGGAAGAGGAAGATCAACGGCGACGATACAAAAACTGCTAATACAGCTCAGAAGAAGGTTAAAACAGAAAATGTAAGTTCCAGCCTTAAAATTAAAACCCATTCTAAAACGTGTTTTGCTGAATTTGCACCACTAACTCTGTATTGAAACTACTAGTTCTTATCAATTTTGGCTAACATATTATTAGGAACAGAAGCCTTCAATCAAAGAGGAGCCATCAAAAAGTGGCGCTGCCTCAAGAGTGGTGCCTCCAGCAGCGGCCAAAGCTGGGTCTTCCTCATCTCAGGGACCTGTTTCAGAGGATGAGATCAGGGCAGTGTTAATGCAAAGGGCACCTGTGACTACGCAAGATCTTGTGGCAAGATTTAAAGCAAGGCTGAGAACCCCAGAGGTATTTAACTCATTCAATTCGTCTCTTTGCGCAACTTCTTCCTGTTTGGTAATGGGACATTTCAACTATCATCATTTGATTATATTTGGAACAACGCAGTGGATCTGTTTGTGCTTAGCCCATTGTTCACTTTTCCTTTTACCATTAGTCTCTTGTATGAATTGTATGAATACTGCACAGCACAACTTTTGACAGATATGAATGTTTGTTGTAGGATAAGAAGGCATTTGCTGAGATATTGAAGAGGATCTCAAAAATCTCTAAGACCAATGGACAAAGTCACATAGTATTGAGGGATAGGTGAGATCTGTTCCACCTCTTCTTGGATACCCTTCTGTCGAAAGCAATAACGGACAGCGTAGCTCATTTTCTCCTTCAACGTCAATTGGCAACCCCCAGGCAATAATATTTAATTTTACTATTTTTGAGGTTGTAATCAATATAGCCTTTCTACGTATGAAGTTCCAGGCAGTCGATGGATTGATTCGGCCCCGTGCGTGATAAACTGTGGCTTCCCATCGCCCGTCTATGAAACCGTGCTTATTCTGAGTGTTATTTTTTTTTCGGGATCAAGGAAAGAATTAGAACTAAGGGGTCCTTTGGTTCAATGATGACAAAGGAAAGAGATTCGTTTCCTTGAAAGGAAGGAATTCTAATTTTTTTTGGTTGATGATTTTAGAAAAGTAAATAAACCTTTCTAAATCAATATAGTAATATTTATCTACTTCATTCGATGAAGCACTGCCGTTTCCATAGGTTAATTGCCAATATTTAATCCAAATTGTATAGCAACACATTCATAGAAACTTCAATTAAGCAAAAAGCACACAAAATTAAGCTATGGATGTGTTGCAAAACTTCAATCGCGTGAATGTAGAGAATATTTTCGACAAGCTGCTAGATTTTCGGATTGTTGTAAAGATTTCAAATTTCAGCCATCTTCCAAGCTGAATTGATGATTTCATTCTTCTATAAAGTTGTAGTCACTTAAAATAGGGGTCTACTTTTTAGAGCATGGTGAATTTTTTTTTTAGCAAGACAAAAATACCCCAAGACAAAAATACCCCTAAACATAAATTAAATTACACACTACCCAACTCCAATCCCCATCTCACGCCATTCTCTCCCTCCACACACAAACTGAGAACCCCAGTGCCCTCTTTAAACATCCGAAGGAGACCCTATATCCCACACAAATCATCACTCATTGATGTTAGCACGAGTGAAATCCATCCCCAAGAAAGCCCAACTATCAATTTCTTCAAAAGCTTACCAAAAAACTAAACCCCCAAATTTTAGGGTTAAATGAGATTTTGGTTAAATGATATGAGTTTGAAACCTTATTCCAAAATTCAATTTTTTTGTTATCCTATAAAAACATGTGGTCGCAACGACCATTTTTCAATTGGTTGTTGCGACCATACGACCATGCGCTAAACGGGAACTTAACATGCGCTAAATAGAAATCGTGCTTAAAATATCTTTCCAACAAGTATTCATCTACTTCAATCGAAATTTTATACCGCTAGAACAAGCCAAAATACCGAGGTGGGTTTTCAAAAATGAAAGTTGATGTTCAGCTCTAAAGACCAACCTTTGTAGGAAAAAAGAATTGAGCTCATAAAAGTTGATGTTCAGCTCCAAAGGCAAACCTTTGGAGGATGATGTGATTTGTGCTCTTTTGACACACGCTCGGTGTTTTAGTCATAGCAGGAGCTATATTAGTCCAATGGAGGTCCATGAGTACTTTTTGGAAAGATAATTCGAAGGGCTACATCTTTCATGAGTACCAAAATGCCGAAATCATCCAAAAAGAGGTCAAAAGTTGGCAATAATCCAGCAGTTCGAAATCTGGACAGTTTTCCCGATGCATTGAATTAAGTCGGAATAGATGAAGATGCGTTGAACGATATTCATTCAATGGAAGTTGATGCTTTTTCACACTTTATGATGACATCCAACCCTTCATCTTTTTTCGTCTTTAATTTGTTGTTTTAATTGTTGCTTGTTTTATGGCTATGAAATGCCTAAACCTTTGTCATGAGAAATAAAACTTGGGTTGATAATTTTTGGAAAAATTGTGTGTGTTTGGTTGATTTGGTGAGATGCCATTTTGACACCCCATTTCGGAGTGAGAGGCTTAGGAATGGTCCCGTTTGTGTAACTCTTTCTAGTGAGATGCTTATTTGAGTTGTTCAAACAAAGGCTTGGTTTCTCGGGAGTGAGATGCCGACAAGTGAGAGGGCGAGTTTGGTAAGTCGATGGGTGAGATGCTCATAGATTTAGCCATCCATATCTTGTTTTTATCTTTCCATAAATCTAGAAAAAAAATCCAAATAAAGGAGTCGCATGTGTCAAATTTTGTTCTCAAGCTCGACTGAAGCTTTGTAACTTGTTGGATTGATCCTCGGGTCGTATCATTTGGTATCAGAGCTAATCCATCAAGTTCACAAAGCTTTATGTAGTTTCATCAGTTTCATCCACATTCCTCTTCAGAGCCGTCGCGGTTGCAACCATTGATGTGAATTACGCAGATCCAATGTACATGGGCATATTGTACCTTTTTGAAAAGGCAACGCAGATTTGAGAGTCTTCGCGGGATCAACCATCAAGATATCTTACGCAGATCCAACGTACAGGGGGTGTAATGTTTCTTTTTGGAAGGGCAACGCAAGATTCGAGGATGAATCTTTTTCAAAGGAGGCGAGAATGTTGTGATTCAGGCTCTTCCGACGCATTCTCGGTGTTTCAGTCATAAAATGGACTATATTGTTCTGATGAAAGTCTATGAGTACTTTTTGGAAAGATAATTTGAAGGGCTACATCTTTCATGAAGAACAAAGTTCCGAAATCATCCAAAAAGAGGTCCTAAATTGGCAATAATCCAGTAGTTCAAAATCTGGACAGTTTTGCTGACGCATTGAATGAAGTCAGAATAGATGAAGATGCGTTGAACGGGATTCATTCAATGGAAGTTGACGGTTTTTGACACTTTAGGATGATATCCAACCCTTCATTTTCCACCATGGGGCTGGCCAAATTTCTCCATCAATTTCCGATAAACTTTTCATCTTTTTCGTCTTTAATTTGTTGTTTTAATTGTCGCTTGTTTTATGAATATAAAATGCCTAAACATTTGTCATGAGAAATAAGATTTTTGATAATTTTTGGAAAAAAGTGTGTGTGTTTGGTTGATTTGGTGAGATGCCATTTTGACTCCCTATTCCGGAGTGAGAGGTCGAGGAATGGTCCCGTTTGTGTAACTCTTTCCGGTGAGATGCTTGTTAGAGTTTTTCAAACAAAGACTTCATTGCTCGGAAAATGAGAATTTGTAGTACATTAACTAATTCACTTTCAAATAGCAACAAAAACTGAGAAACTGAGAATACATGAGAGCAACTGTATCTTAAGATGGGTAGGAAGGGTTAAAAAAAACCTGTTTGATTTCTGGAGGTGCAGGAACCTCATGAGCCAGGTCTTCTCGTTCCTCGGGATCATTGCCAACAACTTCATCATCGTCAATGAAAATATCTTCATGCTCCCAATCATCTCCTACAAAAGGAAAGAGGATGATAAGCCATGCTTTTAATTCAAAAAATGGAACAAAAGTAAACTTGTATTTTGTTAAGATATTATGATGCACTTTCCTTCCCTTATGCTTTAGGATTTTCATAAAACGATCATGCTTGCAAGGATTAAGCAAATCTAGGAAATGGAATATCAACAAAATTTAAATAAGATACTCTGTAATATTAAATTCATGCCAGAATTCAGATACAAAAGAAGTTGTCATCACAAATCTGAGAGTACATACAAATGGCCAAAAAGACGAATGAGCACATTAGACATCTCACATGGACAAATTGGTATGTTATGAAAGCCAAGGGACACGTTAAGATAAGAACAAATACTCCAACAAATTTTCAAGCCCATTTATACACTGGAAGTACATTATATTTACTGGTTTGTCTAGTTCTTTTCAGTTCTTTCTTCATTTTGATTCCGAATTCATCACTGTGATCAATCCAGTCTCAGGCTTCCCTCCTAAGATGCTCCTCACTCCCTCTGTACAAGAAACACTATTGGCTTACTACATAGTCTAAACTAAAAAAAAAATCAACAAAGCATAGCACTATTTAGCAGACAGCCAGACACCATGGTCACCCATCATGAAAGAGAAGGAAAATGGAGTTTTCTGCTTTTGTTCTCTATGCTCTCTCATCTTGGAGTCTGTGAAACAGAACAAATCAAAATGTACCAACAAAATGTCAAAGAAAAGATTTAAATTGAATCCGGTCGAACTTCTTCGTTTTGATGAGCCCCAAATCTCAAAGCACAAAAGTATGCAATTCTGAATACTCTCTTAGAGTAAATTATACCAAATAACAGCAACAACAGCCACCACAACTCCCAATGTGATCCCGCACATACGAAGGCATGGGTCAAGACAGACCCATCCTTCCCTCACCCGATGGTGACAGGATATTTTCTGTGAGACGCAATATGCAATAATTATAGCGACAGATAAGAAGATCCAGTACACATAAACATACTAGGTAAAAACAATGAATAAGTAAAATAAAAACAGACGAGACATAATGGAATAAGTTTTTCAATCTTCCAGAAGATTGCCTTGACAAACAGAAGATGTGTTTGAGCAGAGCTCTTTTATCTAATTTTAGATTCAGTAGGAATTGGGGGCAAAAGAAAAGTCAGGAAAATGAACTGTGTCATAAAGAATGTTCTGCGTGGATAAGGTTTGAATCCTGTGATTATAAAAGAGAGAACTTCCATAACAGTAGGCCCTATTTGGCATAATCGGAATGAAAATGGGAATAGGAATCATAATGACTCGTTCTTGGAGTTGGTTGTTCGGTATATTGTCGGAATGAACCATTCCTGAAATAATAATAGTAACAACAACAATAATAATAATAAAAGAAAATATATACTCCCTCTGTTAATTAAAACTTGTCGTTTACTATTCATGCACGCTTTTTTAGAACGATAAAAACTATATAAAATATTAACTTTTTTTTAAATTTGTTTTTATAAATTCATACTTAATAGTAATAAGTATGATATTATTTAAAAAAATTATTAAAAAAGTTAATATTCTATATAGTTTTTAACACCTAAAAATGCGTGTGTGAATAGTAAAACGTCAAGTTTTAATTAACGGAGGGAGTATTAAATAATAAAATAGTAATAACAATAATCATAGTAATATAAATATAATATAAAAATTATTAAAAATAAAAATTATTATAATCATTAACAATTATGATAAAAGATATATTAGATAACAAAATACTTACAAAAAAATAAAATAAATAAAAATATAATATAATAATTATAATATTATTACAAATAATAAAATAATAATATATTTTAAATAATAAAATATTAGTAAAACTAATAAAAGTAATAAAAAAAATATAATGAATAATATAATAAAGATAAAATATATTATATAATAAATAGTAATGACAGTAACAATAACAATGGAGAATGGATGGAGTTATGAAGTCTTTGTTTGAAAATGAAGTCTTTGTTTGGAATACTCGGATATACTCGGAATGGGAGGGAGGATTCCCTAGTATTTTGATGGGAATGAAATTAACCCTAAATTGGGAAATGGATGTCCCCAAGAATAATTCTCATTCCAAGTGTTTCTTGTACAGAGGGAGTGAGGAGCATCTTAGGAGGGAAGCCTGAGACTGGATTGATCACAGTGATGAATTCGGAATCAAAATGAAGAAAGAACTAAAAAGAACTAGATAGACCAGTAAATGTAATGTACTTCCAGTGTATAAATGGGCTTGAAAATTCGCTGGAGTATTTGTTCTTATCTTAACGTGTCCCTTGACTTTCATAGCATACCAATTTGTCCATGTGAGATGTCTAATGTGCTCATTCGTCTTTTTGGCCATTTTTATGTACTCTCAGATTTGTGATGACAACTTCTTTTGTATCTGAATTCTGGCATGAATTTAATATTACAGAGTATCTTATTTAAATTTTGTTGATATTCCATTTCCTGGATTTGCTTAATCCTTGCAAGCATGATCGTTTTATGAAAATCCTGAAGCATAAGGGAAGAAAAGTGCATCATAATATCTTAACAAAATACAAGTTTACTTTTGTTCCATTTTTTGAATAAAAAGCATGGCTTATCATCCTCTTTCCTTTTGTAGGAGATGATTGGGAGCATGAAGATATTTTCACTGACGATGATGAAGCTGTTGGCAATGATCCCGAGGAATGAGAATACCTGGCTCTTGAGGTTCCTGCACCTCCAAAAATCAAACAGGTTTTTTTAACCCTTCCTACCCATCTTAAGATACAGTTGCTCTCATGTATTAATTTTTTCCATATACAACAGCAATATCCGAGTATATCCTGCAATGTAGGAGGGTGTGGGGGTCGGAATGGGATGTACACACCTTTCCCTGGACTAGCAAAGAGGGTGTTTCCGAGTGACTTAGATGTAGATGCATAGTAGACATAAAAAGAGCAAGGAAAATTGAGCAAAGGAGACAAAGACAAAGTAGGAAGAATAAAAGCAAACAAAATGTGTAGTAGAAATAGACGTAATAGACACAAAACTAAGCATATAGTGATCAGTTTTACTTTAAAGAGGGCGTGTTTATTGCTTTTTGATATATATTTCTCTAAGGTAACAAGATTTTGAATTTGCCACATTGCTTTGCCATGTTGCTTTATTTTTCCCTTTGTATCACAATTGTAGGTCCGACCAAGACTAGTACATAATGCATGGATGTGGAATGCCCTTTTCAAAGGATTTTTTGATGGGTAAAGAATATTTATGTTTTAGGTTTGTTTTAAATTCTTTTTTTCCCTTGAAATATTTTGAATATGGTTGGTTTACCTTACTGGTTGTTGATGGTTATTGGTTGCTGCCGATTATTGTTGTTGTTGGTTTCTTAAGAAAAGAGCATGGTTGCAGGTGATTTTACTCCTAGATCCTATTAGAAAATAAAAATCAACTATCTTTTATATTATAAGTAAACTTTCTGAATCTATATCAAACCTCGTGTTCTTGCTGGTTTTTTAGAATTTATGTTGGTTACTTTTGTTTTGATGTGGTCTTCAATTTTCTACAATGTTTAGTCTTGCATGATCTGTAATTATATTAAACCCCAATATTATTCTCAGAGAATTCTAGGGACATTCTCTCTGATACGGACCAGTTACCTTTAGATTTGTTTCTCTATCAAGTATCATCTTTATCACTATATTTTAGGGATTTAGTTTTTATGACATTGAATGTCCAGTGAGTTAATTTGCTTGACCATTCACTGCATAACAAATTGAGTTGAGTTAGAATTTTATTCTTACAAGCATTTAGAACTTTACATTTAGCACTGAAAATTTAGTGTAATGAATAACAACTCACTACTACAATTCTTGATCTAATGACATTTCTCAACCCTTGTCTATTTTGGTATTCATCTAGAATATTTAGGTGTCGAATCTCTTGATTATTACTAGAGTTTATTATCATTAGAATCATAGTTGAAATTGTGGGTTGATACTAAAATACTGTCTCTATTTGCAAGAGCCTTAGTTCGATCCTCTTTAGTGGTTTGTGTGAATTAAAATCGATCTGCATTAAAATGACCTTCCAGTTACATTCATTTAACTTGTTAAACTACTAGAGATAGGAAGATTAGATATTCTAAAATGTGATATATTCTTTGTGCACTAGATGATTAGCTTTGTGAGAGAATTGTTATCAAATCGTTTCTGTTTGTCATACATGTTTTTTTTTTCTAACTTTTTTTTATGTTGCTTGTTATCAAATCCCTTCTCTGTGTGTGTGTTTCTTAAATTGACTAAAATTGTTCGTCGATGACCATTGCAGATCTCTATGGCGATTTTGCAGATCAGTCAGTGTCAAAGCTAGCATATGACTACTTTTTCTGAATTCCATTTTTTGTATAGGTTACAAATGAGCATATGAACATTAAGTAGATCAATTAGTTTGATCACATTTGAGTCAATAAATATTTTTGTAGATCGATCCGTTTCGATCTCTTATTGTAATGATGTTATATTATGACTCAATGAAAGGATATTATTTTAAATCTATGTTGATATTATAATGAATATTAAAAGTTATTTATTGTTTCAAATAAATATAAACTGGAAGCTATAAAATTGGCAAATTGCTGTCATATTTTTCAATTTAAAACCGCTGCCACAATATAGAAAAATCGCTTCAGATGATGGCGAGACAAACTGTCTCCTTATAGTAAATAGGCAGCGGGTACTTTCAATATTTAGCAACGGTTGTCTCTTTTTTGTGAAACCGCTGCCTTAGGTCATAAAACCGTTGCCATAGAGCTAGGGCGACGGCAGCAGAAGGGATGGTCGTAAAACCGCTGCCTTAGAGATTAGGTGGCGGTTATCTTATATAAGGGGACGGTTTTTGACCGCTGCCAAAACCCTTAATTGTAGTAGTGTTTAGGTTTGGATTGTTTTGTTTTGACGGTATAAGCTGTAGATAGAGGACGGAGATTTCGGTTTGCATTCTATTCTAAACTTTGATCTATTTCTGTCTATAATCTAGTTCATTGTTTGTTATATTATGTTTTTCTAATTTCTACGTTCTAGGGTTTGGGTAATCTCGACGATGTTTTGGTAGTGTTAAAATTGATATTCGCTTGTCTGATTATTGTTAGATTTAATCCTATTGGGCTAAACCTAATTGATGAAAATTGGTTAGAACTGATTTAGGGTTTGAAATCGAAAGACTAAAACCCTAAGTTAGAATTTAGATGGTGAATTTAGGCTGAAAAGCTATTTGCTCTATCAGAATCATAGGATTAAACTTGAAGCTTGATTGTGCGAAAGTGAAATTAAGCTTCTTGAGGATTTCTAGATTGTCATAGATATTTTAGATGATTTTGATATTGATCGAGACCGAAAGGCGACGTTAATGTGATTATCATCTAGAATTCTAAGAACTTAAAGGGTCTCAATTGGTTGCGTAAGTCCAAAAGGTGATCGTTAACCAATTTAGACACATTCTCTTTGATTCTGAAAGGAGATTTGCGATTACCTTAGACAATCTACCTTTAACAAACTCAGACAATGTGAAACGAATATCAATATTAATATACTAAAGCGTCGTTGTGGTGATCCTTTACCCTAAATTTGCCTCGTATCCACTGTTTATACTACAAATTTTGTATAGTTGCTTCCTTTAAGTTGGTTACTTTCTTCATTCCAGTTAATTATTTCTCCTTTATTTTTTTGACTTAGTTAAATATGTTTGAATTGACAATCAATACCACATAGTCCTTGTGGATACGACACTCGATATACTACAACTGAACCCGTACACTTGCGGTGTAGGTTTTAGCCTATCAGATGACATCTTCTTAACTAACCAAGCACTTTTATCAGTAGACAAATTGACGCTCATCATAAATAAAATAGACGAACTAACTAATTTCATGAAGCATGCCTCAAAACCAAATCAATTTGGGGAATGAATAATTGAACACATTCAATTGGAAATGAGTTTTATACATACAGACTTCATATCCAAAACACCACTCCCCACCAACAAAAAACCACATCACATAATGTATAACTGAACACATTCAATTGTGAACCCAAAAAACATAACCAATAACACATTCAACTGGAAAGGCCATAAGCACAAAAAATACCTAAACTTACCAAACACAGCAAGAGAAACCAAAAACTCAAACAAAAAGTGTGAACCCAAAGAACATAACTAAACCATTCACATCGCACATACATAACAACAAGGGTCACAAGGGTCACTTGATATTGTTACTTACCACAGTTGGTTGGCATTGAGTGCCAGCCCAAGAACCATTTTTTTTCTTATGGCACCTTTCAAATGTTTGCCTTGGGGTTGGGTATTTTCCAAGCTCCTTCTTCTGTAAGAAAATATAGTTAGTTAATTAGTACACATATATGCAAACTAAACAGACCGTCAATTATGAATTTAGGAGTGATTGAAACTATGTGAAATGGGAAAACATCAGAAACTGATCTAAGGTGTACATATTAGTCGATCCTTGATTACGGTTGTTGAAACCGATCCACCACTGAGAATCGGAGTGCCTTTTTCTGCTGCGATGGCTCGATTTTGCTTGTTAAGTTCATATTGGCAGCGAAATTTGTCCTCGTTTGCCCATTTCTCCTGGATTTGCGCCCATATCACTTGCTTCACCCATGTAGGCTTCTTTGTTTTTCCAGCGCGAGCCTTCCCAAATATGTTCCTGATGTGGTCCCCTCCCTTTGTGTGGAAAGCCTTGAAGACAGCTCCTTCCGAGTAGAGAGTTTCATCCCATCGTGTTCGCTTCTGGACATATTGAACAAACAAGTGAGGTTTGAAATATTTCACACGGATGCACTGAATGTTAGCATATTATTGA
This sequence comes from Persicaria tinctoria, assembly GCA_037127255.1. Classification (NCBI taxonomy): domain Eukaryota; kingdom Viridiplantae; phylum Streptophyta; class Magnoliopsida; order Caryophyllales; family Polygonaceae; genus Persicaria; species Persicaria tinctoria. The sequence goes on from JBANSL010000015.1 coordinate 32,972,833, forward strand.
AATTTTTTTACCTTGAACATTCCCCACTATAACTAGTTGCTTCAGGAACATCCCTCCACCGTATATATTGTCCATCGAAATGAAAATGAATGACTTGGAGCATGACACCATATGCAGGATTTGTTGAATCAAAGCTTCATGTAAAACCAATAAATGTTATAACAAATGTTGTCAATATAATTGAAGTTTAAAAAAATCAGAGCATTTGAGAAAAACAAACACAGGTGACTCTATTGAAGCACATATATACACACAGTCAAGACTTATAGAAGCACATATACAAACACTTGCAGAAGCTATATATATACAAACAAATTGAAGCACATATATAAAAGCATATCAAATTCAAAGACAAACAAATTGAAGCACATATATAAAAAGACTTACAGAAGCTATATACAAACACTTGTAGAAGCTAACCACATACATACACACACTTGCAGAAGCTATATACACACACTTTCCTAAGCCATCCCGTAAATGCAATTGAATCAAATTGAAACAAAATTCACAAAACAACAAAATTAATTACAAATGCACCCTAAGTTCTCTAATGGAGCAACATATTTAGCTAGCTTCTTACTCCATCAAAATAAACAAAAGTTCCATTATTTATTCAAAGTTCAATCAAAATATAAAAATTTAGAAGTTATCACATGATTTAGAAGCTATCCCATTATTTAGAAGCTATCCCAATTTTTTTTAAAGGTTCCATTATTCAAAGTTCAAGCAAATCACACTTGCATCAGATATCCCATTTCCATTATTTATTCAAAGTTCAATCAAAACAGACAAAGTTCCATTATTTAGACAAAGTTCCATCATATATATACTTGCAGATGCTAGCCCATTTTGTTTAACCACATAGAGACACACACTTGCAGATGATATATACACACACTTACAGAATCTGTCCCCTTTTTTAAACATGAATTCCAATTTCCATTATAAAATAAATACACAATCCATAGACAAACAGAACCAAAAGTAAAGGACAATAGGTGACTTACGATCCATTGATAAGAGAAAAGGAGACTGGTCTACTCCACCTAGGAGCTTCCTCATTTTCTTGGTTGTTCTCATTCTCTTGGTTTTCCTGGTTGTCTTGGCCATCCTCATTTTGCAGGGCTTCCTCATTCTCTGGGTCATCCTCGTCCACGGGGTCCTCGTCCATGGGGTTCTCAGACACGACGTTGTCTTCTGTCTCAGATGGAGTTGGAGAATCCGGCAAGAGAAGGCTTGCAGGTACCGGGAGCAATCGTCGAAAGGAGTTTGGAGGATTTTGGGAGGCAGAGAGAAGGGTGGTTTGAGTACCTTGGGAGTCGGAGGGACGGGAGGATACAAGAGAAGAGGGTTGGGAGGCATAGGGTTGGGAGGCTACAGGAGGAGAGGGTTGGTGGGTGGCTTCAGTACGGTGGGAAGCGGAGGGTTGAGAGGCTACAAGAGCAGAGGGTTGTTGGGTGGTTGAGGGTGTTGTCTTTGCCCGTTTGGCGGCCCTAGCAGGGGAGACTCGTCCAGGGGCCCTTGTCTTTGTCCTGGCCGGAGATCTAATAGGTGAGGAGACCACCGGTGCAGATATAATAGGAGAGGTCACCAGTTGCGTGGGTGGGTTGTGGGTTGAGCGTGTCGTGGTTGTCCTCTCCCTCTGTGGAGCCAGAGGTGGTCGGGTATTGTCGACATGGCGAGCAGATCTCCTTAGGCCTCCTCGCATCTTCCTAACTGAGTGGATTGAGAGATTGAAGAGAGGAGATTAGGAGATGAGAGCTAGGGTTTTTGGAGAGGAGAGAGGAGAGAGGTGAATGACGATTGAGGGTTTGTGAGCAGAGTGGATGAAATTTCGGATTTTGGATGAAATTTCGATTTTGGATGAATTTTCGGATTTCTCTCGCCCGCGTACTGAAAATCGCTAGGGTTTGGGAATAGCTTTTGTGGTGTGGGCTGGGCTAAAAGGCCCATTGTTTTTTTTATACTTAAAAAAGGCCCAATAAATTACATTCTGACATTAGGGGTTCGAGTTTGGATGAAATTTTGGATTTCATTCCATTTTTTTTTTATCTTTGAGACAACGATGGAGATTGGAGAAGGTAAGAGAATTCTAGGGCTAGGGCTCCTGAATTTCGATTTCGGTTGCGACGTAAGAGGATTCTCGATCGAGCACGATGGATGGATTTGATGGAAGACGTCTATGGATAGCTTTGATGGAAGGAACCAAACCTCCACCAGATGTGATTTCCTCACGCCGGAAAGAGAGGGAGGCTGATGAGGATCGACTGCACTGCGACGACGGAGCTTCAAGCCCCAACCCTTCTCGAACCCGCCCCTGCAACTCTACTGACACCTTTGTTCTTCTTAGTTTATGGTGGAATTGGGCGACTACGAAGAAGTGTAGAGCGATTGAAGCGATGGTAGAGCGACGAGGACTCTCAAGCAAATGCGGTCCGTGGTGAAGGTAACCTCTCTTTTCTAGATCTATAATTTAAAAAATTAGGGTTTTAGATTTAGGATTTTTGAATTGGGCTTGGATTTGGGATTTTAGTAATATGATGGAGCAGAGTACCAAGATCCCTAATTCAGCTGTCATAATCTCCATCTTGAGTTTGAATATATATCCACCTGCCGTATTAATCTATTGCCTGATTTGTTTTATAGGTTGTTGTGTATAGCATAATCATTGAATTGCTCCAGATATTATATAGTAATACTTTAATTTGTTTTGAACCAAGATGATGGTATGAGTCAAGGGATATGGTTCTCACTTTGATGGAGGAATTCAGATTTTTCTATCAGCTTTGGTTATCGAATGTTGGTATCTTGATTCCTTCTTATGTTTGCTGTCATTTATTCATCTTTGTGGAATCATCTTTAATTTGTGGAATCATCGACTGTTGGTTTCGAATGTTGAATATCGAATGCAGTAACCTGTCCTTCAGGATGTTTTGTCATTGTTTTTGCCATGGGGGTCTTGTTGATTTGGCTATCGAATTCCTCCTTCTGAATTGGTAAATTGTGTTTTGTTGCTAGTGCAATTATGATTTTCTGGTTCCAGAATTATATTAATAAAGATTATTATGTAAGACTTTGGGTATGGGATTTGGCTATCAGATTTGTCATTGTGTTTTCCATGGGGTCCTGTTGCTTTTGTGTTAAAATTGCTGTCAGAGCATGTATTTGCCAATAAGATTTTTCATTGTATAGGCATACATATGCATCTTGGCAAATCTACATTGTCAAGGCCTGTTAGCTCAAATTGGAAGAGCGTTATGCGTGCACAGTGATGTGGGTTCGATTCCCTCACATGTCCATATACATTACATAAAAAACAGATACATCATACTAAAGGGTGTTTAGTCGGATTCTTCTTCATCAGCATGAACCACACCCTCGTCCAAGTCATCTCCATCATCTTCGGAGGCCATAACCTCGTGGAAGTCATCGCAGACATCATATGCACCAGAGGGATCTCGCAAGGAAGTCGGTGAGTCTTCTACTTCGATGTCAATGGGCAACTGAGCATTGTTGACTTCGTCTAACTGGTACGCAGTTTGTGCATCAGCGGGGGTCGTCGACACCCATTTCTCTTCTATCTTGTGTTGAGCCCTTGTTTTGCACACATTCCACCAATCCATTCGATCCCGTGTGGCTCCTGGATATTGAAGGTAGTAAACTTGCACAGCTTGTTGTGCGAGTACAAAGGGCTCGTACCATTGATACAATTTCTTCTGGTTGACTTCAACAAAATGGTAGACCGGATGAATTTGTGTTCCACGTGTTAGATCGAACCATCTGCACTTGAAAAGGGCTACTTTCAGCGGGAATTTGTATGGGCTTGGGTACTCCATCTCGATGATTTCTTCGAGAAGACCGAAGAAATCTGACTCCGCATTCGCATAGTTTGAGCCTCGAACACAAACCCCGCTATTCATTGTCTTCTTCCCAACACTTTGATGTAGAGTCTCGAACTTGTAGCCATTGACAAAGAATCGATCCCAACTTTTTGCTTCCACATTTGGACCCCATGCAAAATTCCACAACAGAGTATTTGGACAAATTCTATTGCTTTCGTCCATGGCCTACAAATAGATTGTTTAACAATATTATTAATAGTTATACGTTTCATGTAATTATAATAATGCAAAAGTATTTAGTCATACTTACATATAATTTAAACCAATCCGCAAAATGTTGTTCAATGGTGTCATCTCCGCACGCATCTCTCCCCATTGTAGCTACGAATATCCTACATGTGTGAATATCCATACGTATAAGATGCATTAGTTATATGACATAAAATCGAAAATATACTTAATTAATAAGAAAAATTATCCTCACTCGATGTATGGTTGTACTTCCGGACAATTGACCAACACGTATGTGTGTGCGGCCCTCCACTCTTTGTCTTCATTCAACCACCTTGTTCTCCCCTTGCCACGACCCACACTAGGGTGATTGAATATGGAGAAAGCAGAATCGTCACCGTTGTAGATATCATTTCTCGCGAATCTCCTAAATTTTGAAGGAACATGCGAAGGAAAGTAGTGCACCTAGAAATATGCTATTTCCTCTCTTAAGTATGCCATCACGATTGACCCTTCGACATTACTCTTTTGGACGATCTTCTTTTTGAGATGAAATAAATTCCTCTCGAATGGGTACATCCATCGATACTGAACTGGCCCCCATATTTGTGCCTCATACGGTAAATGGACAAGGAGATGCTCCATGGAGTCAAAAAATGATGGAGGGAAGATACGCTCTAGCTTACATTCCAGTATAGGAATCATGCGATGCAACTTTTCCATGACACCAACTAACAAGCTCGATGAACAAATTGTCTGGAAGAAGATACTCAACTCTGTCAAAGGACCCCAAACTGATGGTGGCAACAACTCTTTGAAAGCAATTGGCAAGAGTCTCTCCATAAACACATGATAGTCATGACTCGTCATCCCACTGAGAGTGTAATCATCACTCAGAACACATCTTCCCAGATTAGAAGCATAACCATCTGGAAACTTAACAGATCTCAACCATTGACCCACCTTTTTCTTCTCCTCTCGTGACAAGGTATATATTGCTTTAGGCTTTGCGCCTCTGTATTCATCATCCACCTCTAGCTCAGGTCGATGACAATATAGGCGAATATCCTTCCGTGCATTCATGTTTTCCTTCGTCTTCCCAGGGATATCCATCACGGTGTTATACACATTGTCAAGCACATTTTTCTCAATGTGCATAACATCGAGATTGTGAAGGATGAGAAGGTTCTTCCAGTATGGAAGTCTCTAGAAAATGCTTTGTTTTGTCCACTTATGTGAAATCCCATAGTCCGGTGACATGTAAAAAAGGATCGTCAATGACCGTTGGTAGCTGACGTACCTGCTCCCATATCTGCTCCCCCGATAGCATTGACGGTGGCAAAGCTGTTTCCACATGTCCTCGATAGAAGTCCTTCCTATTTCTACGGAAGGGATGGTCAATGTCTAAAAATTTCCGATGACAATCAAACCAGGTAGTCTTCCTTCCAAAGTAGAGCTCCATCCCGACAGCAGTGCTCCATCCCGACAACATAGCATATGCAGGGAAATCACTTATTGTCCAAAGTAGAGCTGCACGCATAATGAAGGTCTCTCCCCTCGAAACATCATAAGTAGGTACACCGACCTCCTACAAATGCATCAACTCATCAATGAGAGGTTGGAGGCAAACATCAATCAACTTCTTTGGGATTTTCGGACCTGGCACTAACAAGGACATAAACATGTACTCTGTTTTCATGCACAAATGAGGCGGAAGATTGTAAGGAGTAACAATAACAAGCGAAGAAGAATAAATCTGTACACTTTTATTGAAGGTAGCAAAGCCATCAGTGCGTAAACCCAAACGAATATTACGAGCCTCTAAAGCAAAATCAGGATGCTTTATGTCTAACCTTTTCCAGGCCTCTCCATCTGACCGATGACACATCAATCCTTCCTCCGTTACATGGTCTGCATGCCAAGTCATATGACTAGCTGTCGCCTCAGAAGCATATAATCTTTGAAGTCTCGGAGTTAGAGGTAAGTAGAACAGCACTTTGTGTGGAGTGCTCCTTCCGTTGCTTGCAACTTTATATCTTGCATGCCCACAAAATCTACACGATTCTTCATTGACATCATTCTTCCAATACAACATACAACCATTAGGACACATGGCTATTTTTTCCACCGGTAGACCCAAACTTCGAACCACTTTCTCAGTTTCATAGTAACTAGTGGGAATCTTATGGTTAGGAGGCAACACTTCATCATACAATTGCACGAATCCATTGAAGAGTGGATGGGGGACATTATATTCACACTTCAGGCTCATAAGTCTGCTTACAAAGGACAATTGAGTATGTGAAGTACAACCTGAAAACACTAGTTCATCAGCGGCTCTGAGCACTTGGAATTCAACATCCTCTGTCATCATGTCTTCACCACCACCATGATCAGCTTCTTGGAATTCAACATCATTTCCATCATTATTAAACCATGGAGGAGGAACAAAGCTCGGACCTGAAATTTCAAACCCCATCAACTTCTTGTAATTCATCACATTTCAATCGATCGAACATTAAACGTACAATATATGATATAAAGTTCGAACATGCGATGTCAAACACCATCCTTTGTTCCCCCGTTAAGTGATCATACATAGACGGATAATTCTGATTTGGAGGCGCAATAGTTTCACCATGTGTTGTGCATTGATGATAATCACTCATAAACACACGATGATATAAATTATTCTTAACCTCATATATGATGTACCATTTACAGTTAGTGCATCGCCAACATGGACATTTAATCTTGCCTTCATCGACATAAAGTGGATGCTCTAATGCAAATTTTATAAGCTCATCCACCCCTTGCAAAAATCTATCATTTAATCCTTCATACATCAATGAACGATCATCCATATTGCACTTCACCAATTTCTGTATATATATATATATATATATATATATATATATATATATATATATATATATATATGTAAAAATACATAATGAATATTAAACATAAAATATTATAAAATTCTAAATGGGTGGACTAATTAAATAATATATTAAAACCCATTGAGATGTAAATAACCTTGAACACAAAACCTTAAACCCATGCACAGAACTTATATTGCTATTAAAAGTCCAAACATTTTAAAAAGTAAATACATATTCCATATAAACACAATCCATCCCACATGCAAAAAGTCCATAAATTTCAAAGTCCATTACTATTCAAAGTTCATAAATTTCCAAAATCAAACACACAATCCATAACCACAACATTTTTACACTCTACAAATTTTCTGATTATTAAACTTATACAACTAAGTACTTAATAAAATATATATAACATATATAGCATATATATCTATACTCAAATATAAAATATCAAATATATAACATACCTCTCAACTTCAAATTTTCATCTCCCACTTGAAACTACAACCCCCCCCCCCCCACCCAAAAGTTCACTGTGAAGAAGACGACACTTGGACCTTTCGCAGGGAGCTTTCACCATCAAACTTAAAGTGGACAACTAGAAAATTACAAATTGCATTAATGAACTCAACTGTAAATAGGAACGACATTAGCCACGAATACGACTGTGGCTAATATTTGGGCTCCTTAATTCGTCCAAAGCTATTGTTTGGGCTTCCTTATTCTTTGGGATTTGACCTTCTTTGGGCTTTGACTACCTTTGATAGTCAATTGGACCATGTTCAGCGTTTGTGCTCTTTCATTTTTTTGGGGTGAGATTTTGTGATTTAAAATTATTGGGCTTTGTGAAGAACTACCCAACTTCGGAGGAATCAACTAAGAATGGCCATGGTGATATTAGCATCAAATCCAGCCACGGATATTCAACCAGGGGCTATATCCATGGCTATTAGCCACGGATATAGCCACGACATATGTTTTGTAGCCAATGATCACGAAGGAAGGGTACGTGCCTCATTTCCTTAGCCACAGGTACAACCACAGCGTTTTCATTCGTGGCCAGAGGCCACGAAAAAAAGGCATGCTTCTCATTTTCATAGCCATGGGTATAACCACGGGGTGTGAATTGTGGCTAACGTCGTGGCTAACAGCCATGAATTTAACCACGCTAATAATGCTCATGGCTAAAATCCACGATTTTTTGGACACGAATTTATGTCAGCACCCCCAACCACGGATGTAGCCACGAAATATTTCTCTCCCCGCCTAAATAGCGACGACATGTCAGGTCGTGGCTAATGTCATGGCTATCAGCCACGACATTAGCCACAACCCTATGACGTGGCTAAAAAATCCGTGGCTATTTCCTGTGTTTTTGGTAGTGTTGGTCGGCATCGACCAAACTCAGAGCCCCCCACCGGCAGCAGCTTCGTCGAGCAATCTAGCCAAAGCCGAGGACAACTCGACATCGACCAAATTGGTCGACATCGACCAAAACACTACTGCGTCCTCCACTTCTCTTCCCTCGACAAGCTATTAATACACTAGAAGTCGGGAATAACTCAATATGGACCAAATTGCTCGATATCGACCAAAAGTCTGCGTCCTCGACTTCTCCTCCCTCAACCAGCAGTCCACCAAACGAGCTGATTTCCTCGACATCGAGCAAACTTGTCGATGTCGACCAAAAACCGCCTCTCTCGACTGCACCTTCTTAAACTAGCAATCCATCAGACGAAGAAAACTTCTCGACATCTAGTAATATTACTCGAAATCGACCAAACACTGAGGTCCCCGATTCCGATTCTGCGAAGGTAAGCCAAGGTATGAATCTTTCTTCTCCTATTTCAATTAAAGATTTATCTATACATGGGAGAGGTTTGCCTTGGTATGTACGATTATGTAGGATTTCCAATGATAAGCCCCAGGAGTATGAAGTTGGAGACAAGCTCTATGTTTCCAAATCAAAGGATCATTGATTTCCTAACAAATTCAACAAGAAAAAGACGGGGCCTTTCATTGTAAACCAGATCCATTCCGGAGGATTGCAACTGATGGACAAGAATGGAGTCCTGTTTGAAGCCCAAGCTACATGGGCCCTGCAGATGCCACCTTGAGCTAAATGGAGAAAGTCGGCCTAGCGACTATAAAATCTAGAGCTTGTAAATAGATATTTACTTTTCTGGGACTTTTGGACATTGTTGCTTTGGTTTGTTTTTTGGTTTTGAACTTTTAGTTTTTCTATTGTGGGTATTTCTCTTCTACATTTTTTCAGGTCCATAGGGATAGAAGCAGGCTAAATTCGGACTTGGCCCAGCAGCATTTTCACTCGATATTTCGACGTCCTGCACATCTGTCTAGTTAGTTTCTTTCTTTACCCTTATTTTTTATACAATGAGGACACTGTAATGTTTAAGTATGAGGTGGGGGAAGGGTTTACTTTATGCATATTTGATTTATTTGACATTATGTGTGCATATTTGAAGTTTATTTTTTGAATTGCTTATACATGGCTATTTTGGAATTCATTATTATTGATATTTATGTGCTTACATGCATGTTTTCCAAAAGTTTATAAAAAATGAACCGCTTTGAAATTTTTTTATAAGTGTCATGGAAGCTTATATTGAACTCGACGATAAAAAATTGGATTTATTAGAGATATAGCATGAAATTGCCTAGTAAAGGGAAGTCACAATGAAATGCATTATTTTTATGAAAACCATGAAAAGAGGTAAAATTTGATGTTGCTTTTGACATGTTGCATAATAAGATGATGGAGGACTTTATATTTCCATATAATGCTCATTGTTATAATCCTAGCCTTACCTATGCTTATGCATCACAAAAGCCATATTATGCCTTATTTCAATTATTGCTCCACATGATCTAAATATTTCCATTCTTTACCTTATCCGGGGATTATGTTGAAAATGATGTCACATTATGGAGATGTTATATGGTTGTTGTGTTATTATTATCATATTGGAGTTTGGCAGGAATGTTTGAAAAAATATAGAAAATTTAATGAGTGAGAAAAAATCCGGTCACCTCAGGAGATAAAGGTAGATCGACCCTGCTTACTGAGATAATAGTTCAGTGAGATGGGACATGCAGGTAAGGAGTCCAAAACACTAAGTATCGGGGGTCATTCATGACACCCATGTTTGCGACTCGCGAGAAGGCAGTGCTAAGGTTAGAGAGGTAAAAGCATAATATTGAAAAAAAGCAATGAGCGATGAGGGAAAGGTGAGAAATCAAAAGAAGAAGGAATGTGGTATAAAAGTTTGGAAAGTACTCCATTTCCCCGGATCATTAGCACCACATGGCCAAAAATTGCTCACCTTTAGCCTTTTACCAATCTACTCCTTATTGAGCTTAAATTAAAGTCTTCTTGATTATTAATCCTTTGTCACGAATAAATGTTTTGCATAACCCTCCTTTTGTGAGTAGATTTTGCTTTTTAATTGCACATGCATGGATTTGTGACACAAGTACCTTTTCGAGGATGGTAATTGATTGCAGGGTTATATAAGAATGAATCTAAGATGTTGGGAGTTTCTTATTTCTTCCCCTGTATGACGATTAAAAGTATTGCTTGAGGACAAGCAAGCTTAAGTATGGGGTGTTTGATGTGAGCTGAATTCGCCATGTTTTATAGTTACTTTTATATCGTTTTCTGCATACATTTCATACATTTGGGTTAGATTAGTACAGAATCTATGTAGTTTATGCTTATTTGCCAAATTATGGAATCTACACCAGTTTCTGTTTAATTTCGCAGAAATCGAAGCAATTTACAGCAATTCAGAGAAAAGAAGAAAAGCTCAAAGTCAACTATAGAAGTCCAAGGTCAAGGAGCAGCGGAATCAGGACAAATCGAGCTGAAAGCAAAGAAAAATTGACGCAACACAATTTGGTCGATATCGAGGAACTTTGCCGATATCGAGTAAATCCAAGTCGATTTCCGGCAAAGTTGACCAGAATCGAGCAAGGCTAGGGAAGAAGAAGAACAACTTAGTCGATATCGAGGAATTTACTCGATATCGAGTAAAACCCAAGTCGATTTCCACTTCTGGAGCCGTGATCGACAAGCTAAGCACTAGGAGTCGACAAGTGAAGCTGGGAGCTGAAGATGTTCCTCGACGCCGAGGAAATTTACTCAATGTCGAGGAAAAACCCAAGTCGACTTTGCTCCTAGAAGACGAGAAAAGTGCTAGTCGATATCGAGGAATTCTACTCGATATCGAGGAAATCCTCAGAAGCCGACGTCGAGTAATTCGAGATGAAATTCTATTAAGATCTATCAAGTGCTATCAAGTCAAGAGAGAAGATATTTTATCCACATTAGATATAGTCTTTATTTATTTATTTATTTATTTCCATGTTTTAATCTTTAGATAAAAGATAGATAGAATTAGATATAGATATAGTTTTCTTTCCTAATTAGAGAGGGAATGAAAGCTATAAATAAAGCCTTAGGGGCTGATCTATAAACATTCCATTTCGGTTACAATTAGTCACATAGAGAGAGTAGAGGAGAGAGCTTGTGGCGAGAGCAAGGTGGAGAGGCGAAAGCGGATTTGGCTTGTTCGGTTGTAAGCTTTCTTTAGTTTAATTCAATGCAAAGTTATTTCCTTTTATTATTGATGAGTTTCTTGATGATTGAGAGCGAGTAGTCCACCCACTTCTAGGGTCGGGGTGAGCCCAACGGTAGCCATGTGAGGTGATGAGGTAAAGGTTTGATCTTTTTATGCAATTCGTCTTCTATCCCTGCGAGCATGATTCTTTTGCGAAAGTTGAAGGTGATCCTTGTTTGTGTACTTATTGAAGCGAAAGTGATCTTAATACAACTTGGGTTAATTATGTGAAAAGGGTTAGTAACACTTAGGGTTTATGCGAAAGCCTCTATATTCCTATTTGTTAATAACGAAAGTTATTTGATGAAAAGCATGATCTTTTGTGCCTTTATTTGTTATTTTGCATGGTTATCGTTGTGGTGTTGAAACCCTGATCTTGGAAGTCTTTAGTTTATTGCTTTTATTTCGTCGAAATTCGTGTTCTGGCTTGCGAAAAGGTGAGATCTTTGTTACTGTTTTTAGTCGATCTCAAGGAATTTTTAGTCGACATCGAGGTATTTTGTCGTCGTCGAGGAAGTTTGTCGAGATCGAGTACTTTCTGTTGGTTTTCGTTTTCTGTTTCATTTTTTTCTTTCTGTTTTACTCGACAGGTTAGTCGATATCGAGTACTTTGCTCGATATCGAGGAAATCTTCTGGTCGATTTCACTGAGATCTTTCCGCTACCTGAGATTTGCTGACGTGATTCCTCGTGGATCGATCCTGACAACCTTCTACTACAACGGGAGGAAGTCTTGTACTTATTTGTTGAGACATGCAAGTCAGTCTAATCTATATTTTATATATATTTCATACTTGACCATCCTCCTGCAACAACAGGTGCTCGATATCGACCAAGGGTTGTCGCGTAGATTTCCTTCTTTCCACTTGACTTGTCCAGGTTCCGCTGCTCCTTGACCTTGGACTTCTGTAGTTGACTTCGAGCTTTTCTTCCTTTCTCAGAACTGCTGTAAATTGCTTTGATTTCTGTGAAATTAAACAGAAACTGGCGTAGATTCCATAATTTGGCAAATAAGCATAAACTACATAGATTCTATACTATTTTAGCCCAAATGTATGAAATGAATGCAGAAAATGATATAAAAGTGACTATAAAACATGGCAAATTAGGCTTACATCACATAGCCATTTATCTTAAAGTTATCATATTCATCATATCTCATAAGACATAAGTTAACGATACATAACTTTAACATTTCATCATGCCATTAGTCAATCAACATGCCATTAGTTTCACAATCATGCTATTAGTCAATTAATCATATAATCATGCTAATTAGTCATCGATCACATAATTCCCAAGTTAGTCTCGAAAACCGTTTCAAATTTAAAGTCAAATAGTTTAAAATTCCAACCTTGGAAAATGTTCGTCAAATCCCTTTTTCGATTCAAATCCAGATAATACCCTTTTTAAATCTTCAAGTCTCATAATATTATATTTTTAAATCTCAAATAATAATATTATTTTTTAAATCTCACACTAATATTATATAATGTTATATTCCATTTGTTTAATATTAATATAATATCTATATAAATCCTTAAAACTCCTTTTATATTTCGACACATTTTATTCAAATTAGGCCGAAATGAGGAAAGACCCAAACCCTTTTATAAATATCGAATCAGCCCAGCCCACACCAAATTCATCTGATTTTGAAAGAAACGAACCGGTTTTATTTTAATTAAATCTGAACCATACCAAATTAAAAGAAAACAAACCCAACCCGAATCACTATTCACTGTCCCCCCCCCCCCCCCCCAACACCACTATTCGACAAAACGGGAGAAAGGAAAGAGAGCAGGGGCGGCCGACGATGGTTGCATGCTCCGGCCACCGTCCCAACGCTAATGACCAGAGAATCAGACAAGGAAGGAGAGAAAGAGAGGGTGCTCACCGAGGTTTCAAATCTTCACCGAAGAATTCGTCGGAGTCGATTGGGGCTTGCCGAAGACTGGACTGGCTTCGTCAGAGGCTGAATTAGGCAAAATTGGCCTAGGAAGAGAGCAAGGGAGGGGGGGGGGATTAAAGGCGTGACCTTGCTCAGTTAGGGGGTAACAGAAAGTGAAATCGATCCTTACCTCGCTTAGACCAAAACCAGAGAAAGTGATGTCGATGGGCTTACTAGCAACTCTCTGGGCGGTTCGGAGTGGCTCCTAGTGCGCTTGAATTTTGGAGGAGTGGAGCTCTGCTACTGGGTGTGATTCTCGGTGTAGGTGAAGGGGGAAACGCAAAGCAGCTAGCGGGTCGATGGATTGGTGGGTTTGGTTCTACTAAGACAGGGGAGGGATGTGCTCGCGTTCTTCTTCAGAAATGGAGGAGCGAGGAGGAGGCTCCAATGGCTGCTGGATGCGCCTAGAGGTGCTCAGGTGGTGGCTACTGGCGGCAGAGCAGGTGGTCGGGGGTGCGATGGGCTGAGAAAAAAGGGGCTTCTCTTTAGAGTTGTTGCTCTTAGCAAAGGGACAGGAAAGAGCCTTAGGGTGTGTTTGGTACTTGGCTTGTGTGGGGAGTGGAAAGTGGATATGAAATCTGATTTGATGGGGATTTGATGGGCAATTGGGGCTGAGTTTGGATGGTCAAAGGGACAAGGAAGGGTCTTTGTCTTGTTTCCAATTCAAGGGGGTGTAAGGAAGGGAAATGGAAAAGTAATTTTTGGGTGTTGGGTTAGATGGGGAAAGAGGGAAAAAGACAACCAAATTTTCTTTAATTTCAAATTTAAATCTAAATCACAAGGGGACCATGGCTGAATTTTGGATAAGGATGGGAGAAAAGACAAGAACTTGTGGTCCCAGAAGCGCTAGGTTGAATTTCCGACGTTGGGTCCGATGTTAGTTTTCCTAATTCCCGCTCTCTTGATTAGTTAGATTTTCAAAATTCCGAGGAAAGATGTTGCCATGTTAGTTCTCAAAATTTTATTCAGGTCGGAAATCCGCTTTATGAGTTCTAAAATCCGAGTTATAGAGTTTTTCGTTAAATTCCACTTTTAAATTCGTTTTGATTTTTTTTTTTTTTTGAAAAATAGGATATAAAAATTGGAGCCTTTACAATCATCAAATATTAGCCCACGTAAAATACTCTAATAATCGCATTTGGAATCAATTCATACCTTATTATGGTCACTGAAATTAAGTCCAAAGTAGTCCCAGTTTTCAAGCCGTCACTTGCTAGTTCTCGTGAACTAACCGTCCTTTTTTTAGACGGCTAGGGTTTCCTTATCCCCGGACAATACCTCAGCATCCAGCTCGCAGGTTTAGATCGAGTCTCTGAAGAGAAGTTGAAGGAGTTCAAGAAGACATTTTAGTTTCAAGATTTGAAGATCTAAATTTCTTAGAAAATATTGTATAAATGTTAAATGTTTATTTGTTTAAAAGTCTTCCATTGTAACGTTTTGATGTATCAAATAATGTAATTTGAATCATGAGTTTAATAAAATAAAAACAAAAGATTTATTATATTTTAAGTCTTCCGCTATTTGTATTTTCTTTAGTTATCATCTTGTTTATGGGAGCATGGTAGCATGTCCCTATAAGCCTAAGGTGATTACAAAGACCTTAAAGTCCGAGTAACCACTACGCTGGAACATTCCCTCGTTTACAGAAGGGGGTACGTCCTGAATCGACTAAGGAGTTCACTCGACGTCGAGTTGAACAGTCGATGTCGAGTGTGTGCACTCAATCTCGGGATAAAGGCATGCAGAGACAAAAACAAAATGTCGACGTCGAGTTGGGGACTCAATTTCGAGTGATCAACAACAAAGGTCGACTGGCTCAGAAGACTGCCAGCCAATCCAAATGACTCGATGTCGACTCAGGGGAGTCGATGTTGAGTGCTATGCAGTAACCTGAAAACGTCAACAAAGGTGGCCGAAGAATAAAATGATGGAAATGAATGGTGGACAGAAATAACCAAGGTGTTGAGTTTGACGAAGACCCAACAAACGACAATAGAATGGTTGTAAACAAATATGAAATAAAACTTTCAAGGTCAGGGCGTACCGCAACGACAACCATGCAAGAGAATCAATAAATCGCAAAAGACAGAAACTTTATCGATAAAGGACAAGGCTTTCACCAAATCTAGAAAGTAGGAATATAAATATTTCGATAAATAACCCTAATTGTATCTATCCTTTTCATAATTAGCGTTTATAGACTTCCGAATAGAAACCCTAATTACTACCCAAGTTTCACAACATGAGTTCTCTAACCTTTCGATTAAAGATAAAGCGAGACAAAGTACCTTTCTTTGGCAATTTACCAATCCACCGGCCTGACTATCGACGGGCTCACCTTGACCCTATAAGAAGGATGACTACTTGTTCATCGTGACAAAAGACATTATTGATGAAAATGAATAAACTTGCATTGACTAAATTCGCAACCTTTACAATCTCGGCACTCCAAATTTTGTAAGAACGCCAAAACTCTAAAAGTCTTGAACTCCTAAACTCTCTACTTGCTTGGGAATAAAAGTTATGAAATTTAATGAATGAAAAAATCGCCCCTATGACTTTATTTATAGGCCTTACTCCTTGCTAATCAAGGATAATGATTTCTATCTAAAGAAAAAAGATATAATTCTACTAAGGAAAGATATAAATCTAAATTGGTAAATAAAAACTATCCTTAAGGTAAATAAATCTTCTCCCATAAGGGTTGAACTTAGATAGATGATAGAAACTTCGTGCTTACATCTTCTTCTCTCGGATTTGGATCGGCCCAATTCGTCTCGGCCCAACTGAAATATCACTCGACGTCGAGTAGGTCCACTCGACGTCGAGTCCTTCACTCAATATCAAGTGATGCTTAGTTGATGTCGAGTCCTTGTGTTCAGCTCCAAGTGTTGTGCTCAGATTCACTCGATGTCAGGTCCTCTTCAATCGATGTCGACTCCTTTAGTAGATGTCGAGTGACTTCAATGGAAATTTGCACTTCTTGGTTTTACTCCGATTTCGCTCCAAATTCTACAATATTAAAAAAAACTTGTGTAGCCCTCTATTTCTTGCAAATAAACATAAACTACACAAATTCTCTATATTCCCAACCCAAAATATATAAAATAATAGAATATGGGGCTAAAGTAAGCATAAAAATATGGTGTAAAACATGATGATAGATAAGAAAAAGAAAGGATTTTTTTACTGAAACTCAAGGATTATGTTTTGGAATTTGGATTCAAGTAGGATAATTAGGTTTTCTTGTGTTTACTTGGAGAAAAAGCTTGAAAAAGATTAAAGGATAGAAGATGGAAAGTATTAAATTGGAATAGGAAGGGATAAAAATCATAAGAAAGATAAATATATTTTAGATAGATAGATTTTATATAAATAGATAGATATAATATAGATATAAGGATAGAATCTCCCGTCCCTTGTTTCCAAAAATTTAATACCGTGCACCTAGGGGTAGCGGCGGGCGTCAGTGAAGCCAATGCTCCAATTCCGTTCTTTTCTTTGATCAAACTTGCCTACAAGTTAGTTATCACATAAAACCTTGCAAATATGCATCAAATTGATTTGTCCTACTTTATTGAATTGGAAAATAATTGCAAAAAAAAAAAAAATTACCTACTTACCTTGGGTTGCCTCCCAAGAAGCATCTTTGTTTCATGTCTTTGACTCGACGTGTTGCTCTTCTTGTTCAAGTTACTCCACCAAGGTCCTCGATACTTATCCTTTTCTTGACAAGTGAGGGAACCTTAGGAAGGTATAATGACTTATCTAAGCATTCATCCATTTCCTCGATCCAAATCCCTTTTCTTTGATTTGAATCTTTCCTGGAGGTTGCTCTGAAATTGCAAAAACCTCCACATTGGGGTTTCATGCATTCCCTGTTCCATATCTAATATAAAGAAATCAGTAGGAAATATTAATTCATTAACTTTCACTAAGACATCTTCAACAACTCTTCTAGGTTTAATACTAGATCGATAAGCGAATTGTATAGCAACACTTGTTTATGTCAAAGCATTAAGACCCAAAAACATGTATAAATTTTATGACATGACATTAATTGAAGCTCCTAAATCCAATATAGGTTTAGCGAATTTAGTATTCCCAATTGGACATGAAATAGTAAACATACCTGGGTCACCACACTTTTTATGCAATCTTTTCTGTAACATAGCAGAAACATTCTCATTTAAACTCACATTTTCCTTCCTTTTTATCCTTTTCTTTCTTTTCAAAGTGCATAATTCCTTATAAAAGTTAGAATAACGAGGCACAGTTTTAATTAAATTTAAAAGCGGAATGTTTTCCTCACAATGAGCAAAGGTATCATATAGAATTTGTTCATCTTTCCACTTACGATCGGCTCTTAAGGAATGGGGAAAGGGTGGTGCAGGTCTAGGAACCTTAGAAGACCACCCCTTCGACGATTTCTTCGCGGACGGATCAAAGGAAAAACTCGGATCAACTACTGTTAGGGTCAGCGGGCGCCGGTTAACGGTGGTATAGAATCCGATTTTTCTCCCTCTTGTTCTTCCACTTCAATCACCTCCTTAGGCTTCTCTTATAACCTTTTTGTGGGCAATTTAATTTCTTTACCTCTTCTAAGGATCATGGCACTTACATTCTCCTCTGGATTAACTACTACTTGCGATAGTAGCTTGACTGAATCATTAGCTTTGAGTTCTCTAATTTCCTTTGCCATTTGGCTCAATAATTTCTCCTGGACACTTATCTTGTCCAACAATAGCCTTGAAGTCTCTTGTTTATCCTCCTTTTGAGGATTTCTTGAACGGTTCTAATATTGGCCCCTTCCTTGACATGGTACTTGTTGCTGCTGACCCCTATCGTTGAAACCACTTTGATAGTTTGAGTTGTAGCTTGAATTGTAGAAGTTGTTACCAAATTTTTGGCGAGGTCCATAATCATTATATTAAAATCAACAACTTTTTCTTGAATCATCAGACACTTATAATTAGGATGACTTCGATCTCCAGACTCCGCAAGGTCTAGGCTGTTGTACTTGATTCATTTGCATAGCCATGTTATTGACTATCTCAGTAAGCCTATCAAAATCATCTCCGCGACTGTCTCCAGAATGATTCAACCTATGAACTCCTCTAACTCCTTGGTGTCTCCCATATTGCTGCAAAGCATTGGCTATACCTTCAAAATTTTGCATCGCTTCCTCAGACTTCTTATACAAAACATCTCCTCCACTAGCAACATTGATGACACTTCGCTCTCTATCAAGCAGGCCTTCATATAGATATAAAACTAGATCATCCTCAAGTATACCATGTTGTGGACAACTACCCTTAAGCCTCTTGAAGGAAAGCTTTCTTTAATTCTGCCCAAGTAGTAATGCTTTTAGGGGGAAAGTAACATAACAAATCACTAACTGAATCTTTTAGGGTAAAGGGAAACACTCTAAGCCCCAGTTGGTCATCAGCTAGGCCTTGAGGTCTAAGTCTATCGCAGACACTAGCAAATTCTGCTAGGTGTTTATTTGGTTCTTCCCCATGCCTTCCATGAAAATTAGGTAAAATATTAGACCAATTGGATTTATATGCAAACCTGGAACCCTTAGGGAGAGCAGGAAGTCTGGTTGCAAGTGGTTGTGCAGTCAGGTCCGGCTCCTTTATGCTTCTCAAGGTCCTTCTTTGTGGATTTATAATGTTGCCATTATTGTTGTTATCGTCTTCCATCTGCATTTCTTGATTAAAATCAAGTCTCCTTTTCAACCTAGATAGAGATCTCTCA
Organism: Persicaria tinctoria; assembly: GCA_037127255.1. NCBI lineage: Eukaryota > Viridiplantae > Streptophyta > Magnoliopsida > Caryophyllales > Polygonaceae > Persicaria > Persicaria tinctoria. The sequence goes on from JBANSL010000015.1 coordinate 32,992,147, forward strand.
ATCTCAAGATCAAAAGATAAAGGCGATGAATTAATAGAACGTGTCTGAACCATACAGAGTAGGTCAGACCTAAAGAAAAATAAAGTATGAAATAAAATAAAGAGAAATCAACATAAAAAAAAACATGAATAAAGACTTCCCCGAAAACGGAACCAAGATTTGGTGCGGCCGAATTGATGATGTTATAATGTCGTTGGGCTCAATCTCACCAAAAGTAATAATATCCTAACTCAATGCTTAACCAAAAGATTAATAGAACAGGCAAGTAAGAAGTCGATCCTATAAAAAAGACTACATTATATATTTATATGATGATTCCTCAAGATAATAGCAAATAGGTTGTAGCAAACTAATGAAATAGCAAAATAAACTAAATAGAATAATGATTGCAAAGTAATGATAATTATGATAGAGGAGCGCTTCACCGGTAATTCTTGACAATGGTTGATGTTCATGATTCTTGGGTTAGTTTCAATATTATTTCTAAGCTTATGCCGACTTACCTAGGCTAGATTGTTCCACAAAGATACAATCACTTATTCAACATGGCATCACTAAAGAATAGCATAAAGGACTGAGTACTTAGGCCAATTGGCACATCAATTCAATGCAATCATGAATTAAAAGGAACAACTCAATTAACCCTAATTTCATCTACTCGACATAGATCAATTGTTATCATCCACAACAAAGGCAATCGAAACATCACTGGATCAATGACTTTGTTTGCTTTCGAGAAACAACAACGGATCCATAGCATATATGCGAATTCTATCTAGATGCGTGGTCATAGAAAGAATCCCAAATATCATCATTGACGAACAAGATGATAAATAAACTTATAAATAACTAACTGAAATCAAATCCTCATAATTCATCCAACCGTGTCTTTGAAACATAGGCAAAACTATGAGCTTAACAACTCATAGCCAAATCTGCTCTTATTCTTTCAATAGTATCTCACGACACTCTCCTCCCTCTATTTGTCGTCTATCCCCACTCAATATGATAGAAAAATAACTTAAATAGGGTTGTGCAAAACCCTAGGCAATTAATAATAATAAAATAATAATAATAGTCTTCGGAATTAAATTGGCGTTTGCCGAACACGGCACACCGGCAGGCGCCGGTGAAAAAGCGGCCGGTACCGCTCCTCTAGCTCCGCGATTCTTCTTTTGCTTCGACATTGTGATCTCTTGCTTCCTTGATGCTTCTTCCTTGGCCTTTCTTATGCTCCAAAATCAGTCTTTAAGATCTCTCAATTCTCCCTTCAAGCTCATATTATAAAACTGCATAATAAACACTAAAAAGCGTAGATTCCGAACTCGAATATTTCACTTGAAAGATAATGGAAATAGAACAAAACATATGAAATATGAATAATTAAATGCATTAAAACTTATATATAATGCCTATTAATTTGTCTATTACATCCCTTTTTAATGTAATTGGACTAGGTTCACCATCTTGGACAACATACAAGTGCATAACCCTCTCATGTCCACTACAAGTTGATGTGCTCGAGAATACTTCGAGCCGCCAGGATCGATGACAACACTAGTACAGATTGGACGTATTTCGGGTGTTTTTTTGTGAAGCGAACGGGAGTTTTCCAACTCCTTTTATTCGCTTAGCTGATAGATGTCTCTCGGGGGGTTTTTAAAAACTCCTAAGAGACAATTTTCGGTCAGGGGTTTTCTAAAAACTCCTGAGAGAAGGTGTTTTCCGAAAAGCCATCCTACTTCTACCTCTATCAAGCGTTTTGGGTAAAAAATCCTGACAAACAATATCGGGATTTTAAAAAAAAAACTCCCGAGAAAGTGATGCGTTTGGGATCCCCGATCCTTTGCCTGTGGGCTCAAGATCAAGAACCCCAAACTTGTTGATGGCCCGATCTTGCAATTATTCTTGCTATTCTCGATGTTTACAATTAATTACAATAAGGACTTGAAACTATTGTGGAAGAAAAGAAAAACAAGTAATTAAAACTAAGTAAAATCCAACAAAGAAACAGCGACAAAAGCAATGCAGCAGCGACGGCGCTACGATGGCCGCGGGGCAGCCAAGGGAGCCGCGGGGCGGCCCGGACGCTAGCGACAATTCCGACAGACTCAGCGACAGGAACTCTGATCCAGCGACGGTTTCTCAGGATGGGTTTCTCCTTTGTGTGTGGTTTGGGATTGTGTTTGGATTTTGATTTGGTGTCGGATGAACAAGAACATAAATTGATTGCGAAGGCTTTTGGATTGGGAGATTGAAGAACCTTTTTAATCCTAAAAAGGGTTCCTTAATATAATTTCCAATCTAATTTTATTGAATGTAGAAAAGTGTTTAAATAACAAAGCATGCCAATTCTATCTTTGCAAAAGATAGAGTTTTGGCTTAGATAAATAAATATTAAATCCTAATAATACTAATAAATAATTCCTAGAAAAATATTCCTACTTAGTGGCCAAGGAAAATATCTAGAAGAGATAAACTTTCCTTTTCCCTTTTATTCACCTAACTAAGTATTACTAAAAATAAGACATTCCATAAATAGCCCCAACTAACATAGGAGTTGCTAAATATGGAAAGAATATAAAAACTAATAATAATAATAATAATTAAATAAATAAAATATCTTTTCTTCAATCCATGGTGGCGCCTTCTTCTTCCTCTTGAGGAAGACACTCTTTGCTATCAATGGCATTCGAATCGTTCTTGAGAGCTCGCCTGGATCAAGATCATTGTTTGACCCACAGAAGACCATCTTGATCCGCATCATTCTCCCCTTCTTAGCTTCGATTCGTCCTCGAATCGAGTCGTTGATGATCAAAGGGGAAGGAGCAACCACCAAAAAGTAACTTCCTTGACAATCAACTTGAGATGGCGCCAGTAGAATTTGAGGCAAAGGAACCTCAAAAACAAAACCTGTCATAGAGAACATTGAGCAATCAAGAGAACAATATCAATAGGCTCAATAACCATATGAACTTCAGAATTCTCAACATTAAGAACATTCTCAAGAGGTACAATAGCTAACTCAAGAGAAGTGTTCCCAACGTCCTCATCGTTGTCGTCAGAAGCAACCACATCATCTGACGTAGCACTGCCGTCCACTTTCAGAGCGATTTCGGATGTCTTCCCTGGAAATTCTTGCAGCATGTGACCCACCATTGGAAAGCTCGTCTAGTCAGCTTCGCAACAAGACTGAGTTGACTCAATTCCGAGCTCGGAGTCAACGGGAATCTGCGAAACAAAATCATCGCGTAGTGCAGCCTCTTGGCCAACGAAAGTATCCGAAACAACCTTCTTTACCTTCCCGTCGGCCGTATAGTCAAGAAAAATCACGTCCACATCGGGGGAGGATATCTCCAATATCTCAGAGGTAGGTGATGCGTGAGGCTGACTATTAAGAAGTTTCTGAATATAAGCCTTCGTCCAAGCGTCATCAAGCCAATTAGCTTGCCGTTGGGCCGCTTCCTCCAACTTTCGTTTTCGTTCCTCCTCAACCTCTCGTTGTTGGAAAAGCCAAATCTGACGGAGGCGACGTTGTTGTTGTCGTTTCTCCTCCTCAATTGCGGCTTGACGTTGACGCTCAAGGAGTTGTTGTTGTTGTTGATACCTCTCCTCTTCGATTTCTGCTTGCCATTGAAGCCAAAGGCGACGCCTTTGTGCCTCTCGTTGTCGCTCTAAAGCTTGTTGTTTTTGCAAAGCTCGTCTCTGCAACTCTCGGCGGCGTTGTTGTTGTGCAGCCCATGGATCGGGATCATCATCCCAATCTCCCCAGATAACGTCAACCGTTGAATCAAATCATAAATAACATCAAGAAAAAAAAAACAAGAACTTGCGAAACCTACGGCTCTGGTACCACTTGATGTATAGCAATTGGCTACGCCGACCAATTGCTAAACTAAAAGAACGATCTTGCTTATGCTCCTTGATATCCTTGAATTGACGCCGAATTTGTAACGAGTAGACTCAATGAATGCGTCGATCAACTATGTGAGACGTCGACCGTGAATGACTTTTGAACTCGTAATCGTCAGGTACACATAATTAGTTAATTATGAACTAATCAACTCCCTTACTTGTGACCTCACCGCCGAATGAATTGGCCACCACCGATCGTGAAAGTATGTAGCAAGGATTGAATCGCCTCCACCGATGTTAGTCAACAATGACGGCTACTCCCAGTTGCAATTGTTGTTACGTGGATGACTTTATGAAAGGGGATTGCAATGTAACACTACTAAAAAAACATGAAATAGCTACAGATGGTTAGCCACGGATTATAGACGACCTTGTATTCGTGGCCATTAGTGATGACATTGGCCACGACTGTTCTTGACCGTGGCTATATTCGTGGCTAATACTCATCCTGGTATGACATGGCAAAACATTCGTGGCTATTAGCAACGACTCAGATGTCCGTAGCTGATTTCATGGATCGATATGTGTGAGTGTCAGTAAATAGCCACGAACGTAGCCACGAATAGGATTGTCGTGGTTGTTTTCGACGCTGATATGGCAACAACACAATATCCGTCGCTAAATCCGTGGCTAGTAATCATCGGAAATCAAATGAACATATGTAGTGAGTGGGCCTTGGGACACTAATTGTAGGTGGGCCGGATATATATCATGAATGGACTATCCGATTACACTCAATCCGTGGCTAAATCCGGGTACAAACTCTCCCAAAATTTCTGGGCTCGGCCCAATATAAGATAGTGAAAGCCCAATTATTTTATCTCAGCCCATTGAATGAAGTGGTGATTTAGCGACGATTGAATCCGTGGCTAAATAAGCCCAAATATGACATTTTTCCCCGATTGGCCCATTGACAGGCCCAAATATGCCTATGAGATTTTTTATATATAATTTGACAAGTGTTGAAAAAAAAATATATTAACTAATTAATAAATTATTATGAGAATATTATAAGGATATGTTTTGAGGAAAATTCATATAAGTGACTAATAAATGTTTAATAAAACCTTATATTAAGTAATAAATTCTTATTATAACACTATAAGAGTATGTTTTGAGGAAAATTGATATAAGTTACTAATAAATGTTTAATAAAACCTTATATTGGCTAATAAATTCTTATTAGAATATTATGAGAGTGTTTTGAGGAAACCCCATGTAAGTGTCTAATAAATATTTAATAAAACATTATAGTAAGTAATAAATTCTTATTAGATTACTATAAATGTATGTTTTGAGGAAAACTCATATAAGTAACTAATAAAATTTTAATAAGATCTTATATTAACTAATAAATTCTTATTAGAATATTATAAGGGTGTGTTTTGAGAAAACTCATATAAGTACCTAATAAATGTTTAATAAAACATTATAGTAAGTAATAAATTCTTATTAGAATATTATAAGTGTATGTTTTGAGTAAAACTCATATAAGTAACTAATAAAACCTATATTAACTAATAAATTCTTATTAGAATATTCTAAGTGTATGTTTTGAGTAAAACTCAAATAAGTAGCTAATAAAACCTTATATTAAGTAATAAATTCTTATTCGAATACTCCAAGAGTATGTTTTGAGTAAAACTCATATAAGTAGCTAATAAAACATTATATTAAGTAATAAATTCGTATTATAATACTATAAGCTAATGTTTTGAGGAAAACTTATATAAGTAGCTAATAAAACCTTATATTCACTAATAAACTCTTAATAGAATACTCTAAGAGTATGTTTTGAGTAAAACTCACATAAGTAACTAGTATGTTTTTAAGAAACTCATATAAGTAACTAACAAGTGTTGAACAGAATCATATAGTAAATGTTTATTAGATTACTATAAGAGTATGTTTTGAGGAAAACTCATATAATTGACTAGTAAATGTTTAATAAAACCTTATATTGTCTAATAAATTCTTATTAGAAACTATAAGAGTGTATTTTGAGGAAAACTCATATAAGTAAAGAATAAATGTGCAATAAAACCTTATATTAACTAATAAATATTTATTAAGAGTATGATTTGAGGAAAACTCAAATAAGAAAGAAATAAATGTTTAATAAGACCTTATATTGACTAGTAAGTTCTTATTAGAATACTATAAGGTATGTTTTGAGTAAAACTCATATAAGTAACTAATAAAACCTTATATCAAATAATAAATTCTTATTATAATACTATAAAGTTATGTTTTTAGTAAAACTCATATAAGTAGCTAATAAAACCTTATATTAAGTAATAAATTTTTATTATAATACTATAAGGTTATGTTTTGAGGAAAACTCATATAAGTAACTAATAAAACCTTATATTAACTAAAACTTCTTATTAGAATACTATAAGAGTAAGTTTTTAAGAAATTCATATAAGTAACTAACAAGTGTTGAACATAATCATATAGTAAATGTTTATTAGATTATTATAAGAGTATGTTATGAGGAAAACTCATATAACTAACTAGTAAATGTTTAATAAAACCTTATATTGACTAATAAATTCTTATTAGAAACTATAAGAGTGTATTTTGAGGAAAACTCATATATGTAAAGAATAAATGTTCAATAAAACCTTATATTGACTAGTAAGTTCTTATTAGAATACTATAAGTTATGTTTTGAGTAAAAATCATATAACTGGCTAATAAAACCTTATACTAAGTAATAAATTCTTATTATAATACTATAAGGTTATGTTTTGAGTAAAACTCACATAAGTAGCTAATAAAACCTTATATTAAGTAATAAATTCTTATTATAATACTATAAGGTTATGTTTTGAGGAAAACTCATATAAATAACGAAAAAAAGTTTAATAAAACTTTATAGTAACTAATAAATTCTTATTAGAAACTATAAGAGTGTGTTTTGAGGAAAATCCAAATAAGTAACGAATAAATTTTTAATAAAACCTTATGTTGACAAATAAATTCTTATTAGAATTTATTAGAACCTATATGAGTGTGTTTTGAGTAAAATTCAAATAAGTAACGAATAAATGTTTAATAAAACCTTATATTGACAAATAAATTCTTATTTGAATACTATAAGAGTATGTTTTGAGGAAAATTCATATAAATAACTAATAAATTTTGAATAAAACCTTAATATTAAGTTATAAATTTCTTATTAGAATACTCTAAGAGTATGTTTTGAGGAAAAAATAACGCTATTCAATAAATTTTGAAAAAAACTTATTTTAAGAAATAAAAGTTTGTATGAATACTATGCAATTAAAAACTTTTTTATATGAATTTTTTTATACCAAACCTATAAATATTAAAATTTATATTTAAAAAATTCGCATAAGATACAGATACTAAATTAGTTTAATGATGTTGGGTAAAATCTTATAAAAACATATAGATAACTAATTAAATTTGACTAACACTTATTGGAAATATATATTTATAATAAATAGTTGTATTGATAGGTTTATTTTCTAAATGTAAATTATGAAGAAAAAAAAAGCAATTCACATTGTCAAAAATATTATTAGCGCCCAATGTATTTTAGAGCGGGAAATTTCCCCCCAAAAATTTAGACCAAAATTTAAAGGGGTAAAAAAGGAGACTTTTAACCCTAAAAGCGCCGCTTCCCAGGTGCAAAATCCAGTTTCCTTTCCTCTCTCCATCTTCACTGATTCTCTTCCGCTTCCAAGAATCCATAGCCGCCTCTTCCGCGCCTCGGCCTTCCCCTTAAATGGCTGCCACCATTCCTCTGCTCCTCCCCCTCGCTCACCCTCAGTCCTTCCTCTCGCCCTTCGTTCAAGATGTCTCCCTCCCCGAAAATTTCAGATCTTGGCCCAAATTCAGACCTTCGCCACTTTCTTTCTGCACTCTGGCGTTGGTGGTCAGATTGGAGGAGGCAACACCATGGAGAACAAGGCGGGAGGGATTCACTCTTTCTGCTCCCTCCTTCCTTCGAATCCGAAGGTGGACTCGAGGGATTGACTCTTTCGGCACCATGGAGAACGAGGCGCGAGGAGGCGCTGTATAATTTCTGAAATTCACATCCCCCTCTCACTGTTTTTTCAAAGCGCCGCCCTCTCCTTTCCCCTTCTTCCCCATCTCTCATCCCCGTAAAAAAAGCGCATAACCAGCGGAAGAAATCTGTTCTTGAAATCCTTGAAATCGAACCAGGCGACCGGGAATAAGCCATTGGATGCGGAGGTGCTGAATACTCCAAGGTTGTCCCTTTCCTTTGCTTCTTTTCGATTTTCAATTTCCTAGTCTTTAATATACCTAATTTCGATTTCGTTTTTCTGTTTCACATAAATTTAGTTTCTCAAATTTCGTTTCTAGGTGGTATAAACTTAGATTGTCTAGATTTTTTAATACCTAATTTCGATTTTTTAAAACCTAATTTCGATCGAATCTAGATTTTAATACCTTATTTCTTTTGAAGTATGATATTCAGTAGGCTGCTCGCTGGATTGAGCAGATCATACCCTTTTCTTTGCTTCTTCTCGTCGTTTTCATCCGTCAGCATTTGCAAGGTATTCATAGTCTCCTAGTCTTTCCTGGTGAGACTAGCTAGCTAGTTAATTTTTTGAGCTGTGATAATGAAGTTGCTTGTTGCTGTTGCATCTACTGCTATTATTGTTCTGTGCTGTGTTTTAGATCGAATCTTGATAATACATGTTGTTAGCTATTTTAAATAAGATTTATATTGTATAGCAGAAAACAGGTAGATCATTTTTTTGAAAATATCCTTGATACTCATGATTTTGTAACTCATTACTGCTTTATTTCTTCTAAATAAGTTGGGGGTTACTAGTTGAACAATATTTTATTTCATCTTACAATATTGTATTTCATCTTACAGGCTGCCTCAGGTTATTGGGGGTGTCAATTGGTTCAAGGAATGCTATAAACATGAGTTTGTGTCATCAAGAAATTGGATTTTTGGATTTGTTCATTTTTAGTTTGGGTTATTTTGTATCTAGAATATTTTTTTTTATGTTTGTACCCTATTTATGTATGTTTGGATTTGTTATTGTTTTGGATGTATCCATAAAAGTTTTTTACATTTTTAAGTATATAAAACATTACTAATGAAATGAGCAACAACAATAGCAATGACAAATATTGACGTTACCAACAACCTTAGCCACAACATTACCAACGAAACGAGCAACAACGATAGAAACAATCATTGCAACGACTTAGCCACGGAATCAGTAAGGCTCATGACCTATTTGTAGAAACGAATCCAGATACGAACTTAGCCACGAATTCAGCGATGCCTTCATTTCCATGCTGTTTTCGAAGCTGGTTTCGTAGCCACAGCCACGGCATATGTCTTCCACTATTAGCCACGGACTTAGCTACAAATTTTTGATTCGATGCTAAATCCATTGCTAAACAGCCGTCGCTATTAGTCACGAGGCATATGGCTACGGACGGCCCACCCGTGGCTGAATCCGTGGCTAAACCGGTTAGCCACGGGCATTCGTGGCTAATGCCGTTGCTATTTTCCGTAGCTATTTCCTGCATTTTTAGTAGTGTAAATAATCGTCGATTGGAAATAATAGAAAGTATACGAACCAAAGGTTTTGGATTGATAATCGAGAACCCTTTAATACTATAAAGGGTTTCCTCAATTATAATTCCAATCTAATTTTATTGAATGTAGAAAAGTGTTTAAATAACAAAGCATGCCAATTCTATCTTTGCAAAAGATAGAGTTTTGGCTTAGATAAATAAATATTAAATCCTAATAATACTAATAAATAATTCCTAGATAAATGTTCCTACTTAGTGGCCAAGGAAAATATCTAGAAGAGATAAACTTTCCTTTTTCCTTTTATTCACCTAACTAAGTATTACTAAAAATAAGACATTCCATAAATAACCCCAACTAACATAGGAGTTCCTAAATATGGAAAGAATATAAAAACTAATAATAATAATAATAATAATTAAATAAATAAAATATATTTTCTTCAATCCATGGTGGCGCCTTCTTCTTCCTCTTGAGGAAGACACTCTTTGCTATCAATAGCCTTCGAATCATTCTTGAGAGCTCGCTTGGATCAAGATCATTGTTTGATCCACAAAAGACCATCTTGATCCGCATCATTCTCCCCTTCTTAGCTTCGATTCGTCCTTGAATCGATTCGTTGATGATCAAAGGGGAAGGAGCAACCACCAAAAAGTAACTTCCTTGACAATCAACTTGAGATGGCGCCAGTAGAATTTGAGGCAAAGGAACCTCAAAAACAAAACTTGTCATAGGGAACATTGAGCAATCAAGAGGAACAATATCAATAGGCTCCGTAACCATATGAACTTCAGAATTCTCAACATTAAGAACATTCTCAAGAGGTACAATAGCTAACTCAAGAGAAGTGTTCCCAACGTCCTCATCGTTGTCGTCAGAAGCAACCACATCATCTTGCATAAAATTACATCCAGCTTGCAGATCAGATTCGGATGCCTTCCCGGAGGAATCTTGCAGCGTGTGACCCACCATGGGAAAGCTAGTCGAGTCAGCTTCGCAACAATACTGAGTTGACTCAATTATGAGGTCGGAGTCAACGAGAATTTGCGAAACAAGTTCGACGCGCTGTGCTGTTTTCTGGGCAACGAAATCAACAGAATGCTCCTTAGGCTTAATTACCTCGTCGTCGGTTGAGGCAACTATAGCCGCTGGAGTAGGGGTGAGGGCTGAAGCAAGATCTTGATAAATTCTATCCGAGATGGCCTTCGCCAATTCCTCCAAGTCCTCCTCTCGGCGACGTTCCTCCTCCTCTTGTCGTCGTGCCTCCTCAGCCTCTCTTTGTTGGAGAAGCCGAATCTGATAGCGTTGTCGACACCTCTTATCTTCGATCTCCAATTGACGGTGTTCTTCCTCTTGAAGTTGAAGCCAAAGTTGGCGTCTTTTGACTTCGCGTTGACGCTCTAGGGTTTGTTGTTGTAGCCAAGCTCTCCGACGTAACTCTTGTTGGCGTCGTTGTTGTTTAGCACGTTCCAGAGCAAATAATCCATCCAATGGATCGGGATCATCATCCAAATCTCCCCAAATTTCCCAAGCCATCAAATCAAATTGTGAATAACATCAAGAAAAGACAACAAAGGAAACAGCAGCAGCGACGGCACCGTGGTGGCGACGGATGCTGCGGGCGCAGCAAGCCTGCTGCGGCCGCTGCCAACGACGGTTCCTGTGTACGATTTAGCGACGGTTTTCTACAGCTTGTGTTTCCTTGAGATTTGGCGTGTGTTTTGTGAGGGATTGTGCTTGGATCTTTGTGATGTTGAGTAACAAGAACATAAAGAAATTAACAACGAAAGTTGGAGGAACAAGAACGAAAGTTGGAGGAAGCGGCCCAACGGCAAGCTAATTGGCTTGATGATGCTTGGAGGAAGACTTATATTCAGAAACTTCTTAATAGTCAGCCTCACGCGTCACCTACCTCTGAGATATTGGAGATATCCTCCCCCGATGTGGACGTGATTTTTCTTGACTATACGGCCGACGGAAAGGTAAAGAAGGTTGTTTCGGATACTTTCGTTGGCCAAGAGACTACACTGCGCGATGATTTTGTTTCGCATATTCCCGTTGACTCCGACCTCGGCATTGAGTCAACTCACTCTTGTCGCGAAGCTGAATCAATGAGCTTTCCAACGGTGGGTTATACGCTGCCAGAATCTTCCAATAATGTCTCCGAATCTGTTCTGCAATTAGACTGCGACAGTGTTCATGACGAGCATGTTGATTCCGTTGACGAGGATGAGGTACTTGATGACATGTCTCAAGAGTTAGCGATTGTACCTCTTGGGCATGTTCATGAAGTTCCAATTGCTGAGATTTGTGTGGTCATTGATCCTATTCTTATTGACGATCAAGTCCGTTCAACGATCGCGCATGAAGGTGTTGTTTTTGGGGTTCCTATACCTCGTAATCTCCTGGCACCTATTCCACCCATTCCTCCATCATCTTCTTTGAAGGTTGTTGCTCCTTCCTCGCCGATCATCTCCGACTCGATTCGAGGACGAATCGAAGCTAAGAGGGGGAGAATAATGCAGGTCAAGATGGCCTTCTGTGGGTCAAACAACGATCTTGATCCAGGCGACGACTCGAGGACGAGTCGATTTCAAATGGAGGAGAATGATGTCATCCTCAAGCGGAAGAAGAAGGCTCCAACTTGGGAGTCGTTGAAGAAACGGCGTTAATTATTTTATTATTTATATTTCTTATTTTTTATATATATATTATATTTTTAGTAACTCCTATGTTAGTTGGAGTCTAATTATAGAATTGCTTATTTTTAGTATTTCTTAGTTAGGTCAAATAAGATGGTTAGAAGAGTCTATCCTTTAGGCTTTCTTAATTATCATATTTTATTATTTTCTATATTAGGATTTTAGATTAAGTTTTATCTTCTAGGTTTACTTTATCTTTAGAATTAAAATTCTATCTTTAAGAAACCAAAACTCTATCTGTAAAGGCTCGGATTTTCAAATCCTAATTTTTCAGAAAAAAGTAATTAAAAATGAATTTAAATCGGATTAAAAGCTCGTTTAGCGGATTCGGACCGGAATATAAAATTTGACAAATAATTTCCGTCATTTTACCTCGAAAATTGAAAATAATTATCAGATGACGATATCCTTGTCTATTTTAAAAATCTAATTGATCGAGAAAGCGAGAGTCGGAAAAACTAACATTCAGAAACTAATTTCGGGATTCAAAATTCGCGTATTTGGAATTTACTTCCGGGTAAATGTTTACCCATTTCCACACTCTAACCTCACCAACTCCCTCACCATACCTCTTAAAAGGTCAGCCCTTACCCCGTCATTCACCATCACCATCCATCCCATTCCCCATCATTCACCATCTCTGCTCCCATCTTCACGCCACTCACCACCTGCTCCCGTCACCCCCATCAGCCCCCTCATCGACGCCACTGCCTCCACCGCGCCTCTGTTTTCCAAGCCCAGAATCGGTACCTCCAACCTCCACCTCTGCATTTCCTCGACGAGCAGCAGGTCGAGCCACCCCCTTCGATGTCCAAGAGCACCCAGGAGCTGCCCAGAAGCCGACAACGCTACCGACGAGCCATCGAACCATCGCCTCCCCTGTTCGAGCGCATATAACGTTCCGGTAAGCCGTTCTTCTTCGTTTCTGAGTCAAACCACTCTCGATCCCTACCAACATGCTCAACCATGTCCGACGCAGGTCCGACGAGCCATCGCGAGCCTTCGACGACGCCCAGAACTCCGATCAAGAGCTCCGAAGTCGCGAACTCCCTCGGTGAGCTTCCACCATTTCTTTCCTTCCTCGATTCGATTTCGTGCTTTATTCAGTGGTTAGATTAGTTGCGAGTGAGCGTGAGCTGAGTGCGGGATGATTGGATTAGCTCAAGAGCTCCGGAGAGCTCGAGAGAGGCGTGAGCGAGCAATGTCGAGCCGAGAGCGCTAGGCGAGAGCGTGAGCGAGGGAACAGTCCGAGCGGGAAAGAGCGGGTGCGCGCGAGATCTCTGGGAGCGAAGCTGAGGGCGGGGCGGGACCATGGAGCCGAAGCCAGTGTGCTACGGCAGGGCGTGAGTCCAGGACGTCGCCGGCGGGGACGAGTCTTGAAGTGGGCGGGAGTCTCGTTGGATTCGGGTTGAAGAAGAAGCCAACGTGGCTTTATGGGGCCCCCTCCCTTTTGCTAACTTACATATACTACGTATATGTTATTTATTTAAACCGGGTTGGGATTATATAATGGGTTCGGTTCGGTTTGGTTCGGTTCGGGTTATCCGTTTATTATTTAACTAATTAGCGGTAATTAAAAAATATTATAATAGTATTTGAGGATTTAAAAGATAAAGTATTAATTTTGGAGATTTATAAAGGGTTGATTTTATTAAATAAAAACGGTTTGGATTTTAGGGGATTTGGAAAAAACTTATAAGGGTATTTTATTAAATTGTGTTTTATAATATTATACCTATAATAATAATTGAGCTTTAACATAAATAAGTTGGACTTGCCTCTTAGAAAAGAATTTGGAAAAGAATTTCAAGGTTGGAAAGTAGTCTAATAAATAAATTAAAAAGGGAATTCGGCGAGTATTTTAAGGGTCGGAATACTTAACTATTTAACTGGGATTTGAAACGGTTTTGAAACTAACTTGGGAATAAGACTTATTCGATGACTAACTAGCATGATAATATGATCGTTTGACTAATAGTATGATATGTATGACTAATAGCATGACTTGTGGTGAATTATTATATGAGATTAAATGTTAGATAATTATGGCAATCTAGTAGGATTTTATATCACACAAATTATGTCTTGTGATTTTGATGAACCGTTGAGGCATATGAGGAAATGACGTATATGAACATGCAGAATTGGTTGACTGATTTATGGAGAACGATGTGGTCTTGAGGAGTGGATGATGCGATGAAATGACTTTCATAATATGTTACTTGTTCTATTGATTGAGGTGTGCTTGAGTGCTTAACAGTTGAGTGTAGACTTATGTATATTCTATTATGTGTTAGGTGATACTATGTGATTGTGAATACTGTGTGATGGATTGTTCTGTTGCCGGTCTGCTAGCCAGGTAAGTACCTTCGGGGCTTACTTAGTAACCAGTACCTCTTGCCTGATGTGTCATATAGTATGTAGGTGTTGCATATGCATAAGAGCATGTCATGTAGTATCATGCTTAGGAATTGCATTTACGAATGAGCATCCTTACTCTGTATGCGTTTGAATACAGAACGGCCGTTATCTGTGAGTCTTAGATTCCTTGCTAGGGTCATAGGGCAGCCCAGCTTCATCGGGTGTTGTCCTCCTCGAGTCATTTATATATATCACGAGATACGAGATGATGATGAGATATGATATGATGATGAGAATTGATATGATTATAGCATCGAACTGGCCAGTCTCCACCTTGTCTGGAAGAGGGGTGGTGGTAGAAGAGGGATATACCACTTGGTATTCTTTTTTAAGGCCTTACTTAATATTCCGCACATATGAGTTAGGAACATATAGTGTGTTTAATATTCCAGTACTGCATGAAGGCATCTTTATTCTAGGTATAGGCGTATTATATGTCCTCAGCGCGGTCAGAGGACCCGCGGGCGGACTCTTGGCCTGACTTGGTGGTATAGTTTCAGGTACCCGAGGTACCCGATATACTGCTTGATTTTGTGTTGTTATGACGGGGTCTATTCATATGGCGGAGAGTGAGTGGTTGAAACCTGACTTCACCAGATTCACGCTTTTGGGATTTCTCCCTAATTATACTCTGTTTTGACCTGGCTCTGCCGTGGCACTGGTTGTATCACTTTCAGAACTTATGCCCTTTGCATGATAAAGGATTTCACGCGTTGTAGACTTAGGACAGGTACATGGGTTTACCCCGGGGTCTCCAACGGACCTTCCGGATTTGGGTGCGAAATCCCACTTTAAACTACACATCTTCGATTTCAAACCTTCAACCTGTACTCGTGGCGCAAGATCCCAACGAGGGGTTTTATCCCTCGAAACGTAACTCGGGAATCATAATCCTGGGCCGTTACAAAGGTGGTATCAGAGCTGAGGTTTTGCAATCCGAGTACAATAGGTTGAAGAGGTTTTGAAAATCGCCCAATGTTTTCAAATGGTTTTGGAAAATATTTTATAAAGGGCAAAATGAATTTAATTGGACTTAAAACCTAAAATGAATAAAAGGGAAATAATCTCGTGGGTAGAGACCCAAGCGGTAGACATCCCTTATGGATGTAGAATTCGGGGAACGGTAGGCAAAATACTAGCTTTTATTTACAGATGGGCCTAGAAGACTCCGAGGAACACCACGGAGGTTGGAGTGTTGAGTTAGGAGGCCGTGAGGTTTTGCCCCTCCGGTCAGCCGTCCCTCGAAGGACGGCATAGATCGTCTCTATGCTTATGTTTATATATGTACATATATGCAATTGGGCCCGAAGGCGATCCTCCTCAAAGAGGATCATATTAATCTTGTTGAATTCTTCCGTGATGAGTGCTCTATTGTGCTTAGGATAGCGAACTAATTAGTATGCCTTGACTTGAATCATGTGTTGAATAACTGTGCAAACGAGATAGTGGGAGAAAACCTTGTTCTTATGTAATCGGAATTCCTGTTTTGTCAAAATAGCACTTTCATAATTCAAACACCCTGATGGTTCTGACTCTGTCATCCGCCCCACCAAAACATCTAGGCATGTTATCAAGGGTCGAGAAGCATCCTCTCCCCTGTTTAGAGTCTTGTTTCGTATCCCACCATCGATATTTCTATTGAGTCTCGTACATGTGGTTGGGGTCTTTCACGGGAAATTTGGGTCGGTTAACTAAATACCTCCGGAAATCGTGTCGGATGTGAGGGTTACTTGAGTGTGTTAGTGGGAGTGAGGATTTAAATCTTTTCGAGATAGAAGTGAGTTGTCTTATGGAGTCATCCCTTTCGATCCTCGTAATGGCCAACCATGTCTTCTTGCAACAAGAGTCTAAACACGAGTTCTACCCTCACCTCTCGGAAACGGCGTGAATGTCCTTGTGTCAAGCGAATCATACTAGCGTCCAACGGGAAAACGGGGTGGTGAGTAGATGATTGCCCTTAGAGAATTCCGTCAAGTTATATGATAGCCTCTTTGTGATTTCATGACATGATATATTGGTATAATTCAACATGACTTGTCGGGTACCTTGCATGGTTGCACTTATGAGTAAATGTATGTGCTGCATGTATTGAATTCCCATGATTACTGTCTCCCTTTGAACTAGGTCCATGATAGTGTGGTCAACTCTCGTTGTGTGTTTAAAACATGAATTGGATGACTTAGCATGCCAGATTAACCTAATCGGACCTCATTGCCTGTGTACATATTTAATGAGTATTACATGTTTAATGAGTATTGCTAGTATCTTGTAGGACATATACCTCCCAGTTAAAGGCCCTTATATGATTGTGTGACGTCCTAATCTTACTATGTCAATATGGATGTATGTGATGAGATAGTTGTTATACCAACACTGCATGAACTGATCATACCCTTAGGATGATTTTTAGGGTACATCTTAACATGCTTGCCTCAATCCCGCAATACCATGACTTGCTTATGTGTGTATCTAAATTGAGTGATAAGTCATGCATACGACATCCTGTGATGGTTGATAGGTCTTGCATAACTTATGCCATATATGTCCCATGTCAGTCTGTGCATACATGTTCTTAGTCTGTCAAGCATGATTGGGGAATGAAATGATAAGTTGCTAGCTTGTTCTGCGCACATATAAATATGATTATATGAACATGTTATGAATGCATAAATCGATATTCCTTAAGATAGGTGCATACTAGTGTTAAATAATGTGATGATATCTCTTGATTTTTATGTGCTTGTGTGCCACAATTATAAGGGCATCGTTGTAACTCTCGGGTTAGGATCTTCTCCTTGGTCTCATCGTCCCTAGTCCTGGTCCATGTCTGAACTCTTAAGGAAGTTGTGTCGTCCGCCCTTGTCTCTCCCCTATCTCCGTAACTTCTAACCCTTATGATCCTTCGATGAGTGCCGACATGCAAGTAAGGACCGACGACCAAGTGGCACCGGAGCGGCGCAACGGAAGTGTGATGGGTCCATGACCCCTAGGCCCCAAGAACAACGTCACCGATGGAAAAAAGGATGAATATGCTTCAAAGAGGACAATCGTGAATAGGTTCCTCCCAGCTGACACGAGAAAGAGCATTCTTAATTCAAATCGTGGATTCTTCTATACTAATCGGAATTGATGTTTTGTGATAGGCCAAAAAACTGACATAATTGAATGTGTGATGACGGATGTGCTGAACTAGTAGCAATGATTGCCTGACTAACTTGTTTCTATGATGATGTGCCTTGGTTCTTGGTATACTGACGTGATGAGTAGGTTATGGGTTATATGTGTGGGAGTGCTTTATTCTCGAGCTTGAGTCGGGAGATTCTTCGGTAAGCTAGGTTGGAAAGTGGCAGAGGGATTGAAGTCTTTGTTCTTGGTCATGAGATGAGCGAGAGGGTGTGCAGGATAGATGCATTGACTTATGTAGAGCAGAGTGAGTTGAGACTGGTCGGAGACAGGGGTCAGTGAGTATAGTTGAGCTCCAAGCAGGTCTTAGTTGAGGAGTGGGGTTGAAGGGAGGTGTTGTGAGACGGATTGGTGTACTAAGGAAGGTGTCTAGATAGTCTATGAGCGGATCGTGGGCGATGTCGAGGATGATCGATTAAGGAACGTCTGAGGAATCGTAGAATTTAGGACTAGGTGATGTGTGCTGTGAGTGGGAGAGATTTCGATAAGGGATGAGGTTGAGGAATTGCCAAGGAAGAGTAGTATGAGGTCGCTTGGGAAATTATCGATCGGGGATATTAGACTGTTCATATTAGGGGCGTTCGTGTGATGGGTATTTGAGGGTTGTACAGATAGGATTGGTAATGCTTGAGGAATTTATGAGTGAAGGATCTCTAGATGCATTTTTGGAGGATTTTGGGATAGGGAATGAATCGGGATTTATGTGTGGAGATCATTGTGGCTATTGAGGTAATTGAGGATGTGAGATAAATCTTCGAGGAAAGGCTGGTAGCTAGGCAAGGATGTAGTTGACATTCCTAGTAAGACTGTGGGCTTAAGGTTGAGATAGGAAGATTATGAGCATGGATTTGGGAACCAGGCAAAGCAGAAGGTATTGAGGACGCTAGAGGATAAGAGATTTTTGAAGGTTGGTGAAGTTACGGTGCTTAGGAAATTCGGACGAGCATGTCATACGAATTCGGTGAAAATGATAATCGGTACATTAGGGTTTAAGCGGTAGAGATTTCGAAGTTTGAGGAAGCGTGATTTGAGGCAATTTGGGGAAACATGCGGAGTTGAGGGAACTAGTCCAAGTAGAGTATGCTGGGAAGATGATCTAGAGTGGGGGTTGGCTTGAGGGTCATGGTGATTCATGGTTGGGAGTACCACTAGTTGGGTTCTGCATTAGAATTGGACGGGAGTGTTAGGTGTGAGATGGTCAGCATGAGTTGGGTCCTTAGAGGTGGATGGTTAGTGAGAGTGGTTAGCGGAATGGGAAATATGATCAGGTTAGCAAGGTGATTCGAGATGTCTCTTTAGGAGATGATGGTCGGGCGGAGTCTTGAGAGCCCAGGAAGAGTAAGCGAGATTGTTAAGAAGCGTCTAGATCGATCGTGAGAGAGGTTAAGTTAGGAACTTGGGATCTCTCTGAGAAGGCGAAGATGGGACCGTTAGAGGACCCCAAGGAGGAGGGTGCGCTTGATAAGGAGTCTTGGTACGTAGTTGGTCGAGTTGTTAAGCTTGTCGGATTAGGATCGAAAACCGTGTGATTGGGAACTTCGAGAAATAGTTTAGATGGTCGAGTGGAAGGTAAGACTTGAGATCGGGATGTCGAAATGGATTGGCCTTAGATGGCTTGATGGAATAGGAGTTGGGATACCTAGTAGTTGGGTTGGGTATTCGGCCTTGGTTACGAATAGTTATGAGGCTAGAAAGGTTGTATGTGAGCAGAATGCAATGGTGCCTAGAACTGGTAGTAGATTGAGTTGGTATACCTCGGTGAATTTGATCGTAATGCAAGAGTTGATGGGTAGTGGTCGTGTCTTGTCATGATTGGTAGTGTAAGGCAGAATCTCCTGGGATAATGATCTAGTGTATACTTTACTTGGGGGCGAATGTTGTGCGAATTCTATGCTATAGACGATGTTGATTCTCTGATGTGTTGCCGTTGACAATAGGGAACTGTAGTACTAACATAGTTATCCCTGAACTCGATGGAATGCTACTATACGGAAGCAATTGTTTGCCTCTAATGCAATGACGCTTGGTAGTTAGATTGAGTATGATGTACTTATCTGATTGATGTAACGAGCTTATCTGATTGATATGGTGTGTAACTTCAGTGAGATGATGTGATAAATTCTATCATATATGATACGATGCTAGATATGCTATGCTATATGGCTATTCTTGAGGTGATTATGTTATGCTATTAGACGTGAGGTGCTATTGTTATTCGATATATATACATGATACTTGATGATGAAAATGATAGAAATTGAACTGTTGAACCTTGATTCTGTCTTAGAACATAGGAAGAGAATATGAGATTAGCCTTTAGAAGTGGATGGTAGGATGAATGGAGAGGTTAGGAATGCTTTTGGCTAATGCCGAACTTGAAGTTTTGAACGGTGTTTTAAAGAGGACGTTGTGATGTTTTGAGTTATGATATGACCGAGGAGTCGGAGTAAGGATGTGGTAAGGGCCCATATCACATTCTTGCTACGGTCTATTGGGGATATTATGATCACGGCAACGGTACTGTGAGGATCTCATAAGGGCACTTATAAGATACTTACGGGGTCAATGACATGGTCCTTGCACTAACCAATTTCAAACTTCATCCCCTATTTTAAAATGATTTTAGTCTCGAGGACGAGACTTGTTTTTAGAGGTGGATGATGTAAAGGCTCGGATTTTCAAATCCTAATTTTTCAGAAAAAAGTAATTAAAAATGAATTTAAATCGGATTAAAAGCTCGTTTAGCGGATTCGGACCGGAATATAAAATTTGACATATAATTTCCGTCATTTTACCTCGAAAATTGAAAATAATTATCAGATGACGATATCCTTGTATATTTTAAAAATCTAATTGATCGAGAAAGCGAGAGTCGGAAAAACTAACATTCAGAAACTAATTTCAGGATTAAAAATTCGCGTATTTGGAATTTACTTCCGGGTAAATGTTTACCCATTTCCACACTCTAACCTCACCAACTCCCTCACCATACCTCTTAAAAGGCCAGCCCTTACCCCGTCATTCACCATCACCATCCATCCCATTCCCCATCATTCACCATCTCTGCTCCCATCTTCACGCCACTCACCACCTGCTCCCGTCACCCCCATCAGCCCCCTCATCGACGCCATTGCCTCCACCGCGCCTCTGTTTTCCAAGCCCAGAATCGGTACCTCCAACCTCCACCTCTGCATTTCCTCGACGAGCAGTAGGTCGAGCCACCCCCTTCGATGTCCAAGAGCACCCAGGAGCCGCCTAGAAGCCGACAACGCCGCCGACGAGCCATCGAACCATCGCCTCCCCTGTTCGAGCGCATATAACGTTCCGGTAAGCCGTTCTCCTTCGTTTCCGAGTCAAACCACTCTCGATCCCTACCAACATGCTCAACCATGTCCGACGCAGGTCCGACGAGCCATCGCGAGCCTTCGATGACGCCCAGAACTCCGATCAAGAGCTCCGAAGTCGCGAACTCCCTCGGTGAGCTTCCACCATTTCTTTCCTTCCTCGATTCGATTTCGTACTTTATTCAATGGTTAGATTAGTTGCGAGTGAGCGTGAGCTGAGTGCGGGACGATTGGATTAGCTCGAGAGCTCCGGCGAGCTCGAGAGAGGCGTAAGCGAGCAATGTCGAGCCGAGAGCGCTAGGCGAGAGCGTGAGCGAGGGAACAGTCCGAGCGGGAAAGAGCAGGTGCGCGCGAGATCTCTGGGAGCGAAGCTGAGGGCGGGGCGGGACCATGGAGCCGGAGCCAGTGTGCTACGGCAGGGCGTGAGTCCAGGACGTCACCGGCGGGGACGAGTCTTGAAGTGGGCGGGAGTCTCGTTGGATTCGGGTTGAAGAAGAAGTCAACGTGGCTTTATGGGGCCCCCTCCCTTTTGCTAACTTACATATACTACGTATATGTTATTTATTTAAACCGAGTTGGGATTATATAATGGGTTCGGTTCGGTTTGGTTCGGTTCGGGTTATCCGTTTATTATTTAACTAATTAGCGGTAATTAAAAAATATTATAATAGTATTTGAGGATTTAAAAGATAAAGTATTAATTTTGGAGATTTATAAAGGGTTGATTTTATTAAATAAAAACGGTTTGGATTTTAGGGGATTTGGAAATAACTTATAAGGGTGTTTTATTAAATTGTGTTTTATAATATTATACCTATAATAATAATTGAGATTTAACATAAATAAGTTGGACTTGCCTCTTAGAAAAGAATTTGGAAAAGAATTTCAAGGTTGGAAAGTAGTCTAATAAATAAATTAAAAAGGGAATTCGGCGA
This sequence comes from Persicaria tinctoria, assembly GCA_037127255.1. Taxonomy (NCBI): domain Eukaryota; kingdom Viridiplantae; phylum Streptophyta; class Magnoliopsida; order Caryophyllales; family Polygonaceae; genus Persicaria; species Persicaria tinctoria. The sequence goes on from JBANSL010000015.1 coordinate 33,014,207, forward strand.
GTATTTTAAGGGTCGGAATACTTAACTATTTAACTGGGATTTGAAACGGTTTTGAAACTAACTTGGGAATAAGACTTATTCGATGACTAACTAGCATGATAATATGATCGTTTGACTAATAGTATGATATGTATGACTAATAGCATGACTTGTGGTGAATTATTATATGAGATTAAATGTTAGATAATTATGGCGTTCTAGTAGGATTTTATATCACACAAATTATGTCTTGTGATTTTGATGAACCGTTGAGGCATATGAGGAAATGACGTATATGAACATGCAGAATTGGTTGACTGATTTATGGAGAACGATGTGGTCTTGAGGAGTGGATGATGCGATGAAATGACTTTCATAATATGTTACTTGTTCTATTGATTGAGGTGTGCTTGAGTGCTTAACAGTTGAGTGTAGACTTATGTATATTCTATTATGTGTTAGGTGATACTATGTGATTGTGAATACTGTGTGATGGATTGTTCTGTTGCCGGTCTGCTAGCCAGGTAAGTACCTCCGGGGCTTACTCAGTAACCAGTACCTCCTGCCTGATGTGTCATATAGTATGTAGGTGTTGCATATGCATAAGAGCATGTCATGTAGTATCATGCTTAGGAATTGCATTTACGAATGAGCATCCTTACTCTGTATGCGTTTGAATACAGAACGGCCGTTATCTGTGAGTCTTAGAGTCCTTGCTAGGGTCATAGGGCAGCCCAACTTCATCGGGTGTTGTCCTCCTCGAGTCATTTATATATATCACGAGATACGAGATGATGATGAGATATGATATGATGATGAGATTTGATATGATTATAGCATCGAACTGGCCAGTCTCCACCTTGTCTGGAAGAGGGGTGGTGGTAGAAGAGGGATATACCACTTGGTATTCTTTGTTAAGGCCTTACTTAATATTCCGCACATATGAGTTAGGAACATGATAGTGTGGTTAATATTCCAGTACTGCATGAAGGCATCTTTATTCTAGGTATAGGCGTATTATATGTCCTCAGCGCGGTCAGAGGACCTGCGTGCGGACTCTTGGCCTGACTTGGTGGTATAGTTTCAGGTACCCGAGGTACCCGATATACTGCTTGATTTTGTGCTGTTATGACGGGGTCTATTCATATGGCGGAGAGTGAGTGGTTGAAACCTGACTTCACCAGATTCACGCTTTTGGGATTTCTCCCTAATTATACTATGTTTTGACCCGGCTCTGCCGTGGCACTGGTTGTATCACTTTCAGAACTTATGCCCTTTGCATGATAAAGGATTTCCCGCGTTGTAGACTTAGGACAGGTACATGGGTTTACCCCGGGGTCTCCAACGGACCTTTCGGATTTGGGTGCGAAATCCCACTTTAAACTACACATCTTCGATTTCAAACCTTCAACCTGTACTCGGGGCGCAAGATCCCAACGAGGGGTTTCATCCCTCGAAACGTAACTCGGGAATCATAATGCTGGGCCGTTACACTATCTTGCATGGTAGAATTGGTTCTTAGGTTTTCTATTTAAACGTTGTAGTTCTATTAAATTAAATCAGATTGAATAGAATTGAGAAACCCCTTTATGGATTAAAGGGTTCTCGATTATCAATCCAAACCCACATTCGGTTCGTATACTTTCATGTTCTTCCGATCAAAGTAAATTCCATTGCAAATTACCGAGGCCGAAGCCGTGTTCAATTCTTGCGAAGGAGTTGACTTCGGTGGTAGCCATTGTCGTCAAAGTCACTTGCTAGCCACTTCCATGTTATTGGCAATTGGAAGAATAATTAACAACCTTGTTAATTAATTAGTCCATCGCCATATTCTATTACGTGGGTGCGAATTGGTGAAGGCCATTCAACGTGTGCGGCGTGTGATCGGGTCGAATCGTCGAGAAATACAAGGAGCTAAGCAAGATCGTTCTTTTAGTTTAGCAATTGGCCGGCCTAGCCAATTGCTATACATCAATTGGTATCAGAGCAAACCCAAACACATTCATATTCCCGCACCGTCACAACCAAGAAGGTGCTCGGCTGGCTCGGCGTCGCGTCCTAGTCCTGGTGCTAGGCGCTCGCGCACCCCGGCGCTCGTGCATGCCCTCGCACTCGCCTTCGCGGACACCGTCGCTAGTCCCGCGGCTTCGGCTTCACTCGACATCCTCAGCTCCGCGTGCTCGCTCCCTACGAGGCTTCCTCGGCATCGCCCTCGACACCGTCGCACTCCAGCGCCTTGAGGAGCCTGCCTCCTGCGCTCCCGTACTCGTGCCCAGCGAACTCGGAGCCGGCCTAGCGCGTTCCAACACCGGCGCTTTCCTTTGCTTTCTTTAGCTGTTACTTTGCTAATTTGTTTAGTTAAAATCTAGTTAAGAACGTTGTTAATTTCTTTAAGTTAAGAACTGTTACTTTTGTTTAGTTTTAATTTAGTTAAGGTAAACCGTAGCTTATTTTGTTAATAATTAGTTAGTTAATTTGTGTCAATTCAAGAGAAATCAAGGAGCTACGCAAGATCGACGGATTAGTTTAGCAATTGGCCGGCCTAGCCAATTGCTATACATCAATTGATACGTTTGGGTCAAACAATGATCTTGATCCAGGCGAGCTCTCAAGAACGATCTTGCAATTATCCTTGTTATTCTCGATGTTTACAATTAATTACAATAAAGACTTTGAATTATTATGAAAGAAAAGAAAAAACAAGTAAATAAAACTAAGTAAAAGGCAATCAAGGAAACAACAACATCGACGGCACAGTAGTGGCGACGGATGCTGCGGGCGCAGCAAGCCTGCTGCGGCCGCTGCCAGCGACGGGTGGGTTCTGCAGCGACGGATTCTGGGTTCCTTATGGCGATAGTTTCTCAGCTTTTCTCGTCTTTCTTGTGTTTGGTTTATGTTTGGGATTAGGGTTTGGTATCCGATGATTGTTGAATGAACAAGAACATAAATGAATTGCGAAGACTTTTGGATTGGGAGATTGAAGAACCTTTTTAATCCTAAAAAGGGTTCCTCAATATAATTTCCAATCTAATTTTATTGAATGTAGAAAAGTGTTTAAATAACAAAGCATGCCAATTCTATCTTTGCAAAAGATAGAGTTTTGACTTAGATAAATAAATATTAAATCCTAATAATACTAATAAATAATTCCTAGATAAATATTCCTACTTAGTGGCCAAGGAAAATATCTAGAAGAGATAAACTTTCCTTTTCCCTTTTATTCACCTAACTAAGTATTACTAAAAATAAGACATTCCATAAATAGCCCCAACTAACATAGGAGTTGCTAAATGTGGAAAGAATATAAAAACTAATAATAATAATAATAAATAAATAAATAAAATATCTTTTCTTCAATCCATGGTGGCGCCTTCTTCTTCCTCTTGAGGAAGACACTCTTTGCTATCAATGGCCTTCAAATCGTTTTTGAGAGCTCACCTGGATCAAGATCATTGTTTGACCCACAGAAGACCATCTTGATCCGCATCAGAAAGGTAGTGATTTTTTCGAAAAAATATTAGGGTAGAAAGCCCCCCCTTTTTAAATCCTTCTTGTACATAACCCATACAATAATACTTGTTTAAAATGCAAATGATAACCACCAATAAACATCAATAACATTACAATATGTACCAAGTTAACAACATTTGAGGAAAATTTTGACAATCATAGAGTTAAACTAAAAGCCTGATGCAAAACATTCAACAATCACCAGAGCATCAAATGTGTGAGCTCCCCATCGAACCTGGATAAGGCCACCAAAGGTACACCAGCCAAAGCTATGCTAAAATGAGTTCCCAAGTCCTGGAATAAAAAAAAAAGCAAGACATTTATGGTCTCACGAGACATCAACAAAAAAACATCCTAGATATCCTTCTTTTCGATCTTTTATTTGATAACTTGCAAATAAACATAAATGACATTGTGAAATGCAGCAATAGAACCAAAATTGTAATCGAGCTAGTTGGAGGATAACCAAGAAAAATCAGTCATCCACACCAAGCATGAAACAAATTAAGGGGATGAAACACCAACCATGGATGCTAATAAGACCGGTCACACAACTAACCGATGTTAAAACATAAAGATTAATTGCACGCCATGGTCCACAAAAGCAATCTTAATTGATAATGAAGTTGTGGAACTATATTTTTTTATAATTGGTTGTAGACTTGTAGTACAGATTCCTAGCAGCAATCAACAAGTACCTGATAGAATGCGAGGCATTGGAGAACAAAAATGCCCATGTATTCGAGTTCCAAATGTAAGGTAGCAATTAGCATCATAATCCTTGACCTATCATTTCATCAGTAACCAAATAAAAATACAATGAGATCCTATACCAAGGAACGCAAGAAAAAAAAAAGGTCGGGCCAGAAGTTCTTAATAACGCTTCTTTGAACTCTCTGCATTTGAGTTGTCAATACTAAGTGATGTAGATAAATCTTGAATGGCATTCCTGATTCACTCAATTGGACAACTTTGAGTTAAAAATAATAAACAAGAATTTTCAAAGCTAAAAAAAAGGTAGTGATGAGAAGTCTGTGCATTGAATTCATTATGGAAAATCCATGACAAGTAAACGTCAACCTTCTCAAAGGAATGACAAGGCATAACCTACCAAGTGAATAGGCGAGGAATTAATACCAATGGCATAGTAGCTTATGATGCCCAAGGAAATTAAGGATACTTGTATTCCATCTTAAATTTTGTATATCCATCAGCAGCAGTTCAGTTAGGAAGTTCTTAAAAGTGATGCATTATAAGTCATAACAAATAGGTGAATGATAAACAACCATGAAGGTTCGATAATGTATAACAAAGTAATATAAAGATACTCTAGAAAGGGGGTTGAATAGAGTATGCCGGTTTTTTGTAGATAATCTCAAGACTTTTGAAGCTCGTGCAAAACCCTTTGAGATTAGACGTAATTCTTTCTTCTGGCAGACCTGAATCACAACAGAGTTATACAATTCGAACTAAGTGCGGAAATATGGTAAAGAAATAAGTAAATGACGCAATGAATTGGTTACGAGGTTCGGCACGAACTTGGCCTACGTCCCCGCCTAGGGTTCTTCCACAACCCTAGGATTCAACCGACTTTTATTGATTCACAAGACTAAGGATCCTAATAGCTCACTGAGAAGCCTCTCTCCTATACAATTGAAATCTAGTCAACTCACGTTCCCTTGGAGTCCTAGACCAATCTAGAAGAGCCCCAAATCTCCTAGCTATCTAGTACAATCCTCTTATACTTAGTGAATCAATCGACTAGTGTCCACTTCTTGAGTTACAAACTCTCGAGTATAACACTCACTTCGAAATATATCCTATAAGCTCATTGTGTAACTCTCAAATGCTTTGAAACGAAATAACAGACTCTTAAGAACAAGCAGAGAGAACACGAAGAAGAGAGAAGTATGCTTGAAGACTGAGTGCGATGTAGAGTGTTGATGTTGTAAAAGTTCGTCAGTCTTCCTTCTCTTCTTCATCTCCTATATATAGTAAAGATCATCGGCGCCACTTGAGGAAGGAATCTTCTCCAACGGCTAACTTGGATTATGGCTTGCGGGTGGATCTTTGAGATCTTCTAAACTGGGAAACTCTGAACCCACAATCTTTCTGATTTGATCTTCTAATCTTTTTGTCTTTGGAAGGAGATATAATTCGAAAAGCTTCCTAAAATGTTAGTGCATATATAATAATATCGGGAAGCATATAATAACATATAATAATATAGTACAGGTTTTGTGTTTCATCAACACACCTGTAGCTTCAAGGCCTTTGACACAAACTGTGTATCAAAGCCTCTTGAAACTTATTCCAATTTTCATCAAGGGAGTGGAGTTATCAATCTCCCCCTTGATGAAAGAAAAAACTTGTACATCCCTGCAACTTAGTCAAGTAATTATATCATAAGAAAAATCAGACTAAGTACCTGCATGGGTTAGACAAATGTTGGATCATAATTTTAAAATATGAAATATCCAACCAAAACTAAAACAAGGTCTTCAAAGACCTTTGATTCACATCAGTTTAAAGTTTTAAAGTCTAAACCATCAGATCATCTCCCCCTTTTTGTCTTTCAACAAAGGGAGGAGGTAAAACAGTCACCAAAAGTTTTAAAGCAGTATCCAAAAACCAGCAGTGTTCGAGAGAGGGGTTAGAGTAGGGTAGGGTTTAAGATTCATCGTCCGGAGCATCATCCGTGAGCAGCAACCTCAGACCGTGCAGCAGCTTTGACACCCCGCTCATCTCCAGAAACTCTTTATGCAGCTCCTTGATGTCCAGGCGAAGTTCCTCCAAGCCCAACTCCAGGTTGTCCATGCGCTCATCAATGGAAGAGGCAGTGGGAAGAGTCTTTGAGGGAGAGGCAAGACTCCAAGTCCCTGGGGCGGACTGAGTGATGTCAATCTTCTCAAAGCTCTTGGAGCCGAACTTACCCATATGACGCTGTTGTTCTTCATTTTTGAAATCGATTTCAAAAGCCTTGAAGATATGGGTTAGTAGGTTGGCAAAGGGGAGGGGAGTTCCTTTTCTGGCTTTGCGAGTGTGAGCCATGGATCCTAGGATGGTATTGGCCAGATCAAGATAAAGGTCGTTCAGAATACGGTATAGAAGGACCATAGCAGTATCAGTTAGGAGGGAGCCAGAGTTTATACGGGGTAAGAGGCAACGCACAATGATGTTGAAGATGATTTTTGCCTCGAGGGTAAGGGATGAGTGGGTAAGCTGTTTTGTGGTGCTATTGGATGCTTTGGGTAGCAGGTATTTGGATCGAGCAAGGGCAATGCACTGCTCTCTTATGAGGTTTTCAAGAGAGGGTGGACAAGGTCTAGGTAGGCCAAGGAAATCAGCAAAGTCAATGGAGTTGAAAGAGATTCTAACTCCCACTACTAGAATTATGCTATTTAACATCGGTTGATTAACATCGGTCAAAAAAACCTGCCATGTAAAAAAACATTTTGACATTGGTTTATAAATTTGTGATGTTGAAAACAAAATACACATCGGCTTATTTTTTGACCGATGTGAAAAATGGCTTTTTGGAAAAAAAAAAGGTAATGCGCGGGATTGAAATATGAACTATGTAAAATCCCGCTCATTCTAGGTACGGGCGGGCTGATCCCAATTTTCCCAACACTTAGAAAATTTTCTTGAAATTTGTGGTTTTCCTTAAAACAAAATCCCAATACTCCAACACTTGGGAAAAAAAAGGTTAAATTGTTTGCAAAGAACAAAAAAAATGTTTACATACTTAGAAAAATAAAAAACAGATATTCACCATCCACACCTCCACACTCTTTCCTCCTCACATCCCCGACTCTCCTTCCTGTTCAAATCCCGAATCACTTCCATGGAGGCTCTGTGTTGTTGACCTCGAGGGTGGCTCTGGTGGTTCGTGGTCGGCCCCGTCTCTCTCCTCTCTGGCTCTATCACCGCCGGCCTCGCCTCTCCGGCTCTGTCGCTATCGTCCTCGCTTTTCCTCGCACTGGTTTCGTCCTCGTTGGTGGTGTCGTCCTCGCACTGGTTCGTCCTCACCTCTCCTGCTCTCCGGCTGCCGAACCAAAGCTCTATCCTCGCTGGTGGTGTCATCCTCACACTGGTTCGTCCTCGCCTCTCCTGTTCTCCGGCTGCCGAACCAAAGCTCTGTTCTCGGTGGTGGTGTCGTCCTTGCTCTGTCCGGTGGTTTGTCCTCGCTCTGTCTGGTGAGTCGTCCTCGCCTCTCCTTCTCTGTCAATGGTAAGAATTCCGCCTTTAGGGTTTCGATTTATGGCTTTTGTGAATTGGTAAGAATTCCGCCTTTAGGTTTTCCATTTAGGGCTTTTGTCTATGTACTTGTTACCATTGGGCACTTGTTTACCTTATTTAATTTGTATTCATCTAGAGTCTGGATTAGAAGGATTTGCACGGTCTAGAATGTGTCTATAACTAACTGCCTAAAGTTTCTTTGTTGTCCTTTTTTTCCTATGGGAAGTAAGCTTGAAATGGAGCATTATTTTACCCTTTGGGATACATGCTAGGCACGTGAGCATATGCTCAATTGCCAATCACAATACTTGCTGTAAAGCTGGGATATGAAATATTTCAGAAATAATGAGAATACCAGTTGTTCAGTTGTTGCTTTTTGGACACTTTATGTGTCTTCTTAATATAGATGAATATAGTCTTATGTTATGGACAAACTTGAGTCATAAAACTAGAAACATAAAGTGCTGGTACCTTAAATTTTCTAAAAATGCACCAGTTCACGTAAATTTTGATACTGGATCAACTTACAAAATCCACTTTCCAATTTTAACTCCTTCACTGTGGGGGCTCTTTTCTTGCTGTTACATCCCCTTCACCGTGGGGGCTCTTTGCTTGCTGTTACATCCCCTTCCTCTTCACCTTGGCATGTACTTATTTAAGGTTGTGTTGAAACAGGTAATTGTGATGGTGCGGTTTGGTTTGGAGTTGTGCTGCTAGTGGTGCTTCTCCCAGGGTCGTTTCATTTGCTTCTTGAACTACTGGTATGGCTGCTATATCCCAATCTAGTAAAGTTCTCTTCTTTATAATGGTTATAATATCCTTCTTGCACGTAACACCCCTTAATGGCCCAATTTTATCTTAATATTCTTCTTGGTGGATGTGTGATTTACTTGTTGTGCATGATATTTATATCTAATATATAGTTTTAGAAATACGGAGGATTGACCCTTATGTTATAAGATTTGTTGCTTTACAAGCCATGTACCTCTAATTGCTTCTTTGCACCTCATGCCTTGTCTTCCGTAACTGAAAGTCCTAGAGCAGATCCTGAAAGTGTAATCTTCATCATGGTCTTTAAATGCTTAAGAAGTTCTCTCTATTTTCTGCTATTCTCTTATTACATTTTTAGTTTGCCAATACATATCTCTATTTTCTATTATTTGTTTTATTGCTTTTCCATGAATAAAAACTTCGATTAATAGTCACTTGCTAGGTTTGCATCTCTTTACATTTTTTTCGTTGAACCTTTGCATGTATTTGTTTAATATTGCTATACATGTACTTTTTCTGTTTTTAGGGGGAGTTGTAATTCTGTATATTCTATAATTCTGTATGTTCCGATGTGAATTGGATGGTTTTCTATAATTTATATTGGCATTTTGCTTCCATTGTTGTCATTTTTTTTTGTGCCTTCTGGTTCTTGATCACGGATTGAAACTTGATATCATGATCTGTTAGCGTTTCGGTCAGGTTGGTGGTTGTACTGATGCGATAATCCTTGAGTCCGCTTTTATAGTAATTGTAGATAATATCATGTGCCATATATTCCATGCCCCTTGCTATATCTTAATGGTTCAAGGAAATTAAAAGGAGTGATTTTTCAGCAATAAAATACAAACAATAATTGCATGAAACTATTGGAATTGACTTTGTCATTTCGAAATGTCCTCTTTTTAGACTTTTCAAAGCAAAAAAGAGGACCGCCCATCACACCATAGATGGACCCCTTTTTTGAGTTGTCATTAAAAATGATATGCTTACCTTTTCCTCTCCTTCTCTTTCCCTTACAGGAAAAGATTTACCAATTCATATCGAAACAAGAAGAGGAGGGTTCAAGGGTAACACCTTTTGATATAATTGGATATCTTTAGGTTTGTACTCGAGGCTTACCCATTTATTTTGTATGTTTGTTGGGTAGGGGAATGCACCTTGATAATGTTACCAAACTTTCTGTTAGAAAACCATTTCCTAACTAAGCTCCTCATTGCTATGTATGCTCCCTCTATATTGTATTATGTGGCTAATTTGTGTATGCAATGGATATTATAACGGTGTTTGTATCCCATCAAATTATTAATCACTTATTTAGAATTGATAAAGAGTTTGGGGTTGTTTCTGCCTATAAATAATGCTTTACCGCTATTAGAATAAGTTATCTAGTACCTTTTTTCATTGACTCATAACTGCCCTTATCTGAATAGCTGAGAAGAAAATACTATTTCGATATATAAATAAGCTGATATATATCCAAGTTATGAGTTATTTAAATTATAGTTCATGTTTTTTTAGTAACATTGTTTCTATTATTCTTTTTCTATTTGTTTTATAATTTTTAGCAATGGATAAATCATGGATTGAGAAAGATAGGTTGAGTGAGAAGTATCAATTGGGGTTGGACGCTTTCTTTGTTTATGCTAGAACTAACTCTAATAACGCTAAGAAAGTAAGATGTCCTTGTTTACAATGTGTGAATTTTAAGAAGAGGACATTTAAAGTCATGAGAGAACATTGCCATAAATTTGGGTTCAGTTTGGGATACAAAAATTGGATTTGGCATGGAGAACCTACTGCCAATGTTGACACAAACAATGATGTCCACAAAGCTCATCACCCTCAACTCGGCACCGAAACAGTGGAGATGTATGAAGCAGCTTGGAATGAAGGCGATGATTATGATGCAGAATCTAATGACTTCAATCAGTTTGTTGAAGATTCACAAAGACCGCTGTTTGATGGTAGTGATGACACGAAGTTAGATGCACTAGTTAAACTTCACTCTCTTAAAGCAAAGTTCTGCCTGAGTGACACTTGTTTCAATGAAGTACTAGAGACCGTATCGTCCTTGCTTCCGAATGGAAATGTGTTGCCCCAAACTTTGTACGAGTCAAGAAAAACACTAAACAAGCTAGGGCTTTCATATCAGAAAAGACATGCATGTCCCAATGACTGTATACTCTATATGAATGAGTATGTCGAGTCAAACTCTTGCCCTACTTCTGGTCTCTCTCGTTGGAAGTTGACGAGAGATCAAGCGGAAAAGTAGGGACAACCAGCAAAGGTTTTATGGTATTTTCCTATCATCCCTCGATTACGCCGTTTGTTTAAATCCGTTGAAACAGCTGAATTAATGACATGGCATGATGAGAATCGCAGTCAAGATGGCTACATGAGACATCCAGTTGATTCCCGTGCTTGGAAGTTGATTGATTACAAGTGTCCAGATTTTGCAGCAGACGCTAGAAATTTGAGGATGGCATTGGCAGCAGATGGCATTAATCCACATAGTAGTATGAGCAGTAGATATAGTTGTTGGCCTGTAATTTTGGTAACATATAATCTTCCTCCATGGTTATGCATGAAAAGAAAGTTTATGATGTTATCTTTAATAATTTCTAGCCCAAAACAGCCCGGCATTGATATAGATATCTACTTGGCGCCGCTAATTGAGGATCTGCAGACATTGTGTGTAGGGGTCCCTAATGTGTATGATGCTCATCAAAAGGAACACTTCACCCTCAGAGCTGTACTACTATGGACCATCAACGATTTCCCTGCATATCAAAACTTATCCGGATGCTCCACTAAAGGGTACAAGGCATGTCCAATCTGCGGTGATAAAACTACAACAATTTATCTACCACATAGTAGAAAGATGGCTTATGGAGGTCACCGTAAGTTTCTTAATCGCTATCATCCATGTCGTAGACAAAGAAATGCCTTTAATAATGAGCAAGAGTTGGGAGATGCACCATTGCCCCAATCAGGTGTGGAAGTGTTGAAGTCGGTTGAAAATATTAATTATGTGTTTGGGAAGAAAAAGAAGAAGAGAAACCCAGAAACATAAGCTACTTGCTGGAAGAAGAAGTCAATCTTCTTCAATTTGGAGTATTGGGTGTGGTTACATGTTCGCCATTGTCTCGATGTGATGCACATCGAGAAGAATGTCACGGAAAGTTTGGTTGGGACATTGTTAAACATGCCTTTCAAGACAAAAGATGGTGTTGCTGCCCGCCAAGATATGGTTGATATGGGTTTGAGGCTTGACTTGGGTCCACAAGCTGCAGAGAAGAGAACGTACATACCTACTGCCCCATTTACTTTGTCCAGACTTGAGAATGTCAAAATGCTCACTTCTCTATTGTGTATGAAGGTTCCAGACGGACATTCTTCAAATATCAAATATCTCGTTTCTATGGTTGATTTGAAGTTATATGGATTGAAGTCTCATGATTGCCACATACTAATGCAACAACTACTCCCTGTAGCCATTCGCTCAATCCTTCCAAAGCATGTAAGGGTTACTATTATGAGATTATGTTTCTTTTTCAATGCTTTGTGCACTAAGGTGGTAGACGTGTCAAAGCTAGACAAGTTTCAGTCTGATCTAGTGCTGACATTGTGCGAGCTAGAGAAGATATTCCCCTTATCATTCTTAGATGTAATGCTACATCTGACTGTGCATCTAGTTAGAGAAGTCAAATTATGTGGCCCGGTGTTTTATAGATGGATGTATCCATTTGAACGATTCATGAAGGTTCTAAAGGGGTATGTGCGCAATCGATTCCATCCGGAGGGCTGCATTGCTGAGAGCTATCTTGCTGAAGAATCAGCTGAGCTGTGGGGTGATTTCAGGAAAGATTGTGAGCCAGTTGGACTTCCTAGGGATGTAAGTACCCTATCGGGCCCAATTTCAGCACCTAAATTGAGGCAGTTGGATGAAGAAGAGCTAAATGCAGCCCACCTTCATGTGCTATCCAACAATGAAGAGGTCGATCCATATATACAGTATGTTTCACTATTTTACACACGTATTCGATACAGTTTTGGGTAGATATTTTCCATTGCTAATAAAAGTGCATTTTATGAAGCACACACAAGCAATTTCTGGAGAAATTATACGAAGGAAAAAGAAAGACTAAAAAGTGGCTTCAAGATGAGCATAATCGTACCTTTACTGATTGGTTTAAGCAAAAGGTACATTAATAGATAATATCCATTGAATTTATATTATTCACGGTATTTTGTGATCCTGCAAACTCGTAATATGTATTAAGCGCTTCCCCTGGTTGTTAGGCCTGTAGGTAGAGGATGAACTAAAGGAAAAGTCCAACGGCGTTTCAGAAACAGTGAGATGGTTGGCTGCAAAGCCAAGTTTCACCGTTTTCACATACAATGGGTACCGATGCAATGGAGTTAAGTCCTTCACAAAGCAGCGAGACAATTGTCGAGTTGTCCAAAATAGCGGCGTTTCTTTAGTTGCTAACACAATGCAAGTGGCTAGTGCTAAGGATAAAAACCCAGTGATTAGTGAGATGACATTTTATGGGGTTATTCAACAGATCTGGGAGCTTGATTATTGTGACTTCAAAACGGCGTTGTTTTTGTGTGAATGGGTAGAGAGCGGACGAGGAATTAAACACGATGAGTTTGGTTTTACGTTGGTCAACCAAAATAGGCGGGGCCATACAAGGGAGCAGTTTGCTTCTATTACCCATGTGAAACAAGTGTTTTATGTGAAAGATCCCCTGGATCGAGATTGGTCAGTAGTTCTTAGGACCCCCAACAAAGACTATCGTGATTCCTTATATGAAGATGAGATAGGAAAGAGTTTTATGGAACATCAACCATTTTCTACAGAGATACCTTTGCCTTGTGATGCAGAAGATAACGAGGGGGATGTGACGTATAGAAGGGATAATGTCGAGGGAACATGGATTGAGCAAAATGTTGGTCCAATGGAAGATTAGAAACAAGTAACGATTATTAGCCTATGTAATCAAGCAAAATGTAGGAAAGCCTGAAGTTATATTGTCTGTGTCTTTGTATTTTATATTTTCATTTTTTAATTGTAGTTATTTTGGAGTTTAGGGATAAAAAAAACAGATTTGGCCTTTGAGGGATTGCAACAACACCTAATGCAGATGCAACCCATGGTATATATTCTTGCATCTTTAGAGTCACCTAACTGCATCGTTGATTTCCGTTTGTATTGTTCCATTTTCTAGGCTTTATAATTTATATGCCTTTTTCTTTCTTCAATTTGCTTATTTGATGTTTACATGCTATAAAAGATTGGAATGTTGTACTCCATTGGTATGATAGTAAAAAATAACTTCAAGCAAGAATGTGTTGATGTGGAGTTTGATTAACATGACTTGGCTTTATGCTATCTTCAACTGATGTTTTTCTTTCTTTACAGAACGGTTGACTACACAATGGTTTCCAAGAAGTTTAAGGGTAAGGGTAAGGTTGCAAGTGAACCAAAGGAGAAGCCCAAGAGTAAGAAAGCGTCAAAAAAACTATTGAAGATCCTGTTTCAGCTGCTGAGGAGGTGGTTTCAGCTGCTGTTGAGGTTCTTCCTCCTACTGATGGAGACAATCAGCCCACCTCAGCTGGTGCAACTACTGAAAAGGGTAAGCAAAGGGGGGTACGAGGTTTTGCACAGATGTACAAGGTACTTGTGAAGAAGGCAAAGAATAAGAAAATCAAAGTCGAGTACAACCGGTCAGGCAACCCATGTGGAAAAACTCGGGCGACCCTTCAATCTTATATTGGAATGCTTGCTCGTCAAATGGTGCCAATCACAATTTCTAGCTGGCCCAAAGTCGACAAGGAGCTGAAAGATAAGCTTTGGAAAGACATTCAGGTATGTGTGTATTTAGGTCAGTCTATATTATCTCTCATCATCACTTCCCATAATAACATATCCATGAACATTATTTGTGTGCCTCATTTATTTAGGACACATTCAAAGTGGCACCTGAAAGCCGCACATTGATCTTGTCGTCTGCTGGGGCTAAATGGTGACAGTTTAAAACAAATTTGATGACAAACGAGATTCTTCCATACTATTTACAAAAGAAGAAGCTGAGAAATCCTCCAAAGAAATACGCATTCATTGGTAAAGAAAATTGGAGGGAGTTTGTCAAATCAAGGTGTACAGAAGAATGGCGGGTAAGTTTCTTGTTTTTAATTCATCAGGTTACCCTTATAGGTCAATACATAAAGTACTTGACATATCGAATAGATTCTCACTTTCCATGATATTTTCTCTGTAGGAGACACATGAGCTTAATAAGGAATGAGTTCAGAAGAGAAAGTATCATCACAGAACTTCAAGATTTGGTTGTATTGGTGTTGAAGAGAAAATGGTAATTAAGTTGCCCTTATCTCTTAACTGATCTACATTACTTGTGATACATATCTCATATAGTTTATTTTCTATGGTTAGAGAGAGGAGGAGTACTTAGGTCCTGACGATGAAATTGAACGTGTCATAATCTGGAAGAAAGCCCATATTCCTAAAGATGGGGCCATGGATGAGATCTTGAAACCCGTAATCGAAAAGATTGTAAGTTGTTATCGTTTGCATACTTTGACCACTCTTATACAGAAGATATTTTCATTCATAGTACTGAAATTTGAAACTTACACTAGGATGAATTGTTGGAGAAACAAGAGCGTGGTGAACTTCCAGTTGAACTCGAAACTGGTATTGATCTATTGACCCAAGCATTGGGAACTCCGGAGCACTCGGGTAAGGTGAGGAGTTGGAGGCTTCATAACTCCAAAGAGGTTCTTTGGCTTACCCAAACAAAGAAGAGTTGCAATCACGAAGGCTGAATTACTGGCTCGTGACAAAGAGCGTGATCGGGAGTTGATTGAGACGAAGAAAATGCTTGCTGAGAGTTAGGCAAAGACGCAGGAGTTAATCAATAAAGCAATTGCTGATTTTTCTTCTCGTTTAACATCTAGCCAAGTTGGAACTCCGCTAGTAGAGGCAAGAGCGCCAATTACCCCTATATCTGACAATGGTAGCACCTATAATATCCTACAGCATCAAGAATCTGATCTTGATGTGAATGTTGTTGTAGAGGATGATCTCTTGTTTGGTTCTCCACCCACTAGTCAGGTAATTATACATATATACATCTTTTCACTTTCCCTTGGATATACACTTAGTTCTCCACCCATTTTGAATGATGCATTCAATTCATTTTAGGATAATGACATTTGTAAGTTTGCATTGGAAACCATCACCAACATTGTGGCCTTTGGCACCGACATAGAGGGTGAAGGTATGATGGACAGTATCCATGGACTCCCAATGCCAGAAGGGTGTGTACGAGTCTCAATTGCTGGAGATATTCAAGGTGACCAACCATTTCCATTCCCTATACTGAATGCCGAGATTTTGTTGGTGAAGGATGCCATTGGTAGTCATGTGCCTTGGCCTGAAAAAATGGGTCGTTAGAAAAAATTCTGCTAAACCAAAGAAAAAGCCAATAAAAGCACAAAAATTATTTGGTAAGAGTGAGTTACCTCAACATGTCACCAAGTCCTGCAAGATCTTATACAAACATGCTAAGGATACCATGACTGAAACTGGTATGTCCATAACTACTGATCTGGAAGATGCAGTTTTTGGTGTACCTAAACGACTAATTGTGTTACGAGAGAATGTGGTTGACCTGTTAGAGCTAAGTTGGATTGGAGCTGGAGTGTTGGATGCTTACATGGCGTAAGTAAAGTTTTTCTATTCTAAGATCTTTACTATTTTAGTTCCATAGTTGATCACTCTAATTGAAATCAGTTTGCCCTAAATGAATAAGTATCTCTACGAATATGTTGCTGCAAAGAATGAGACAGACTTGTTCGCTTTTGTTGACTCCGGGGCTACAGCTGCTTACACAAGAGCAAGTTTTGCTCCATACTTGGTGGCACGACTAAAAGAAGGGAAGAACGACCGCATATTCATGATCCCTCATAACCCCGGGTGTGTTGTGGTCTTTTTTTTATATAACTATATGCACTTATGATCCCTCATGACCGCATATACATGATCCCTCACAAACTTTGTGTTGGAAAATTGTCAAAAGTCCATTTGGTTGTCTATTGATTGCATGTATGCATTTTTTTTTTGAAATGTTTAGGAACCATTGGATCTTAACAGTTATATGGGAGTCACAAATCTTCATAATTGACTCCATGCCAAGACCAACTGTGTATAAGGGCTGGGAGAAGGCAGTGCAGAGGTAATTTATTCAAGCTTATGATTTTTATGATTTAACAAATTATTGATAGCTTTTATGTCCATATGAAACTTAATTTCAGCATGTGATATATATGTAGTGCTGTTAAACAATTCAATGAGGAGACTGGTCATGGTGATGGAAAAATGCCAAAGGTCACACCCCTCAAGGGTGCACCTATGCAGCCGGGTGGACATGAATGTGGGTATTAAGTAATGCGGTTGATGAAGGAGATTGTAGAGGATGAGAGTCTTTCATTTAACACCAAGGTATAAATATTGGATCTTTCGTGATGTACCTATTACTTATTGATTAGGTACACATTAGATCTTTGTTGCTTACAATTAAGATGTATGCACTACTATATAGAACTGTAACAACATGCTTTATTTGTGATATCAGTGGGCTACTGGAAGGAGTCGTACATCCTATTCCCAAGAGGAGATTGATGAAGCCCGGGTTGAACTTGCCGAATTTATCGAGGGCTTGTTGTTGGTCGATCCATTGCTTTTATTAATTAACTACCTAGCTTATGGAAGGTTTATCTATTTTTTGCATGAATTCAAGGCCTATTTTTTGGATTTCTAATTGCCTAGCTAGAAGAAGCACGTATAGAATATACTAACTAGATCAGGCGAGTTCGCCTTTAACCTTGGTGCCACCAAGATTGAATATCCTATTTTGTGGATTTTGTAAGTATTTAGGATGTGCAGCTAGCCTTTAACCTTGGTGTCCCAAACATGCCAATTTTGTTGATAATACAAAGTAGCCAAATGTAGTGCATTGTGTGGCATTTGACCTTTGTTTATGAAAATATGTTCTGTTCGTTTGGTATTGTGTGGTACTTTGATCTGGTGTATGTGTATATATAGACATGATATTGTGTTTATGAACCAAATTGATTTGGTTCATAAGCTAGCATGTCGGGTATGTTCTACTTGGTTGGTAATGTGGTCAGGTGTATGTATATATATATAGACAGGATATTATAGCGGTTTTACAGGCAAAAGACAAAGATTTGTTGTAATAAAAGACATCAATTTTACGTACTAAACACATCAGTTTTACGTACTAAAAACATCCGTTTTACAAACTAAAAACATCAAATTTATGTACTAACAACATCAGTTTTACGAACTAAACACGTCATTTTTATGAACTAAACACATCATTTTTATGAACTAAACACACCAGTTTTACGAACTAAACAAATCTGATTATTAATAATTTATGATGTCTTTAATATATATAAACAACAGTTTTCAAACCAAAAACGATTTCAATATATGTAATAACATCGGTTTTATATTTATTCTATATAGCTAAATTTTGTAGGGAAAAATAACATTACAAATTATAGAGAGAAAATGAATATACATATGTAGGATATCTATACAAGAGATGTCTCTTTCATGTTAAAACATCGTTCAATTTAAAAAAAACGATGTCTAGGGGCTTAATTGTGTTATGATACACATCTTCATCGGCCTAACAATACAAAATAACAAGGGTTATGAAGAGTTGAGTCTATCAAAACAATGATATAAACAACATAACTGATGTTATACAATATTAAACATATCATTTTTATAAATATAAACGATGTTATAAACAATATATACATCGGGTTCTGGCCGATGTGAAAATTTTTTGACTTTTTACATCTCCCACATAGACATCGATTTTTTTTAAAGACATCGGCTATTGCCCGATGTTAAATAACAAATCTCTAGTAGTGTCCCTTGACGACTGATTCCAAAGACCAACCATCAACATTGTGTTTGGCTTTTAGGTTTATGTAGAACAGGCGGGTGAGTTGGGGGTAATAAACAGATTCAAGGTTGAGAAGGGTCCAGGCAGAGGATTGTTTGAGGAGAGAGATGCAAGGTAGGTTCAAAGCTTCCAAAAACTCAAGATCAATAAAATCAGAACAACATATCTTACGAGTTCGAAACTCATTTACCCACTTTCCAACTATCTCAGCATTTTCAAACCAAGAGGAGGGCAAGGATTGGTTTACCTGGATAAGTGCAGGCGGATCGGCGTTCTTCCTGCGAGCCTTTGTGGGAGCAGTCTTCTTGAGAGGCGCCTCAAGGCTTTTGAGAGTACCTTTCCTTGTGCGCTTGGGAGATGGTGGCTTTGCTGCAGGGGCTTTGCACTTCTTCGGAGATGGGGGAGGAGGAGAAGGAGAGGGAACGGGTCAGTGGACCCTGCAGCGTCATCTCCCCGAGTCCTCAGTGGACCATGCAGCGTCATCTCCCTCAGCATCCTCGTCGTCTCCGGTGTCGTCGTCCTCCTCTTCTACTTCCTCTGGTTCCTCTTCAGTGGGAACCTCCTTCTCAACAGCTCTTAGAGCCTCCTCCTCGGCCTTCTTTTTGGCTTTCTCAGCCTCCTCCTTGGCAAATTTCCTTGCCTGCTCGGCCTCTTCCTCGGCCTTTTTCTTTCTCTGGGCCTCTTCCTTGGCCTCTTTAGCAGCATCTCGTTCCAAAATCACATCGAGATCCTTCTCATCCTCCTCTTCCTCAGCACTGATTTTCCTTTTCCCTTTTTGCTTGCACTGAGTGACTTCTTCGTTGGGCGCTTTAGAGAACACTTGATTTCTGCAATAGTGCTCTCAGGGACGGTGCTCTGGACAGTAGCTGGGACAGTGGCTTGAGGAGTGGGTTCGGGTTGAGGGGAATTAACAATGGCCTGGCGTCCCTTGGGGGTGGTGCCAAAACGTTTGAGTGTGGAAGTCTTCTTGGATTTAGGTGCCATGGATAGGATTCGGCTTAGGGTTTCAGAAAAGGTTGAGAGGTTGAAGAAGAAGTATTAGAAAATGTTTAGGTAAATCTGGAGAGGTGAGAGAATCAGGTAGGGTTTGTGTTTTAAAATGGGAGAGAGGGTTAAGTTGATGGAACGGGTTTATGGTTCCAATGAGGGTAATCATAACACTGCCAATTTTGAAAAATCTGATTTCCAAAACAATTCAAATTGCAAACCATCTTGTCACAATTTAATTCAAGAGGGAAATTCTGAAAATATCTTTTCCATAAATAAAAATACTCGGATATAAGAACTTTTAGGAAATAAAATATGTACTGCATGAGTAAGGTTAAAAATCATAAAAACTATACATGATTAAATATCTAATAAAATATTAACCAAATATATGATCCGTTAAATGTGCTCTACTATTCAGCTCACAATCTTTGACATAATTCGCAAAGGTCTTGACACTGAGTAGAATTTATCTTTCGTAAAGGGAAAGCTCCCCCTACGAAAGTGCATCCCTGTTAAGCATTCCCATCTCACGTCTAATGAATGTGAACCTGTCTTCTGCCAAAGGCTTAGTAAAGATATCAGCCCATTGATAATCAGTTGAAATAAAAGATATGGACATCACCTTTTTCGACATGGTCTCTAATGAAGTGATGCCTTACATCAATATGTTTGGTCCTTGAATGCTGAACAGGATTCTTTGTGATTGATATGACACCTGTATTGTCACACATAATGGGAATGCCTTTGAGGTTGATGCCAAGATCTCTCATTTGTTGAGCTATCCAAAGAATTTGGGAGCAACATGCTCCAACTGCTATGTATTCGGCTTCGGTAGTGGATAGAGCAACTGAGTTTTGTTTCTTTGAATGCCAACTGATCAAGGATGCTCCTAAGAATTGGCAACATCCTGACGTGCTCTTCCTATCCACCTTATAGCCTGCAAAATCTGCATAAGAATACCCGATTAATGTAAAATCTTTTTGCTTTGGGTACCATAAGCCAAAATCCTTAGTGTCATTGAGATGTCGAAAGATCCTCTTCACAACCACAAGGTGAGATTCTTTAGGGTCAGCTTGAAACCTAGCACACATGCAAACACTAAACATGATGTCAGGTCTACTAGCCGTAAGATATAATAAAGATCCAATCATCCTTCGATACTCCTTTTGTTTGACACTTTTCCAAGTCTTGTCTTGGTCTAGAGATAAGGTTGAGCTCATGGGTGTCTTGGCTGCTTTAGATTGAACCATCTTGAACTTCTTCAAGAGATGCTTAGTGTACTTGCTTTGGTTGACAAAGAACCTTTTCTTGGATTGATGAACTTGTAATCCCAAAAAGAAGTTGAGTTCACTCATCAAGCTCATCTCAAATTCCCTGCACATATTGTCAGAAAATTCCTTGCACAAAGATGTGTTAGTAGCACCAAACAATATATCATCAACATATATTTGAATAACCAAAATGTCATTTCCTTTGGTCTTGATAAAAAGAGTCTTGTCGATCAACCCCTTTTTAAAATCATTTTCTAAAAGATATTTTGACAAGCGCTCATACCAAGCTCTTGGGGCTTGTTTCAAACCATATAGCACTTTGTCTAGTTTGTAAACATGATTAGGAAATTCCAAACTTGCAAAGCCTAGGGTTGAGCCACATAGACTTCTTCCTCGAAGAAACCATTAAGAAAAGCACACTTGACATCCATTTGATATAACTTTATGCTCATAAAAGATGCAAATGCTAATAATATGCGAATGACTTCAAGCCTGGCTACGGGAGCAAAAGTCTCCTCGTAGTCAATACCTTCCTCTTCATTGTAGCCTTGAGCAACAAGTCTTGCTTTGTTCCTCACGATCTTACCATTCTCATCTAGCTTGTTCCGAAATACCCAATGTGTGCCAATGACTGATTGATGCTTTGGCCTTGGCTTCAAGATCAAGACTTTGTTCCTTTCAATTTCGTTAAGATCACTTTGCATAGCAATGATCCAGTTTGGCTCTTGAAAGGCCTCATCTACCTTCTTTGGTTCTATAAGAGAAACAAACGCGTGAAAAACACAAAGATCTTTAAGTTTAGAACGAGTTTGAACACTAGATGTAGGGTCAGAAATGATATCCTTTAATGAGTGTGATGAGGAGTATTTGAATTTTCTTTTGCTAGTCTCAGCTCCTTGATTCGTCATACCAGTATGATTGATTTGTGGTACGTCTCACTCCATGGATTTGTTAGGTTCAGTTACAGCAGTTTCTAACGTTTCAACACTGTTCGATTGGACACCAAGGGCTTTGGACGAATCTTCAACACCTTGGGCCAATTCTTCATTGTTGAGAATCTGTTCATGCATTTTCCTCTTCTCTGTGTTTTCGATACCAGCAACATCACCAACCTCGTTCTCTATATGTGTGTTAAGATCTAAATCTGCAATACTTTCACTCAAAGAACCATCATTGCATTCATCAAATATAACATGTATACTTTCCTCAACTAACTTGGTCCTTTTGTTGAAGATCCTATAAGTTTTGCTACTTGTGGATCAAATTTCTACGCGCATCAAATTTCTCAAGGTTATCTTTTCCATTGTTATGAACAAAACAAGTTTAGCCAAAAGGTTTAAAGTAAGATATAAGTGGTTTGTGGCCTTTGAAAAGTTCATAAGGAGTTTTCTTTAAGATGGAACGAATAAGACAACGATTCAAAATATAGTTAGATGTGTTAACAGCTTCAGCCTAATAGGTTTTAGGTAATGCATTTTCTAAAAGCATAGTCCTGGCCATGTCCTCTAGGGTGCGATTCTTTCGTTCCACAACCCCATTTTGTTGAGGTGTTCTAGGAGCAGAAAAATTATGGGAGATGACATATTTAGCACAAAACAAATCAAACTAAAGTTGATCAAACTCCCTACCAGGATCACTTCGAATTGACACTGCGGGCTCGTTTCTTAAAGTTTGCAGCTCCTTACAATGTTTTGAAAACTCAAATAAGTCCTCTGATTTTTCTCTTAAAAATGCAACCCAAGTATATCTAGAAAAATCATTAACAACAACAAGCATGTACTTTTTACCATTGGGAGATTTGACTCGCATAGGACACAAGCTTCTGCAGTGTATGTGGGCTCACATGACCGAGTCTCCTGTGCTAGAGCATTAGATCGTCCGTCAAAGCCTTTAGACAGGTTAAGCTTCCTTGTGCCACTTGCTCAGCATTCACAGCATAGATGTTGTTATAACGATATGCAGTTAGAACTACTTCACCTGTATCTTTTATGCGAACTAGACATCTTTTCTTGTTAAATCCAACATCATTACTACTATCACATAATTGAGAAACACTAAGCAAATTATACTTCCAACCATTAACAAGATAAACATTTTTAATACTATGGTTAGGATCACTCCCAACACTACCAATACCAACGATGTCACATTTTCCTTTGTCACCAAGAGTGATTGTTCCAGTGGATTACTTCTTTAGGTCATGAAAGAGAGAACTCTTCCCACTCATATGTCTAGAGCATCCACTATCAATAATCCATTTTTGCTCCTTCACCTTGGTGATCTCCTGTAAACAGACATCAACCTTTGTGGCTAGACCAATAATCAAATTTAGATCCATTATTGGGATAAACCATATTTGGTAAAATAGTGCCTTTGGGGACCCAAACTTGCGTTATTCGTTCTTTTCTCAAATGAACAGGAAATGTATTGCGAATGATATGTGGATCCTTTCTTCTATAGGGGCTGGTCTCTTTTACATGTCCTTTTCTCGTACAGTGGTGACATATAGGAGAGGTTCTGCTTCCTTTTGCCTTTACAAAAATGGCGATGTGCTGCTTCTTTAAAAACCTTGGATTGTAACCAATACCACTTTTGTTTAGAAAACTTTGTTGCTCACTCAACATCCTATCAAGAGTGCCTTTGGATTTGGTAAAACTTATGAGGGTTGTCTGTTGGTCTTGAATCTTATTATTCAGGGAGATATTATCGTTCTCTAATTCATGATGTTCACTTCTTAGAGAGAAGAGATCTTGCTTGAGTTCAGATTTGTCTGAGTCAAGATTCTTGACTTTAATGTCAAGACCTGAATAAGAAGCTTCAAGACTTTTGACCCTCATAGACAGATCCTCAATAGTTCTCTCCTGGTCCACGGTTTTCTTAATAAGAATGTTAGTTTGGGCAATAAGTTTCTCTTCATTGACAATCATATTAGAAAGGAATTCCGATAATACCTCTTTTCGACTTGCCATAAGTTGTCTTACAGTTACCTCAAGCTTTTCATCGTGGGATTCATCGGAGTTTTTTATAAAGTAAAAAGTAGAGTAATAAATGAGGGTAAATTAGTAAAAAGGGAGTGTAATTATTAGCTTTATTAAAACTTGTGTGGAGAGTTAAAATGACAAGTTTTGCCGAACGGATAGAGTATAAATTTTATGAACTAAGTATGGAAAATATTTAGATATATAAAATAAAAAAAATTAGCCCCCCAAATATAATTATTTCCATGAATAACCCACCCTAATATAAATTTTCCCAACAAATTTCAAACCCTAGACATTCAACACACAACTCAAATTCCAATCTCTACCTAGGTTCTCAAAAATGTAATAATTTAAAAATTAAAGTGCATAGAGAGAGAAATCATACCAGAAGAGCTGCAAAAAATGGGAATAAATCTTTAATTTAGAGAAAATTAAGGGTGGGTTTTCGGATTAGTGCAAGAAACACACTGGTGGAGGCGGTGTACGCACTGGGAGGCAGAATTGGGCTCGGCAGTGGCTGGTGATGGCTGATCCGGGGTTTAGCGGGCCGGATCTGGGCTCGAGGGTGGCTGGAAAACAATGGCGGGGTGCCGGATCTGGTGTGGGAGTCTGGAATCGGGTTGCTGGACGCCGGATTTAGTAAGGGGAGACCGGATTTGGTGGTGCGAGGTGTGAAGCCTGGATCAGAGGGGGTAGATCCGGGGTTGGGAAAGCCGGAAACGGGTAGATCTGGGCAGCGAAAGGGAAGGCAGTGGCGGCGGAAGGTTTTAACACTAGGAAGGACAGATCTGGGCTGCGAAGCGGTGGCTGCTGGTGGTGGGTGCCGCTGGTGTGGTGGCCGGCAGTCGGCTGCGGTGACTGGCAGGGAGCAGCGAAGGGAAGTCGGGAGTGAGAGGAAGATGGTGATGGCGGCAGGGAGAGCGAGAGCAGGAAGCGGCTGTGTCGGCTAGGGATTCTTCGAGGTCTAGGAAGGCAGGAGGAAGAGAGAGGTTCCAACAGGTAAAATTTTTTATAAATAAATAAAGAAAGAAAAAAATCGTTTCGGCTATATACACCGCAAATCTGCACGTCCTTAAGGACGTGCAAGTGGGGTGAGAGCCACCCAAACCCGGACGTGCAAGCACGTTTTTTTTTTAAATAACGTGCTTGCACGTTCTTACAGACGTGCGAGCCCGTCCTTTAAAGATGAAGAGGACGTGCCTCTTTGTCTTCATCGTCTTCTTCTTCGTCAGAAATCGAGCGAGAGAGAGCCGGAGCCGGAGCGAGAGAGAGAGAGACCGAGAGAGAGAACGACCCAGAGAGAGAGAGACGGAGAGAGATGGAGACAGAAAGAGAGAGAGAGCTCGAGGCGGCGGTGGCGGCCTTGGAGGCGGAGGCGACAGGGATGGAGGTGGAGGGTGGTGGTGGGGGTGGAGCATCGGGGGAGGCGGTGGCGGTGGCGCCGGTGGCTGAGGGGCTGGTGGTGCTGGCGGCTATGGCGGCGGAGGAGGGTGGTGGTGGTGGGGCGGCGTCTGGCGCCGGCGACGGAGCCCGAACAGTGGCCGAGGAGGAGGGTGGTGGTGGTGGGGCGGCGTCTGGCGACGGCGACGGAGGCCGAGCAGTAGTCGAGGAGGAGGCGGAACCGCCGCGGAAGCGTCGGTCTATTGAGGTGTCCCCGATCCCGACTCCACCGGTATGTTATTTGAATTACTATTTGTTTGATTTATTTTTAGAGTTTGAAAATATAATTTGATAGATAATATAGTTTTATAATAGAAATTTATAGAATATATGATTGATAATATATTGTTTAATAGAATATAATTGAAAATAGATTTTTTGATTTATTTATATATTATAATGTTTTTTTATAGTATATAGTTTGATAGAAGAGAATATAATTGTAATTTGATAGAATATAATACATAGAAAAAAATTACAATTGAAAGACAATAAAAAACATTAAAATATATTATAATACTTCAAAAGTATTTAATTAACATTAAAATATATTTGAATATATTCAAATACATAAAAATATATTTATATTGAAAGATAATAAAAAACATTAAACAAATATTAAAATACTTCAAAATTATTTCATTTACATTAAAATATATTTAAATATATTCAAATACATAAAAATAAATTTATATTGAAAGAAAATAAAAACATTAAAATATAACAAATTATAATAAAATACATAGAAATAAATTTAAATTGAAAGAAAATAAATACATTAAAATATAATAAATTATAATAAAATATATAGAAATAAATTTAAATTGAAAGAAAATAAATACATTAAAATATAATAAATTTTAATAAAATACATAGAAATAAATTTAAATTGAAAGAAAATAAATACATTAAAATATAATAAATTATAATAAAATACATAAAAATAAATTGAAATTGAAAGATAATAAAAACATTAAAATATATTAAATTATAATATAATAAATTATAATAAAATACATTTCATAATAACAGGCAGGGAGGCTCATGAGGGGGGACGGTACCCTCCGGCCTGTTATATTCGCCAACCGGGCAGCGGTCAGCCAGATTCCAGAGAGGACGGTACCCGACAGTTCGACAGCCACAGTCGACGATCTGCTCGCGTCTGCAGATCGGTACCAGCAGTCGATGGGGACCCCCCCGGCCGACGAGCATGACACCTTCTGGACGGGTATGCCATCTTGGGATCCTTCTGGCGATGCGATGATGGGGTTGCAGCCTTCTTTAGAGCCCCCTGAGGTTTTGAGTAGCTGCATCACCGATGTAGTCGCAGGGCGACGGACCGACATGGGTAGACCTCCTACTCGTGTTCCACCCACCATCTCGGAGGCATCTTCTTCAGCCGTTCCGGAGACTTCTGCTTCAGCCGTGCCAGAGGCTTTTACATCCGGCACACACGAGCCCGAGCCTTCGACATCCGCCACACCAGCGACGATCTCCTTGGGCTCTGCAGATGATGTGATCCCTGACGTCGTTGAGGAGGCTGACGACGGTCAGGAGGGGCAGACTCCGATACCCGCCGAGGACATCCACCCGTTCTGGATGGATTTGACATGGACTGACCTCGACGACACCCCACTGCCGTATAAGCTGTCATCTTCATACACGGCTTCCAACGATGTATGCGAGGATGAGCTGCACCCACCCTCATCAGCAAGCGTCCGAAGGAAGGGGAGGCCTCGGGGGTCGAGGAATGCCTGTAGAACCAACCTGTTGCCATACGAGGAGGTAAGGGAAAGGTTTGAGAGATAAAAAGCGTGTGCTGCTCGAAATGCTGCTCGGCCTCGTCCACAAGCGACCTCATCTCGACGTGGACGTGATGATGTGTTCGAAGGGTTCAACTGGGGTCGAAACAACGTTGATCCCTTCATGTTCGGTCATATTGAGACGGTGAGGGACACTGTTGGAGATGGCCATTGTGGCTACCGTGCTTTGGTGGCTTTGACATCACCGATCGGTGAGACTGCTTTCCCGGAACTCAAAACGTTACTATGCAATCACTTGGAGGATCACGCCGATCTGTACGTCGGTTGTAATACGGGAGAGTACCCATTTCAGCAATTCGTCGACTACCAGAGATGGGCCGGAGCCACACATAGTGATAGGAGACGGTGGATACAGCTACCCATCATGGGTTTAGTATTTGCGACGGTGTATCAGATTCCTCTCGTCGTCCTAGCTTGGCATCATCCGTTCACATGTCTCCCCATGATCTCGCCGACATCTGCTAACAACCCTCCCCAATCAGCAACTCTTGGTGTAGCCTGCATCGGAAACCAAGACCATTTTGCCGCGGTACGACTTCAAACGTCTTTTATATTACCTATTCATGCTTTTCATACATATATCAATACTCTAACTCTAAATTTTTGTTCTCATATATCTGGTTGCGTCCTAACGCTCCTCTTCCGCCGCCTCCACTAGAATGGGTCGAACATCATCATCCGAGCGTCGAAGGATGGGATGCTCCGTTTCAAGCTCAGATTGAGAGATTTAGAGCCTTGCGGGCCGAGTCCGGCCGTCCTTTACTATTTTCCTAGATTGTATTCCACAACTTTATTAAAATTATGAATGTAAACCTTTTTTTCCGTTCCTTGTAACGTTATTCGCATATTATCCGAATGAAAACCTTAACAATTCTTGTGTTCGGTTTAATTTGATCCTAAATCCTTCAAATCCACTAGCTAAACACTTCAATTTTATCAATTAACATTACAAAACCGTCGGAAAACCTAAACCCTAACCCTAAACCCTAAACCCTAAACGCAAAACCCTATCTAGGGTTTGCACGTCCTTAACAACGTGCAAGTATTGCACGTTCTTAAGGACGCGCTTGCACGTTGTTAAGGACGTGCAAGACTTAAATAGTGGACATGCACCGTCCCAGACTTGCACGTCATTAAGAACGTACAAGCACGTCCTTGAGGACATGCAAATCCTTAATCCGGATTTGCGGTGTATATAGTGACACCCAAAAAATTTCCGAAAATAAAAATCTATACTAATACTAAAAACAGAAGCATCTCCCGCCTACGTGGCTTCACGAGGAGGCTCCATTTCACGTGTCATCATAGGAAGGATTCCACATCTCCCACTCTTTTTTCTATCTCCAAGTGGACCACTAATTTTCATCCACTTGGTTAATTTTTTCCACATCTTCATGGTAACCGCCACACCACTACTAACTACCCCACTAAGTTCACTAACCACCCCACTAAAACATTTTTAAATATTCATGAAATTAAATTAATTTCACACTATAAAGCTATTTAGTTTATTAATAAAATAAAAGAAAATGATATAATTAAAGAAAAAAATATATGATATATTTTATTATAAAATAAATAGTTTTTTAATATAACCACTATTATTAACCTCTTTAAAAAAACTTTAGCTATCTAATAAAGTTTATTATATGTGTATAATCAATTGCCATCTTGATAATACTTTATATTATTGTTTAGAAATTATTCGGTTAAGGATTTATAAATAAATTTCTAACGAACCATTATTTTCGTTTTTATTATTTCATCGTCTTTATAGATTATTAAATTCTTTTGCGTATTTTTTTAACATATCCCTACCACTATACTCTCTAAATTACTTATATTATTATTATTATATTGTAAAATATAAAAAATGTAACCAAATATTAAAATACCCGTGTCTTAGACACGGGACTTACACTAGTAAAAGTAAAACTGGAAGTAAATTACCTGTATATATATATATATATATATTTTTATATTTTTTTTGTTTTTTTTAAAGAAAGAAAACTTACCTGAAACCTCCTACTTACGTGAGTGGCTTACCCGATTTAGATGAACCTGATTGATATAGAACCACCTTGAATGCCTGAATTTAACAATGAGAAGAGATTATGCACGAATTTCAAGAAAATAAAATAGAAATTAAAGAAAAAGAAAGAGTAAGAAAAGGTCCACTCTACTGCTCCATGAGGGTATATGTGGTGAACCACAAAAGGTCCACTCCATCTTGTCCTGAGCTTTCCCTGGAATAGACGCAGTCTAGAATTATATAAAAGCATTTTGTCACCTACCTCATATGTCTTTGGCACCAATTTCTTATCGTGCCATCTCTTGGTGCGCTCCTTATAGATTTCGGCATTGTCATAAGCTTTCAACCTTAGCTCCTCTAACTCCTGCAAATCAATAAAGCGTTTCTTATCTGCCTCATCGAGATCCATGTTAAGCTCCTTGAGGGCCCACATTGCCTTATGCTCTAGTTCGACAGGTAAATGGCAAGACTTGCCATAAACCAAGTTGTAAGGAGTTGTTCTCATCGGTGTTTTGTAAGCCGTCCTATAAGCTCATAGCGCATCATCAAGCTTAGATGACCAATCCTTCCTAGAGCGAGAGACTGTCTTTTCCAAAATGGCTTTGATTTGACGATTAGAGACTTCCACTTGACCACTAGTTTGGGGATGATAAGGTGTTGCCACCCTGTGCGTCACCCCATACTTAGCCAAAAGAGCCTCAAAACCTCTATCGATGAAATGTGAGCCACCGTCTAAAATAAGAACTCTAGGAATACCAAAGCGAGGAAATATGTTAGTTTTAACAAACTTTGAAACTACCTTTGCGTCGTTGGTCCTAGTTGCAACAGCCTCAACCCATTTAGAGACATAGTCGACCGCAACAAGGATGTATTTGTAAGGTCCTGAAGTAGAGAATGGTCCCATAAAGTCATTTCTCCACACATCAAATAGTTCAACCTCCAAAATCCCTGTGAGTGGTGTCTCATTCTTCCAAGTAATGTTGCCTGATCTTTGGCACTCATCACATGAAGTGACATAAGCCTGCACATCCCTGAAAAGATTAGGCCAGTAAAAACCACATTGAAGTACCTTAGATGCAGTTTTGAAGCCTTTTGCATGTCCGCCTATAGGGAGAGTATGGCAATGGCGAATGACACTTTCCACCTCCTCCTCCGGAATACAACGTCTGAAGATATGGTCCTTTCCTTGTTTAAACAACTAAGGATCATCCCAATAATATTGCTTGACGTCGTGGAGGAATTTCTTCTTTGCCTGTGAGGATAGTGCTGACGGAATCTCATTTCCTGCAAGATAGTTATCGAAATCCTCATACCAAGGTACCTTTGATCCCTTTATAGCATATATATCATGTATAGGACTAGTAGGAGGGGTAAAGAAGAAATCCTCACCGGAATCCATACGAAAAACCTCACCTGAAAACGTACCAGGGGTTAGTCGATATCGAGTAAAATTACTCGATATCGAGCAGACTGCAGTGTCGCCTGGTGGTGTGCTCGGCCTCTGGTGGTCAGCTGTACTCGATGTCGAGGAGTTTTCCTCGATATCGAGTAAAACCATACTGTCTGTTTGTGCTATGCTTGGCTTCAGGTGGTCTGCCGAGTTGGCTTTTGTCGACATTGACGAAATGTTGCTCGATGTCGAGTAACCCTGCAGCTCAAAACCATGCAAAGATGAATACTCACCTGGTTTACTCGGTGTCGAGGAAGCTTGCTCAATGTTGAGAAAAACCGTGTCGGTCCGCATCAGGTGCTCGTCTGGGCGAGAGTCGTCGATTGGTGTGGTGTCCTGGGCTTCCCTTAGAATGTCTTTAGGGAGCCTGGATAGGTGATCGGCGACTGAATTCTCTATGCCCTTCTTGTCCTTTAGCTCAACATCAAACTCTTGAAGTAGGAGCACCCATCGTAATAACCTTTGTTTAGCATCCTTCTTTGTCATCAAATATCTAAGAACAGCATGGTCAGTATGGATAATAACTTTAGAGCCAACAAGATAAGAACGAAATTTTTCAAAAGCAAAAACCATAGCCAAAAATTCTTTCTCTGTTATGGTGTACTTAGCCTGAACCACATCAAGAGTCTTGCTTGCATAGTAGATGACATGTAGTTTCTTGTCCTTCCGCTGTCCTAGAACTGCTCCCACGGCATAATCGCTGGCATCACACATGATTTCAAAAGGTGGTGACCAATCCGGCGATTGAATGATTGGAGCGGAGATAAGAGCTTCTTTTAACCTGTTGAAGGCTTCAAGACATTCGCTAGAAAACACAAACTTAACATTTTTCATGAGAAGGTTAGTTAATGGCTTGGCAATTTTAAAAAAATCTTGAATAAACCTTCTATAAAAACCAGCATGACCAGGAAAACTCCTTATCTCTTTAATGGATGATGGTGGGGGCAATTTCTCCACTAGCTCTATTTTGGCCCTGTCCACCTCAATACCCTTTTTAGACACCTTATGGCCTAGCACGATTCCTTCCCGTACCATAAAGTGGCATTTTTCCCAATTGAGAACCAAATTTGTCTCTTCACAACGCTTGAGTACTTTGCGCAGGTTAGAGAGACAAATATCGAAAGTAGTGCCATAAACTGACAAATCATCCATAAATACCTCCACTATGTCCTCTATCATGTCGGAGAAGATGGCCATCATACACCTTTGAAAAGTAGCAGGGGCATTGCAAAGGCCAAAGGGCATCCTCCTATATGCAAAAGTTTCATAGGGGCAAGTGAATGTGGTCTTTTCTTGATCGTTGGGATGAATAGGAACCTGCCAAAAACCAGGATATCCATCCAGGTAACAAAAGTAATCATGTTCAGCTAACCTTTCGAGTACCTGATCAATGAAGGGGAGTGGAAAATGATTCTTCCTGGTGTCGGTGTTGAGCTTTCTGTAATCAATGCACATCCGCCAGCTGGTAGTAATTCTTTTAGGAACAAGCTCTCCTTTCTCATTCTCCTCAACGGTCATTCCAACCTTCTTAGGAACAACATGAACTGGACTTAACCACTTGCTGTCGGAGATTGGATACATGATTCCTGCATCAAGCATACGGTGGATCTCTTTCTTTACAACCTCCTTCATGTTGGGGTTAAGCTTCCCTTGATCCTCAATTGTTGCCCTGTGATCATCTTCCAAAAGAATTCTATGCATACAAGTAATGGGTGAAATACCTTTTATGTCCTCTAGAGAATAGCCTATGGCTTTCCTATGAGTGCGGAGGACTTCTACTAGCTTGTCTACTTCCTGTGTGTTTAATGAAGCACTGATAATCACAGGAAAAGTAGAGTCAGGACCAAGAAATTCATACCTAAGGGTGTCAGGTAATGACTTTAGCACCGGAGAAGGGCCTTGTGGAATCAATATGGGCTCTACTTCCTCCGTCTTCATTATCTCCCCTAGGTAATCCGTCTCAATCCTCATGGAAGAAGCATCCAAATCAGCTACAGGAGTTGGCGTCGACCAAGCATACATCGATGACAACGGTGAATTGGACATAGGACTGTACTGCTGCAAGAAGCTACTCGAAATCGAGTTAGAAATATCAAAATCGACCAAAAAATCAGAACTTACCTTGAATGCAGATTTGGTCGATGTCGAGTTATTTTCCTCGATATCGAGGAAAGTTGTGCTCGTCGAATTCGCTTCTTTGACTTCTGGTGTGCCTGCTGGGAGGAAAGTAGTCGATATCGAGGATAACTGCTCGATATCGAGTAGATTTAGAGGGCTTACCATTTCTGGAGAACTGGTGTTTTGTCGATGTCGGCCAAGGCTCCTCGATATCGAGAACATTAGTCGATGTCGACTTGATCTGCTCGATTTCGGGTGAGTCGTTCAGCTCCGCCGATAATGCGTCGTCGAAGAACTCTTCCTCGCTCAATTCTGCTGCAACTAGTTCCTCATCTAGCATGGATTCTGCCTTACCCTCTTTTTGTATCAAGAGTTGTCCTGCAGGTTCATTGCAAGAGATAAAATTGAATTTTGAATAAATAGCTTTAATTTCCATTACCTCTTCTGTGTCTGGATTGAAAAAGTATTCAATAATCTCATCTCTAATGGTGAAAGTGAGAATTCCCCTCTTTACTCCAATGTTGGCATCAACTGTTGTTAGGAAAGGTCGCCCTAAGATGATGGGGCAAGCTGGATCCTCTGCCATTTCTACTACAAGAAAATCTGTAGGGACAAAGAATCTGCCAACTTTAACAGGAACATTATTAACAATACCTGTAGGAATTACCACGGTGTTGTTTGCCATGTAGAGCTTGGCATCAATTGGTTCCAGGGCGCCTATCTTTACCTTTGACCAGATGGGTAGAGGCATGATGCTTACACTTGCTCCTAAGTCACACAGTGCTTTAAATCTATGACGACCAAGTCCAACAGTGATAGCAAACTTACCTGGGTCAGGTCGCTTCTCAAGGAAATCCATCTTCTTGCATTCCTTGGCAATCTCAATCATTGATCGCTTGTTGCTAAGAATCTCCTTGAGAAACTTGACGTAGGCAGGCATCTCGCGAAGTAATTCTGTAAAAGGAATAGTAACATTCAGACTCTGAAGCAATTTCACAAAACGTTGAAACTTACTGTCAATTTCATCTCTTTGGTTCTTGGAAGGGAATGGGAGCGTCTTCTTAGTTTTTTGAGCCAAAATAGCTTCCGGAGATGGTGAAGACTCCTCGACGTCGGCCTGCTTCTTCTCGATATCGACAACGGGTTCCTCGATATCGACCAAAGTGGTCGACTTCGAGTTGTTCGGCTGTGCAGACGAGTCCGAGTTTGGCTTCTCCTCCGTGTCGAGTAGAATTTTGTCGACATCGACCAAACTTGGGTCGACATCGAGTTGCTGCTGCTCTTTGTCGAGGAAAGTTTTGTCCTTTTCTTCTCCGTTCTCTGGCTCGTGCAATTTGTGACAGCTCCGTAGTTTTACAGCAGTGACATGTCCGTGCTGCCCCTTGGGATTCGGTTCTGTATGCCCTGGGAGCTGCCTGGATGGTCGTGGAATCTGCGCCGCAAATTGACTCATTTGAGTCTCGATGTTCCTTTTCCAAATATCCAGCTCTCCAAATCTTGTATTCATGTTCTGAAGCTGATTATTGATGGCGCTTGTAGACTACTGTTGTTGTGCTTGATTTCTCCTCATCTCGTCGAGGATAAGCTGCAAATCATCCTTCCTTTGGTCCCTTTCTGGATGTCCTGGAGCTCTATATGGCTGGGGGTTCCTAGGAGGACCTTGGTTCCATTGTGGTTGATAGAACCTTTGGTCCCCCATATAACGATTGGGACCCCTGCGTAAGCTGCCTCTTCATGAATCTCTGCCATCCTGACTTGCTCCGTGTGCAGGCACTCAGTAGTGGTGTGCCGTTGTGAACCACATTCGATGCAAGGTTGGTTGACAGAGAGATATTTGACTTGCTTGAGGGGCTTGCGATTTTGATCTCTATAGTATTGCTCATTGACGTCTGGGTCAATCTCCTTAGAAGGCTCATAAAGGGGCATGGATGGGGCTGGCCTAGCATAGGTATGCTCATCATAGTTTGTAGGAGCCCCATACTTATTATCGTAGTTGGTGAGCTTGTCGAGTAGACCCCAGGCGTCAGCTGGTGGCATCGTCAGATACTCATATCGAGTATACTGATTGATCCTATCCTTAGTGTTCTGGTCAAGAGAATTGAAGAAGATCTCCTGAATGACATAGGGTGGTTGTCCATGAGTAGGGCAAGATCGCAGTAGTTCCTTATATCTTTCCCATGCTTTTGCCAGCGGCTCCCCAGGCTTCTGTTTGAAAGCTGTAATCTTCTCGCGGAGGATTGCTGTCTTGGCAAGAGGAAAGAATTTGTTGAGAAATTCCTACTCTACTTGAGTCCATGTGCTGAGGGATCGTGGTTTCAGTCCTTTTAGCCACTTCAATGCAGGACCGACGAGAGACCAACGAAAGTCCTTCATCTTGACATATTCCATAGTAGTACCTTCAGCAAGAGTACGACATATGTTAGAAAAATTGGTAATATGTTCAAGAGGGCATTCATTAAATCTTCCATAAAAAGCATTATTTTTAAGTTCAATAAGGAAGTGAGTGCGAATTTCAAAATTATTCTCAGGGATTAGAATGGCCGATTCAGGCACGACGAGAGTCGGATGCATGTAATCCTTTGCAGTGGTAGGGTATTGGGTAAGCTCAGCTTCTGCTTGCCTCGCACGCTCAGCTTCATGTTCCCTTCCTGCTCTCACAGTGGCGAGAGCAGCATTGTTAGCGGCTAGTTCCCTCTGAAGCCTCTGTATCAGTTGTTCCTGTGTTTCTGCGGCCTCCATTGCTCTTTTTAGTTTAGCGTGGACATGTAAAATGCGTTCCAGTTCGTCTAAGATGTCAAACTCAGGTGGTTGACCAGAACGGCGCATACACCTGCAAAGTAACTCAAAGCAAACGTGAGATTTAACTACCTAAGGCGCGAATGATTGCTTCCCCGACAACGGCGCCAATTTATTGTTAAAGGAAATCGAGAGTGCAAACAGAATGTAAATAAGATAAGGAAACCAATTAGATCCCAACAAATAATGTTCAAGACTCCCTCCCGACGTAGCAAGAGAAAGTCAGGTTCGATCCTCGAGGAAGCTGGTCAGCGGATCCTAGGCAACGGAGAAATCTCACGGACAGAAGTTGACAACAGATTGCTCGATCTCGACTAGGGTTTAGTCGACAGAAGATCGGACAAGTCGAACAGAGCAGCAGCAGTCACTAGATGTTATCGAGATCGCCGTAGCTTCTAAACAGAGTACCTGCAGTTCAGAAGCTACGACGATCTGGGATCGAAGGTCAGTAGTCGATATCGACCAAATTTGGTCGAGATCGAAGAGAAACAGAAAGTAAAGAACAAGCAAATTTCGAATCTAAACTTGATGAATGAAAGAGAACTTCCAAGATTAGGGTTTACGACAACGATTACCATGAAAGCAGATTATAAATCATAAAAGGCGGTGACTTTATCGATAAAGGAGAAGGCTTTCACCCAATCCGACAAGTAGGAATATAAATCTCGCGACAAATAAACCTAATTGTTTCTATTCCTTTTCATAATCAGAATTTATAATCTTTCGAATAAAAATCCTAATTACTACCCAAGTTTCACAACATGAGTTCTTTAATTTCTCAATCAAAGATGAAGCACATAGGGAATAGAATAAAATAACGATAAAATACCTCCTTTTGCAATCGCTAATCCACCGACATGGCTCTCGTTGGGCTCACCCCAACCCTAGAATTGTGTCTCTGAAATTGAATGAATAAAAAACTAGCCCCATGGGCTTTATTTATAGGGCTTAATCCTTGCTATTCAAGGAAAGCATTCTATATTTATTTCTAAAGATAAAACTTAAATAAAGATAAAACATTAATTTTTAAAAGGAATATCTAAATATCTTCTTATCTTCTTGTCACAAGTGAACTATCTTTCCTCCATGGATAAATCTTGATAGACTTGATAAAACTTGATAGAACTCGGACATCTCGCAACCCAACAGTCCAACTCGTAATCGGACAGGCCCAACAGCATCACGGCCCAGGGATTTTGTTTGTCGATATCGAGTAATTTACTCGATATCGAGGAATGGTGTCATCGACTTGGCTGTCCGACTTTCTCGAGCAACCTCTCCCCGACCTGGTTCAGACAAGTGGTCTTGGTCTTGTCGATATCGAGTAATTTACTCGATATCGAGTAGAATTGTTTTCAGTCTCGGCTTCTGGCTTCCTCGAGTAGCTGCTTCCCGACTTGTATCGGAAATATGGTTCTGGGTTTACTCGACATCGAGGAATTTCCTCGACATCGAGAAGAATGTTGCTCGGTATGTCTTCTCTTCGACTTCTCGATCAGGTGCTGCTTCCTCGAGTCCAGGTGTGGCTTCAAGTCTTGTCGACATCGAGTAATTTACTCGATATCGAGTAATGCTCTGAACTCGAGTTGGCTTCGTCTTCAGTTCCTTGATCAGCTCCTCCTCGATCAGTGCTCTGCTTCACCATTTTTGTCGATATCGAGGAAAAGTGTTCGATATCGAGTAACTTTTAGCTTTCGTCTCCTTTCCTTGGTTTTGTCCCGGAATGGCTCCAAATTCTGCAATATTAAACCAAAACTTATGTAGACCTCTATTTCTTGCAAATAAGCATATATTACATAAATTCAACATATTCCCAGCCCGAAATATGCAAAGTATATAGAATATGGAGCTAAAATGTGCATAAAAACCTGGCTATTTTAGTGGACATCAAGTTTTTATCGGGAGTTTTTATAAAAACTCCCTTCCGAAAATCATATTTCAGGGGTTTTTAAAAACTCCTGATAATCTTGGCCCGTAAGATGACCAATTTGTACTAGTGCAAGGTTCCTCCATTATTTGAAAGGATAAACTTTCTACTGGTAACCAACTATGTATGGCAAAATTCGTAGGCCTCTCACCCTTGAACCTCCCACATTTGATCTCAATCCTCTCAGAATCGCACTCTGAGGATCTCGACCCCTTGACACATTTGCCTCTCACTAGGGTGTCTCCCTCGGCATCTCACCAAAGGGATTTGTTTTTAGCATCTCACCAAAAGGATGATCCTTAACCCGGAATCAAAGGAAGCAAATGTGCTCAACTTTTAACTAAAAAATTCAACTTGTTTTAAAAATGGGAAACCTTACACAATATATAGGAGAAACTCTAGCCTCCTATGTGTTTACAAGCGATGTAGGGTGCTTATTAAATAGAAAAATATAAGAAAATATATAAGTCTAAATCACATCATCCTCCCCTCCTTTGAAAAAGATCCGTCCTCGAATCTTGCGTTTCCTTTCCAAAAGTTACAATACGCCCATGTGCGTTGGATATGTTGGTATCGATGGTTAGTCCCGCAAAAGCTATCAAATCTACGTGGCCCTTCCAAATGCTACATTACACCCTTGTAAGTTGGATCTGCTTAATGCACTCAATTGGTTGTTCATGCAAAAAACTCCAACGGATGATTGTGGATGCTTGTGACAACACAAACAAATTGAGTAATCCTAGCTGGAAGCTCTGATACCATATGATACGCCCTGAGGATCAATCCAACAAGTTACAAGCTTTGATCAAGCACGAGAACAGAATTTGACACATGTGACTCTTTTATTTGCATTTTTTTCATGATTTATGGAAAGATAAAAATAAGATATGGATGGTTAAATCTATGAGCATTGTTGTGGAGGGAAACTAGTCTAAATAAATATAAATATAATTTCAACCAACGCCCTGGCCAAGTAAATAAAATACAAGAATCCCTCCCGCTGTAGTAGTAGGGTTTCAAGATCGTATCCACGAGGAAGCGTGTCAACGCTCGCCTTTCAATTTCCAAATCGCCTTCACAAAAGAAGACAAAACCAACTCGTTGTCGAGAATAATGTACTCGATATCGACTATAGGTACTCGATGTCGACTGGATGTGGTCGATGTCGAGTGTTAGTGCAGTAAAAACCGTAACTTTGCAAATAAAATAAAGATAGAAATAAACACAGATTGGTAAGATTCGAATCAATATATTAAAAGCTTCCAATATCGGGGTATCAACACCACAACGATAAACATGTAAGAATCATGCCAAAGATATAAAAATCATGCATTTTCATCAAATAACTTTCGTCATTAACAATTAAGAACATAGAGGCTTTTGCATAAACCCAAATTGTTGCTACCCTTTTTAATAATTAATCCAAATTCGCATTAAGACCACTTTCGCTTCAATAACAGAAATAAGGATCACATGTTACTGTTGTAGAAGAATCATAAATTGGGATAGAAGATGAAATCGTAATAAAAGTTTTACCTTTAATGCATTACCTTACATGGCTACCGTCAGGCTCACCCCAACCCTAGTAATAGGGTGACTACTCGTTCTTTATCATTTCAAAAAACATTAATATTATAAAAGAAACTGCTTGCATTAAATCAAAAGAAAGATTACAACCGAACAAAGCCAAAACGTCTCGTCCATCGATGTCACTCTACTCGGCCAAGCTCTCCAAAACCTCTCTAAATTGCCTAACTATGTAAACACAATTACTTGTGTGCTTGGATGATCCTAAAACTCAGCTTCTAGGGCTTTATTTATAGTGTTCACCCCTTGTTATCCAAGCAATTAAAGAACAATCTATCTTTATCTAAGTTTATCTATCTAAAACCTTAATGATAAATGTTTAACAATTAAGTAAACTAAAACAATTAAAGTTCCCTTAAGGTAAATGTGGGAATTACTAATGTGGATAAGTCTTCCTCCAACTTGATAGATCTGTCGTGCATAGGTGTGTAAGCAATCTCTCATCCGGATGCCTACTCGACCTCGACTCGAATTCGTCTCTGGGATGTACTCGACGTCAATTAAAAGTAGTTGACGTGGACTAAGTCTTGTGTTCTTGGCTCATTCTATGCTCGATCTCGGCTTGAAGAGGTGGTGTCGACCAGTCTTGTACTCGACATTGAGTAAGTGTACTCGACGTCGACTAGAGGTGTCGAGTGGTGTTCTTCTCTTCCTCTGCTCGATGTCTTCTGTCACAACTTCTACTCAACCTTGAGTTGTTGTAGTCGATCTTGAGCACTTTGACAGTTTTCTTCTGTTCTCTGAATCGCTCGTAAAGTGTCTCGATTTCTGCAAAATTAAATAAGAACTAGTGTAGATCTCCGTAATTGGCAAATAAGCATAAACTACACATATTCTGTATAGATCAAACCCAGAAATATGAAATGAACACATAAATCGATATGAATGTAAGCGAAAAAATGGTAAATTGAGCGCACATCAACACCCCATACTTAAGCTTAC
Source organism: Persicaria tinctoria (assembly GCA_037127255.1). Lineage (NCBI taxonomy): Eukaryota > Viridiplantae > Streptophyta > Magnoliopsida > Caryophyllales > Polygonaceae > Persicaria > Persicaria tinctoria. The sequence continues at coordinate 33,054,100 of JBANSL010000015.1, forward strand.
TTGTCCTCAAGCAATACTTCTAATGGTCATATATGGGAAGAAACTAAAACTCTCACATCTTGGATCCATTCTTATATGTCCCTGCAATCAATTACCATCCTCGAAAAGGTACTAGTGTCACCAATTCAACGCCTGTGAATAAAAGTAACATCGCACACAAAAGGAGGGTTATGAAAAAACAATTCATATGTAACGTAGCATTTCATAATCTAGAGGACTTTTATGCGCGTGATGAAGAAAGGGTAAAAGGAAAAATGGTGGGGTATTTTGGGCAATATGGTGCTAAATCCGGGGAGAACTTCTTCAAACTTGCTTTCTTGCTTTTATGCACTTTCCCCCTTCATATGATATCCACATCACTCATCCTCTCATAATTCACTCTTTGCTTTTTTCACTTATATTCTTTTACCTCTCTAACCTCATCACTGCCTTCTCGCGAGTCGCAAACATAAGTTTCATGAATGGCCCCGGATACTTAGTGCTTCGGACTCCTCACCTTGGTGTCCCATCCTACAGAACTAACAACTCAATGGAGGCAGGTTCGATCTACCTTTATCTCCTGAGGTAACCAGCTTTTCTCTCTCACTAAATTTTCCATAGAATGATCATTCTCCTGCCAAACTCCAAAATAATAGTACAACACCACAACCATATAACAAATCTCCATAATATGACATCAATTTCTCAACATACTCCCCGAATGGGTAAAAAGGTAAAGAAATGGGCAATATATAGAACATATGGATCAAAATATGAAATAAGGCTCAATATGGCTTTGTGATGCATATAAGCATATGTAGGGTTTGGAATATAGCAATGAGCATTATATGGAAAATATAAACTCCCCCATCCTCTTATCATGCAATATGTCAAAAACAACTTCAAATTTTACCTTCATTCATGGTTTTCAAGAAATAATGCACTTCATTGTTACTTCTCTTTACTAGGCAATTTCATGCTATATCTCTAATAAATCTAATTTTGCATCGTCGAGTTTTATTAAAGCTTCCATGACACTAATAAAAAAAATTGATGGGAGTGATAAAAATATAGACTTTGGAAAACAACTTGTAAGCACATAGATGAAATATGAAATCCAAAGTAACCATGTATAGAGCAATTAGGAAAATAATCATAAATATGCACAAAGTAAGTCTTTCCCCCACCCCATACTTAGATATTGTAGTGTCCTCACTGTATAAAAACAAGGGTAAAGAAAGAAACTTACTAGACAGACGTGCAAATTCTCAATGTCGACTAAATATGCTCGACATCGAGTATGCGGGAACCTCGGGATGGCCTCTCCTCGACCACAAACTCCTCTCCTCGATATATATGGTCGACATCGAGTAGTTTACTCGACCTCAAGTACCTTATGCAGCTTCTTGTACCTACATTTTTCGTTAGGAAAAAAAAATCCACCAAAGCAATCCAAAATAATTGTTTAAAACAAAACCAAAAGTATCTAAAACCCTAAAAATATTTGTCTTTGTTACAAGCTTTATATTTTATAGTCGCTAGGCCGACTTCTTTCTTTCTTCGTTCAAGGGGGCATCTGCAAAGCCCATGTGGCTTGGGCTTCCAATAAGACTTCATTCTTGGCCATCGGCTATAGTCCTCCGGAATGGATCTTATGCACCGTGGAAGGCCCCATCTTTTTGTTATTGAACTTATTGGGAAACAAATGATTCTTTGATTTGGAGACATGCACCTTGTCTCCTACTTCGTAGTCCTTCGGGTCTTAATTGGAAACCCTGTATAAGCGCACATACCAAGGCAAACCTCTTCCATATAGAGATAAATCCTTTATTGAATTTGGGGAACAGGCGTCCTTACCCCGGCCTACCTATGTAGAATTTTGTTTGGGATCTCGGGTTCTGGTCAACGTCGAGGAGATGTACTCAACGTCGAGTACATTTCTGCCTTTGGTGGGTTGCTCGACGAAGGAGAAGTCGATAAGGGTGTGAGGGTGTGATCAATGTCGAGTAGCTCACTCGATGTCGAGTGAGTGTTGTCGATGTCAACCCTATACTTAAGACCTGGCACATAATCTGAAATAAAGTTAGTCGACTTCGACTTACCCTGGCCGACATCGAGTGGACTCTCTATCTCCTAGTTTAGAATCGCCATGATTTCCTCCACTTGGTCTTCCATAACCCTCTTCTTCAACTCTTCGGGAGTCATTGTTCTTACCATAGGCTCCCCGCAGCTGATGTACCTTTCTATGATAGACTTGACCTCCATAGGACATCTATGTCTTTCAGCTTTATTAAAGGAATACTCAATTACCTCGTCGCTGATGGTGAATGTGAGCACTTCCTTCTCTACGCTTATGTTGGCATCCACTATTGCTAAGAAGGGCCTTCCTAAAATAATGGGGCAAGCAGGGTCCTCTGTCATATCAATAACTAAGAAATTAGTATCAATAACTAAGAAATTAGCAGGGATAAAGAACTTACCTACTTGCACCGGTACATCGTCCACCATGCTTGCTGGGATGACCACAGTGTTGTTTGCCATATATAATCTTGCATCCACATGCTCTAGGGCTTCTAAAGACTTTGGACCAGATTGATAAGAGCACGATGCTGATGCTGGCTCCTAAGTCACATAAGGCATTGAAATTATGTTGACCAAATCCAATAGTGATAGCGAACTTACCTGGATTTGGCTATTTCTCTAGAAGCTCCATCTTACTGCATTCCTCTACGATCTCAGCCATCGATCGCTTCTTGCTTAGGATTTGCTTGAGGAACTTTACATATGAAGGCATATCATGAAGGGCTTTAGTGAAGGGAATGGTGACATCGAGCCCTTGAAGCATCTTCACGGAACGCTGAAACTTTTTCTCTATTGGGTCCTTCAGAGATTTCTTCGGGAATGGTAGCGTTTTCTTCTTTGAGGGTGCTGGAGTGTGATCGGCTTCGAGTGGTGTCTGGTCGACGTCGACTGGAGGAGTCAACTTCTGGGAATTTTCTGCTTGAATCTGGTCGACATCGTGGATGGGTTCCTAGACGTCGACTACATCCTGGTCGACGTCGACTGGGTTAGTCGACGTCGAGTTGCCTCCTGTGGCTCATTCCTTTGTGTTCTGCTTGGGCGTTTGCAGCTGACGCTCACTCCTTAGGTTCATGGCGGCCACCTATCCTACAGATTTCCTTTAGAGTTAGGTTCAGAAGATCCTGAGAGCCTACCTGATTGTTTGGGGACTGCTGTTGCCAATTGATCAATCTGAGTCTTTATAGTCTTCCTCCAAACATCGATCTCTCCTAATCTGTAGGTGATTCCATGCAGTTGAGTGTGAATGGAATTGATGGATTGATTGCTTTCAGTGTGATTCCTCTGCATCTGATCAAGAATAAGGTGTAGGTTATCTTTGTTACTTTCTCTGTCAGGATTACCAGGAGCTCTGTAGGGCGGGTGGTCTCTTTTGTATTGGGGATTGTGATATCCCCAATTCTGCTACTGATGTTGCCCTGAGTAGTTTCCCTCTGCATAGCGCGCCTTCTCTTGGGTCTCTACAAGCTGCACTTGGTCGGTATGTGGGCACGTAGTAGTGTTGTGCCTCACATACCCACATTCCAAACAAGGTTGATTATTGGTAAGAAATTTAACTTGTTTGGTTAGGCGGCGTACCTAGTCTTTATGAAACTGGTCCCTGACGTCTGGATCAACCTTCTTTGGTGGCTCATACAGTGGCATAGATGGGACAGGCCTTTCATACCTTTTGTCGGAGGCAACAGCAGTCCCATAAGTGTTGTCGTAGTTAGCCAACGTCTCAAAGGTATCCCAAGAACGATGTGGTGTGTACTCGAGATACCTATAAGCCGTATAGGTGTTGATCCGCTCTTTATTCCAGGGAGTTAAAGATGATCTCCTGGATCACATATGGTGTCTGCCCGTGCGTATGGCAAGATTTTAGCAGTCGTTTGTAGCGCTCTCAAATCTTGGCACGTGTTTCCCCTGGCTTATGGTTGATAGCCGTGATTTGTTGTTTGAGTTGTGCCATCTTAGCTAGAGGGAAGATCTTGTTAAGAAACAAATCCTTGAGTTCTTTCCAAGTTCAAATGGATTATGGATTCAAACCCTCGAACTACTGTGAAGCTACTTCTGCAAGAGACCAACGAAAAGCCTTTAGTTTTAAGTATTCCAGATTAGCACCGTCAGCTTCTATTTTGCACAAATCCAGACAAGTAGTTATATGCTCTAAATGAAATTCATCGGGTTTCCCCTGAAATTAATCCCTCCTAATTTAAAAAATAAAAGAAGGACGAATTTCAAAGTTAACAAGAGGGAGAATGATCGGTGATTCTGGAACTTCCAGAGTAGGGTGCAGATACTTATTCGCGTTTGTAGGGATATGCTCCGCCTCTCGTCGGGCATATTTTGCCTGCCTAGTAGTGAGCAACCTCCATTTGTCTGCGGAGTTGCTCAAGCTGATGTGCTGGTGTGAGCTGATCCTCGTTTTCGTTGTCGGTCGACATTAGTCTCCTCCTTAGCCTTTGCTGAAGATGGAAAAAACAATCAGGCTCAAGAATAGGATCAATGGGTGTGTGGTCAAATCTTCGTATCCCCTGTAAAACAAAAACAAAAACAAAAACAAAAAGAGAGTAAAAAGGAACTAAAAAGGTGTGATTGATTGCTTCCCAGACAACAGCGTCAAAATTTGTTGTGAAGGGAAACTAGTCTAAATAAATATAAATATAAATTCAACCAACTCCCTGTCCAAGCAAATAAAATACAAGAATCGCTCTCGCTGTAGTGGTAGGATTTCAGGATCGTATCCACGAGGAAGCGTGTCAACGCTCACCTTTCAAGTTCCAAATCGCCCTCGAAATCGACCAAAAGCTAACTCGACGTCGAGTAGATGTACTTGATGTCGACTAAAGCAGTCAATCTCACTTGCAAACTGCACAACAGAAGACAAAACCAAATCGATATCATGCAGAATGTACTCGATATTGACTAGGGGTACTCGATGTCGACCAGATGTAGTTGATGTCGAGTGTCAGTGCAGTAAAAACCGTAACTTTGCAAATAAAATAAAGACAGAAATAAACACAAATTGGTAAGATTCGAATCAATATAATAAAAGCTTCCAACATCGGGATATCAACACCACAACGATAACCATGTAAGAATCTTGCCAAAGATATAAAAATCATGTCCTTTTATCAAATAACTTTCGTCATTAACAATTAAGAATATAGAGACTTTCGCATCAACCCTAATTATTACTGCCATTTTTAATGATTAATCCAAATTCGCATTAAGATCACTTTCGCTTCAATAACACAAAAAAAGATCACCTACTACTTTCGTATAAGAATCAGAAATAGGGATAGAAGATGAAATCGTAATAAAAGTTGTACCTTTGATGCATTACCTTACATGGCTACCGTCAAGCTCACCCCAACCCTAGAAGTAGGATGACTAATCGATCTTCATCATTGCAACAAACATCAATATTATAAAAGAAACTACTTGCATTAAATTAAAAGAAAGCTTACAACCAAACAAAGCCAAAACGTCTCGTCCATCACTCTCACTCTACTCGGCCAAGCTCTCCAAAACCTCTCTAAATTGCCTAACTATGTAAACACAATTGCTTGTGTGCTTGGATGATCCTAAAACTCAGCCCCTAGGGCTTTATTTATAGTATTCAACTCTTTCTATCCAATGAAAGAACAATATATCTCTATCTAAATTTATCCATCTAAAACCTTAATGATAAATGTTTAACAATTAAGTAAAATAAAACAATTAAAATTCCTTTAAGGTAAATGTGGGAATTACTAATGGGGATAAGTCTTCCTCCAACTTGATAGATCTCTTGTGCCTTGGTGTGCAAGCAATCTCTCATCCGGACTCCTACTCAATCACGACTCGGATTCGTCTCTGGTATGTACTCGAAATCGACTAAAAGTAGTCAACGTCGACTAGGTCTTGTGTTCTTGGCTCATTCTGTGCTTGATGTCCGCTTCAGGAGGTGGTGTCGACTAGTCTTGTACTCGACATCGAGTAAGTGTACTCGACGTTGACTAGAGGTTTCGAGTGATGCTATTCTCTTCCTTTGCTCGATGTATACTGTCTCAGCTTCTACTCGACCTCGAGTTGCTGTAGTCGATCTCGAGCACTCTGACAGTTTTCTTCTCTTCTCCGTATTACTCGTAAAGTGTCTTGATTTCTGCGAAATTAAACAAGAACTAGTGTAGATCTCCATAATTTGCAAATAAGCATAAACTACACATATTCTGTATAGATCAAACCCAGAAATATGAAATGTAGGCAGAAATCAATATGAATGTAAGCGAAAAATGTAGTTAGTTGAGCGCACATCAAGCATCTCACCCATCGACTTACCAAACTCGTCCTCTCACTCGTCGGCATCTCACTCCGGAGCTATCAAGCCTTAGTTTGAACAATAAAAAGCACTTCACCGGAAAGAGTCAGACTAACAGGACCATTCCTCGGCCTTTCACTTCGAAATGGGGTGTCAAAATTATCAACTCCAATCTTATTTCCCATGACAAAGGTTTAGGTATTTTATAGCCATAAAACAAGCAACAATTAAAACAACAAACTAAAGATGAAAAAATATGAAAAGTTTCTCGAAATTGATGGAGAAAGGTGGCCAGCCCCCTTGTGGAAAATGGAGGGTTGGATTTCATAATGAAGTGTCAAAAACCATAAAGTTCCATTGAATGAATTCCGTTCAACGCATCTTCATCTATTCCGACTTCATTCAATGCATCGGGAAAACTGTCCAGATTTCGGACTGTTGGATTATTGCAAATTTCGGATCTATTTTTGGATGATTTCGGCATTTTGGTCTTCATGAAAGATGTATCCCTTCAAATTAGCTTTCCAACAAGTACTCATAGACCTTCATCGGACTTGTTGGAACACTAAGTATGCATCAAAAGAGCCTGAATCACATCACAAGTGACCATGTCAATAACATCTTTGTATGATTCAATATAAACTAGCCCATTATGTACGGTCTTTTTGGGTTGTGAATACAAAATCTCCTTCACGGTTTCAATGCCTAGTTCTTCTTTTAACATGGCTTCTAACACAACCTTAGATAATATATTAGCATCAAGCTATTCTTTGTAGTTTACTAGCCCCTTTTTGTAATACATCCAACCCATATGACCATCATAAAATTTCCCTTGGTGAAGAATAAGTATGTTAATGACTTTTTTACACTTAATACAATCACTCGATAATAGTTGGACCACAACAACAATAAATAATATAGTATTATGCCACTCACCAACTTTTGAAGTGAAATAAAGGACGACTCTTCTAAAATTAGACAAATAAATGAAAAAAATGACATAAAATCAACAACAGCCATACTCACTACTCGAAAAAGTTTTTCCTACTCACTAGTAACCAAGATCTGAAATTCGACACAAATTATAGAAAAGGAAAGACACACAAATTAAGGTTACCTTCTGTAGTTCACAAACAACAAATCAACACCTTCGTCTTTCCTCTTACCATTTGAATTCGATTCCAACCGAAGATAATTATGCTTCTTGGTCTTAATCACCCACATCCACCTTTAGCTAACAATAGCCTTATAAGGGGTGGTTTTCGATAATTACGTATGTAAGGGGTGCTTTTGGGCAATATGCCCTATTCAATTAAGGGGTGGTGATGGCATCAAAGACAAGGGGTCACCAAAGGATGTGGTCTCTTAACTTACATTAAAGCCGACTCGTCCATTGACTATTCGGAGTCGGTGGATGTTGAGGCACCTTTGAGGATTTTCAATTGGATTGATATTTTACCATCAGAGCTCGAGGATTGAGGTACATCGTAATACGCACGCTCGCACGCCTTGGACGCATGCTCGCGGACCTGGTGCATGTCTGCGTGCCTTACCCACACGTTCGTGCACTCTGCTATGTAAGCATGCCTTGTCTTGCATGTTCGTGCGTGTGTGTACGGGCTGCTGGCTTGGTTTTCGACATCTATCATATTTTATCTATGTAATTACATTATTATATTTCATTATTTATGATTTTTTATAAATTACGATAATTACCTATTATTGGGTTTTATCTTAATTGGATTAATTAGACTTCTTCTTAGAAGTATAAACTTTGTCTTTTTCCTATTGATAGCATGCATTTAGGTAGGCATATTATGATGTATTTACCATGATTGGGATGTATATAATGCATGGTTTCGACTAGATTTGCATTTATACTTGTTTTTTTGGTATAGTCGGAATCTACACACTTTTATGGATTATTTCAGGTATATGTGGATCCGACGAGGAATGAGGAAGTTTATTGATAAAGGAAGAGTGAAGAGGAGGATGAAAAGTGAAGAGCACAAGAGTAGATTCGAAGTTCGAGAGCCTAATTGAAGAACAAGTCAGCAGAAGTTGTCGTTAGACAATCCGAACTTGTAATGCACTTTCTGGAGGCCTCGGTGGTCCGATTGACTATTATTAGAATTCGCTGGAAACCTCTTTTCGAAATCTACAACTTTTATGTTTACATCAAGACCAGATTCGAAACGGAAAAATCGTTGTGAATAGTAAAACCGGCCTGCGGCCAAGCTAACCGCCCGATGACTCGTAGCTCAGAAGAACGATTTCACAATCGCATGGCCGCCCAACGGCCTCTGCAGAAACGCCAAATCTGTTAACGGACTTTTTATCTTGTTAATTAGGGTTTTACATTAGTTATTAGGCCGACTCTTTTGAGGTTATTTAAAAGACATCTTAGGGTTATGTTTTAGTAATTTATGCACTTGAAGATTATCAATTGAGAGAACCCTAGAGGGGAGCCTCTATGGCCATGGAGTGCAAAACTCTTTCGTTTCGTCTATGGATTGAATCTTTGGTTTAATAAAGTTTTGAGATTTATATTCTTGTTCTATTTCTATTGATTCTTATTGATTCTTTTGCGAATATTGTTAATTTCTTCTAGCCCGTACACCTAGTTGAGATTATTGCTAGGATTTTGTCGATTCCTCGTAGCGAACCTTAATCAAGAGTAGCAATCATGCCTTTGTAGGACTCGTAGGACTGAATTGGTGTGTAGAGAATTAATTATATGTTAAATACTGACTCGTAGATTGGTGTTGCATGTATCCTGGTTAATCCTTAATCTTAATGTTACTATTAGGTTGAATCTTAACCATGTTAGGTTTAACTAATTAGTAAGGGTTACTAGGACTCGTAGGACTGGTAATTTACACAAGATCAGGACATGAACAATAATATGATGAAAAGAGAACTTGAAGAAGAATCGAGGAGCATCTAGTCAACTTAAAGTAGATATTTATAGATGAAACTATTTTCCCAATTGTTATCTCTACTAACTTGTTTATAGTTTGTATTTCTTAAATTCAATCACCAAAACCTCTCTTTTGCTACTAATTGGTAACTATACTTTACTTACGAATACTTGATTCTCTGTGAGATCGACCTCTTACTTGCTTGCTATACTAGTTTGTAGGTTTGAGTTTTACTTTTGATAGGAACAACGACAGTTTCCTCCTGTTACCTATCTGCATAGGTTTAGTTCTCTATAAATTTAATAGTAGGTTGACATCAAGTTAGTTTTGAGAATAATATTTCATTGACAGATTGCTTATATTATTCTATTTGCTCAAGATGATCTTGTTGAATCAAGGTCGCAACTTGTTCATGGACTCGATGAACCCCAAAAACCCCATTGACATTGAATAGAAACTAACAATTAATGGACTTCAGTTATTTGATCTATTTGGTTGAAACAAAAGCGCTCGTATGAATCCAACGATTGGGGCCTAACAATTCAAATATGCAAGTAATTCCAAACGTATCAAATGGTATTATTTTCCCTCGTTGGAAGATTAATACTATATCATTTTTTTATATTTGTTTTCCATTCTTTATAGTTAAGTTTAGATGCATTTTCATTGTAAGTTATATATACACGTATTAGTGTTAATTTAATTTAGACTTGAACTCATTTCATGGTAATGTTCGAAATCTATGCTATTTTGGTTAAATTGCGCAGATTAATAGATCCGACATGGTGGAGGGCAAGGGAAGGTCCATAGAGTGTCCAAATCAAGTCAAGAAGTCAGGCCAAGAAGGAAAATAAAGAAGAAAATGAAGAACAAAGGAAAAGAAAAGAAGAAGACCAAATGAAAGGAAAAGAAGAGAAAAGTTCTGAGAAGATTTCGCTGTCAGTGAGTGAAGTCAGTGAGGACATGTCCGGGCACTCAGGCAAAAAAAGACAAAGGTGCAAGATTTGCTTCTATAGAATGGAGACTCGCAGCCAGCGAGTGGAGCCTTGACTAGCATCGTAGAATTTGTTGCCAGTTAATGGATTCGCTATAGCAAGTGACTCGCGGTCATGGACGACCTCACTGCTAGCGGATTCCGATTAGAGAACTTTGACGAAGATGACTCACTTCAAGGCATGAGGAATCATGCCAAACGATGGAATTCGCTGCTAGCAAAAACTCAACAGAAAATATGACAAATGCAACTCGATGCCAGCGAATTCTACACCGAATTCAATTTGGAAAGTCTATCTTTCGAGTTAGGAAATATCTATCTAATTAGGATATCTTTTATCTTGTTTATTCAGACTTTAGGGCTATAAATAGAGGTTTGAGAGATTATTTTATAGGGATTCATTAGATGCATTGAACAAGAGAAATCACCTTAGAAGATAAGAAAGTTCAGGTATGCCATGTTTGGCTAATTTTCTAGTTTTTGCCTACACTGTCGAGACTAGTATACAGTATTATGTAAGTAAGAGATCGAACTCGCAGAGAATACTCTATTTCCAAATACTGTGTATTTACCAATATAAATCCTTACATTTATATTGGTAAATACACAGTATTTGGAAATAGTTGATTCTTTGTGAGTTCGACCTCTTACTTACATACTACTGTATACTAGTTTTTTTGTTTGGGAATTGTTTTTAGCAAGGTAATCAACGATTTCCCCCATCAAATTGGTGTCGTTGTCGGGGAGTCAAGTTTATTTCTTTTTTTTTTTGTGTATTTTTTTGTATGTATCTAACCCTGTCGTAGACCTATCATATGGTTCATGGCACCCTATAGCTACAAGTCTTTTAAGATGTTGAGGTTATTGCAGTTTCAAGCGGAAAATTTTCACCTTTATCTCAGGAAAGTGCATAATTTATCGAACACTCGTTATGTATGGGGTTTGATAATGCATGATTTTTATAGGCATATTAGGTAGTTCTTAAGTCACTTAGGTTGCATTTAGACATGTTTTAAGCATAAAGTGCATTAATTCTCTTAAGTTGTAAAGTTTAGAATCTATGCGTTTTATGCCTATTTTTATGCAGACTCTTGGAACCAAGCTGAAGGAGAGGAGCGAAGCTACACTCTAGAGTTATAGAAGCCTACGAGGAATCAAGGATGAAGACAAGAGAAGAAGTGGAGAAGCCAAGAAGATCTCTAAAAGGCGGCACCCGCGGCTCACTAGCTGCGCCCGCCGATCCAGCAGCACCCGGGGAAGATCTTGAACATCCGCTAAGTCAGTGCCCACTGCTGACCAACGGCACCCGCCGATCCCGTATCTTCATCATATTCTTAGCGGTAGAACCTGGCCTATTAGGCTTTGCTTCTACCTTAAGTTTGCCGACTTCTAGGGTTTAATCTCTAGCACTATAAATACCCCTCTTGTCTTAGCCATTTGACACACACATTCACATCTAACACACACCATTCAACACACGTCTCTCATCTCTCTTTCTTAGCATTTTGGTAAGTCATTCTCGGCTAAATTTTTTTATATAGTTTTGATTATATTCAATGCATTGGTTTAGGACATGTTAGGGCTGTTTATGTACTATTCTATAGTTAATATTTGGTTTATGCATATTTGGCTATTTATTACTCCTATTCTCCACATGTTTATGTTGTTTATTCGTCTTAGCTGGCCATTAGGATAGATAGACAATGAGTTAAGTAATTACATCTATATCCACTATTGTGGGCCTTAATCCTATAAATTAGAAAACATATCTTGAGGAACATGTTGGAAATCATGCCTATGTGAGAGTAATTAATGAAAGGTAATTAAGTGTTATTCTTAGCGGAAGCGATAGCTTGGTTGGCAACAAGGTGACACATCGAATTATACGAGAATTACATGAGTTACATGCTTAGATGATTAGGGACTTACTGCTTCTCGAACCACATGCAAGAGTTTAGGGAGTTGAATAGTGATCAAATAGAAAACTATAGAATTGTGTGCACAAACTGATACTAAAATAGCCAACATAACCAAAAACAACCTGATGATCATGTCGTTATCAATGTTGCGATTATAAGTGAAGCTATATTCTCATCATATTATTATATATGTCTAATTCACAATCATTGCTACTGTTGCTCTTTTCTCTCTTGCTATTGTTATGATTCTCTTGCTTACATACTATGTTTAGCCAAAGTCACACGCACTCTTTGTGGGATCGACCTTTACTTGCTGCTAATACTAGTCATTGGTTGAAGGTAGAGATATTTCTATTTGGGTTGTTAGAACACACGACATTCTAGCCGCACAGGGGTTACCAAGATAGTTTGTGAAATATGATTGTTTGTGTACTTGAGGGCATGACTCCCCGAGACTGAAGAACTTTCTGATTCCAAGAGTGATGGAGGCTGGGCCTATTTCAATTTATTAGATAATTGGGATTTTTTTTCTTCTACATGGGTCACCAAGTGGAGCAGGAATAAGCTTTCACACACGAGGTTTTACTGGAGCAGCTAGCCGAGAGGGTGGAGCGACTTGAGGAACAATTGAGCCAACTCGCTCAACCGGTGAGTGAGTTGATAATAGAGCAACGTTTTATTCCCTAAGTTGATGAAGGAAGTCACAACACAAACAACAATGGTTTTATCGATGATGGAGGAGAGAGCACGATGCTACCTAACATGGAGTCTCATGAGTCGACGTGTGAGGATCCATGTGTTTTGGCTCCTAATCCATCCAAAGAAATCATTCCAACTTGCCTGTCGAGGAGCCATGTTCGGAGCCAATTTTTGTTGTTCCCCAGAATGAAAGTATTACCTTTTGCACTTGTGCGGATAATGATGAATTCTTTTATGAAGTTTGTTATGAGAGCTTGAGTTGAAGAAGATGTTTTCAGAGAGATAATGGTTTGTTGATGTTTGATTGTCTAAGATCTTAGTTCCCGGATTATAATCACCACATGACCAAAAGTTCTCCTTCCCCTTAATTCCTTACCAAGCCCCATTACAACCTTGTTGAATGGACCCCTTGATGTTGCTTGTGAGTGATGGAGTCCACGATGGAGAATATGTGATATATGTGTCAATTTCTATTTAACTTTTTTCATTCTGGATTGACTTGAGAGATTTAATTATAAAGCCTAAACACATAAGAGTGAGAGTAAACACATTATCTTGACGAGGTTGGACTAGATGTGTCTTTATTTTGAATCGCTCTTGTACTTGCTAGGACGTCAGCTTTCATGATCATGGCTCCTACACTTAGATATTGCTTTTGACAAGGATAGTGCTTGAAGGTTATATTCGTGGGATGTTAGTTTTGCTCTTGATTTTTGCATTGCTTGAGGACAAGCGAAAGGTTAAGTACGTGTGGAAGAGTTTGATAACACATATTTTAATAGGAATTAAAGGTTGGTTTATATGCATTTTCATTGAATTCTTACTTGAATTCGTTTCGTGGTAAAGTTCGGAATCTAATCTTTTTTGGTTAAATTGTGCAAATTCGTTGATCCGGCATGGTAGAGAGCAATGGAAGGTCTATAGAATGTCCAAGTAAAGCCAATAAGCCAAGCCAAGAAGGAAAATAAAGAAGAAAAGAAAGAACAAAGGAAAGGAGAAGAAGAGAAAAGTTCAGAGCAGATTTCGCTGTCAGCGAATGGATTTCCCTGCCAACGAGTGGAGTCAGTGAGAAGCATGTCCATGCACTTAGGAAACGAAGAAAAAGGCCCAAAATTCTTGCTGCCATCTATTGGAGACTCGCTACCAGCAAGTGGAGCCTTGACTAGCATCGCAGAATTCGCATCCAACGAATGGATTAGTTGAAGCTAGTGACTCACAGCTACGGATGGGCTCACTGCTAGTGGATTCCGATCAGAGAACTTTGATGAAGAGGACTCACTCCAAGGAATGAGGACTCGCGCCAGCCGATGGAATTCGCTGCTAGCGAAAACTTGACTAAAACTTTGACAAACGCAACTCGATGCCTGCGAGTAGCATTCGCTACTAAGGATTCAATTTGCAAAGTCTATCATTTGAATTATGAAATATCTATCTAATTAGGATATCTTTTATCTTATTTATTCAAACTTTAGGGTTATAAATAGGGGTTTGGGGCTGATTTTATAGGGATTCATTAGATGCATTGAAGAAAAGAAGAAAGCTTAGATAAGTCATGTTTGGCTAATTTTCTAGTTTTCGCCTACACTTTCGAGACTGTCTTAGTGGTTTGTGAGTTTTTTAATCCAAGTTATTTTTCCTCTTTAATTCCTTCAACTTATTTGTGCAATATGGATTATGTTATTGGTGTTATCTTGATTAGCTACCTTGATAATATTGATCTCTTGCTAGGACTTAATAATTTCGTACTTGTGTTATTTCTGTAGTAGCTAGCACGCATAAGATTGCCGATTCCGTGTTTGAAACATGATTATGTGGGGAGTTGACATATATCTTAAACATTGATTTACTATGTTTAATTAGTGTTATATATATGCTCAAGTTCTTAGGCCATTGTGTTATCTCTTTGTTAAATCTTAACCGCGTTAGGGTTGCATAGAGGTGTAAGAGATTAATTGGAGTCATATAGTAGGGCTTTTAATCTATTTAAACCAAAATGGGAAGAATTCGTAAGAAATGATAATAACTTGACAATGATTCGATGATCAATAAAATCAACCAAAGTCAAGAACTTGTAGGTGGAAATGCTTTTCTTCTATCAATTTATTTGCTTTGTGAATATCATTTTATTTTATTTTTATTCATAAAAATCATTGATTTTATAATATTGTTAATTACACAATACTTAGAAATACTTAATTCTTTGTGGGTTCGACCTCCTACTTGCATACCGTACTATACTAGTTTGTTTGTTTGTAAATTATTTTTGACGGGGTAAATCAACGACTTTCCCTCCATTAGTCAAGCTAAAGATCGAACATTTTGAAGGAAAGTCGGATCCCATGGAATACTTGGAATGGGAGAGCAATACCGATTTTTCGCTCCTCCATTGTCGATATAACGAGGTCGATAATAATGCTTTACCATCCACTTCGCTGGTAACGCCTGTGCTTGGTGGACACATGGTACATAATGCTTATCGTGATAATAACGCTTTACCTCATTCTTGGGCACAATTGAAGGTTTGCAAGCAACGACGTTATGTTCCACAAAATTGGCATCGTAATATGCACTTATAC
The DNA here is from genome assembly GCA_037127255.1 of Persicaria tinctoria. Classification (NCBI taxonomy): domain Eukaryota; kingdom Viridiplantae; phylum Streptophyta; class Magnoliopsida; order Caryophyllales; family Polygonaceae; genus Persicaria; species Persicaria tinctoria. The sequence continues at coordinate 33,069,552 of JBANSL010000015.1, forward strand.
CTTGAACTTTGCAAGAAAAACGGTCGTCACCCGGATGTCTATTTTAATGAAGTTGAAGGTTTGTTATATAAAGTCGGTGTACGACCATCCGTTCGTGCATTGAAAATGAAGTTTCTTGCAGGACTTGATGTCTATCTTAGAGACGCAATGGAGGTTTTGAACTTCACCATTATCATTGACATGGTCCACAAGGCATTCGAGAAACATCAACGTCGATGGAAAATTTGGCCTTTCAATAGACCGCGCGCCAAGGTACGATTTTTTCCTTCCTAGATCGGCTTTATTATATGGTAAGTTCTACAATGAGGTGGCGAGACCAGCTTTATTATATGGGGCAGAGTGTTGGGCGACAACTAAGGCTCAAGAACAGAAACTCATGATGGCGGAGATGAGGATGCTCAAGTGGATGTGTGGTTGTACCTTGCGTGACAGAAAAGGTAGGAGTAGGTAGTATTCAGGCTAAGATGCGAGAATCGAGACTCCAATGGTATGGACATGTTAAGAGGAGAGACCCAAATGCGTCGGTGCGCGGGTGTGACAACTTGCCTATTGGAAGTGTTCGGCGGGGCAGAGGGCGTCCAAAGAAAAGTTGGGGTGAAGTGATTAGACATGATCTAACCGCTCTGGGACTCTCTGAGGAGATGACACGGGATAGGTCTCGGTGGAGGAGTTCTATTCGAGTCGACGAATACTAGTCGGGGGCAACGGCTCTCGCTCATGCTTCCCTTTGTTCTCAATTTTCTTTCGTGCATCATTTCCATCTTTTCATCATTGTCCCTTTTGTGTTTTATTTATTCTCTTAATTTTCAGTTTCTAGTGGTGTGATTCTCTCTTCCCTATGGTGTACGGTCTTGGGTCACTCGGAAACACTCTTTCGACCTAGTCGGGGCAAGGGTGCGTACATCTCGACCCCTCAGACCTTGCTCTGAGCGGGAGATACTAGGATTGTTGTTGTTGTTGTTGTTGTTGTTGTTGTTGTTGTTGTTGTGTAGCTCGGCTTCTTTATCTTCACAAGGATCATGGAAGAAAGGGGAGATGTCCGACATCTGGTCCCCATGAAGGGGTCTCCCAAGTTCGTCAACATCCAAACCATCTATCGGACAAGACCGGGAGGTGATTTGCTACAAGCGCGATGAAAAGGGACAAAACAATACATGACCAAATGAAGCCAGCAATAGATGATCAAAAAACACAAGATCATGTAACAAAATTTGTAAAGCTCTATGAAACAGCATTGCTGACCTGAGATCATCAATATATGAAAGCTTCACTTCTTCATTTAACAAAATTAAACCTCTATACTAGTTGATCAGATTTGCTCCCGCATATTTCTACCAAAAAAAAGTTGAACTTGAAGAAATTCAGGTTCAAGATATGAAAGAAGAGAAATTGGAGGAAGAAGAAAGAGAAAACTGGAACAAGAATTTGATGAACACGAGAGCCCTCGAGAGGGTTTTCTCTCAATTTCGATTGCGTATAAAATGTATTTTATGTTCTGTTAGTTATAATTGAAATTGATAAGCAACTATTTATACAGAATAACCAAACACTGTAAAACCAATGTAAGCAATCTCTAAAACATCGTCACTCGTGCTTGGCTTGGACCATCCGAGTGTGAGCTTGAGCTGATGACTTTAGCTCCACCTGAGAGTGAGCTTGATTTGGCGCCTTGCGCTCAGCTTCCTCTAACACCCCCCCGCAAGTTGGAGGGTGTGAAAACAACCTCAACTTGGACAAAAATTGTTGATGAAGAATGAAAGATATTGGCTTAGTAAAAACGTTAGCCAATTGAGTGGCAGGAAAAGTAAAATGAAGAGAGATTAGGCCATCATTGAGTTTTTCCCTCACAAAATGGCAATCCAGTTCAATGTGCTTGGTTCGCTCATGGTAGACTAGATTTCTGGCGATGTAGATAGCAGCTTAGTTGTCACAATGTAAAGGAATTGGAACCACTGATGGCACCTGCATCTCATGTAAGAGTCTAGACAACCAAGTGAGCTCAGCAACAAGTCTTCACATAAACTGATACTCGGCCTCAGTAGATGATAGAGAGACAGTGTGTTTTTTCTTTGACTTCCAGCTAATCGGGCTTCCTCCAAGGAGAACAAAGTAACCACTAACAGACCTCCTCGTGGAAGGGCAAGATCCCCAATCAGAATCACAGTAAGCCTTGAGCTTAAAGTTAGGCTTCCTGGAAAAAACAAGACCATGATATGGATTGTTGGACAGGTACACCATGCGTCTGTACCATAAAGGATCATCAAATAGATCCCCTTGATCAGGAATGAGCTTTAGATTGAGCTCCAGTGGTGCTTGAACAGACTTAGATTGTGAGATAGCAGCATCTTTGAGGAGGAGCAAATTTCCTTTGTGCCAAAATAACATAAGATGATTCATATAGCACTTCCATACCAAGGAAATAGCTAAGCTGCCCAAGGTCCTTGGTCTTAAACTGGCTATGAAGCTGACTCTTCAAAAGATCAATTTCTTCAAGATAGTCACCAATTAAAATGACATCATCAACGTACACAGCAATCAAAACAATTTTATTGCCAAAATGCTTCATAAAGAGGGAATAATCATTCTTAGAAGAACTATACCCTTTGTCCTGTAAGAAGGTGGATAACTTGGAATACCACTGTCGAGATGCTTGCTTTAAACCATATAGAGACTTGTTTAACTTGCAAACTGCCACTCCATGAGATAAAGAAGGAGGAGAGTAACCTTGAGGGATGTTCATATATACATCCTCATACAATTCACCATGCAAAAATGCATTGTTGACATCCAATTGACTCATCAACAAACCCTTCTTTGTAGCCACTGCAATTAAGCTTCTAATGGTTGTCCTTTTGACAACCGGAGAAAATGTCTCAGTGTAGTCCACCCCAGCTTTCTGTGTGTTACTGATGTCCACTAAAATAGCCATGTTGAAATGCACATTTTAGCTCCATATTCTATACACTTTGCATATTTCGGGATGGGAATATGTTGAATTTATGTAATATATGCTTATTTACAAGAAATAGAGGTCTACATAAGTTTTGGTTTAATATTACAGAATTTGGAGCCATTCCGGGACAAAACCAAGAAGCAAAGACGGAGGCTGCACTGTACTCGATATCGAGTATTTTTTGTCGATGTCGACAAAGAAGTCCAAGCAAGACCAGATCGAGAAAAAGCCTGATCGAGAAAACCAAAGTCGATGAACACATGTCCTCGATATCGAGGAAAGTAACTCAATATCGACAAAAATGGTGAAGCAGGTCACTAGTCGAGGAGGAGCTGATCGAGGAACTGAAAACAAAGCCAACCCGACTCCAGGACCCTACTCGATATCGAGTAATTTTACTCGATATCGACAAGACCCAAAAGTCATGCCCGGAGTCGAGGAAGACCACCTAATCGAGAAGCCGAAGACAAGGACACACCGAGAAGCATCTCCTCGATATCGAGTAATCTACTCGATATCGACAAGACCAGAAGCACATGTTCGAGCTAGGTCGGGGAGCAGTTACTCGAGCAAGCCAGCCAGCCAAAGTCGATGTCACATTTCCTCGATATCGAGTACCTTTAATCGATATCGAGTAGAATCTTCCTGGGCCGCGTTACGCGGTTTGGCTGTCCGACGCGGTTTGGGCTTTCTTGGGAGCGAAGGAGTCCGAGATCTATCAAGTCTATCAAGATCCATCCATGAAGAGAAGATTTATCCACACATGAAGATATTTAGCTTTTTAGATATATTTCTCTTTTAAGATAAATATTCCCTTTATTAAAGTTTTATCTTTAGATATTAGATATACTTTCTTTCCTTGATTAGAAGGGATTAGAAGCCTATAAATAAGGCCTTAGGGGCTGATTTCTATTCATTCAATTCAAGACATAATTAGTTATATAGAGGTAGAGAGAAAGAGTGAGTGGCCGAGAAGAGTTAAAGAGCGAGAGCAAGTTGGCTTCGATCGGTTGTAAAGCTCTGTTTGGTTTAATGCAAGTAGTTTATTTTCCATCAAAGATGTCTGTGATTGCAATAAAGCGCGAGTAGTCCACCCACTTCTAGGGTGGGGGTGAGCCCGACAATAGCCCTGCGTGTTTGAGGTAAAGATCCGACTTTTATCATGTTTTGAGCATCTACTACTTGTTATGTGTTTATTACCCATCTAATGGAGGTCCATGCTAAGAACTTGGATTGTAAACATAAAATCGGTAGATACAATTAGGGTTTCTTGAAAGAGTTGTCTAATTGTTGGAAAAGGCGAAAGCTTGGTCCTTCGATGCGATTTACATGATTATTTGTTTTATTCCTGCCTTATGCATGCTTGGTTATCATTGTTGCAAACCCCTATCTTGGAAGTTGTCTTTCATACATAGTTTATTTCGAATCCCACAAGCATTGTTCTTCATTTTGTTTCGGTTACTTTCTGTTCTTCCTCGATATCGACTAACTTTGGTCGATATCGAGTACTGATATTCGATCGACGAAGATCGTTGTAGCTTCTGGTGTGCAGGTACCCGACGTCGACAAAACTTTACTCGATATCGATTAAAACTCCTCGATATCGACAAACTGTCGGGAGCTGCTGCTGCTCTGTTTGACTTGTCCGATCTTCTGTCGACTAACCCTAGTCGAGATCGAGCATCTGTAGTCGACTTCTGTCGTGATATTTCTCTGCTGCCTAGGATCCGCTGACACGCTTCCTCGAGGATCGATCCTGACTTCCCACTGCTGCATCGAGAGGAAGTCTTGAACATTATTTGCTTGGGACGGAATCTGGTTTGCTTTGCTTTATTCATATTTTATTTGCATTCTCGATTTCCTCTTACAACAGTTACCTTCAATCACCAATCATGCCTTAAACCTCTCAATACCACCATCAGCTTTGTATATGACTTTGAAAACCCATTTACTAGATATAGGCTTCTTTCCTGCTGGAAGTGGAACAACATCCCAGGTGTGGTTAGCTTCTAATGCTGCGAATTCAAAATCCATGGCAACCATCCATTCTTTGCACTTAACAACCTCATAAAAAGAGGAAGGCTCTTGATGTTTTTCCACAAAGAGTGCAAGGTGCTGACTGTGACAAGAGAGAGCAGAAGCATACAACTGCCTTGTAGGAGAAACATTAGAAAGAACTAAACACCTCTCATGATCAGCAGTAGCAGAAGTACAGACAAAATCCCTAAGATGTGAAGGTGGATTACACACTCTGGTTGACCTTCTCAAGGGAGGGTCAAGAAGAGGATCAACCACTAGTGGTTGAATGACAGGTGGATTGTATCCTTCAGGAAGATCAAAGACATCATGATCATGATCAAATGAGGCAACATCATTTTCAGATACAGGCAAAGGAAAAGTGGAACTGGGAATGGAAACATGAGATGTAGCAAAAGGGGTGATATGCTCATAAAACACCACATCTCTGGACACAACAAAAGATTTGCTCTCAAGTTCATATACTTTGTATTCTTTCTTGCCAAAGGGATACCCAACAAACACACATGGGAGACCTCTTGGCTTCAGCTTATCCCTAGCAGGACCAACAACAGTCCTATAACATAAGCAACCAAATACTCTCAGGTGAGCATAGTCTGGATGCTTGCCAAATAAAACTTCAAAAGGTGATTTTCCTTTCAAAACAGAAGAGGGAAACCTATTGATCAGATAAGTTGCCAGTAAGTAAACACTCTTCCCAAAACTCAATGGGCAAATGAGAATGAAACAACAAGGCTCTACAGGTTTACAACAAATGCTTGTGTTTCCTTTCTACAACTCCATTTTGTTGAGAAGTGTGTGGGCAAGAGCATTGATGGATAATACCCTTATCAGAAAAATAAGATTTCCCTTCATTGCTTGACCTAAGTTCATAGGCATTGTTAGTTCTTATCTTTTTAACATGCACAGAAAACTGTCTTTTCACCATAGCAAAAAAAGCCTTGATCAAACCAAACGCAAAAGACTTTGATTTCATTAAATGTGTCCCAGTAGCTCTGCTATAGTCATCTACAATTGTAATGAAGTATTTTTTACCATCATGAATAGGGGTAGCATAAGGTCCCCATACATCAATGTGAACAAGCTTAAACAAGGAGCTAGACTGTCTAATAGATATAGGAAAAGGCAACCTATGTTGCCTAGCCTTATGGCAAACCACACAATAATCAAATGTAAAATTGCTAGACGCCTTATTAAAATCTAAAAATGTAGAAATCTGATGCAACTTGTAGGCAGGAAGATGTCCCAATCTTGAATGCCACAGAGTCTGATCTACAGATGCCACTGAATTGCAAGCTCTTTCCAGTGTCTGCAAGGATTTCTGAGCACCTTGAGACATCACATAGAGTCCATTCTGAGCCTCACCAACTACCAGTAGCCTCTTCAGAGAAGGGGCCTGCACAATGCAATGTCTGTGAGTAAATATCACCAAGCAATCAGACTTCCTCTGAACATACAACAAACTGTAGTGAAATGTAGGTAGCAACAACACATTTCGTAGGTGAATTTCCGAACTGAACAAAATATCCCCACACAAATGAACCTCAACCTTATGATCATTAGGCAATGACACTAAGCAAGGATGAGCCAAAGGCCTGATATTAGAGAGCAAGGATCTATCATATGTCCTGTGCTCACTAGCACCTGAATCAATGATCCACTTACTATTGTCAATGTTCACTTTACCATTCTCAGAATTCAAACAATGTGTAAGGAGAGATGTAATACCAGCAAAATTTACATTAGCTCCATTAACCTGGTGAGAAACAGATTGAGACTTGAGGCCATTCAGTACACTCATGATCTGATGGATCTGATCACCCCGGAGAACTGAAGATCCAATTACATTTGAACTAGGACCAACATCAACCTCAGCATTCCCTGCAACCCTCCTCCATTTGTTGTTCTGAAAGTTGGGAGGAAAGCAATTAATCTGAAAACACCGTTCCTTAGGATGTCCTTGTTTCTTGCAGTGATCACAAACAACTGACGACTGAGATGGAGCATATTGTCTTGAATAGTTTTGATTCCCAAAACTTTGATTCCCAAAATTCTGATTTCCAAAATTCTGATTCCCAGACTGTCTCTGAGATAAATTGCCAGATTGCCTTGAATAATTCTGATTGTTGAACTGTCTAGAAGAATTCGAATTCAAATTCCCAGAACATTGATTTCCAGATTGTTGCTGAGACCAGGCCTTCAAAGAAGCTGAGTCAGATGAAAACTTTGTGACAACTTTTACCTCTCTCTGTGTCTCTTCATGATCAAGTAGAGAGTATGCCTGGCTCACAAATGGCAAAGGATTCATCGTCAATATCGTACCCCTAACAGACATGTATGATTCATTCAACCCCATCAACAGTTGCATCAATTTTTCCTCTTGCTCCTGTTTCTGATTCTCTCTCTGTGCACCACTGTTGTAGGAGGAAATCGAGATGCAAATAAAATGTAAATAAAGCAAAGCAAACCGATTTGGATCCCAGCAAATAATGTTCAAGACGCCCTCCGATGTAGCAAAAGGAAGTCAGGTTCGATCCTCGAGGAAGTGAGTCAGCGAATCTCAGGCAGCGGAGGAATCTCACGGGCAGAAATCGACTTGAGGGTGCTCGACCTCAACTAGGGTTAGTCGACAGGGGCCAGGCAAGTCGAAACTGAGCAAGCGGCAGCTACTGATGTTGGTCGATCTCGAGAAGATTGCTCGATGTCGAGCAAATTGGTCGAAGTCGAGGAACTGTGGTCGAGATCGAGTTGGCTGCAGAGACAGAAGCGACGGCGATCTTGCTTGATCGAAAGTGAGAAGTCGACGTCGACCAGTTTGGTCGAAATCGAGGAAGCACAGAATCTAAAAATGAATGCAAACTTCGAATCTAAACGATGGATGAAAAAGAACTTCCAAGATTGGGGTTTGCAACAACGATTACCATGAAAGCGGAATTATAAATCATAAAAGATGGTGACTTTATCGATAAAAGAGAAGGCTTTCACCCAATCCGACAAGTAGGAATATAAATCTCGCGATAAATAACCCTAATTGTATCTATTCCTTTTTCATAATTAGAATTTATAAAATTCCGAATAGAAATCCTAATTACTACCCAAGTTTCACAACATGAGTTCTTCAATTTCTCAATCAAAGATTAAGCACATGGAATAGAATAAGATAACGATAAAGTACCTTCTTTTGCAATCGCTAATCCACCAACATGGCTCTCATTGGGCTCACCCCAACCCTAGAAGTAGATGTACTACTCGCGCCTCATCATAGCAATCGACATCATTGATGTAAAATAAATAACTTGCGTAAACTAAATTCAAAGTCTTTACAATCCTGGCACTCAAACTTTTGTAGAATGCCAAAACCCTAAAACCTTTGAACTTCTAAACTCTATGTGGAACTACTTCTCTGAAATTCAATGAATTGAAATCAGCCCCATGGGCTTTATTTATAGGGTTTAATCCTTGCTAATCAAGGAAAGAAAACTATATCTACTTTCTAAAGATAAAACTAAATAAAGATAAAGCATTTAATCTAAAAGGAAATATCTAAATATCTCTTAACATTAATGAATAATCTTCTCTTCTTTGATATATCTTGATAAAACTTGATAGATTCGGACCTCCTTCGTATCCAAGCAAATCAACTCGACTTCGGATAGGCCCAACAGTCTCGCGGCCCAGCAAACTTTTGGTCGATTTTGACCAATCTGGTCGATATCAAGGAAACATGTCGACGGCTTCACTGGGCTTTCTCGAGTAGCTTCTCCTCGGATCCTCGAATTCGGGCAACTGCTGGGTTTGGTCTATGTCGAGCAAACATGTCGACATTGAGTAAAAACGTAGATCGAGTTGCCTTCTTCTTCTACTTTTCTTAACCAGGCTTTCCTCGACCAGGCTCTGCTCACATTTTTGGTCGATATCGAGGAAGTTTCCTCGAAATCGAGTAACTTTCAGCTTCCGTCTTCTCTTCTTGGTTTCGTCCCGGAATGGCTCCAAATTCTGTAATATTAAACCAAAACTTATGTAGATCTCCATTTCTTGCAAATAAGCGTATATTACATAAATTCAACATTTTCCCAGCCCGAAATATGCAAAGTATAAAGAATAAGGAGCTCAAATGTGCATAAAAACATGGCTATTTTAGTGGACATCAACCACACGTACACACAGCACATTTTCGCAAACAAGACAATTCGTCCCACAATTGTTTAATACGAGTGAAATAATCTGCAAATTGATCTGTACCTTGACTAATTGAAGCAATCTCCTTCTTGATTTGAAAAAGTTCGAGCTCCATTTGGCTGATCAAACCGATCTTGAAGATCAAGCCAAATATCCTTCGCATTAGTGAAATAAAGAACGAGTTCACTGATGTTCTTCTCCAAAGCATTTATGATCCACGAAATTACCATATTGTTGCATCTATCCCAAGCTTTTGCCCTGAGATCATCGCCGGTGGGACGCTCGCAAGAACGGTCAATGAATCCGTCTTTGTTCTTTGTTGAAATGGCGATTTGCATAGCTCGCTTCCAAGAACTGAACCCTCCTTTGCCATTGAAGATCTTAGAGACTAGTATAGCACCTGGATTGTCAGACGCATGAAGATGCAAAGGATCATTTGGATCAACAATCCCAGTCTGAACACCATTACCACGCAACTGCGCAACCTCCTCGGGATTCATGATGATTGATCAAACAAAATACGACAACCGAAAAAAAAAAGAGCACGAAGAACCTCTAATCGATTGACGGTCGCTCTGATACCATGTTGAACTTGAAGAAATTCAAGTTCGAGATATGGAAGAATAGAAATTGGAGGAAGAAGAAAGAGAAAACTGGAACAAGAATTTGATGAACACAAGAGCCCTCAGGAGGGTTTTCTCTTAATTTCAATTGCGTGTAAAATGTATTGTATGTTCTGTTAGTTACAACTGAAATTGATAAGCAACTATTTATAAAGAACAACCAAACACTGTAAAACCAAAGTAAGAAATCTCTAAAACATCGTCACTCGTGCTTGGCTTAGACTATCCAAGTGTGAGCTTGAGCTGATGACTTTAGCTCCACCTGAGTGTGAGCTTGATTTGGCGCCTTGAGCTCAGCTTCCTCCAACAAAAAATGGGTTTACTCCTGCATACATTCCATCTTTGCAATTTAAGCAGCCGGCTAAAACAAAAACAACTACTCTTTTAGAAATGAACCACAAATAAAACCCACAGTTTTTCAAAATGCATTGGTGGTATTCTCTAACCATCATTATCAATTTAACATGCAAATAGTTGCCTTGCCATCATTGAAAAAGTAAACACTTGCTTTAAAATGAAGCAACCACAAAAAAAAAATCGTCTTTAATTGGTAACAACTGAAGTTTACATTTCACTTAAAATTTAAAATAAGAGAATAGGAAAAACGATGGAAAGAAAATCAATAAGAACTACTCCAAAGTCCAATGTAAGTCATCAAAATTTATCAAAGAAACATCATCAATTAATTCATAATCATCAGTTTGCTCCGCTGATCTGTTCTAGGCATTATAACCTGAATTCATCTAGGACTTTATTTGCAGTTAAGATTATCACAAGAAACTTGCTATCGTCCCACGGTATAAGGTTAGCCAAAGACCTTAAATTGGAGGAATTTTCATCATAGAGTAGGAAAGAAAAGATCACTTGTGATGAAATTAAACTCGATAGCTCGTCAAAGTGCACGAAGAGCTGAAATTAGAGAGAATTGATCAGACAGAGTGCATGATGATTTAAAAAGGGATATCGGAAAAACGAAATTGAAGTTCCTAAAGGAGACAGAGTTCATAGGAATCCCTGTTGAGAGTGAGAAATCTCAAGCTTTGAAGAGCCGCTCGAAACTGCTAACGAATATGCAAAAACACGGAGGAGATTAATTGAGAGTCAAAATTGAGGGAACGTAGAGGAAGAGATGGAGAAGAAATGGCAGAAGAAACCCTCCCTATGAGCTAGGCTCACAACGTTTACTTGTACGGAAATAGAGGCACTCTGAGAGGAAGCTCGAGCTCGAGATTCAAACGACGAGATGTGAAGGAGTTGGCTGGGTGGCCTAGTCCGTTACTCTGTTGTTTGGGCTCGACTGCAATCTTTTAACGACCACCGAAATTGGGGGAGGCTAAGTCTAGCTTCGTCCTTCCACTGAAATCGGGGGAGGATGAGTCTGGCTTCGTCCTCGCTGGTGAGCGGAGGGGACTAAAAGTGTTAGGTGATGGTATCGACGACATGGATGAGGGCTCTCAGATCGATGAAGAGAATGAAAGGGAAAGTGAATGGGGTCAAGTCAAGACGCCTAATATATATATTTTTTAAGGATTCAGTTACCTAATTAGATTTTTTAAAAGTTATATTATAGAAAATTTCCTTTTTTTTAGAGTGAGCAAACACTCGGAGCTATTACAAAAAATGTAAACGCGCTTCGGGATCATCCTTGCGGACGATGGTACAAAGTTCCCTATTAAAAGGGATTGTAGATTTATCACTAATGATACCCATATTGGCTATATAGTCTGCGACTTTGTTCGCCTCTCTGTAGATGTGGCTGTATTCAACCTTTTCAAACTTTGCTTCCATGATTTTGATCTCTTCTGATTGGCGCATAATCTCTCATCTGCTATCTTTTCCTTTCGAAAGGATTCTCATCAGCTCTTGGTTGTCACCTTCTACAATGATCTTGCTCAAACCTAGTGTTTGAGCTACCCTCTCATTCCTTCTAGAACTGTTGCTGCTTCCGTTAATAATCGTACCTTGATCGATTTCCTGATAAAAGATCTCGGTTACATGGCCCCTTGAATCACGAATGATTCCTCCCATCTGACAAGTGCCCGTGGGTTTGACAGAACCATCTACGTTAATCTTGTAGATGACTCCTATTGGTCTAGTCCACTTAGATCTAGACCTTTTGTTCCTTTTATTGGTATCTTTTTTTTGTACTCGTGAGATTTGTTGCTTTCCAATCCTTTATATCTTTAATAATGCGCATAATTAGATTACTGAAAGTGTTCGGGCTAGTATGTTTGAAGATTAACTTGTTTCTAGTTTCCTAGATTATTTCACAAATGACTACTAGTTCTTTGAAAAATTGATTTGCCTACTTGATTTGATTAATATTGTCACATAGGGATCCTTGCAAGCAGAGGTTCTTAAAGATCTTACCTGTTGTTTGTTCAAACCTGGTTATTAGTTCCTTTGCAAAGGAGCACTCTGTAAAGAGATGAGTGGCATCCTCATTTCCTTGACTACACTTGGAGCAACTGTGGGGGACTCTATTAATGTACCTATTAAGTCTGCTTGTCGTGTGAAGAACGTCTATTTTAATTTTCCAAACTAGGTTTTTAAGCCGAGGAGGAAGATTAAGCTTCCAGATCCAGTTATGGTTTTCTATGTTGTGGTTATAAGAGTTGTAATTTTTTTGCCGATTTGGTTGTGAAATTTCTTGTGGGATTAGGCGCCAAGATTAGCTTATCATGAGCTTGCCATGAGGGGATATTTAGAGATTAAATACAGTTAGTTATATCTTGGGGAAAGAGGCTCTGGATGAGAGGCTTACTCTAGAGTTTTTGAGGGGTAAAGAGGTGGCTGACTTTCATGTTCGGGTCATTGTTGCCCATGAATGTTTTGAGACATTTATCGGGAACCCAAGGATCTTTCCAAATATTTATTTGGTTACCGTCTCCTATAATCCAAAGTAGGCCTTTCTCGAATTTTTCTCTAAGGGATACGAGTCTGCCAAATTGCCAAGGGGTGGCTTGATTTGGTTTGTCCCTGATGCTGCTATCTTGTAAATATTTTTCTTTGATGACTCTTACCCAAATATTATCTTTATTAGTATAAAGTTTCCAAAGAAGTTTAAATTGGAGGTTTATATTAAGATCTTCGGTTTTTCTAATACCCAATCAACCTTGGGCCTTACTCTTGCAGATGTTATCCCAGCATATAAGAGGGGTATATCTTTCGGAGTGAAGTTTATTGAAAAATCCAAAATGCACCAGCGTTTTCTGTCATAAACGTGGACATAAAATTTGTGTTGTTGATGTTGGCTCCATATGTGCATTCGTATGGAGAGGTTTTTGACTAACTGAGAGTCAGAAATGGAGATTCATGAATAGTGCAAGAATCTTGGGCTTGTGATCACAAAAGTAAGGAAAAAGACAACTCTTCAATAGTAGGATGCAAATCTCCGATCTGAAACCAGATCCTCTTCAAAGCTTGAGACCAAATAAACTAAATTGAATTGAGGATGAAAATATTTTGAGAAAGCAAGAGTAATTGTACGTGGAATTTTAGTTTGAGAACTAATTGATGGTCAAAATCTTGAAGAACAAGGCAAAGTTGATGAAGACAACCTTTTGATTTATGCCTCGTTACTCTTAGATTTGGCAATAGGAGCGAGATCCTCCCAAAAGAGGAACAAAATCATTGGAGTTGGTGAGAGAAGGAAGAGCAAATGTTGTGAACTTTCTCTAACTTATGCTGTAGCAGGAAGAGATATGAGAGCGAGAACGAGCAGAAGTGTTGATCGAGAGCAAACAAGAGGAGGGAGAAGCCAGGATTGGAAGAGAGAGATGATCAAGTAAAGATTGATCAATCTGTACTCGATGAATTTAAATCAAGGAGAGAGATGTTGGAGAAAAGAGTTCAGATCTGTCATCTTGATTTTAATTGTTAATCTCGAATTTGATCAGGATGGGAAATTTTCACTTTGAAAATTGATGTGATGAGTTGTGACTTGCTCAATCTTTTTTTTTAATGAAAAAAAAATCAAGTAAAAGAATGCAGATTTGTTTGCTTTTTTAGTCATCAATCTTGTATTGTAGAGTAGATTTGATGAGCTAGGATGCTAACAAGTCATGTAAGTGACCTAAGGGATATGAATTAGTATAAGTTAGGTCTAAGTACCAAAAAAAAAAGTATAAGTTAGGTCTTCTAGCTCAATATCTAGAATAGTATTGTAAATGCATTCACCTGACAGAAGAATTCATTTTGGCTAATATCTAGTGGCGTAGTTCAAGTGGAAAGGTTTTGTCCTGATAGATTGTGGTTTTCCCTTAAGTGTTAGTTCTTGTGTACGTAATTATTTGTGTTTTTATTGATTTTTCCAAAGTATTTATCTTTTTTTTAATTGATATATGTGATGTGATTATGGAATGTAGTACTTGCTGTTTAGAATCATGAAGTGCTAAGTTCCTTCTTGACAATGAATGTATGCTCTGATCACAACACAAACCTGATCTAAAGCAACATGGGATTACTTCAAGGTAGTGGAGCATTTCTCATTAGTTATTTTTTTTCGAAATCAATTATCTATTACTCGCTAGGATATGGCAAAATGCATATTTACTTTGCATCTTAAGGCAGTGGAACATTTCTCATGATTATTTATTTGTTTGGAAATATAGATCTATGTTTTGCAAAATGATTATTTGTTTTGGTTGATTGATATTATGATTAGATTGTAGCGAATAGCAGCTGAGGAGAATTCAGAGGCAGTGGAACATTTCTCATGATTATTTATTTGCTGGTTAACTTCGATATGCAGAAACTATATATGTCAGAACAGTAGAGTTTGCTAGCTAGGAAAGAGAATCACCACTACTCCATCTTGTGAATGAAGTTTGTGTGTTTACATCTTTACCTTTTACTCTTGGGAATGAATTTGTGATTGCCTCCGATTAGATATGATGATTAATGTAACTTGCTCTATTACAACATCTTTATTTTTTTTTATTTTTTTGATACAGCATCTTTATTTTCTAGGATGTGGGTATTCATGAGTTTCTTTAGGATCTGTTTGTTTCCAAAAGGCTTCACTTTATGCTATGGTCAACTTCTGAAGTTGGATTTTAGTGCTGATCCATTATTTTTTATGTCCCAACTTCCGAGCCTTATTATTTATGAACATTATTGCTCTGTACGTGAATTACATCTTTGATGATGCCTAGTGTAGCAACTCTTTGGTTGGACCAAGTTGTAAGCGCAATTTTCATTGTTCAATGAAATTTCTTTCTAGTTTTTTCCGCGTTATTTAGTCATGGACGTTAGCATTGCTTGATACCAAGTGACAAACTGAGCACTACAGCAAGAGCGTATACACACCCTACAAAAGCAAGTGGACTACTGATTCATCGGTTTCCTATTGTCTTCGACCAGACCCAACTGTTTTATTTTCTTGATTGAATATTATAGGACACGTTTAAGACTTTAACCCAGCAACTCTACATATAAGTGAATAACCTACCATTCTACTTTTCAATTAGCACTGGAGTGATCATTTTCAAGTCGGATGTATGTATGTAGCTTAATTTCAATGATATCCGGCGGCCTGCTTGATCCAACTGAAATCGTTAATTTTGTGTCAACATGAAAACAGGTACAAATTATTCAGTCTAAACAATGCCTACACCAGCTAGTAAGCATTAACTATCTTCTTTCTGAAAAGGTACATAAAATGCCCTCTTCAAAGAGAGAGGTTTCCAGTTTAATGTAGTTCTTATTAGAGCCTGCATTTTGGTAAAAGCCTTTGCCTGGAGACAAAATATTACAGTGGCAACAGAGAAGATAAAACAATCTACTGGCTCCTTCAGAGATGTTTGCCCTCAGGATAATAAAACAACCAACTCGAAATATTTACATAGCAGAGAGCTGAAATAGTCAAGGACTGCGAAAATTAAAGTAGGGTTGTCTGAACAAGCCAACCCTCAGACCAAATTTCGTTCAGATAATTTTACAGAAACTTGTTATACAACTTACCAAATTAGATTCAACACAACGTGTTGAAACCATTGCAGTTGGAGTCCTTCAACACGGTGATTGCACCGTTGTCGCCACTCCCACTTTCAATGATTTCAAGCCATTTCTGCTGAAGGATTTCAACAATCTCTGCATCCCTGATTTTAAAAGCAAAAAAATCAACCCGGAAGAATAAGTTCTCAAATTAGACCAGTGACACTATGAGGATGTCCATTGTCTCTTATTTTCTTTTTCAGGAACAAGGAACAGACTGGCATACAAACCCATTCCCAAATCCTCAAAGATGAAATAATTTTTGCCTTTCATGATATTACATGGATCTGCACATACCTCCTACGGTAGGGTGTTGACGGGAATTGTTGGCGAAGACAAGGTCCTTCATCTAATCCTTCACATACGATCTCTCCATTAGCATCTCGATAGCAAATGATGCCATTTGACTGATCTTCAAAGATCTGAAAATGATCATTACCATATAATAATATCAATAGCAGAGAAACAAACATGATTTCGATTAAAAAAAAAGGGAGAGAAATAAACCTGATCTCGTAAAGAAGACTTTATACTAACTGCTAGTGTTCTCCTGAGAGGAAATTGGCCCTTTCTAAGCTTCACCACGCCAAAAAAAGGAATAGTGTTCAGCTTGGATGATTGTTCAATTGCGATCAAAGGCAAGAAAGAACTCTTTGCCATCATCTGACCCTCTTGTCACCAGCCAGAGAGATAAAGAGGGACTCGAAAGAAGTAGGAAAAAAAGAAGAAGAGAGAGAGCACGAAAACGTAGATAGTTGTGCGTTGGGTTGGGTGAATCAGAATATACAATATCAGAGTTGTGGGGGAAGAAAACAACATTTTCAAGCAATTATTAATACAAAAAAATGTCTAATCATGAAGCATTCACCCAAAAAAACATAAACTAATATCAGTTACAATAATCAAATGCACAATGATGCCTTCCATGTGGGTCCAAGAGGCCTTATCTCCAAACAATTGATGTTGGTGTTTGCTTAGTCATACTCTGGTTGACAAATAATATGGTTGGCCGGGGTCTCATTACCAGCTGCAAAGATCAATTTAGAATAGGACAAGCTAATTGAATATTTTAACTTATCATTTTGATTTTAATATTGAATATTTCGACAAGCTAATTGCAATTTGCAAAACAAATTAAGTATTACAATACAAGTGGCCCTTATTACAAGATACTGAGTATGATGGAGAATTGGAGATATACCCCAAATTATAGAAACCGTATTATAAAAAAAAAAGGACCTTTGGAATCTCTCTGCCGATAAACTAAATACACTCTAGAAGGAAAAGAGAAGCATACAAGGATGAACTTCATTGAAATGCAAGATCACAAACTGATTGGACACAGATTAACAGTGTGAAAGAAAGGGTGATTTTTTCCTACGACTTAATACAGTAGAGAGATACCTATGGCTTCTGGTGATGAAATACATCATGATCCAATCTGAATAAGAAAATGTCCTAACTAGTGAGATTGGGAATTCTCTTGCACAACTTGTTAGGGTAATATGAAATTCCATTTCTGAGTTCACCAGTTGAACTGCTCAAGAAAAGAAATACTATTACCTGTGACAGAACATGATACTATTTTTTTGCTGCATCTACTTCCTTGAGCTCTAACTTCTCACTGTCATTGATTTCGCTGCTGCTTTGCATCTCCAACAATTTCAGTTGTTCTTCTTCCATCTCTTCTTTTTTCACTTCATTATCAACTTTTGGTTTATGAGAGAACTGCTGATACATGACCCCACCAATCATACATATCAACAGGCCCAATGTTCCCACATATGTTGAGTGTCTATCCCAGATAACCAAATTTATGATCACAGTTAGAAGCTTATTTACTATCCCAAGAACAGTAAAACCTGTCGCAGAAATAGCCTTCCGACAAGAAAATCCAAAGAAAGAAATGGACAGCCCAAACAAACATGACAAACCCACAGGCAAGATTACTCCAAAACTATACCAGTCTGACTCGTCTGAGATTTCATGCTTTATCTTCTTCAGTTCACCCATGATAAGAAGTTCCAACGGGAAGAGTAGGAGAGCCTCGAGATTGTTATAGAGAACAAGGCCCCATGTGTTCAAACCAATAGTCATGACAACATGCTTGATGTACACAAAATCTATTGACATACTAACCAGGTAGGCTAGAGCCCACATGTAAGCGTTCACTGTGAATTGGTAATCTGTCAAGACATAAATCACACTTCCCCCGAAAATGGTTGCAAGAGAAAGCCAAGTCTTAGGGGATGGCCATGGCTGGTGCAAGAAGAGAGTCTCCCCTACTGCCACAAACATGGGAACTACAGATCTGAAGACTATAAAGGTGTCAACATTAGCATGAAGAAGAAGCTCACTGTTTGTGAAAAGTGAAATGTAGAATATGAATGCAGCAGGGAGAAACTGCAACATCGTCAAAAGGTTTAGAGGATCATGCTCTAAAAACCCAAGCTGATGAGAAACAACTACACCAGCTGCACTGGTGAAATACTGCAACGCAGTCAAAGCACCAGGGTAAGGAAACTTCATCACCGCCCACTTGTTAATTATGGAAAGCAGTGATGCTGATAGGCAGTAACCAGCAGCAACACCATATACGGATGCCTGTTGCAGAAAGGCGCTGTACCAGGTGATACGAGTATCAGCAACTGTCTGGACATCTCCATCCATTACTGCTTCCCGAGCTTTGGGTTTCTCAACATCATTCGACATCTGGTATAAGGTTTAGATAAAGGATTAAAGAGAAGACTTGATGGAATATAAATACTCAACCCGAGCATTAAACAAATACATTCAAAACAAGCACAAGAAAAAGAAATCTAAAATTAGCTTGTCATCAAGTCTATCCTATCAAACGTGGGAGTAACTGTACTTTTTTGAGTTTTTTCCCCAATAATTTCTGCCTCATTAGCAACAGCCAAGTATAATACAAACTGAAATCAAGTAATTACGCATATGGACAATCGTTTCTGTAGATGAATAATCTTCCCTAATAATCAGAAGTTAAATCCGATATCTGAAGGCGTCTAGAAATTTCACCTAATCGCATCTCATTACTAAATCTGGAAACCTGATACAAAACTGAAGGTCTGAGATACAAACTGAAATCAAGTAGTTACGCATATGGACAATCGTTACTGTAGATGAATAATCTTCCCTAATCACACAGCAGTGCCAATAATCAGAAGTTAAATCCGATATCTGAAGGCGTCTAAGAATTTCACCTAATCGCATCTCATTACTAAATCTGGAAACCTCATTCAGAACTGAAGGTCTGAGATACTGTAATCGGTGAGAAGATATTCTAATTGTTAACCACAACAACAAAACCTTTCCAATCATACTAGTGCGATTCAATAAATCGGAATCATTCTATTCCAGAAATTAGATTAAGAAATGAGAAAGAACATCAACAAAGAACTGAATCTAGGTCAAATCAACAAAATCAAAAGCAATACAGAATGGAAAAAGAAGAAAACAGAAAACCTTACCCTGAACCGGAGAGCACGACAGGCAAGGCGAAGGAAGTTTCTTCTCGGAGAGTGAGGAAAGAGTGAGTAAGAGCAATGGAGTAACTGAATATAGGGTGTAACTCGGAAGAGACGCCCAGCAACGCCCTAAACCTTTTACTATAGGACTCCGTGACTATATTATTACGGAGTATTGATTTAGCACCGACACTAATAAAGCTGAGGGGATGGGACTTGGGAAGACGGCGACCGAGTGTGGTAAACTATGCAGCTCATTTAGGATAGGACGAGCTCGAGGCTACTCGAGTTTAAAAATGTGAGCTCCCGTCGAACTTTTTTCGAGCTTTAAACCGTTTTACTCGCTCATTATATAGTAACTTAATGAAATTTTAGAAATTTCATAAAGCACGAGCTATTCGAGTTTAATTCGAACCGGGTTTAAAAATATCCTCATACTCGGCTCGTTTAAAAAATAACAAGTTCGGGCCGATTTTTTATCGAACGAGTACGAGTTGAATTTGATCTACTCGTGTTCACATAACACCCCCTATCTAGCAGTTTCCGGCGGTGTAATGATCGGCCGAGACCGACTGAGATTTTTCTTTTTCTTTTTCCTTTTTATAAAGAAACAATTCGTACAGACAATTAGGACGAGATCATTTGCCTCTGAGTTCATTCTGATTCGAAATTAGGATGAGATCATTTGTTTCCCATTCATTCCGATTAGGAAAATTTTGCTATATATCCCTTAATCTAGCTATACGGACTTGATATAATAGGGTGACATGTGACTCTTATTTATTTAAAATAGAAATAAATAAGAGTAATTTCCATAATAATTTAAAATTTTATAAACATTTTCTACCATAAATTAAGATAATAATTATAGGCTATATTTATTATTATTTTTTAAAAATAAATTAAATAATACCTAAAATACGATCGAGCTTTTAAATTCAAAATATGAATATATTTACAATCAAATTTGAGTTTAAAAATATTAAAATATAATATGTTTAATGATAAATTAAAGAAAATAGTTGAATGGGTGGTGAGTTGTAAAGAAATACCATTTAAAGGGTGGTTTTCTGTAATTTTGAATTTAAGGGGTGGTTAAGTGAAAACAACCATATTTAAAGGGTGGTTTTCTGTAATTTTGCCTATCTATTAAAACCAAAGTATTTGTGTCACATGTCACCTTATTATATCAAGTCTGTATAGCAAGAATGACTCCTACTGTATCGCATCTGTTTTTTGTTAATGATAGTATTCTATTTGCAAGGGCACACTGTCAACGGAGTGTAGAAATTGCAAACATCCTCCGGGTTTATGGAGAAGGATCGGGACAACAGGTCAACTTTGCTAAGTCAGAAATTTCGTTTAGCAAAAATGTGGATGACAATATTAGGGAGGAGATTCAGATGAGAATTGGTATAGCGGAGGTTGAAAAGCATGACAAATATATGGGATTACCAACGATGGTGGGGCGATCAAAGAAGATTATCTTCAACAATGTGAAGGAGAGGATCTGGAAAAAGTTGAAAGGTTGGAAAGAGAGAACATTGTCTAGAGCGGGCAAGGAAGTATTGCTGAAGGCAGTAGGCAGCTCGGTCCATACCGACATATAAAATGTCATGCTTTCTCTGGCCGTCTTACTTATGTAGGGAGATAGAACAGTTGATGTGTAACTTCTATTGGGGGGACAATTCAGAGAAAAGGAAATCCATTGGGTAACGTGGAAGAAGCTATGTATGCCAAAAGAGAAGGGTGGACTGGGCTTCCGTGATATGGAAACGTTCAACTTTGCTCTACTTGCAAAGCAAGGTTGGCGAATTTATAATGAACCTGACTCTTTGCCGGCAAGGTTACTCAAAGCAAGATACTTTCTGCACTCGTCTTTCCTTGAGGCTAAGATGAGGCATAACCCAAGTTACACATGGAGAAGCATACTACACGACAAAAGGGTTCTAGAGGAGGGTTCGATTTGAGTTGTGGGGAACGGATCTACCATTGAAGCGTGGAGAGATAGGTGGATACCTAGATTGTTTTCATTCCGCCCTATTGCAAATGTTGAAGGTGGAGATTAGTGCACCAAGGTCAGAGAGTTTATCGATTGGGAAACTAGGAGTTGGCGGAGGGAGGTTGTACAAGCGGCGTTCCTCCCATGTGATGTGGAGATCATACTGAAACTTCATCTTGGGGACCCGACGAATCCAGATACACTTATGTATCACTACACACGGAATGGGGAGTTCAGTGTTAGGATGTCGTACCATGCTATGATGGAAAAAGGAAGGCGCGAAGTTGGTATGGCTGAGACATCGGAGTCGAAGAACCCCTTATTGAAGAAGTTGTGGAAGCTTAAAGTGAGTCATAGGACTCGAATTTTTTTTGTGGAGGGCATGCATAGAGGTTTTACCATGTCGACAAGGCCTAGCAAGGAGAAGGGTGACTGAGGAGGTGGGTTGTGATGTGTGCGGCCGGGTGGAAACAGTGTTTCATGTCTTACGCGATTGCCCGGCTGCAAAAGCTTGTTGGAAGAGGTTGTTGTTGATACAACAAAGAGGGAAAGGCAGCCTTTCCTGCTCCGAATGAGCAATAACGATGCTAGACATGAAGGATGAGGAGACAACAAGGCTATATCGTTTGCAAGGAACCGAAGGTTGTTTGAGAAGATAAGGGTGAAACCTCGAAGGCTGGTTGAAGATGCGTGGGATCTGGTATAGAAATGGAAGCCGGGAACCGATGGAAAGAGGCGCAGGTGTAGACGGACAATTCTTACGCAAGGTGGTGGCTACCGGACGAGGGTCTAGTTAAGATAAACAGCAATGCGTCATCCTCGGAGACTCTCGGTTGCGACATTAGTACCATAGTGAGGGATTCGAATGGTGCTTTGGTGTAGGCAACAACTTGCATGATTCAGGATGGCTTGGAGCCCCTTGTAGCTGAGTTTGAAGCGGTGGTTTGGGCATTAAAAATGGCAGAGGAGTTCAGCCTGGACAACATTGTAGTGGAATCTGATTGCTTGCAGCTGATCTGGTTGGTCAGTGAGAAGATGATGTCCTTTAGAGGTGTGGTAGGGAGGTTGTTGCATACCATCTCTCGTCTCGTGCGCGGATTCAGGACATGTGTATGGAGTCATGTCAAGCAAGAAGGGAACCAAGCAGCAGTTTATCTAGCTAAACTTAAACCTACATCTATTTATTTTGTTACTAGTGAGGATGATTTACCTCCGACGCTCTTTGACATAGTGTTCGGGGATCTTATGGTATATAAATAAAATTGAAGTAGTTTTCCATAAATAAAAAATTAGAACCAAAGCATTTATGTCACGTGTTACCTTATTATATCAATTTATTTTTGAATATTCAATTTAATTTAATATAGTCTATTTAATATTTAATTTATATTAACTAAACAAAAGTCTAACCATTCATTCTTTAATTCATTGCATGATTTGCATCCAATCTACCCATATCTTTTAATTACGAAAAATCTTATTAAAATATTTAATCTATATATTTTTTGTTATGTGACTTATTTAATCTAATCACTTGGGTATTGATTTCAAGATATTTAAAACTACAAATTAACAACTTAAATTAATATTATTTAATAAATGAATACTAATATGTAATTTAAATGGAATCATTTTTGTTAATAAGAGTTATTATACAAAAGTAATTGTTGTATTTTCAACCAATCAAATTATAATGGGTTTTTAAAATAATTTCTTGATAAATCATAAACAATCTGTCTATCTATATAATACTTTAAAAGAGAACATGTTTTTATGATAATAATACTAAAACACTTGCAAAGGGGGAACGTGGCAGCCATACATTGAAAGTGAGACACTTGAGATATATCCCTATATGCTTCTCCAATTTTTAAAAATTATTCTCTTCTCTAATAGAACGTTTACAATATTTGAACTTAACCAGATAATTGATTGAAAAAAAAAACAAATAGATTGGATCAGATATAGATATATGGTACTGAAGACACTAAATTGATCCACTTGATCCCGATCGATACTAAAAGGTTTAATTCCTGCATACTGAATCCACTTGTTCCGGATCCTGATAGACACTAAAAGTGAACGCATCAGCTAAAACAGGCAAAAACAACATACCCAGCAGCTGATTTTAGTGAACAATGTTCACATGACACTTTAATTTACTCATTTCACAACGTTTTTGTTGCACAGTACACATACAAATTTGAAATGTTGGGCGTGTATGCAGTCCATGCCATGAACTTTTCCTGGGCGTTCCATCATAATAATTATCCTTGGAGTCAACAGCTTCCCAATTTTCTACCATGAGCAACTCCTTGAAAGGAGATTGAACAAGATTCAAGACTTGCAGCGGTATCGAAAGCTTCTTCCCAATTTGTTTTGACGTATTTGGTGGAGAATTTGTGATATAAATGTCAATGCTTGTGTAGATTTTTGTATAATGAATTAGTTGAGAGTTGTTCTTTAAAGCCTAAACACATGAGAGTGAGAGAAACACATTTATTCCTGTGAAGTTGGATGGATAGGCATGCGAGCTACTTGGTCATTTATATACATGTTATGATGTTTGTCTACCTTGTTCATGTTTGCACACAATTGAGATATTGCTTTTGATGAGGTGAATGCATGATGAATATGTTTGTGGGATGTTTGGTTATTGCTATGTTTTTCATTGTTTGATGACAAACAAAAACTTAAGTGTGGGGGAGTTGGAGTTATGACAATTTGTTCGCTTCTTTCATGTTTAATTTGCACTTGTTATGAAATTTTTTTGTTTAAACATGATGAAGTCTCTATCTTTTTTCTCTACTTTATGTTCGCTAGATGACTAGTGACGCTTAAGTGTGGGGGAGTTTGATAATGCATATTTTATATAGCATTATAAGTAGGTCTTAGGTGCATTAGATATTCTTATTGCATGTTTAATAAGCTTATTCATATTCTTGGTCATTTGGTATTCGAAGTTCGGAATCTACGGTTTCTAGTGTTTATTTGTAGGTTATAAGATCCGGCCTCGAAGGGTGGAGAAAAAATGGAGCAAATAGACAAAGAAGAGCTAAGGAACAAGAGCACAAATGGAGAACATGGAGAAATCCTATCTTTAAGGTTATGAGAAGTTGAAATCATAGAAAGTGCATTACAAGTTCAGTCTTCCGAAGCTGTCAGCATTGTACGGACGGCGCCCGCTGCCATTTCCACGGCGCCCGCCGTCTCGTCAGATCCAGATTTGTGATACGCGGCCCTGTCTATCTTTATGGAAACTCTTATCTATCTTTCCTAGGGTTTTTGACCGACGAAAGGAGACCTATATTAGACATATTTCAATAGGTTTTATCCAGTTTTAATCATTCATAAAACTCATTACAATGAGAGGATTCAAGTTTGGGGATTTAAGGTACGTTATTGCCTAGAATCCTTGTGGTTTTGCTATGATTCAAGACTTGGTTGATTAACTGTGAGACTTGATTTCTATATTATTCATGAGTTTATTTATCATCTTGTTCTTCATTGTTTATAATTGTGATTCTTTCTATGACCGCGCATCTAGTTAGAGTTCACATCTATGCTATGAATCCATTGTTGTGTTCTTGATAGCAAACAAAGATATTGAAGTAGTGATATGTCCTTTTCTTTGTAGTAGATGATAACAATTGATCTATATCGTTAGATGTTGATTATGCCGATTAGGGTTGTTCCAATTGTGTCTTAAGTGCATTGAATCGATATGCCAATTGGTCTAAGCACTTGAGTTCTTAATGCTATTCTTTAGTGACATTGAATAAGGTGATTGTATCGCTGCGGATCCTTCAACTTTAGTCAAGTCGATATAGGCTTAGGAATAATATTGCAATCAACTCAAGGATCAAGTAAACAACCAATGTTGTGAATTGTAGGCAAATCACACTCTTACCTTTTGTCTTCTCTTTGTCTCCATTCACATCTTTATCTTAGTTTATTGGCGTTATCTTTCTTCATTCGTATTCCTATTCTATCGTTAGTGTCATAATTGATAAACACATATTGCATTGAAGTACTTGTTTATTTGTGGGTTCGACCCCTTACTTATCCGCTATACTAGGTTGTTAGCAGTTAGTTTATTAGTTTGGGTTATTTCTTTGGCAACGTGAAATCTCCTTTGGCGATGTGAAATTAACGACGTTTCCCTTCCATCACACAACCTTAAAGTTATCAAACCTTTCAACATTTTCTCTACATAATGGGATGAAGCAATTTTCCTTTTCTAGTTTCTTTTAACACTTAGAAACACATCAACTTCACCTAGGGGTGGGCGCGGATGGGACAGGACGGGATGGGGGTCATCCCACGTCTTGTCCCGCGTAATTTTTACGGGACGGGATTCTCTATTTTTTTTCAATTCCACGCGGGCCCTATCCCTCATGGGACGGGACAGGACCGGGACGGGACGGGCCTTGTCCCTCAAATAAAAAAATATTTTAAATTCCTTAACATTATACAATTTTGAAAAGACATAACTCCTATAGATTTATATTATTTTTATATTTTTATAGTTTCTCATGTGTGTGTATGTATATTGTGTGTGTACACTCTGATACTCAGTATTATATAGACAATATATATATATATATAGACACACACTGCTATATATAAATTGACATTGTATATATATACATGGTATATATATTGACACTATGTGTGTACATACACACTGTGTATATATTAACACTGCATATATAAAGATACATTGACATTTTTTTTGAGAAAAAACCTCATCCGGTTTATTTCATATCATCGTCTAAAGCTTTAACAATATTATGTGATAATGAGTTCAAATTAAAATATAATGTAGAACTAATCGGCCTAATCCTAGCCATACAATGTGCCACTACATTCCCCTCCCTTCGAACATATGACCAGGTAACGGATGTGAAGTCTCTAGCTTCCCACAAGATGTCATCCACCATCGCTGCAAGCGTTCCTCTGCCTCGGTGTTCTTCGGTCAGCTTCTTGATTAACGTTGCAAAATCATATTCAAATTGTACATCCAACAGGTGTTTCTCCTTTGCAAATCCTACCGCCCATCTGACCGCTTCAGCCTCAGCAATCTCGACATCGCCATTGGATTGTACTCTTCTTTGCCCCGTTGCTATGAATGTGCCATCATCTCTCCTCTGAATGAAGCCAATTCCAGCCCCATTTCGTTTTGGCAGACTTGCATCATAGTTAAACTTCAGAACTCCTTGTTGTGGTCTTACCCATCTCTTGTCGGCAACAACCTCTCTTCTCCGGTGTTTTAAAAAAACGTACATCTAAATGACCTTGGGAGATTGCACTGATCTTATCCGATGTTTTAAAAATCTCTTAAGACTATCAAAGAAGTTTCCTTCTTTCATGTTCCCCGGTTAGGTAATAGAGTGGCGGAAAAGGTTGCAGATCTTTGCCACTCTGCCTGGGGTGACGATATCTACAGCGATTCTGGTCTTTTAGACCCCATCCGCAAGGATGCCGCCGGGTAGAGCTAGATAGCCCGAATTCTTTCTTAATAAAAAAAAAGTAATTTTTTATATAAGTTGTGATTATAAATATCAACGTCATGAGGGAGAGATGATTAGGATGTTTGAAAGTAGTGAAGTCGAGGGATCCCATCACAAAACCATCACAGCTTAAGGTTAGGGGGGAGTAAAAGGAGCTCCATTGCATGCGATCGGGAAACAAAGGTGCAGACCCAGTTACTAGTTATATGTCATGCAATAAGAAACACATGACAACAACTGATTATTACGTGCAAGATGAAGGGTGATAAGTGCCAAAATCAGATAGTATATATTAATGTAAATGGGTAAGTAAGCTTGTGGTATTCGCTTTATGGCCATCACTACTTCCCATCCTGTTCCTATCCCCACCCAAAGTGATAAGACCATGTTCTGCTATTATGCGTCCAGGGGAGTAAGAGCTCTTCTTTCTAACTATTGTGTCTAATGGTCGGTGGAAACTGGGACAAGGTGGTTGGGTGTTCGAAGGCCGAAATTCAAACAGAGCAATATTGATAGAGGAGACCTTGCAGTTTAAGGACGTGAGTAGGGTGATCATGAACAAGTTTGGGGTGGTTGCCTCCCACTACAAGTTGGAGTTGACCTATCTTTCCCACGTGATGAAACATGGATGCAATCCATTTCCATTTTATAATGACTCCGTCTGGGATGCTTTCAAGTTCATTAACTCTGCTAGTGGAGAATGGGCATGGCCCTCTCAGTTGTACGTTTCGTTGACAGAAATTGGAACCCAATTAGGCCTTCAGCCTGTGGTGCTGGACTCGTCTCCAACAAACAACTCATCCGGAGGTGATGTCTCTGTTGACTTTGTAGTTGACTTTGTTGGACTAGAATCCAACGCAGGGATGAACATTGAGAGTACAAAGTCTATCCCAAAAAAAGTCATGTATGGCATAGAAAACAGAGCACTTGGAAAATATATTAGCACTACTAGAATGGATATGACAGGGACTGACACCTGCACTACCTCAGATAACCAATCAAGCAGAGATGACAACCAATGTGCTTGAGAATGACCGTGAGAAATTGGTCATATGTGTCAGTAGAGATGAGGAGAAAACAATATATGGGGAAGGTCATCGGGCGAATGAACCTTCCTTCCACTTGGGGAACTCTTCGAAAGAAGACCATGACATCCCCCATGCAATATAGTCGAAGAGTAGGTAGGCAGCACCATCAGAGGATTGTTTTGAAATGTCATCGGACGATATAGGCACTTATTTGTACATACTTATTTGTACGCACTTTGAGGCGAACTACCTCGACTTTGCTTCCAATTTCCGTATATAGACACTTATTTGTACGCGAACTACCTCGACTTTGCTTTCAACTTCGCGCCTTCCTTTTGGGGCTTCTTTTGTATCTACGTATATAGACACTTATTTGTACGCGAACTACCTCGACTTTGATTCCAATTTCTGTCTTCTGAAGTTTATGATAATTTAGTATGTGCCAGTTTCGATGTTATTTGTGGCAATAAACTTTATTTACTTTCCAGTAAAGGTCTATACCTTGCCAACTCATAAGAATCGGACAGATAAACCCAAGTTTTATGATAACAATAAACCTAGAAAGTAAAGGTGTATATCAAAAGCGACCAAAGATACGAGTCCTACAACCATCAAAAGCGACAAATGTACGAGTCGTCCTACAACAAGTTCTACAATCTTAAAAAGAGAGAAACTTTAAGAGTCTTAAAACCATAAAAATAAAGTACTTTTGGTGGCAGTCACAAGGAGGTAGCGTAGGTGGCTCAAGGGGTGAGGATGCTGCTGCCGGAGCAATAGTTCATGCCCACCACCAACACAAACTCTCTCATGGAGAAGCGAAGCAGCCGCCCCTGGATTTGGTACCACATCTCACACTTCTTTCTCGTCTTCAACTGATTCTCAAAGATGTAGTGAATAGGGTGGCGACGAAGTCGACGTGTGTGGATATTTTGACAATCCCCCCTAGGGGGCTATCGAGGAGCCTCTTCTAATATGCAGTTGCAAGCCCATCATCCATGTGACAAAGATCTTTAAGAAATGTTTGCCTCTCCCTCTGAAGTACTTCTTCGGGGGAAAAGCATATGTGGGCTACAAACACATCCCACTTGAATCATTAGCATCACGAAAACCAACATTATATGATGATGAACTTTAGTGAGATTTACCTTCTTGCTCAACGGAGTTGGCAATATCTTCCCTGCTTTAACTCTGGGCATGATTCGCATTTTCTTAAACCTGAAAGACAAGTGTGTATGGGTTACACGTTCGTAAAACAGATGCCAGTAATTACAAAATGCATGCCAGTAGAGGAAAAAACCTTAGCAATAAAGAGAAAATGTGTGACAGTAAATCATTTTCATGCCCTTTCTCGAATTTTACCTACCACCCAATTCATTTTTTTGTCCCACTTTAAACATTGTAAGCAACATCCGTTAAGCAAGATCATCCATTTTGAATGTTACAAGTTCGAAAAACAAGTGACGGTAAATATAAATTTGTAAAACAAGTGCCAGTAAATACAAATTGCATGTCATTAGAAGAAAGAATTGTTCCAGTAAAGTGAAACTTTGTGCCAGTAAATGAGTGTCAAGCCCTCCATAAGTTTCATTCTTGTAAACAATTTGATTTGTCCCCCAAGTTTTACTTCTTAAGCGACTTCCCATAACCAAGATTTTCCAATATATTAATCCTATTATAATGTAAGATGGAAGTATTTGTACATTATCTTACAATTTTGCAACGCCTTCTTTCTTCTATCCCATCTTTGCACAACTAAAACCATGTGACATGAACCTATTATCATTCACATTTTTTGTATCTTCAAAGTCAATCAAGCATCTCCTTTTCTTGGCTTTTAGATTCATGCTTCTTTTGCCTAACCTAAAATACTTATTTATAACATATGCCACATAGGGTTACAACTATCATAATCCTGCAATCGCTGCCATCCAAAGGTTTCCCATTTCCAATTTCCCTCAATTAATCAAGATTATAAATTCGATTCTGACCAATGCAGACCTTCAATTTGACCTTCATGTATCCAACAATGGTTCGGACATCAACTTCCTCAATTCCTCAAATACACCCCTAAACTGCCGAAACCACACAGACTTAGGGCTTCACCTAATTTCAACCGTCTATCTCCCCAAGCTGCCTGACTATGAACAATGTCACATATATACAATGTTTTTGACCATAGGAGAGAGGGTGGATGAGAGCTTACTTGAAATCGTTGTGGGGTCGGTTCTTCTTCTTCAAATTCCTATGCTTTTTATACTCTTCTTCTTCGTCTTCTTCCTTTTCCAAATGTTGATTGCCCTTCTCTCTTCCTTTCTACAACTCCCTCCCACGGTCGAACAATGGTGCTTGACAAGAATGGTGCTTCTTTATTCATCTCTCTCACCGACTTTCCCTTTCTCTATGATGACTCAACTTTCCAAGGGGGTTTGCTTTTTCCTTACAATTGATTTGAGAGAAAATGGGATTGGATATAACAAAATATTGTAGACTTTGCAAAAGTACATCCCTTCTAGGAAAATTTGCATGAATAGCATTTGGGCCCACAAAATAGGAAAACTAACCGGTTTCAAAACCTTCCATTCAAGTAAAAAAAGGAGAGAGAAGACATAACATTAAATGTGATGGGAGAGAGAGAGAGAGAGGAAACATTAAATGAAAAAGGAAGAGAAATGAGCATTAAATGCATAAGAGAGAGCGGTTAAGATCAGCTTTTCGCAGAGGAGAGAAGTCGAGTACGTAGAGAGAGAAAGTGAAAGTGGTGTCATTGAAGAAAGACCGGAAACACGGACAACCTAGTGATCAGTTGCATGTCAACCAATACGAAATACATGCCGGGAACTTAATATTGTGTGCCGACCGAACGCTAAACCATGCTAGCAACTTAAGATTCCCCATTGTATGATTTGTGGACTTCATGGATTTGTTAGCAATTCGTAGGAATCGAAATATCATCGGTATGGAAATTTATTTTTATGGCACAAGTTTAGATGGTGGTAGCATGTAAACCATAATAAATGGCACATGAATTTTATCCGACACGTAAATAACTGTCCAGAAAATAATCTCACTTCGAATTTTTTTTTTCGATAAACATATATAAAGTGAGTATTTATAGATAGATAAAATTAAATTAAGTTCAAAAATAAATTTAGTTTTTAATTTTAACTAATGAAAATGACCGAAAATTAGTTTAAAACAATTAAAATTCAAGACTTTTCACTTGACCTGCAACCTCTTACACCTTTTGCCTAAAAATTGCAAAAATAGCAATTCTCTCCCCCTTGCAATTTTGACAGTAGCAGTGCTACTTTTGCCAAAGGGTGGGTTTTTTTTTTGGTATATTCTCGTAATTTTGCCTTGATTTGATGAGGTTAATTAATACCCTATGTAAGGCAGTTATGTGAACTGGCTATTCTTGCAATTTTTTAAAGACCATTGCTACTTTTGCAATTTTTTTAGTAGGGAGTTACTTTTACAAAGTCTATCGTTTTTTTTGTATATCCAATCCTATTTTTTGGGGTGTTTACTAGAAATAGAATGTCCATATTTTCAGCTTTTATTAGCATTTTGTCCACCAACCTATCCATATTAGCTAAATGTCCACCTTTGTTGCTGAAATCGAATTTGCTGAAATTGTGCCTTGTGCCCCCCTCTTGTTTCAGTAGTTTTTTTTTCCGCGTTACTGAAACCGGGGTTCCTGAAACCCCGATTTCAGCACTGTTGTTGTCATGTTGATGCTAAAACCTCGATTTCAGCAACGTTATTGATGTTGAAACCCCGGCTTCATCAACTTTGTTGATGCCGAAACCCCGGTTTCAGAAACGTTGTAGATGCTAAAATGGTTATTGTTGAAATGCGGACGGAAATATCTAGTGTTCAAAAATGTAATTACTTACGAGAATTTGCTGACATAAAAAATGGTAGCTCGGATTTTGCAGGATATTACTAAAAGTGCTCCAATGTCATTTCACTTGCTGAAAATCTGTATAAAAATCAATCCATACACAATACACTGATTGTGTCAAAATAAGCAAATATCATCCCAGAAAAAAAATACAAATGCATCAATACTTGCTGAAAATCAGTATTACTTGGCAGAAAATCAATCCATACACAAAATTAGTAACCAAATCAGTAGTTTTTGAGAAATGATACCAAATTTTTTCCAGCAATTAAGCAACTTGTAATCTCTACTGATTTTCAGCACTGAAACAAGAGGGCATCAGTTCTGAGCTGCAGCAAAGGTATGAACTGCCTGAAAATCTTGGCTCGACAGAGTTGCCTCTATCAATTTATCATAGCAACTAACATCCAACTGAAAGCTCTGAGCTGCTATTGATCTCGGCTACCATTTCAGCATTTATACTTAATAGTAAGATGGCCGAATCCAACAGATCTTCTACAAGTGGCGATTGAACAAAGTGAAAAGTAAAAAACCTGAGACAGAAGCACGAATCTGAGAGAACCGTTAAACTCCACGTTGGGAGGCGCTAGATGCTGTCGGCGTCGGTGATTTGCTCCGGCCTCCTCATCTGAACTCTTCGCCCTGTCCAGTCTCCACCGGCTCCCACCTTCACCGCCTCTCGAGTCTCCGGTCACCACCGCCTCCCACCTCCACTGCATCCTCATGTGTCATTGCTATAAGTGCATCCCGATTTCAGAGCTTACTGTTGCCATTGCTGAAATCATCGCGATTTCTGAAACTCGAAGTTTAGTGCCGCCATTGCTAAAACCATCCTGATTTTAGAGCTTGTATCCGATTGGCTGCAACTCGAATATGTGGCGTCATTCAACAGATCCTCTCTCGATCTGTTGCATCAGCAACGAGCGGCGTCCCTCGGAGCATCTGAAGTCGTCGTCCCTCTCCCGATCTGTTACACGGAGGCGTCCCTCTCTCGATCCCTAACCCACCGAGCACTGCCATCAGCAATTTAGCTCCGTCGAAGCCTAAATCTCGATTGCCAAGTTAAGGAACTAGTAGTTCGTGCATTATGGAGGTTGCGGAGAGACAGTGATGAGAGAGAACGGGAGAGATCATCCGAGGTGGTGGAGGAGGAGGAGAGGCAGTTGTAGTAGACAGTTGGGAGGGAGAGCTTTGAAGGCAGAGCGAGCGACACGGGGAGAATCGCCATTGATTCCTTCCAGTGGAAGCTGCGGTGGAAGAAGATAAGACTTTGCGATTACGCGTGTTGTATTGTTAATCTAATTTAGGGTTGGGAGGGGCAAATTTATCCAAAAATTTAGAGATGGACAAAAAAACTAATTAAATCAACATGGGAACACTCCCTCAATAAAGGCAAAAATGCCACTTGCCTTATGAATAGGCCTAATACATGAGCTGAGTAGCTTGGGATCGACTTGAGCTCGGCTCGGTAAAAGCTCGACTCGGGATCGCTCGAATGTATATATGAGCCGAGTTTGAGCCTATTCTTGAGCTCGATTTGAGCTCGAGCTTGAGTAGCTCGTGAGCTCGAAGACCCCTAAATCCCTAGATATCAAACCTAATTCCCATAAACCCAACCCAGCCGCTCCCATAACGCTCCCACCCCTAATCTCTCTTACTCTCCCAAGTCTCATCGTCTTTTGCTCGTTGCGGCTGCCCGCCGTCGCCCCTCGTCTCAATCTCAGATCTGGATTGCCCGTCGCCTGCCCGTTGTCGCCCCTCGTCGCCCTTGCTCCCTTCTGTAGATCCAGATCCAGGTCGCCCACCGTCGCCCGCTTCCTCTCTCGTCCTCAGATCCAGGTCGCCTCCTCTCGCTGGCTCAGCTTCGCCTCCGTCGCTCGCTTCCTTTCTCGGAGGCCCCACCGTCGCCCTCTTCCTCTCTCGTCCTCAGATCCAGATCCAGGTCGCCTCCTCTCGCCGGCTCACCCGCGCGTCCGTTGCCCGCTTTCTTTCTCGGAGGCCCCACCATTGTCCACTTCCTCTCTCGTCCTTAGATCCAAATCCAAGTCGCCTCCTCTCGCCGGCTCACCCTCGCCTCCTTCGCCCGCTTCCTTTCCCGGATCTAGGTCTCGCCGGTTGATTTTCGCCTTCTCGTCCTCAGATCTGACTCCCTCTTTACATATTCAATCCAGTTCAGGTTATTTGATTTCAAATTGTTCGATTTCTTTAGGTTATTTGATTTTAGGTTATTCGATTTCAGGTTATTTGATTTCAAAACCGAGCTTGATTGTGATATTGTAACTAAACAAACGTGCTTAAATCGAGCTAAAATTGGGTATTATTGGATGTGTTGTACTGTGTTGTGTATATATTGTGTGTTATTGATTGTGAAATTGGGTATTAATGGCTAAGATTGAATCAAAACCGAGCTTAAATCGAGCTAAAATAACTAAAAAATTATACCCGAACAAACGAGCTCATGAGCTCTAGTATAAGCGAGCTCGAGTTCGGCTCGTGTATAAACGAGCTCACGAGCTCGAGCTCGAGTACTCTTCCCAGCTCGCGAGCCGAGTACGAGCACCTGTTTAGGCTCATTTTCATATGGGGCTCGAGCTCATATATCACCCATACTTAGGAACAGTAGAATCCGAGACCGCTGTCGGCATATTATTGGATGAAACTGTTCTGTTTGGGCTTTCCTCTACCTGGGCTTCTTTAACTGGGCTTCAACTGACCCAACCGACCTCAACCATTCAGCCTTACCTTCCTTGGGTGTTGCTTCTTCGTCTTCGATTTGTACTTTCTGCTCCGCCTGCTTCACGTCCTTCTCCGCCCAGTTTCTCGATTTCTTCGACGGCGGTGCCTAACTCTCAAAGGAAATCCCCTTAAATTACAAGGTCAGTATTTCCCCCTTTTATATCTCTCTTTGCTAGAGTTTAGGTGTTTGAAAATTATGGATTTTATTGAATGGTGATTTCGAATTTAGGGTTTACGTCATTCAGGACTACTGCCATCTTAATTGATATTTTGGGTTTGATTTGGAGATTTACCCTTCGCCACCCGATGTAGTGTCGCCATAGTGACTCGCCCAATCTAATACCATCAAGAGGTCAACCCTCTGCCATTCCGGTCTTCCGTTCTTCTTCCCTTCTTCTTTGTGATTCCTTTGTTCCAAATTCCAGCATACATTCTCATTCAGGTCTTGTTCAGGTCAATCGGTTTCTTTTGATGGGTTTTAGGACCTATTAGCAACATATTTCTTCTTCTGTTTTATTTTTATATTGTATATATGAGAATTGAGTAATAGGAGTTATTGAATATAATGTTCACTATTTCTGAAACTTCATAAATTGCTATTGTAGAATGAAGTTTTTTTTGGTACAAAAATGAAGTTTTATTGGCAAGTTACTGGTAAATGAAGTTTTATTTTGTAATATTAATCTTAGCCCATATTAGCAAGTTAAGTTATTGTTGCCCTTGTGTTTTTTATTATTGTTGTGGATGACATTGTGCAGTGAAAGAATTTAGGGGTCGTTTGGTATTGATATCTAGATATCAAGATATCAGATATCGATATCAGTATCAAGTATATCGATATTGATATCAGTATATTGATATCAGTTGATATCTTGATATCCTTGTTTGGTATATTGCAATCCCATAAGCTCTACAGATTTCGAGTACAGGGGCTCTACAAATTTCGAGTACAGATTTCAGCCCTGAGGCTCTACAGATTTCGAGTACAAGGGCTGAGTTCATACAAGAGCACACAAATTTCGATTGTACATGGCTGCATATCAATTTCAGTTTCAGATTTCATACAAAGAACACCAAACTCTACATCTACAAGCAAAAAATCGCCCCAAACACAAACCCTAATCGACAAATCTCACAGCCCTAGCCCTAGATTTGCAAATTGGGATTGCCTAGAGATTCCAATAAGCCATAGATGAGGTGAAGAAGGAGGAGAGAAGAGAAGAAGGGGAGAAGAGAGGCATACTTGAGAGGCGCAGAGAGAGCGAGCGAGAAGAGCAGAGAGCGAACAAGAGAAGACAAGAGAGAGCGAGCGATATCAGGCCATACCTCCTAAAAAATGGGTATATGTATATCACTTTGAGCTTTTTTTTAACTAAGGCCGATATCAAGTATATCACTTGATATCGATATACTTCCCGTGCCAAACACCGATATCAGATATCAAGGGTTGATATCTGATATACTGATATCGATACCAAACGACCACTTAGAGTATCTACATTATATACCTGAACCAAGTATTAAACTTGAGATTAGGGCTTTTTTTATGAGTTTGGCTTAACAAAAAAATACAGTTTAGAGTTGCTTGCTAATTAAATAATTAATAATTTCAGAGTATACCATAAGTTAATCAATTATAATTTATTTTCAGTCAATTTATGTTGATGTACTAATTATAAGATAAACTGCAAAAACAAAAATATATTGGTAGAAAATATTAAAATTCATCAATGTTGTCTTGCCAAAACCTTTTGGTCCAAAGACAAAGTAATGAATCTCAAAAATAGGAAGTGATGTAGAAACCATATGATGGGTTGTTGTAAATGGAACTTGTATCAAGACTTAGCTTCTATATATGTTTTAAAGCTTAAGGTTAATGAAACCAGTCCTTTTATCAGCATGTAAAGTTTATCTTTATTGGATTCATATTATTAGTTGATAATTAAACTTCCTGATCCATGTCACCACAAATTCATTTTACTGGTGTTTGTTTTGGTTAATGCCTAGCAAGATGCCACGCTATCTGTCTTGTGGATTATTTGATTAATCTGTTTTCTCCTTTTAAATTTTCCATAGGTACCCTGACTTAAAAAAAAATGAAAGAGCTTGTATACAAGAAGGGACATTTGAAAATCAGAAAGCAAAGAATTCATCATACTGACAATAACATCATTAAACGGGTATCCATGTACTTATGTTATCATATAAGATCAATTCAGACGCTAATTGATAAGTTTAAATAATTTATGGTAATAAAATTTCTCAATATAGTGGCATGTTAGCTGTAGCACAAAATCCCTTGAAATTTCTCAATTCAGAAACTGGTCATAGTGGCATGTTACCTCATAAAATTTTAGTTTCAAGACCCCATGAAATTGGATGAATGCCTTATAACTAGAAAGTATCTTCTGGAATTACTGAAGATGAACCTTAAATACAAAGACAAAATTAGTGAATTTTTTTATAAAGAAATGCTATGGTGATGGGCCTGATGGTAATGGCCTTGGGAGAGTCCATTAATGATGTCCTACATTTCATTGCTATTGCAAAATAAACTATTAGTTCCAATATATTTTTTTATACAGCATGCATTAAATCAACGCAAAAAGAATGCCAATAGTAGAGCATTGGATGTGCCTAGCAAGATGCCCTGCTATCTATATTGTGGATTATTTGATCAATCTGTTTTATGCTTTCCAATTTCCACAGGTACCCTGACGTTTTCAGAGCTTGTATACAAGAAGGAACATTTGAAAGTGGGGAAGCAAATAATTGCTCTTTCTAACAATAACATAATTGAACAGGTATCTATTTACTTTTTTTTTTTGATAATGTAAAGATTTGGATGAGGTCAGGCCCTGCTGGACCACCATCGAAGGGCATCCTTGCGGATGAGTACGTGCAACGCAGGATCAACGAGGAGGTTCCGCATTGACCTTGTGTGGATTAGACGCGTGACCTTGTCGGCAGTCGAGTTGACCTCCCGGAAGACATGACCAAATTGCACCCTATCAAAGTGTTGGAGTAGGAGCAGGGTGTCAGATTCATCTCGATCTTCCACGGCCAGCACCACATGCCTCGTACACAATTGATGATGGTCAGACTGTCGCTTTTAATCATGACGCTCGGAATCTGAAGCTCTTTTGCTTTGGCGATACCTCCTCTAGTCGCTAGAGCCTCCGCAACTAATGTTGAGATGTGTCCACATTTGAAGCCGCCACACTCGATGACTGCCCCACTGTGGTCCCTAATAATGAAACCTGCAGAAGCTTCACCCGGAGATAGTTTGGATCCATCGAAATTAATTTTAAAAGATCCCTCATCTGGTTTGCTCCATCTCATATTTCTTCTTCTCCATGGTTGAGTTGTCCGAGTTTTTTGGTGGTGGAATGTGGCCTCATCTTTAAAGGTCAATTTAGAGGCATCCCAGTTCTGTAGTTGTTGTTTGGTATAA
The DNA here is from genome assembly GCA_037127255.1 of Persicaria tinctoria. Taxonomy (NCBI): domain Eukaryota; kingdom Viridiplantae; phylum Streptophyta; class Magnoliopsida; order Caryophyllales; family Polygonaceae; genus Persicaria; species Persicaria tinctoria. Next base: position 33,107,466 of record JBANSL010000015.1, read on the forward strand.
TTCTCCATAGTAAGGATGGAGGTTGTATCGAGGTTTTCAAATACTTTCTGATTCCTACTTGTCCATAGGCTCCACCATGTCGTCGTAAGTCTTCTTTTTTTTACTGGGGTTGCGTTTAGGAAAAATTTCACTTACAATGTTTCTGATTGATTTGTTTCTAGTGTGAATTTCTCGAATCAGTTTTTCAATGTTTGGGTCAATTTTGTGAATCAGTTGTAAGGTGTTGTGGCATTCGATAAAGAGATGGATTGGGCTTTCATCCGTCCGGTCACACAAAGTACAAGATAGTGGAACATGAATACCTTTGTTTGCTAGTCTAGTTCTCGTTGGGATTCCATCTAGTGTAAGTTTCCAGATGAAGTTTTTGACTTTCGGGAATGTGTCCAGGTTTCATATCCATGTCGTGTCACAAGGTTCTTCTATGTTTTGTTTTGTGATGTGTGCTAGGGCACTTGCTGTGCTGAACCGACCATTTTTACTTGGTTTTCAGTATAGTCTGTCTTCTATTTCATGTTTTGGTATGTAAATGTCATCGATCTTCTTACCACATCCATCGGAAAGATGTTGGATAGTTCATCAATATTCCATTTCTTGTTAGTGTCGATGTATTTTTCTGCCTTGTCATTTTCGCTGATTGTGATGTTTGGATGTTGTCGACCTTGTAGTGGTTTTCCGTCTAGCCAGATGTGTTTCCAAAAATTGACCGTCTTTTCATTTCCTATTTGCCATATTAGTCCTTTGTAGAATTCTTCTTTCAGTTACATTAATTTGGCCCATTGCCAAGATAAATTACCTTTTCGCTGGTATTCAAGGATGGGGGTTCCTTTCAAATATTTTTCGTTAATCACTTGGACCCATGGGTTACATGGCTCTGCTAAGATTTTTCAAACCAATTTCATTTGTAGTGCTTGGTTCATATATTTTGTTTTATATATTCCTGCGCCTCCCAATCGTTTATGCTTGCACACCTTGTCCTAACCAATAAGGGGAGAGAATGATTGATCTTTGTTTCAGAAGAAGCATCTGTTTATTTGGTCAAGTTCTATATGGATTGTTGTGGGGAGCAAAAAATTTTGCATAATATAATTTGGCTTGGTTGCCAGGTTTGATCTAATTAGGGTGGCCCTTCCTTCTTGTGAGAGGGAGTTGGCTTTCGTGAGTTGTTGTCTGGTTTTGATTACTGTTTCTTCGAATGTGGTTCGGTTGACTCGACCATTGATAATGGGACAACCGAGGTATTTATCAAGTACTATCCGGTTTGTGATATGGATCGTACTTTGGATCAGTTGTTTTGTACTGTTCGGGACTTTTGGGGTAGTTTGAAAGGCCGGTTTGTGGAAATTGACCTTTTGTCCTGATATGGCACAGTCACTGTTCTAAAAAAAGGTCTGGGCCTCCGCCTAGACCCCGCCTAGACCCTCGAAGGTCCCACATCTTTGAGTTTAGCCGCCAAGGCCCTTGAAGGTCACCCGCAAGGTCTTGACGGTCCTGCGGGTTTGGCAAGTTAGTGAAAAAAAAACATTTTGAGGTTTTAACTCTTAAAAACCCCCACATGTCGATCTCTCTCTTAGTTCTCAACCTCTATACTCTCTTTTACTCTTGATCCCTCACTCATATAGTCATCTAACTCACGACCTAACTCTCGTTGTTAACGCCTAGACTATTAATTAAAGCTTATTTGTTTATATATGTTATGAATTAAACTTTATTATTTTATATACGTATTGAATATGGCCTAGGATTAAAAATACATCTCAAAATAGTAAATCCGCCTAGACCCCACCCAATCCGCCTAGACCATTGACCCTATCTAGCCGCCGAGCATCCGCCAAGCGTTTTTTGGAACATTGGGCACAGTAGTCGTCAATGATATTCTTCACCGCTCGACACGAGTCTTGGTTTATGATGTAAGAGGAAATCGAGTATGAAATATAACAAAATAAATCAAACCAAATTCTGCCCACGCAAATAATTACAAGACCTCCTCCTGATATAGCAGCGGGAAGTTAGGATCGATCCACGAGGAAGCGTGTCAGCGGATCCTAGGCAGTGGAGAAATCTCACAGAAGCATTGTTATTAGAATCCTGATCCGGATCTTTAGAATCTTAAGATCCTACGATCCTACCTAGGGGTCTGATCCGGATCTATGCATAGGATCTTTTTTGTGTAGGATCTACAATGGGATCTTTAGAATCTTAATAGATCGATAGGATCTTACGATCCCACACGATCCTAAAGATCCTATTTTTATTAACAATATGTATTTTTTAAATATTTATTTTGTTTCCTTGGTTGATTTTAGGGGGTTTAAATGTACACATTCATGTAAGGAACGTGAAAAATAGCTTAGAGACAATTGTTTTCGAGTCTTTTAGCCAATATGACAATGTCTAAGGTCGTAAATGTAGATAAAATGTCTTAAAATAAAAATATATATTTTTATTTCCCCTCATTCTAGAACTTTAAATTAATATTTTTTTCCCCTCATTCTAGAACTTTAAATTAAGCAACTTTGTTATATATATTTTTATTTTATTATTTAATTATATTTCGAGGATCTTACGATCCCCTAATGGGATCTTACGATCCGATCCACGAACCCTATTGTGATTCGATCCTAGAATCCCGATCCTAATAACCTTGCACAGAAGTCGACAACAATGGTCCTAGATCTCGAGTACAGCAACTCGACAGAAGATCGGACAGTCGAACACAGCGCAGCAGCAAGCACAGGGTGGTGGTCGATCTCGACAAAGGCTACTCGAGATCGAGTAGGGTCTTCGTCGACGTCGGCTTGGGTCTTGTCGAGCACCTGCACACAGAAGCTACAACGACTTGGGTCGAAGATCAGTGCTCGAGATCGAGAAGTGCTATTCGATCTCGAGGAAGACAGAGAATAAAAACGAAATAAAGTAAATGCAAAGGCTTTGGGGATTCAAACTAAACTGTATAAAAAAGGACTTCCAAGATTGGGGTTTGCAACAACGATAACCAAGCATGCATAAGGCAGAAATAAACAGATAATCATGTGAATCGCATCAAAGGACCAAGCTTTCGCCTTTTCCAACAATTAGACAACTCTTTCAAGAAACCCTAATTGTCTCTACCAATTTTATGTTTACAATCCAAGTTGTTAACATGGACCTCCATTAGATGGGTAATAAACACATAACAAGTAGTAGATGCTTAAAACATGATAAAAGTCGGATCTTTACCTTAAACATGCAGGGCTATCGTCAGGCTTGCCCCAACCCTAGAAGTGGGTGGACTACTCCCGCTTCATTGCAACCTCAGACATCATTGATTGAAAGGAAATAACAACTTGCATTAAACTAAATTCAAAGACTTTACAATCCCGGCGATCCAACTCTCGTTGAATGCCAAAACCCTAAAACCTCTGAACTCCTAAACTGTCTCTATGAACTGCTTCTCTACTTGTGAATTGAATGATTAAAACTCAGCCCCATGGGCTTTATTTATAGGCTTCTAAACCTTGCTATTCAAGGATAGAAAAATCTATCTATATCTAAAACTATATCTAAAAGACTTAATGATAAATAAAAGCAACAACATAATTAAATCTAAATAAGGGAATTATATCTAAAGTGTCTTCAAGTGGATAGATCTCTCTTCATGATGTACTTTGATAGAATCGGATAGAGTTCGACAATCTTCGGCTCCAAGTAATCCCAATCCGAGTAGGATAGACCAAAACGCGTTACGCAGCTTCTGGAGGCTTCCTCGATCTCGAGTAAACCTACTCGATCTCGAGTAGAAGTGTCATCGACTTGGCTGGCTCGGCGTCTCGGGTTGCTGGTCCTCGACAGGCTCGGACTCTGGCTCACCAATCTCGTCGATCTCGAGGACCCTTGTCGACATCGAGTAAAGATGGCTCGTCGACTAGTGTGGCTTGGGCTGGTCGGGCAATTCTTCTCGATGTGCTCGGTCATGGCTCCTCGGCTTTGTCGACCTCAAGAAAATGTCATCGATCTCGAGGAAGGTGTCCGGGCATGGTCGGGTAGTCTCTCCTCGGCATCCTCAGGTGGCCTTCTCAACTCCTGTTTCTCTGAGGGTTTGTCGATCTCCAGTAAGTGGTTGGAGTCGGGTTGGCTCGTCTTCAGCTTCTCGACATGGGCTCCTCGATCCTGGCAGGTGTCTAGGCATGGTTCGTCGAGATCAACTAAGGCTTGTTGATGTCGAGTAACTTTGAGCTCCGGTTCTCGCTTCTTGATTTTCTCCCGAAATGACTCCATATTCTGCAATATTAAACAGAAACTTATGTAGATCTCCATTTTTGACAAATAAGCATATACTACATAAATTCGACATATTTCCAACCCGAAATATGCAAAATGTAAAGAATATGGAACTAAAATATGCATAAAGACATGGCTACTTTAGAGACATCAAATCAGCCCATACTTAGACTTGCTTGTCCTCAAGCAATAACCAAACAATAACTAAGACCTACAACACATCCTTCAAGTCTTCGCCTTTTGTCAAAAGCAACATCTCAAGTAGTAGCAATGTAAGACAAGTGAATTTAATGTCATCACACATATATGAGCGATCCATAGGCATAGGCAGTATAAATCCAACCTCACATGAATAATTTGTTTACACTCAGCTCTCAATGTGTTTAGGCTATGTAGATCAACTCTCAACTCAATTCCATATACAATCTCATAAACATTGCAATTTAAATATAAATCCACTCCGCAACCAACTGCAACAAGAATTATCAAGAGGACTTCGCTCAATAGAAGTCTTCAAAGAAGATTCCATTCGGCGGGGTGGTAATGGGGCTTGGTAAGAAATAATAAGGTATGGAATTATTTGGCCATGTGGTGCTTAATAAAATTCGGGAATCAAGACTCCTAAATTTCCAACACAACTCAACCAAACCATAACTCTCAACCATATGCATCAACCAAACTCTCCAATTTATCTGAATGTAGTATGTAACCTTTCAAACTTTCTCAACCCCTCCAAAGTATGTATCTTGCGAAATAATGAAAGAAATAAGGTAAATTTGGCTCATGCACTTTATTCATAAACATATATACTTTTTTTTCTCTTTTTTTTTATTGATGCGAAAATAACATAAAATATCACTAGTGCATTTATAGGGTGAGCCAAAAGTCATTTTACATAATATGCATAGCAAGATAAAAATATAAAACCAACCCATATCTCAATAAATTCCGGAAATTCTTCTTACTTGAAATTTAACATAAGCTCATTCCTTCCACAAACCATTATTTCAACCAACTCTAAGTCTTAATTCCCAAATGGGGGTCAGGCTCAATTTGGCTAAGGATAATTTTGTGGAGTTCACAATAAAAGTCTCAGGCTAATGTTCTGGCTTCAAGCAGGGATAATGCAGGGTAGCTAAAGAGCGGATAAAATTGGCTTAAAAGGTGCCTCCATCATTTAACTCTCATTAACATAAACATATAAATGCATTGGCTTTGAATAACTATCACAACATTTAGAGATGCATAGGAAGAGTAAATACACTCAAGAAAGCAGAGGGATTTTTAATGTTCTCCCTATAAGGCCAAAATTCTCACTAGGACAATTTTTGTTGGATTTTAACCTTTAGCTTAGGATCATATGTGCTCAATTTCATCACAAGTTCACAATCCAAATAAAAAACAATTTTAAGGACTTAGGCTAAACCTTCCAAACATGCCATAGGGTTTACATGATCAAGTCAATCATTATTTATCATCATAGCACATCTAAGTTAGGGTATAAAAACTAAAAACAATGCAAAAATTTAAACATGCATATTTTTTTCTCTTTTTTTTTTTGACATTTTCTATTTTTTTCTATTTTTTTTTTGCAACTAAAGAAACAAGACTTAAAGTACGACAAAAAACTAAAATGCATAAAATTTAAACATGAATGCATAACATAAAAATAAAAATTTTCTCCATGTAAAACCAAAAAGCAAGACTAAAACATATAATAATGATAATGAGCCCTTCCCCCACCCCATACTTAAAATATACAGTGTCCCCACTGTATTAAATAAAAACAAGAGTAAAGGAAGGAACTCACAAAATACCACATCGAGGAGGGCGAATCAGTGCAGGTTGAGGAAAGATTGTCGTCGATCTCGAGTACAGGGAACTCGATCTCGAGGAGCTTCGCCTACGTCCAGTGGTTTTTGAAGTCGAGGAGCTTCTGGGCTTGTCGATATCGAGTTGGCCTACTCGATATCGAAGAGTGTCTGGGCTGCTCCTCCTTGTCGTCGTCGACTTGGCCTTCGTCGATTCTGACTGTTGTTCAGGGACTTCTTATTCCACTTTTCGCGATCTTTATATGCTTGCCGACCTAAAAGTGTTAGATTGCACACAAAAACAAGACTATCCACATGAAGTATTCTAAAAGACATAAAACCAAAACCAAAAACCAAAAACCAAAAAGTCCCAAAATTCATAAAGTTTATATACATGCTCTAGATTTTAGAGTCGCTAGGCCGACTTCTTTGTTTGCGCTCAAGGACCATTAGTGTGGGGCCCACTCATGATTGGCCCTTCTCCTGGATCATCTAGGTCTTGATGGTAGTATGCAAGCTCAGCTGACAGGGGGTTGCTTGCATCATCTTCCTTCTCTTTCTTCTTCTTCCTTCCAACTCTTAGCTTTAGCAGATTCTCTCGCCACGGGGCCTTACCTCCCCTTAAATTATTGATAAATTTCTTTATGGACTGAGGGGGAGTAGAATTCATACCTGAACTTACCTTTTCGGACCCAAAACAGAAATCTTTGGGCTCGGGGCTAGTCGATGTCGAGTACTGTTGGTCGACCTCGAGTACAGGGACCCCATACTTAGGCTCTGGGAAAGTCAATGGCTCAACAGAGGAAGTCGATGTCGACAAGTCATGGTCGAGATCGAGGAGAAGCCTAGTCGAGATCGAGTTAGCTTGGTCGACCTCGAGTACAGTGTTGTTGCTTTCCTCCGTTGTTTGCTTGGTCCCGTGGTTGCTGGTGCTTTTCACCTCCAGCCATGAAATTTCCTCTTTTGTAGGGCCAAAAGAGAAATCCAAAACCTCATCGCCTATGGTGAAGGTGAGCGAGCGATTCTTAACGCTAATTCTGGCATCTGCAGTTCCTAAGAATGGTCTACCAAGAATAATAGGGCTAGTAGGATCTTCAGCACAGTCTATGATAAGGAAATCTGCTGGAACAAAGAATTTACCAACCTGGACGGGGACATTCTCAACTATACCTGTAGGGATGACCACTGTATTGTTCGCCATGTATAATTTGGCATCCACAGGCTCTATGCATCCTATCTTTACCTTCCGCCAGATTGATAAAGGCATGATGCTCACACTTGCTCCTAAATCACACAGAGACTCATATTTATATTGTCCAAAACCCACAGTAACAGAAAACTTACCAGGGTCAGGTCTCTTTTCAGGGAAGTGGAGTACTTTGCATTCGCCTGCGATCTCTGAGATGGATCGCTTCTTACTCAGGATTTCCTTCAGAAATTTGACATATCTAGGCATCTCTTGCAGGGCTTCTGTAAAAGGAATAGAGACATTCAGTTCTTGCAGCATATTAACAAATCTGGTAAACCTACCTGCAGTGGGATCTTTCTGTGCTTTGGAAGGGAAAGGCAGTAGCTTTTTCTGCTTTGGAGCCAGATCAGACGTCGGAGGTGTTGCAGAGTCGTCGACGTCGGCTTGCTGTTCCTCGATCTCGACCAGAGGCTCCTCGAGATCGACTTGGGTGGTCGACTTCGACTTGCTGGGCTGCACAGTGGAGTCCGAGCTCAGCTTCTGGTTTGTGTCGAGCAGTTTTTTGTCGAGGTCGAGTAGAGTCTCCTCGAGATCGAGTTGATCTTGTTCTATCTCGAGTTGCTGGTCTGCCTTGTCTTGCTGTTTCCTGAACTCTGGCTCGTGTAATTGATGCACACTTCTGAGTTTGATGGCTGCGACATGTCCAGTCTTCCCTTTAGGATTTGGTTCTGTTTGCCCAGGGAGTTGTCCGGACGGTCGTGGGATCTGTGCAGCGATTTGACCCATCTGGGTCTCTATTCCTCTTTTCCAGATATCCAGTTCTCCAAATTTTGTAGTGATGTTCTGGAACTGGTTGTTGATGGTGCCCTGATTCCGACGCATCTCCTCAAGGATGAGCTGCAGATCATCCTTCTTTTGATCCCTTTCTGGATGTCCTGGAGCTCTGTAGGGTGGGGGGTTCTTAGGAGGACCTTGGTTCCACTGTGGTTGATAGAACCTTTGATCTCCCATGTAGCGATTTGGCATAAAAAGCATTATTTTTAAGCTCTATAAGAAATTGAGTGTGAATTTCAAAAGAGTTTTCAGGGATAAGAATCGCCGATTCAGGCACGACGAGAGTCGGATGCATATAATCCTCTATCGTGGTTGGGTATTGGGCAAGCTCAGCTTCTGCTTGCTCCCTTGCTGCTTTCTCAGCGGCGATAGCAGCATCTTTTGTGGCTAGTTCCCTTGTAAGCCTTGCAATCAGCTGTTCTTGTGTCTCTGCGACCACCATGGCTCTTTGCAGTTTAGATCTGATGTGTAGAAGGCGCTCTGGTTCGTCTGAGCCGTCAAACTCAGGTGGTTGACCAGAACGGCGCATACACCTGAAAAGTAACTCAAAGTAGATGTGAGATTCAACTACCTAAGGCGCGAATGATAGCTTCCCCGGCAACGACGCCAATTTGATGTAAGAGGAAATCGAGTATGAAATATATAACAAAATAAATCAAACCAGATTCTGCCCACGCAAATAATTACAAGACCTCCTCCTGATGTAGCAGCGGGAAGTCAGGATCGATCCACGAGGAAGCATGTCAGCGGATCCTAGGCAGTGGAGAAATCTCACAAAAGTCGACAACAGTGGTCCTAGATCTCGAGTACAGCAACTCGACAGAAGATCGGACAGTCGAACACAGTGCAGCAGCAAGCACAGGGTGGTGGTCGATCTCAACAAAGGCTACTCGAGATCGAGTAGGGTCTTCGTCGACGTCGGCTTGGGTCTTGTCGAGCACCTGCACACAAACGCTACAGCGACTTGGGTCGAAGATCAGTGCTCGAGATCGAGAAGTGCTATTCGATCTCGAGGAAGACAAAGAATAAAAACGAAATAAAGTAAATGCAAAGGCTTTGGGGATTCGAACTAAACTGTATAAAAAAGGACTTCCAAGATTAGGGTTTGCAACAACGATAACCAAGCATGCATAAGGCAGAATTAAACAGATAATCATGTGAATCGCATCAAAGGACCAAGCTTTCGCCTTTTCCAACAATTAGACAACTCTTTCAAGAAACCCTAATTGTCTCTACCGATTTTATGTTTACAAGCCAAGTTGTTAACATGGACCTCCATTAGATGGGTAATAAACACATAACAAGTAGTAGATGCTTAAAACATGATAAAAGTCGGATCTTTACCTTAAACATGCAGGGTTATCGTCGAGCTTGCCCCAACCCTAGAAGTGGGTGGACTACTCGCGCTTCATTGCAACCTCAGACATCATTGATTGAAAGGAAATAACAACTTGCATTAAACTAAATTCAAAGACTTTACAATCCCGGCGATCCAACTCTCGTTGAATGCCGAAACCCTAAAACCTCTGAACTCCTAAACTGTCTCTATGAACTACTTCTCTACTTGTGAATTGAATGATTAAAACTCATCCCCATGGGCTTTATTTATAGGCTTCTAAACCTTGCTATTCAAGGATAGAAACATCTATCTATATCTTAAAACTATATCTAAAAGGCTTAATGATAAATAAAAGCAACAACATAATTAAATCTAAATAAGGGAATTATATCTAAAGTGTCTTCAAGTGGATATATCTCTCTTCATGATGTACTTTGATAGAATCGGATAGAGTTCGGCAATCTTCGGCTCCAAGTAATCCCAATCCGAGTAGGATAGACTAAAACGCATTACGCGGCTTCTGGAGGCTTCCTCGATCTCGAGTAAACCTACTCGATCTCGAGTAGAAGTGTCATCGACTTGGCTGGCTCGGCGTCTCGGGTTGTTGGTCCTCGACAGGCTCGGACTCTGGCTCACCAATCTCGTCGATCTCGAGGACCCTTGTCGACATCGAGTAAAGATGGCTCGTCGACTAGTGTGGCTTGGGCTGGTCGGGCAATTCTTCTCGATGTGCTCGGTCATGGCTCCTCGGCTTTGTCGACCTCAAGAAAATGTCATCGATCTCGAGGAAGGTGTCCGGGCATGGTCGGGTAGTCTCTCCTCGGCATCCTCAGGTGGCCTTCTCGACTCCTGTTTCTCTGAGGGTTTGTCGATCTCCAGTAAGTGGTTGGAGTCGGGTTGGCTCGTCTTCAGCTTCTCGACATGGGCTCCTCGATCCTGGCAGGTGTCTAGGCATGGTTCGTCGAGATCAACTAAGGCTTGTCGATGTCGAGTAACTTTGAGCTCCGGTTCTCGCTTCTTGATTTTCTCCCGAAATGACTCCATATTCTGCAATATTAAACAGAAACTTATGTAGATCTCCATTTCTAACAAATAAACATATACTACATAAATTCGACATATTCCCAACCCGAAATATGCAAAATGTAAAGAATATGGAACTAAAATATGCATAAAGACATGGCTACTTTAGAGACATCAGTTTGCCTTGGAGAATATCATCATATCATCCGCGAAGGATAGGTAGGGGATTTTCATGCCCGATCTGGATATTTTGAATCCGATAGATTTGTCTGACTGGTTTGAAACGACTTGTAATTTCCTAGCAAGAATTTCTGCTCTATAGATAGGGTGAGAGTGGGTCTCCTTGTTTGATCTCTCTCCCTGGTGCGAAGGGGTCCCCATAGGTCCCCAGTTCGAACCCCGGAATGGCCGCTCTTTATTTACCTATTCAAGGTATGAAGGGGTCTGTGGGGCTGTCATTAACCAATACCGAGAAGGAGACGGTATGGACACATTGCATTATCCATGTTTGGAATTTTTGGCAGAAGCCGAATTTTTCTAGAACTTTGAATAGGAAGTCCCATTCTACTATGTCATATGCTTTTTCCATATATAGTTTGATGGCAATCCATCCTTCTTTTCCGCGTCTACTTTTAAATGAATGGAAGATTTCATGGGCTATTAAGACATTGTCTTGGATAGCCCTGTCAAATACAAAGGCCCCTTGGAGGGGGTGGATAATTTTCTTTAAAATCGATCGGTTTCATCCTTTCTGCAATGATTTTGGCTATAGCTTTGTAAATCGTTGAGCAAAGGCTAATTGGTCTGAAGTGGTTTGTGGTTGTCGGGTTGTCACATTTTGGGATCAAAGTGATGAAGGTATGGTTGATTTGTTTTAGGATTCGACCAGAGTGGATAAATCCTTTAATTGCCTTTATGACTGATGGGCCTACAATATCCCATTATTCCTAGTAAAATTACGTTGTCATTCCATCAGGTCTTGGGGATTTATCCTTTCCAATCTAGAAGAACACATTTTTGATTTCCTAGTTTGATATCTTTTCAGTTAGCTTCGAGTTTTCATCATCAGGGATTTCTGTTTTGATGAGTGAAAGGTAGTCATTGAGAAGGTTCTAGTTGATGGGTTGCATCCTAAACCTTTTTTCGAAGTCATTTTTTGTTTCTCTTGTAATATTTTCTTCTCCTGTGGCTAGTGTTCCATCTATAGTTTGAATTTCCTTTATGATTTTTCTATTTCTCCTTCCCGATGCCATTCGGTGGAAATACCCTGAATTTGTATCAGTCAATTTAAAGTGTTTTGTTTTGGCTCGTTGGCTCCAATACATTTTATGGTATGATAAGATTTTCTCTCGTTTATTTATAAGTCTGTTCTGCTTTTGATTATCGTTTCCATTCTGGGATATCCCGTTTCTATTTTGTAAATCAATGAGTGCATCATCGATTTCTTTTAATTGATGGAATATATTTCAAAATGTTTTCTTATTCCATTCTTTAGTCAATCGCTTAAGTATTTGTGTTTTTTTCACCAGATTGTACATATGTGATCCTCCAACATTTGATATCCAAGCATGTTGGACCACATGTTGTTAATCTTTTCGTGTAATCCACATTTTTTCAAATTTAAATGGTTGGGTTTTGTATTGTTCTTGATTATATAATTCTGTTACAATAGGACAGTGGTCTGATGATGTGAATGCATGATTTTTCGTTGTAATATTGGGGAACCAAGTGAGTATGTTTTTCCATGATGTTATTGTTGTTGGATATATTTTTCCTCCATGTATAAATGTTTCCAGTGGTAGGCACTTCCTGTAGGAAGCAATTATCTTTGAATTCTGTTAATATTCTATATCTTTTCGGATGTGGTTCTATCCCTCCTTCTTTTTCGGAGCTATTTTGGATTTCATTTAGATCACCCACGGTCATGACTGGGCAGTCCAAGGTTTGGATGTATAGTTGTAGTCTAGTCCAGAAGTTTGATTTTTCATTCTCACGAGGTGGTCCATAGACAAAAACAATGTTGATAGTAATGTTTCTATGTTTATTTTTATACTTGATTACTATGAATCTTTGATCTGTATGCACCATTTCAGTGCTTTGTACCGAAGATTATGACTCTTCCATAGAACACATAATCCACCGGCACTTCCTGTTGCCGGTGACCAAATGATATGATCAAACCCAGCTTTTTTCCATTCTGTCTCCTTTGATTGTCGTTCAGTTCTTGTTTCTAGTAGAGCAATTGCTTGAATTTTCTCAATTTTACAGAATGAGTCTATTTCCGTCCATAGGTTTTTGCGGCCTATTCCGCATATATTCCATGAGCATAATCTCATATTAACCCATTTGATTTAGGGTCTTGTTAGATACACCGCAAATGGTAGTTAAGGATTTGCACGTCTTATTAACGTGCATGCACGTCCTTAACAATGTGCAAGTGTAGAACTGTGCACGTCGTTAGCAAAGTGAGGTTTGCACGTCGAAAATAACGTGCAATATTTGCACGGCCTTAACGACGTGCAAATATTGCACGTTATTTTTGGCGTGCAAACCCTAGTTAGGGTTTCGCGTTTAGGGTTTAGGGTTTAGGGTTTTCCGAGGGTTTTTTAGCATTAATTGAAAGAAATTGAAGGGTTTAGTTATTGGAGTTTAAAGATTTAGGGTCTAATTACATGGAAAGCAATAATTGTTAAGGTTTTAATTCGGATAATATGCGAATAATGTTACAAGGAATGGAAAAAAAAAGATTACATCCATAATTGTAATAAACTGGTGGAATAAAATCTAGGCAAAGTGTAAAGGGCGACCAGACTCGACACGTAAGGCTCAAAATCTATCAACCCATAAAAACTATATACTATCCATTATAATCTATCAAATACTATATTAAAAAACTATATTATAATCTATCAAACTATATAACAAATCATTAAGCTATCAAACCATGAAACTATAAAATATAAACATATAACAAATCATAAAAACTATATAATATAAATTATAATCTATCAAATTATATTATAAAACTATATTATACTCTATCAAACTACATTATAAAACTATAAAACTAAATCAAATCAAATAAATAATTCAAATAACATACCAGTGGGGTCGGGACAGAAGACACCTCCATATTCCGCCGCTTCCGCGACGGTAATAGGGGTTGCGTCGCCACCTCCGAATCCAACGCCGGCACCACCACCTTCGGCTGATCGACGGTCGCTACCTCCATCGCCACCGCCTCCGTCTCCTCCACCAGATCTGCCACCTCCGCCACCGCTCCACCACCACCGCCACCCTCCACCATCTCCGCCACCACCCCACCACTACCGTCACCACCACCACCCTCCTCAATCTCAATTGGCGCCGCCTCCATCGCCACCGCCCCACCACCACCACCAACCTCCCGCATCTCCTCCTCCACTGGCACCTCCGCCTCCTCCGCTCTCTCCATCTCCGGCTCCATCTCTCTCTATCTCGATCTCTCTCCGGAAATCTCTCTCTCTCAGGCTCCTCGATCTCTCTCTCTCTCACTCTCACTCTCTCTCTCTCTCTCTCTCTCTCTCTCTCTCTCAGGCTCCTCGATCTCTCGCCGGCGTCGCTCTCTCTCTCTCTCTCTCTCTCTCTCTCTCTCTCTCTCTCTCGTTGCTGGATTGGGTGAGGACGAAGGGGCACTTTTTTCGATTTAAAAAAAAAATGGATGCACGTTGTTAATGACGTGTATGCATGTCGTTAACGACGTGCAGTATTGCATGTTGTTAATGACGTGCAAAGAATGCACATCGTAAATGACGTGCAAAGAATGCACGTCGTTAACGACGTGCATACGCGTTCTTTAAAAAAAATGACATGCGTGCACGTAGGCACGCTTTGGATGTATCCCACCTTGCACGTTAATTACGACGTGCATGAACGTCGTAATTAACGTGTGGATTTGCGGTGTATATAGTCGAAGCGTTGATTTAAGGGTTTCAGTTCCATAATCTTTTCTTCGATCAAAGTATTTATTCATGGTGCTATTGGTTGGATTCGCACCAAAGGGTTCAAGAGAGTAGCTGGAACGTTCGAACCTCTTAGTGAGGAAAGAGTTACCATTGTCCAACCGGTTAGGAAAATTTAGGTTGGCCCAATTATATTTGAAAATCCTCCTTCCATTTTTATAGTGCCTCAATGATTCTCTTAATTTTTTGATCAGGTCGTAAGTGTCGATGGGCTCTATTTCTAAATAATTCTTTTCATCTTTCTTGGTACAAATGTCTTCCCTTTTTAAATGTTTCATGGTAGTATAGCAGATCGGTAGTGCATATACTTTGTTTCTCATCTTTGGTCCAATTACCAGGTGCTAAACCCATACTAGATTTTCATCTTCGTTTTTCCAATCGTCATGTACATATAGGTAGGAGAATATGGGGGTTAACCTGATCAGAGAATTAAGAGCATGGGTCGATTCATGTACATTTATACAATCACAATTTTGTTGTTCAATCAAATAGAGGAAGATAATATTTTTCTGACCTATGCTGTTACAGCTTGACAACATCAAGTGTAATAAGTTGTTGCTGATATCTCCTGCTTTGTTCGCCTGTTCTAAGGGCTTCCATTTTCCCTTCCTTTGTATTTTTTTTCGGCCCAGTGTTAAACCATAGACAAGATCGATACGGTAGTTTCTGATCATAGTTTCCCGTTGAAAGGGTTTTCTTTCAATTTTGTTTTTCACATCCTCGGATTTATCCAAAAGGAGTCGAAAGATTTTAGTTTCAACTACAATGCAAGCAAGAATCAGTATATGCAAAGGGATTAAATATGAAAGGCAGCACATCAATAGGCGGGGAATCACCAAATTGTCTCCATGTTCACTTATCAATCTTGTCGTTTTCATTTTTCATTTTTCCCATTTTTCCTTTTGTCTGCTCACAATTTGATTCAACAAGATAGGTGGGAAATCAGTTTCTAGTTTTGTGGGTTCTAAGAGCCCATGATCTTCTTCAGTTTTCAAGGTAGGTGGTGTCTGATCGTTGCTCGGAGATGTCATAAGCGACATCACAGTCCGATAGTAATAGTAATAGGATTCATATTTTTCACCAAGATAATAGAAAATCTTGTTTATTTCCATCCACAACCAAATAGAGGAAGGGAGAGGAAGGGATCGAAGGTACCCGAATTTCAGATCTACGTTCTCCTTGTCGCCGTTCTTGTTCGATTTCGTGAACGACCATTTCACCGAATGAATCAGGAACACAAAACACCAACCGAGCCACAAAGAGGGAGGGCTTACACCCGAAGACACTAGAGAGAGGAAGCGCCGCCGCCGGAAAGACCGCACCGGACCAACCCCCCACCGCCGAAACCTCCCAGCTCGAGCCATCCACCCCCAGATTGGGACCTCTTTTTTCCTTTTTCTGAGATTCTTTCTTCCTCTTTTGCTTTCTTTCTCCACTGCTCTCGGAAAGCCCCATTTTTTATGGACCTTCCACCAAACCGAAAACAACTCTCTCTTTTTGTTTGTTTTTTCCCAGATCTGGATCTTCTTTAGGGTGGGGATGGCGGATCTTGGCTTGGAAGCCTTGGATTGCACAGATCAGTGGGTTTTAGTGCGGGATTTCATTGATCGGCGTTCATTCTTGTTGCGGCGGGTTGAGGATTTTCGGGGTCGGTGGCTAGGGTTTGTAGTGTGTGTGTTTTCTTTCTTCTCTCTCTTCTCTCTCATCACTAGGTATCTATTTACTTCTGTTATCATATGAGATCGATTCGGAAGCTGATTGATAAGTTTAAATAGTTTATTAAAATAAAATTTCTCAATACGGTGGCATGTTACCTGTAAGTGTTAAACTTGTTTCTCTGTAATTATTTTACTTTGAGAAATATGCTACTCAGTCTCAAACAAAAACATGAGTTAGACACAAATCAAACGTCAAACAATTTACCACTTTCGTTTAATATCTCGACCTTAGGAGTTTTAGGCCAACCAAAAATTGCATTATGCAGCCACATTTAGGCCTCAACAAACTTACATAAGACATATAGCTAACAGATTCAAAGATATTCCTACAACAACCTTACAACTTATTGAGAATTTGCTTGCTATTGATCCTGCCTGTCATGGAACTGCCTCTTCTGCTCTTAACAATAAGACATCTAATTATCTTTCTATTGCAATTGAAATTTGAAAGGTGGTATATCTTTGTGTTCACATATCTTTAGATCAAATTATTAACGACATATCTAGAAAGGTTTGCATTTTTTCTCCATTTATGAATTGAGTATGTTCCCTATTACCTTTAGCTTTTGATATAATATTATATGCCTTAGTGATGAACTGTTTGGACGAGCAGTAGGAGATGTAACAACCTTTTTTGCATTGAGTATTAATCCAAATCTTAAATAATAACCATTATGGGAAAGATCAATATCCTTTTGATTACAGAAATTGTCATTCCGGATTTGGAATAATTTTAGAATAGTTATAAGTAGTTTAAATACTCTCCCACTTGAAAAAACCGCTATTTATCAATTGCCTTTTTCACCCTATCGATCTCTTTGTTTTATTCTCTATGCTCTGCTTTGAGATAATCCTCAAGTGTGGATCTTTTTAAGCTTATAAGGCTGACTTGACTTTTAATGCTACAAAGTAACAATTTATCATCTACTTATTCGATGAAATGTAAAAGAAAAAGGCATGAAAAAATAAATAAGTTATATGTTTTCATGATTGTTTGTCACTTTGTCCTACTTTTATAATCATTTGAAGTAAACTGATTTGTTTCAAAATGTCATGCCCTGAGTAATTGGAAAACATGAATGAAAACACTTATCAATACATAACCAAAACACAAAATATTAATATCAAAATCTCTTTCATCTGAGAACTTCTTACATTTTTTAAATTAGTTTGAAGTTCTTATAAACTGCATTTGCTTAATAGATCAAAGAAAAAAAATTAGTAAAAAGGCATTATAAATATATAAGAGTAGTAGCCAAAAGCTAGACTATGCATGGATTGTTTGATTACTAATGAATTTTGCTCTGCTGTTTGTTTTTGCAATCAGATGAGCTGTAATGTGCGATCCCGCCGGCAAGGACAAGCTTGCCGAGTCACCCTAGAGTTGGAGCTGTTTCTAGAGGTGACAATTTCACTTCTGCTTGGGAACAGGTTTAGATGAAGTATGATCAGTTTGCAAACCAATGTTGTATCCAAAAAAAAAAAAGTTTGCAAACCAAGGTAGAAAGTGTGGGCTTTGTTAGGATACAGTCATACAGATATGATCTTGGAAAGCAAGGTTGATGATTGTGTTTGATTAGTGTGATATTGATGGACTATGGATATATAAATTGATGATAACAATAACCATTGTTTTTGAGCTAATTGTTATGGATTATAAATGGATTTTGAGTTTCATTCCACATATTTAAGGTGCTTGCTACTATAAACATTTGGTACCCTTTGTTTGCAAAATATTATTCTCAGCTCAAATTATTTTACATGCAGTCATTTGGAATTCAATCGAATTCATTTGCATCCAATGATGACTACCCAACACCTCCTGTGATACAAGTGCTCATCTCCTACCATGATACAAGCGTTAATCTCGAGAAACAACGTCCATAGAAAAGCTTTGAATGTTTAACATCTCCCGGAGTTGATACAAGATATTAAACAACTGGGTTATGGAAGATATCCTTTAGGAGAATATATTATTTGAACATTACTCTATTTTATGATTTTTAACAGGTTTTACCATTCAATTGTAATCCCCTGTAAAGGCTGTAAATGGAAAGGTTGCGTACCCACGTGCAGTTTATTCAAAAAAACAGAAAGATCGAATGCTCTGGATTTGAGTATTTCCTGAAAACATAGAATACAACAATAGCTGAACGATTGATTAACAACTTGGAGTACGTTCTATCCTCTAAACTCTAAAGCATGCTAATTATCGAACGGTGCATGTAAATAATGAGATGTTTAGATAAGAGTTAATCCTCTGAGCTTTTACCTCAAAAAAATAAAAAAAAACATTTTAAAAGTAAGAAAAGAAAAGGTGGCACCACCAAGACTAGGTGTGGTGGACGTCAAGGTACCGAGAGTTGGAGGCGACAATGAGGGAAGCTCCTATGCCCGAACCATCATTGGCGAGCTCAAGGGCAACGTGCTGAGACACCTCCTTCCCAACGAGTTGTTGCAGCGTGCTCTCTAGGCACTCTCGGAACTCAACATAGTGCTCATAGAGCGCACCATCAACGGCAATCACTCCGTTTTGGGGTGTCCCGCTTTCAGTTGGCCTGTCCCGTCCGACCTTCTTCAGTATTCCTAAGATCCCGGCTGCAGCTAGGCGTGCTCCTCGTGTAGCCACAATGTTGCACACTTGGGTTATCACTCTCCTTTGCTCTACGGATAGGTCGCGTATCTGAAATGTATGTTGCAAATCCAAATATTTGGAATGAAATATCCTCTTGCATTGACTTACGAAATCGATTAGGAAAACATCACCAAAAATATATTGTATCCTAAGATATCAGGATGTGAACATGGAAAAACGGATTTTAACTTGCACGAAGAGATCGGTCTTACGTCTAAAATGTCTCTGAATTTGGTTCCCACCACACTAAGATCAGGAGATTTGTCATGGTGGATAGCAGACATGTCTGGCGTCCTGCAATTTTAACTCAACAAAAATAAGCCATATGTGTACGTACATATATCACAATTGAAATCCTTTTCTATTTTGCCAAAGGCTTGAAACTATATAAGCAACACCTAAATACGATATGGTGATAATAGAAAATGAAACCAAGCAAGCACCCCGCCAGAGAGGATGTATGAATGCAGTTCAATGTTATGCCAACAATATAATCTGACAAACAATTGGACTTTAAAGACGAGAAATCAGACAATTAGTACCTCAATATAAATGGCTTCTTAAGTTTACTAGGAACCGTCTTGCCGAAAAAAGCAGCCTCTTCAGCTATTTTGCATAGAACTAACCTTACGATTTCTCCCAAATACATTCCAGAAATCATCTTCTCGAAAATCTGCTTAAACAGATCGCAGTAAGACAACATACAACTTCCATGTTGATCTTGCTGATAAAATGAAGTAATCTTATAAATATATATCACCTGTTGACCACGATTTAAGCTCTCCAAGTCCAATGCCCTGTCATATTCTGTCAAAGGAAGTTGTGGCGCCATGAAGTTACCCCATTCCATGTTAATAACCTGGAAATAACATCACCCAAAAAAGTGCATGCCAATGTATGTGCATAAGTTGCAGAATCATCGATCAATAGCAGCTGCAAAATAAGCGTTCACTATTTGGTTACCATCTCTCCTGATCTTGGCAAAGGGCTGTTCAACTTTTTTATTGAATCTGCTCTTTCCACGTATGCTGCGTTTGTTCCAGTGCCTAATATCACAGCAGCAATAACATCCTTGTTTAAGAATCTCCCTCCGGCTAATGTGCCAACAGTATCATTCACCTACACCACAAAAAATAATCAGCAACTTGTAAAGGCAGAATAGCCACTAGGCCCACTACATCTACAGGAATTTAAGAAAGAGATTACGATTAAATTATCAAGCTACAATCAGAATTCAACTCACTAAAGCTGTCACATGCATTTTAAGCCCCTGTTTCTTCAAGGCCTTCATCAACTCTGCCACCACATCTCGACCAACCTATTTTCATTCAAAGAGAACAGACCAGGCAAAAAAGTAAAAAAACAGGAATTAAAAACAAAGGCAACTGTACATTAACAAGCACGCAAAGCTAGTAGCTTTAACTACATAGATAGTCTAACTGAATTACTTACAAATATAAGTTCTGAAACCATTGAAGATTGACCGTAGCTCAAATGATATACATTTGTTTCAATAAAATAACTAAAAATAAACACAGTTCTTTGTACTATGTTGGTTGCCGGAATTTCAAAGTGCGAAAGACTTTTAAAAAGAAAAATGCCCATCGGGCCATTAGAGTTCACTGACGGCCTGAAGCAGGAACGATAATAATTTCAGCCTCAGCGTATGCATAAATACTCTTCGATTTTCGACAGGATAAATGAGCTACAGAAGCTTCATCACATTTTTTTAACAACCTTCCTATATTCAATTTTCAACAGGATACAAAACAGTACATGAACAAATGAAGCCAGCAATGGATGATAAAAAAAAAAACACAAGATCGTGTAACGAAAGCTAACAAAATTTACCATATCAGGGATGGAAAATCCTTTTGTCCACCTGATCAGAGTGCCAGAATTGATGGATGTTTGCATTACAGGGAATGAAAAGGTGAATCCAATTTCCCTTTCCCTATCAGAATGAAGCTGAAAATCATCACCTTCTTGAGCAACAAACTCTGCTAGTTTAGCTGCAATGTAGCTGAAAAGCTCCTGAAACACCGATCATTTATCTAAGTGCTAAGACATATCCAACATGAACTAAAATAAATCATGGGAAATACTTACTTCTGATTTGCCGACCATCAAATCTTGAGGGATCGGCACTTCAGAAAATTCACGAGATTTAACACCACAATTCTCCCCACCCAACTGAACCCGTAGAACGCGGAAATTCGTCCCACCTAGGTCCAACGCGTAGAACAAGCCTTTTTCATCCCTGAAACAACACGAGATAGGCAGCATGCCTTCAATGTAATTCATCATAAATAACTAAACTGAAATGTCATGGCAGCCACAACATCTTAGAAGGCGGGACTTTCGAAATCATATTTCCAAATGATTGAAACGCGGGATTGATCTCAATGGGCATGCTCATGAAGAAAGATGACGCAGGAGAAGGATAAAGGAATGCAAATTCCCAATTCAAAATATAAATTACACAAACAGAAATGATACCAGCCAATTCATATGACTATGCATATTAATATAGGTGGAGACCTAGCTACCATAGCTATGTTAAAAGTGTGGTATCTGCCACAAAGAAGCACATTCATTTTTCCAAAGATTCAAACTTCTGCATATTGAGAATGGTTTTCCAGGAGGCATAAAATTGTATTTCAAATATTCAATTGCCCAGAATTGCAATTAGATGCCACATCCACACCAGTTTGGGAATGACAAAATAACTTTGCAAATTAATCATAAAAATTGTTCATTATAATCAACTTGCTTTTTTCTTTGTTATTCTTTGAAATAACCAAAAAAAAAAAAAAGCTACTGTACTTTATTAGAACAATAGAACAAGAAATAAAAAAAATAAAAGATTGAGGATCTGGTAGAAGCAGGAAAGGTAGAATTTACAAAATAGCATTTCTTTTTTAAGAGGTTTTTTTTTAAAAAAAAAGAAAAAAGTCAACCTGAATGGAGAAACAAACACCGGAATCTCTGAAGACTGAAACCAGAATCAAAATCAAACAGAGAACACACAGGAAAGAAAGAATTGAGATAATACCCAGTTGGGAGATTATCAACAAAGCTAACAAGCATCTTCATGAGGCCGCCTCCGTCCACAGCTAAACCAGCATTCATATCATCCAACATTGAATCTGCGATCTCCCTCAATCTCTCAATTGGGATCCCACACTCCTCTTCCAACTTTTTCACGATTTCAATCGCTCTTTCCCAGTTCCTTTGCTTCTTCGTCTCCCGCTGAACAACCACCCCTGCCGCCGCCGCTGCGCACACCGCCGCTCCTGCTACCACCGCTACTGCCACTGCCACCTTACCCATCTTCCGCAATCAAACAAACAATCGCCACCCACCCCAAAATCTCCAGAATACCTTTTTAATAAAATACTCCACTTTATTATGGGCACCCAACTTGGCCACCGCCGGAGTAGATAATTATTTGATTGGTTTGGCCTTTTTTGGTGGACTATTAAATTCAAAACGGATCCTGAAATGGGAAAGAATTAGGGGTGAGATGACGGATGATATGGATTTGGATTTGGTTTTGGATTGTGGAATGCTTATATATTGTTGGATAAATAAAATTTTAAATTAAAAAAATTAAATTAACTAAAATATAAAAATATGGTCAAAGTGCGGAGTAGAATAAAACAAGTTAATCCGTGTGTAATGTAATGTACTCAGGAATTGAATAGGCAGAGAGAGAAATTAGGGTTGACCATGATAATTGGGATGGGGAACATCAACCATGGGGTGCACAAAACGTAGTACAGTACATTGATTTAGAAGAAGAGGAGCTCGAATCATTACCTAATACGCTCGCTGCCGTTGCCGGTGGCCGCTGGGGTGGGTAGGCATGCCGGCAGATAAGTCAGACAGACACGTAGGATACAGCAATTCGAAATTATCGAGTAATACAGAACAAACAAACATACAAACAGGACCTCGGAAACGGAGCCTTGGAATCCGGAAACACGGAAAGATACCAATTTTGGGATTAGGATTAGGATTAGGGAGAATTATTAGCATATGGGGCAGGCGTGGCCACGGGTTACGGGTCAATCCGTGATCCGCCGGGTCCGGGTTGACGGGTTGGCAGGTGGAGACGGGTAGCGGGTTAGGATTAGGGTCAGGGAATCCGTGACCCGTGACCCGCCGGGTCAACCCGTCAGATCAACCCGCTTTTTCAAAATATTTTTTTTTTTGAAAATTTATTTTATAAGTTATTCTTAAAATAACTCACAATAATACATAAACTAATATGCAATGTGCAATGTGAGACAAATAAATCTCATCCTTCTCATTTTATAGACTTGGAAGTCTTCCTTCCTTCCCCTCATTTCCAATGTGGGACAAAGGCTTTGTCCCACATCGGAAATATGGAGATAGAATGAGAAGGCATGGGGCTATATATATGTATCTCACTACCACATTTCTTCCACTTCACTTGTTTCCTACATTTCCTACATTGGAAATTAAGTTGGAAATGGAGTTTGAGAAATATATTCTCATATTTTTTTCTCTTACATCACACAATGAAATTATTGTGGATGAAAGAATTAATATGGAGATATAATCTTCCTACATTTTTAACACTTCATATCAAAGTGATAAAATGTGTTGTGAAGATAAAATCTTTACATATTATTTATTTATTTATTTTAATAGTCATTTTTTATATAAAAAAGATTTTTTATAAAAAAATAATGTAACCCACCGGGTTAACGGGTCAACCCGGCGGGTCAACGGGTCGACCCGAACCCGTCAACCCGTGAGATTTACGGGTTAGGGTTCGGGTCGGCCAACCCTGACCCTTGACCCGGCGGGTCGAACCCGTCGACCCGGCGGGTCCGACCCGTGGCCACGCCTAATATGGGGTGTCCACCCCCCTACCTTTTTAATTAATGTAAAAGTAAAACACTAATTATTACACTAATTAGTTAGTTTTCATTTTCTAAATGAGCTTATTATTTACACGGTTAATTTTTCGTCATTTACACGGTTCAACTTGTAAGGGTGTGCACAATTGACTTATCCTATATATATATATATATATATATATATATATATATATATATATATATATATATATATATATATATATATATATATATATATATATATATATATATATATATATATATATATATATAAATTAATCCCAAATTCACTAACATATACTTACATCGCGTGGAGAGAACGAAGAAAACCCTAAATCCCACAATAAAGGTCGACGATGATTGTTGCCTATCTCATACCCTAGTTCCCAATTGCAAATTGCAATCGGCGGCGGCGAGAAGCGAAGGTCGGCGAAGATGTGAGGAATTGAAGGCCGGTGGTGAGGTGGGAGCGAAGGCCTGCGAGAGGCGAAGGTCGATCCGCCTACTTCACGCCTGTGAGAGGACGAGGGATCATTTACAGTGCTTTGGTGACTCCAGGAAGAGATCCTTCACGGTGGCGAACTGCGCCGTTTTGGCGGCCAATGGCTAAGGGGGCGAGCTCCTTCCCCGTGGCCTTCTTTTTCCATCGGCGGAAGCGACACTGTGCAGCTAGAGATCCATTTGGGCTGCAATGGATGGGGCTTCTTCAATCTTCAATGGATGGCGGCGGGTGGCGGTGAGACGGTGGCGGAGTCCTGGGCGGTGCTAGGGTCGGCTCCTCCTCCCCTCTCGCTCAGATCCGGCAAGGGACCACTATGTTGTCAAGGAGCAGAAGAAGTCTAAAGAGTTCGATGCTGAAGTCGGAAGGTTGAGCTCAATTAGGCATGTGAAGCCTAAGATTGCATATTTCGGTTTGGCAAAGATCATTCAGACCAACAGTGACATGGAATCAACTCGTGTAATCGTTGGAACAACATATGTATCAAATTTTGGCTAGGGTTTTCGATATGCGTAATTTTGATTTATTATTCATCAATTGTTCAGACGTATGTGTCAAATTTTGGTTACTAGTGATAATGAGTTGGTATATTATTCAGTGAAATCTGATGTATTATTCTTCAGAATATGGACTTCGATTTGGAAACAACATAAAACAAAACATTATTCAGTGAAATGTGAGACATTATTCGGTGAAATATGAAGCATTATTAGTATAAATTGTAAGTATTGTTTGAAGATTTGATTTTTTTTATCTGAAATTAATTGACAAAAAAAATGATCATTATTCGGTAACATGTGACAAATTATTCAGCAAAACTGTTAAATTTTGATCTCAATTGGATGGAAAAAGAGAACATAACATTATTCGGTAGGATGAGAAACATTATTCGGTGGAATTGTCAAAATTTTCAACAAACGAAATTACGGGAGTCCTGCCAATAAATCATCCATAATAATTTATTTTTCACAAAATTATTAAAATTCTCTACATTTTCAAGAAAATCAGCAAAAATAAAAATAAAAAATAAAGGGTTTTTTTTAGTGGGTCCCACAAGAGGGGAGACTGAGTGCTTTTTTTAGTGGGTCCCACAAGATTTTTCAGAAGAAAAAAAACAAAAAAAATCACTTAAATCATGACCATCAATTCCATTAGATCAAAGGCTCATAATTGTGGACAAGATATACCCTAAGAGGCGTGCACACATGAACCACCCCTATATACATATATATAAGTATGTATATATATATATATATATATATATATATAGGGAAGATTTAAAATGTAAAATATCCTTATCGTGTAAAATTTGCTTAACGTGTAAATTTTTCAAATCCAACGTAAAACATACCGCGTTCAACAGTAGAAGCACCGCCTAGCCTGTCGAGCCACCTCCAGCCCCACGTCAAGCCACCTCCGGCCTCCAACGCCTAGCCGCGCTCGAGCCAACCGCCTGGGCGCACCCCCCGAGCCCTGACTTGGCTTGGTTCGAGCCCAGACGCGCCCACCCTGCCCAGTCGAAGCCCCACGTCGCTGCTTCTCTCATCGGCCTCCCACGCCACCCACGAGCCACCTCCGGCCACCAGCCCCCACCTGCTCGAACCCCCTCCCTCAGGCGCACCCCCCGAGACCGGAACCCCCATGGTCCGAGCCCAGACGAGCCCACACCGAGCCCATCTCTCCCAACAGCGCTAATCGATGCTTTTGGCTCGGAATACCTTCGAAATCCCGATTTTGCTCCTTGTTTCAACTCGAATTTGGTATGATTTCTAACCCTAAACTTGTTTATTACATCTATTTAGATTGTTTGAATGATTTAGGTTGAGATTGAAAACCTAGGGTTTGATTTAAGAGCGGAAATTGGGGCTTTTTGCCAAAAGCCAAATTGATTGAAATTGATGATATGGTTGTGTTGTTGGGTTGATTTTAAGCTAATTTCATTTTCATATCATTATCAAATTGTTTATGGATCATGAGCTAATTGAATTTTAGAATTTTAGATTGCGATATGTTTTAGAATTTGGGGCTTTTTGCCAAAAGCCAAATTGATTGAAATTGATGATATGGTTGTGTTGTTGGGTTGATTTTGAGCTAATTTCATGTTCATATCATTGTCAAATTATTTATGGATCATGAGCTAATTGAATTTTAGAATTTTATATTGCGATATGTTTTAGAATTTGGGGCTTTTTGCCAAAAGCAAAATTGACTGAAATTGATGATATGGTTGTGTTGTTGGGTTGATTTGGAGCTAATTTCATGTTCATAACATTGTCAAATTGTTTATGGATCATGATCTAATTGAAGTTTGGAATATTATATTGCAATATGCTTTAGAATTTGGGGTTTTTTGCCAACGGCCAAATTGACTGAAATTGAAGCTATGGTTGTGTTGTTGGGTTGATTTGGAGCTAATTTCATGTTTATAGCATTGTGAAATTGTTTGTGAATCATGAGCTAATTGAATTTTAGAATATTATTGCAATATGCTTTAGGTCGATTAGGTTCTTCTATTTTAGCATAAAAATCATAATTTAGCCTATTAGCTCAATTGGTAGAGCAATGTGCGTTTGCACAAAAGATGTGGGTTCAAATCCCACATAGGCAACAATCGCAAATTGTTAATCATGCACATTATAATCTATGTTATGCACTTTTTAACCTTAATTATGCACATTTTAATCTTATTTATGCACTTTAATTTTAAAAGCTTATACGTAAAAAATCGATTTCAAACTTACATCTATCAACCTAAATTATCCGAGAGGTGAACCCAAACTCTTAGAAGTAAAAAAAAACAAAATTAAAACATCGATTTCAAAAGCACATCTTTTGTCTTATTAATGCACATTATGATCTTACATTTGCACAATTGTATTCTTAATCTGCACAATTGTATCTTACTTTTGCACAATTGTAGTTTAAATTTGCACAATTGTATCCTACTTTAAATTTGCACAATTGCACAATTAAAGTTGCACAAATGCACTTTACAGTTGCACAAATGCACTTCACAGTTGCACAAATGCACTCCACAATTCCACAAATGCACTTCACAGTTGCACAAAAGGTATCGAAAACGGGAAAAAGTGCATTTACCCATAAAATTAGACATATTTACCAATTTACCCATAAATTAAACATATTTCAATTATAAATTTTTATAATTGAAATAGGCACATTTACCTATTTACCCCATAATGAATTATTTGTCTGCACAAAATAAACTTATATTTGCACAATAAGATGTTATATCTGCACAAAAGCAAGTTATACTTGCACAGCAAAAAGTGTTACCACGGAAAAAAAAATCTGGCCAAAAAAAAAAAAATCGGGTCCGAGAAGGGGGGGCAAGGGGGCACACGCATGTGCGGGGGGCTGACATTCTACTAATGAAATTAGGCCCATTAGTAATTAAATTAGGCCCATTAGTAATTAAATTAGGCCCATTAGCTAATTTTACGCGATAAGCAAATTTTACACGTTAAGGAGTTTTTACATTTGAAGTAAACCCTATATATATATATATATATATATATATAGGGAAGCTTTAAAATGTAAAAAGTCCTTAACGTGTAAAATTGGCTTAACGTGTAAAATTTGGGGTTGGGGCGCGCGCGGGTCTGATTTAAAAAAACTGAACCGGATCCGTTTCATTAAAAAAAAAAGCCTGAACCGAAAAAATAAAACACGCTCCTCTCTTTGCTCGTTGATTGAAGGCGGAAGGTAGGGCGAGGGAGTGGCGATGCCGGTACTAGATCTGGATCTCTCCGTTTACCCATCGCCTCTCTGTTTCTTCGACCTCGGAATCTCCGATATCCAGATCGAAGATGCGGAAGAGCCACAAGCCATGGATCTTCTCTCTCATATGTGCTCTCCTCTTCTTTGTTGCTCCGTCGCTCTCCCTTTTCAATTTGTTCCATCTTCACTGCTGTTGGCTTGAGGATTTCGAAACAATGTCGATGAGGAAGATCGCTTCATCCTTGTCGTTCTCTGGCTTCTTCAGGTACTATGTTCTGCTTTTTTTTCTCACTTTATTTTTTATTAAGGGCGAACGATTTTTAAGGCTTAGGGTTTTCGCTTACTTTCCATCTCTCGATCCCAATTGAAGAGGGTTTTATGATGCTTGGGAAGGTAATTTTTGCCTCTGCTTATCTGATTGCTTGTTTATTTCTTAAGTTGCATTTTATCAATGTTTATTGAGTTGTGATTTGAGAGAAAAACATTAGTAAGGGGATAATGATTACTGATTAGGTTTTGAGGTCTGAAGGTTTAAATAATTCCATAGGCATCACACATTTTTATTTTTCAACTTTATGGTTCTCAAAAAACACTGAAGTTGTGTTTGCTAGGGTGTAGTCTGGTCCATATGAAACTCTTTAAAGCTGATTGGTACAAAGAACCTTTTAATACTAGGTATTTCTGGTCTCTTTTTGTGTTTCTTCTGTTTTCTTTTGTTGGATTTGTAATAGTGCGGTTGCTCCATGGCTACAGATACCCTTTTCCGTAGCTCTAAAAGATCCAGGAGAGGACAACTTGGAAAAGTTCTATGAGACATTTCATGGAGCAAATATAAGCATCCAGGTAGCCTTCAAATATCTACTGATGTCTTTTTGCTTTCTTGCCTTCTTGATTTCCCCTTTGATTTGTGAAAGGGGTGAATTGACCCAAGTGTGTTTAAGATTTCTTAATACGTATTTTCCAGTTTGAAATGTCATGTGTGGCTGATGGATTGAACTGTGTTATAGTATCTGTTAACTGTAGATATAGCAAGGGGATACCTTCATAAATCACTGTCAGAAACTTTGGAGTTCATTATTGAAAATGAAACAGGTGAAGTCCCTATCCTTATCTTGATTGCATAAGCAACGAAAATTTATAGGAAAATATTTCACCATATTGCAATAATAATGACTTGATCTATTGATATTTATCTTCAGTGGAACATCCTGAGCCCCCAGTTTCATCTGAACTTGTTACATTCTATATCACACAGGACACACAAAGACACCCACTGCTTCCTGAACTGAAATCAGGTTTTTTACTCATTTTGTCTGTATCCAATTGAAGAGGGTTTTATGATGCTTGGGAAGGTAATTTTTGCCTCTGCTTATCTGATTGCTTGTTTATTTCCTGCTAGCACTATTTCATTGCTTGGATTTTTGCTCTGTTATTACTCTGTTATTTATTTAGTTTAGCAATCAGTGATAGTTTTGAATGCCAGTGGAGGCAAACGTTCTCATATGAGATGAGAAAAATAGGTGTACTGTGCTAGACGATTATTGGGAAGAACTTTGTTAGGTCTGAAATGCTTTATTTGCCTGGATTTTGTAATATAACTTTGGGATTTCTAGAAAGATTGAGGCGATGGTATAAGTTTGCTCTTTGCAATAGATGAGAAAAATAGGTGCACTGTGCTAGACAATTATTTGAGTGTGTGATAATCTTGCCACTGAAATCGGATTGAAGCCTCATGACCAGAATGCTTCTGCTCTCTGAACAGGTCTATATGGTGGTGGTTCAGTTGCTTCGCAGTTCCATGCTCGCAAGCCCTTATCTCCAGCCGCTCCTCTCCCAATGTCCTAAGTTCCTACAAAGATTAAGTGATTTTGGCCTGTTCATTGATTTTGAGTCTTGGTACAACCGCTTCTGTATTTTACGGCTATTGCATTTATACTTCAGAGTTTAGAATCTTTGAAAAATGTTTATTTCAACTAAAAATCCGTCGTGTGCAACTTATTGGAACTATGTCTTTACTTTGGAGATTAATGGATCACTTATCCATTCTTGAATAAAGTTAGTATAATTAGTAGTTAAAATTACTTTTAGCGGCATATTATGATATTTTGGGAGTCAATTGTGTGTCTTAAACATTTTTTTTTTCATTTAGGATGGGGTTATCCTAGGAGCAAGGGCTATAGAAGGTCCTATTGTTGCTGAGAAGAACTGTGAAAAGATCAATTATATGGCACCAAACATGTGGAGCAGGGACTGCTGGAGATACAGAGGCACCTACTTGCGGGGTGCTCTTGCCAAAATCTGTGTGGGAACTAATGCTTTGGCACTAGGTAAGCAACTCGTGGGTTAAGATTAACTCTTTCATTTTATCAGTTTTTATTGCGTGGGATATGTTGGTTTTGATCAGATTTTGAATCTGGGATATCAATCTTTTTTTTTAAATGATAAGTTCCATTTCTTCATTGCTAAATGTGCAATTTTAGTTTGAAAAAGTGCAAGTATAAAACGGAAAAGTGCATTTTTAGAACTCAAATGTTCTTAGCATGTCCATATTTGGGTTAGCTTCTTACTTGTGTTAAGATCCATAAGCTCAAATAGGAATGAGCGCCTGTTGTTCAGGATGTTGGTGGTTCGACTCTACCTAGATCTATATACTCTATTTCAATGTTCAATTCAGAATATCATGTCTACTAATAATAGGCCACCCATTAGGAAGCTTAGGCAATGGAGTGGTTTAAGTTTTAATGCACATTATGATCTTACATTTGCACAATTGTATCTTACTTTTGCACAATTGTATCTTACATTTGAACAATTGTATTCTTAATCTGCACAATTGTATCTTACTTTTGCACAATTGTAGTTTAAATTTGCACAATTGTATCCTACTTTAAATTTGCACAATTAAAGTTGCACAAATGCACTTTACAGTTGCACAAATGCCCTACACAGTTCCACAAATGCACTTCACAGTTGCACAAAAGGTATCGAAAACGGGAAAAAGTGCATTTACCCATAAAATTAGACATATTTACCAATTTACCCATAAATTAAACATATTTCAATTATAAATTTTTATAATTGAAATAGGCATACTATTTACCATATAATGAATTATTTGTCTGCACAAAATAAACTTATATTTGCACAATAAGATGTTATATGTGCACAAAAGTAAGTTATATTTGCACAGCAGAAAGTGTTACCAGGAAGAAAAAAAATCTGGGCAAAAAAAATTAAAAATTAAAAAAAAAATAAAAATCGGGTCCGAGAAGGGAGGGCACACGCATGGGAAAGGGGGGCAGATATTCTACTAATGAAATTAGGCCCATTAGCAAATTTTACGCGATAAGCAAATTTTACACGTTAAGGAGTTTTTACATTTAAAGTAACCCTATATATATATATATATATATATATATATATATATATATATATATATATATATATATATATATATATATATATATATATATATATACATACACATACATACATACATACATACATACATACATACATACATACATACATACATATATACATATATATATACATATATATGTGTAACATACATACATATATACATACATACATACATACATATATACATACATATATACATATACATATATATATATATATATATATATATATATATATATATATATATATATATATATATATATATATATATATATATGTGTGTGTGTGTGTGTATGTACATATATATGTGTATGTGTATATATATACATATATGTATGTATATGTATATATATACATATATATATATATATATATATGTGTATGTGTGTATATATATATATATATATATATATATACACACACACACACACACACATACATATATATATATATATATATATATATATGTACACATACACATAAATATATATATATATACATATAATATATATATATATACACATACACATATATATGTATATATACAAATACACATACACATATGTATGTATATACATACACATACATATATGTATATATATACATATACATATATATATATATATATATATATATATATATATATATATATATATATATATATATATATATGTATATATATATATTACATATATATGTATAGGGAAGCTTTAAAATGTAAAACATTTTTAACGTGTAAAATTTGCTTAACGTGTAAAATTTTGGGTTTAGGTGAAACTGGACACGCGGACCTGGTTTTTTAAATTAAAAAACCGAACCGGTGTTGGACCGGCCAAAAGCAATTGCTTCTTCATCGTCTCGCCTGCACACGCTTCTCCATCCGGTCTCAGATCTCACTGCTTCAAGCCTTCAACCTCCACAACCGAGGCGGGAGACGGAGGCCAGCGCATCCATGGCCGGCCGCCATGGTCTCAGATCTCTCTGCCTCCGTCTCCTCCATGGTCGGCCTCCTCGCCTCCATCAGCCGCCCCGACCTCTTCTCCAACCTCATCCCCATCGACGCCTCTATGTATCGCATCAATCACTCAATTCCACTCCTCAATTTCTTCAATTCGTTGCGAATTCTTGAAATTCGATTGCGGAATCGCCAATTTGGGAGCCAGATTAGGTTCTTGAATAAGGACGACTGCGCGACCTGGGTGAATGGATTCACGCCGCTGGCGGTGGACTTCGACGACCACCACATCCTCCAACCCTCTTTCTTCCCTCCACCGCGCCACACCAGATCTCTCATTCGACCTCTCCGTCTCGCCACTCCTCCACCTCTATTTCAGACCCCGAGTCGAAGAAAAAGCTAAGTTTTACTGCTCATGACAAAATTTGCCACCAACGGACTCGCCACACCACCACGGTCCCGTATCTGCCTTCCCCTTGCTCAGCCGTGCCCTAGGCTGCCATTGGGATTTTGCCGAAGTCCCCTGCGCAACCCTCGTTTCTACAGAGAGGGTTACTGGGTCGATGTGAGGAAGATGATGATGAAATTACAATTTTGACCCATATTTTCCCTTTCTTCCCAAATATGCCCTTATCTAAATTTAATAAATTACAAAATTATTCCGTAGTTTATAAACGCACAACATAATATTATATTTGCACAATTTAAAATTATATTTGCACAAAATAGTGTTTGAATGATTTAGGTTGAGATTCAAAACCTAGGGTTTGATTTAGGAGCGGAATTTGGGGCTTTTTGCCAAAAGCCAAATTGATTGAAATTGATGATATGGTTGTGTTGTTGGGTTGATTTTGAGCTAATTTCATGTTCATATCATTGTCAAATTGTTTATAGATCATTAGCTAATTGGATTTTAGAATTTGGGGCTTTTTGCCAAAAGCCAAATTGATTGAAATTGATGATATGGTTGTGTTGTTGGGTTGATTTTGAGCTAATTTCATGTTCATATCATTGTCAAATTGTTTATGGATCATGAGCTAATTGAAGTTTGGAATTTTATATTGCGATATGCTTTAAAATTTGGGGTTTTTTTTGCCAACAGCCAAATTGACTGAAATTGATGATATGGTTGTGTTGTTGGGTTGATTTGGAGCTAATTTCATGTTCATAGTATTGTCAAATTGTTTATGGATCATGATCTAATTGAATTTTAGAATTTTATTGCGATATATTTTAGAATTTGGGGTTTTTTTGCTAACATCCAAATTGATTGAAATTGATTATATGGTTGTGATGTTGGGTTGATTTGGAGCTAATTTCATGTTTATAGCATTATCAAATTGTTTGTGAATCATGAGCTAATTGAATTTTAGAATTTTATTGCGATATGTTTTAGGTCGATTAAGTTCTTCTATTTTAGCATAAAAATCATAATTTAGCCTATTAGCTCAATTGGTAGAGCAATGTGCGTTTGCACAAAAAATGTGGGTTCAAATCCCACATAGGTTACATAATAGATAAGAGCGCAACAATTTCAAATTGTTAATCATGCACATTATAATCTTAGTTATGCACTTTTTAACCTTAATTATGCACATTTTAATCTTATTTATGCACTTTAATTTTAAAAGCTTATACGTAAAAAAAATCGATTTCAAACATGCATCTATCAACCTAAATTATCTGAGAAGTGAACCCAAACTCTCAAAAGTAACAAAAATAAAAAATAAAACATCGATTTCAAAAGCACATCTTTTGTCTTATTAATGCACATTATGATCTTACATTTGCACAATTGTATTCTAAATCTGCACAATTGTATCTTACGTTTGCACAATTGTAGTTTAAATTTGCACAATTGTATTCTATTTTTGCACACTTGTATTCTAAATTTGCACATTACAATTTTATTTTCACACTTTATGTTCTTATATTTGGACTTTAAAGTTGCACAAATTTACTTTACAGTTGCACAAATACACTTTTACAGTTGCTGCACTTCACAGGTCCACAAATGCACTTCACAGTTGCACAAAAGGTGTCGAAAACAGGAAAAAATGCATTTACCCATAAAATTAGACATATTTACCAATTTACCCATAAATTAAACATATTGTAATAGGCACATTTACCTATTTACCCCATAATGAATTATTATGTCTGCACAAAATAAACTTATATTTGCATAATAAGATGTTATATGTGCACAAAAGCAAGTTATACTTGCACAACAGAAAGTGTTAACACGAAAAAAAAATTCTAGGATAAAAAAAAAATTAAAAAAAAAAAACTGGTCCGAGAAGGGGGGCAAGGGGGGGGGGGGCACACGCATGGGCAAGGAGGGCAGATATTCTACTAATAAAATTAGACCCATTAGTAAATAAATTAGGCCCATTAGCAAATTTTACGCGATAAGCAAATTTTACACGTTAATTAGTTTTTA